>OX438750.1:10796530-12248197 GCA_949316235.1 Oegoconia quadripuncta | reverse complement strand
GAGGTCAAGTACGAACCCGTCGTGCATAAAAAAAAACTCGTACCTACACCTCATGCAGTAGAGGTTATTTTTCTTTATTTGATTTTAGGGACTTTGGTCCACATTTAGACCTGTCAGTTCAATTGTCCCCCTAGATTGCAAGTACTGGATGAGTTTTTTTACCGTTAGGAAAAAATAGGGCATATTAGGTAAGTGAAATAAATGAATAAATAAAATAAATATTTCGAACACTTACACCAATCATCTAGTCCCAAACTAAGCAAAGCTTGTGTTATGGATACTAGATAACGGATAAACATACTTAAATATTTATATAAACATCCATGACTCGGGAATAAATGTTCGTATTCACATCACACAAACATTTACCCCTCGCGGGATTCGAACCCACAACCGTTGGTTTCGTTGATAAGGTCACTATCCACTACACCAATCGGTCGTCGAAATGGAAGATATTGGTATAGGTAGTTTAATTTTTTTTTTCTCCAAAACCATAAAATTTTATATACTATGCCAATAATTTCTAGTTCACTTACTTAATATGCAAGATTTTTTTTCCTAATGGTAAAAAAACTCATCCGGTATTTATACATATAATTTGGCTAAGCTACGGAGGGATACCCCGAAGAGCAACCAAATTGCGAATCAATCTCGCTGCTTCTGAGTTTGGTTCTGATAAAATGCTATGAATAATGTCAACATATAAAGGATTGATTTAAAATTTACTCACCAGAGCGTTCCTCCCTCTGGTACTTGAGGGGAAGCCCTTTAAATATTTTATAACAGATCAAGTCTTTAAGGGGCTTTTTTGCGGGATCTCGGCGAGTGAAGTTGCATTTTTCTTTATAATTCTTATAATTTGTGCATTCTAACTTTTGAAGCTTAATAATTGCAGAATATTGTGCAGCAAACGTTAGTGATGGTGTACAGGTGAAAGGAAGTGTAAATTATAGTGCGTAACGGAGCTTTCGGGTTCCCACAAGAAGCCGCCAAAATCTTTTGTAAAGCATTCTGCCACTTTACTGAAGAATGACTTGACCGTGACTAGACTCTGTATACGCCAGTATACGACGAATTACTTGTTTTGACTGAGACTGACTTATAAACTGAAGAAATAAGAGAAATAAAATTTTTCACTCGAGACTGGCAGTAATGTCCCTCGACAGTGAGGTTGACTGGTTGCCATCCTCAAAAATAAGAAGAAGAAGTCTTGACTTTTTTAAATAAACCGTTGAATTTCTATTTTCATCCATCCATTGTCCCCTTTCGCAATCCCGTTCAGTTATATCGGGAATTAAATGAATAAATTATTTGGCAAAGTGTAAAAGTCTTGTCCGAAGCAATAAACGTTAGCGTGCTAATGTCTGAAGACGTGTTGGGGCTGGCTAGGCGCGTGAGCTATCGTCATTGCATCGTACATTACGTGTTATAGTCTAGAGATAAACTAGAATGTTAGTTAAAGTATTAATTCATGTATACATGTGAGAGCGTGTATAGGCAATAAAACTTCTACAAGAAATGTTTACAGAATGACCAGTAGCATGTCAACACTCGTGGCAAAATCGCCTTCGCTATTGATTAGCAGAGTGAAACAATTGGATTTGTCCTTGAATTATGTAATATATAATATGGTGAAATATTATCAAAGAGACGAGAAAGACATTACAAATAAAATAAATAAACCATTTATTTTGAGTTTCTTTTACAGAGTTACATATTTCACACACTTCTACCAAACTATAAATAGTTTATGGGCAGAAAATATACTCCCTTGATTTTAATATTCTTACAATGTAACTGTAACACATTATTTAAACTTTTGTGAATTTCACAGTATTACGAGTATGCATGGCAAATGGAACATAAACATTATGCATAACAAATCATGCTTGTAAATATATATGAAATGAAGCATCATTTCATATACATATATTTACAAGCATGATTTGTTAAAATTTTCTAACAGGAACTTTTTTATTTTAGTCTTAAATGATTTTATATCACAAGAGAAGATATGAAGAAAAATAATAATATTAGTAAGATTACTAACATCGGTTGTTTTTTTTTATCCACGACGGGTTCGTACTTTCACCTCAATCACACCTGATGTTAATTGAAGATGAGGTCGAAGGTGGAAGCGTACTGACCCGGAAACCCCAACACATTTCGGGAATTGGCTGTCTTATCTTTGACAACCGGAACACAACAATGCTATTAACATAGCTGTTTGGCAGCAGATTTAGATAAGATGGTGGTAGCTAGCCAGGCGGACATTAAATATGCCTATCACCAACCAAACCGAGTACTAAATATGGACCCCGCTGGGGATCGAACCCGCGACCTCCGAAACGTAAACCTAATGTTGTTTACATTGAGCCACGGAGGTGGTTAGGATCACTTCTGCCTTTCAATTTGGATGAAGCAACTTTCTAAATTGAATCATGTGAAATGTCAACGTTCAATAGCATTACCTGTGTGGAACTTCCTATGCACTTCTCTTTTTCCTTTTGTCACATAATTATCATTCATTTAACTTGTTATCATAATTACTACTCAACACTAGCTGTATTAACAACGGACACTTTTCACTCACGATTGACCACAAATGTACACGCAGACGGGAACATGCGCATACTTTTATGCACTCATTGTAGGGGTTGTAACTGAAAACCAGTGTTTCGCTCTTTGAGTGATGTGCCACACTGAGTTATTACCCATTTGTGCTACTGCGGCACACACTCGTTCTTTGTATTTTCAATTTTTTCTTTACTTTTATTTGTATGTATATTTCTTTATAATTAAAAAAATGTGTAGTTGTGTGAACGCTGTGGCATAAATAAATGCTTTATCTATCTATCTATCTTTGACTTCTGCGACTTTCAATCAAAGTGAACCAGCGATTTTCAATCAAAGTGAATCAATTGGATTGAACCGTGTCATATTAGCTTTACGCCTCGCACGCGCGCGTGTTCATCCAAGCAGCAATGTAAACTATCCAACGCTAAACGAACCATACAAATCCCGGTAATGTACTATTCTAATTAAGAAGTGAGTTACGATGCTAAGGGTTATAGTCGAATATAAAGAATGTTATTCTTTCTGCCTCATAAACTCCACCGCTAAAAGATCACCGATTGATTTAGAAACTTTAAATAAGTTGTGAAACGCTCAGCGACGTATACCTACATCAAATTCATGTGGATGTCCAAGAATTAAAGAGTCTGTTTACAATGATCGTACTGGCCAAAGAAAGGAAAAAGATTTTTCGGAATGGAACGGTTGTCATGGCAATGGTTAACCAGAATCCGGTTGACAGACAGACTTTTTTTATTTCAATTTATTTGGGACTAACAAACACTGTCACAATACCTACCCATTGTGCATAAAAAAAACAGTTCAATTCAATTCAATGAATTGAACGGTTTTTTTTTATATATTTTTGTGTACTTGACCTCAATCACACCTGATGTTAAGTGAAGATGAGGTCGAAGGTGGAAGCGTTTATTACGTTATACAATGTAATTAACATGTATATATTGGTATAAGTTGTATGGATATATTTTATTTGTTCAGATTATTTACTTAATATTGTTTCTCATCACATATGGTACTTATTAATGTTTTGCATACCTATAAGATAACACTTTTTGAATTCAATATGCAGAATTTTCAGATGTACTTAACAATTATGATAGGTTTGTGTGGAAGAGATCGCTGTTAGCGATAAGGCCGCTTAATTTGTAGATTCTATAAGATATTTAAATGTACCTTCCTTATTTAAACAATAATGCGTATTTGATTTAATTTGAGTATTTATAATTTACAAAATAATATGGTTAATTGTAACACCAGGACCATTTAGCCACAGATGTAACTAATATTATAAATACGAAAGTTTGGGTGTTTTTTTTTCTGTGTTTGTTTGCTTGTTTGTTGCTCAATCACGGCAAAACGAATGAATGGATTTGGATGAAAGGTATATAGGTAGAATATACCCTGGATTAAGACATAGGATACTTTTTATCCCGATAAAGTGAGTAATTTCCGCGGGATAAACCAATTTCCGCAATTGTTGGACATCCATACTAAAAGTGGTTTCAGCATGGTTTACTATGTATGGGTAATCGAAATTTATTGTTCAAATCAAATCAAATCAAATCAAAAATGCTTTGTAGGTACACAGGGTACACTTATATAGTCAGATTTTACATTTTTATAGCTACTGCTTGTTCAAAAGGCAATTTTCCCCTGAGAAGAACAAGCAAGAAACTCGAGAGGTGGCTCTTTTTTTTCGAATCGATCGAATTCGACTATGGTTCCTTCGGGAAAGTTGGCTGTAATCAAGAGCATTAACTGGAATTACACGAATTCAAATTCACCCTCTAGAGTCGATTTTGTCAGTCTTCCAGTGACGAAAATGCTATTATTGCTTTCGATATTTTTGCAACATTTTTTGACGACAATGCTACGATATTTACGATATACGATACACACACATTGTCACAAATGCTATAGATGTCGCCGTCGTATGTAAGTTTCCCTCAGTCTTTCGCCGAGTCCGCCGGTGAATAAGGTGAACGGATTTAGATGAAAATGGCTGGATTTGACATGATTTTTCTTTTGGGCGAACGGACACCACGGTATCTAGCTCCACACTAAGCAACTAGTCTTTTATTATGGATACCAGATGGTTGATACAGTACACAACACTTTTTTTTTATTAAATAAAATAAGCAAATTTTTTTCTGAATCGATTTTGATAAAGAACGAAGAACGAAGGAACGAAACAGCTACCTAACTCTTAAGTATGAAAATAAACCGCGCTTAAGTCCGACCATGCATTATTGACAAACATCACTTCGGTTATTGTGTTGTCTACTCAATATAAATATGTGGTTGAAGTCCAGCGCATAAACCGTAATTCTTGATACTTAGCGTGAAATATTCAAATGACTCTATTTTTTTTGTCAGTTCCCCTGACAGCTGTGGATACATTTGGAGTGAGATGTAAATAAAAAAAATGTGTTAGATTAGTGACGATAAATTAGCACCCAGCCGACGAATCTGTCAATCAGTGCCCACAGCCGTGATGACAGCCCATTAGCCGACAATGTTTACTAACAGTGAAAACATCGAAAAAACATCTTTATTACATATCTACGCTCACATCGGTAGTGTTAATAATAGTTGCCATGATTAAAATAGAATATCAATTCTGTATTTTGCTTTATAGCAATGCGTTGCCCAACAACTATCACCATGAAAATTTGTCGCAATCTATACGAAAACTTAATGTACCTACGTAAGAAAGAATCTGCTTATTTTAGCTACTTTCATAGCATTATGTCTTATGGTATACTACTGTGGGGTAGGGCTGCAGATATTCAAACAATATTTGTTCTACAAAAAAGAGCAATCAGAGCAATATATAACGCTGCCGTGATTCTCTAAGAGATCTGTTTAAAGAAATAAGTATTTTAACTGTTGCATCTCAATATATATATGACAGTATAATGTATGTACGCAAAAATATATGCCTATTTCGTAAACATTCTGATAATCATAATTTGAATACTAGAAACAAAAATAAAATTGAAATTCCACAATTTAGACTTAGCAAGGTTAGCACATCTTTTGTGGGACACAGCATACGCTTTTACAATAAAATACCAGAACATGTATTGAGTTTAACAGAGCAGAAATTTAAACGCCACATTAAAGAAACTCTGTGTAAGAAGGGTTATTACAGGATAGATGATTATTTAGGCGATAAGGAGGTCTGGTGTTAGCTGGTCGTTATATTAATTGCTATTGTTTTGTAATATGTAATATTAAAATGTAATATTACAGTAAAGATGGAAACAAATTGAAAAGATGTGTTGTTGCGGAGTTTCTTGTCGCTTCTTCTCCCTAACCATAACACCTTGCGAAGCGATGTAGTTTAAAAAAAATAATAACATGTTGACTTTCAATAAGTGATATTTTTGTATCCTACATTGAATAAAATATTTTTGATTTTGATTTTGATATTGCAATTGTTTAGGAAAATTAGTGTAGGTAATACATAATGTAAATACAAGATATAAAAATAAACGTGCTGTTCATAGCAGTCGCTTAAACAAAGTCATTCAAGGGACAATCTGGGTAGGTATACGCTTTTATAATAAGATTCCGGTAGATATTCAAAATTCTCCTTAAAATAAATTTATAACACCTTACTTTAAAACTATGTGCCAAAGACTATTATAAATTTCTATATTGATGATAAGAATACGTGGCCTATTATTTCCTTATGTTTCTTTGTCGAATCATAAATTGTAAAAATAGGTACTTATTTAAAAAGAACAACTCAGGGAATTTCTTACTCGTTTTTCTCTGTGTTTTTTTGGTACTTTTGGTGGTCCATGGGCGGCGGTGATTGCTTTCCATCAGGTGACCCGCATGCTCGTTTGCCGCCCTCTCATATACATTCAGTGTACTAAGTATCGGGAATTTGTCAATAAAACAAAAAATACAAATTATTCATCTAAATTTATTTTATCGCCTTCAAAGTAGGCCCCATCGCTTGCAATACAACATCTCCACCGCTTCACCCAGTCTTCCATACATTTTTCATAGGCTATTTGCGGTATGGCCTTTAGCTCATTCAGCGAATTTTCTTTTATGGCTTCTATCGACTCAAAACGTTTTCCTCGAAGTGGTAATTTTAACTTGGGAAATAAAAAAAAGTCAGACGGAGCCATATCAGGTGAATACGGTGCTTGGTCGAGAACTTTTGTTGAATTTTTCGCTAAAAACTCTTTCACTATAACGGCTGTGTGTGATGGTGCATTATCATGGTGCAGCATCCATGAGTTGTGTTGCCACAAATCTGGACGTTTTCGACGGATACTCTCACGCAAACGCTTCATGACGCCTAAATAATATTCTTTATTCACTGTTTCTCCCTCTGGAAGGAATTCGGAGTGAACCACACCACGGTAGTCAAAAAAAACTGTCAGCATCACCTTGATTTTGGAGCGACTTTGCCGCGGTTTTTTGGGTTTCGGCTCGTTTTCGAGACGCCATTCTGAAGACTGTTGGCTTGTTTGCATGTCGTACTCATAAACCCATGTCTCGTCGCCAGTTATTATACGTTTCATAAAGGTCGGATCCGTAGAAGCTCGGGAAACCATGTCTTCAGCGACATGCTTTCGCTGCGCTTTTTGAACAAAATTGAGCTCTTTTGGAACTAGTCGAGCGGCGACGCGTTTCATGCCTAAAATGTCAATGAGAATGTTGTGGACGGACTTAAAAGATATGTTCACCTCACTAGCCAACTCTCTCAGACTCATACGTCGATTTTCGAGCACTAGCTTCTTGATTCTGTCGATGTTTTCTTTGGTCGTAGCGGTTGAAGGTCTACCAGAACGAGGCAAGTCTACTACTACTTCTCGGCCTTCTTTAAAAGCCTTATACCATTCATAAGCCCTTGTTTTCGATATACACGATTCGCCGTAGGTATTTCGCAACATTTTTAGTGATTCACCACATTAAATATCATTTGAAACACAAAATTTAAGGCACACTCTTTGTTCAACAATATTTTCCATTGTAAAAATCGCCGAGGACTCAAAACTATGACCAACAAAAAGTGTAGTTTAAAACAAATTAAATGACAGATCCCGCTCAAATTTTGCGCGCTAAATCAGTACAGTGCTACCAACATGCAGTAAAAAAATTAGAACGACCTCTTTTACGCGGGTCTTTTTATTGACATATTCCCGATACTTTTTACACAGAGTAGTATATAAAAAAAAAAAAGAATGAATTTGTGAATGAGCGATAATTGTATATCATGACGATTTCAAATGTTATTCTTATAACTTACGAAGTAAAAGTTTTTGGATATGTCATTTCTTGTGTGCACGATAATTGTGTTTTAAATAAATAAAAGGATATTTACTCATCACAATATTAATTAAGAAACAAAGAGTTTATTAGAACCAGAACAAAGTAAAGATTATAGTCCCTAGCTCATCAAAGAGTAGTTTTAGGACTAGCATTACATTCTCTCACACAATAGGTACACACACCTACCTACCAACGTACTTACCTACACCAACAGGTCACGGTCATAACAAGAAACATCTGTTTAATTTAGGTGTCACAGATACAGACATAGATACAGGCCCCCTGTGCTGTGCGTGCATGGAGGCCGAGGAATCAGCCGTCCAGTGTACGAGGAGGTGGCCACGCATCGAGCCACCCAGGGAGTCCATTCCCGAAGCCAGTGGCAATATTCTAAAGTTGCTCGGCTTCTTTCAGGAGCTTAGGACTTCACAAGCGAAATAGGCGCATAGTTAGATGTCGAGGTGCGAACACCAGCCCGCCTGCGAATACCTACGTACCTGCCTACGCTGATGATGTGTGATCTTCATTAGTTTGTTCGCGAAACGGTAATCTGTTGTAAAATTTTAATTGGCGCATCATAATGCTCCGGTGCCATGGTCGCAGATATTGGCACTGCTCCCGCCGACCGGTGTGGCCTACATGCTTCCATGCTATCATTACATTGAAGCATCCACCAGGGATGTTACATATAATAATGAAGGGAGAATCTCAATGCATAGGTTTTACATCAAAAAGCAGTGACATAAAGATACTTATCTTTATGTATTTTTATTAACGGTTGCCCTGAAAGTGAATCAAGTGTGACGCGCAATGAACACCTCATTTGCTCCTGCTTTCGTTTTTTTTAAGACTAATATGAACTATATCACACATTTTACATTGAAACTGCAAATATCATATCAGCCGCAGGACGTCCGCTGCTTATCACGTCCTTCTCCATAGATTTTCGAGCAACCGGTTGATAGCGGGGTGTATTCAGCGACATCTAGTCCTGTATTTCAGAATGTTAGTCAAGCAGAGATATCCGCTTGAGGATAGTTAAAAAGGGACAGCTTTATGTAACTAGTATATCGGCATCTCTTTCTAACTATGCTTAACCACAGATCTACGCTTGAGCAACATTCTGATCAGCAACAGCATTCATCAGGTCGTCCGTTGTAGCGGTCCTACGCTCTTCTTGCCGGTGCGTGGTTGTACTGGAATATATACTGTATAGGGATATAAATAAAGAAACATCTGAATTTGGTCCTAATGCTTAAGTAATTGGTTAGAAATTAAGATCGTGTGACGGTCTCCGGAGGGATCTCAAATAATTGAGCATAAATAGGAAATTTAGAAAGCTCCCGAGGAACTCTACCAACTTCTAGGTGTTATTTGACCTCAGATCGGGCAGGTGGTCTTTAGACTCTTTAGAGGCGATTGGATGATATCTACCAAACATAGGTTGATTATCATCAACAGCATTATGTCCTCACTCCTGGTTTCTCATTAGCCTCTATGGGCTATATCCAACGTTAGGACCTAGTCGCATTGGAATATTATGTGACAGGGTAGTGGCTACCTGACAACTAGTGATTTCAAGTCGCCCTTGTAAGCCGCTAACGACACTAGATAGTCAGCCATCCAAGGCCTGATAGTGCCAGACATTGCTTGGCCGTGATCTGGTGGTTAGGATAGGCTTGGACTTTACGTTGTGGATCAATATGGGCTTATAATGATGGTAGTTTAGATAGGTTCCGAACCATCGACGTTACTCCGCCCGATTGCTCCATGAAGAGTAACGTGAGGCGCTGGAAATTCTTGGTGGGAGAGCACCGAGTGTCATAGGCGGCTTACAACCGCCTCCGTGGCTCAATGTAAACAATATTGGGTTTACGATTCGGAGGTCGCGGGTTCGATCCCAGCGAGGTACATGTTTAAGTACTCGGTTTGGTTGGTAGTAGGGCATTTTAAATGTCCGCCTGGCTAGCTACCACCATCTTATCTAAATCTGCCGTCAAGCAGCAATGTTAATAGCATTGTTGTGTTCCGGGTGTCAGAAACAAAATAGCCAGTCCCCCAATCGTGCTGGGGTTTCCGGATCAGTACGCTTCCACCTTCGACCTCATCTTCACTTAACATCAGGTGTGATTGAGGTCAAATACCAACCCGTTGTGCATAAAAAAAAACAAGGGTGATATGAAAACACTGACTGACAGGTAGCCTCTATTTTTACACAAATCCGCCATAAGGCTTTGGACCCGTTTAGTCCCGTCATGGAGGCTAGTGAGGCTATGCCCCAACACCACAAATTTAGACGGTCGGTTACTCTAGTCCGCGTCGTCTAAGCGCAAACTGGAATTGCGCTTACTTAAGCCGAATGGAATTACGCATGGCCTTAGATCCATGGGTAAATAATAGGAGCTTTGGGACACTACCGGTATTCACGGCGGCTACAAAAAAAGAGGGTTCCAAGCGCCGTATATATTCAGTACTGTATACAGGTTACGTAGTGACTACAGAAGCACGACGATTTTTGAAGGTTTGTCGTCGCGCTTTAGTAAGCTCGCTTATCGAGCTCTAGTAATATTTGTCTGTATAGCTGGCAGCTACCTCGGACATAGAATTAGACTTGTCTTGTGCCAGTCTTTTGGGCACTCTTCAAGACGGTACGGACCTCGAACACGTTTTCTTCCTTCCATAATCATGTAGAGCAGACGTGTATGGCTCTATTGCCGCGTTTTGTATATTCTTTTTTGTGTATCGTAGTGGTGAACTAGGTACATGAATCGACGAAATAATAGAGTCCAAGATTAATAAATAAAAAATAAAGTTAATATTTTTTTTTTCATGTGAAGCTATCAGCAGCAACCCTGCTCCTCTCTCCCACCGTAGAATGCGCACGCGACGCAAGTCTTGTCATATTTTCATCAACAACAGTGTAATGTATATAAACATCTATATTTTTTAATATCGCATATCGTCACATGTAATATGCTTAATCTGTTAGCATAGTATACTAAATAATATTGCTTTTATTTAGATATTATGACGTCGATCCATTTATTTAGTGGTATACAGTGTAATACCTATAGTCAGAGGCGTACACAATCTCTTTTAAGTGTTAAATAGAGATTTAAGTCAATATAATTATATAATTTTCTTGTTATTAAGATTATTACTGTCGTTGTGTGGGTGTCAAATAAATGTGTACCAATATCTAATACGTAAAACTTTTTTGAAAAAATCGATCATCTATAAACTAAGGCCCGTGTTAATAAACCATTCTCAAGATTGAGAACAGTCTTGTGACTGGTCTCAAGTAACGTGTTGATTAATAAACCTGAAACGAGCGGTCTTACTCAAGCAGAACTCACTTGAGAGTTTCACGTATTAATAAACGGAACTCAAGACTATCATTCATTCGCCGCTGAGGCGAATACTTGAGAAGTGATCTTAGCTGAGTAGACCTCAAGATTGGTTTATAAATTAGCACGGAGCTTGAGATAGCGTCAACTTCTTAAGACGCATCTCGGGTGATACAGCATCAAGACTTGTATTGAGATTGGTTTATTAATACGGGCCTAAGTATTCAATCAATTTTGTAGTTCAATCCCAAGGTCTCAACTATTATAAATACCAAAGTTTGTGTGTGTATGTATGTATGTATGTTTGTTACCACTTCACGCCTAAACGGCTGGACAGTTTTGGTTGAAATTTGGCTAATCTACAGATTAGGAACTGGCTTTGCCACATAGACTACTATTTATTCTGGAAAAGCGATTGGTTCCTGTAGGATATGTACTATTAGTGGGAATGCATTTCAGTCATAGACGGACGCATTTGGTAGTAGAACGAACTCTACGCGAACGAAGTCGCGGGTAACAGATAGTGTTTATTGTTACTTATAATGTAATGAATATATAAATTCATGAGATGAGCCCTTGAAGTGACGACGCAAGTTCATCTATTTTGAACTGACACACTTTGGCAATACGTATGTCCCGGTTATAGCACAAAAATGCACGGATTGTGCACCTACTTCACTGTTTGGAGTATTTTATATCTTGGACTCTTCAACAAGTAGTACTACCTACTTATACCAATTGCACAATCCTACCTACCTCATACCCAACTGATGTGGAGCGAAGATGAGGCTGTAGGTGGAAGCAGGTCTCAAATAACCGATTATAACATTGCTATAGCTCATAAATGTCCGCTCAAACTTTTGTGGATCGAACATCCCACAAGACTGTTTATACTCCACATTACCCTCTAATAAAAATATTTGAGATCTCACCCAAAAAAAAAAAAAACATTGCCGCTTTGTTGCAGACCTAATAAAGTTGGCGGTAGCTGGTCAGGCGTAACATAAAGTGAAAATTTAGAAAATTCCCGAGGAACTAAGCTTAATATCATCCACGTATCTCTCTTAAATTTAAGAGCTATGCTCTTGTCGGTGGAGTCCTTTCGACACTTCTCTACATTCCGCCTTTTATTTGACTTCTTGATACAACACGGCATTTACTTTTTCCTTTACTTGTACCATGTATGTTCTTCTAGACCTTCCTCTCTTCCTCTTTCCATCCACTTTTCCTTCCATGATGTTCTTGACAAAGTTGTCGTGTGGTATCTGATGATCTGTAGGACCTCTTCATTGTTCTTTCTCTCCATTCCATGCCAACACCACATTTCAAATCTTTCTCTATCGCATTGTACGTGTCGTACGTATCCACGTCTACAAAGTATATCAGGCCAGGTATACAAATCAACTGTGTTAAAAGTTAAATATCAC
This sequence comes from Oegoconia quadripuncta, assembly GCA_949316235.1. Lineage (NCBI taxonomy): Eukaryota > Metazoa > Arthropoda > Insecta > Lepidoptera > Autostichidae > Oegoconia > Oegoconia quadripuncta. The sequence continues at coordinate 12,235,530 of OX438750.1, read as the reverse complement.
GACTGAACCAACTTTTATCAAAAATGGCTAAGAACCTTTCAGATAGATCGAATCCCGCTAGGGGCGTATGCTTGTTGAATTGAATTGAAATAATTTATTTGCTTGTTTTTAGGAATATAGGATGACACATAACAGAAGTCCCATTCAAAATCTACTTAAAATCTAGCGTGCAAATATTTAATAAATTAGGATATTATGTAATGAATACGGACATGTTTACCCGAGATAATGAATGTTTTCATTTATAATAAATAAGTATTTATTTACATTTATAGGAACTCCCCTTCCGGCGTCAGTCTTTCCTGAATCCTACAACCTTGGGATCTTCGAGAGCAGAGTGAATAGGCATTTACTGGGATCGCCTGCTTCATCTTCGGCCACATCGTCACTTTCCATCAGGTGAGATTGTGGTCAAACGCGAACCCAGACAATCATAAAAAAAAAAAAATAATAAAAAAAATGTATTTATATAGTATATCAACCACCTATTGGTATCCATAATACGATTCTAGTTGCTTAGTGCAAAACTAGATGGTGCTGTGTGTATGTGCAAAGATATTTATTTATTTTATATCGGACCACGCATTACTGAGTTACATACAGAACACACACACAACGCCTGTAAACATATAACATAGGTCGTTTTTCGTTATTGCGGTCAAGCGCGTGTTGTACATGTTATAAGTACAAGTCAATGCACCAAACGCCCTCATAAATCGAGCCCCCTTGGCACCCCGAGGGCCTGACACGAGTCAATCAGCGTTCAGCTGCCAACGCTTAAGGACATTGGTGCCAAAATGCCAGTAGTAGCTGGCGTGCCGCGATTGGCACAGGGCAAATCGTACGCCACCGACGTGGCGCATTGTTTTCATGCTTGATTTGACGGGAGATTTACTGGACTGTTGTGATCGAATAATTGTATTGGTGTGATCGAAATAATGAGGTTTGTATTGTTTTGTCGATGAACGAGAGGTCGATATTAAGAAACAAATCTATGTGTAGTTTAAGAAAACAAACCAAACCAACCGTGTTATAAGCAGAATACCTTCAAAACGGCTTGACCGATTTCCATCAAGAAGAAGAAGAAAGAAATATTTATTTTTATTGTACACAGAGTACAAAATTGTACACAGAGAATAAAATAAATAAATATCCTTAGACATACACACAGCGCCATCTAGTTCCACAGTAAGTAACCGCCTACGTGGCTCAATGTAAACAACATTGGGTTTACGATTCAGAGGTCGCGGGTTCGATCCCCAGCGGGGTACATGTTTTGGTTGGTGGTAGGGCATTTTAAATGTCCGTCTGGCTAGCTACCACCATCTTATCTAAATCTGCCGCCAAGCAGCAATGTTAATAGCATTGTTGCGTTCCGGTTGTCAGAGATAAGACAGCCATTCCCCCAAATGTGTTGGGGTTTCCGGGTCAGTTCGCTTCCACCATCGACCTCATCTTCACTTAACATCAGGTGTGATTGACCCTTTGTTCATAAAAAAAAACTATAGGCTTGTGTTGTGTATACCAGATGGTTGATATGCTACATAAATACATTTTTTTTTCTAAATAAATACATATATAAATGAAAAACATCCATAACTCGGGTACACATGTCCGTATTCATCATACAAACATGCCCCTAGCGGAATTTGAACCCGCGACCTTTTGGTATAGTAGTCAGCGTTTTTAACCACTACACCAAGCAGGTCGTCAAATGCACATGATACATACATTAATAAATTAAATTAAACTTAAAATTAAGTACAAAGGCGGACATATCCCATAAAGAGACCTTGGTATATATCACAGAGCAGATTGACGGGGCGTACACAAAGCTCAAAGATTTGTAACACTGTATTCGGTATCCTTTAAAAATTACATACAAACCTTTTTCTTGTGCGACTTCTTGTTCATGCTGCGTAGAAATGGTACCTGAAACAGAATGCAATCCGGTGTAGAGCGCGTGCCTACATCAAAGTCGCCGTAATGGCACACAGCTGTCCGCCGCTAATCCGAGCCAGTTTGGGTGAACTGCACGGGTATAACACGGCCAGTTATGTTACAGCTCGTCTTGTCAACAACATTTTGTAGGTGAAATGAAAATGATAAATAATTTATTCAGTAGCTTCTTCTTTGGTTATGGCTCTGTCTTCGGAGTCCGTGCTGTGAAGGTTATTAAAAATAGTGCTATTCGTGCCATTTATAAATTAGGACGATACTGTAGAGCAAGATACTGTAAGACATCAGGCTATGGAAATAATTAAAATATACTAATCTAGCAGTATTTACGTCCGATATTTTTTTGACTGCATACGCTGCAGAGCTGAGCTTCTTCGCCAATTTATGGATGTGAGGACCCCATTGTAGTTTGGCGTCCAAAGTAATGCCCAAAAATACAGAGGACTCAACAAGGTCTAGAGTGACATTTTTTATCATATTTGTGGGCACCTCCCTGACATTAGGCAGTACAAATTTAATACATTTAGTCAAGCTGTTTAGGCGCCAAAGGAACGGACATACATACATTCATACATACACTCAAAAAACATTACCCTCCTTCCTTAGGCAGTCAGGTAAAAATGCCTCTAGTAGTCGCCCATCCAATTTGTTTAACTAACTGACTACTCCGCTAGTGATACTCGTAATAACCACACGTCTAGAAAATACAATCACAAAATTCGTGACGAGATTATGTCTCCGACCGCCCGCAGCGATAGTGGATTGTTCGCGTTATACATCGAAATGATTTAAATATAACTATTTTCCATCCTTTGTCAGCAATAAAGCCGAGCCGGATTCCGTGTCGGCGTTTAATTGTGCGCGTCCGACGGCTGGTGACTGGTAAAAATGGATCAACGTCAGTAAATCAGGTCCACTCAGAGTGTTTTCAACAATAGTCGTACGAGTACAATGTTAGACAGAATGGGGGTATATTCTAAGACGATAGAGGGTTAGGTGACGCGAACAGCTATGTTAATCTGTAAGCTACGACTGGTGACTGATAAGAATAGACCAACGTCACTCAGCTCCACTCAGCGTGTTTTCAACCTGCAGATCATGCAATAAAGAAAAGGAATCAATGAAGCAACTTCTGTGTGACTGCGATTCTTCTGTATCCCTCACTAATTTTGATGAACCTCGAAACGAATGTATGTCTAGTAAGTTGATCAGTTTTGGCTTTCAAAGTTTTGAAAGAAAGAGCCACCTTTCTAAGTGTAATTGGATTATTTTTGGAGGCTAGCTTTTATTTTTTCGAAATTTGGAGTGTTAAAATGAATTAACTTTACAGAGAAGCGTTCGTACCGAGTTATTCACTAAGAGGTAATTTTTTTTGTAACATTTTGGGGAAATTTGATATGTATCTCAACTAATACTTTATTATATATTTATAAGGCACTTAATATGAGTGTATTATTTTTGTTATGTATGTAGTATCTATCTATATGTATATGCTCAATACGAATTTCGAAATCAATACATGGACCCAGGCCTCCCTACCGATCAGGTTTGGAGGTCTCGGAATCCGCAAAATTTCCAGTGTTTCATTACCTGCATTCCTATCCTCTGTTCACAGCACGCAAACGTTGGTAAGTAAAATCTTGACCTCAAGTCCCAACGTTTGCGAGGTGGCATACTTATTTGAGGCCAGGAATGCATGGACGTTGGCCTGCCCAAGGACTGAGTTTCCGACTGTTCCTTCGTCACAGAAAATGTGGGACGAGCCGCTCTGCAGGTTGGTACGTTATGTCAACCAACCCCGCAGAACGCGCTCGCCTCCTAGCTGTCGGCGAATGGGAGTCGGGTTTATGGCTTCAGGCCCTTCCATCGACTAATATCGGTACGCTACTGGATCGCTCCACGTTTAGAGTCGCCACGTCCCTTCGCTTAGGCGCCCACTGCGTGACCCCTCATGAGTGCAGCTGTGGACATGCGGTGTCGCAACTCGGCCACCACGGTTTGTCATGCTGCAGGAGCGCTGGGCGTTTTCCACGTCATGCGGAATTAAACGACGTTATCCGCCGGGCCTTTACCACGGCTGGGTCCCCCGCAATCCTGGAACCTAATGGACTGGCGAGGGATGACGGCAAAAGGCCGGACGGTATGACCCTCGTGCCTTGGAAACTGGGACGGTCTTTGGTATGGGATGCAACCTGCGTCGATACCCTTGCTCCTTCCCATCTTCCAAGTACAAGCGGTACAGCTGGTTCCGCTGCCGCCTCGGCAGAAAGCGTTAAACGACGCAAATATGCCGGTCTCAGTGGAGATCACCTATTTGCGCCGTTTGGTGTAGAAACGCTTGGGCCGTGGGGACCGGGTGCTCACACTCTTTTTAGGGAGTTATCTGAGCGTCTGGTTGATGCATCCCACGATCGGAGGGCTGGCCAATACTTTGGTCAGAGAATTAGCCTCGCTATACAGCGAGGCAATGCGGCCAGCCTTCTGGGTACCTTTCCATCAACCAGAGACTTGGGGCTAGTTTTTTATTTGTGATTTTTTTTTTTTAATAATAAATTGTATTATATTATAATAAGTTGATTATAACTATTGTACATACTGTATGTAAATATATTTGCAATTGAATAATAAATCGAGTTCTTACTTCGAATTCTATATGTATATATATATAGATATGTATAAATGTATGGTTTTAATTTTTGTTTATTAAATAAGTAACTAATTATATAGCTATTTCGTATCTGCATCCGTATTTTGCACCTTTTCTATAAAGTTATACTCCTACACCCAAAGGTTGCCTTGAATGTTGATAAGGCCGCCTAATTGTACTCTTTTCGGTATTGTGCTTTGTAAAATGTATATTCTCCTTTTGTGCAATAAAGTGTATTTGTATTGTATTGTAATATTATAAATGTGAAAGTTTGTTGCTCAATCAGGGCGAAACAGATGAATGGATTTGGATGAAATTTGTAGGTAGAGCATACTCGTAGAGCTTCTTCAATTTAAGAGCTATGCTCTTGTCGGTGGAGTAACGACGATAAACAATAAAGAAGTTAAATCGAGAGTAGAAAAACGTGGTAATTACTCGTAGATACCCTGAATTAAAACAGAATATTTTTTTATTTCTTTATTATAAAGTGAAAGATTCCCGCCTAATTGTACTTTTTTTTATTGTTGTTTTGTAAAATGTATATTCCTCTTTTGTAAAATAAAGTCTATTTGTAAACATTGTATTGTATTGTAAACATATTTGCGATAAACTTATTACACGCAAAATAAAGCCGCTGTCGAAAAGCTAGTGTTTAATATTGTTTGAGTAACTTACGAAGTATCTATAAGCGTCATTCATGTACAACGCTGATAACCGCCTCCGTGGCTCAATGTAAACAACATTGGGTTTACGATTCGGAAGTCGCGGGTTCGATCCCAGCGGGGTACATGTTTTAAGTACTCGGTTTGGTTGGTGGTAGGGCAATTTTAATGTCCGCCTGGCTAGCTACCACCATCTTATCTAAATCTGCCGCCAAGCAGCAATGTTAATAGCATTGTTGTGTTCCGGTTGTCAGAGATAAGATAGCCAGTCCCCCAAGTGTGTTGGGGTTTCCGGGTCAGTACGCTTCCACCTTCGACCTCATCTTCACTTAACATCAGGTGTGATTGAGGTCAAGTGCTAACCCGTTGTGCATAAAAAAAAAGTGAAAGGTTCCCAGCTTAATTGTACATTTTTATTATTGTTGTTTTGTAAAATGTATATTCCTATTTTGTACAATAAAGTCTATTTGTATTGTATTGTAAACATATTCGCGATAAAGATATTATACGCAGACGAAGCCGCTGTCGAAAAGCTAGTGTTTAATATTGTTTGAGTAACTTACGAAGTATCTATAAGCGTCATTCATGTACAAATATCTTAATTTTCCCATTTATAATATTAAATATTTGTTTAAAAACAATAAACAATGCCGTGTCAGAGCACAACAAATCTTCAGACGGGAAACATTAATTTATAAGTCATATTTGCGTTGAATGCTTGCCAATATGTAAATAAAGCTGGGGTTTCGGAAACAGCGACTGGGTCGACAGGCCATTTGGATTATGTCAAAACATCCATTAAGCTATTGCCACTGCTAGGATGTTTGGCATTTTGTTTGTAAAAATATAAACACTTTGCGCTTGCCTACATTATTGGAAATATAAGCCAGCGAGTGATTCATGTAAGTGTTAAAGAGTTTATTTAATGATTTCTTTAGGGTGGTTGTACCTGCATACTTTACTCAACACCATTTTTATTAGTTAAATAAATTAGCTTTGTATAGGGTTGCTTTGTGTTAAAACAGTGGAGTAGGGCAGAAAGCCATAAACGGGTTCAAACCCTGAAATAAAGAGGATTTGACGACCTGTTTGTTGTAGGGTTAGAAACTCTGCTGCTATACCAAAAGGTCGCGGGTTCGAATCCCGCTAGGGGCAAACGTTTGTATGATGAATACGGACATGTGTACGCGAGTTATGGATGATTTTCATTTATATATGATGTATTTACAGAAAAAAAATATTTTATTTGTGTATCAACAATCTGGTATCCACAACACAAGCCTAGTTGCTTAGTGTGGAACTAGATGGCGCTGTCTGTAAATGTCCAAGGATATTTCATATTTTTTTTTATTTATTGCTATAGTATCGCTACTATTAGTGCAAACCTCATCTAGTGGTAGCTTGTATCTTTGCCTAGAAGAGATCGCTGTTAGCGATAAGGCCGCCTTTTTGTGCGATTAATGACGTACGCTTTATTCTTCACGTAGCTTTTGTTGGTTGTGCAATAAAGAGTACTTATTTGATTGATTGATTGATTTATTTATCTATTAAATCCCGGATATTCGGCGTTAAGCACATTTACACGCTCCATTTTTAATATTTTGGCGTATCTAAAAGATCATGTTCAAAGAAATTGCTATAGAAGTACTTGCTAGATAGATCTATGAAATTTTGGGTGAAGTTGAATTCGCGTAATTCCCATTAACTGGTAACGCCACTTTCGGTTACGAACTTTCTCCAAGGAGCCATAGTCGAATTCGATCAAAAAATTTGGATTACCCATCATCCGAACAGCCAAGGCATGGAACTCCCTTCCGGCGTCAGTCTTTCCTGAATCCTACAACCTTGGGAACTTCAAGAGCAGAGTGAATAGGCATTACTGAGATCTAACATCATTACGCGTGCTTTATCTCCGACCATATCGTCACTTTCCATCAGGTGAGATTGTGGTCAAAAGCGAATCCAGTCAATCATAAAAAAAAAAAAAAAAATAGTTAATAATAATAATAATAATAATAATAATATCCTTATACATGCACACAGCGCCATCTAGATCCACAGTAAGCAACTATAGGCTTGTGTTGTGGATACCAGTACCAGTGGATAGTTCCCAGTGTAATCAGGAGTGCAGTTACCAATAAACAAGAATTACATGCCTGTTACTAAGAGAGTAATGAATATGGACGTCGAAGTCAAAGTCAAAGTCAAAAATGCTTTATTTTGTCGGTACACAGAGTACACTTAAAATAGTCAATTTTACATTTTTTAAGCTACTATGTTCAAAATGCAATTTTCCCCTAAGAAGAACAATCAAGAAACTCGAAGGGTTGCTCTTTTAAAATCAGGCTTTGATTTTACATAAAGGTTTTTATATTTCATTATTAATTGTGAAATAGCCTGGCATACGAACGATCTGATTATGTCCAGGGATGATTATCATCTAAATAGTCTGATATTTTATAATATGCTTTGTTAATAAGGTTCTGTTTTATAGTATCTTTAAATTTATTGAGAGGAATATTTTGTATATCAACTGGAACCTTTTTGAAAAAGCGTATACATTCGATGGTTGGAAAGGAAGAGTCAGACCACGGAAAATATGGATGGATTGAGTGAGGGGTGATATGAACGAAAAGGACGTGAATGATGAGGTAACGGCTGACAAAGATTGGAAGAAAAAGACGTACTGCACTGATAAATCGGGGCCTGGGAAGAAGATGATCATTGTAGTTTTCAATGCCTAGCTTTAGGAAGAATTTCTGACCAATTCCAAATCCCCGCCCGTATGCTCCCTAGACTCTTTCAAAACAACATAAACAAACCCTTTATTGGGATATTTACACAAACCATAACTTCATACTCGGAGATGGACTCAACATTTTGCTGGCAGGTCCTCCTCAGAGTTCACTGCACAGCGCTGGTTTTTTAGCCTTCGCCGTTTCACCTTTATACAAACTCCCACAGCGAAGGCGCACGCACGTTGAAGTTTACGTCACCGGTTTTTTCAGAAATGTGCATATTTACAAACAATGTTTATGTGTGAAGTTTTCATTCGAAATGTTTACATTAGGTAATTTATTAGTAAGTATCGATGTTTTCAATCTTGTGATCTTCCAGAAACTGCTCACAACATCCTTTTCGGGAACGTAAGCTAGTGTAACTAACTGAAGATAAATTGTCTGCGTGACTATCACCGACCCAAGCACGTCAATGGCGGCGAATCCATTTGAAATCCATAACTAGGTCTTTCTTACGGTGTTAAAACCTTATTAAATGTGTTTGTGGAAAGTTTTTGCCTTATTGTAAAGCAGTAAATATGAGAATAAATCCTAATTATTTTGAAGCCTGTCCAGAGTATCTAACCCGTGTATGTCTCGAAGGCTGGATCCGCCCTTGCTTATAGCGTGGATATCATGTTATTTTTCTATGTGTGAGTTGGGTACACACATGCCGATTGATCTGAATCCAAGACGTAGTAGTGGTGGTTGTCATAATCAGAAAGAAACGAACTCATTATAGTTCCTTCCTTGTATATCCCTCTCCTTGTATATCATCGAATATCTACAGCCTATCAACAGATAATTATCTAAATTTTTTGTTTCAAAATCGATTCCTTAACATCTCATGTAATTTTACTGTCCCCAAAAAATAATCTCTCGAATTTTTCCAATATTGGATTATCAGAATAGAAGCGATAATAAATCACGCGGGGAATAGAAATACAGGTAAGACTATCATATCTCAAATGGGGTAGTCTGAGATATCCCAAACTAAATCGTTTGGGTGTTCGAAACATTTTAATGTTTAATGCTCACAACAACATCCACGGTTCATCTTTCGAAATATATAAAAATGCACACATGAGACAAGTCTATTTTTTTTGGTGGAAAATTCTTTATTTGCCTTTTACGAGACCCACGGGAAGAAATTGGTTCATATCGAAACCACACGGCTCTTAAGTATAAGTCCAATTTGAGATAAAACCTTTACAGTATCTTTATGAGAATATACAGATGCTTCTCAGATAACATAAAGAGCAATGATATTATTATGATTAAACTAGGTAAATATATCTCAGTCTGGAATGATGGATCGGGCGTTTAGTCGACGGTTACTATCCATCCTTCACGTAAATAGCTTATTAGGCTGCGGACATGTGTGAGCTATGTGTATACAGGTGAGAATATAGTGAGATTAGCATAAATGATTGCTCTAAAACTATTAAAATTAGACAAGTTTTTATTTTTAAGAAGTAAACTGCCTCTAAAGGGACTGTTGATCCTGGTGTAGGAGTTTCCGTGGGAGAGTGTAGAGTAAGGTGGCCAACCGCCCCGGATACCGAGGGACCGTCCCGATAATTTCGCACTGGAAACATTAGTAAAATAGTCCCGCAAAACATCTAATGCGACCCGGATGTCCCAGATTCCTAGCATTGTTTAGATATCGAAAAAATTAACTCTCGATCAACAAGAGTGATTTGAAAAATCCATAATTTTTTTGAACACGCATATATATATATTAGGTATATTAGGACACACATACCTGTGAAATTGGCATTTTGTATGAAGAATTTCATTAAGACTGTTTTCTCCATACAAACATTTTTGATTTTTTTTTGGGAACGGCAAAACCAAATTTAGCTAAACTTTGTGTGTATTATCGGATAACATTAAGTTAAGTATAGGCAACATTAATTTTTAAAAGTAACCGCGTTATAAAAGTTTCAGCGAATCTCAGAAATGCTTATGGGAAGCACATGAAAAGAGCTCTGCTCAAATTTTTTTTTTATGGGTTTTAGCCCAGACATTATAAAATATTTCATGTGAAACCTTGAAATAATATTACATTTTCTAAATAAAAAACAAATTTGGATATAGCTTTGAAAATCGCAGGATTCTATTTATTCAATACGAGCAATTTAAGTGGGTTAGGTTAAATAATGTTAGAATAGTGTTATTTTTCCCGGGGTGCGATGTCAGACAACCTCCTCGTGTGCCTGATGGCTACTTGTCCCCCTGGATACGTCTGGGGGGAACGGTAGTCGTTGGGCCGGTGCACCCTGGGCATCGGTCAACAACTTCCCTTTTAAGGGTTCTTGTTGGCCGATGGCGAATAGTCTGACACCGGGGGGCTCCTCCGCGTGTCCCTCTGGTTTAGCGGAGGGCACTGCGGATGGAGCAGGAGACGCTCCCCTCCTAGTGGGGGAGTAAGGGTGGGCTCGGTGTGCACTCGTACTGCCGCCGAGCAGGCGTGGGGAGGAGGAACCTCCTGGTGGGGAACTTCCTACCCCTTGCCACCGCCGGGCTCGTAATCCGGGACCGCGGCTTTCAGCTGCAGTCCGGGACCGAGGGTCTTGGCTTAACCGCCCGGACCGCGAGGAAGGAAAACCTCTATAAAAAACCAGCCCAAGTTTCGGCTCCGAGGCCCGCCTCGGCGCCGAAATGCCCTCGTCGTCCCACTCCCGAAAATTCGTTTTCGGGAGTGGAACGACGAGGGATGGTGGAGGGCGAATTCCACCACAGCGGGCTGCGGCGAGGAAGCGGCGCTCCCTGAGGAATGCCCATCTGGGCAGGGGACGCCGTGGAATCGTCTGCAGCACTTGGGCGACCTCTCCTTGACGACTGCAGCTAAGGCTGCGGCCGTCGACGAGAGGTCGTGGGAAGCGGCCCTCTCCCTCTGTTCGCAGGGGGAGACGGCGGGAGGGTTGGAGGGGCGGTGTTCACCCCGCCTCCTCTCCGGGCCTCCCGCTGTTGCGGGCCGCTATGGTAGGGGACGACCTCTCTGTTGAGAGGTCGTAGCCGTGCGGGACGGCCACTCTTTGCCGGCCGCAGCCAGGTCCGAGCTGCGGACGCCAAGGAGAGGCCGTGGAAAGCGGTCCTCTCTCTCTGCGAGGTCACTCGCAGAGCGAGGGGAGATGCAGCCGCATGGAGGGCACGGAGGAGAGCTTATCTTTAATGATAGGCGATCCTCTGCCCCCCTACCCTGCGGGGCCGTGGGTGGCGATCCGGGGGGATCACCGCCCACACATAGGCCCCGCGAGAAGGCGCGCGCGGTGTTTCCGCGCGCCTTCTAGAGGTGGCTGGACCAGGCGATTCCTCCCTGCTCCAGCCCAGAGGTGGGCCTGCCGCCGCTTTGTCCTGGCGGCGGGCACCGCGCTGGCGTGGCTGCGGACGAATACCTGATGGTACCCGCGGCCACGCCGTCAACGGCGCGCGCGAGGGAACACCCAGGAGTTTTTAGTCGGTAGGCCGGCACCTTCTGTGCCGGAGTCCGACATAATCCGCCCCCCTCCCCCGAGGAGGGCGGATAAGCATGAGCGTTTCTCCTGGTAAAAAAAAAAAAAAAAAAAAAAAAAAAAAAAGTGTTATTTTTCCCTAGTCCAGTGTGTCACTCCCTGATGATACCAGGTTTTTATAATAATTAAACCCTATCTGTCTGGTCTCGAATGGCATGGATAGCTGGTAGCGACCTCTATCCGGCCGAGGCAAAGGCCGATAAATCAAACGCTGTAGACCCGCCTCTTGGCAGTGCCAGTGAACGATGCAGTACCGTCAGCAGCGACGAGACGTGTCGTGTCGTTGTCGTGTCACTTTCAATCGTTAACTATTTTATACGGTCGGCCAAGTACTACTGGCAGCATAATAATATCACGAATTAACATATATTAAGCCCCTAAGACATTATATCAATTGTCTATATTCGAAAAACTATATAGAAAATGAATAGAATATTTAAGAACAATGAAAACATCAATTTTATATGGTCGGCCAAGTTTTTGTTTTATGCACAACCCGTTAACACTTGACCTTAATCACACCTGATGTTAAATGAAGATGAGGCCGAAGGTGGAAGCATACTGGCCCGGAAACCCAAATTGTTTGGGAAACCGGCTATCTTATTCTCTGACAACCGGAACACAACAATGCTATTAACATTGTTGTTTGGCGGCAGATTTAGATAAGACGGTGGTAGCTAGCTAGCTACATTTAAATGCCTTACCACCAACCAAACCGAGTTAAACATGTGGTATCGAACCAGCGACCTCCGATTCGTAAACCCTATGTTGTTTACATTGAGCCACGGAGGCGGACGACTAGTACTTACTGGCAGCATAATAATCAGAAATTGACAAATCCCCATACTTGTAAATATAATTTCATATCATATGCCTAATCAAAAAGTAAATGCTATGGAAAATAAAGACTATTGAAAAACAAGAGACTATCAAAAAACAGTTCATGACATTCTAAAACGATGTCGAATTATCACCATTTTTATATCTATCGACACGGAAAGGCATTCGAAATTCGAAACTTTCCAGTCTTGAATCGAATTACGATATCGAACCGTTAGCCCAATCAACAAGGATTTTCTTTATTTGCCGACTCTGACAGTAATTTGTCAGACGGTAAAACTTTTCAGTGTGATAAAGTGTTGACTAATGTATATATACGTTACGATGGGTAAATAATCCAATAGTCGATATACTTTCGTCTCACCCCATAGGTATGGTTAAAGGCGATTATGAAACTTTCCACCAAAAAATATCCATAGATTTGCTCGTTAACATTTGGGATATCGCTAACCACCCCATTTGGGATAAAAGTCGTGACGTTTATTTATTATTTGTTAATCGTAATCTTTATATGACTTTATCACACTATAAAAGTTATACTGTCGGTGGAATTTATTAAATTTACGTACTGGTTGATTGGTCGATATTTTGATTACGGCCCACGATGGCCAGCTTACAATTTATGATAAAAAACGTTTGCCATCAAGATAGATAAGAGAATCGCCAGGTACCATATAGAGACGCAAAGCTCCATGTTATTTTGATTAAGACGTGAAGTCAGTAGCGTGCCCGCCATACAAGCAGAAAGGCAGTGCCTACCCTAGCAAATTGTAAACTATGCTCGAAATGCATTGTCAAGACAGCTGATTCATGCTGATGTGAACAGAAAATATTTTAAACCGTTGCGAAGTTATTATGTTGTAGCCCTGGGATACCCCCGGATACGGTTTGACCCCGGAAAAACGAAAAACCGCGATTTTCTTGAAACATTTAATAGTGTTGTAAATGTAGCAACTAATGCTAAAAATTAAGCATTTGTAAGAAACGCAGGTAGTAAATAAGTAACTAAATAAGTTAAAGTTGAAAAAAGAATGCTCAATTGATGGGTATTTCTTTAAATTCAAAACATTTAGGGAATTATCGTTTCAAAATATTAGTTCTCATTTTTATTTCTTAAGCAATGCAGTTCGACAACATTTTTAGCAAAAATACGTGCATTCCTAACTATAACATGCTTAGTTTTTATCCATCAATAAGTTTAACTGTGTTTAACATAAGTCTACCTAATTAAATATCAGTTAGTATATATTGTTATTAAGATACAAATTAAAAATAGGGTTTTCAGAAAAAATCTAGACTAAGTGCTCGGTTTTTTAGGCCTAATTATTCAAAATTACATCTCTAATATACCTCTATAATATAGCAATTATATAAGTCGGTTCTGAATTATGTCTAGCTAAGCTAATTTTTTACCGTATTTTCCCTGGGCTATTGTAGTTGTATTGTTTCTCATTTAATAGCAAATTTTATAATTCTATCTACCCTGTGACAAAACGTTGTGCATGCCACTGCGTAAAGTGTGTTATTTTGCTTCTGACCGTACAATAAGATGCGTCTAACCCAAGCCCAAATGGCTTACTGCCCCAATGTCAGTCCTATAAGAAGTTTGGTTTACTTGACCGAAAATAGACGTGTATTGCAGTGATGCATTAACTAACCCAGGGCTTCGGTATTCTTGTATCCATTCCAATGGACAAGGGCCAATAATATTTATATACGGGAATATTATATGTAATAAAAAAATACTTAAATATATCAAAACATATATTGAAAAGATGTACAGCTAATCTCAATATAACATAATTTGAAACAGAGAAAACTGCACCGAAACTTGCCTGCGGGGCGCAATGTAAACAACATTGGGTTTACGATTAGGAGGTCGCGGGTTCGATCCCCAGCGGGGTACATGTTTAAGTACTCGGTTTGGTTGGTGGTAAGGCATTTTAAATGTCTGCCTGGCTAGCTACCACCATCTTATCTAAATCTGCCGCCAATCAGCAATGTTAATAGCATTGTTGTGTTCCGGTTGTCAGAGATAAGACAGCCAGTCCCCCAAATGTGTTGGGGTTTCCGCGTCAGTACGCTTCCACCTTCAGCCTCATCTTCACTTAACATCAGGTGTGATTGAGGTCAAGTACAAAAACCTGTTGTGCATTAAAAAAAAACTGTCCGGCACCCATAATGTCAAACTAAAATTACCCATACACACAGAAATTCGTTTTTGTAGCGTTCAGTGGTCATGTTTCCAACCCCCGACGAAAAACGACGAGTGTTATGTGTTTGATGGCGGTGTGTGTGTGTGCATGCATTTTTTAATAATATTGGGACAGCTTAGCCATGTCTAATGAAAGTCGGTTAAACCGTTTCAAAGATATTTAGCTTTTTACCCGACTGTTCAAGATTTCGAAGTGCATTTTGTCGTTACATTCGTCTTGATTCGATAGAGTAGTGGTCAGTGATAAAACTAAAATGTTTTCCAATAAATCGGTACCTTGCTTTAGATATAGTATATGTAAACATAGACTATTAGATTAAAATTACCAGAATATTTAGAACTCCTGAAACTATTTTCAAAACAATCGATCATTAATTTCTTTATATTTATCAATATTTAACTATTTTTAGGAAAAATAAAGTAGCCATTATTTTTTAGAAAATATGTTTTAGTAGATTTTAGCATCTTCTACAACGCAATGAAGTTTACAGTGGTAACTTTAATGTATCTAATATTTACAACTAAATACCTAAAGCTAGCTACAGAATGGTCAGAATACATTTTTATTCTATTACTGATGGGACTATTTGTTGACTGACACCAAGGAGTTTGCTATTTCGCCTCAGAGGACCAACGAGTCGGTGAGTTTTTCGACAATTTCATAACGTTTTCTATTTACTAAACTTAAGTTAATTAGTAAATTGTTATTAGCTTGTTAGAGCTACAAAATAATTGCATGTTTTTTGTGTCCCTTAGAAGAAATTAAATACTTACTTATCTTTCTTAATTACTTTCAAATTTTTTTTTAAATTTTCATTACGATTTTGACTCAAATCTGAAGTAGGGTCAGACTCAGGAGCAATTACAGACCAAAACGGGTTTTTGCAATATTATTTTTTAATGAATTTAAAGTAGGCCCAATTAGACATAATTTTATTATAAATAATAGTTCGAAGGGTGGTTCCAACAGCATACTCGATGTCCAGCCGGCTCCAAAATAATGCTAACAAATTTAATAAAAAAGATATGTTACCACAAAAACATTAAACAAGTCTTTAACACGTTTAAGGCGTGCTATCAGAAAGACCCAGAGCGATCATGGCCCCCATGCTTCCCCTGGATCCGCTGTTGGATATATCACAGTGTTAGGTAGAGTAACAACTTTCGTTTTCTTTGCTTCTAACTAAAGAAAAAATTACAAAGTAACTTTACAACACTACAAGTTTATCATCGATGCTGCTCAAAGGTGAATTACTTTTAGTTTCTGTAAAAAAAAATTACCTAAATAGATTAGGTCTAAACTTTTCGTAGTATGCAGTGTGTGTTGTAGGCTTGGAACCGACTCATCAGAAAACAATAATTCTCGCTACCACCTTCGACCTCGTCTTCACTTAACATCAGGTGTGATTGAGGTCAAGTAACAACCCGTTGTGCATAAAAAAAAAGATGTCTTTAGGTTTGAATAATATTGTAGTCTTAATTCTTCTTCTTAGCGAGTCGATGACAAAATCATTAAATTCTTGAGGACAAGAATGTGGCCACGCGTACAGCATCGTAGAGATTTGCTACAAGTGTCGGGACGCGCAGGATATTACAGAAGATGCCCCATAGTTTGCGGTTTGTCACCGCACATGCATTTCGTTTATGTAACCGTAATTGGACTTACTTAAATATAGAGTCTTCCATAAATAAATACTAAAAATAAATACATATTTCGGACACTTACCTACACACTAATCATCTAGTCCCAAACTAACCAAAGCTTGTGCTATGTGGATAACGGATAAACATACATAAATAATATTATATATAAACATTCATGACTCGGGAATAAATTTCTTATTTATTACACAACGAATTACCTGTCGCGGGATTCGAACCTGCAACCGTTGGTTTCGCTGATAGGGCCACAGACCATTACACCAATTGTTCGTCATAAGTTGAAAATGTAGAAAAAAGTTAAAAATTAAATGTCTTCGAAACGGATCAATCGATTTTCATCAAATATGGCTAAGAACTTACCCGTGGCCTAAAATTAAAAAAAAAAATTCACTAAAATCGTATCACGCATCGCTGAGGTACCTAAATTTTCAACATATTTGCGACAAAATAATAACATTAAACAGTAATATCTGTTACAAAAAAAAAGTTACAATTTGTTTTACATTTTTTTCCAGAGCTTGCTTTACTACTTAGCTGAATCAGATACGAACCTTTTAGTAATTTCTTTAAAATATAGGTACACTTAATAAAACACAATGCACTATTTAATCAAACTTGGTGAACACAGTTAAAAAAATTGCCGCGAAAACCAAACCGGGGGGAAAATATTACAAAAATGGCGGCGCGCGACCGTTTCCCGCGCACAACGGGTGACTATGCCCGGCCGACACAATAAAGTTAACATTAAAGGCTGACTGAGTTGGCCGGAGCGAATTTCGTAAACCATACGGGACAGGGGACGATTTGCTGTACATTTCTCGGATTTAATTTGGCAACAGAAACATGCCAAATGGCGTTAATGGTGCGGGCGATATGTTGTTGAATTCTCGTGTGTTTTGCAAATGAAGCCGCGTCACGTGTAGCTGATGCACGTTTCAAACATAGTTTTAACAAAATATTTGGGTTAATTTGTTGCAGTTCTTAGCTTGCAATCGGACCAATTGTATTAATAAATCGATCTTGAGACTGAGATTACGATTCAGTCTCTATACTATATTTTTGATACTTATACTGTTTTAATATGCAAGAGATTCTCAAGCGCCAACTTAAGGTCAATCTTGAGAACGGTTTATAAATAAGGGCCTTAGATAGTAAATACGACCATTACGAGCACACCCTTCTTCTTCTTCTTATTTTTGAGGATGGCAACCAGTCCACCTCACTGTCGAGGGACATTACTGCCAGTTTCGAGTGAAAAAATTTATCTTATTTCTTCAGTTTATAAGTCAGTCTCAGTCAAAACAAGTAATTCGTCGTATACTTGGCGTATACAGAGTCTAGTCACGGTCAAGTCATTCTTCAGTAAAGTGGCAGAATGCTTTACAAAAGATTTTGGCGGCTTCTTGTGGGAACCCGAAAGCTCCGTTACGCACTTTAATTTACACTTCCTTTCACCTGTACACCAACACTAACGTTTGCTGCACAATATTCTGCCATTATTAAGCTTCAAAAGCTAGAATGCACAAATTATAAGAATTATAAAGAAAAATGCTACTTCACTCGCCGAGTTCCCGCCAAAAAGCCCAGAGCACACCCTTTGTCGACCATCACTTTCTGTTTTTTTTAAAATTTTTTGTTAATTAAGGCTTGTCAGTAAAGCCACCAGCCTAAAAACACGAAAACGTTTTGTAATAACTCTTCAGTAAAGTGATAGAATGCTTTACGGAAGATCTTGGCGAAAGCTTTGTTACGCACTTTAATTTACACTTCCCTTCACTTGCACACCATCACTTACTTTTATAGCACAATTCTGCCATTATTAAGCTTCAAAACTCAAAATGCTCAAATTTCAAGAAATAAAAACAAAAATGCAACATCACTCGCTGAGTTCCCGCCAAAAAGCCTCACTTTCTGCTCTGAGCAACCGGTTCGTTCAGGCCTGGAACAGGCTGCCAGTATAGAGCTTGTCTCCGCCCAATAATAGGTAGAATAAATTAAAAAAAAAAACTACTGATGATGACTCAACTAACAGTTAAACAATGTGAACTCTTCCAACACTGTGACATACCTAGACTAGACATACCAGCAGTAATGCTGCTCGTCTATAATAACATAATAATAATTTAATATAATTTTGGCAAAACAACCGAATTAAAGTTGCACTCTCTATTTCTGGAAACCATCATCAGATCTTAACCAAATTTTTATGGCACAGCCCTGGTCCACCCCCGCAAACAAAAAACAATCATCAAAATCGGTTATTAATTGACGAAAATATGTTAAGCACTGCAAATATAGGTCAACCATTGATTTGTATGAATGAACATGCAATAAAAAAAAATATGGATAGTCTTCTTTTTCGGTTATAAACATGATATTGGTGGGTGGTAGGGCATATTAAATGTCCGCCTGGCTAGCTATCACCATCTTATCTAAATCTGCCGCCAAACAGCAATGTTAATAGCATTGTTGTGTTCCGGTTGTCAGAGATAAGATAGCCAGTCCCTAATAAGATTCCGGGCCAGTACGCTACCACCTTCGGCCTCATCTTCACTTAACATCAGGTGTGGTTAAGGTCAAGTGCTAACCTGTTGTGCATAAAATAAATAATAAATAAATGAATCTTATAAAACAGGGTCAGCTCTTAAGTCTATTTATCGGTTTTACACACATTTTCAATTACATTCACGTCATAATGAAATGACAGGACGCAATCTTATTTACGCGTACAAACTAGGACTCACAGTCGCTGGCTGACTATTATACAACAGCCTAGCGTCACCGACGTTCAAAAACTACAAACTTCATACCTACTGATAATATACCTAATCTAGCTTTCCGCCCGCGTGGAAGATTTCATCAAAATCGGTTCAGCAAAACTTAATGCCTATATGTTAATCCAAGTCGTTATATATAATAAATAAAAAATAAATAAAAAATAATCTGTCTACCCACCAAATTTCATACACGCAAACTTTCGCATTTATACAATACAATAGAAATACACGTTATTGTAATATTATTTATTATAATATATATATATATATATATATATATATATATTATATTTATTATAATATTATTAGTTGGGATAAGTTGGGATCTCCTCTAATATACCTCAAATCTACCACCGTGGCTCATAGTAAACAACATAAGGTTTATAGAATGGGGGTCGGTGGTTTTATTCCCAGTGGGGTAAATACGTGTTTAGTGTTCGGGTTAGTTAGTGGTAGGTAGATTATCTTATCTAAGCCATCATGTTGAGGTAAGATAGAACAATCAACTTATTTGGGGTTCTGAGCGCTTTCACCTTCGACCACTTGTCCATCGCTAATCAATTGCCCATAAATTAAAAAAAAAATGAAAAAATATTTAACGTAGTTTCTTTCAATATAGTTATAAAAGTCTACTGTATAACCTCAGCGAAAAGGGTTAAATACGATACGATGTCCGAATTCGAAATTCATGTAGTGCTGCTTGTATCAACTGTGGGGTCCTGGACCCCTATTCTCGCACACTCGACATTTGTCTATCGATAGACATTGGCATGTCTATCTCTTTCACACTTATATACGTGTGTAAAAGTGACAATTTGATTGACACCTGATTCTCACATACTCGAGATTTCAATGTCGAACGACATCAATAGGTTTGTCACTTTTACACACGTATATAAGTGTGAAAGAGATAGACATGCCAATGTCTATCGATAGACAAATGTCGAGTGTGCGAGAATAGGGGTCGTATCAAGTGACCTACCTCAGGGTTATTTAGTGCAAAATTTATTTTGAATACTATTGCTTCGCTTAGTACCCCTGTGTATAAAAATTTACAAATTTTAAGTGGTCACTCAGCTCAACGCTTGGATGTAACATCAGTAGAAAGCGTCCGGGCGATTAAATCTTTGGCCCCACATGATGCGACTGGTTTAAAATTTAGATATAATGTTTTATCGAGTACATCAGGCGTCTCGCAATAAACCTGTCTCCAGACGGACGGAGGGTACAGGAAGAATAATAAACAATGGAGGGTCATTAAAATGGCTATTTCGGACCGTCTGGTAGTCACCTACTGCCACCAGCTGCTAACGGTGTGGGCACAAAGGAAAAGCTTACAGCGACGGCATAAGCTGTCGACTAGAAAAGCGTAATATGAGTCTCCGTCATTGTCTTGCGTCTGAAGCTATATTAGACTTGACTATCACATAGTTTATCGGGTAAAAACTGCTCGTGTAATCAATCAATATAATGACGACCTGTTTGGTGTAGTGGTACAAACTCTGCTACTATACCAAATGGTTGCGGGTTCGAATCCCGCTAGGGGCATTATGTTTGTATGATGAATACAGACATGTGTTCCCGAGTTATGGATGTTTTTCATTTATACATGTATTTATTTAGAAAAAAATAATGTATTTGTGTAGTTTATCAACCATCTAGTAAGCATGAGCTGAGTGCTAACCCATTTGTGCACGCCGCAACACGTGACAGCATTGTCGGGATCTTCTTCATAATTGTATTTCTATTTTAGCTATAATTTACTACTTCTTTGTTTTTGTATCGTGGTGTGGCGTTCATAATAAACTATTCTTATAGTATTCATAACACAAGCCTAGATGCTTACTGTGGATCTAGATGGCGCCTTGTGTTTGTGCAAAGACATTTATTATTTATTATTTAATGATACCAAATTAGTCAAAAGAATGACTTCTCATAACTAAACACCACCGGCTTCAAAATTCAGTCAAGCACAAGGTTTATCCTGAACGACACTATGAAACTAGGGCAGCTAAGCTGACTAGCTTACCTGCCCTAGAGCTGAGCTACTAATTTTTATATTCATCAGGAATGAAACGAACTGGCCAGGAGTTATGAGACAAAACTTGCGGGCGATAATGTCGGCGCGGTGGATTAGCTTAGCTTGGTTGACTTCTGCCTGTTCTTTATTAGCTTAGCTTAGCATATCGTGGCAGCGATGTGAATGGTTTGTCCTATCTTACCTTCGCTCGTGGTGGATTTTCGACCTTTCATCGAAATGCTAACTTGTACGTACCTATTATACTTTTTATTCCATTTTTTTTTCAGGTGACCCACTGATCTGATATTTTTATATACTATGTAAGTCAAATGACAATGCAATATTATGGTGACATTGATGTCTTCCGATTGACAGCGTCGGTGGCTCAGCGGTTAAAACGCGGTCTCCCAATTTGTGAGGTCCGGGTTCGATTCCCAAGCCGGCCATGTACCAATCAGTTTTTAAATTTGATTCAATTACTTATGTGCATTTATCCGACTGCTCTTAAACGGTGAAGGAAAACATCGTGAGGAAACCTGCATACTTGAGAAATAAAAATTCAAAGGCATGTGAAGTCCCCAACCCGCATTGGGCCAGCGTGATGGACTATGGCCCATAGTCCCTCATATATGAGGGACGGCCTATAACCCCTGCAGTGGAATGTTTACAGGCTGATGATGATAATGTAGTCTGATGATGGAGCCGGAAGCTGGCCATAAGAACTCTGTAATAAAAACAGTGCTACCCCATCGAATTTGGCCTAGTAGTCTCTGACCTTTGATGGTACCCAGGATGTGCTGATGAAGCCGGTCAGTAGGCACAGGAACTCAGCAACGGCATATTGTAAAGCTTTTGCGTTTAAACTTATGTAATGTTATAAGTATCTATATCTTTGTAAGTACTAGAGTAATATGTGATGATCAGAGTCTCATGGAACAACTTGTAATGTAATATGTAATATAAAATGTAATATATTGTAAAGATGGAAACCAATTGAAAAGGTGTGTTGTTGGGGAGTTTCTTGTCGCTTCTTCTCCCTAACCATAACACCTTGTGAAGCGATGTAGTTTAAAAAAAATAACATATTGACTTTCAATAAGTGATATTTTTGTATCCTGCATTGAATAAAATGTTTTTGATTTTTTTGTTGACTTGTATTTAAAACATTATTTACTAATACAAATAAAACATACAACTTCAACCAAACAATTGGTCTCATGCATCGCTGTAATAAAAATGGCTTGTTTTATAATAAATAGCCTTTCGCACACAATTTGCGTTTAACAATCACCGAGAGGGCAAAATTCGAAATTTTTCTAAGTTCGTGAATTACACCAAAAATATTTCTGGCACGACAATGAGATCAATGCATGTATACGAGGTATTTATGTTACAAAATACATGACATCTATAATGAGATGTATGGTATGCCGTGGTTATGTAATTATGGCTTCATGACTTCATAATGAATTCCGGGTGTACCGCCGCCGTGGGCCAAACGAAAAACAACACTCGATAATCATTAAAATTTGTAACACCTACCAGGCTGTCCGTCCAGGACTTGAAAATGAAAAATCATTTATTAAATAGCTTGATATTTTGTTACACCTCGCTTTCTATGACGAATTTGACTAAATAAATCAAAAATACACCAGAAAAAGTTTATTATACCGGATGAGTTTTTTCACCGTAAGGAAAAAGATAGGGCATATTAGGTAAGTGAAATAGAAGTTATTGGCATAGGTAGTTTTTTTTGTTTTTTATATGAGAGGGCGGCAAACGAGCATGCGGGTCACCTGATGGAAAGCAATCACCGCCGCCCATGGATCACCACCAAAAGGGTCACAGATGCGTTGCCGGCCTTTGAGGAAGGTATAGGCTCGTTTCTTGAAAGTTCCAATGTCGTAACGTAATAAAGTTTAACTTTTTTCTCAAAACCATTATCGACCCACGCGCCGATTGATATGCGACTGTCGGGATTCGTAGGGTTCCTATCGTGCGAAATTTATTTAGAACTCATATTTTCTTTATTTATTTAATTTAATGATGTAATTATGTGGAATAGGCTACAAACGTGACCGTCACATGACTTAATAACGCAGTAGTCGACGATTGTTTCGAAAAAAAATAAAAAATAACTATCTAAGCCAATACCTTCTATTTCACTTACCTAAATTATGATCTATTTTTTCCTTACGGTAAAAAAAATCATCCGGTATAATAATAAATATCTATACGTTCACACAGCACCATTTAGTTCCACAACTAAGCAACTAAGACTTGTATTATGGATACTAGATGGTTGGTCTTCAAGTAGTAGGGATTCAACGGTTCTGGACCACCCCAGTTTTCTGGTCCATCACTCGCAAAAAGGGCTTCACATATGCTCGCGGTATGTGTGTAATAAAGTTTATTCACGGTTAAATTCGCGCTTAGATTCGCGGTATGTGTAATAAACTTTATTCACGGTTACGTAATAAAGTTTATTCACGGTTAAATTCACGCTTAGATTCGCGGTTATTATCGGCGGATGTGTGGGTGGCTTGGTTCGGTTCAATGACAGATATCGTTCGGCCATATGTGAGATATCACGGTGCTCGCGGAATAATCATCGCGCTTCGTTGCGTAATAAATTCGCGGTTCCATATGTGACATGTCGTGGTCCTCTCACAGAATTGATCGAGGACAGATTGAGAGCGGCACGGTTGCATTGTTATGGAATCATGGTAATAAAATTAATTCACTGTTTGATTGGGAACGCTCGCGAACTCTCTTTGAATCATGGGTGGTCCGGCGAGTAGAGTCCGAACAAAAGCGTACTTATTCTTAGAAAGTTTCTATAGCAGCGGCATTTCTTTGTGAAATATTTTTTTATCGTAAGTATTAATTTTACGTTGCTGGGTAGAGTCCAAACAAAAGCGTGGTAATTGTGTATTATTGTTGTATGTACATTTTACGATTATTGCTGTTTCAAAATGGAGTATCCCGTCCTTACCTTAAATTTTTTTCATGGTTATTGCCACAAAGTTTCTATAGAAACGGTATTTCTTTGTTGTGAAATGAGTTTTTGCTACGTTGACTTGTCAAAACAGGATCTCGTGTGACATATATAAGAGCGCTAAGGCCTACGTCTCTCTACACAGTTCGAGAGATACCAGTTGACAAAGCATCTACTATGGTGAGTTTAATTATTTAATTTTACCTATTTTTCTCAATTGTGTTGTGTTGTGTGTGTTTCAATATGTATACGTAGTGTTTCCAAACTGTTATAAAACAATTCCTAACATCTGAACCTAAATTATCCGAGTCGTTAATGATTTCTCAGTGAATTCTCGATGTCGCTAAGTTTGTCCCTATTCTAATTTAACTATACTCTCTTGTTTCAGTGTGTGTTATATTGTTCTAATGTATAATCGTTAATTAATCAATTATAGTGCGCCTCGATGAATAGGGCTCTGTGAGCATCGTGGTTTTTTGGAAAAACTAAGTCCTACGCTAACCCAATATTTAAACTTGTTTCAGACATCAATTCCCGAGTGTGATTACACATTTAAGAACTATTATTTTCCTGCCTCTCCTGATTTAAGTGATGATGAAACTCGCGGTTCTCCCACATTAAAGGCCAAGCAAAATACCGCAAAGAGAAGCATTGATGCTTTTTTTGAGAAGCCGAAGAAAAAGAAGGTCAGAACGCACTCTTCAAATGTGGCCCAGGCTAACGGAGAGGGAACATCATACATTTCATCAAATAACGACGATGGATCCACTGCGAGCCATCTCATTAAAATAGAAGTGTATGAGATGAAAAAATTGAAAGATGTTCTACCCATTGATTACTGGAAATACGCAGATGTACGTGTTAAATATTACATCACATCAGAAGAGGACAAAAATTATCAAAATACCAGAGATTTAATTTATAATATAACAAAACAGGTGGCAACTAGGAAGGGCTGCACAAAATATTTCATAGAAACCGATAAGAAACAATAACACCTTACCTATTGTTACCACTCTTACTACCTTATTTCACCTGGAGTATACAGTCCGACCGATAGTAGACTATCTAATTCTAAATCTAATGAAGAAGTAATTAGTTTATATTTAGTTGATAATATATAATTACAAAATAAAATAATTTTTTTTTTCACTTATAATTATAGTATTTTATTTTTCTATAACTTTATATTAAAAATGGGAGGGGGAAATAAATGAAAGAGTTTGTTATCATCATCATTGTAATATATTATTTCTAAAATAAGGTTGTAAACATTCTATTTATCAAAATGTCATTATACAGAGGTATATCACAAAAACATCTAATAAAGTCTAACATACTCATACCCATATATTTAAAGTATAGATATACTAAACAGTATTCACCACAAACAGAAGTTAAATGACTTTGAAGCTTTTCATTGTTGTATAACCATTTTCGAGTATTCCTGTTTAGAAACATTCTATGGTAACCGGTAGGCTTTCTCCCAAATGAATCAAAATATTCACCAACACCATTTTCATCAATATTAATAGCCACCCAATGTGATCCAGGTTTTGTATCGGGATCTAAGTTAGAAATAAAGTAAGTCGGCACTTCTATGTACATCGGAATTCTGTTAGCAGCGAACACATTAAATTCTAGATGTGGATTAATATCTTTCATACATAGCCCTATTTCTCGGGTATTCATCATGAAACAAATCGAACATACTTACATTGAGGTATACTAAAAAGAAAGTGATGATAAATGTTACATGAATTTCAATTTATAATAAAAAGTTTAATGTTACCCTTTAATTAACTATTATAATCTACACTTACATCTCTATTCTTATTAATTTCAATAACATTGTCAAACTCAGCGTACACAATGCAGTTAAGAGTTTTGGTGAGTGCTGATTCAAATTGGACTTCTATTCTAACACACCCATGTCTTATTAAATTCCAATGTGAATTCGAGTTTGCAGATAGATCGGGAGTTAAATCAAATGCCATTAAGCAATATCCATTTGCATAGTCCTCTATCGATATGGAATTTCCTTCATTTAAAAAGTGGATACCAGTCCCAGTAAATAATGTGTGGTAACTACTCGTAAACACACCACTTTCGTATGATGGCATCAGAGTTTTAGAAGGTATTTGCTGACCATCTACATACAAGCTAAATACATTTATATCATGATTATGGAAATTAAATGGATTGGTATTAAAAGTACCGTTAAAAGCTATATTGTCAATAAACCCGATAATACATCTTTTTGGTACCTGCCCAAGAAATACGTTATCAAGTCTTTTTCCACGTATTCCTGAGGGGATAGTCAAAACTTTTACTTCAGCACGAGTAATTGGATATTTAGCAGTAGTAGTGGATAAAACTTTTTGATGGGCAATTAAAACTGATGGATTTATTCTTGCCTTACGTAATATAAGAGTGGCACCATCAATTTGAACTTTGCATTTAGAATCTTGGGATGATGACATTAGATTAAAGGAGTCCTTATTACGCACTAATTTAACGCGTATTTCTACACCATTTATAAGAAATTTTTCTTGATTAAAGAGATCACCGTGTAAATGTCCAATCATTTCAACTACTTTTCCATCTTTTACTCGTTGATACCTTTTGATGAACCCTTCGTTAGTATCATCACATGAATCCATCTTAGATGCTGTGTCTTCGTACCACATACCACAAGTCAGATGTGATTGTTTTGCCGCAGGTCCATAATTAAGTAGAGTTTCAACATAAGACCGATATGCATATGTGTTGTTAGGAGGTGATACAAGTTTTTGATTTAAGTATACATCTAGTTGGTTAAAAAGTGAATGCAACCAATTATTTACAGGTGCCACTTTAACACTAGTAGAAGCAGCGGTAGAATCAATGTTGACTATTTTAGCTTTAACATGAAGCAGAGTGTGTGACAAATCAATGTAGTCATCACCAGTTCCTGGCATAACAAACTCAATTGGCCCTTCATCACTTAGAGATGATATTGGTGTACAGTGAATCCATTGTCCACTTTCAATACTTGTCTGTGTTGATGGAAGTGCAAAAAGATCCAACTCTGATTTAACACACTCACAAGAATGATTATGTAAGAACGACATAGTTAATCCGAAAATATATCTTTTATGTAATTTTTCTTCTTCTGAACCCCTCTTCGCTTAGATGCTTTCAATGAAATGATTGGTTTCTTTACACGTCTTTTGATTTTATACCCGGAACCAGACATAAGTGAATCGATTTTATCATCCGCTTTTCGTTTTAAATTAGCAGCTGCATTTTTGAGACGAGACTTAACAGATTCCTCCATTGGTTGTGTCCTAATCATATCTGATAATAACCCTACACCTGCGCTTAATGCCTCTTTTCCAACGGCTTTGGCACCACTCGCTAAGAGTGGAAATACAGATCTAAACAGTCCTCCTAAAAAACTTCCAATGCCATGACCACGCTGATAAGGTATACCTCGATATATAATACCCACACCTGAACCAGCTTGGTGAGAATAATAATGATGGTAAGGACAAAGTATGTTATCACGTTTATGATTCATTTTATTCGCATAAAATGAAGTTTAATACATGAAGTTCCAAATTGGAATGGTACTCTATTACCAATGCTGGTTCTTATATCTATTTCTATGGTATCAAATTCTCTACGCATGACTGGAAGATAATGAATAGGAGATAATATATGCATTTTGTATGCACCATAAATGTATTTTGATGGATCTAGTGGAATGATTCTAAATAACGAGCTCATCACATCCCCCACAATTTGTGGATGGATAATATCAGAATAAATAAACAGTTGTGAAGGCAATCCCAATTGTAAATTCGTTGGGTATATTGCATGTGGCTTTGTTATTAAATTTGTATAAGGCTCAAAGCCAAGTTGAAGACTTAGCGTAGGGGATAAGACCAACGATGATACATTGTTAGTTAATTTCGTAACAGTAATAAGTTTCGAGTTGTCATCAATTTCAAATTTCACTTGGTTACGTAAGAGGTTATTTTCATTGAATACTTTTAGAAAATTATTGATGTGGTCATAAGTAAAAGATGGGATTTGAGATTTGTATTCCACTGGTATTAACGATGGATCATCATAATAGTAGTTTTCATTCAGATCAATACGACTGTGAGACTTATCTTCTACAGATACTGCATCATTACTCTTGTAATCTCCTTCTACTATGGCTTTTTGCTTGATGAAGAGAATATTCTCATTTTCTTGAACATTAAATATCGAGCAGGGATAATGAAATTCAGCTAACCCGACAACCCATTCACCCTCCAATTGAACAGTTTTAGGTAGCTTTGTTATGAAGTTAGCTGTTGTGTTTTGAGGGAAATATATAGTTGAACTGTTGCTTGGTAAAGTAAGATAAAAGCTATCTTCTATCATATTAACTCCAAGTTTGATGCTGATATCCAACTATTGAATTTATTAGGATATCCTTTCCATTTGACAAACACTTCCTTTCTGTTACCAAAACGACGAGTGCATATTATTTTATCGATTTTATATTTAATGGTGGGGTCATAGATTACTTTTTGTAGTTCCCTACCATAAAACGTACCCACTATTGGTTCGTTTTTAAGATCTTTTAAATTGTAAACAACCCAAGGAAATCTTTTAACAATAGATGATATTATAAATATTTCATCCGACCAATTTGTT
The DNA here is from genome assembly GCA_949316235.1 of Oegoconia quadripuncta. NCBI lineage: Eukaryota > Metazoa > Arthropoda > Insecta > Lepidoptera > Autostichidae > Oegoconia > Oegoconia quadripuncta. Next base: position 12,206,763 of record OX438750.1, on the reverse strand, counting down.
TCATACCCTTTTTGAAAAATGTGTTTATATTTCGTTATTCTAACATGATCACCTACTTTAAATGATGAACGATCACTTATATGCTCATTATTGTCCTTATCATATAAATTAGACCATACTGCCATTATATTATTCGAATTCACATCACTAGGACACATTTTAATACTGGAATGTACACTGTGATTGTAAGAATGTAATAATTCTTGTAAAATATCAATATATCTATATGTATTATTATGAGTGAAATATCGCCACATTTTCATTTTAAGTGTTCTCTGAAATCTTTCTACAATACTAGCTTTGATATCAGGATTGTTCGTTGTATAGTAATTAATATTTTTCCTTTTGAGGAATTGATTTACATCTTTTGAAACAAATTCGGTACCTTTATCGGATTGTATATGTCTAGGAGTAGCCCCTGCTTCAGTAAATATGCTTTCGAAACATGTCTTAACAGTTTCAGAATTTTTTTTCTTCATAGGCCTTGCAAAAGCGTACTTACTAAATACATCAATGACACAGAGAATATAATTAAAGCCATCATTATATTTATTGTATGTTCGCATATCACTTAAATCCGCTTGCCATAGCTCATTTAAATTAGATAAAATATATTTGTTCCTAGGAAATCGTCTATTAACAGGTTTGTGCAAAGTATAAGTTTCTTGAGATTGTAACCACTTCTTTACATTCTGTCTGTTCATTTTCCCTTGCATAGCTTTTACTAATTTGTTAACACTGCTATATCCAGCCGGGTGAGAGACATCATAATATATGTTATTTATATCATCTAGTTGGGGTTCCATCTCTCCCAATCTAATTTTCTTTTATGTAGCAAGTCACCACGTCTTCGCTTTGGTGTTTTATGTTTGTCTACTAAATCGTCTTTGTTAAAATCAGCCGAATCAAGGTTGTTTATGTATTCAAGCGTTTCTGGGTTACTTATACAAGTTAACGGTATTTTTATGTCCCTTAGAGCTGAAGCGAACTTTTCCCAACCTGATGGTTTTGGGCGTCGTAACGGTCGTAGGACATCATTAATTAAATCTACAATATTACTGCGAGGAACAATTTCATTATTGATTATGACTTTACCTTCACCATCCCAAGTAATGGCATTTCCTTCTGACAATATACCTTCTAATAATAGTTCACCCTTTTTTTTATATGTTTTTGGTATAAATTTAAACAAATAACTTGGGGTATAACGTGATACTATATGATTTTCCTTTACTACGTCTTCTTCTGTTGTTGATAATTTTGGAACTACTGCATTATCATTATTTTCTTCCTTTTTAATACTATTAAAAACTGCATTGATAGGGGCATCTGTAACTATTGGTAATGTAATGGGATGACGTTCTGTACCAGCAAAATGTAAATATCTTTGTAAGATTTGTAAATATTGCATCCATTTCTCACGGTCTTCAATTTTACTATTTAAGATTTTATTCATCTCTTCATCGAGACGGGACAATGGTTTTTCAGGAACGTTATCACTGTGTCTAATCCTATCAATGACATGAGGTTCCACAAGTATCATTTTCTTTGTGTTCTCCATTTTACTTATTCAAAAACGAACTTAATAATCCACTAAGAACAGAACCTAAAATTATGGGTAAGAATGCTCCACCTTTCTGTATAATAATTCGTTTTCGGGAGTTACTTTTACCCTTAGATACTAATTTTCTCAACAAAGTTTTGTATTTACTCAACTTGGATTTATCTCTATCCTTCAGAGGAATTTTACCATTCAAAATATTATAAATACATTCACATAAACAATTTATTTCTTCATTGCGACATACTTTCAACAAGGCTGTACAATACTTAGGTTTAAGCGTATGCAAAGCTTTTAGTAATTCAAGATGCGACGTCACTCTACCAACCATTGTAACCGACTAATAATAATAATATTTTGAGGCTGTTATTATTATAAGGAAACACTATGCAATATTTGTTGAAAAAAAGCAATGTAACTTCAAGAAACTAAATTTTGATTGCCGCACCCCTTTTATAGGGATTTCAATGAAAGTATCTACAATACTTTCACATATACGATTTATTTTATCTTCACTACATTTTTTCAATAAAGCTTTGCGATATTTCGGTGTGAGTACTTGTAAAGCTAGTGATAATTCCTGATCTTGTGGTACTGCTTCTTCAGGCATTATCGACCACTAACTGATATTTGATTACGGTGTGTATCATATTTATAACCCTTTTTCGGCAAATAAACTACACAGTTTTCATCCGAGGGAAAGAGTTTACTCTTAAAACGACACATATCATTTGTATTTTGTTTTAAATCAATCATTAGATAACCATGTGCTTCTGCTGTAGCGTCCTTATAAGCTTCTTCGACGAATTTGGAATTATCTGGCATTACTTGACGTGCTAAATGACGTATTTGTGCTCTATCTCTAGGATTTTTGAAGAAAATTATGTAACTCGAATTTAAGGAAATATCGCGTTGCCCTCTACCTTGGTGAAATAAATTTTGTGTTATATAAAACACACTAAGATTTCTATGATGACTACCTTTAGTGAAAATATCTACAATGCGGGCATCGGATTCTCGCATAAGATCATCTATTATCAGTAATTGTGGTAGCTTACCATCAAACATGCTTAACTCAGGGCTACCCTGTTTATAATCAACATTGTTCAAATTATATAAAGGTTGCATTTCATCGTAACACCATAATATCCGTTCAAAGTCACTGTTACAAATATCTTTTGCATATTTTAAGAAATTGGTAACAAAGTTAGATTTACCACAACCACTTGGGCCTGCTACAATAGCTGTGAAAGGATGGATGAAATGAAACATTTTTTTATTTTGTTACAATTTAACGTGTAACCTATAAAGCTCTGTGTTTAGGAATGGGGTTAAACAAAATAGGAAGTCTCTTATAAAGTCACTCAGTAATTTTATTATATAAATTACATTTAGAAATCACACAATTTAAAATATACTTACAATAATGAAAATTAATTAAAAATTTCAAATACAGTTTTACAATTCAAATAATTAAAATAATCTTACAATAATGATATTATACTAATAGTGGTACTTAAAATGTATATACATTATTTAATACTGTAATGACCCCAAGCAAAAGTATCTGTAGAGTTAGGTATAAAATATCTCTTAGTGTCATTATAAGATAAACATATCTTGTTTATTTTCTGAGTGAAAATAGTATGCTTTAAACTTCTTATTCTATACATTTCCGAAATTTGGATTTCGTTATGAAATAAACATTTTTTATAATTTTCCATTAACATTTTTTTCGTAACATTTTTGTTTACGCCTTTAGCTTTAGCGGTTACCTTATTTTCAACATCTATACAATACATTTTAGATCGCAAACCAACAAACTCTTTAAATATCTTTCCATTGTTTTCATCCTTAAAATATCCCAACTTTTTTTTATTTAACAGTGGAATACCAAAGACATTGTTAGATGGATAATCTGAAGTATCAAAATAATTGTATATATCAAGTGCTATATCTGTGTAAAAGTTATCAGTAAAGATATGATAAATTAAACTATCCGTGTCTGTATAGAGTAACTTTACTTTATTGTTATATTTTGGTTTAATATAATTATAATGAAAATTGTACATAAGAGTTTTTGAAATGTCCAATATGCAAAAACCTAAATAAATAGGTTTATTGTAGAATAATTTCGTTTTGTGTAATTGAACAGCAACTAGTGACTCAGAAAATATTGAAAGGCTATGGAATTCCGGTCGGGCTATCAGGCTTTGCACACCTTGAGTTTTACCACGATTTTCCCAATGTGTTAATAATTTTACATTAACTCGTTTTTCTATGTTTTCCATAGTCTTACCAAACACAGAATTATTCATAAGTTTGTAAAAATCTTTGTCAAAATCAGTTTTTGCTAAAGTTCTCAATTCTGTGTTTAAATCTATGTACTTTTTTAGCCAGGGACTTTGTTTAAACTGTAAAATTCTGTGGACTTTGAGCAATTTCATACCTAATTGCAAACATTGTATAAGATTTCTATAATGTATAACATAATTCTTTTTGTTATATAAATTAGGAACTAATTTCTTATCTTTACTATTACCTATAACAATATTTTCAGGACATAAGGGGAAATCTGAATGTAAATCATGAATGTTTTCAGGATAATGGAGATCGACCTCCAATATATATCCAACATCAGATGTAAGTGATACATGAAAATCAGTATTTGCACTAACCCATTTGAAATCTCCTACAGGTAAGTATTGTGACATTGCCCATCCATAAAGGTTATTTGCATCAAAATACATCAAATAAGATTTTGGTAAATCTGAATTGAAATCTTTGAGATATTCATTATTAGCCTTTCCATATCTATTACAGCATTGTGATACACCCCCTCTTATACCAGATTTCACAAACGCTAACTTATCGAAATCAGTCAACAATTCTAATTCAATTTTTGTGTATTTCAACATCGCATCCCAACTTAACCCCGGAGCTGTGTAATATTGAGTTGGATCTAAATCATAAGTTTCAATACACACTTCACGGAAATTTTCAAAGATATCGGTTAATAGCATAACATCGGTTTTCAAGTATAGATTTGAATAATCTAACATATTTTGACATTTAAAATGTTTCCAAACATCTAAAGCATGTTTATAATCATTATCAGATACACATGTATCAGTCAAAGAACTGTAAAATTGATCCTGCGTGGGAAGTGATGTGACCTGCAACGACTCATATGAGTTAATAAATTCATATGGAAATACACCTTTTTTTATTAATCTCTGAAAATCAGTTTTCTCAGGAAATTGTTTTCTTAACTCTTTCAATTGTTTTTCTTTAAGATTTTTTGCCAAACTATCTAAACTACTGGACATAAACTTGAAAGAATCCAAAAACCTTAAAAATATTGAATGACCATTTATAAATATTTTTTTAGAAAATGAAATGTACTTTTCTTTACTTTGTGGGATAATTTCTATTTCACCATCCATAAAGTTAAGTGCATGAACAATAAAATGAGCATCATAATTACTCAAGTTATGAAACAAAATTGGAATAAAGAAAGGTACACGATATTTAGAACTACATATTTTATGAGCTACCCCCCTAAACTTTCCAGTATTCCAATCAAAATCTAGATCGGTATCATTATTATCTAATCGAGTCTCGCATATATAACATAACTCTGATTGACTAATTTTCAATTGATCAGCATCAGTTAATGGTTGGGGTCGTTTTTGAAAGCAATTCCTTTTTTGTATCTCGGATAAGTCTTTATATAAACTTTCCATAAATACTTTTGCACAGTCTGGTCCAGTATATGTTCGATACTTGGAAAGGGAATCATCATAGGAACATTTTATATAGTAACCATAGCTATACACTTCATGCTCATGTATTGATCGGGTGTATGATTTTAATGGATTAGGATCACATGATTTAATCGGTTTCAAAATGGCTTCCAAATCTGCATATATAACAAAGGGTAATTTTAACTTTCGTTGGAATTTATCGAAGGTAATTTTATCATTACTTATTTCTTGACCAAACCAATTCTTAGTCTTTTTATTCATTCCAGGTAATTCTGTAACTATTTGTGCACAATCTTTTGTTTGATGGTTTGTTAACCTTTCTCTGGTAGTAAAATATAATAAACAACCATCACAAATATGTATCGCTTTCTCCTGGTTAGTGACTTGTTTATTTACCAAACGTGACATGTTTTTAATGTAACAATAATGGTTATCGGAACCATTTACTAAGTATAACAAGTTTACATGGGTTTCTTTACGAGACTTGGTAAAGTACAAAGGACCCACAATAGTATTTTTCTTAGTATCTTTGTTGTAATCCAAACCAAAAACATTAATGCTTATATTGTTTTGTTTTTCAACTCTACTTATATCTTTTAACTTCACTGGGAATTGAATACCATTAAAGTTCAATTTATTCTCATGTCTAATATAAGATGATACCCGATCTAAGTGAGTATTAACTGGATACATTGCGGAGAGTAAAGCCCACTTTAAACATTGTTGGTCTCTATTTTTTACATTTATTACAGCTTTCTTGTGTTTAATATCTATCGGTAAATCGATATATGTCGAGCCACGTAAGGGGTTAAATTGATTAATATTCATTTCTAAAAACTTTATTTCCCGCAAAGACCAACCACTATCTTTTTTCTCAAAGTCAGTCATCCTTGTTTTAATATTTTCCATCAATGTATTGAAGTAAATATCTAAATTTTCACCTAAGCAAAGTGACCAGTTATTTGTTTGAAAGTCAAATGAATTTTTAATGTCTTTAGTTTCCTGTACAAAGTCCGCATGAACTATAAAGTTGACTTTAATAGTAGTCAGCTCCCTCAAACACTCTTCTACAAGAAATAAAATAGTTTCCCTCACTGATTTTATGAACAATTCCGGGGTTTGTAAAACATTATTATCATTGGAAAGAGGTGAAGTTATTCTGTAGGTTAATATTCTAGAACCAAAAGCTGTAGAAATAATACTAACATTATCGAGATTATGTTCTTGAACGAAAACCTTTTCTTTGTGTGATTTACTCCGCAAGTGGTTAGTGAAATATCTTCGACTCACCGTGTGATTACATATTCCACATGTTATGGGGTCCACCACCACATTTGAAGGTCCAGCACTGCTAGTCGATCTGCTCGTAGATGTCGACGCGTTGTTGTTATTCACGACATTGATATACTCAGTGCAACTAGATGACTCATTTGCTTCTTGTGTGCGACGCGATTTCGATGCAACTTGTACACTCGATTGCACCTTTCTTTTCCCCCCGGTTTGATTACTTGCACTGTAATAGAACACACAATATTAGTATTAGAGTTATAATAATGAAATAACACAATCAAAATTGCTTTCATAATACCCACATTAAGGATTACACAGCTTACAATATGCCTGCATTTGTAATACACCATCAATTTCATCAATGTTCTCAGTAGTCGCATCACTTCTTATTTTATGCCCACTACAAGGAGTAAAATATGGTATAATATCTGGGTCCTCTATCATGAAATTAGGAAGTTTATGACTAATGTACCACAGCCTAATGAAATTATGAAATTTGTTTAGAAGAAACGATTTGTCTAATGACATAATTTCCTGAGTCGATAAAGACAACATTGTGTATTAGTTTTGAGACGTTACTTGTAACAAAATGAGGTAAAGACACTACTAACAATCGTTTATGTAGTAACGTCGTTCACCCCACTACTCATACCATCAATGTACCTGGGTTAACTTTGAAAGATTTGTAAACTGTGTCCTATTACTCATAAAATATCATTCAAATTTGTATAACACTAATAGATAATGAGAACTATCTTATTACATAAGAACGAGAGTTCAAGTTTGCATAAATTCAATAGATAATGAGAGAGCTTCATCACAAATCACATAATATAATTAAACTGTGTGTTCCTGGACGAATTAAAGATAGTACAAGTTACTTACGGTTCAGGTGGTACTTGGTTTACAGCATCACTGAGCTCACAGAGATCGTAGAGTTGTTGATCTATATTTCTTTGTTCTGCCTCGATACATAGTTGATATAATTGCTCATCAAATATTGGGTTGTTGAGATCGAAATGTGCCATCGTGTTAACACTGAATAAGGGACTACCACTAATAAAGGTCTTTGGTTTTTAGACTACCACTAACAAACTTCAGTCAATGGCTGATTAGGAATGACTCTCAGTTTACTTGAGTTGAAACCCTCATTATATAGTCGATTTTAAGTAGCATGGCGGGGGGTCATTAGGTAGTAAGAGTGGTAACAATAGGTAAGGTGTTATTGTTTCTTATCGGTTTCTATGAAATATTTTGTGCAGCCCTTCCTAGTTGCCACCTGTTTTGTTATATTATAAATTAAATCTCTGGTATTTTGATAATTTTTGTCCTCTTCTGATGTGATGTAATATTTAACACGTACATCTGCGTATTTCCAGTAATCAATGGGTAGAACATCTTTCAATTTTTTCATCTCATACACTTCTATTTTAATGAGATGGCTCGCAGTGGATCCATCGTCGTTATTTGATGAAATGTATGATGTTCCCTCTCCGTTAGCCTGGGCCACATTTGAAGAGTGCGTTCTGACCTTCTTTTTCTTCGGCTTCTCAAAAAAAGCATCAATGCTTCTCTTTGCGGTATTTTGCTTGGCCTTTAATGTGGGAGAACCGCGAGTTTCATCATCACTTAAATCAGGAGAGGCAGGAAAATAATAGTTCTTAAATGTGTAATCACACTCGGGAATTGATGTCTGAAACAAGTTTAAATATTGGGTTAGCGTAGGACTTAGTTTTTCCAAAAAACCACGATGCTCACAGAGCCCTATTCATCGAGGCGCACTATAATTGATTAATTAACGATTATACATTAGAACAATATAACACACACTGAAACAAGAGAGTATAGTTAAATTAGAATAGGGACAAACTTAGCGACATCGAGAATTCACTGAGAAATCATTAACGACTCGGATAATTTAGGTTCAGATGTTAGGAATTGTTTTATAACAGTTTGGAAACACTACGTATACATATTGAAACACACACAACACAACACAATTGAGAAAAATAGGTAAAATTAAATAATTAAACTCACCATAGTAGATGCTTTGTCAACTGGTATCTCTCGAACTGTGTAGAGAGACGTAGGCCTTAGCGCTCTTATATATGTCACACGAGATCCTGTTTTGACAAGTCAACGTAGCAAAAACTCATTTCACAACAAAGAAATACCGTTTCTATAGAAACTTTGTGGCAATAACCATGAAAAAAATTTAAGGTAAGGACGGGATACTCCATTTTGAAACAGCAATAATCGTAAAATGTACATACAACAATAATACACAATTACCACGCTTTTGTTTGGACTCTACCCAGCAACGTAAAATTAATACTTACGATAAAAAAATATTTCACAAAGAAATGCCGCTGCTATAGAAACTTTCTAAGAATAAGTACGCTTTTGTTCGGACTCTACTCGCCGGACCACCCATGATTCAAAGAGAGTTCGCGAGCGTTCCCAATCAAACAGTGAATTAATTTTATTACCATGATTCCATAACAATGCAACCGTGCCGCTCTCAATCTGTCCTCGATCAATTCTGTGAGAGGACCACGACATGTCACATATGGAACCGCGAATTTATTACGCAACGAAGCGCGATGATTATTCCGCGAGCACCGTGATATCTCACATATGGCCGAACGATATCTGTCATTGAACCGAACCAAGCCACCCACACATCCGCCGATAATAACCGCGAATCTAAGCGTGAATTTAACCGTGAATAAACTTTATTACGTAACCGTGAATAAAGTTTATTACACATACCGCGAATCTAAGCGCGAATTTAACCGTGAATAAACTTTATTACACACATACCGCGAGCATATGTGAAGCCCTTTTTGCGAGTGATGGACCAGAAAACTGGGGTGGTCCAGAACCGTTGAATCCCTACTACTTCTTCATCCCACAAAGTCAACCGCTCCACCGCCGACCGCAGTATAAAAAGCATTTTTGGGTTCCGGTTATTTGACATAGGAGATAGCCAGTCCCTCAAATATGATGGGAGGTCGGTGCGTTCAGCATTTCCACCGTCGGCTTCATATTCACTTAACATCAGGTAAGATAAAACTTTAACCCGCTGTGCATAAAGAAATACACCCACGAATATTATCTACTTTGACGATGAGAACCAATCTGATATCACGAAAAAACATTAACTGAATCAATTGATCGGATCAGTATCGTAGAGTTACATTAAATATTGTATATGGTGACTTATAATACTTTTTTTTATGCACAACGATTTGCTACTTGACCTCAATCACACCTGATGTTAAGTGAAGATGAGGTCGAAGGTAGAAGCGTACTGACCCGGAAACCCCAACACATTTGCGGGACTGGCTATCTTATCTCTGACAACCGGAACACAACATGCTATTAACATTGCTGCTTGGCGGCAGATTTAGATAAAATGGTGGTAGCTAGCCAGGCGGACATTTAAAATGCCCTACCACCAACCAAACCGAGTACTTAAACATGTACCCCGCTGGGGATCGAACCCGCGACCTCCGAATCGTAAACCCAATGTTGTTTACATTGAGCCACGGAGGCGGTTAAAATACATAACAATTTCAGTATTTAAAACAGTACATTTCGTATTTTGCTGGGGCCATTGTTTACATAAGATTTTCTAACATATAAATCTACATACATAGGTATATCCACCTGAACAACACTACCCTACATCCAATGGCAGTCGGGTAAAAAATATATCGCATTATTCATGTAATTTCATCTGATATCTTGTTGCAAATGTCCACAAATTATCGGACAATTCCCTCTTCTCCCACCTGTCCTGTTGAATAATTCTGTCGGCAGAACTACTGGGATTTTTTTTACCATTAGTTCTGTGATCTATAAGACTATGCTTTACACTCTGCTTCAATCTCAAATGTTCTGGTACGTAGTTCTGTCGGTGGATAAGACGAGTGAACGTAAACAATTTACTTTACAAATATGTAATAATGCAGTTTCTCTTATAACAAAGTGACGATATGGTCGAAGATGAAGCACGCGATCCAAGTAAATGTCTATTCACTCTGCTCTTGAAGATCCCAAGATCTGAAGAAATGGTTTATCTCTGATCTGGATTTTAGTTTGTAAGGAAAAGCGATATTTATGACTTTGACAGAAAAGTGACAGCAAAAGGCATGGAGTAACCTTTAAGTAATAACAAACAATGTAAGTATTACTCGTGAGATATGATCGCGCGACCATAACTTGTCGTATAAAGTAATGAACTGAGGGTACCTGAGTAAACGGGTATTTTTAAAATAAATTGAAATTCAAACTTTTATATATAAAAATAGTTTATTTATTAGTTATAGTTAGTTTATTTATTTCCAATAAGCAATAGAATAGAATTCTATAAAGAATCCGTACATCACATGTAGCATTCAATATTTTCCGGTCCACAATATCCAGCGTCCTTATAACTCTCTAGTTTTAACATCACAGAAGTATTTATAGAATTAGATAAAAGATACATGATATAGAAATTGAATCAAACAGGTATTTATTATATTTTCGTTTTAAAAAATGTTCACGGTGCAATCAAAACCGATTCTTAATAACTTTTACCATAAAGCTGTGAAAACCATTTACTGTGAAATCGAGTATATGACTATTAAACATTCAATTATGTCGCATATATCACACATCGAATCGAAAAACGCAACAAAAAATTACTCGGTCGATAAAAATTAACTTGGTAGGTAACCCACGAAATCCCACCTAACGCACAGGGTAACTTTAATTTTCTTAATCGTAACTTTTTAACTTTTCCGAAATATAAATTGAAAATTTTCCACCTCGTGAATAATTTAGGAAAATGACCCATCGGATGGAACACCAGTCTTTTTTGCGGGATTGGTTGGTTGACTTCATGACAAGGGTGGTCTAAAATCCTATTGCAAAAATTTTACAATTTTAAAACAACACCTTTTATATCCAGTATAAGAATTTAGAATTATATTTCACAATATAAATTATTTACGATAGGTCTATTTAGGTGACCTAGTTATAAGCTGTATAGTATACAATGACTGTTTGTTTCCTAAATAACATAATAATAAATAAAATGTTGCAGTCTGTTAATCTCGATTTTACCCAATAATAAATCAGAGCTCTGATAAAACTAAAAATTGTGAACCTGAAAGTCCTAGGCCAGTAATTCACAGAGTAGGTACTTTTGTATGCAGTAATTGTTCAACACCTACCTACCTTCGTTTTCTAATATTACGCTATTGTCGTTTAACATCGCGTACCCTTTAGATATATTACACATGAGAATATAAAGACAATGTAATTTATTAGTATGAAACACGTGAATGTTGAAATTCAAACACGCTACTGTCACGAATGATCATTGTTGCCACCACCGATTTGCTGTGTTTGCAAACACGACCAAACTACGCATAGTGGTTAACGGTTCAACAATCATCAGTCGCGGTATCACATGCGTGCATGACCCCATGCCTCATACGCAAAGAACCTGGTATCGACTTTTGAGTTTCTTATAAAATATAAAATCCAATTAACTACTCCTGGCTGTGACATGGTCCATTTCGAGAGAGAAATAATGTGTGGTGCGAAATACCGGTAGCCTTTTTTGTTTACCGGCCGATTCTCAATACTAAGCGTCACCTAGAATATGATGCCGTGCACTTTCGGTCGTAATTTATAAAATAATCTGAAAGTCCTATTATTGAAATTGCGTGTGGTAGAAGACATTGCTGATTTTATTAATTTTATAAAATTAATTTTAGGAATATACGTTTGACCTAAATGTGACGGAAAGTGACGGTGTGGTCGGAGATGAAGAAAACGATCTCAGTAGATGCCTATTCACCATGCTCCTGAAGATGCCAAAATAGGAGGATTTTGGGAAGATTGATGCCGGGAGGGAGTTCCATGCCTTGGCTGAATGAAGAAACTGGAAAAGTCAAATCAGAGCATAGACAAATTAAAAAAACAGAACTTTAAGCATGCAACGCAAAACTACATAATATTCTTTTCGAGTACAAAGTATCGGTGAATGAGTATTATTTTCATTCGTTCACTTCTGACTTGCGAGTGGTAGAAACTCAATAATCGATACCTTCGTCGCAAAAGTTATTCAGAATGACCATAGACGTGGTTGCTTCTCTAGTATCCTTTCTGCATCTAGAAAGAAACGTACACTGGAGAGCAAAAACGTAATAAAATTTCACGAACTAGTTAAAAACTCGGAGAATACTTTACCGATTCTGTGTATTTTTCAATGTTATTATAGCTAGAATGCCACCAATTAGAATGACATATAAGAAATTATCATCAGATTCGTGGTTATGATTGGTGGACGCAAAACAAAAACATGCAGCGCCGAGGTCGTATTATTCAAGCGAATCTTGTGGATGCGGCACTTCATGTTTTCGTACATTGTAATAATTGGTGGTACTTGAGCTGCAGATTTTTCATTAAAATCTGTCGTTATCGTCATTGGTTACGTTCTGACATGTGATTGGTTGATTCATCGCTCGCTCGGCAATTTGACGGCTTCTCATTGGTCAACGTAATCAATGCCGATACCGATGAAGATACATAATCGACACGCAGTTTTACATGTAGAGTTGTATGAAGATTTCTTGCGTTACCCGATATCTTCGCTCCCAAGTGTGTTATAGCTAAGTCTAATAATAAGGTATATACACGTAATCAAAGCACGTTTTAGACCATTATGAACTATTTTAAAGCCCAATCAGTCCCAATTTCAACCATAGAATTAGAAGGTGAGCAAACAATGTTCGAATTTGTAGCAAAAGTTTGTAAACTTCGCATTTGAAGCATTATCAAAGGTTTATGGTCAGTTAAAACCATCCATCTAAGAAAAGCACAGGGTTTTACGCAGTTTAAATTGGTCTAGTACTACTTGCCCCCGTAGCATGACGCGACGTGAGAGTGGGGTAGTTTTATATTACGTCCAAACGAATGAGCAGGACTAATATCTCGCGCGACATAAAAGTTTATCGCGCCTGTCATGCTACTAGTGTTGTAGGTTCGAATCCCGCCAAGGGTAAATGTTTATTAACCGACTTCAAAAAGGAGAAGGTTCTCAATTGGACCGTTTGTATGTTTCTCTTTTATTCTGTAATCATAGATGTTTAGATTTTTTTTATGATTGATTGGATTCGCGTTTGACCACAATCTCATCTGAAGGAAAGTAACGATGTGGTCGAAGATGTGGCACGCGATCCCAGTAAATGCCTATTCACTCTGCTCTTGAAGATCCCAAGGTTGTAGGATTCAGGAAAGACTGACGCCGGAAGGGAGTTCCATGCCTTGGCTATTCGGATGATGAATGAAGAATCAAACTCCATAGTGGGGATGTTCGGTATATTAACTGCTTATATACGGGTGAAATTATACGTATGTTGATATCTTTAGTACAGTTTGAGACTATTTTTGAAGACACTACTCTAAATTAAAACTAAATTTTTTGTCGTACCATCTCCTTGTTCTTGGAGCAATAAGAACGACATAGAACCACATTAAAATTAGTTCTAGTATTTATAGTATGTCGCCAGATGTCGTCAACAATCTAGTCCTGACTGACTGACCCAGAGCTTATGTTGATGAAACTTAGCAAGAGTTTTCCTTAGTTTACTTAAAGGCGCACTAAGTGCCCTCATGTATGTCGGTACACATATGGAAAATACGGTTTTTACCGCTTTCATACCTGTATTTTTAACCCCCGACGTAAAAAGAGGGGTGTTATCAGTTTGGCCGCTATGTGTGTCTGTGATGCAGTTTATTTTAATTTGAAAGCAGGTTTTCTGTACCAAATTCCATATTAGTAAACATTTCATTACAACAAAGAACTTTCCCAAAGAAACAACTTTTTTAAAAATACATTAATTCATTTAAAAAAATCTTTAGGTTAGTTACCCCAATCATACCTGATGTCAAGTGAACATAAGGCCCAAGTAGGAAACTCAACTTATTGAGGGACTGGCAACCTCTCTATCAAATTATAAAGTGGATTAAGAAAAAGTTGTATCTTCGGTAATTGTACATGCATATTTTTTGGTAGCAAGACCAATCAAAACTCGATCCTATATAGATATACTAATAAGTACCATGTTACCCCACAAACACACACCTTCAAACAGTCACAAACACTAACAATTGTATACACATAGTCCTATCACAGTTCGTATGTCACAAGTCATAGTTAAAGTAATTGTGCCTCCGCTCGAGATCGCGTATTTCCACGATGTCTGCCTTAAGCCTGAGCTTGAGGATCTCCCGCCAGATCGCGTCGCGATGATCCCTGTTGGTGATGCCCATCCGGAGTAGGGTGTTGTCGTTGATGCGGACTAGAGCCCGGCCAGTGATGTCGTGCTGAAATTATAGTTTTAATTTGTTTATTGTCAATTTGAAATAGAATAATGAATATAGATAGATAAGCATTTATTTGTATCTATGCACACACATTATAACAAATTTTAAATATGTGACGGCGCGTGTCACCAGCGCCATCTATACGGACGAGAGTGGCAACCCCACTCTGGCGGAACGTCGGTGTGAGTGTGCTGTCAACGGACGCCTGGCACTTTAGTGGTTGACACGGCACGAATAACACGCGACGGATCGCCGACGTCCTACTTAAATTAATTTAACAATCGCTTGTTGATTTTAATTACTTTCTCGATTATTACAATTAAAGGAGAAGGGGCGAAATGTATAGGACCAGTCCCCACCAAGACCAATAACGACGAGACATAGCTCATTGGAAAGCTCTTTTCATTGCCTTCATTTGTTACTATGGCGGCCAGTCTCAAAGCTGTGTGTGAAAAAAGTTATAGCTAAAATAAGAACAACTTAATTGTAGTTAAGAAATGTATTGAATCAGACCCCCACTAAAACCAATAACGACAAGACATACGTCATTAGAAAGCTCTTTTCATTGCCGTCATTTGTTACTATGGCGGCCAGTCTCAAAGCTGTGTGTGAAAAAAGTTGTAGCTAAAATAAGAACAACTTAATTGTAGTTAAGAAATGTATTGAATCAGACCCCCACTAAAACCAATAACGACAAGACATACGTCATTAGAAAGCTCTTTTCATTGCCGTCATTTGTTACTATGGCGGCCAGTCTCAAAGCTGTGTGTGAAAAAAGTTGTAGCTAAAATAAGAACAACTTAATTGTAGTTAAGAAATGTATTGAATCAGACCCCCACTAAAACCAATAACGACAAGACATACGTCATTAGAAAGCTCTTTTCATTGCCGTCATTTGTTACTATGGCGGCCAGTCTCAAAGCTGTGTGTGAAAAAGTTATAGATAAAATAATTTCAACTTAATTGTGGTTTTGAAACTTACGTACGTATTTACGTTTCTTTCTTATACTTAAAATATTATTGACATCTACAAAAGTCGAAATACCAATCATTATCGTACGTTTCTTTCTTACACTTAAAATATTATTTACTTCTACAAAAGTCGAAACGCCAACCATTATAGTACGTTTCTTTCTTACACTTAAAATATTATTCACTTCTACAATAGTCGAAACGCCAACCATTATTGTACTTTTGTTTCTTACACTTAAAATATTATTTACTTCTACAAAAGGCATAACGCCAACCATTATCGTACGTTTCTTTCTTACACTTAAAATATTATTTACTTCTACAAAAGTCGAAACGCCAACCATTATAGTACGTTTCTTTCTTACACTTAAAATATTATGACTAACTAAGTATTAAAACTAAGAACAGGAAAGAGAAAACAAAGACTAGCTGGGCAATTTAACTAGTTCAACTTATGCCGCATTGATTCACTTACAGACATTTTCTTCATACAAGGAAATCGTGAAATCCTACAGTGCTGTAGGAAGCTGTGCACATATCATGTCTATCGTATGGTACATGGGATTAGGGCGATACATCGACTTTAATCCACCGGCGGAAATAATCGATAGCGTTATAGTTGACGAGTTATAAACAAGTTTAATTATTGTTTGATTACACAAACTTACTGTATCACTGATGTTTTATTTAATACTTTTATTTACACCCTGTATATATTTTCTCCTGATTGTGGTTTTTTTGCGAGATGTGATTTATAAGCCTCTTAATAATATAATGTTTTATCTTTTATAAACTTTGTAGCATATTGTAAAAAGAAAATAAACCGATAGTTTACGGAATATACGGGCAGAGCAAGAGTACTCCGGCTACAAACACCATACCCGCACTTTAAACCACCTATAGCTTCAAAATTCATTCAAGCGTAGGATTTATCACGAGCCTTGTTAATGTGATTTAGATAGAATTGTTAACAATCACATCATTCAAAAACGCTGCAGGAGCATTGAAAGGTTCATGCTTTCCGAAGCCAATATACCAGATTATAGATGTTGTATGTGCACAACTGCCCACTGTTCGTCGCCCAGTCATGCAAGTGCAATAATAATGTGATATTGCATTAATACCGATTTGATCTCTGTCTATCAAAATATAACAGTAATATATTTTCGCCCTGACATGTCGTGACTGGATGCGTCCTCTTAACAACCAACTATTTTGAGGTAAATTGTATAGATGCATGTTACCGCGTCCAACATCTCTAAATACTTCTATTAGGGCGTCCCAAAGTTATGGGACATGAAGGGGAAGTACCTTAAATATTGTAGATAGTGAATTTTGCTCAAAGAAGACTTTATGTTATTTTTAAAAGTTAGTAATTCTGCATTCATAGATTTTCTAAAAATTACTTGCTTCGGCTGGGAATCGAACCGACTTAAATGTGAAAAAAAAAACACCCTACTTTTATGATGCCAATCGAAAGAATAGCTAAAAAATAATAACTCTGCCTAAGTAACATAGTATTTTAAAAGAAAGGAACAACATAAAATGATTGAGTCAAATTTCAAGAAAGTTATTTATTGCCGACGACGTTCGAAAAGTAGCGATATTATCATTCCAAAGATAGCATTGATTATTCGTAAATAAGTACCCACTTCATAAAATAGGTACTAACATAGTTTTCCTTATTATAAGTGCACGTGTAGATGAAATGATAAAACTTGTATTTCAATACGTCCTCTGTAAGCTAGACAGAAGGCAAATTAAAAACAAAAATAAATAATTTATAATTTGAAAATGGAACAGTTTATGACAGCGTTTGTTTGAATGCATACTTTTTAAGATATTTTAAAAAGAAGTGATATTTTTAAATGTTGTTCTTAAATTTGAAAATGGAACAGTATGTGCGAGCGTTTGTTTTTCGGATATTGATCTGTTTAGTCTCAATTCACTTACACAAGTGTTATTGTGTTAATTTATTGCGAACATGGCATATCAAGTAAGTTTTGATCTAATGGAAGCATATTTTTTGAACGATAAAGATATCTCTAGAAGTTTGCGGTGGTATGGCGTAAAATATCCTGATAGACAAATACCGTCTCGTAAAGTTTTGAAAAGGCTTGTGAACAATTTGAAAACTCTGGGACGTTTCGATAAACGCCCAAGAGAACCACAGCAAGAAAACCATACGATCAACGACGAAGAACTTGGTATTTTAATTTACTTTTCGGCTTTTCCGAAAGCATCGGTGAGAGAAGGAGAACATGAAATTGGAGTTTCAAAAAGTAAAATACACCGTGTATTAAAAAAACACGGTTTTAAGAGTTATGTTGAAGGACGATTGGTTCAAAAATTACTTCCGGGCGATACAGAAAGGAGAAAAAATTTCTGTCTTGATATCCAGGCACGATTGCTCGAAGATCCAAATTTTTTGGATAATATTATTTGGACAGACGAATCTAACTTTAGCAATAACGGTATGTATAACCGCAACAATAATCGTATTTGGTCTAAAGAAAATCCCCTACGAGTGACTGAAACTAATAACCAAGTGCGTTTTTCACTCAACTGTTGGTGCGGACTTTTAAAAAACCGGGTTTTCTTAATCCATTTTTACCAAGGAACCTTGAACACAGAAAAGTATTTAGGAATACTTCAAATTTTAAGGGATAAGATAAGAAACCATTCCGCGGCGGAGCAAGAAAACTTAATTTTCCAACAAGATGGAGCTCCGGCTCATAATAGTCGGAGAGCAGCAGATTTTCTAAATGAATGTTTTCCTACATGGATTGGTACAAATGGACCGATTAGATGGCCGGCCAGATCCCCGGACCTCACACCATTAGATTTCTTCTTTTGGGGATACGTGAAAGATATGCTATACAAAAAGCGATACGAGAACGTAGGCGAGTTGCAAACAGAATTGTGCCATATCACATCGAGTGTTCACCATAAAATGATTAGAAAATCAACAGGCAGCGGGCTCATTAAAAGATTGGCGATTTGCGTAAGACAAGAGGGATCACATTTTGAGCATTTAATTAATTAATTTACAAAAAAATACCTACTTAATTGACTACGGCAGTTTCATGTATGTTTTTTATTTGATTAAAATGATTAATTTCACGTTGTTCCTTTCTTTTAAAATACTATGTTACTTAGGCAGAGTTATTATTTTTTAGCTATTCTTTCGATTGGCATCATAAAAGTAGGGTGTTTTTTTTTTCACATTTGAGTCGGTTCGATTCCCAGCCGAAGCAAATAATTTTTAGAAAATCTATGAATGCAGAATTACTAACTTTTAAAAATAACATAAAGTCTTCTTTGAGCAAAATTCACTATCTACGATATTTAAGGTACTTCCCCTTCATGTCCCATAACTTTGGGACGCCCTGTATAAACTCCATTTTGCAAATGTTCACCGCAGTACGATTTTGAAAGTTTTACTTGATAGGAGCCCAACGCAAACATTATAACATCGTTTTCTGTAAGTGATGGAAAGTCATGCAAGTCAAGTTCGTTAGCATCTATTCTCGTGAATGGAACCCTTTGTCTGTTAAGATTGTTGTCATTGACATAATCATATAAACGATTAGGCATATTAATTTTTTGGTTAATAGTGTTTACTATAACTTCGGCGTTAATATTGTCTACAATTGGTTCACGAAAAGCATTTATTAGGGCACCCGCTATTTTAAAGTCTGTAAATAAGTTGTGTAATGTAGTGTTGAAGTAATCTTGGCGCAATAACTTGAAATCGCGTTTGAATCTCCCGTTGATTACTTCAACTACCCAGCGACATATAGTTACTAGTCTCGATTTATTGGATTGATCAGTAGTCAACTGTGTTTCAAACCTATCCTTTGTGGGTGGTAAATGTACTTCATATCCACATGTTTCTAGACTCGCAACAGAATCACGAAAACCTCTGTCAAGAATAAATACATCGTTTTCTTGCAAAAACCAATTAATCGCGCCGTTTTCATTATTAACCAAATCTGACATAATCGTTGCATCTGACTTTGTAGCAGCAAAAGGGCCTAATATGTCGATAATATATCCATCGGAACATACAATGAGAAATGGTTTTAATAGGTTAAGATACTTAT
The DNA here is from genome assembly GCA_949316235.1 of Oegoconia quadripuncta. NCBI lineage: Eukaryota > Metazoa > Arthropoda > Insecta > Lepidoptera > Autostichidae > Oegoconia > Oegoconia quadripuncta. The sequence continues at coordinate 12,186,679 of OX438750.1, read as the reverse complement.
GTAAGCTATACGACAAACGTTGGAAAGAAAAATTGGAACTACTTTGAATGTACGCATAAGTCCCATCGCAAATAACGATAGCCTTTGAGTTTTCGTCATTGCCAAATAGAGCTTTAGGTATCGACAAGTTTCTATCTAGAACATTATCCCTAGTTAAATGATTAAAACCCATGTGACGAGAAACGAACTCTGTTATTAAACAATTTCTCACTATTTTTAATATTCTTTCAATACTTCGGCGGGACATCTTAAATAAGCTAGCTAGTCTGAGATTTGTCTCTCCGGTTCGCAGTTTTGTTAAATAAATTCCTAATGCCAACCGTGGTTTACGGTGGCTTTCGATCAACGAAGGAGTTTCATGAACTATTGTGTTAAACTGTAAGTTATTAAAACCGGTCCAAAAATGCATGTCTACATCTGTTACAGCACCTATTGTTTCAAAGTCTAAATGTCTACTGTATTGAACAGCTTTCGTCAAGATTTCACAAATGTCCGCAAATTGATCACTGTTAAAGTCATGTGTCACAGAACAAAATCTATGTCTCGTCGCTATTGATTTCGGTGGGGTCTGATCCCATGCATTTCTTAACTACAATTAAGTTGTTCTTATTTTAGCTACAACTTTTTTCACACACAGCTTTGAGACTGGCCGCCATAGTAACAAATGACGGCAATGAAAAGAGCTTTCTAATGACGTATGTCTTGTCGTTATTGGTTTTAGTGGGGGTCTGATTCAATACATTTCTTAACTACAATTAAGTTGTTCTTATTTTAGCTATAACTTTTTTCACACACAGCTTTGAGACTGGCCGCCATAGTAACAAATGACGGCAATGAAAAGAGCTTTCTAATGAGCTATGTCGCGTCGTTATTGGTCTGGTGGGGACGACTTGTCGCAACCTCCTTTAAGTTGATTATACACCACCGTCTTTATTTATGTGAAATACCTGCCCTAATACCCTCGTGGCATGGAAGAGTTAGGTATGGATACCGACGTGCCTTTATATGAAAGATCCATCTAAAACAATAAATCACAAGTGCAGAAACATCAAATATTATGTGTGTGCTGCAATATTACAATTATATCAAATTGTATTTGTATTGTCTTATTTAAAAAGAGCTGCCGCGGAGTTTCTTGCTCATTCTTCTCTGGGGAGACTGCCTAGTGAATGAGCTATAACTGTATGTCATGACGATTTCAAATGTTATTCTTATAAATTACGAAATAAAACATTTTTGATTTTATGCAATATATAAAAATATTCCTTGTTGTATGTACATAAACCTTGCTCAAAGAAAGAGCGACCGGCTGGAGCCTGCATCCAGCGACTTACTGCCACCTTCATCCTAATCCTGTGGGTGGACAATGGTGAAAGGTGGATGTCTGCAAACACTCTGTGCCATCAGTAAGCATTGTCATGAAATCAAATCATTTGTCAATTTAATTTAAAGTATTTAATTAAGATACCATACATAACGTCACAACCTCTATCCCAAATGGGGTGTATGGCTATACCAAATATTAAAAGTTTAAAGATCGAAACAACATCCACGGTTCACCATATGAAATATACAGAAATGCACATGTGACAGGGGGTGACACCATCATCGCCATTGCAACGTGCCAATCTTTGGATGTTTTTTGGTGGAAAGTCCTTTAGTAAACCGCCTCCGTGGCTCAATGTAAACAACATTGGGTTTACGATTCGGAGGTCGCGGATTCGATCCCCAGCGGGGTACATGTTTAAGTACTCGGTTTGGTTGGTGGTAGGGCATTTTAAATGCCCGCCTGGCTAGCTACCACCATCTTATCTAAATCTGCCGCCAAGCAGCAATGTTAATAGCATTGTCGTGTTCCGGATGTCAGAGATAAGATAACCAGTGCCCCAAATGTGTTGGGGTGTCCGGGTTAGTACGCTTCCATCTTCGACCTCATCTTCACTTAACATCAGGTGTGATTGAGGTCAAGTACCAACCCGTTATTCTATTTGATTGTCGAAACCACACAGCAGTAAAGTATTTAATTAATGGATTATATTTTTATTAATTCAATTGGATTGGATTCAATTTATTATTGGAATTGCTGCAACTACTGGAAATGTCTGTAATAATTTTGACAAATACTTGCATGTATCATCTTAAACTGCGACTGTAAGTTGAAAACAATAAAGAAATTAAATTGATTGTGTGAACATTGGATGCACCTCCAAAAATTATATTTATGTTCATAACAAGAGTGGTATGTGATGAAAGAAATGTTGTTCTTTCTACCCCAACAAACTGTAACCCCTGGACAAGGTTTTTAAGATTTGGCTGGTCCCTTCTCTAAATATTCTCATTAACATTATTTTGACATACCTCATGAAAGCTCTCCCAATAGAGGGTGTAGTAGTCACTGCAGTGTCGCCGCAACCATTTCTGCACGTCAGGTTCTGTCCACAAGTACACTGGCTTTGGTCTAGTGGTCTTTGCCTGGAAATAATGTAAAAGATTAATGTTTAAGATTAATGTTTCGTATAGCTGAATGAATAAACTATGTGCTTCATATATAAAATTTGAGTGAAGGATAGCTCGATGACGATACCCACCCCGACGATAAATGTTTGCAATGCACACAAAAGTTATGTTTGAAAAGAAAATGCGCTTTACCTACCTTTGATTTGTTTGAACTCAAGCTCGAATCTTCCACCATTATGGCTTATATAGAATGCAACGAATACGACAGGAGCAAATAACTTAGTCTTTATTTATCACTGCTGACAGAGTAAACTGAGAAATCGAAAACTAGATTACGTATTTGTTTGACAATCAATCGATTTCTTCTATACGTTATTTTTGTAATCTGCCATGACTGCACAGCTGACTGGCCACAGACAAATATTTATTTAATTCTTTTTTTTTTTGGTTTCATTCTCTCCTTTAGGAGAAGGCAAAGGGATCTAGCCCATAACAGCCATGTCTTATTTCTCTTATATCTTCAGTTTGTAAGTCAGTCTCAGTCAAAACAAGTAATTCGTCGTATACTTGGCGTATACAGAGTCTAGTCACGGTCAAGTTATTCTTCAGTAAAGTGGCAGAATGCTTTACAAAAGATTTTGGCGGCTTCTTGTGGGAACCCGAAAGCTCCGTTACGCACTTTAATTTACACTTCCCTTCACTTGTACACCATCACTAACGTTTGCTGCACAATATTCTGCCATTATTAAGCTACAAAAGTTAGAATGCACAAATTATAAGAATTATAAAGAAAAATTCTACTTCACTCGCCGAGTTCCCGCCAAAAAGCCTTTATTTAATTCTTCAAGGTTGGTAAAGATTTTGGAGGCTTTTCGTGGAAACATGAAACCTCAGTCACGCTAAGAATTTGGTGATTTCTTCATGAAACACAAAAGGTCAGTCAATATAATATACTTTACCTAATCACTGACTTTTGCCAAATCACAATCTACCGAAAATATTTAACATTATTTTCCGACTTCATATTGATATACAGACTCATAAAATGGGGAGGACCAGAAACACATAATCAATTACGTAGGGGAGGGGACGACTTTACTCTCTCTCTCAGTTATTGTCTATGAATGTACACCAATGATAAATTTCATTTTCTAGTAACACTCGTATCGAACTGTCATTGTCATTTCAATTGTCAATCAAATGGTAGAATTGTGCATTTGTCATTTTGTTGGAAAAAATTCAACATTTTCCTTGGTAAATCCACGTTTAACATCATAAGATGCAGCTGTGAATGGTGCAATATGGCTCAGAATTTACAGAAGAAGCCCTCCAAGGGCATTCTGAAGACGTCACGGAGTGTCGACGCTCAGGATACGGCGGCGCCTTCGACGAGCAAACGGCCAAAGGAGCAAAGATTTGACGAAATGAACATCATGGAGACCTTCCACCCGGCAGATAAGGATTACGGGCATATGAAAATAGACGAGCCGAAGACTCCGTATTCGGAGACGGTGGATACTGAGCCGGAGCCAGGTGATGAACTGGACGCTAACATCCTGGCGGCAAAGTTGGCGGCGAGCATGAATAAGCCGCCGAAGTGCCTCGACGAAAGTGATGAGGAAATGGACGAACCCGAGGAGGCCCGCCGGAAGCGGCAGGATTTCGAGAAGAAGAGAAAAATGCATTATAACGAGTTCCAGGTTGGTCTATGTTTACATAATAACTGGTGGTAATAGATTTCAAAGATACAGACTACTACTTTGTCTGTCTGTTGAAATTTAAAGTTAAATCTATTAGGTTTCCTGCTACAAAATAATGGAAGAGACTTTCAATTTGAAAACAGTACACTTTTAATGCATTGAAATATAAGCAATTGGATAATTGTTACGTTCTTGGGTTGACCTTGTTCAATATCTTAATAATGGGTTAATAGATGTGTATAAATGAAGATTTCATTGCCACTGAGATCATATCTATGAATACTACTGATTGATAAAACAACGCCCACACTTTGCAGTGTACAGGGTGATACATTGAAATGGTTCAGTCGGGAGAAATACTACTTACATAGATATTTTTTTATTTATTTAATTTAGTTAAAATTTAAAAATGCTAATGAGTTTATAATTTTATTTATTTATTTATTTATCATTTATTGCACACAAGAAAAAAACATACAGATACGACATAATAGAGACGACACAACAGGTTCTGCTTATTTCTACAATGAAATTTCTTCCAGCAGACCTACGAAAGAGAGATATGTCTGGAAAAGGCAGATAAGACGTGCACAATCTAAAAAAAATGGATAAATCATCAAAACATCTCTTTTTCCAGTGGTGTTTTTCCTGATGCTTTTAAAAAGTCCATAATCGTACCAATCTTTAAATCAGGTGATGCAAAGGAAATATAACATTGGTTATAAATTTTAGATATAAAAATAGGCAACCATGATTAAATAGGCTTCATTTTCAAAAACCTGTCTTTGGCAGGTTATAAGTTTCATGGGGCAATCGTTATAACTAATTGGGTAGTTCGATTTTTGCTCATATCTGGCAATAAATAAATAATAAAACATAAACTAAGTACAATGTAAACAACATTGGGTTTACGATTCGGAGGTCGCGGGTTCCAGCAGGGTACATGTTTAAATACTCGGTTTGGTTGGTGGTAGGGCATTTTAAATGTCCGCCTGGCTTGCTACCATAATAGCATTGTTGTTGTGTTCCGGTTGTCAGAGATAAGATAGCCAGTCCCCCAAATGTGTTGGGGTTTCCGGGTCAGTACGCTTCCACCTTCAGCCTCATCTTCACTTAACATCAGGTGTGATTGAGGTCAAGTACCAACCTGTTGTGCATAAAAAAAAACATATCTAGGTACTTACTTACAGTAATATATCTAACTAATATTATAAATGCGAAAGTTTGGATGTTTGTTTATTGCTCAATCACGGTGTAACGGATGAACGGATTTTTATAAAATTTGGCATATAGGTGGAATATTCCCTGGATTGAGACATAGGATATTTTTTATCCCGATAAAGTGAGTCAGTTCATTCACTGTGTTTTGCCTCAGGTCATTCAAAAAGCATTTGAACCATTTTTAACAGACTTCAAAAAGGACATTCTCAATTCGGCCTTGAACTACTTTGTCTTTTTTTAATATGGTAAATACAACTGACAGTGCAATTATAATGGCCACTCACCTGCATCTTGGTACCTATATAGTATACCCTTCTACCACTCACAGTGGTCTTATATTTGTTGTGGCCTTGGGAAGTTTTTTTAATGTTTCACTTGTAATATTCCAGGCGCTCCAGTTAGCCCGACAACTGATGGCGCAGGATGACGACGACGATGACGAAGAGTCCCCATCGCGGCCGGCTACCTGACTGCCACACCTCCACACCCATGTACATAACGCGCGCGGACGCTGGCTGCCATTCACTCGCGCTTAGCTGGAACAAAACCACTTCACTGGGATTGGTGATGTTGGAGCGTTGGTAAACCGAATACCAAAGCAAGATTCTTTTTACTTTTTAAAATGGTTGGAGTCTAGGCTTGTCACCATCACACTGCCATATGATATAGGAGTAAATGATTTGGCATGTTATACTTAAAATACTATTGCTAATAGGTATTATTTATTTGGTAAACCACAAGATTTTTTTCCAATCTTACTGCAATGACAATGCAATGCACAAAGTTTTTTAAGCCTTGTTGACACTCGACTGGTGTTTTGTCCAGAGCCAAAGGTGATATTAGTTTATTGATGTTATAATGGCTTTGTTAGATGTTGTTATATGTTAGCCGTGGCCTCGACTTCCCAGTCTAGTGGCAATTACAAATTTTACTAAGCAACTGTCATGTTTCGAGTGATTTCCGTACTTAATGCTACCAATAATCTATCCAGGCTTTGCTAAGCCTTCACAATAGTGTCGAGTTTACTTCTATAACAATGTAATAAAACTTGATCACCAATCTTATATGTTCAGATAAAAAAATGTTGATGAATTATATCAATGATTATATCAATTCTCACTTAACATAAGATATTTTTGTTTATCACACTGGATTCATATTTAATTGCTTTGTATTTAATGTATCTATTATTTTATTAAGATAGAAGTTTATGAAAATCTAAGTTACATATTTAATGATAGTCTGAAAGTATATACATTACCACTGTGTTCTATAACTTTTATATAAAAGTATTTTTAGATGTTACGTAGAGAAAATTATTGTTCCAGCTTATATAACCAAATAACGGTGCAAGGCTGGTACTTAATAATGCCATAGGCATTACGCGATCCTGAATTTGGTTATGTATGTTCTCTAAGCGCGAGGTGTGAAATGGTTGACAAACAGTTTTCATGGAGGTTGTAACAACGTTTTCCATTAATGTATTACAAAATGTGTGCAGTTAGTATTTAGGAATATAGTCTCTATTTTTAACGCGGTAGGGTCCAGTATGACTGCACGATTTATTAGTTGAAGGACCTTCATGATTTTGTATGGTTTATCAGCTTGGAGTGCTTAATTCCTAACATTTACGGTACATAATATTACAAGTTGCAAAGTTATTTCTATAGGTTTAGGGCAATGAGATTATCTGATGTGTTTGAAGTTTATTCGTGTGTTATTTTATATTTGACAAGTTATTAAATTGCGATAGTTTAGTCGTGAAGAGGTCGGGAGTTGTTTATGAAATAGATTCTTTATTGACAATTCTCTGTCCTCTCATTTAAGCCCGCGTGGAGTACGAGAAAAAGTAATTTATTTTTAAAATATAAGTTATTTAAATCAATGTCTTCTTAACTATTCTATTAGACTACAATCTTGCGTGAGAGATCGCGCGCCTTTGTATTTATTTTTGATATTAAATAGGGCACGAAATACTGTTCCACGATGTAAGGGTGCGTTACAGCAAGAAACAAAGTGTACAACACAGAATATCAGATTTCTACGCCCCTTAATAATTCTTATCGTTAATGAAAGTATTTGGTCTTTACCTATGAAATTGGGAGTTTTTTTCTTCGTTAATCCAATTCCTGCGATTTTCAAAGCTATATCCAAATTTGTTTTTTATTTGGAAATATTATTTCAAGGTTTCACATGAAATATTTTTTAATTTCTGGACTAAATATTTTAATAAAAAAAATTTGAACAGAGCTCTTTCCATGTGCTATGAATCATTTCTTAGATTCGCTGAAACTTTTATAAAGCGGTTTCTTTTAACAATTAACGCTACCTATACTTAACTTAATGTTATCCGATAATACACACGAAAGTTTAGCTTTTTGCCGTTTGCCGTTCCCCAAAAAAAAAATCAAAAATGTTTGGTATGGAGAAAACAGTCTTAATGAAATTCTTCATACAAAACGCCAATTTCATAGGCAAGGACCTAATATTAGTACAATTGGTCCATGGGTAAATGGTCCCATAGTCTCTCAGGGGATTATAGTGATCAGACCATTGATAAAACACCAACATTTCATGACGCCTCAATTTATAGGCACCTCCCCTTATCTAACAATTGATAATTTCTGTCTATAGACAGCTTGTACAAACTTTAGAGCGACGCTCTATGACTCGGAATATTGTGTGATACAGGGCTTTTATAGTAAATTTGTCATTTAACGTTAGATTAAAAATGTGTGAAAATCTAAGTACATTTTCAATTTCATTTGGATGACTTGGTTGTATATGAAATCTACTAATATATATTAATTAGTAGTTTGTTCAAACACTTTGTAAATAGAATTTTTTCTTTGTAAATACATGAAACAGGTAAACCAAGGTTTCAAGGCTGGTTACAAGTGGCATCATGTCCTGCATTCGTTATCGAAAATCATTGACATTGCCTTGAGACGAAGTAGATAAAGGTACCTATTTTGGGTGTTGAAAACTCTCAGTTGTCATGCAATTCCAAATCAAGTTGAAAATGTTTACCCAAATATCTATGTCTTTGTACATTTGCAGCGTTAGTAACGTTGAAAAATAATGAAGAGTATGATTTTAAAGTAGTTCATAACGAATATGGATCTTCATAAAGGTTTCTGACAAATTACGTAGTTGCTATAATCGTTTTTTTTTTCATAGTTTGACTGCAAGATTCAGGGAGCTGAAGTTCGTTTGAAAATAAATCGCCGAGTTTCATTCGTTTTCCATGTATTTTCCGGTAAATACTTGCATCAACCCATCTCTTTCTGAGCGCAGAGTTTAGCGGACGCCCATGTATCACGCGAGAACGAGTTAAAAACGGGAATAATAATAATAATAAATATCCTTAGACATACACACAGCGCCATCTAGTTACATAGTAAGAAAGAAAGAAAGAACGAAAGACGGAAAAATTTATTTAAACCCATCACATGACACAAACAATCAGGTACAAATATTACACAGTCGAGACACATGCAAAAAATAACATTGTGTTCATCTAATTGTCGGTGTCGCAAGGTGGAGTCAAAAAGGTCTCCAACTCAGCATGGGTTGTAGCCGTTCACTACAACGCTGGTTTTCAGTGGAGCCTCCAAATGACGCACGGACACTGGTCAACAAATAAGCAACTATAGGCTTGTATTGTGGATACCAGATGGCTGATATACTACATAAATACATTTTTTTTTTGTAAATAAATACTTCTGTCTAAGGATATTTTTTTTTATTTATTTATTTTTTATAAATGAAAACATCCATAACTCGGGTACACATGTCCGTATTCATCACACAAACATATGCCCCTAGCGGGATTCGAACCCGCGACCTGTTGGTATAGTGGTCAGAGTTTCTAACCACTACACCAAACAGGTCGTCCAATGAATCGAACAATTTCCTGCCACAGAAGTCGCCTTGGTGAAGCTTTAGTCCAAGAGATTCAGATGGGTTGATGTGGTCATCTGCTCATTGCAATACTAGAAGTCCTGCACTTACATAGATATTTTGGTTAGCTCTTTAAGTAGTGAAGGTTCATCAGTGGCCAAGATTTAACGTTTAGAGGTCTTTACTATTTCGTCCTATTAACATGAATTAATTTTATTAGAAGTTTGCTTGAATTGTTTCGCTTGCGGTATTTGGGTTCTTGAATACTGTATCTTGCATTTATTTTCTTTTTTCGTGGTTATACACTAAGAAAATGCTGACTGTATCAGCTGCGGACCCTGGATTCCATTCCTGGAGTCACGGTTGGTACCTATGCAGTGGCGGAACGAAAAAAGTGGGGTTTTTTTGGCATGAGGATTGACGTAATGGAGAAGAGGCCTCTATACCCAGCAGTGGGTAGATGTGGATTGAGAGGTTGATAATCCTTTTGAACGTTATAAAGCACAAAGCCCAGAAAGAATGCATATTACATGGGAATCTTGTGAAACAATTTAAATAAAAACTTTAATATCTTCAAATTGAATAATCGAATTCCATAAAACAAGAGACTAAATACTAGAGAATGTTTTCGGCAAACTGTATTGAATCTAAATTACAGCGATTTTAAGGTCTCCATAGTAAGAGAGATCCAATTACCTTTTTTTTTTAATAAATGTTTAGTAAGTGCCCTTTTTCTATTGAGATTTATGTGATAAAAAAAAATTGAGGAATGCCATTACGAATAATGCGTCTTAACAATAACGAACCTTTTCTGCCACTGTATATTCTCCTAATTCCTTTTGTATCATTTTTCTCTGTATCTTAACTGGATTATGTCACTTGATTAATACGAGGCTTATCCGGGACTAAACAGCAGTGGATAAGACTATTAACGATTTATTTTTCATTGTGTTCAAAGCGTGTATTATACCTACTACATACATATTTTTACTAACACAATAATATGCAAAGCAATATATTGTGTAGTTTATTTGTGACCATGCATTGGCCTTATTCGAAATTAAGTTGTTCAATTTATATATGAAATGTACAGAATTAAAGCGGCTTGTCCTAAAATGTATGTGTAAATAGTAATAAAGTTATATCCTAACTTATGTGTTTTAATTCTTCAATCAATCAAATACGCTTTATTGTTTAAATAAGGAAGGTACATTTAAATATCTTATAGAATCTACAAATTAGGCGGCCTTATCGGTAACAGCGATCTCTTCCACACAAACCTATCATCACGGAATTCAATACGAGTAATTAAGTGGGTTAGCACAAATAATTTCCTAATTGTTAAGTACATCTGAAAGTTCTGCATATTGAATTCAAAAAGTGTTATCTTATAGGTATGCAAAACATTCATTCTTCATGAAGAACAAGACGTTTTTATTTCCAGACGAACCTTGTAAAACTTCAATTGTGGTAAGATAAACCATTTTATATTTTTATATGTATGTATGTATATGTATAAAAATATAAAATGGTTTATCTTACCACAAATGAAGCTTTACACATAAACATTTTATAATTAGGTAAACAAAAGTCCGAAGTTACAGCCGTCCGAAGCAGGAAGCGTGGAGAGACCTTTGCCCAGCAGTGGGACAGTATGCATTCCCAATAATAATAGACGCAAACTCATTTATCAAAATCAAAGACAATCCTTTTATACTATTTACTTGGTACCTAAAATTAAAAAATTACAACTGTTAATTTTTATAATATTGATTACCTGTTTTTTCTTGTTGGAAACTTGATTTTAGTAAAGCACCATCTATTTGCTACGGTGAAAAGCTTTGTTTCTTTTTAAATCTTCGCCAGAAATATTACATTTCTTGCTAGGCAGAATTTCTTTGATTTCGAAAGATTTCTAATGTTACATTTTTCTACGAAATCGCTTATTTAGTGATATATTTAGTATTGTCAGTTAGCAAATAGTTTATACCTAAATACACTAACTTTCACGTATAGGCACAGAATTAATATAGTGTATAGGCTAGAGGCAAATCCATTTTGTTTGCTAATAAATTGCAATTTTTGATATTATCATATCACATAAAATAAAAAATAAAATTGGTTATAATTCTGTGGGTTCTTTACAATAACGAACCACAGAGAACGAATGAGTGGAAAGGCTACTTGCGTGAAACGGAACGTTATTAGAAATGGCGTTTGTATTTTGTTTGAAAAAGAAACGTCGTCTTGACAACGAATTTGGTGGAATTTTTATGAATTTCTCGATTGATTTTATTATGAATATGATAAATTATGGATGACCCTCCCAACTCGCCTCCTGAAGCATCTGATATTAAGGTATGTAAGACGTGTTTATTCATTTTGTTCATCGACGCAGTGTCGTTCTAAGCTGATATTTAAATTGGTTGCTACGATATAAATAGTACAGAAATGCATCCGTGCAGTATCTCACCTGCGACATAACCGCTAACCTACTTTCTATCCCCAGTCACTATTAGTAATAAATATTTCATTCACAAATTCTTTTAAGAATCGACTCCTTGTTACGAATTCCAATTTCTTACTTTATTTATATTTTTGTTTATTTTTAGAACGTTCTTCCGGATGTCGTACATTCTCAACAGATTCCCGCCCTGGGGGCCGTTGTAGCCGACGAAACGGATGCTTCTAACTTCGACACTGGTCAAAATTCTGGAGGTGATAATGTCATCGCTCACGATGTCGAAAATATCAGTGAAACGGAGTCTATTTCAGAACATATTCCATCTAAAATGGAGGAGTCTATCACAGAATCTGACAATGTCGCTAAGTCGCATGAAACTCCAGGCTTACTCAGAGTTGAATTAGATAAAGAAAAAGCATCAATAATTAGTTCCCAAAACATTCCATACCTACACTCGCCAGTCAGTGATGACCCCAGCACACTTGACCCCAGCAGGCAGAGCATATCATGGCCCCTGGATGTCAATGCTGCATCAGACATTCATCTACTTAGTGAGGAAAGCCCTGTTAATTTAGCTCTGTCTTCAGATCTCTCTAAAGAAGCTGGCATACACGAAACCAAGTCACATTCACCAACTCCTAATCCAAGTGGACACGAGATACCAAAAGTGTCTCCAAGAAGTGATGAGTATCTTGACTCCTTGAATGAAGAATCCAGTCACAAATCTAATGTATCTAACAGAGATGATATTTCATTAGAAAAATCTAGTCATTCCTCTGAGAAAGCAGAAGGATCTCCTGATAAATCCTCAGGGTCTGAGGAGATAATTAAGTTAGATATTAGAGGGCAAGGTGTACCAAAATTTCCTCTACATGCAGCAAAAATTATTTTTGGACCACCACCTGATGGCAGTAATATTATTGGTGGAAATATTGAACCCATTCCTGTATTCCAGAATTTATTATCACCATTTTTAGTAGGAGCTGGTGATAGTATTAATGTAGAAGAAGTATTTGATGTCCGCCATATACTACCAAAGGAACCTTCACCTAGCAGGTCTCCAGATCTCACACAATCTAAGGAATCATCTCCTGATCCTTCTCCAGACATGTCTCCAGATAAACAAAGCTTGTCAAGTGACAAAATTGAGCAAGACGTGTTGGTAGAAGAGTTGACTGTAGACTATGATATGAAGGAAAAGGAATCAGAAAAGCCTGATGATACATCTCTACCTACGCAGCCTAAGTCTATGGCTCCTGAAGAGACTATGTCTTTCAGCACTTTGACAACTGATTACAAGACAATTTGTGAGGAGTATCATGTGAAGGTATTGGTTACTTTTCACGGGCTGTGCTTCTGTGTTTGCCTGATCTGTGTGCTGATTTTGCTTTGCTTGCTAATTCTGCTGCTAACACCTATGGCATGTTATGTGTTTATGTTTTACAAAATGCACTTTTTGGTATATGAAAAAGTCTCAAAATATTTTTTTGTAAATATTTAATTGTATCACATAGGTAGTGTTATTTGGTTTTACACTGTGCTATTGGAAGTAATAAATAAATACATAAATTTGTAATGAACAGTTATTTATAATTTTGGTAGATTTTTTTAGTCATACATAGTTGCTTGGAGATTAATTCATTTACAATATGATTATACTTGGTTTTGAATCATCTTCCTATAAAATATATTGTTAATCATCATTGTAAATGAGTTAATCTTCTAGTAAGCAAGCCTTTACTCTTATTTACGCGAAGTACTAATGTCATACAAATAATAATACTTTTTTTTTATGATAAATCACAGCATGTAGTTTGTATATTGGCAAAGTTTATCTTGTCTATACTCCTGTCGCCAATATCTGTCAATCCTTTGTCAACTATACAGCAACAACAACAATTTTAAAACAAACTAAATTCTCCATTAATGCAATGAAATGTACACTGTAAGCATTCACCTGCACTTGTTCTCACGGCAACTTATCTCTTGCCGCGCTTTCTCTGTGTATGTTTTATGTATTATGCCTTGTCCTTTCAGCTTGTGCACTTGGAAGCTGCTATCACACAGCGTGATGAATTAATTGAAGGGCTCACCGTCTCCTTACAGCGTTCGGTCCATGAAATGAATGACTTGAGATCTGAAAATCAACATCTAACTAATGAAGTACAAAGCTTACAGCACATAGTCGGTGAACATTCCCAATCTCAACATGATACCATGAAAGGACAGTTATCAGACTTTATAAAATATGAAACAATGGTCAAAGAGGACAGCACTAAGTTTTATTCAGCATTGATGAGTGGCGGGTCGTCAATACAGAGTTCTAATGGTGAGAAAGATAACGACCATGAAGAGATAACGATAAACTATTCCAAATCTGATTTGAAGTCTTCTGGGTCCTCTGATGACTTTCAAACAGGATTCGAAAACAAAGTGACGACGATTATTGACAAATTCGAACAGCAAATAGAAGAGAATTTAAGAAATAAACTCAGGGAGAGTATAATACAGGTTCTGTGTGATGAAATTGGTAAGATGAGATTGGAGTCTGATACGGAGTTAAAAGAGTTAGAGACTCAAATGCAGCAAGACAAACAAGAATACACAACAGAAACTAGGCGTTTAAGAGAGCTCCTAGCTTCTGTAAAGGCCGGTAATGCCGACATAGAAGCTCTAAGACAGGAGCTTGATGTCAAACATGAAAAAGAAATGGAGAATTTAAGGACATACTTTGAGAAGAAATGCTCTGATATGGAGAGAAGGTAAGTGTTCCAAATCATAATCGTTTGTTATTTATAAGCCTATGATCATTATGTAAAATTAAAAAACAATCAGGAACACATTTTCTTCATGACTGACAGGTAGAAAATGTGTTCGAAATCCGTACCATGTGGAAGGGTGGCCAAAAAAGCAGAGGATTACTTCATTACCTTAAAAGCCTAAATATATTACACAATATACATAGCTTATACAGACAACCTGTTTGGTGTAGTGGTTAGAAAATCTGCTACTATACCAAATGGTCGCGGGTTCGAATCCCGCTAGGGGCATATGTTTGTATGATGAATACAGACATGTGTTCCCGAGTTACAGATGTTTTTCATTTATACATGCATTTATTTACAAAAAAATATATGTATTTGTTTAGTTTATTAACCATCTGGTATCCATAACACAAGCCTAGATGCTTACTGTGGACCTAGATGGCGCTGTGTGTTTGTGCAAAGACAATTATTAACATTATTATTATAAAATCAAATGTTATTTATGATCTGCTGATGTTTAATATTAAATTTGTTATATTTTGTTTTGCTATCAAGGCCAAAGGCCAGGTGAGTACACTTAGTTTGATCTATAGAGTAATGAATGAACCACGTTAAGTAATAAGTATAATATAGTGTAAATTTTGATTTGGCATCCTACTAATATAAACGCTAAAGTTTGCATGTTTGTTCGTGGCTCTTTCACGTCGAAACGGATTTGAATTAAATTTGGAACAGGTACATTAAATTACAACAGGAAAAAATTATATATATAAACTAATTCCACTCAGATCTGATTCTGGATATCGAAAATGGAACCAAGTGAAGTCGGTTGTGGCTTTTTGGCGGGATCTCGGCGAGTGAAATAGCATTTTTCTTTATAATTCTTATAATTTGTGCATTCTCACTTTTGAAGCTTAATAATGGCGGAATATTGCCTAGCAAACGTTAGTGTTGGTGTACAAGTGAAGGAAAGTGTAAATTAAAGTGCGTAACGAAGCTTTCGGGTTCCCACAAGAAGCCGCCAAAATTTTTTGTAATGCATTCTGCCACTTTACTGAAGAATGACTTGACCGTGACTAGACTCTGTATACGCCAAGTATACGACGAATTACTTGTTTTGACTGAGACTGACTTATAAACTGAAGAAATAAGAGAAATAAAATTTTTCACTCGAAACTGGGCAGAAATGTCCCTCGACAGTGAGGTTGACTGGTTGCCATCCTCAAAAATAACAAGAAGAAGTCGGTTGTTCAGCTGTTAGTTTATGTACCGTGGGTTGATATGTGCAGCTACTCGGAGGAGGTGTGGCGCGGGCGCACCTGCGCGTCGCCGGGCTCGGCCTCCTCGCTGGAGGCCGACGCGGCCGGCGACCGTCGCCGCACGCGCAGCGCCGACCTGCCTTCGCTCACACTGGAGGTACCTCAAACTTCAAGCATTTATTTCAAATGTAGTGGTTAGAATTTTAACAGAGCTCTTTTCATGTGCTTCCCATAATCATTTCTTAGATTCGCTCAAACTTTTATAAAGCGGTTACTTTTAAAAATTAACACTGCCTATACTTAACTTAATGTTATCCGATAATACACACAAAGTTTAGCTAAATTTGGATTTGCCGTTCATAAAAAAAAAACAAAAATGTTTGTATGGAGAAAACAGTCTTAATGAAATTCTTCGTACAAAACGACAATTTGATAATACAAAAGTACTCTGTGGTAAGGACCTAATACCTCTGACCACCCCATTTGGGATAAAGGTCGTGACGTTATGTATAAGACAGAAACAATGACGACCGATTGGTATAGTGGACAGTGACCCTGTCTGCAAACGGTTGCGGGTTCGAATCCCGCGATGGGTAAATGTTTGTCTGATTAATGCGGACATCTATTCCCGAGTAATGGATGTTTATAAAAATATTCAACAAATCTGATTTTTCAAGTCATTTTTGACGTGTTCGATCCGTAATGGCATATCTCTTTCTAAACATGGAAAATTCGTAAACTTAAAATAATATGTACTTATTTAGTTATGTTGGTTCAATTTCACAGCCAACCCAGCAGGAGCAAGCATTCAAACAAGCGAGCAGGAAGTACGAACAGCAGATTGAGGAGATGAGAGCGGAACACGCGGCCTATATCGCCGAGATGCAGACGAGGCATAAAGAGGCGGTCGCTCTTTTGGGGGAACAGGTACTTAATGTTTATACTGGATGAGTTTTTTTACCGTAAGGAAAAAATATTAGGTAAGTGAAATAGAAGGTATGGGCATAGGTAGTTTAATTTTTTATCTTCAAAACCATAAAATATAATAAAACGTTGTGGCAATTGACGGTCGCGTAACTAGCCTATTGGACATAATTTCATCATTAAATTGAATAAATCAAAGAAACTTGGAGGAAATAGCAGGCGCATGAGTCGATGATAATTTTGAAAAAAAAAATAAACTAACTATGCCAATAACTTCTATTTCACTTACCTAATATGCCCTATTTTTTCCTTAAAAAAACTTTAAAAAAATCTATCATAT
This sequence comes from Oegoconia quadripuncta, assembly GCA_949316235.1. Classification (NCBI taxonomy): domain Eukaryota; kingdom Metazoa; phylum Arthropoda; class Insecta; order Lepidoptera; family Autostichidae; genus Oegoconia; species Oegoconia quadripuncta. Next base: position 12,169,646 of record OX438750.1, on the reverse strand, counting down.
CCGAAACAGTGGCGTGCGTTTTGTCACAGGGCAGGCAGAATGATAAAATTTGCTATTAAATGAGAAAAAATACAATTACAACATAATAACTTACTCCTATAGCAATCCTCGAATCTGTTTCGAATCACATCAGTATGAATCAGCTGTCTTGACAATGCATTTCGATGGGTTGTCTCTATTTGAATTTTTGAAATATGAATTGAATTTTAATTGAATTACTAGTACAGTCTGATAAATTGTTCATCTTGTGGTACTTGTAGTACAATTTGATAGGGTAGGCAGTGCCTTTCTGTCTGTATGGAAGGCACGCGACCGATCCGAGACAAATTTATATCATCATCATCAGTCCGTAAACATCCCACTGCAGGGATATAGGCCCTTCCCTCGTATATGAGGGAGCATGGGCCATAGTCCACCACGCTACCCTAGTCCACATAATTACATCATTAAAATAATAAAGAAAACTTGGGGAAAATCTGGGGGCACGGCAGTGCCCCCGCCAAGTCGAGCGCGAAGCAAACACTGCCGTACCATCCTTTACAGGAACCATTTCGCCGCATTTTCAGGCCCCTATTTTAGAACCTCTGGATAAGACTAGAACGCAGAAATTTTCGTCATCCAGTAAGCTATAATCACATACTTAAAATCCAAAATTTCAAGTCTGTAGGTCATTTAGTTCCGAAGTTAAGCGAAAGCAAAGTTTCGCATTTATGACACTCACTCACTCACTCATGATCATCAAAATAGAACTAGTACTTCCCATAAACTCAGAGAGCTGAAATTTGGTACAGAGTTATGGTTCAATGGCCACATAAAGGGAAAACTATAAAAACTAGGATAATCGAAGATCTGGAGTACCTGGTGACCCTGATTAGGAAACACAAGAGCCCAACCAAACTATTAGAGATCGACATATACCGCCTTTACAAAAAATATTCAACTTGGTGGGCCGCTTCATTTGATGTCAAAAATCGAAGGTCTGAAGTATCTGATGAAGAACCCTCAGCTGGTCTCAGCTGTATTAGAGATATGGTAATGCCCCCTTCTACTATTGGTACATAGAAAAATCGACTGTCATTGCAAAAATCCAGCGTAGTGGGACACATCTTTTAATTTAATCTAGCCTATAGCATCCCACTGCTGGGCGCATGCTTCCCCTTCTGCTTATAATACGCATATAAATAAAATTAAAGGAAAACTCAGGATAAGACTACACTGGCTTTTATACTTATACTTACAAGTTTACAAGAAGAAATAGTCGAACGATTAACTTTATATCTGACGAAGAACCCTCAGCTGGTCCCAGCTGTATTAGAGATATGGTAATGCCCCCTTCTACTATTGGTACAAATAAAAAATCGACTGTCCAGCGTAGTGGGACACATCTTCTAATTTAATCTAGCCTATAGCGTCCCACTGCTGGGCGAATGCCTCCCCTTCTGCTTTTAATACGAATATAAATAAAATTAAAGGAAAACTCTGGATAAGACTAGACTGGCTTTTATACTTATACTTACTTATACTTATTACAAGTTTACAAGAAGAAATAGTCAAACGATTAATTTTATTCTACTCGAACATTACACAAATTAAATAAACAAACGAAAATTTGGTCAAAATATAATGCATTGGCTAAGAGTGGCGGTGATACCCGCACGCGTCGCTAGATGGCGTTGACTGTATTTTAAAACGCGCTTACGTTTTGTTTTTCCGATAACCTTATATGGCAAAGTGGCAACCGGCCGCGTTACAGTCGTTTACGACATTCTTCTATTGCGCTTGAAAATGTTTGCTAGGGATTAGGAGGGATTATTTGCATTTCGTTGATTTCGCTGATTATTTCGTGAGGTTTGCTAAGGTTAATTGGCAGGTTGTTATTATATTAATTCAAAGATTTAAACAGGTTAGGAATTATATGGTTAGTGACGGATTACTGATTATTACTTAATTATCAGAATTAAAAGAAGTTTCAATTGAATACTTTATTTAATTGTTAATTATTTAGTACCTACTTTTAGTTTTCTAGGTTTAATTTACAGTTAGGCAGTACTTCGAATCGCGTTCGTGTTTATAAGTACTTTTCTAGTATTCTAGTTTAGTTTATTTAGTTAGATATTACTTCGTTTCGTTTAAAAATATCATTAATTTAGCTGTATTTCAGTACTAGGTAGGTAGTACCTTTGGTAGAAAGTTCATTGATAATTAATTATATTGACACTTGTCTAATAATTAAGAGTTAACGTTTTGCTTATAGTTTGTATAGATTGAGTAGGCAGAGTAATATTTTCTTTAAGTTTTTTTTATTAAGACAAAAGAAGTCTTAAAGATATAAGTAGGTTTTAGTCTAAATATTATCGGTATTTCTGATTTGTTGTCCATAAGGTCGTTGAGTTTAATTGTGTTTGATTTCGCAAGATAATAATTATCGTAAAAAATGTCGATAATATTAAAAGACGACGATGAACATAGTGGCTACCAAGTAGTTGGTATGCCCAAAGACGGGTCTTGTCTCTTCCATTCAATATCTTTCTTGGTGTATGGTAGAACTGACTCAAGTTTCAGTATCAAGTATATTTGTAGAAACGTGGGCATATATATAATATGCCCACGTTTCTACAAAAAGAAGTGAAATCCCACCAAAAACATTCTGTAAAAAACTAGCCAAGTCTCGATGGAGCTGCTTGATTATCTCTAAAAAGTAATGAAATCTATACAAAGTCGTGCCAAGTGTAAGGTTCCTTACTGCGATTTCTTTATTATTATAGTTAATGTTGTGTGACTTGGCCGTTGAAGGGTACACAGGGGTACAAAACCAGGTGCTCCATGACACCATTGCACCAATCTGTCGCCAGAACCGCTACGCATTGACGATGGAAAATTGCCACTTGGAAAACGTTGATTCAATAACCAGTCAATTGTAGGCTTGATAAAGCCACTAACGTATAAAGAATGTTATGTAAACGCCTCACAGATTATTCGCTAATAGTTTGCCGTTGAACATTCTTAATAACATAATTAATAACATTAATAGCGGTTCTGGCGACAGATTGGTGCAATGGTGTCATGGAGCACCTGGTTTTGTACCCCTGTGTACCCTTCAACGGCCAAGTCACACAACATTAACTATAATAATAAAGAAATCGCAGTAAGGAACCTTACACTTGGCACGACTTTGTATAGATTTCATTACTTTTTAGAGATAATCAAGCAGCTCCATCGAGACTTGGCTAGTTTTTTACAGAATGTTTTTGGTGGGATATTAGTTACAAATAAACTTCGCATGATAGGAACCCCTACGAATCCCGCCAGTCGCATATAAACCTCCGTCCGGCTCGTGCATAAAAAAAAAACAACCTATGCCAATAACTTCTATTTCACTTACCTTATATGCCCTATTTTTTCTTTACGGTAAAAAAAACTCATCCTGTTTTGTCGAATCATATAACATAGAAACATAAAACCTACTCTGAGGAGTCAGCTGTGTAAATCAGTGTTCGATCGGCGTCCGTGTTTCACCTATTAGTGAAACCTTACTTACGTACCTAGGTGCCTATTTTTTACTTTTATTTTTGTAAACTGTGCTATGAGATAGGAGTACTCACTCATCCTATTATATGAAACTGTTTTGTGTACCTACTTTTGTCTCGGTCCCAATTCCATTATGTCAATTTGCTATTCACCGTTATACATGTATAATAATATGTGTGTCGCTAAATGGGTCAAATAAACGATTCTTATTCTTATTTTAAAAATTAAGTTACAAATATATTACGCTTTTTTTATTGACAGAAAATATTATATTTCTGTCTACAGATAACCCAGCTGAAAGCTCACATACAGACTGCTGATAATACCGAAGGCAATGTGTCGCTCTACCAGCAAGATATCGACCTCGAATTGGAAAAGGTCAGTAATGACCCACATGTAGCATACTCCGTGCGAAATTACGTAACGTTAGTGTCATTGACCTGTGGCCTTATAAAAGATTAGTTTCTAAATGTACCACCACTTTCATAGTGCCGTCATTGGCGTACGTGTCCTATCTATAAGGTACCAAGAATTTGAAATATGCTGCCAAGCAGCAATGTTAATAGCATTGTTGTGGTCCGGTTGTCAGAGATAAGCAGTGGTCGGAGTAGGTAGAGCTGTTTGGGGTGAATGACCGCAAACATTGATGTTAACATGGATATGCCTCTGAAATCCCGGGATTTTGAAATTGTCGATCATCAGAATAAAAAAGGATGTACAGAGTTTTTTTTAATTACCTACATATACTATTTTTCTTGTAGTTAATATTTAGAAAATGTTTTCTGTGTTTCTCTAACAAAGCAGTAAATAACAAAAATAGCTCGACCTACTCCTATAAACACTACTTAAACAATGGTTTTTTAATTCCTAGAATTCCCGGGATTCCGGGAAATATTTGGCATATCCATGTTATGTCCGCATGTCGCAAGTAGTAAAAACAGCTCTACCTACTCCGATCACTGGAGATAAGATAACCGGCCCCCCAAATGTGTTGGGGTTTCCGGGTCAGTACGCTTCCACCTTCGACCTCATCTTCACTTAACATCAGGTGTGATTGAGGTCAAGTACCAACCCGTTGTGCATAAAAAAAAATCACGAAAATAGAATGAAAATCATATAAGTACTGTAACCTCGCTTTCTATAACGAATTTGAGTTAATAAATCAAACAAATAAACCAGAAAATGTTTATTATACCGGATGATTTTTTTTACCGTAAGGAAAAAAATTGGGCATATTAGGTAAGTGAAATAGAAGTTATTGTCATTGGTAGTTTAATTTTTTTTTGTTCAAAACCATTATCGACGCACGCGTCGATCGCAGATTGATATGCGATTTTCGTATGTATCATGCGAAATTTATTTGGAACTCATATTTTCTCGCAACTTTTAAAAATGTAATTATGTAATTATATGGATTGGGCTACGAACGGGTCTGTCAAATGACAACGCTTTATTCGACGATGGTTTTGTAAAATAAAAAAGTTATACTACCTATGCCAATACTTTTTAGCTAAAATGCCCTATTTTTTTGCTTATATTAAAAAGGCTCATCCGGTATAATTCCGTTTTAGTCCCTTTTAGGCTTTTCGAGTAATCTTTTTGGATAATATTTTGCATTTGAATAGCTGAATCCAACTAGAAATTCAAGGACCTCTGAAATCAATGACATCTACCCTTACGTAATAAGGCACGGCTCTTTTCTCTTTCTGTCTTGGGTGTGGATTTACCTTAGCTCTTCTAATCGATGTTGTGGAAACAAGCTTTGCTCCAAAACAAATGTTAAACACCAGCACTAGTAGCATGAAAAGCGCGATAAACATTTATGTCGCGCGGGATAATATTTGTCCTGCTCATTCTTTTGGACGAAATATACAACTATCCCAGTCTCACTCCTACGTCGCGCGCGACAAACGATGTCATGCTACGGGGGCTGATAGTAATAAATTAATTTGTGGACTTCAATAGTTTATTCTCTTTTCTATGTTATCTTCTATCTTGCAACTAAAGAGCCGATCTCTTACAGTCAGTATCATAGATTAATCCGAATAATATAAGCGAGTATTATATAAGGTCTAACAAAATTAACCCGACAAACGTTGCAGAGTGTATGTATAAAACATTAAAGTTAACAGATTTTATTCCAAAAAATAAATTTATAAATGTAATATTTGTGCGTTGGACCTTAATGGCCGCGCGCTCTACGTACTTTGCCACAACACACAAACATGTGTCGCGGTATCTTTGAAGACGCCGAAAGGCGACCACTCGCCGCGACTTGCTGTGATTGGTTGCGCCCTGTGCCCCGCCACCCCCATTGGCGTCTTCCATATGAACGTTGCCTTTTCTCATCGATAAAATAAGGTACAATCGAAATGAAGCAAGTGTGTTAATTTGTATTTTCATTTGCACTTACATTTATTTTTTTTCCTCGGAAACAAAATTTTTAAGGCTAGTTTTTTTAATGAATATATTATTTTATTGTCATGTACGTGCAATTGCCAAAGTTTGTCGGGTTAATTTTGTTAGACCCTATATATAACAGTATATAAAGTCATACTAAGCCAAAAATTGGCAAAGCAGCGACTTCAATAGTTGTCCGTTTTAAAATGATGGGACATTATTTGAGCACCTCGACGTATATAGTACCATAATACATAATGTGCATGTACTTATGATGTAAATATTAGGAATATATAGCTTTTGGTGACCTGAGGTGCTTTGTGCTTAGCTGTAGCTACTAAGATAACCGTCATTTCATTATTGGATACATGTTATAAAGCACCGGAAATATAATAAATATTTCGGACTTGCATCAATCATCCAGATCTAAATAGATAAAGCATTCGTTATGTATCCTAGATAACGGATAAACAAACATATGTTTATTTAAATATTTATGACTCCGGTATAAATGATCGTATTCATCACACGAAACATTTACCTGGTTCGAAGATGTTTTCATCAAAGTTGGACTTGAAGGCAGGGTAGTAACTCACTACAAGAATCGATAATCAAATTATTACGTGGAGTCTTCCTTTAGGTCGACGCCATATTCAAAAATAAGCTATCAGATAGTAAAAATCGCGTCCCCACTGAGCCATATTTGTCGAGCGACATGCCCTCGGAGACATCGGCCGACATCGCCCGATGTCGTGACGTTTAGTCGAACCTATCATGTCACCGGAACAGGTAATGATGAGATGTCAAAGCAACATTGACAATAATAGATTATTACAAAATTAGTGACTACCTGAATGACTCAACACTTGGTATACTTCGCACAGCTCCCAAAAATTATAAAACTGTATTATTTGTATCCTTTTATTTTAAAAAAGAAAAGAACAATGATCCTGTGGGTTTGTTTCGCCGCTTCTTTTCTCACAGATGATTTCCCTTTCCGAAGCGGTAGTAGCGTAGACATACTGACTGACAGAGAAATGCTTTAGCCCTATTTTTATTTGTAATAGATTTAAATTGACATTCAACAAATGATGATCTTGTATCTTACGTTGAAATAAATGCTTGAAGTTTGAAGATTGGTAGTGTGGTTCAGTGTAGCTTATGTAATTATGGTTAATCGAACTAAGTGACAAGGTACAAGTTTCGCGCTGTCGCCCGACATCTCCGGGCACACATAAGAATAAGAATCGTTTATTTGACCCATTTAGCGACACACATATTATTTTTACATAAAGTGTGAACATATACACAGTGAGTTTGGGACCGAGTGAGATAAAAGTAGTACACAAAACAGTTTCATGTGTTAGAATAGGTACTCCTAACTCATGATGTAGTTTACAGTATACAATAAAAATAGCAAAGCAGTTTCCCTTATAGACTAAAGTCCTTAAAAAATTAATTTTCGGTGTCGCAAAGTGGTATGTCGCTATCTCAAAGTGGTGTGTAACATGTCGCTCGACAAGTGTTGCCTAGTGGGGACGTGACTTTATATTATGTATATTCAGAAAATAGACAATATTATTCTTTGTCATTTCAAAATTACTCAGCGTGAAATTACTTTAACAATGAATACCTGTAATACTGTATATTTTCGAGTAGTATTGAATATTTAGCTTTTTGTAAGAACGTTATTTTTTTTTTGTGGTCGTAAGTGCCTATTCAAGCCGCATAAATATCAATTTTATACGATACGTGAATAGAGTTGCAATATAGAATTGATCTGGAAGCTTTAATTAGTTAAAATTATAGGTAGTATTGTGTAACTCGATAGATGGCGTTGGAAAGATATGGAATGACAAGCCAGTGAGTTTTTTTTAATTCATCGACATTGCCTCGCGCGTTTTAGCCATATCTTGAGATCCATGTCTTGTCCTATAAACTAATCTATCGTGGTATTACTATCTGAACTACCTTCATTTATAATATACTTAAAAAAACATACAGATACAACATAATAGAGACTACACAACAGGTTCTGCTTATTTCTACAATGACATTTCTTCCAGCAGATTGTTGTTTTGTTACTTCTTTGTTACTAATAAAGAATTTTATAATGTCCTTTTTACGCAAGATCTGAAATTATTAAAGAATTATCTACAAACGTTTTTCTTCTTCAAGTGTAAATGTCACATGTAAGTCACATTCCTCTATCACATATCCTTTAGCACAAAACTCTATACCCTTGGATATTTGGACCCACATTGTAAATACCTCTCTAATTCTTCAAAATTTTCTTTCCTCTGCATGCATGGAATGCGACTAACCCGTGTGTGACTAACGCGTGGGTTGTGCGTCCCGCTCTATCCCCATTGCTGGCCCGTAAGAAGGACAAGGGCGCAACGTTTCAGCACAGGATTGAGGAGCTCAGGCACGAAGTCGCTCAACAGCTCCAGGAGCAGATACAGGTATGTTTTATTCGTTCTGTTCTATGACGTTGTATTATGTTCTGTTCACGCAATTGCACTTCCTTTTAGATGTACATACACAGCTTCACGACCTTTATTCCGAATGGGGTGGTTAGATATATCCCAAACGTATGCGTTTGGGTGTACCAAACTTCTAAAGTTTAATGCTTGAAACAACATTCACGGTTTGCATTTCGAAATATACATAAATGCACACGTGACACGGAGTGAGTCCATCGCCGTTGAAATGGCTGTAGATGTTTTTAGTGGAAAGTCCCTTAGTCGCCTTTTATGGTACCCACGGGAAGGGACGATTTGATTCTATCCTTTTTACGTGCCGAAACCACTTATATATAACTATAAATTCAAAATATAGAAACTACTATGAGATTTGACTATGAGAATTTTATTTATTTTGGTAAACAAATCAACTCAGTTAAAATCTAAGTATCTTCCTAACGGCCGAACCGTTTTTATATTAGTATTTATGAAAAACTGGTATAAGGATTCTTTGATGCCTGTATTATTGAAACTGTTTAATAGACCTGTCATGTTCAGGTCATGGCAACACTACACATCACTTTAACAACCTTTCGTCCACTCTGTTAGGCCATAATCTCCTTCGAGAAGGTATGGGCCATACACCATGCGAGCCCGACGGGGAGTAAATAAATACCTTTGGACATACAGCGCCACCTAGTTCCATACTAAGCAACTAGGCTTGTATTATGGATGGATATTTGTGTTTTTGCTAAAACTCACACTGAATTTTATAAACTAAGCCAGGTAATGTCAACTAGACGAATGAGATCAAATTACAGCAACCTATTCTATCGACCTCCTTGTCATTTATTCATATAAAAATATATGTCATATAAAAAAGTACATTTCATATGAGTATAAAACTTTACAATAATATCCCTAACCACATTAGGTTATTGGAGGTCAAGAATTTTATGTCAATTTTGACTAAATGGCTGATAGAAAAATGTTTTAGAACTTAAGTGTATATATTGCCTGTGAGCTTGTTTAATGTGTTAGCGACCCCTACTTTTAGTTTTTTTTGTATACATACCTATGTATGTTATAAATTTAAGGTTTGCAGGCCTGCACGCAGGTTGAATGATGATGAGGTATTGATGTATTCTTGCAAATAAATGATCGATTGATTGATGCCACATGGTTGATAAACTACACAAATAATTTATTTTTTGCAATAAATGCAAACATCCATAACTCGGGTAAAACATGACTCTAGCTGGAATCGAACTCGCAACTGTTGGTTTCTAGGGTAGGGCCACTACACCAATCGGTCTTCATCGAATAGTGAATGTATGTCAGACTAGTGGCCTTCTAACTGTTTTTAAGCCGCCCCTGTAGGCCACCGACTTGGCTCAACGACTAACTTCAATTAAACACAACAGTGGCTATCCATTCAAGGTCTGCGCGCGAGACATTGTTAAATACTATGCATTCACAGTCGCACTATATCCATATTCTGACGTATTTATTTATTTATAATACTATTACGTAATTATTATTTTATATATTTACACTACACTATACATACACTAACCCGACTATAATTATTTATTATTATTTTTCTCATTATTGTACCTCACGTGGCGTCTGTGCGTCACTGGGCATTTGGGGGCACTGAAAACCAGCGCTATGATTGCTCCCAGCATGAGCTGAGTGGTAACCCATTTGTGCTCGCCGCAACACGTGACAGCATTGTCGGGATCTTCTTCATAATTGTATTTCTATTTTAGCTATAATTGACTACTTCTTTGTTTTTGTATTGAGTTGTGGCGTTCATAATAAACTATTCTTATTCTTCTTAAACCTTTGGAAACGAATACCGAATACGGCTTCTACTCTATTGCAGACAACGCCGTAGTTGTGGCTGAATTCTGGGCGGATCAAATCTGATTGGACACATTCACACGAATAAGAAGACGTTATACAGAACGATTATAATTTATGCCAGTTTAATTTACATCCTAGTTTCCAAACCTATAAATAATTTGCTATATTGCTAACATAAACTTATGCGTGTAAATGTAGCAAGTAATAGTTACTCTTAGTAATGTCGTAAATATTTTATGTAGGTACTGCTACATGGGCCATAGGTAATGAATAACAGTAAGTCAAATAGTGTTCTTGCGATCGCAATTAGTAGCACTCGTTATGCAGTCGTATTCGTTTTAGATTAATGAAGTTAGCAACGAGTGACGCCGACAGTCTTTGGATGGGTGACTAAACAGCCGGGTTAAGTTGGCGGCTTGATAACACTGACTGTCAGATGGCTAGTAGTCTGACACAAATGCTCCTATGCGCACTGGGCCCGCGTGGTAGTTTATGGGCCGTACCCTCTTGTGAGTGGATGCTGTGTCTCAGCCGTGGGGAGGAGTATCGTCGCTCATTAGCATTTGAACATTTTCAAGTGAGGTAGGCCTCTTTATCTTTGCTAGGTGATGTGATTCGGTGTGAAGGGCAAGAGTAACGGATTAGCGTGGTTTGGGCATGTTATGAGGAGGGATGAAAAGCATATTCATATTATATTCATTGATTTCTTTGTGATACACAGGTACAATAATGATGGTAAGGATATAAAAATAGGTGGATCACTGTGATCTACCAAATGGCATACAAAAAGAAAAATAAAGTCATAACATACATTGATTGTTAATTTTGTTATGTAGCTATCAGATAATTTGCAACTCAACTTTTTACCTATGATGGATGTATTCATCACACAAACAAAATAAAATTAATGAATTATTTGCTTGGCATAATACAATTAATTTGCAATAAAACGTTGAAGTAATAATTTTTCGAATGTCATTTTATAATAAATCCATACAATATTTCAAATTAATAATAATAGATTACAGGCGAATGTAACGATACGAGTGCTCAGTATGAATGTGAAGGGATACAGAGGTAGAGGAGGACCGAAGAAGACGTGGGTAGTCTGCGCGAGGAATAAAACTGGTGACTGGTGGCCTATTCTGTGTAATTTCGTTCGTGATCGGTTACGTTCTGACCTGTAATAGGTTGGCGCAACGCCCGCTCGGTAATTTAACGTATTCTCATTGGTCAATGGCATTAATGAAGTTATATTTGATTGGTTGGCGTAAGTAGTGCCACAGTTATGCTACTGGTTAGTAGTTGGGTATTGGCAGTAAGTGTAAGAGTTGCGTTATTATGGCTAGCTTAACCCATATTTCAAGCATTTATTGCTCGGTTAACACTATCCCACGGTATAAGGGTTTTGGTTATCAGATTTTTTGTAACTCAGGAATAAGCGCCAGTATAAATGAAATAATATTTTGGCAACGATGTAAATGCTTTTCATCATATCAGCCATTGCTGAACATAGGTCTCCCCAATAGAATTCCAGATTGATTTCCCGCGACCTGTATCAGGTCGTCTGTCCACCTTGTGAGCGGACGTGTAATGTTCATATTCATCACACAAACATTTACCCGTCGCGGGATTCGAACCCGCAACCGTTATTTTTGCTGACAGGGCCACTATCCACTACACCAATCGGTCGTCTAAATTATACTTAAATAAATAAATAGATACCTATTATAAATGAAAACATCCATGTCCGTGTTCATCACACAAACATATGCCTCTAGCGGGTTTCGAACCCGCAACCCTTTGGTATAGTGGTCAGAGTTGCTAACCACTACACCAAACAGGTCGTCGATACAAGCTTCAAACCTGTCTTAATCCGTTGGGTACTCGTATTAACAGCAAATAAAATCCAATAATAGCACCCACTGCCCCCATGTCTTCACGCCTGCTAATAACATTAGTTTTTCACACCGTCCCGATCCGATCCGGAAAACCACCCAAAGCTGGCTCGCAGCCAGGTTTGAAAGCTCACCATTAATAAACCGTTTCACCTCTCAAATAGTACAAGGTTCAGTTGTTGTCGCATACGGTTTGAGAGAGAGCTTCTGATTGCGGAGTGTCGAATTAAAAAACTGTGGTATTTAAAGTGTACTTTTAAGTGATTGGTGAAGTGCATTGTAATTGTTGATATATCAGTTTTTCCTCCATTGAAGAACTAAAGTATTGTTGTAGGCTTTATAATGTTTCTGCTGTTCGTAAAGCACGTTCGACAGTTGAGCCGTTCAGGCAAATCGTTGGTCTTTGGTGGCGGCAAGTCGATATGAATGGTGGAAATTCGCACTGGACCCGCCTAGTCAATTACCGCCCGTACCTGTTTAAAAACGCTGACAGGTCGCAAGTGACCGCCTCCGTGGCTCAAAGTAAACAACATTGGGTTTACAATTAGGAGGTCGCGGGTTCGATCCCCAGCGGGGTACATGTTTAGTACTCGGTTTGGTTGGTGGTAGGGCATTTTAAATGTCCGCCTGGCTAGCTACCACCATCTTATCTAAATCTGCCGCCAAACAGCAATGTTAATAGCATTGTTGTGTTCCGGTTGTCAGAGATAAGATAGCCAGTTTCCCAAATATTTGGGTTTCCGGGTCAGTACGTTTCTACCTTCGGCCTCATCTTCATTTAACATCAGGTGTGATTGAGGTCAAGTGCTAACCCGTTGTGCACAAAAAAAAAAGAAGTGACAAGCCCACTAATCCGCACATGGATTATGGTCCATAATCTCTCCTTGAGAGGCGACTGTGCCCCATAACATTGATGTTCAATTCCACCACCTCAACTATGAGTTTACGCAATTGTTCTCGTGAATCTATTGGTTTAATCGGTAACTCAGAGCCACCATTGACAAGTTGCTAGGTTTCTGCTAGGTTAGGTAGTTACCTAACAGAGACAAACTTGGCATATAACTAATTAGTTATATGCCAAGGTAATAATAACTAGTTAGTTATTTTTTAGCTTAGCTTAAATGATTAAAAATGGTTTTCTTTATGATGTCAGATACCAATCGAGCAAGCTGCTCATCTCGTAGAAGGTGATTCCTATTGCCTATGACATCAGCGATCTGCTAGAGATAAGGTCGACACGTTCAACTTCAATACAGGGGTCACAGTGTTGTTATCGCTCCGAGGAAAAATCTTATCTCTTTCACTGGTATACGGAATAATGCGGGCATTGGCGCTTAGTGGTAGAAATAGTGGTACCAGCCCAGTTGACCACGAGATGGGGTCTATCACCTCGTAATACTAATATTCCGTAAAATAGCTATAAAATGAACTTAATTTAGAAATCCCTGAAAGACTGATATCATCCAAATACACCAAACATATGTATGTGTGTATCGCTAAATGGGTCAAATTAACGATTCTTATTTTTAAGTGTGTTGAAGATTGTTTTTCGTTGGGTGTTAAAAAAAAACCATTACTGACCGACAGACCAACTCGGAGACTTTTTATCGTAAAAAAAAAACATAAGACAATCAGTAGATTATTAATCAAACTTATTTCAAACTATCTACCTGGCTAGCTACCACCATCTTATCTAAATCTGCCGCCAAACAGCAATGTTAGTCTTCTCCAGACATGCAAATATGTTGTTGGATATAATTCAACAAAACTTATAATATATTTAAATTTACTTAAATCAACTCAATTAGATAAGATAGCCAGTTCCCCAAATATTTGGGTATCCAGGTCAGTACACTTCTACCTTCGGCCTCATCTTCACTTAACACCAGTTGTGATTGAGGTCAAGTACCAACCCGTTGTGCATAAAAAAAAATCAAACTTATTTCAAAAGAATTACTCAAAAAAAATCACTTACCTTATTAACGACTAGTAGCTGATCCGGTTATGTATCGCCTCAGAATAAATAAATTTAAAAATAGCTCGACTTATTGACTATTATCGTTTAAAAGATTATAGTTTACTGCAACGAGAACAGTCGTCATAAACTTTTGGTAGAGGAGGAATTAAACCTTTAATTCCTTTCATTCTCTGAAATTGTTAAAAGAACAGTGACCTTTTGAAAAGAGATTCTCAGATATAACAGTGTTCTGGTGTATAAAGTTTAGTATAATAGTGTATAATTTGTGTAATACTAAGTGTTGGGACGATGTGAAAAGGCATGCCGGATCGCAACCATCTTCCTTTACACAGGCCACGTGTGAGTATTTTAGAATACAAGCCCAACGACCATGACACTACCAGTGTAAGCTGGCCGCGCGACGTAACTGGGAAGTTAATGCAGCGAGACCTGCTTATGCTGGAAGTGTTAAGGTGGTGGTCGCATAGCTTTATTTTACTCTAACATAGAGGAATAATAAAATCGTTTGTTTGAACGCGCATCACGGAATAAGTACTGAATGGATTTTTATATGGAATTTTCACAGATTTATGTAACTAGGTCCGGATTGGCGTTTGTACTTGATTTTGAAAAATAAAGCACTATTATAATCAATACGAATTTTTAAAACCATAAACATAATTTCACTACAGTAAAGAATATAAACAGATTTTTTTTTGTAAAGTTTATCCTTTGTACAAGCCGTGTTCAGTACCCTGCCTAGGGATGTTACGGAGGCTCGATTCCAGGGGGTCTACTCTCTAACGAAAATAGGTTCGGACGGCCGTAACTTCGGCCTTTTTCTTTTGCAGTTTCCTGTGTCAAATAAACCAATCGTCATTATTTAACTTTTGTTGTATATAGTTGGACATCACAAGTTAGTACGGGACACAAGGAACGTCTGAAGTTATGCAAATAAAGGATTCTTAGAAAAAGAAAAAGTCCGAAGTTACGGCCGTCCGAAGCTACTTTCGTTAGAGAGTAGACCCCCAGCTCCGATAAGTCGGAACTTCCGATTCCGATTATTATACCTCCGATTCCGACTTCGATTCCGATAGTTTTAAATCGGAGGTCGAAGCATATCGGTTGGCGATAGTGGGTATATCTGTCGTGTTCACCAAGCTTAGTAGCAAGCGAACAACTGTTTAATATTGCTACCTGATTAGGTAAGCAACATTAAACATTAACATAACGGGTCATAGATTTATGACCCGTTAAGGAATTGATTGGACGGAGACAAAGCTGCGAAGTTTTGTTCATCAAATAAATTGTGATACTTAATTAGTTTGATTTAACATACATACATAATGTCACGCCTGTTTCTCGTAGCGGTAGGCAGAGACCACAGACTTCCACTTGCTACGATCCTGACACACCTCTTCTGCTTCCTTCACTCTCATAAGGTTGTTCATACATGCTCGTCGGTTTAGGGTACTCTTGACTTGGCCTTTCTTTAAGACGTCCCCGATTTGATCATGTATGTTCGCCGTGGTCTTCCCCTACCAACACTACCATCCACATTCGCTTTGTATATCTCTTTCGAAAGTCTTATTTAAATTTAATAAAAATACAAGAGGCAGACTGAATAATATTTGTACTATTTCATTTTATTACCTCTGATTCCGGTTCCGTTTCCGATGAAAAATATTAAAAACTCCGCTTCTAACTTCGGTTCCGACAAACCAACTTCGTGACATCCGTGCCCATGCAGACTAGCCCCAGAGTGTAATATATAGGATATGTTTTATGATAAAATACAAAAATATGCTGTAATTTTTTTAGTTTTTATATACTTAAATAGTTATTGATTAAGATATTCTTGGCCATACGTAAATGTCCGTCTGCCTATACCCACAAGACGGGCCACACTTTTTGATTGTGACGTAAGGCCTTTACACTATATTCAACCTTAAAGGTCGATTAGGTCTCACTTGTCTTACGACTAGCCCCATTTTATTAAGAACTAGTTTTCCGCCCGCGACTTTGCCTGCTTGGAATAGCTTTATCGCGGATATGTTTAATTTGTTTATCCCGCGGGAACTCACTTTATCGGGATAAAAAGTATCGTATGTCCTAATATATAATCTACCTATACATAAAAATACATTAATTTAATTTCATGCACCGTGATTGAGCAACAAACAAACAAATAAACAAACAAACATCCAAACTTTCGCATTTATAATACTAGTTAAATGCGCTAAGCACTCAGTTTGTATAAATTACACAATTAAAGTACAAGACTTTGCTAGTGATATATTTCGAAAAAAGGATACCCCGAAATTTTCTCGACGAAAAAAAATGCAAAATCGTCTGAAAATGCAAATAAATGTTTTACGTAAAATCACGAAACTTTGAGTAATAAATAAAGTAAATATGAGCTTATGTGTTTTACATTTACAAAATGTACATTACTTTCGGCGTAAAAAGAAGAAATCTAACCCTAATTTTGGATATTCCGCTTTGTATAGATAGTTCGAAACAGATAGTGATTTTGTATAGTGCGAGTGTGAACGATTTAGTTACCTACTATTTAATTATCCTTTTTCTCATGTAAGTCATCATTCATCATTCATTCATCATCCGAACTGCCAAGGCATGGAACTCCCTTCCGGCGTCAGTCTTTCCTGAATCCTACAACCTTGGGATCTTCAAGAGCAGAGTGAATAGGCATTTACTGAGATCGCGTGCTTCATCTCCGACCACATCGTCACTTTCCACCAGGTGAGATTGTGGTCAAACGCGAATCCAGTTAATCATAAAAAAAAAAAATGAGAAATAAAGAATCTTTGAACTGAATCTATGTTCGTTAGTGCTCAATTGAAATTTACTAATATAGTTTGACACATGACCGTGGCTGGCACACATCACACGCTTCGTCTCAAATCCGTCTGCCTCCGAAATTAGCGCGACAACAAAACACCCTTCGCGCGACTTCATCATCGTTTATTTTATGTCATATTTTGTTAACATTCCGAGGACGCGAGGTAATCGCCATTTTGGAAAATACTTGTCATAGACATAGGAAACATCTTTCTGTTTAGCTATGTCGTTTTGAGGAGTTAGCTGATTCTGAAAGATTTTTCAAAAGCGTTTGCAAACACTATTGACCACCATTGATCATCAACAATGGGGGAGGAGTACTATAGACCATGTAGAGAGTACAGTCGAATCTCCCTAAAAGTATTATATGGACCGTAGGGACCGAAGCACTCTAGCACCATCTATTAGAAAGTATTCATACAATATCAACACTCAAACCAAATCAATAATAATATGTCACATATGAATGAGCAAAAAAATTTCGTCAGCTCTGCTGCAGCTTCTACTGAGGTTTGAACTTGCACAACTTTGTTTTAATGACTGATGCTACTGTCCACTATACTACGACGTCTATTAACAATGTGGACATCTCAGTAGCGGATGTTTATGGATGGTATCTATACTCCGATACGTGTAAACACTTTGCTCTGTGAGTAGCTAGTGTGGTTGGTTTCGTGGTTGTTGTAATGCGAATAGTTTCTAATAGATGTCGAAGCCGCGGCACTTTAGCCCATGTGATATTTTTAGGATGATTGTATTGTACCATAAACCTGCTGCTAAGTAAGAGCATTCCGTTTCCGCGCCTTCCGGGTTTCAGTGCTTCGGAGAGCACGTTAAATAGTGTAGTATAGTCCCGTTTGTTTTCAATTGAAGGCAGTAGTGGTGGTCTACAGGGGCAGCTTAACAATACTAGGTTTAAAGTGTATGAAATCACAGTACATTTTTGAAAATCTAATGTATTTCGAAAAAAATTATAGCATCATTTAGGAAAAATAGTGATAAACATGATGTCAATACAAGAAATAAAGATAAACTTGCAGGTCACATAAGTCGCCTCCGCGAAGTCAGTAATTCATTCAAAGGGTTATGTATACGCTTTTTCAATAAGGTTCCAGTTGATATACAAAATCTTCTTCACGATAAATTTAAAGATACTATAAAACAGAAACTTATTAACAAAGCGTATTATAAAATATCAGACTATTTAGATGATGATCATCCCTGGACATAATCGGATCGTTCGCATGACAGGCAATTTCACAATTAATAATGAAATATAAAAATCTTTATGTAAAAGCAAAGCCTGATTTTAAAAGAGCACCCTTCGAGTTTTTTGCTTAGGCTGGCAAATATATATTGTATAATTAATTTGTATTTGTAATTGGGTGTACCGTACAGTGTGCTACTTGCTCTCTGTCTGTACAGGGCATGGACTTATTATAGGGTGATAGATAAAGGATAATTCCTTTCAAATCATGTCGGGTCTATCACAGTAACAACCGATTTGCAATATATCGTAAACGACGACTAATCCGACGACATTTCGACTTTAACATGTCACATTTTCATTGTCTTTAGACATTGTTTTACTAGCGAACAGCCATTCTAACCGCATTACCATCGCCCATGTTGTTCATACACATATATTGGCGGGTCGCCAGATGTTGGTGACATTTTTCGCGTCGCTGACCCAATTTTTAAACGCCACACAGTCTACATTCGCGCGTTTTTTTTTTGCCTATTCAGGTTAACGATCTGTATTTGTCATGAGATTTGATTTAAAAGACTGCTCACAGTCTATTAAAGCTTTTAAAGAATGTTACACGAAAGTTGATAAAGAATTGTTTTATGCTGATGCCGAAGGTGGAAGCGCGCAACTTATTTGGAGACTATGTTGTCTGAAAAAACTGGAACACAGCAATGTTATCAGCATTCTGTTTGGCAGTAGAATTAAGAGGGCTCATTCCGTCCAGTGGCGCCCTCATTGGATGAATTAAGATTTCTGTTTAATCCAGAATAAATCAAAAAAGTCACTCTAACCTACACCCGAGATGCCTAAAAGCTAATTATAAATAAGTAATACCTAAATAGAATGCCCGTAATATACAAAAATACGCTGTCGGGTTTTTGGTTTTAAATACTTCAATTGCTCATCATCATCTCAGCCCGTAAACATCCCACTGCAGGGATATAGGCCTTTCCTCGTAATGAGGGAGTAAGGGCCAAACTCCACCACGCTGGCCCAATGCGGGTAGGGTACTTCACATGCCCTAGAATTTCATAGGCATGCACCTCACGATGTTTTCCTTCACCGTTTAAGAACAATCGTATAAAAGCACATAAGTAATTAAATTAAATTTAAAAAGTCATTGGCACATGGCCTGCCTGGGAATCGACGCAGAGTTCCGGTTGTCAGAGATAAGATAGCTAGTCCCCCAAATGTGTTGGGGTTTCCGGGTCAGTACGTTTCCACCTTCGACCTCATCTCCACTTAACATCAGGTGTGATTGAAGTCAAGTACCAACCCGTTTAAAAAAAAAAGAAAAAAGAACGCGGACCTCCTAAATTGGGAGACCGCGCCTTAACCGCTGAGCCACCGACGCTCCCTGAGCCAGCGACGCTCCAATTGTTATTTAATCATTTCTCCCACTCATTAATATCATAAAGGTTTGTTTTGCTCACGTAAACAACATCACCTAATCACTGTTTATTTCAATATTCCCTGTGTTAATAATGTATTGTTGCTAATTATTGTTAACAATGTAGTGTGTAGGTATGAGCATGCACCAATCAGTGTCAGTATAGATAAGGGTAGGGTCAACTGAGCAATGTTTTCCTTACGGTTAGTTGAGTTTTGACTACTGTTTGATGTGTTTGTACAAGTGAATCTTTGGTTTATGAAACTGCTGTTTTGTGTTGAGTGCAGTGTTGGGTGAACATGGGAGATTTAATTGTAAGTCACCCATTTATTATAGTATACTAAACATTGATGATTGTAGCACTGGTGCAGTCGCATTCGTTTTAGATTAGCGAAGTTAAGCAATGTCCGGCATGGCCAGTCATTGGATGGGTGAGCACTAGTGGCATTTTCAATTGAAAGCAGTCGTTAAGGCAAGTCGGTGGCGTCAGGGGTGGCTGAAAAACGCTGACTGTCTGGTGGCCACTGACATAAATACTGGGCCTGCGTGGTGAATTGTAACGGTGTCGTTCTTTTGAGCTGATACTCATTGGTGGGTTTGGGTTATTGGAGTTCAAATTCGAAATTTTAAACTGACTAACTGACTGATAAACTGACGGATCCTTTTTTTTGGGCACATTGATTTCCAGATTTCAACTCAGTCGCACCAATATTCTAATCATTTTTTTACATCTCAATAGTTAATATCAGACTAAATGTCTGATATTAACTATCATCTTAATAGATGATAATCATCAATGGACATAACCAGGTCGTTATTATGCCAGGTTAATTCACAATTAATATATTTTTTTATTATATTATTTATATATTTTCTTCATCATGTCAAAGCCTATACGTGACTGTATGGAAATTGCCTACGCTATTAAATCTTAAGGTGGATCTTCTTCCAGTATTGTATGATGTCTAGGTAGGTATGTAGATGTTGCCATTGCGCTTGCCGTGTGTTGCCAACAACATGAAACAATTGGACTAATTTGTTTCTTTACGTGGATGTCATATATCATTAGATCAATTTAGCCCTAGTGCTTTTTAGCGACTTCCAAAAAGGAAGAGGTCGTCAATTCGACTCTGTTTTGAACTATATCTACTAAACCATTCTGCTTAAAATGTATTTTCTTCGATATCTCCGTCTATTGTAAAGCGATTGCAATAGTTCTTTCTTTGTTTGAGAGGGTATATGTAGGATCGTCCCATATGCTTGGATGTCATTCTTCATTATTAAAATTAATCTATATAAAGAAAATACAATATTTCTGGCAAAACGTTTAAAAAGACAATTTTTACGTCTGGCTTAAAAAATATCTGACACAATAGGTTCTATATATACCAGATTAATTTCAAGACGGTCTTTCATTACAGTGCATATAATTCCATACTTATTGAACTTTTGTATGGAACACCTCATCTTCACTTAACATCAGGTGTGATTGAGGTCAAGTACCAACCCGTTGTGCATAAAAAAAAACACCTCTTTTAGCGTTTGCCCTCAATCACATCTGATATTGAATGAAGATGAGGCCGAAAGTACATCTGATTCCAAAATGAGACCGTAGTGAAATTATAAAAATGCATGCATGTCCGCTGCAGTCGCGATCAAATTCGTTTAAGATCAATCAATAAAGCGATGACGTGTCGCAGGTGTTGCTGTCCGACCCCGACGCGGAGGTGTCCAGCTGGCCGCTGGAGCTGGTCGCGCTTCGCGACAAGATCCACGGCGATGCTCGTGTGCACGAGAAGGAGGTATGTTTGATATATTATAGACGAGCAGCATTGCTGCTGGTATGTCTGTCACTGTGTTGGAAGAGTTCACATTGTTCATTATGCTGTTATTCACAGTTATTATGTAAGTCACCATTAGTTTTTTTTTAAATTATCCAATCTATTCTTGAACGAATTCACTGATAGGGCGGAGACAACCTCTTCCGGCAGCTTATTCCAGGGGCTCTATTACATAATTTCATCGTTATCGTCAACGGTTACATTCTGACATGGGATTGGTTGACTAATCGCGCGCTCGGCTATTTGACGGCTTCTCATTGGTCAACGTAATCGATGACGATGCCGATTGAGTTACATAATCTAGGGGCAGGACTGAACAACTCGGTTACTCGGAATGTGATAGGGCGATATTGACGTCATGAGTGAGGCTTATTCGCAGAACGTGTCCTCTTAAGGGGCGTATGTCTTTCGTCCTGAATATGTCGTGCAAGTGAGGCAGGTTGTATTTGTAGGTGAGAATTTTGAATGTCTCGATGAGGTAACCTCGCAACCGGCGCTCGTCAAGGGTTGTAAGATCCAGAATCTTCAGTATCTAAGTGGCCTTCCTTTGTATACTTTCCAATAGATTGATGTCATCTAGCTGAGATATGAGACTGGCCCTGCCATGGTTGTTATTTAGGTGACGTAGACAGAGCCAATCAGAGTATAATAAGGCATATGTTCGATTATCCTGATGTGTTGAATGATACCCCTTGCCTGTTATGAGTCGTGTGGTCAATGGCTGAATCATTTATGATGTGTAGATTCTGGAACAGAAAATAATGTTATCAATCCATTTAACAAAGGTAAAGCTTTTCTTGCATAATATTATGAAGTAGGATGTCCAATTATCCATTTACAAGCCTGTACCCTAGTACAGGCTTACGTACCCACGCCTACGTGGGGAGCGATTCCACCCGTATGTAGTTAATATACCGAACAGTTGCACTAAGAGGTGCGACTCTTCATTCGTAATGCGAACAGCTAAGGTATGAAACTTTCCAGCATCAGTCTTTCCTGAATTCTACAACCTTGGGATCTTCAAGAGCAGGGTGATTAGGCATTTACTGACATCACGTGCTTCATCTTCGGCCACATCGTTACTTTCCATCAAGTGAGATTGGGGGCAAGTGCGTATCCTGTTAATCATAAAAAAGCTTCTTCCGTTCACCTGATCACAATATCAGCTATCTATATAACTCAATGTATACTCAGGTAAATTATAGCCCGCATCATCAGATATACAAAAACGAATACATATTCATATGCACACACTCATACGCAGTTATTATTTTATTGCACAAGAATACAAACAGCGAAACAAAGTATAAAAAAAGACTTTTTGTATTTATAGCATTGGATATACAACCTTTAAGGAATAGGGTATATCAGAGCCGCTTCCGTGGCTCAATGTAGACAACATTGGGTTTACGATTCGGAGGTCGCTGGTTCGATCGCCAGCGGGGTACATGTTTAAGTACTCGGTTTGGTTGGTGGTAGGGCATTTTAAAATGTCCGCCTGGCTAGCTACCACCATCGTATCTAAATCTGCCGCCAGCAGCAATGTTCATAGCATTGTTGTGTTCCGGTTGTCAGGGTTAAGATAGCCAGTCTCCCAAATGTGTTGGGGTTTCCGGGTCAGTACGGTACAATTCGGACACTTACACCAATGATCTAGTCCCAAACTAAGCAAAGCTTGTACTATGGATACTAGATAACGGATAAACATACATAAATATTTATATAAACATCCATGACTCAGGAATAAATGTTCATATTCATCACACAAACATTTACCCGTCACGGTATTCGAACCCGCAACCGTTGGTTTCGCTGACAGGGTCACTATCCACTACACCAATCGGTCGTCCAACAAAAAAAATAACAAGAGCGAAATGTAATTGTTAATGGTTTGTTGTGTCCAGACACTTGTACGCTACAGGACTTCTATGATGCCACAGATAATGCCGCAAGAGTGGTGGTCCTCAAGAATATGATTAGAGAGAGAGAAGTTAGATTAGATGCGAAAGTTTGGATGTCTGTTTGTTGCTCAATCATGGCGAAACAGATATTTTTTTGTATGAAATTTGGTAGGTAGTAGTAGGTAGGTAGGTAGGTAGAATATATCCTGGATGAGCTGCCGGCGGACAACTAATACGTTATATTGGGTCTTTACCTATGAAATTGGAGTTTTTTTTCTTCGTTAATCATATGTACCAATTCCTGCGATATTCAAGGCTATATCCAAATTTGTTTTTTATTTGGAAAATGGAATATTATTTCAAGGTTTCACATGAAATATTTTTTAATATCTGGGCTAAATCACATAATAAAAAAAATTTAACAGAGCTCTTTTCATGTGCCTCCCATAATCATTTCTTAGATTCGCTGAAACTTTTATAAAGCGGTTACTTTTAAAAATTAACGCTGCCTATCCGTAACTTAATGTTATCCGATAATACACACAAGGTTTAGATAATTTGGATTTGCCGTTCCCAAAAAAAAATCAAAAATGTTTGTATGGAGAAAACCGTCTTCATGAAATTCTTCATACAAAACGCCAATTTCATAGGTAAGGACCTAATATATTAAGCTATAAATGATATATAGGCTGATATATCATGGAAACCTGGATGTAAGTGTCCAATATATTTATTAATTAATTTGATTTTTTTTATAATGTCGTAACTAAACCGTAATAGGGCTCTTAAGAGTGCTTCATCAGTTAACACAGTATCTATAAACTGACATCCGGACGCATATCCTCTGACCCAGTTAGCCGTTGTGGCTGTCGATGGGCAGGCTTGTGGTTGCTTTATTGCAGACCAGTAATACTCCTACTGGAGCTACTAAAAATATATTCACCACAAAATTAATTTAAGAAGTAATTAACAAAGAACATAGGTTTTGTTAGGATTAACTAGATACGCGTTTGACCACATGACGATGTCGTTGGCTCAGCGGTTAAGACGCGATCTCCCAATTTAGGAGGACCGGGTTCGATTCCCAGGCAGGCCATACAAATGAAGCCAGTTTATGCAATAAACTTTATTTATCTATCAATGAGTTTTTAAATTTAATTATTTATTTATTCGACTGCTCTTAAACGGTGAAGGAAAACATCGTGAGGAAACCTGCATGCCTGAGAAATAAAATTCAAAGGCATGTGACACCCTAACCCGCATTGGGTCAGCGTG
This sequence comes from Oegoconia quadripuncta, assembly GCA_949316235.1. NCBI lineage: Eukaryota > Metazoa > Arthropoda > Insecta > Lepidoptera > Autostichidae > Oegoconia > Oegoconia quadripuncta. The sequence continues at coordinate 12,145,011 of OX438750.1, read as the reverse complement.
GTGGACTATGGCCCATACTCCCTCTTATATGAGGGAAGGTCTATATGCCTGCAGTGGGATGTTTACGGGCTGATAATGATGACTGCGAAGAACCATCTCGTAAACACCAGCTGTTGAAAGACCGTTATCAAATCATTTTGGCGCTACAATGCCAAGCTTGTAATTCTCCTCTTCACAACATGGGTTAATACGAGACAGTAGAGAAAAACATTACCCACCTTCCTCGGGCTGTCGGGTAAAAATAGAGGCCAGGATGTCTTGTTACCTACTTCAAATAGGTACGTAGCCGCATCACTTCACACGTCGTGTGTGACTGCGGGTGACTGAACTGCATTCTAATTTTACTCCCTAAGTATTTATTTACAACGCGCTCGGCCGAATTCAGTCACAATCAAATGTCAGGGGGCTTTAAGGCATTGTAATGACTTTTACCGCAGAAATGGAAATTCATTGTGTAAAGCCCTATTTATTAGGTCCTGCGCAATCGATGACCGATTGGTGTAGTGGATAGTGAACCTATCAGCGAAACCAACGGTTGCGCATTCAAATCCTACGCGGAGTAAATGTTTGTGTGATGACTACGAACATTTATTCCCGAGTCATGGATGTTTATATAAATATGTATGTATATTTATCCGGTATCTAGTATCCATAGTACAAGCTTTGCTTAGTTTGGAACTACATGATTGGTGTAGGTGTCCGTGTGTCCGAAATATTTATAATATTTATTTATATGTATTTATTTACAAAAAAAATGTATTTGTGTAGTTTATCAACCATCTGGCATCCATAATACAATCCTAGTTGCTTAATGTGGAACTAGGTGGCGCTGTGTGTATGTGTAAAGATATATTGTATTAGATAAATAAATTGGTTAATTCAAGCAATCTAAAAAAATTGCCAATAATAATAATAAATAAATATCCTTGGACGTACACACAATGCCATCTAGTTCCACATTAAGCAACTATATGCTTGTGTTGTGGATACCAGATTGATATACTACATAAATACTTTTTTTTTTGTAATACTTATTATAAATGAAAACATCCATAACTCGGGTACACATGTCCGTATTCATCATACAAACATATGCCCCTAGCGGGATTCGAACCCGGGACCTTTTGGTATAGTCAATACAACAGCCAATGAAATGCATAGAACTAAATCCAAATTATTTATTACCTCTTTGTAAGGTGTTCTTGCGTTGCTTCTGTTGTAATAAAAGATCATTTATATAGAGCTTCCCGATGGTCATTGCAAAATTTTAAATGCAGAAGCCCCAAAAACATTCCAGATGCACCGACCTTATGTAACATTCAATTAGTATACCATAGTCTTCAGATAACGGTGCGCTGCTCGTATCGCGAAGTGTTTCAAAAGTTAAAACTATGCAATGTGCGCCTCGAGTGCCTTTATTACGTGAGCATGACCTATAAATTGGTATTCGAATTCTGTTCTCTATCCCAGATGGTCGGTTTCATGTAGGAATTACTCTTGATTTTTAACCTATTTGCAATAACGGAGGAGGTTACCATTACTATGGTGCATGATGTCTTTGGCGCAGAAATGGAAATTCATTATGTAAAGCCCTATTTATTAGGTCTTGCGTGTAAGAGAGAGAAAAAGATAGCCCAGGGAAAATACTGTTTGACCTCGGAAAAACGAATAACCGCGCTTTTCTTGGAACATTTAATAAAGTGTTGGAAATGTAGTAACAATTGCTAAAAATTAAGCATTTTTCAGAAACGCACCTAAAAGAAAGGCCAAGTCAAGAGTACCCTAAACCGACGAGCATGTATGAACAACCTTATGAGAGTGAAGGAAGCAGAGGAGGCGTGTCAGGATCGTAGCAAGTGGAAGTCTGTGGTCTGAGGTAAACTTACATACATACATAATGTCACGCCTTTTAACGTAGGGGTAGGCAGAGACCACAGACTTCCACTTGCTACGATCCTGACACACCTGTAAACTTGGCGAATAAAAAACGAAAGAAATAACAATATAATAATTAAAAACCCAAATGCATATGAGAGAGAAAAAGATAACGCAGGAAAAATACTGTTTGACCTCGGAAAAACGAATAACCGCGATTTCCTTGGAACATTTAATAAAGTGTTGTAAATGTAGTAACAATTGCTATAAATTAAGCATTTTTAAGAGACGCAAGTACTAAGTAAGTAAATAAGCTAAAGTTGAAAAATGGGTTTCTTTATAAAAAAAAATGCTCAATTGATGGGTATTTCTTTAACACATTTAGGGAAATTATCGTTACAAAATATTAGTTTGCATGCAGCTCGACGACATTTTCAGGTAAAACACATGCATGCCTTACTATAACATGCTTAGTTTTTTATCCATCAATACATTAACGGTGTATAACAAAAGTCTACCTAATTAAATATCACTTAGTATTTATTGTTATTAAGATACAAATTAAAAATGGGGTTTTCTAAAAAAATCTAGACTAAGCGCTCCTTCTTTTAGGCCTATATATTCAAAATTACATCTTTAACACACTTTTATAAGATAGCAATTATATAAGTCGGTTCTGAATTATGTCCAGCTAAGCTAATTTTTTACCGTATTTTCCCTGGGCTACTTCTAAATCCCTTAAGCTGGAATTTTACAATGACTGGCTCAGAAAAGAGTGTAATGATTTTCAGGTGTTTGCGCATTAGGCGTATTTTGCGCAGAAGGTTAAAAAAGGCAATTTTGAAGACTTGCGTCCTTCAGTTGTAATGAGGAGACCTGCAAAAATATCTTTGTGCCTATTTGTGAGGTAATTTTGCACAATCGTTCTCTCGACATGAGGTCTCGGCGCAGCAATTTGACGGGTTCCCCTTTCCCCCTTTCATTTACAAAAAAAAAAACATAAGGGGCTAATGATGCCCATGAACCTTCCTCTGCATACCTACAATTGAAAATTGTCCTATAGAATAAATACGCTGTCCAACTCACTTCCGTGAGGCATAGTACCTAGTACGTTAGCGCTATTGCCCCGTTGAATGCATAAGCTCAGTTTCGGAGCAAAGTAGGCACCAGCTCTCACATTTCCCAAGAGGCTTGGACCAGCCTAACGGATAAATCCTTTACAAATTGTTTTGTCAGAAGACCAAGGGTCCAATGTCTCCACTGCTAGCGCCGCAAACTCGTAGTTTATAGTGTAAGACGCATATATACGGCGCTTGTGACTTTGAGCTTGTTCAGACGCGGTTCCAGCTCTTTGAGCATTTCCTCAAATATTGGGTCTTTAGCTAAATTGGAGTTTTTTTTCTTCGTTAATCATATGTACCAATTCCTGCGATTTTCAAAGCTATATCCAAATTTGTTTTTTATTTGGAAAATGGAATATTATTTCAAGGTTTCACATGAAATATTTTTTAATTTCTGGGCTACATCACGTAATAAAAAAAAATTGAACAGAGCTCTTTTCATGTGTTTCCCATAATCATTTCTTAGATTCGCTGAAACTTTTATAAAGCGGTTACTTTTAAAAATTAACGGTGCCTATACTTAACTTAAATTTGGATTTGCCGTTCCCAAAAAAAAAAATCAAAAATGTTTGTATGGAGAAAACAGTCTTAATGAAATTCTTCATACAAAACGCCAATTTCATAGGTAAGGATCATTTTAAAGTTTTTTTAAATTGAGGATGTTACCACCTATCGCGTACGAACTCCCTGTTCCGAAACCAGTTACGTTTTTATTGCCATATTAAAAGCTTACCAGCTTCGTTTGCTTATCATCCAGTAGTTAGTTTCAGTAGAGTAATATAAACAAACACACACTATTTTTATAATATTAGTCTAGTTATTAAACTTTTTCTATTTTCTTACTGCATACCATATTCAACTCCATCGTATTCGTAATAAAGTTGATTGTAAAATGCAGCTGCTTTAAGTCGTTATATTTACGTCTTTCCTGCAGTTTCGGCGCATTTGTTATGAAACTGGATGCATTCCTTGCATTTTATAGGCTTTCGACAGTCCAACATTCTTTTCCTTGTACAGTTGGACACAGGAATTTCTGAAATAATATACTGAGGTTTTTATAACACATGGGCATCTCTGCCATGGCTTATCGTATCATCATAAGTTGCTCAAACCCGCTCATAGAAGAGTCTTAAACAACAACAACAACATTAATAATAGCTGAAACGTACAATTTCTTTATTCATAGCTCGCCCATAAGGGTAGGCAGAGACCACCGACTTTCACTTGCTACGATACTGACACACCTCTTTTGTTTCATTCACTCTCATAAGGTTGTTCATACATGCTCGTCGGTATAGGGTACTCTTGACTTGGTCTTTCTTTAACACGTCTCCGATTTGATCGTGGACCGTTCGCCGTGGTCTTCCCCTACCAACAGACTGTGGTAGATCCACATTCGCTTTGTATATCTTTCGTTAGTCTTCTTTCATTCATCCTCTCCACGTGTCCAAACCATCTCAGCACCTTTTTCAATCTTTGTCACTATTTTCTTTATGGTACCACATGAAGCATCCTAGAAGTAAGTTATGGTAAATCGATACGTCTATCCATTAAACGTCTATCCTATCCCCTTATTATTGACAGATGTTTGGTCTAATCGTTAGAGGCCCTGACCGCTATGTCCAGAGAATAGACCACGGAAAAAAAAATAATAATAAATAAATTGAATGAATGTTCAAGCATATTGTTGTCATACCTAACAGTTGTAGTTCCTTCATGTTATTATATTTTGATGATTTTTTTTATACCGACAGCATTTTTCCATTACAGCTAGATTAATGATGTTTACATCACCGTCCCTTTGGTAGTTCCCAAACAACTTCTAACTTCCGTGTGGAGCCGGAGTTATGGTAAAGCGTGACTGTTTACGTGGTGTGACCAACCTTTGATGTACGCGCCTCAACCGGCGGGCCTACGGCTTGGTTTTGGTGATGCCTATATTGAATTATGCAATGACCAAAACATAAAGAGATTTATTCATAGAAGTACGTAGGAGGAGGGTTCGTAAGCAAATAGCAATAACTATTTAAGTATTTGTTGTAAAATAAATATTTCTAATTTTTTCATAAATATAATAAATATCTTTGCACATACACACATCGCCATCTAGTCCCACACTAAGCAACTAGGCTTGTATTATGGGTACCAGAAGGTTGATAAACTACACAAATACATTTTTTTTTGGAAATAAATACATAAATGAATGAAAAACTTCCATAACTCAGGAACACGTGTCTGTATTCATCATACAAAGTTATGCCCCTAGCGGGATTCGAACCCGCGACCTTTTAGTATAGCAGACAGAATTTTTAACCACTACACCAAACAGGTCGTCAACACGTTACACTAAGCAACTAGGCTTGTGTCATGTATACTAATGTCATTCGCTATCGCGATCAGGGTCCGCAGTCTCGACATAGATAGCAACCGATTTCGGTCGTTAACTCCTAACGATCTTATTCTAAATTTTATAGTGTTCATTATCATATCGGTTTTTGTTGGAAGCCTGAATCCTAATTTCAATGAAAATCTATATTTTGATACTAAAGACTCTAATTCTCTAATTAAAATAAGATTGTTAGGACTTAACGACCGAAATCAGTGAAATAGCGATCGCTGTCTATGTTGATGGGATTACATAAATATATCGTTATCGTCATCGGTTATTTTTGAAGAAATGTATCGTTCCAATGATTTCAATACATCCAATCGAATTTAATTCAGTTGACATACGATAATTGCTCTACCAATAGCATGCGTTACGAGGAAAAAGCTGGTAATTGTCTGACACAGGATGTTAGTAGCTATATTTAGCTGGCGCTTTATGTCGCTACGGGATAGATGTGGGCTCGCCACAAAAGAAATGTGGCAGGATGACGGTAGGGATGTGTTATTGTTTGTTTATTGGCGGACATTACAGATTCAAACTCAAATTTTAATAAGTTCTACATTTAAAATAGTCATTTATTTATAACGACCGATTGGTGTAGTGGCACTAGTGGATAGTGACCCTGTCAGCGAAACCAACGGTTGCGGGTTCGAATCCCGCGACGGGTAAATGTTTGTGTGATGAATATGAACATTTATTCCTGAGTCATGGATGTTTATATAAATATTTATGTATGTTTATCCGTTATCTAGTATCCATAGTACAAGCTTTGCTTAGTTTGGGACTAGATGATTGGTGTAAGTGTCCGAAATATACCCGAAGGAATCAGAATCAGAATAATTTATTGTCAAGAAACTGGTACAATAGATATTATAATATTGTTGGCTCACAGTTTGACCATATCAGGCATAGAATATATTTTTTTTTATGCACGACGGGTTTGTACTTGACCTCAATCACACCTGATGTTAAGTGAAGATGAGGTCGAAGGTTGAAGCGTACTGACCCGGAAACACCAACACATTTGGGGGACTGGCTATCTTATCTCTGACAACCGGAACACAACAATGCTATTAACATTGCTGCTTGGCGGCAGATTTAGGTAAGATGGTGGTAGCTAGCCAGGCGGGCATCTAAAATGCCCTCCCACCAACCAAACCGAGTACTTAAAACATGTACCCCGCTGGGGATCGAACCCGCGACCTCCGAATCGTAAACCCAATGTTGTTTACATTGAGCCACGGAGGCGGTTATTATTAATTACAAATATATAATGAATTAAAAACATCACTCTGTACTTAGCATAAAAATTAAGATATTCCATGAAACATTATGATTATTACCTACGTCATGCAAAAATTAATCAATACCTATGTCAATAATTTAATCAATGTCCACTCTAAATGTCAGATATAATTATACAATATTATAAGAATTCGAGATACTAAATACTAGAAAAAATTAGTGCCACAATAGTATAAGAGTTATTCAATAATTAGTGAACATTCTGGCGTCACGTGTTGCTGGAATTCTCATTCTGCTGTCTGCTTTACCTATGATTATAATGTGTATCTCAAAACTCTACATAAAAAATTATTATTAAGTATTTAAAAACAAAAAAACCCGGCAGCATATTTTGTACTTTCTAGAGTAGGCACTGGCTTACGGCCTCTCCTTACACGCCCAGCGTCCCCACACACCTGCACGCTTGAAGACCTACTCAATGCCAGGCAGTAAATTATAAATCGTAACTTTCAAAAAAATGACATAATCAAAAATGTTTATTTAAGTAAGTTATTCTATGATCTATAACAGAATTAGGGGTCTTCTTTTAAGTAAAAATGTTTATGAATGATCCGCTCTTCTACAACTACATAAATGCTTTAAACAAGAAGGTAAGTAGGTATACAAGTAAATTCTTATTTTACTGACTAATCTAACTTTGTACTGTTTTATTATTATATATACAGGGTGACTTGTTATTAGAGCATAATCTTGTAAGGACTTATAGTACAGGTCATTTGCAACATTTTTGTGTATTGACACTCGTATGCCAAAATGAACCACTTTCGAAATATTTTTATTTTAGTGTTTTTTTTGAAAAATCCTAGGTACTTAAAAACTAAAGAGAAACAAAAAAGAAACTCAAAAAATATTAATTATTTTTCTTTATTATCTCATATTAAAGATCTAGTTACGTATCCAAATCATTAATACAACAATAATGGCGTTATTTTAAACACAGTGCTCCCAAATTCAAGAAACAGAAAAAAATTACTAGTTTTACAAACAAATTTGCTTCTTTAACACAAAAATTTACTATGACATTTGTTGTGCATATTATAAAAAAAATATCTACATTTCCTAAGCTTTCAAATGAGGTACACAACTTTAACGTAGCTTGTGTAACGCCAAAGATATTGAATAAACAGTGTAGCAGGTAAAAAAATTAAAAAGTTGTAATTTCTTACAAGATTATGCTCTAATAACAAGTCACCCGGAATATATATCATTGTCAACCCTAAGCTCTCCCAGGAGATACGGCTGCGCACTATAGATTTGATTCCGCGTAAACCCTTCCCCCAAATAAATCCACCTCTGCGTATCTATTTTTGTAACCTACATGTCTGTATTTAATACGTTTGCTTTGTTTTGGCTTAAGGCCACCGTGGTGTGCGATCCTCTTAATAGACTGCTGTCTTTATTGATCGTTTGCTAAACAAGCTCCTGGTTAGGGATTGGAATATATGAGAAACTAGTATTTAAACGCGATTTCGCCCGTATGGACATGGTAGGGCATTTTAAATGTCTACCACCATCTTACCTAAATCTTCCGCCAAACAGCAATGATAATAACATTGTTGTGTTCCGGTTGTCAGAGATAAGATAGCCAGTTCCCCAAATAAGATCACTGTACCAGAATGTCTGTCAACAACCGTTTTCCTATGCCTTAGTTACATGATGGTTCCTTAGTGTTTGATGAAAATTGGTTAAGCTGTTTCGAAAATATGTAGCCTTCGACAGAGTTGATTTATTTGAGAAATCATCATGTAGTTATTACGTTATAAATAAAATGTTTATTACCCGACTGCCCAAAGGAGAGTAAGGTTTTTCGAGTGTGTGTATGTATGTATGTAGATTATTAAACGGCTTGACCGATTTCGAACTGCAAGCTGTCGTCGTTTGATTCGTCTTGATCCCTGGAGTGTCGTAGTATACATTTTATCGTAAATAATCAATAATCGCGCCCGCGAAATGAAAAATACGCTGTCGGATTTTTTGATTTTTAAAGTCATATTGTGTGTATAATATATATTTTTAACACAAGTATCAGTATACTTGTGTTAGAAACCCCCTCTTTTACATCCCAACTAATATTATAAATGCGAAAGTTTGTGTGTGTGTGTTAGTATAAGATCCGGCCATAGAAATATATACCCTCATCTGTTATTTGACTATAACAAAATTATTATGTTAGTTAATGAATATATTAATACATTGAAAATGGGTTGCCTAGCTAAATCGCGGGCCAAACGGTTAATTAATGTAAATCCAAATTAATTGTTTTTCAATTAACTTCCCCGATTTGTTATTTATAAAAATCGACCATTATCTGAAAGAACATAACATAAGGAACTGGAAAAATATAGGTTGCCTACTTTCCCTTCAGCCTAACTATGGAGTTGTCATGTATAAACATGCGAGCAAGCGTTATTAATATACCCTCATCCGTTATTTAATTGATTTTTTTTTAAATTAAACGTTATTTTATTCTCTTTCTAACAGTATAAGGTTGCCTCAGTAAAAGTTTGTCACATGCACGGTTGCTGTGATTTTAGATGCGTCGTACAAGCGAGCTACATTGAATAAATATTGGATTTAAGTCAGATTAAATATTAAAAATGGTATCAAATACTTTTCACTCACATATTTATTTAATAACAATACATAATTATAATTACATAAAAATTAGAAAAATTTTTTGTTTACATATTTTGATTCATGAATAGCAAAAATATTTTTTAATATCTATTAAAAAATTATATAAAAATTTTCCAATAAAATATTTTTTTAAAAACTTATTCTGCTTCTGATTCGTCAGAAGTACTGATATCAAAATCGAATTCTTCATCGTTATCTTCTTTTGATTCGGTGACTATATCCTCCACTTGTAAGGGCGTTGGGTCCCCTTCAAACCACGTTGGCTTCAAGTAGCCATCCAAAAACCAACCACAATCTTCAGGACTTAGATTGACACAACGTGCATTTGTTGCATGAAGCCACATTGAATTGACGTAAATTGTGCACTAAACAATTCATTCTTTTTTTTCCATTTAATTTCTTGTATCGATTTAAAACCTTTCGTGGCCAACTCATGACTATTTAGTTCTGTAGTGTTGTATTACAAGCAACAATGGTGTCGATTCGGATGTACACCAACGAAACTAAAACCAGTTTTGGCGTGGTGCCGTCGCATCGTACTATTCCAGGGAAAAAGAGACAGTACTACTTTAAAACTAGTTTTAGTTTAGTCGGTGTACATCCGAATCGACACCAATGCGTGGTTTATTCTACCTCGAATTAAATAATCTCTCAAACTTTCGTAACGAAATGAATTGAATCAACTCAAACCCACCTTCGTGCAAATAGAGATAAGATGACCCTATCAGTTTGAGCTTCACTATGTTGAAAGGTGAATCGGAGGCATCAAGAGAGTGCATTACATCTTCCTGCTGCCTTTTTAGAGAAAATATTCAGGTCATCTGACATGAGTAAAGGACGAGAGTGACTAAACAAATGCATATAGTGAACCAATATTGTTACTAAATGTTAAAAGAAATAATTTGGTCATAATATTTTATTATACTAAACCTGTAGCGACTTGGAGAAAGAAAAATTTTTATATAATTTTTTAATAGATATTAAAAAAAATTTTTGCTATTCATGAATCAAAATATGTAAACAAAAAAATTTTCTAATTTTTATGTAATTATAATTATGTATTGTTATTAAATAAATATGTGAGTGAAAAGTATTTGATACCATTTTTAATATTTAATCTGACTTAAATCCAGTATTTATTCAATGTAGCTCGCTTGTACGACGCATCTAAAATCACAGCAACCGTGCATGTGACAAACTTTTACTGAGGCAACCTTATACTGTTAGAAAGAGAATAAAATAACGTTTAATTTAAAAAAAAAATCAATTAAATAACTGATGAGGGTATATTAATAACGCTTGCTCGCATGTTTATACATGACAACTCCATAGTTAGGCTGAAGGGAAAGTAGGCAACCTATATTTTTCCAGTTCCTTATGTTATGTTCTTTCAGATAATGGTCGATTTTTATAAATAACAAATCGGGGAAGTTAATTGAAAAACAATTAATTTGGATTTACATTAATTAACCGTTTGGCCCGCGATTTAGCTAGGCAACCCATTTTCAATGTATTAATATATTCATTAACTAACATAATAATTTTGTTATAGTCGAATAACAGATGAGGGTATATATTTCTATGGCCGGATCTTATACTATGTGTGTGTGTGTGTTACGCGTGTAAACGGCTGGACAGATTTAGTCGAATGTTAGTTGGTAGATTGGAACCTAGATTAACAATATAAGTAGGCTCGTTTTTATCCCGGAACAGTGACTGGTTCCTATAGGATAGGTATTATTTTGAGTCGCAGAGTGATCCATTTGGTAGTAGAACGAAGTAAGTAACGTTAGTAACAAGATAAAGGAAAAAAATGTACCAAAAATGATATGCTTTTTGTTTCATTTTTCATTCAACACGCATTCAAAGCTTGAAGATCTATAACACTTTATATATATGGTACGTTATGAATGATGATTTATTTGAGAGTGGAGTGATAAAAAACCAGACCGAGGTTATTACCCGAAGCTAACATGTCAACAGAGATGTACAAAATACCCTGTACAAAGTATCTGCAATACAAAATGCAAGATACTTTTAAATAAAGTATTTCAGATACCAGATACAAAATACTTTCGAGAATAGTATCTGAAATACTAAATACCAAATACGTATCTTCTAAATACTTCTTAAGATATAAATACTTTTGTAAGAAAACAAGATTTTATTTTAATGAATTCTAAGTTTATTTTTCTTAATTGACATAACACGAGCATAACACGATAACATAACACACACGTTACATAACATAACACGATTTATTCGTAAATAACTTAATGTTATTTACGTATGTAAATAACTTATCATTAAGTTATTTACGAATTATTCGTAAATAACTTAATGTAATGTAATATATACAAAAAGGCGGTCATCTTCTCAAATGAAATTACATTTCAGTTTTTTTTTTTTAATTGTTTGGCTCGCACGACTTGTGCATTAGCCACATCTTGTATAGATACAGGCCAGTGCAGTGCAAAGAAAGAGTCGCCATCTACCAATGTGATGTTGGACTAATAATGACATGCTCAATTTTACGCATTTATTTTATATATTTCTACTAATATATTACTAAAAGTATTTTATCAGAAAAAGTATTTATAAAATACTAAGATACCAAACAAAATATATTTAAATACAAGATACAAAATGATTTTTTAAAAAGTATTTTAGATACAAAATGAAAATACGTATCTTGCATCTTGTATCTGTATTTCAGATACTTGTATCTTAGATAAGTCACACCTCTGCATGTCAATAATGCTCTATTTAGATCCATACTGGCCACTTTTATCCCGCACCCTAGTCACTACAGCGCCACATCGTAAACAAGATCCTAAAGCGCATCACACACGATCAAGATGTACTATAATATTAGGTCCTTACCTATGAAATTGGCGTTTTGTATGAAGAATTTCAATAAGACTGTTTTCTCCATACAACCATTTTTGAAATTTTTTTGGGAACGGCAAATCCAAATTTAGCTAAACTTTGTGTGTATTATCGGATAACATTAAGTTAAATATAGGCAGTGTTAATATTTAAAAGTAACCGCTTTATAAAAGTTTCTGCGAATCTAAGAAATAATATGGGAAACTCGTGAAAAGAGCTGTGTTCAAGTTTTTTTTTATTATGTGATTTAGCTCAGACATTAAAAAATATTTCATGTGAAACCTTGAAAATATTTCTATTTTCCAAATAAAAAACAAATTTGGAAATAGCTATAGAATCGTAGGAGTTGGTACATTGTGATTAACGAAGAAAAAAATCTCCAATTTCATAGGTACCTCATAACCTTCATAGGTAGTTCAAAAGACCTCATGACCTGTTTGCCAAATGTTGTGGTCGGTCATAGATATCCAAAACATAAGGGTTAGAGTGTTCCAAACATTAAAAGCTTAATCTAGATTGTTTAGTGAAAGTTGTTTCATTTAGAGGTCGTGATGGTGTGTATGTGTATTAGTGATGTAATGAATATTAATTTTTAAGCATTCGCGATTATCAGCGACAGATATTCGCGAAATCGAATACCTACGAATATTCCGTTTTAAAAATCTAGCGCCATTTATCTATGGCTCAAGTATGCCGCACGCACGCACCCCTTCCGAGAATTGCAGAGCTGATCCGAAAATTCAAACAAATCCGATTGGTTTTCGACAGATCGCAAAGATAAACACACCTGTTTGTTTGTTGTATTGTGACTTTTGTAGGACGTGGTCACAATATCGGTGATAAAAGTATTGAGGAAAAATCGGCCTGATTATCGGTCCTAAAAAAAGTCGGTCGTGGGCTGGCACACTTGTATGTATATATGATTGTTGTATCTAAGTAGGTGGACATTTAAAATTGTCCTACCTAACAAAGGAATCAACACAAAGGGATAGGGAAAGGTTAGACGCATTCGAGATGTGGTGTTGGAAACGAACGGAGGGAATAACCGAGAAGAGAACAAATGAAGAGGTGTTAATGATGGTAAAGGAGGGGAGATGCCTGTTAGCCACAGTTGAGAACCGAATAGGAAACATGAGCGGTCACTTGATACGACACGATATTTTTTTGAAGAACTTAATTGAGGGAAAGATTGAAGGAAAGAGAGGAAGGGGAAGACCTAGGCGTAATTACTTTGACCAAGTGAAATAAAAGGTTAATGTCGTGTCGTACCAAGAGGTTAAGACGAGGGCGGAAAGTAGAGAGATGTAGTCATTACTCAACCGACAAGAGCATAGCTCTTAAATTGAAGAGAAAGACCAAAGGAAGTACATAAACATGAGGGCTGGGAATATATTCCGCAAACTCTGTTTTGTGGACTCTTTGTTATTTACATTGAATCACGGAAGCGGATAAGATATATTTTATAGTATATGCATTGTGGGTGATGGGCTTAACAGTCAAACGGATCCACTCAGTGCAACGCGGTCCTGCGTACGCGACGCGCGTATCCCTCCATGTGCGCAGGAGTCGCGCCGCGGGAGAAATACATTCGTGTTTAATTGACGCGACGGTTGGTGACCGTTTCTCATTAGCTGGTTTGTGATTGGTGCAGTGAGTGAAGAATAATGTGGCTTGTTGGTTTTGGACAAGGATATACTTGAATTGGTTTGGTTATGTTGTTAAGAGTCTGGATTAGGCTGATGAAGGGTTACTAACTATTATTAATAAAAGCTACCTATGTTAATTGGATTAAAGAAAAGTGTTGTCTTTAGTAATGAAATATCGAAACAACAATAAATTAATATTTGCTTTCTGTAAATGTAAATTAAAATAATAATAAACAAAAGAAATTTAATAATTATTGGAAGAGTAACTTTACCCTGACTAGAACGACTGCAGGAAAACTGCGCGTCTTTTCTTACTTTTCGATAAAAAAATCAGAGGAGATCTGAAAGCACCAGTGACTAAATTAGCAACGGGTCAACGTGGTATGAACATGTTATGTGGAAGAAAGTAAAGATGAATGTGAAGGGATATAAGAGGAGATGTAAGGTAAAGATGAATGGATTGTATGAAGGACGATTTGGGTGGAAAGGGGGAGCTTTGAGACGACGGTTGATAGAGGGAAATTGAAGAAGAAAACTCGACCCCAAATATGGCAAGGGCTGGAACATGATGAACTCTAAGGCCCGTATTAATAAATTAATCGAGGCTGTATTCACCGAGATGCGTCTTAAGCACTTGATGCTATCTCAAGCTCCGTTCTAATTTATAAACCAATCTTGTGGTCTACTCAGCTGAGATCACTTCTCAAGTATTCACCTCAGCGGCGAATGAATGCTTTTCAGGTTTCAAGTTAGGTTTATTAATTAACACGTTTACTTGAGAATTGGCCCAATGCGGTTTGGGGACTTCACATGCCTTTGAATTTTTATTTCTCAGGCATGCAGGTTTCCTCACGATGTTATCCTTCACCGTTTAAGAGTAGTCGGATAAATGCACATAAGTAATTAAATTAAATATAAAAACTCATTGGTACATGGCCTGCCTGGGAATCGAACCCGAATTGGGTGACCGCGTCTTAACCACGGAGCCACTGACGCTATAATAATTTTAAATTAGGTAGTCGTAATAATTTTGTAAACTTTATAAAGTACAATGAAGCGTTTACAAACAAACACACATACATTGGATTCATATTCGAAAATCGTTTCACCATCAAAACATTAGATCCGATCTCCCCCAAACTTATAACAGAAATACAACGGTCCATTAAAGCGCATCATAATGTGCCCAGTAAATCACAATTAAGCCCTTCAATGATTTCATTCAATTATAGACTGTCGCTCGACATACTAGAAATGTTATGAGGTTTACAGCGTTGCCCTCCGACCTCGAATGAATGGTCTGTATTGAATTTATTAAAATTTTCCCATAGAATGGTACTATAAACATGCTCTTGTTAAAGTATAAAGCGCTGGAATGTTGAACAATAATAAACGAGTTAAAAATTACGAAATTAATTGTGGTTATTGGTTGATAACCAAAGTAAGCCATTTCACGAATATCTAAACAGGTATTTCGTGCTTTTACATATTGACTGGAATTCCTTTGTGAATTTACGTTCAGGCTCCTAAAGTCTCACGTGACATTTGTTTATTGTCCCTCATCACTCTCTTCATAAAAATATCGAACTGTGGATAATATTACGCCCGCAATGTTGCTAGCCACCAAAAGAGGAGGTAATAAACTCCTAAGGTTGCATATGCAATGAATATACCCCGACCCCGCAGGGTTCCATGAAACCACCAAAAGAGGGACGATGGGAAGGTCTAAAGCTCCGCACATGTGCATCCGTTTGATCGGCGCCCGCGCATGCGTTTTAGTTTTTTACGGATTTATTTATACACAAGAGCAGCCGGCTTTGTTTTGTTTCTGTTTATATGCGGGTAGTCTTGTTTTACGCGAGTTAAATTTGTAAACGAAAAGTTCGTATGTTTACTCTGTACGATTGATTTATTTCCGTTGTTTTGAAGAAAATAGTTATTTTTTGAATCTCTGTGTGAGCTCGTTTTATCTTATTTGTTGAAGGTTCGTATTGTTTTGAATAATCCCCGTTGTTCATATTAGCCGTATTGAGGTCAACATGTGACATTAGACAAGACTCCAGACGACGATAAAGATATCCATTCACGATTTGTAATGATTGTTACGATAAAGATTTTATCCAGTCTTTGTTTTGGCTATAACTTGTCCAACAAGGAGACTATAGTGAGAACGATGTTTTGATGAATGTAATGATGAAGGATGACTCTAGTGTTAGTAGCGGGATATTACAAAAGCAAATACATTTCTTCTGTCTATTAAAGTGTATTTGTCAATACAAATTTTTTGACCATATTTAGTAGTAATACAACATCTAATCAGTTTCTTACTATGTTCAGATAATAGGTCCTTACCTATGAAATTGGCGTTTTGTATGAAGAATTTCATTAAGAATGTTTTCTCTATACAAACATTTTTGAATTTTTTTTTGGGAACGGCAAATCCATATTTTGCTAAACTTTGTGTGTATTATCGGATAACATGAAGTTAAATATAGGCAGTGTTAATTTTTAAAAGTAACCGCTTTATAAAAGTTTCTGCGAATCTAAGAAATAATATGGGAAGCTCATGAAAAGAACTGTGTTCAAGTTTTTTTTATTATGTGATTTAGCCAAGAAATTAAAAAATATTTCATGTCAAAACAAATTTGGAAATAGCTATAGAATCGTAGGTGTTGGTACATTATGTTATGATTAACGCAGAAAAAAATCTCCAATTTCATAGGTAAAGACCTAATATTTGATATGAGGGTGTAGGAATATATAGATATCAACTATGAAGGAAGTGAATTTGAAATGTGTAAAATGATAAATATAGATGGACTGGTTTAACTTTGAAGGTGTAGTGATGTGCATAAGCAGTGCTCTTTACAATGTGACCACTCTACTATGGTGATGTTTAGGAGATTTGTGGTACGTCATAGCTTTAAGTATACATAATAATAAATGTCCTTGGACGTACACACAATGCCATCTAGTTCCATATTAAGCAACTATATGCTTGTGTTGTGCATACCAGCTGGTTGATATACTACATAAATAATTTTTTTTTTGTAAATAAATACTTATTATGAAAACATCCATAACCGGGTACACATGGCCGTATTCATCATACAAACATATGCCCCTAGCGGGGTTCGAACGCGCGACCTTTTGATATAGGAGCAAAATTTCTAACCACTACACCAAACAGGTCGTCGTAAAGGTACAGATACACATGCAATATATTCAAATCCCGCCACGGGTAAATGATATTTATATAAATATGTATCCGTTATCTAGTAAATATTACTATTATTTTATCAATTTGTTTGTTTGGTGTATTGGTTAGCAACTCTGACCACTATACCAAAAGGTTGCGGGTTCGAATCCCGCTAGGGGCATAATGTTTGTGTGATGAATACGGACATGTGTACCAGAGTTATGGATGTTTTCATTTAAAATAAGTATTTATTTACAAAAAGAAGTATTTATGTAGTATATCAACCATCTGGTATCCACAACACAAGCCTATAGTTGCTTACTGTGGAACTAGATGGCGCTGTGTGTATGTCTAAGGATATTTATTTATTTATTAATATTTATTTATTATCAATCAATTAATGTTCTTTATTGTACAATTAACAAAAACTACATAAATTATTACAGAGTACATTTTTTTAATTTATTGATCTTTTTGAGCTCTTATGGTTCAAAATAAAATAAGAGAATGTATCTGTGCCTTTATATTTTTTTTTTGTTGTTAAGTGAAGAAGTGGCCGATGGTGGAAGCGTACTGACCCGGAAACCCCAACACATTTGGGGGACTGGCTATCTTATCTCTAACAACCGGAACACAACAATGCTATTAACATAGCTGCTTGGAGGCAGATTTAGATAAGATGGTGGTAGCTAGCCAGGCGGACATTTGAAATGCCCTACCACCAACCAAACCGAGTACTTAAACATGTACCCCGCTGGGGATCGAACCCGCGACCTCCGAATCGTAAATCCAATGTTGTTTACATTGAGCCACGGAGGCGGTTAAAATAAATAATGCCGGAGACATATTGATATCTTAACAATGCCAGAGATATAACTCAAATTCGATTTTCTTTGAACTTGTCTCACTGTTTCTTATTCCGATTATCCGGCCTCAAACTTGTGAGAATCAGGTGATTACTGCGCGGTGTTCCCCGAACACGTCTCATTAGATCGCCTGTCAGTTCGTTTGCCTTCCTTAAATTTTCTTCCCTAGCGGGAATCGAAACCTGGACTTTTGGGTGTTAGCCAAATTTCAATACGGCCTTGGAGGATGAGATTGTAGTCAATGTAATACACAGTATCAGACAGGTGCATAATTTAGATGGGCTCTGAATAATAAAAACAATATTATTGTTATGTTATTTTACGTGTTACGAACTTATGCTTAATAACTTATGAACAACCAAAGGTTACCTGGAAGAGATAATTAACCGCCTCCGTGGCTCAACGTAAACAACATTGGGTTTACGATTCGGAGGTCGCGGGTTCGATCCCCAGCGGGGTACATGTTTAAGTACTCGGTTTGGTTGGTGGTAGGGCATTTTAAATGTCCGCCTGGCTAGCTACCACCGTCTTATCTAAATCTGCCGCCAAGCAGCAATGTTAATAGCATTGTTGTGTTCCGGTTGTCAGAGATAAGATAGCCTGTCCCTCAAATGTGTTGGGGTTTCCGGATATTTTGTTTTGTTTGTTTGTTTGTTTTAGAAGGTCTCGGGCCGCTTCCAACCGGTCGCTCTGAAAACGTATGGGGGAGGCCTATGGTCAGCAGTGGCCGTCATATGGCTGATATGATGATAATGTTAAAAAAACAATATCTGTTGGAAATACCTGTTGGAAAGTGATTACTATTTAATCTGACAGGAAAACAGATTTATTAAAAAATATTTGGTATTACTGACTATACAAATATTAGAAGACGTTGATGCTTTCACTGCTACTGACAAATTTTGTGTAATGTTACAGTTTAAAAACACACACACACACACACACACACACACACACACACACACACACACACACACACACACACACACACACACACACACACGCACACACACGCACGCACGCACACGCACGCACGCACACGCACGCGCACGCACACGCACACGCACGCACGCACGCACGCACGCACGCACGCACTCACGCACTCACGCACCCTAACACATATCTGACCAAGTAACCTCTCATATTATATTTACAACTCACATAAGCACTAACCAAACTAATCCAGGTTTTTCAATTTCAATTACGCATAATGTAAAAATCTTATCTAAAAACTACAAGAACAGAGAGCAGAGTATCCTAACCCAAGTTTCAAGAAGCTTAACAGGATACTCTCACAATTGTGTACAAGATGTTATGCTCGAATGAAAATATTTTGAGTTTACATATTGTCCCCAGTTTTCGAGTCTGCGCGACGAGCTGACGGCTGGGGAGACTGACAAATGGAAGCAGCGGCGCAACCTCAGCTTCGACCAGAATCGGCAGCTCGAGGAAGTCACTAAAGAAAGGTGGGGGTCACAATCAGCTTCAATTATTATTTCGTCATTGTATAGTTCACTTTCATCATCAGCCTGTAAACATCCCACTGCAGGGATATAGGCCTTCCCTCATATATGAGGGAGTTTGGGCCATAGTCCACCACATTGGCCGAATGCGGGTTGGGGACTTTACATGAAGGTCTGTATCCCCGCAGTGGGATGTTCACGGGCTGAGATGATGATGATAGGTAAATCGTGAACATTAAAAGAACCTAAAAAGAAATCTGTATTTGAAAATCGAGTTGGTACTACGTTTTTTTTTTTTTTTTTTTTTTGTTTTATTTATTTTTCCTTTTACAGGGGTAATTGTACAAGTTAGCTTAAATTCTGCAAATTACATGATAAGTCTGCCGTTGTGTTTGAAATAAAAATTACAATACAATACAAATACACTTTAATGCACAACAGATAAGAAAATACAGTTTCAGAAAAGTGGTAAGAATAGAATGTACAATTTGGCGACCTTATCACTAAAAGCGATCTCTTCCAGACAAAATTGTCATAAATGTGAATGTATGTTACCAGAGACGGTCTGAAGCGCGTGGCGGTGACCCTTCAGCGCGTGGTGAGCCAACTGGTCGCGTACTGCGCCTGCGCTGAGGACGAGCTCAACCGCACCGTGCTGACACAGCTGCTGGCTCGGCTCAGGCACGACGAGTAAGTAATCTCCAATTAAAGGCGAATCCAGCCGTCGAGTCGGGGGATCACATACTCGTGACCCAGCCTGGACATGCTTAAAAATAATTACTAAATCTAAAAGAGATTATAATGTTTTAGTGTTTCATAATAAAGCTTGCTACTAAAACTTGCTTGTAAAACTTTACAAGCCTTTAACACGTATTACGAGTATTTATCTTTTTCGTCATATTTTTTTGTAGTACCAGGACGCCTACTTGACATTTATTCTAGAGAAGCATAATGCTATTAATATCAATAAATATTAACAGATACTAGATAATGGCTGCAGACATCGTAAATATAAACATCCATGATTCGGGAATAAATGTTCATTTTCCACCTTTGATTTCGAATCCGCAACCTTTGATTTCGAATCCGCAACCTTTGCTTTCGAATCCGCAACCTTTGATTTCGAATCCGCAACCGTTGATTTCGAATCCGCAGCCGTCGAAAACAGGGTCACTATCTCAGTTGGTAATTAAACTCTTAAGCTAAATTTCGACCAATGGCGAAAGAGATGCCAATAAATCTCATTACTATTGAAGTTAGATAGTATAGAAGCTGGTAATTAAGCGGGCATTAAGCGGAACACCCAAACGTTCCGACTAGGAATCGAACCTGTTCGCGGTAGCTGATTTACTTCCACCATCGGGGGCATTAGGACTAGAAAAGAAAATCTATATCAAAAAAATAATATTAACGACCTGTTTGGTGTAGTGGTTAGAAACTCTGCTATACCAAAAGGTCACGGGTTCGAATCCCTTTGTGGCATATGTTTGTATGACGAATACAGTCATGTGTTCCCTAGGTATGGATGTTTTTTATTTATTATATGTATTTATTTACAAAAAAAAATGTATTTGTGTAGAGTGTGTCAACCATTTGGTATCCATAACGCATTTTTAATAAGGTTCCTGTTGATATACAAAATCTTCCTTTCAATAAATTTAATGATACTATAAAACAGAAACTTATTAAGAAAGCATATTATAAAAATATCAGATTATTTAGATGATAAACATTCGTGGACATGAACAGCCCGTTCGCGTAACCAGGCTATTTCACAATTAATAATGAAAAATTATAATATAAAATAATAATTAATAATTTTGTAACAAAAAAGAGCAACCTCTCGAGTTTCTTGCTTGTTCTTCTCAGGGGAAAAGTGGCTTTTGAACAAGCTGTAGCTTAAAAAATGTAAAATCTGACTGTTTTAAGTGTACCCTGTGTACCTACAAAATAAAGCATTTTTTTGATTTTGATTTTGACAAGCCTAGATGCTTACTGTGGATCTAGTTGGCGCTGTGTGTATGTGCAAAGATATTTATTTATTTAATATTGAGAGTGAGACTCGATCTCAATCCCAAGATCGCTTTACCAATACGGGCCTTAGAGCTATTAGAACCGGTGTCGTAAAATGGTGTCAAATCAAAAATGCTTTATTTATATTGATTGCTTGCCTTTGAAAATGCTTTATTAATATGATTTCTTAATAAGCTTAATAAGTGTCAAAAAGGACTCCACTCAGCATAAGTTGCAGTTGTATGAATAACTACAACGTCGATTTTCTATGTCGTCTCGTCATAACCCTCTAGATGTATGTTCTTCGATGTTATTTTAAGGCACATACAGGGTGGTCTTATTCTCACTGGCAGTGATTAGCAAAGATGCGATCATGTAGGCCGGTTAATTAAAGTTTCCTCTGCATTCGTACATGAATCATAAAAAGGAAGTATTTACTATGGTTTAGGCGAAATCTAATTTTAGTGCACTGTCTGCAACTCACTTCGACCAGATATAACTTGTCTAATTACGGACGGTTTGTGTTAGGGGAAAGGGGATAGAAGGGGGTTCACATTTGAAATTAATATTGTACTAAGTACAGATATGGACTAGGTTCTAAAATTATATACCAGTGTGCGAAGTTTTGTCTCGTTTTTAACATTACCATCGCGTTCGCATTTACGAAAAAAGTCCCTATGAAAACAATCGTTTTGCAAACTATCCGCTAGAGGCGCTGCACATTTCTCCATACAAATCGTCACGTAAACGTGAACGCGGTAGTAAAGTCGAAACAAAAGTCACACTCCGCCCTCGGTGAGTTTTTTTACCGTAAGGAATATAATAGGGCATATTAGGTAAGTGAAATAGAAGGTATTGGCATTGGTAGCTTTTTTTTTTCAAAACCATAATCGAATATACCGTTAATTGTGTCATTTGACGGTCGCTTTTGTAGCCAATTCCACATAATTACATCATTAATTTATTTTCATTTATTTACCAAGTTTATAACTATCATTACAGATTACTCCAATGCGATAGTTAACTAATGACAATGATGTATACCAACTATATCTACCTATACTAAATAACATAGTACAAATAACGCGACTTTTTGAAATTCGCTCATACTTTATACATATATTTTATACATACAAATTAAATAAATAAAGTAAACTTGGAGAAACTTTGATATCCAAATAAATTTCGCATAATAGGAACCCTACAAATCACGCCAGTAGCATATAAATCACCGGTCGGCGCGTGCGTTTTTGAAAAAACGGTAAAAAAACTCATCTGGTATGGCTGATTGATGAGCCATAGACATAATATATTACTATGTATGGACCGTTCGAACAATCAAAAGGGTACCACTTCGCTGGTGTTAAAACAGGAGGATGAACCAATGGGAACTCGGGAACACACCGACTTCATTGACAAACTGTCGTATGCTGATATAATAATACTGCTGATTTTTATTGTAAAAAATGTACTACTTAGCATAGAAAAGTGACAAAAAAACATGCTAGTAATTTTTTTTTTATATAAATATAAATAAATATTTCGGACACTTACACCAATCATCTAGTCCCAAACTAAGCATAGTTTGTACTGTGGATACTAGACAACGGATAAACATACATAAATAGTTATATAAACATCCATGACTCGGGAATAAATGTTTGTATTCATCACACAAACTGACATGACTCCATAAAGTTAATACTATGATGATATCTCTTCCGGAGCTAAGCTCGTTGTACCGGCGGCAGACGTAGAATTACTGTCCAGAGGAGAATAATATAACTGTACTATGGATACGAATACACATAAATATTTATATAAATGTCCATTCGTCATATCAGCGACCGGACGTCCACTGCTGAACTTAGGCCGAAACCTATAACATATCAAAATTCATTCCAATCGAACGGAATGCCATTAAACAGCTTGTCTGAGAAAAGTGAATACTGTGTTAACAAGAGACACAAGTAAAGGCTCTCCCCTGGGTGCCCTGCGACCGACCCTGGCTTCTGTCTGGCCAGTTGCCAACAGTTGTGCCCTTTCGATATAATTTATACGTGTTTCAGCTGGAAACCTGTTGCTAATATTAATTACGGCGCAGATGATGTTCCACTGAAGTCAAATAGTTGTTTGGAAATGGAATCACTTTTATGCACAACGGGTTGATACTTGACCTCAATCACACCTGATGTTAAGTGAAGATGAGGTCGAAGGTGGAAACGTACTTACCCGGAAACCCCAACATATTTGGGGGACTGGCTATCTTATCTCTGACAACCGGAACACAACAATGCTATTAACATTGCTGTTTGGCGGCAGATTTAGATAAAATGGTGGTAGCTGACCGGCGGACATTTAAATTTAAAAATCACTTGTTTTGTTCAAGGACTTCTCAAGTCTTGGAACTGGTGGAGTAACATATTCTTATTTTATACTACACGTAAGGTGTAAAAGGCTGCTGATTGGATGACAATAAATCGCGGACAGTTTACAGCCAATCACCTTCGAGAAGTTAAGAGTTAGCATTTGCCGCCACAGAAAAGATTGCCACGTGTCTACAGGTCAAAACCAGTCCCCAATAAATAAAATAATAAATAAATATTTCGGACACTTACACCAATCATCTAGTCCCAAACTAAGCAAAGCTTGTGCTATGGATACTAGATAACTGATAAACATACATAAATATTTATATAAACATCCATGACTCGGGAATAAATGTTCGTACTCATCACACAAACATTTACCCTTCGCGGGACTCGAACCCGCAACCGTTGGTTTCGCTGACACTTAGTGACCCACTATCTACTACACCAACCGGTCGTCAAAAGTTTAGAGGTTCTGAGTTCTTGGGCTCTTTTTTACTTATTCTTAGGTAAGATTCACAATAAAGATTATACAAAATAACAATTTGCTATGACATCTAAACTAGGCTGAGCCTGCATCGTGGCTGCTAAAAACTTCTTTTACAAAGGTACATTTTTACAGGTCACTTTATCGTAAAACGTACTTCTATGTGTAATTGAGGTCAAGCACTGCGAATAACTTCTTTTATCCTGGTATATTTCTTTTAACTTTTATAAAAACCTGACGAATTTGTGATAATGCTATTTAGTCCAAAAGCCAGCATCCATCTTTACCTTAGATAACGATTTCCTTTCCAGGACAATCCCAGATGAAGACTCCCGCCCAGCTAGCCCCAATTTAACAGGAGAGCTCAATACGAGCGTAGTTTCCCGCACCAGCCGCCACGTACACTTCGCGCCGGACCTAACGTCCGTCCTCGCTGACCTGGACGACGAAGACCTAGTGGTCTTCCTCCAACAGCAGCGCGACCTTGGCGAGGAGATCAAGAGGGAGCTGGAGCACTCGCTGCGCCGGCTGCGGAATGAGGCGCATGATCTGCTGGAGTTGTCTTCCAGGATCGCTGCTGACAGTAAGTCGCTTGATTTTCCTGTGGTCTTGACCTTGACAATATTGGTTGTGGATTATGGATCATGGTCTACTAAAGCTGCCTTTCAGGCGTACCGGTACCAGGGAAAAGGATCTAGCAGTGTCTACGCTTTTCCAAACTCGCTGCTTACATTGAGACGCTTCACTACATCAACTGGTTACCTGATCTTAACCTTGTGCAATGATTCCCTTGTCCGTGCTGAACTTTGTCTTCGAAGATCGCTGCTGACATATGTTTTAATATGAAACTACCTCATAATCTTACTTGCCCATTGGATAATGATGTGGTTGAAGATACAATACGCAATCCCAATTCTTGTTCAATCTTTGTTCCAGGAGAGAAGCAAGACACGAAGATGCTGGAATCGACGCAGCAGATCCAGATCAAGGATCTTGTGGAGGAGCTGGAAGCTAGGGGCAAGAACTGTGACAACTGTGAGCTGCATAGAAAGGTAACTGATGAATGGGACGATTATGATATGAAAGTTACCTTTTAGCAGGAGCAAAGCAGAGGACAGTGAAACCCTAAACTAGATATAATTAATGTTAGCTACAGGATGTCACTGTGCTTGCTATTGTACAGAATATAATGTTAGCCGCTCATTTGTCGCGGCTTTTCTTGTTTTCTTGCTCACGCGTCGCCGCTCCTGTTTCAAACTAAAATTACATCGTAATTCTTTACTGGTGGAGGCTGACGAATTGTTGTTTCTAGCGTTAGATGAATAAGCAAATTGTTTTGTGCAAAATTGGAGTTGGATAATTAAAAATTCAGTAAGAAGCTGTGAATAAAGTCTGACTTTAGAAGTGTTTTAGTTTGAAATCTAAGGTGATAAACTACCATTTTATTATCTTATTTCGAATCTTAGATTACTGATGATTCTACCTAGACTGAAATATAACTAAGATTATTATCGATGGGTGAATGATAATTCCTCTCACAAGGTGGACAGACGACCTGATGAAGGTCGCGGGAAGTCGCTTTCGTCGCTTCCAATCGGTTGCTCTGGAAATTTATGGGGAAGACCTCTGTTTAGTATAGTCATATGGCTGATATGATGATGATGAAAGGAAAATTGCAACAATTGAGTGGATGAAGTGTATAGATAATCATGGTGATGTGCAATTATCCAGGGCATGGAAGAAGCGATGGCCGAGTGTCTACAGCGCGAGAACCTTCTCCGGTCCGACTTAGAAGCGGCCATGATCAAGATAGCTCAGCTGATGACCAGCGCCGATCAACACTCAGCAGATCTCATCGCTGAGGGGTAAGGTTTATTTGGCATTAGGTTTTTGTAAAAATCAGTGTTAACATCTACATTCCCGTTGGTTTTGCTAACTTGCGTAACAAGCCCGCATATGTTGAGGGCAGGCGGAAAACCAGTGCAGAGCGAGTTATGTCACTCAGTGTTTACTGAGACTGTCCCCCACACACTCAGTCATTGTAGTACCTAGTTAGTCATAGAGCCGTGTTGGTGGATCGATCTTGAGATTGGGATCGCGTCTCGGTTTTATAGTTTACTTATTTTTTTTTTGTACATGCAACAGATTCCCAAGCGTCAGCTTGTGGCCATCTCAGTCTCGAGAGCGGTTTGTGGTATACGGGCTTTAGTCACCTCTGTTTTGATTTCTTGTATGTTATTGTGTTTTTTTTTTCGGTGTGTTGGAAATAAATAGTTTAAATGGTCAATAGAAATCGATGAAATTGTACACCAAATTCTTTTTATTATAAGACGAAAAATATTGTGATTAATATGTCGATATTGGAATTATACCATAACGATAATGATCATAAAACGCTGGATGCAAAGCGCTTCCAACCGGTGACTAGAATTCTATGGGCCATGTTCAGTAGTGGACGTCCTGTCACTGATATGATAATTTTTAATAATAATAATAATAATAATAATCATTTATTCATTACCCAAGTTTACAATGCATTTTAAGTTTATTTTAAGACTAGAGTTATGGATAATACATTTGAAGTCATCTAGTATAATGGACCCCTGACTCCGAAACTAGTTAAACTGTATTATCAGAGTCAGTGATTCCTCAGGAATTATTGTCATTATCACCAGGTAGAGTATACATTTTACAAATATACAAGGTAAAGGTATGGAGACTTTAAAGTGAGTGTAACCCTTTAGACTTTAAAGTGAATAAATGAGGTTTAGAATTTCGTGTGGGAGTATGTGTAAATGTGTGTTATGTGTAATGAGTGGAATGGTGAGTGGTGTGAGTTATGAATGTATGTGTGAGTGTATAACGATGTATGAGGTGGATGTTCTTGATATAATTGGATATGAGGATCACGATATACTACATACACAGTACTAGATTATTAGATTTTCGGTTTCGGCGTATGACAGCCTCAAAAGATAGGTTGTAGTTTTCATTTTTACCTCGTACCTACTCAAGGTGTAGATAGAAACCATTTTATGAATTTTGTTATATAACCTAGAAGAAAGAGCGTCAAACTGACTGAAGGCAAAGGACGTTCTACATTTTTTTGAAGGGCAAACTGGAACAGAGGCACGTTATGCTAGGATGGCTGCATCTAGAGGGAGTTCAGCGTGCTTCCGCAGAATACTGCGAAGTATATATAGTTGCCGAACTGTTAAAACCTGGCACTCTGAGTACAATAAATTGGTTGAAAATCGGATGTTCCTATTGGTCATCACTTTTAAGATGGCTCTTTGTGTCCTTTCCAATCCTAGCATTACAGACTTGCCAGCTCCACCCCAGACAGGAATGCAGTAGACGAGAACTGATTGACACAGCGCTAGATAGATAGTTTTTACTGTCTCAGGTTCAGCAATGTGTCGCAATGTTTTAAATATATAAATCAGTTTCCGAGTACGGGTCTTCAACGTTTCAATGTGGGAGTGCCATTTTAGATGGGAGTCAATGTGTACACCCAGGTATTTGAGACTGGAAACAATTTTTGGGGAGATACACCCACATGTGGAAGATGGGGCGCCGCAGATATGAGTAACAATACTGGAGTCTGAAAGTGAAGGAACAGATGAAGATGTTAAAGAAAATGGGATAGTCTTGGTCTTTTGAACATTCAGGGTAAGTAGATGAGCAGAGAGCCAATTCATCACAATTCCAAGTGCCACTTCAGAAGACTGTTTGGCACTCTTCCAGTCGTCGCCATACACGAGAAGTGCTGTGTCATCCGCGTAAGCAAAGATTTCACAGTTAGATATGGTTTGTTTGCACAAGTCATTCATATATAACTGGAAGAGCGTTGGTCCCAAGATGCTACCCTGAGGAACTCCATAACTAATGATCTCTACATCACTAGTGAAGGAGTCAATTCTGACACATTGCTCTCGATCTTGGAGATAGTTACGGAAAATGTTCAATGCATTGCCCCGGATACCACAATGCTCCAGTTTCCTTATCAGCATAGGAATCGACACCGTATCGAAGGCCTTGGCGAGATCAAGAAAGATACCAAAACATTTCTTTTTCTTGTCAAGCTTAGATACTATAGCATTTGTGAGACTTGCGACTGCGTCTTCAGATGAAATTCCTGATTTGAAGCCGAATTGGTTATTCGCTATAATGTTGTGCTTCTGCAGGAACTTAACGAGAGTGTTGTTAAGTATTCTCTCCAGGACCTTCGATAATACAGGCAATACTGATATGGGTCTATAATTAGCCACCTCGTCCCTGTCTCCCTGTTTATATATTGGGTAGACCAAAGCCTTTTTCAAGACTTTAGGGAAGACACCCGAAGAAATAGAGAGATTACACACGTGCGTTATAGGTGGAACCAACACGTTCTTGGAGGCTTTTATAATGGAAGGAGATATTTTATCCCAACCTGGGGTACAGTTTACACGCAAACCACAGATTATGCTTTCGACATCTTCAGGGCTCACCTCAAGAAGAGCAAGGGAGTTTACCATTGAGTCGGTGGCAACTATGGGAGCTCTGGCGGGTGGTTTAATCTTTTCAGCCAGGTCCCTTCCTACACCCACAAGGTATTTGTTCACTTTATTAATAGCTAGATGGGGATCATTATCTATTTTAAGAAGGGCACGAGGAGGATCCCTTGGTCGAGCTGTGTTTGTGATGTTTTTAAACACGTTCCACATATCCTTGGGATTCTTGGCAGCTTTAAATTCGATCTTCTGATATTCGCGTTTGAGTTTCCGCAGTAGGTTATTAAGGAAATTGCGATATCTTTTGTATGTAATGATAAGGACTTCATTATGAGGGGCCTTTCGTAGCTTTTTGTGCATTCTGTCCCTATTGCGCATGCATCGGAGCAAGCCTGGTGTAACCCACGGCTTCAATATAGATTTCTTACGAGGAGTAACAAATGTGATAGTGTGATCGTCAATTGTTCTGGTAATTAAAGAGACTAGCCTCTCCGCTGCAAACATAAATAGTTACAGAATAATAAATGAGTATAGTCAGCATAATTACATAATATGTTACCTATATATTTGACGACCTGTTTGGTGTAGTGGTTAGAAACTCTGACTATACTCTATGCTATACTATACTAACTGACTATACTAACAGGTCGCGGGTTTGAAATCCCGCTAGGGTCACATGTTTGTGTGATAAATACGGACTTGTGTACCCGAGTTATGGATGTTTGTAAGTATTTATTTACAAAAAAAAAATGTATTTATGTAGTATATCAACCATCTGGTATCCACAACACAGTTGCTTATATATAGTTAGTAGTTAGCCTATAGTTGCTTACTGTGGAACTAGTGGCGCTGGTATGCCTAAGGATATTTATTATTTATTTATTATATATCTATACATATGTGAAAACATACACAAATACAACATATGCTATCGGGTTTTAAATACTTAAATAGTTATCCAACTAATATCATAAATGCGAAAGTTTGGATGTTTGTTTGTTTGTTTATTTGTTTGTTGCTCAATCACGGCGAAACGGAGGAACGGAATTGGACGAAATTTGGTATATAGGTATAACATACTCTGGATTAAAACACAGGATACTTTTTATCCCGATAAAGTGAGTAGTTCCCGCGGGTTAAACAAATTTCCGCGATGAAGTTATTCCACTCAGGCGAACCGAAGATTTTTTGTTTCCTTACGGTAAAGAAACTCACCCGGTGTAATGCTCCCCCCAGGTACGGCACGGGGCTGCCCCTGTCGCTGCCGGCCCGGGCTGTCCCCCGCCCGCGCGGCTCCCCCTCC
This sequence comes from Oegoconia quadripuncta, assembly GCA_949316235.1. Taxonomy (NCBI): domain Eukaryota; kingdom Metazoa; phylum Arthropoda; class Insecta; order Lepidoptera; family Autostichidae; genus Oegoconia; species Oegoconia quadripuncta. The sequence goes on along the minus strand of OX438750.1, from coordinate 12,114,956 downwards.
CCCGCCGCCCCCGCCTCGCTGGACGGCTCCCCGCGCGGCCGCCTGCAGCGGGACATGGACGCGCTGCTGCGTGACCGGGACGATCTGCAGCAGCAGGTCAGTTGGCACACTGCGGTCTGTGGGGAGTTGGATAGATTGGCAGCTATTGGATATTGTCTCATCATGAATACTAAGTAAATGAGAAGGACTTTTAATACCTTCGCGGCGGGTACGCGTGTAAACATCGTAACGTTTACAAAATGGAGGTCGCGGGTTCGATTCCCAGTGGTGCCCATGTTTGATAATAGGACATTTTTAAAGTAGCCGGTTAAGGATAAGATAGCCGATCCCCCAAATAAATTGCGAGATTCGTTTCTACCTTCATTCGATAATGCTTTTGAAAAAGAAAAAATATTAAACTACCAATGTCAATATCTTCTTTACACCTTCCTAATATGCCCTATTTTTTCCTTACGGAATAAAATTCGTCCGGTGCAAAATAAGTTTTATTCCTATATATTGTAATATACATAGTATTAATAAGTATTCATTAAGGTTTGTCCTCCACAAATACCGTGAATCTGAGTAACAGTTTCTTATTATCTATGAAACTTTTTAATCTGCCTGCGCAGGAAGGATGGGACTAATATACAAAATTAACAAAAGAACCAATCAAATACTCTTTATTGCACAATTGAAAGAAACTACAAAGATGAATACAGATACATACAACAAAAAGTTGGCCAAAATCATCATCATTCCAGCCACATGACATCCACTATCCATACACAAATCCAATAAGCTATTGCAATTCACGCTATGTTAAATTCATCCAACAATTCGCCACTGATATAAATATGTAGTTATATGGTGTGTTGTATAGTATAAAATGAAATTAGCTCTTATGGTTGTCGCTTAGCATTTCAGAGAAATTTACCTATGACGAACGGCAGTGCAATGAACTTTAGGTTAACGCCGGCCGATGAAGTAGGATGGCTTTTATTGGCATTCGTTTTTCTTAAATGCTAAGTTTGTATTTGTTCACTGGTGTAAGCTCTGACTGTACAAAGACATTGTAAGAGATCTATAGGATCATATGCCTAAAGTCAAACAAGCACAAACTCAAATACTAACGAAGTCAAACACACACAGATTGAAATATGGTTAAAGTCAAATACGCACAAAATTAAATACGCACAAAGTCGCACACACAAAAAAATAAAAGTTCTGAATTTACAAAGACATTGTATGAGATCTGTATACGCCCAAGGTTAAGGCACTTGTCACACCACGAAGTCAAATACAGATAAAGTTAATTACGCACGAAATCAAACACGCTCAATGTCAAATACGCAGAAGGTCAGAAACGCGTATGATGAAGGAAATGCTATGCAATGGAGAGTTACACTTATACCGCCTTACTAATAAACTCGGTGTAATTTATACCGAGCATAAAATGGCGTATGTTTCTCTCTAATTAGACTTGTTAGAGAGAGAGATACGCTATTCTTATGCTAGGTATAAATTACACCGAGTTTATTAGTAAGGCCCATAGTGACTATGAGGATGTTTATTCAACCGACTGTAACTATGATGACCTGGATATTCAGGATTATATAAATCCTCAAGCGTCAAAGCTTTTCGATCCCCGCATGCGTCTGTATTGACGTATACTAATGCAATCGAAGACTTGCTTGCCGACTAGTTGGGAGACTAGTCGCTCATGCAATAGACCTCTTATAATGTCTCTGGTATGGTATATAATATATGTACGTTATATGTTGCACCGCACCCCGCACGCGCAGGTTAAGCGGATGACAGACTCGCCTGTCCATAAGATATGCTGTGAGAAGGTAAAAACACAACGCCCTGTATGTATCATGTATTAATAAGATATTAATAGACATTTTAATTTCATTCGTTTCTAGATAATTAATTTTATAATTTATTCACAAACTGGGTGACGTTGAAAATATTTGATTTTCCTTTTAGGAATTTGATGAAGAGAAATATTAAGTACAAGGTGGTTACTTCTCACCAGCTTCCCATAATTGACGGCTACCTACCTTCCCGTACAATCAGAGACACGGATGTGTATATACACATATATATATTCTGTAAAATCGTAAAGAGACTATACCTTTTGAACAGAGCTTATTTTTGAGAATGGAAATTTGACAGAATCAGCCCTTTAGTCATGTTGAAAAAAGGTTGTATTTTTTTTAATATGATACACCACTGCCCACGATTGCAGTAAAACTTTCAATGCAATCAGGGTTTTTCGCTACATTCATATAGCGTCGTGTGGCCAGTTTACACTGATAGTGTTTCGGCCGTCGTGCAGTTGACTACAATACCAAGCTTCTCCGACCAGTTGTTAAGGAACTTATCCACCTCATTCTCCTCCTAATTCTCAGAACAAGGAGGAGTGGAGAAGAAAGAGGAAAGTCTTTTTCCATCAGTGGGATAGTCTGAGCTCCTACCTATATAATTACAATTTGAAACTATTCAAAGTTACAATTGTTTTAAAGAATCATTAGTTTTCCTAAATGTATCGCAAGCGGTACATGGACTATATATTTTCAACCGCACCCTATTTATTAAAATTTTAAATCAAATGTCATTTTAATTTTTTTGTTCGACGCATGGCTTCATTATTTTTTGGCAGTCGTGTTCTGTGTTTTTATTTCATCATGTCGTTAAGGTCCGTGTCACAGAAAGACTCAAGTTTGATTATTAATGGCATCATTCATTGAATGAATGAATCAAACAATCGTGCATGACTTGAGAACCTTTCTGTTATATAGGGCTAAGTTTTATTTAATATGTCACAATTATCTGCTTCATTATCGCCATCCGCACATGCAATTCCACTTTTTCTTATTTATAAGTGAAAGGGATTCAAAACTACCCTTTTCTCTAAATCCTTCTAAACTAAAATATTTAGAATATTGCACTTAGGCGCTACTATTGAGGGTCCCTTACTTATATCAACTGTTAATATAAAAATAGATCTTATTCCATGTAAGTAAGGTTTGGTTTTGATTACGGCATTTAGGTATACTCAACAGTGGCGTCATCTGTAATTTTTATTCTACCGTCATTAACTTATATGAATCGACTATAACATGCGTGTGAATATGAAAATTAATGTAACAATTTTACATGTACTTACAAACAGTAACGGAATTAAATGGCATCAGTAATAATAAAATGATTTAGGGCTCTCTTCCATTATGAGGAGTTAAATTTTATACTTTAGGACCAGCATAGTTAACTTCAAAGATTCAACGAGACCTGAGCTTCCTGATTGCTTTTAATACACTTCATCAGCAGCCTGTAGAAGTCCACTGGACTCTCCAGACTCAACAGACTCTCCCTTTTGCTAGCAATCAGTACGTGTGAAGTGTGTGGGAAGGACAGACCAGTCAAATTAGGCTTGAAGCATTCCATTTTACACCTCAGGTTGACAACGCATCTGCGACTGTGTGAACATCTCTTCCACTTCTTGAACTATATCTATTACGTTCCTTTTAATCTGTACTAATTTGTACTGTATATTTCCCGAATAAAGACTGTGAAACAATGTGTTTGAGGTCGGACTCATCAACCTTTTCTCTGGGAAACTACGGTTGTTATGCTGGCTCGTTTTCTATGGGAGGATTTAACCACGCAGACACGACATCTGCGAATATCAATTAGACCAATCTGATAGATTTTGTTAAAGTAAAGTTACTCACCAGTTGGAGGCAGCGAACCGTCAACTTCGCTCGACTCGTCAGTTCGTGGAGGAGCAGGCGACCGAGCGAGAGACGGAGCGCGATGAGTTCGCCCGACGGCTCGCAGAACTGCGTGACGAGAACTCCAGGCTCTCCACTCGGCTGCAGAACAACGCCAGGATACTCAACGAGGTATCACAATGACATGTTAATGTGGCCACAGGAAGTTTAGTCATACAGTTTGTTTTTGTTGATCTCTGATGTGTTCTAGTTAATTATCAAATGAGTATGTGTAGGCCATTTTGTGTTGTCCTCCGATTGGCCACGTATTATCTAAATTCAATGGTAATGTAATGAACTTCTCTGCCATTGCTTTCGCCATGGTTTGCCTTTGACAGCTGAAGGCCTACTGTCGGTGGGATTGGCAGTTAGCAGAAGTTCATTACCATTTATAGACAATAAGGGGGCTGTTCTAGTTATCTATCAAATGAGAGGTATCATCGTATTGTGTAATTTCAATGGTCAAATTCGATTAATAGTAATTATCCACTTCCACACCCATCCCACTGTGACTCCTGTGTGCCAGGAGGGCACCGTCTACCTACAGTAGGGGCCTTGCAGAACCACTGTTGATGTGGACGCCAATCTCGCTTGGTTATGCTAGCCTGGTACCAGCGGTAATTAGTCTGTTCCAAGGTAGCAATTAAGACACCGTCTACCTCAAGTGTGCGCCGTATTGAGTACCACTGTCGACCCTAGCTTACAGCGGGAGAAGTGAAGAGGCGAGATTGTTCACTTTGAGACCTATCAACTTGGTAGTCCTGGAACTCGATTCGAACCACAGAACTAATAAAAGAAATACTAAATGTTTAAAATACTATTTAAAGCATTTCCTTCCGGAATGTGGTCACCGCTTTTTGCTAAATCAAATTATTCACTGGTGAAACGTAATTCCATTGGAATGGAATTTATCCTGGAGAGTTCCCGCAGTTGGGTTTTGTCCCAATTCTACAGATTTCCTTTACAGATATTTTTTTCCTTTATAGAGATTTCTCTACAAATTCCCAATTCTACAGACTCGTAATTTTACAGATTTCCAAATCTACAGATTCCCAATCCGACAGAATCTGAATTCTACAGATTCCCAACTCAACAGATTCCCAACCCTACAGATTCGTAATTCTAGAGATTCCCAACTTTACAGGACTCTTAATTGAAAGGATCCCCATCTCCACAGATTCCCAATTCTACAGATTTCCAGCAGTGATACGCGGCAGTAAACCATTCACCATTTTTGATGAACACACCGATTAAGGAGAAATAAACGATTATTTATTTATTATGAATGAGCGTTGATTCGTCACGAAATGAACTGACTAAATTAAGACCGTGTCTTTTTAGACACGCACCCATATTTCGTAACATTTCTAGCTTTTCTTTTATTAGTTCTGTGATTCGAACCAAAATTGGTATCTACTTTTTTCTGTGTACTATTAAATTAACCGTAACAAACTTACTAATTTGAACTAATTACCTTCATTGCACTATTGTTTTTAGATTTGTCCGTCCTGTATTGCTTGAGAACTTTTGTTGCTCGTTGTACAATGAATACGCATTTTAAGAAGTAAAAGACATGGTCTTTATTGCGTCTACTAGGTCTTTTCCCCTAAGAATTCATATTGGCAAAAGGTTTCCATACAAATGGATGAAACGTTTTTCATTAAACCTTATACTATTGCCGTGATTTTTTAATATATTGTGGATATGGTGAAGAACTAGGTTTTTACATGTTTTCATTTTTTTGATATTCGTCATAGATTTCAAATGCATCCAAATCTTAATGATCAATTTAGTTTATACGACCTGTTTGGTATAGTGGTTAAAAATTCTGACCGCTATACCAAAAGGTCGCGGGTTCGAATCCCGCTAGGGGCATATGTTTGTTTGATAAATACAGACATGTGTTCCCGAGTTATGGATGTTTTCCATTTATTTATATATTTATTTACAAAAGAAATGTATTTGTATAGTTTATCAAACATCTGGTACCCATAATACAAGCCTAGTTGCTTAGTGTGGAATTAGATGGCGCTGTGTGTATGTGCAAAGATATTTATTATTATTATAATTTATTTTTGAACAATGAGGTGTATCAAACAAATTAAAACGTGAAACCTATGTCTTCATCATGCCTAAGTTGAAGGTTTAGAGGACAGAAAATGTTTTCTCCTTTGGGTATGACTCTATGTTACACAATCCTCATAGTAATTGCTGTTGGCACGAAAGTTTCACAGTGAATATACAGTCTCCCACGCAAAGAGACGAGTTCGTTCTATTCTTTTTAATACTGATAGTTTCATGGTGTCTTTTATGCTGTGTTTGCGTATTGATTGTAATACAGTGTGGATTCTATGCCACATGCTTAAAATTAAATACAAGCTAGTCCTACTCAGTTTAGTAGGTGGTATTAGGGTGGCTTTCAATGTCTGCTTGGTCAGCTACCACCATCTTATCTCTCTGCCGCCAATCAGCAATGTTGATAATAATGTTTTGTTCCGGCTGTCTGAGATATGAAATCCAGTCTCCCCAACATTGGAGTTTCCGGATAAGCGCGGTTCCACCTAAGGCCTCATCTTCACTTAACATCAGGTGTGATTGAGGTCAAGTACGAAGCTGTAGTGCATAAAAAAAAAGAAATCGATGAAATTGTACACCAAATTCTTTTTATTATAAGATGAAAAAGATTTTGATTAATGTTTCGATACTCGACATTCGATTCCGCGGGAATTATACCTAATACATAACGGTAATGAGGATGAAAGAAGGAAGATGAGGATCTTCACTGAACATCAGGTGTGAGAGATTAAGCGCTTATCCGAAAGGAAAACGAAATTAAATATAGTGAAATGACCAAAATATCATGTCGTCCTTTATATGTATTCGTAATTAGAGAGTTTAATTTTATGCTTGTGTGGCTCGAAATCTGCACTCTAATGCCCGTATTACAGAATGTTACTTAAGCAGAGATCTCCACTTGAGGACAGTTTTTTTTTATTCTTGATTTTTTTTTGAGGCTTAGAATCTATGATTATGCCAGCCTCATCATACCCTAACCTTTACATTACTTACAACCTAAAATATTAACAACAAAGTTATATAGTATTTGACCTGGATTTGAGTACAGTTAAAAAGGGACAAAGCCAAAGTCTAGGTCAAAAATGCTTTATTTTGTAGGTACGCAGAGTACACTTAAAATAGTCAATTTTACATTTTTTAAGCTATTGCTTGTTCAAAATGCAAAGCGCAGATCTGCGCTTGAGCAATTCTGAAATAGAGGCCTAAGCGTAGTGGCACGGCACTAACAGTACGGTGTGGGGTGTTACCAGATGCACTGCCTTCGTCTCACGCGATGCAACTGTAGGGCGCACGATGCTCACGTAAGTCTGTGCTTATTTCTGTATTTATAACTACCACGCCTGGCATCTTTATATTCGGCCTTTACATATGAAATTGGAGTTTTTTTCTTCTTCGTTAATCATATGTACCAATTCCTGCGATTTTCAAAGCTATATCGAAATTTGTCATATATTTGGAAAATGGAATATTATTTCAAGGTTTCACATGAAATATTTTTTAATTTCTGGGCTAAATCACGTAATAAAAAAAAAATAAACAGATCTCTTTTCATGTGCTTCCCATAATCATTACTTAGATTCGCTGAAACTTTCATAAAGCGGTTACTTTTAAAAATTGACGCTGCCTATACTTAACTTAATGTTATCCGATAATACACACAAAGTTTAGCTAAATTTGGATTTGCCGTTCCCAAAAAAGAAATCAAAAATGTTTGTATGAAGAAAACAGTCTTAATGAAATTCTTCATACAAAACGCCAATTTCATAGGTAAGGGCCTAATACTTGGTAGTTAGCCGTATTTGGTGGGCGACGACGACCGTTAGACAGATACTGCATCAAATTTAATTTTTTAACCTTGTCTTATTGACACCTGATTTAACATTTCAAGCACATTTTGAATTAAACTTGCCATTTGTGATTCAATTATACAATACTTTGATGCAGTTGGCTGTGAGAGCAGTTGTGGTCATCTATTGCCTCTTTTATACTAGTATCTGACTATAAGCTACCTTCTACTCGAGATTTGTCGTTCATTATGTGAACAACCGCTACCGGTCGCTGTGACTGCACTTGTTCCTTAGTCATTCATTAAGTCGCAGTCGTATGCTTTGAACTACAGCACATTTTTAATAGCATGGTTTGCACTAATTAAGATGGTATGAAACTTCAAGCATATATTTCTAGGTACGATATATTTATTGTATGTCAATGTAAATCTATTGGGCAATAATAATAGGGCTTATTTATTTGTCTGTCTGTCAGTAGATCGAAACTACTACCGCATCGGAAAGGGAAATCATCTATCAGAATAGCAGCGCAGGAAACCCACACGATCGGTGTTCTGTTCTTTTTTTTTTTTTTAGTAACAGCTTAATTAATAATTCATTTTACAAATAATGCATTAATATTAGTAATTTTTTTTTAGTATTCTTTATTGCACCAAAATGTTAGCTTTAAGACTCCACTGACACATTTCTGTTCTGCGGGCGATGGAATGAAATAGTAGAAAAATTTACTAAGTAAATTAAAATGGGTGGCATAGTTTAGTTTTATCCATGCTTTTACTGTAAGTCTGTTTTTTTTTTTTTTTTCAAAATCATACTTGGATGTCTATATTGCATCATCACAGCAGTAATCTTCTAAACAGGTCGAGCAACTGGAGGCCCAAACCCGCGAGATGAACCAAATCATAAGTGAATTGGAATCCCGCAAGGCCTCCACCGACGAGGAGCTGAAGTCGTCCGAAGAGAAAGCCCTCATCCTGCGCGACATCATCGCCAACTTGGAATCTCAATTGGAAACCAAAACCACACACGAAACGGAGATATTGGAACAGCTCGATGAAATGAAGAAGACGATAGACGAGAGAGACAGCAAGATGAGGGTGTTGCTGGGGGAGTTGGAGTCGATGAAGAGTGATAGAATGGAACAGAGCGATGTGGTGTGTGTAAAGTGCGGGCAGGAGGACGATAGATATGCGGAGTTGCTTGAGAGTGTGAAGGAGCAGGTATGTTTTCTTTCATTGGGTAGTGGGGCAGTCTTTTTTTTTTTTATATACACAACCCGTGTGTGTGTGTGTACAGAGGGCGGAGTGTGAGTTTTGTTTCGACTTAACTTTACTACCGCGTTCACGTTTACGTGACGATTTGTATGAAGAAATGTGCAGCGCCTCTAGCGGATAGTTTGCAAAACGATTTTTTTCGTAGATACTTTTTGCGTAAACGCAAACGCGATGGTAAAGTTAAAAACGAGATAAAACTCGCACTTCGCACACAGATGTTAGTGTTGTGCAGATGTCGATACGAAACTCATTGAGTAACAAATTTATTAAGACGTATTGTAGTTACGTAGATGATTAAAAAGTGCTTCACTTTGTAGAAAACCATTAACAGATTTCGTACATTTTTTTTGCACGACGATTTCGTACTTTACCTCAATCACAACTGATGTTAAGTGAAGATGAGGTCGAAGGTCGAAGCGTACTGACACGGGAACCCCAACACATTTGGGGGATTGGCTATCTTATCTCTGACAACCGGAACACAACAATGCTATTAACATTGTTGCTTGGTGGCAGATTTAGATATGATGGTAGCTAGCTAGTCTGAAAGGACTGTACCTGCAATTCATGTTAAATTTTGCGAATTCCTAGCAGATTATTAGCAGTTTCTCTAATAGGACGCATTTTATTATGAAATCACTCAATTCCTTTTATACATATTTGGTGTTAAATAAATAATAATTCATGAATTCATTTATTATTATTTATCATAATAAGAATTGTTAATGCGGCTGATTTATACTCCCTTTAGATTTAAAAGAAATTCTTGGATTTCGCGCTTCTCGCAACTATCGAAGCCTATTGGAAATGGCTCTGATTCGAAACACAACTATTAATTTCACTACTGAACTAAGAGTAGTCTTGCGTGTCTTTTCTAAAATGAAAGGTCTCGACGAGATCTTCATTTCGGATGACAGCTGCCACAAGTTAAAACTTCTCTCTAAAACTACTGATCTTGGAGTGGTCGTGTCGAAGATTCTAAGTAATTCATTAACAATTACATTTAGAAGCGGAGTAAAACAACTAATAACAAGGAACACTCATTGCTGAAGTGCCGCCTCTCACTTGGCTGGGTATTTTCTCTTGTTATCCGACTGCTCCAGAAACGACAGTAATGTTTGTCGGGTATATGTTTATAGATTTCGATGTTATCTCTTTTTTTTTATGCACAACATACTTGACCTCAATCACACCTGATGTTAAGTGAAGATGAGGTCGAAGGTGGAAGCGTACTGTAGCCTAAACGGCTTGACCGAATTTGCAAAATATGCTATCGGGTTGTTTTTATGAACACCTAAATAGTTATTCCTGGTCGCAAGCGCCTCATCAAATCGAAATAGTTATCAATTTTATTTATTGTTTATTATGATGTTGTTGATGGGATAACTTCCTCAACAGGGCCGATGTCTTGAAGAGAAGATCCACCGGCGGACGTTACGCTTGGAGCGCATACACGAAGTGTGCTCCACATCATGTAGTGAACCTAGCGAGGACCTGTCTCTCAGAGACCAGAGGAACAGGGATATACAGGTAAATATAAGTTTATGCCACTGCAAATAGGGTCAGAGTGTGAGACTCAAACTCATAAGAGTTTTATTACATGAGCTATATAAATAACATTTGAAAATGTCATGACACTTAGTTATCGCTTATTCACAAGGCAGAAGCACCAACAAGAAACTCAGGGGTTGCTCTTTTTATTAGGCTTTTTTAAATAAGTATTTTTACAATTTATGATTTCGACAAATAGATTGGATATTGCTGAGCAGTTCATGTCCATGTATTCTTATTATCTTGATCAGTGGTGGGCAAACTTTCTTTATAGGGGGCCAGAAAGTTTAAGACTTATCAGAGGAGGGCCATAATTACCTGTGGTTAAAATTCGTGTTTTGAAATTTTTTTATCATATTATACAAACATTACATTACAGTATTACACACTTTCACAAATGTTATTTACAAATTACAATTTAACATGTATGCGATTGTAATTATCGCGGGCCATTTCGAAGGACCGTCGTCTGCGGGCCGAATGAAATCCCTTTGCGGGTTGCAGCCGTACTTTGCCCACCACTGATCTTGATAGTCAGTTTTATTATTTCCTGTTGTACATAGTTTCTTCTTAATGGAATAGCACGGTAAATTGAGCAGCTCTTACGGCAAAATATATTGCAAAATTTCTTTAGAAGAGTGAATACCTGCCCACAAAACAACGGTGGCCATTTAACTGATATTTTGTTTTATGTGTAAATGTCATCATTACCGCCATACGTATGTGGAAAGAATGTAAATAAAACATTAAACTAACATATTTTTTTGAGTATTTAGTAATTCAGATTCTTATTGAGACGCCCTTTATAAACCAAGTGCCGTGAGATGTATCTTATCGATTTGGTCCGTCAAATTCCGCTTTCGTTAGAAATAGTATTTTTTTTTAATTTCAGTTCATTTTTGTCAGTAATGACGGACGTTCATATGTGTATCCAATCCTTCGTCATATTCCGCATTCGTCATAATTCGCGAGTTATTTCTAAGGGAGAGACAATAAAGAGATTTTAATCTGTTAGTGGTAGTTTTCGGAAATTGCCACATTGTTTTGCAGATATATTTTTTATTGTGTCGCAATTCTAAGCCTTTTGAAAATCCGGACCAGAGTAGTCGATGTGGTGTCTGTGTTCGGTGGGAGGAGACTGTACCCCTGGCCGCCCGCAGATGGCGAGCCCGGAGCCGGCGTCGCCGCGGGCTGCGCTAGCCGACGGCGGCGGGGTGGCGGAGCTGGCGCGGCTGTGGGAGGCAGCGGAGGCGCTGGCGCGGGCCACGGACGCAGCCTGCAAGCGCCTCGCCGACCTGGACATGCAGCGCGCACAGCTGCACGCCGTGGCTCAGGTCGGGGCACCACACCGCACCCCTCACCCCTCACTACTACCCACTTACACACAGATACGTGACGACCTCCATCCACGGGTGGTCGGAGATATCCCGAACGCGTTTGGGTGATCCGATCGTTTCTCTGCCTTTTCACCGAAAATTCCTTGGCTGATTATCACTCGCCAACAAACCTTTCGCAGAAGTTTATTTCGCCGAATAATCATTTGCCAACTTGTCATATAATTTTGAGTTATTTCTCCACCACACACTTCCCGACTGTACGTTTGGTCTGCTTTTCATAATGACACTTTTCAAAATGTCAACTTACAAGTAGCAGTATGTTTTAGTTACCGTAATATTCCTTTAGTTGTTTATTGTTTACCAAATGTTGTATTAAATGGGGTTTCATTTCTCCATGCATACATGCCAACTTAACAGAAGGCGAGCAAAGCGAGCTTAGCTTCCAACCTAACCAACAGATGTCGGGGTGCCCCGAACTCCCGTGCTCGCTTCGCTCGCACCCGCTCTATAAACGTTTTGTATAGTACTTACCTACGTTCACCAAAATTTTTGTTATTTCTTTTTAAGAGACAGTTTAGATCATTTTATCAATGCTGAAGTGAAGAGAAGGGAACTGTTACACTTACACAACATTATTCGTCTAATAGTTGTGTGGCCTAGTGAAAGATTTGACAAATGATAAAAGTCCCAAGCGTTTTGTATCATTATAATAATCAGCTAAACATCTGTCACAATAACTCTACCAAATGAAACGTTGTCCTACAAAAATTTGCTAGTCGTTAGTTGTCAAAATGAAACATAGGCGAAACGTTGGTTGGCAAGTAATAATCCAAACAATTTTCGACGAAAAGGGCAGAATCCCGCTCCAAACATTAAATTGATGCTTGAAACTACATCCACGGTTTACCTTTCGAAATATACAAAAATACACATGTTACAGGTGAGCCTGTCGCCGTTGAAACATGCAAGTCTATAGATTTTCTTCCGTGGACAATCCCTTAGTCGCCTTGTACGATACCCTCCACGGATTGGTTCTATTCGTTTCATATGAAGTTGACGAGGCCACGGGCAAAGTCTTCATTTAACATCAGGTGTGATTGAGGTCAAGTGCTAACCCGTTGTGCATAAAAAAACATTGATTAATTACATACTTTCGACTTAGAACGGTAAAATGAAATACTTCCTTTATATATATATATACTTCCTTTTCTTATGTCACTTGTAAAGTTATAATCAAAACTTCTTACACTATTTGCAACACCTTGTTCACTATACGTCGTACCACTTCGGCCGTACGTGCTCGAATGCCCCTCATTTCGCTTCGCCAAGCTAATGTCGCGATGAACGAGTGATTGACCGAATGAATGAATTGGCGAACACTTAAATCAATGGCCAAGTGAATGGATTTTGTGTTTATAAATCAACATTTTTAAAAAATGTTGATTTATAAACGCAATACAATTAATAATTATTTAATGCTAATTAGTAACACTATTAGGGTCCTTCAAAAATAGTGTAAAATATTTTAAGAGCTGAATAAGACCGTCTATAAATTTAATTTATGACAAAAACAACATTTCATATTTTTCGACTTAATTTTTTATTAATTCTGATTTACCGAAATTGTAATTGTTAAAGTTGCATTTCCGTCCCCAATCGTCAGTGCGACACTCACGCCAAGACCGTAGATGCATCGTCAAAGGTGCTGACAATGAACCCAAAAGACGAAAACCGCGGTCCGCAGTCCGTGACCAGCCGCCGCCGATTTGGCTAACTCGGGACGTAAAAAGTAAATTACTTACGGATTTATTTCTTTTGGAAATGATTTTTTTATATTATTTTTGAAGAACCATATTCTTTCCTTTACACAATTACTTGATGCTCAGTGAAACAATATGGTATCAATTACTTGATTCTGCCTCCACGCAGAGGAAACGCCTGTGCATTTTCTGTGTGAATGTCGCCCGCTAATGGGTAAGCGCAATATCCACCTGGGTGGCAATTTATTGCACCCGAGTGATGTTAAAATCGCTGCCAGGAATTGCTGCAGTTTTTCGAAACGGCAAACCTGGACAATTCCACCTCCACACTCCTTCCATTGTAACTCGTATAAGCTAGGATCGACAATGGTACTCGACACGGCGCCTACTGAAGGTAGACGGTGCCGTACGTGACAAGAAATAGGGTGTGTAATTAAGAAAAAGGTTTCCCACTTCCCCCCTTGGCAAATGGGAGTGTAGCCAATGAAATGCAACATGGCACTAGGGCCATTCCTTATGGGGAAGGAGGACGAGTGAAGCTCGGCCTCCTGCTTTCGTATACACCACGTACTGCGCCTAGATGCAGTGAGCGTGGAGGTAGCAGAAGGCTACCGCGAGTAATAGTGCCAGTAATACGAATGGCAAAAACGCTTGAAAGCTCGGAAGTTGTGTCTGTTTAAAACCAGATCGCCGTACCTGGTTACGTATGGGTAGACCTGAACAGGTTAGGTTAGTAGCGATTACAGTAGATCAGCAACCGTCGCAGTGATACGCGGCTCTAAACCCGCAACAGCCACACAATAACCAATACCCTCGTGTAGATTATTTGTTATGTGAAGGTGAATGGCACGAACTTATGTTGTGTATCGAATGTTTATCCGTTATGTGGTATCCATAGGACTTTTTCTAGTTTGTGACTAGATATATGGTTGTCAGTGTGTGTAATGTTTACCTACTCAATACTTTATGGCATTGCCACAATGTGTAAATAAGGTGTATAGATCATCGTGGCCCCTATTATATTATTATTTATTACTAGCCATTCACCCGTGTCGAATTTTATCGCGGTCTTTATATTTTATTTAGCATTATATTAGGTACACCAACAGTATAACATCCTTTTTAAACATGAAAAGTAGCCTAGGTCCTTCTCGACGTCCCAGGATATCTCTGCATATGTTAAAATGACCGGTTTAGTAGTTAGGGTGATAGCCGGAGAGACAGGTTGGATAAATGACTGTGACAGACGGACAAACACCGAAAAACATCTGCAATATAAATAGTGCTCGTATTTCCCTTGTGGTCCGGTAGTGCACGGATCTTTGGCTCTGCTTCATTTACACGCATGCGCTGGCGCTGCTCCAATGTTATTTTGATATGTTACATGTATGACGTATGCACAATAAGTGCGTCGCACTGACACGATACCTAATACATTTCCTATTTTATAATGTGAAGACTTTTTATATGAACCATGGCTTTTCAAGTGCAGGTCAGAGCGATAATTTACCCAACGAGGGCGCCACTGAACGGCATAAACTCTCTTAAAGCTGAATATCTTCGAAACATCTTAACAAATTTTGGTGGAAATGGCTAAGAACCACTCGTAAACACAGGCTTTCGAAATTTAAATAAAACTGTTTTCAAATCGATTTTAAAACTGGACCAACACGGCCGTCTTTCTAGTATTAAACTAAAAGGCCCCGTATTAATAAACCGTTCTCAAGATTGAGATGACCTTAAGTTGACACTTGAGAATCTGTTGCACATGAAAACAGTATCAAAACAATAGTATTGAGACTGAGACGCGATCGCAATCTCAAGATCGATTTATTAATACGGCCCTTAATGTTCATAGGCCCTTTGAACTAGCTGTAAAACAAGCACTTATATGTTCACGGTGTGCATCTGAATCTAATAATTGATTTGAACACATGTGTGCTTTCTCGAGGCAGACGGTTTGCCGACGCAGTATTCACGGTCAAATCAAGTGCATAATTTGCATATATTTTGTCTACAGCATTTAAATATAGCTTTGCTACGCTACGTAATACAAAATCCTAAATATTTGAACTTCTCTTTTAGAACTTCCATATGACGATCGATTGGTGTAGTGGATAGTGACCCTGTCTGCGAAACAAACGGTTGCAGGTTCGAATCCCGCGACGGGTAAATGTTTGTGATGAATACAAACATTTATTTCCGAGTCATTTTATTTTATTTATTTGGGACAGTTAACAACAGTGTACGTAGTTACATTATTAACAGTTACATTATTATCATGGATGTTTATATAAATATTTATGTATGTTTATCCGTTATTAATATCCATAGTACAAGCTTTGCTTAGTTTGGGACTAGATGATTATTGTAATTGTCCGAAAAATATTATCTAAGTAATATTAATAAATGTAAAAGTTTGGCTGTTTGCTTGTTTATTGCTCAATCACGGCGAAACAGATGAACGGATTTGGATTAAATTTGCTATATAGGTAGAACATACCCTGGATTTAAAACGTGATATTTTTCGTCCCGATGAAGTGAGTAGTTTCCACGGGATAAACAAATTAAACATGGCCGCGATAAAGTTAATCCACGCAGGCGAAGCCGCGGGCTGAAAGCTAGTATTGTTTGACGACCTGTTTGGTGTAGTGGTTAGCAACTCTGGCCACTATACCAAAAGGTTGCGGGTTCGAATCCCGCTAGGGGCATATGTTTGTGTAATGAATACGGACATTTGTACCCAAGTTATGGATGTTTTCATTTATAATAAGTAGATTTTTTTTCAAAAAAAAATGTATTTATGAAGTATATCAAACCCATTGATATCCACAACACAAGCCTATAGTTGCTTAGTGTGGAACTAGATGGCGCTGTGTGTATGTCTAAAGATATTTTTTTTTATTATTTTGAAAAAAGCGTTATACGTGCTTGTCATTCCGGTTTACTTAATGATCTCCGCAGTGATGTATCTATTCCATCAGGTGCAGTTGCTATTAAAGAAATATATCTAGGAAACGTTACTATTATCCATCTCCCAGAGAGTAAGCGCGGCAATGAGTCACAGTTCCGTGCAAATTATCCCGACCCCAATAGAAGGACTGTCTGCTCTCTAATTTGTCTGATAAGCTTTCATTGGCTTTGCACTTAGGGCTGCCACGGACTCGTTCGTTGTTCAAATTTATTAACGATAGCACTGTGTTCCACTCTCTTACATGATGCATTTGTAATTAGCCATCCCTGTCGAACACCAAAAATCATTTTTTGGTGAATATTTTCCTTTTTGTGTTGTTATTGTAAAATCTGATTTTGTTTGAGTAATAATAAATGTTTGGAAGTTTTGTGTCGGGAAAATAAACTGAGCCATTAATTTCATTAGATAAAGTATTCATATTTTGAAAATTTACATTAACGTTATTTTCAAATGAGACTGGGTTAAAACATACAATTAAATGAAATAAAAATATTTTATTCAATGTAGGCATAGAGGAATAACACTACCCGATGTAGGATACAAAAATAGCACTTATTGAAAGTCAACATGTTATTTTTTTTTAAACTACATCGCTTTACCACCAACCCAGTTTAATCAACTATGCTAGCACTCATTTTGTATTACAATAATTACATAATAAAATATAGGATTTGTGCTAGTGACCATATGTTTCGAAAACATGATTCCTTGAAATTTTCTCGATACAAAAAAAATCCAAAGTTAGGTCTGCAAGTTTAATTTCTTTTCCGTACCTCATTGAATAAACTAAAATTCTTTTTTAAATACAGAGTAAAGCCTAAAAGCTAATTATAAGTAATAAGTACCTAAATCGCTTTGATGGGAGTTATTATCCAGAATTTAAGATTACAAAAAAGTGACCTCTTTCATCAATAATTTGAAATTCCCGAAAATAACCGTAATTAAAGCTATTTATGTATCATTTATAATTCGGTGAGTGCGTTGGAATTATACAATCTTATTCCACCATCGTCATTTCATCTTCGGACAACTAGGCGCGGGGAGGGATTCCATCCGTATGTAGTAAACATACCGAACATTCGCACTATTCGACTCTTCATTCATAATGCGAACAGCCAAGGCATGGAACTCCCTACCGGCGCCAGTCTTTCTTGAATCCTACAACCTTGGGATCTTCAAGAACAGGGTGAATAGGCATCTACTGAGATCGCCTGCTTCGTCTTCGGCCACAACGTCACTTCCCATCAGGTGAGATTGCGGTCAAACGCGTATCCAGTTAATCATAAAAAAAGGCTCTTCGAGGCAGGGCAAAGAATATTTTTGATTTATACTGTAATTAAAAATAAATCTTAACTGGTCGGAATAAATCCGCTTAATCCTTTGACATCACGTAAATACTTTAGGTAGAATCACAAAACTTTAAGTACTAATTAAAGCAACTATGATTTAGTGCTTATATGTTTTACATTTTCGTTAGTTTCGGAATGAAAAGGAGATATCTATGTTCTGCGTGCGCGAGAAGTGGCAAGAGCAGTATGACTTGCATGAAAACATGCTCACGATGGAGAAGTTCTGATGACCTGAAATTTCAAAGACATCAGATGTCAATTGTAAAAGTTTCATTTGTACGTTCGAAGATAGATAGATCAGTCAGTCAGATCGGTCAGTTAAGACTAATTTTTACACGACTGCCCAAGGAAGGAGAGTAATGTTTCTCGAGAGTATGTAGATTTCTATCTTACCTCCTGTAGCCTTAACGGCTTGACCGATTTCGAAGTGCATGGTGTCGTTAGATTCGTCTTGATCCCTGGAGTGTCATAGAATACTTTTTATGGTGAAAAATCCAACATGGCGCCCGCGAAATACAAAATATACGGTCGGGTTCTTTGGTTTTTAAACTCATGTTGTTATTATTTTATATTGCACAAATTTCCTAAATTGTATCCCATGGTCAAGCTGTTTAGGCTACCTAGAAATCTATGTTTCCTGGGTGGGTCGGTTAAAAACGGGAAATAAATAGTCCTGGCTGAATTGGTTGCCACTGTTACAAATTTTCTAATTAAAATTTCTATCTTCATGTATATATTGTGGCGGTCCACCTTTATCTGTTGCTTCTGGTGTTCTATATTTCAAAACTATTAAACTGCGATTTTTATCACCCAATAACACGCTATTACAACACTGCAGCGTAAATTAAACGAACAAATAACAAGAGTAGGAAGGTAAACAGTCGCAGGCGCCGCCCGAAATAGACAGCCCTATGTCGCACTGCGCGCGCAATGTACCGCCTATTTGGTAAATATAGTGTGGCACGGATGGAGGAGTTTTTGGATGCGGTAGTTTAGAAACTTTTGGGCATGGTCATTACGACATAGGGATCTGGTGCAATAGGAACTGTCAGTTTATCAAATAGAAAGTCATTTGTCTTTTAGAAACTCGATAACGGAAAGTTCTCTTCTACTTCTGCTATTTCTTTCTTTTTTTTTATGCACAACGGGTTGGTACTTGACCTCAATCACACCCGATGTTAAGTGAAGATAAGGTCCCGTTCTGACCCGGAAAACCCAACACATTTGGGGGACTGGCTACCTTATCTCTGACAACCGGAACACAACAATGCTATTAACATTGCTGCTTGCCGGCAGATGTAGATAAGATGGTGGTAGCTAGCCAGGCGGACATTTAAAATGCCCTACCACAAACCAAACCGAGTACTTAAACATGTACCCCGCTGGGGATCGAACCCGCGACCTCCGAATCGTAAACCCAATGTTGTTTACATTGAGTAACGAAGGCGGTTTATTTCCTTTTCCCTTATTTTTATTTCTATACCTGAAATCCATGGTACTAATTCTGTAGTTTGCCTACAGCAGTAGGTAGATTTTGCCGACAGCAGTAGGCAAACTCTACTAATACTATACTACTAGATACTAATCAAGTATCTACATGTGATACTGAATGCTCTGATGATACTTGATGATAATGTAAGGGTCGAAAGAAACTGACAACCGTGCTGTACGAGTGCGTTTTATACACCGATAATAAATAAATATCTTTGCACATACACACAGCACCATCTAGTTTCACACTAAGCAACTAGGCTTGTTTTATGGATACCAGATGGTTGATAAACTACAAATAAATTTTTTTTTGTAAATAAATACATAAATAAATGAAACACTTTCATAACTAGGGAACACATGGCTGTATTTATCATACAAACATATGCCCCTAGCGGGATTCGAACCCGCGACCTTTTGGTATAGCGGTCAGAATTTTTAACCACTACACCAAACAGGTCGTCAAGTTTATTCGTACAGGTCGTAATATTCAACGCTAATGCAAAGCACGCCGGCCACCGCGTGCAGTGGTCAGCGTTTGTCTTTAATAAAATTATAATTAAATATGCGGTACCGTACATATTCTTCAATAATTTGTTTAAACATAATTTCCATTAGTAGTTAATATTTGATATTAAATAATAAATAAATAAAAGGTATTTGTGCATCACGAAGTTAGTTTGACAAGTAATTAATTGATAATAAATTAGGTCAAACTGTGTTGAAAAGTTAGGGACTCAGCAGATTTGCTGATTTTTAGTCCCCCCCCCCCCCCAAGAGTAGTTGCTGCCACCAAGGAATTACTATTACTCTATGAATAAATTTAAACATTAACCAAAAGTAAATAAAAACAAAAATCTATATCTAAAATCAACTCAAAAACAACTGCAAGTGATAAACCATAAAAAGCTAGACACGAGAAGGTATCATATAGGTAGGTATTTGGTAAAATTTCAATAGTTATATGTGAATATGCGAGCGAATTTAATTGTTCTCAAATTATTATTACTAATTTAACAAATTTAAATCATATCCGAATCATACAAAATCATCCGATCATAAAAGACTTGAAGTTTGGAGATTTATTTTAGTCGATTCAGATAGCCTGGTACAAGCTGTATTTAGTACTGTTGATTGTGGCTCTCACTGGAACGAGAATACAGTGCAAAATAGAAAGAAAGTAAATTTTATTTAACCCGTCTCATAACACAACACAGTCTTATCTTAATATCTTTATTGTACACAAAATTGTTACAGAAATATGCATTGTACATAAAATGTACAAAGGCGAGCTTAACTCCGATAGAGTTTTCTACCAGCAAACCTTAGAGATACATAGTGTTTATTAGATTGGGCAGAAAATAGTGTACACAACAATTGAAAATTATTTTATAAAATGAAAATAAAATAAAAAAAATAATACATATAAATAAATATACCACATAACCTATCCAATATACATATATATAGTACGAAGTACAAACAAGTATATACATTATCGATACTCATATTATGATAAATAATTAAATAATTACTATAATACTGAGGAGAAATCATAAAGACAAATAATTGTCTATTCTTGAAAATTTCTAACGATGGACTTGCGCCGATTGCATGCGGTAGTGCGTTCCATAGTCTCACTGACCGAATCGTGAACAAATCACATACACATACAGTCCAGACATATACAAAAAGTAAACATATCCTTTGCCATCTATTTGTCGGTATCGCTAGTCAAAAAAGTCTCACAACTCAGCATGTGATGATACCGCATCCAACGCTTTCACAAATCCCCGCGCCCGCCCGCGAGACAGCTGTCCCCCTCGGACGATGCCAGTCTCTCCCGATGTTCCAGAGTGTGTTTTGCTGTCGTAAGGTCTCTATACACGCGTATCATTCATTGCTTCTTGTATTATACCATACAAAACGTAGTGTTCAGTGTACTTAGTGATTCATACATTGTATACCACATGTTGTTTTAGTCGATTTTAAGGGGCCAAAAAATTGCAAACAAAAGTCAGCTGTTCCATACAAAATAATCGTAGCTAGCGATAACATTATATGGAACAGTCGACTTTTTTCGAGATATTCATATGTACGCTTCGTTTAAAACAACATGTTGTATGTCATTGCTGCTACAGTGTGATGTTTTTATGTCAATAACATGTTTATCGGATTAGTAGCTGTTTATTGGCAAGGTATGGACGGTATGTGACGAAGTGATGTGTGATGTTCCTGTGGAATCAGTTTAGGCGGCTCCTCGGAATGGGTCTGCCGAATTTGTCGGTAAGTTCCACGTTTGAAACTAAATATCCGTAATTCGACTTTATAGGGATCGCTTAATACTAAGTAAAACGATGTTTTCATATAGCGTTGTCAACGTCTTTTTGTAGGTAAATTAGAAGTAAAGCTGTGTAACGAATACGTGGTTTATAGAAATTTAGTTTTATATTTACAAGTGTCTTGTTTGAGGTGTTAGTTAATTTGACCAGAGTTCAATTGTGCTGAAATTTTGCATACTTAAGTGGGTTAACAGTACAATATTATGGTATCACTGACGTGATATATATATTTATATTATTAAGTAATTCTATTAATATGATATTATTATTATATTTATGCATACTTATCTATAATTATTTCTTTAGTTGGTAGTATCGTGCACTCTACCTGTTTTTCTACCTACAAATGTCCCATGGCTGTGGGTTGTCTGGAAGTGATAAGACCGCCTAATTGTGTTCTATTGTTATCATCAAAAATCATTGTAAATTATTTTGCGCAATAAAGAGTATTTGTATTGTATTGTATTGTGATCCGATAATCGAGTTGGAAGGTGGAATGGCATATGGTCTTTGTGAGTACTAAAATAATATGTGATGATCAGGGTCTGATGATGGAGCTATAAATATTTTTTTTTTTTTATATCCTTAATATAGAACTTGTTTATAAACAACAGTCTTTCATAGTTATGGTATAGTTCATGGGTACTTTTCATGGTTTATGGGTTCGCGTAGAACATTTCATCAAAATAGGTTTAGCAAAAAGTTTTGTCTATATTTTAATCCAGGTCCTCATCTGTCTACCAACCAAATTTCATCAAAATCGGTCGTAGTCGTTTAGGCGTAAATGCAACTAGTTTGAATGGAATAATATTAGTTTGGATAGTTCAACAATAATGATATTACGTTTTGGGGTACCCCTAGTAGGCAAATTTAATCATTCACCTGTGCCAGTTCTTTATAAATAATAAATAAATAAATATCTTTGCACATACACACAGCGCCATCTTGTTCCACACTAAGCAACTAGGCTTGTATTATGGACACCAGATGGTTGATAAACTACACAAATACATTTTTTTTTGTAAATAAATACATGAATAAATGAAAAACATCCATAACTCGGGAAACACATGTCTGTATTCATCATACAAACATATGCCCCTAGCGGGATTCGAACCCGCGACCTTTTGGTATAGCGGTCAGAATTTTTAACCACTACATCAAAGAGGTCGTCAATCAGATCAATAGATCTTATCTTACTTAAATATATAGGAAAGTTAGTCAAGAATATGTTGGCTTTGGACTATGTTTGGTATACAAATAGGCATAGTGACCCCGACAAACAAACAAGCATAACGTCACGCCCATTACGCCAATTGCGTGACAATGCCACCGGCTGCCATCAACTCATCCGCGACATGATTTATCACTATTACTGCCAGATTTATCGTTGTTCCTTACAATATAGGTTTGTTGTTTGTTGAAATAGTAGGAAACTTGTGAGATATAAAGCAAGCTGGTAATTCTATTACGTTAAATAACCGCCTCCGTGGCTCAATGTAAACAACATTGGGTTTACGATACGGAGGTCGCGGATTCGATCCCCAGCGGGGTACATGTTTAAGTACTCGGTTTGGTTGGTGGTAGGGCATTTTAAATGTCCGCCTGGCTAGCTACCACCATCTTATCTAAATCTGCCGCCAAGCAGCAATGTTAATAGCATTGTTGTGTTCCGGTTGTCAGAGATAAGATAGCCAGTCCCCCAAATGTGTTGGGGTTTCCGGGTCAGTACGCTTCCACCTTCGACCTCATCTTCACTTAACATCAGGTGTGATTGAGGTCAAGTACCGACCCGTTGTGCATAAAAAAAAACATACTGTCATCATCAGTTCGTAAACATCCCACTGCAGAGATATTGACCTTCCCTCATGTTGAGGGAGTATGGGCCATAGTCCGCCACGCACGCCCAGTGCGGGACTTCACATGTCTTAAATCGGGTCCCGTTGAAGTTTTTTTTTAATTTCTCAGGCATTTTCCTCTCAATGTTTTCCTACACGGTTTAAGAGCAGTCGGATAACTCCACATAAGTAATTAAATTTAAATAGTCATTGGTACATGGCCTGTGTGGGATTTTGGGCTAGGCCAATTTAAAAACCCCGCCACACCGCCATTGCACCGACGTCCACAGTTAGACAGGGTCTTGTTGTTGACTTTACATCCTTCGACGGTCTGTCACCGCATCGGTGTCGTCTGCCTGTCTTTATCTCACGAACTCCTCGTAAATGGCGGTAGCATCTCAAGCTTGTGCACCTAATCAAACTGTCGGTTGAGTGGTAGAATAATTGGCCTTTTCATTTTATTATATTTTTTATACAATTTTCATAATCACTGATTTATATTTTATTTATTTATCCTGTACCACACAGCCTGCCTGGGGATCAATCCTGGACTTTCCAAATTAGTAGATCGCGTCTCCTCCACTGAGCCACCGACGCTCCCGTGATACAGTCCCGCATACAGTCAGTGACGCTTAAAAAGGCATCTGCGTATTAGCACTGATCCTGGTCAAAAAAAACTTTTCACCAAAAAACATCCATATATTTGGACGTTTCAACGGCGATGGGTTCACCCTCTGTCGTGGATGTTTTATCAAGCATTAAGCTTTTAATGTTCGGGATATCTCTGACCACCCTATTTGGGATAAAGGTCGTGATGATGTATGTATAAAATAATACACACTCAAGTACTTATGCACAATGATGTTTTAGCCCTGGTCCCAATTATTTGGGGTCGGCGCAGTTCATCTTTTTCTGCTATTCTCGCCGACACCTCTTCATTCACTCCCTTTTCATTCATATCATCCCTCACACAATCCATTCATATTTTACTTGGTCTTCCTCTTCCTGTCCATCCATCAACATCAATTCATAATGATATAACATGTCTATACTAAACCCATACGGTTCCCTTGTGTAACCGAAAGCTTATATCAAGCCAAAAGGGTCGGACACGGAATCTTATTCAGAGCCTCTGTGCGTTATTTAAGACTAAACGCCATTACATTATTATTTTTTTAATTCAAAATAAACATGTCCCAACACTACGCGGTCATTAACAACAAACTTGGAATGTGGAACAAAATCCGTTGTACTGATGTTAGTGTTGTGCAGATGTCGATACGAAACTCATTGAGTAACAAATTTATTATGACGTATATTGTAGTTATGTAGATGATTAAAAAGTGCTTCACTTTGTAGAAAACCATTAACAGATTTCGTACATTATTTTTTATGCACGACGGGTTCGTACTTTACCTCAGTCACACCTGATGTTAAGTTAAGCTCGTCTTCGTCGAAGATGGAAGCGTACTGACCCGGAAACCCCAACACATTTGGGGGACTGGCTATCTTATCCCTGACAACCGGAACACAACAATGCTGTTAACATTGCTGCTTGGCGGTAGATTTAGATAAGATGGTGGTAGTTAGCCACGCGGACATTTAAAATGCCCTACCACCAACCAAACCGAGTATTTAAACATGTACCCCACTGGGGATCGAGCCCGCGACCTCCGAATCGTAAACCCAATATTGTTTACATTGAGCCACGGAGGCTGTTAAAACTTCTAAAGTTAGCCCTAGAGAATTGTTTACTGGGATAAAAGCACATGTGTGTCTGTCATGTCTTCTACAACATTTTCCCTTTACCAAATCGGTTCAATCGTTACAAACATCTAACCTAACATTTATAATATTAGTTAGACTGGTAGTTGCCCGAATCCCAACTTCGTTCGGAAACATTTCTTGCGATAAAGCACAAAGGCGGCATTCACCGATAAACCGAACGTTTGACCCAATGCTCTTTGCTGGCTTGTTGAAACCGAAACGAGGTCGTGTGATGTTAACGGAATTAGAGCTCCGACTAATGAGTAAATGAGGTTTAGGGAGCAGTTAGTGGCGACGGGAATGTAAACTGAGACCAGTTTGTAGATCTAGTGGCGTTGCTGTAAATATTTACGATGTATTAGGTTCTTACCTATGAAATTGGCGTTTTGTATGAAGAATTTCATTAAGACTGTTTTCTCCGTACAAACATTTTTGATTTTTTTTTGGGAACGGCAAATCCAAATTTAGCTAAACTTTGTGTGTATTATCGAATAACATTAAGTTAAGTATAGGCAGCCAGACTTACTATTAGATTATAAGTATATAATTCAGTGGATAACTGTTATTGGCTTCCTGAATAATATAGTTTTAAGAATCATGATTATAGATTGTATAAAGCTGTTGTTATCCCTAAAACAATAAAAAAAAAAAAAAAAAAAAACAAGCATACATGTGAATCAAGAACCACACTAATGTGGCTACATTGTGGTACAGGCTAGGGATTCGCAGGTTGGTTTTCAGTTCCCTCCAGCAGAGTAGTTGCTGCCACGAAAGAAAGTATGGGCGACTTTCCAATCGCTATTGATTTTTTTAATTCTTAGGCTTGGCTATGGGCAAAATTAAAATGAACAAAGAGGCCCCGTGTGTCAGCGCCCTATTTAGAGCCACTTTGAACTACTTTACTACGCGATCAGAAAATCGCACATGTAATGTAAAGACTAATAAATTGGAGACATCACCTAACATACTAAATATAGTAACACTAAATTATTATACATAAGTAAATGTGTTTGTTTATCTTTCCATCAATCGTCTGAAAGAGTTAATTTTAATTTCAAACAGCGGTACACCATTCAACATTTGTAACGTTTTCGTTCAACTTTCAACACCTCAAAATCAGGAATCCTCTTTATTTATAACTCCTACTCATATTTATATTCCCAGTGAAAGCGTTCGGAAACTGAGTCATCGTCGGCATCCACTAGCACCGGGTAAACCACTCTAGGGATAGATTTTTCAGTTATACTTTATAGTAAAGAATAATAAAGACAAGACATGAAACATCATCGTCAATGCTGTTGACTCCACACTGTTGGGCACAGCCTCTTCTCACTGAGAGCAGGCATAAATGTCTTTAAATATATTCAAAACTACAATAAGCACAAACACTTTGTTGTCCCTTCCCGTGGGTGTCGTAAAAGTTGACTAAGGGACCAAAAACAATCAATCAAGCAATTAATAATTAATTTGCATGAATACAGTTATATAAGTTCTTAATAAAATTAGAGTTCGGTGTATCCAGTCTGCTTACAGACGTGCAAATATTAAAATCTACTTATATACTTAACCATTCACAATTAAAATAACAATGCCAAGCTTAAGTCATTAAAATAAAAATCATTCGATTATGGAAATGGAAATGTCAATTATATATTATTATTGTCATTGACTAGGTAGGGAATGCAATATATTACGAATCTAAGTACTGTTTCACACTATAAAAACATTTATCATTAAGCCATTTCGTCAGTTCCCTTTTAAAACTCTCATTATTCATTGTTTTAAGATCGTCAGGCAGTTTATTATACCGTAATATGTACATATTGAATGATTTTTTTTTCATAAATAAATGTGTTAACATTAAAGATTACCATTTTAACTTATCGAGATATCCTTTAAATGAACTATAACGCGTGGGGTCATGCTTCCCATTTCCGTAATTTCAAAATAATAACTTCATTTGATGTCACATAATTTATCAGTTCGTATAAAATAATAGTGCTGTGTGGTGTCGGCTTGTTAAAAGAGTAGAATACTATCCACCAAAAAACAGATTTTTACGTTTCAACGGCGATGGGCTCACCCACTGTCACATGTGCATTTATGTAGATTTCATAATGTGGACTGTGGATGATGTTTCAATCATGAAACTTTCATTGTTTGGAACACCAATACACTATTGTTTGGGATATCTCTGACCACCCCATTTGGGATAAAGTTCGTGACGTTAAAACGCAAACTAATGATCAGAGGGCCAATAAAATTTCTGACTATTTAATTGATGAGCAAGCATGGACTTGGCTCTTTTTTCGAATCACAAATAATAGATATTAGTGTTACAATTTGTGATTTATCAAAAATTTAACTTTACTCTTATCACGAAAGTTTATAACCTCTAATTTTTTTGATTTTTTGACAAAAGGTTGTGAAGAAATGAAACAAACCCTTCCCCTCTTCACCCCCGCGCGAGATGTTTTCCGCCCCCCACGAAAAACAAAAACATTGTGTATGCATACACAAATGTGTACGCCCCTTTGTTCCAATGTTTTTGTGTAATGTGTCGATAGAACATGCGCAGGAGACCCGGCTTAAGTTATCACTTTGTATTCGCGAACAGGAGGTGCGCGCCGAACGCGATGTGCTCCAAGCGCGCATGTCGGAGCAGGCTCTCAAGATCTCCTCATTATCGGCGCGCTTGCAGCAGCAGCGGAATGATGCCTCTGCTCTCGCCCACCAGGCTGCATCCGACCTATGTGTGCAACTCCATGACACAGCGGCACAGGTATTTATGCCCCCTGCTGACTACTGCTGAGCATCTTGAGCATCTTGAGCATTGCCTTACAACACAACAACAAAAGCCCAGCTTCTTCTTATCTGATTTACCTATTGTTATTTACATCACAATCTTTAACATATATTTAACGTATTCATAACATACAACATACAATAATTAGCATTTGTATGCGATGATTATCTTTAAGTGATTGTCACAAGACTTAAGTGTTTGCTACTGTGTTAATGTGGACTTTCGTTGATGAACCTAAATAAATAAAACTTAATTAGCTATATTTGTGCTTTTAGGTATTTTAACATGACTTTGTATCAATTTTTTACTGAAGTACTGTTATTAGGTGGAGAGGCTTAAAGAAGAATTAGAGTCCAAAGACAAGCAGTTGGCCCGACTGAAGCAGACGCTAGATGAGAAAGACAAGCTCTCCGAACAGCATCGCGGTCTATATGGGAATTCTTGTAAGTGTGTAAGGGTATACGATAGTGGTCAGTTTTCATGCAAACTGTTATCGACCAGATGTAAAAAAATAATTGTTGTTCTAACTATCCAGGTAATCCCAAAGACAAGGTGATAATATTGGAACGTGAGCTGTCGTCGGCGCAGAGCCGTCTGGCACAGCTGGAGTCCCTTGTTAAGAGCTTGGAGGGTGATAAGGAGGATATGCAAGTCGCCCTCAGGGACCACCAGCGGGCCCTCGCTGAGAAGGAGGACCAGTTACAGGAGCTGTTAGGTATCATAGATTTATATACTAATTTAACTTTTACACTTTTTGTAGGTCGCGCTCCAATGCGTGGACAGTATGGCATAAGTCCGCTTTTGCACCATCCTTATTGTCATTTGTGTTGTAAAATAAAGTATTTACAAACAAACTTACAGCACCTGGTTACGCTGGTTGTATTTTTTGTTACTTTTCATTAGAGCGAAAAATGGACATACAATCCACTCTTTCCAGGGGTCGCGGCCCAACAGGAATTTATTTAGCGATCCATTTACTTCGATAGGAAGATATAGATCCATAGTGAGGGTATAACTAAATATTGTGGAGGCTTCTTAAAGAAATCGCAATCTTGACAGAATAGTAAAAAATATTAATGTACCTTTATCGTACCCTCATGATGTAAGTATTTGTTGACGTAAAATGAATCGTTCACTTTCAGCGCTGAAACTGGACGAAAACGATGAAATACAAAAGGATGATAAAAGTGATGTGCTCGAGGGCAAAGCATCCGCCAGGACACTAAGCGATATTGTCTCAATATCAGAATTCGATGAGCAGGACTTGCAAATGAGAAGAGCGGAGTTGAAAGCGCACAATGTCAGCCTATCGGGAGCACCATACGACACTAGAGATAGGGACAAAACAATGAATAAAACATTACCACCAGAAGTTAAGAAACCCAACATGAGTTCCCTTAACCTTGACTATGTTGACCATTTTGATTTAGCCAGTTATACTCCAAGAGCTGACTCTTTACCGGCGCATTTGACGTCATCGCAGAACAAAGAATTCCTTAGACAATTTAAGAGGAACATCAATGAGACTACTGTATTTGGAACGATAGACAAGTTCGGTGATAGTATGAAACATTCCACCGCTCAAAAGATACCCGATAACTGCTCGATGTACCCGAACCGAGACGTCAGTGAGAGTAAAAACGTGACAGTTGAACCAAAGAAGATAAACTTTTCCCTAGAACCGACACGAGATAATAGAACTGAAGATGAAGAGTTCACATCTCTCAGAGAATTAGGAATAACGTTGGATATTAGGCAAGAGAACTTCCCAGATATTCTGACGCAGTTGAAATTCGAAATAAAGAAATCTAGGAAAGAACTTGAAAATTGTAAGTCTGAACTGAAAAATGCTGAAGAGCAACTTTGCGAATTTCCCGCTTTGAAGGAAGAGGTCGAGGAGTTGAAAGGTTTACTGGAAAATACGATGGCTACTATGGAGAATGATAAGAAATTCTACGAAAATCAATTGGACAATTTTACTTCAAACAAAAAGCTGCTAGAACAACGACTAACGGAACTGTCAGAAGAAGTGAATGAGAAGTCGAAAGATTTGCATTTGCTCAAAGAAGATATCTTACGCAGAGAAAATATGATATTAGAACTTGCCAAAGAGAAACGTAATTTGACCAACAAAATGACCGAATTGGAAGTTAAAATAGATGAGTTACAAAGCAGAAACGCTTTGTTGGAGAAGTATGAATCAGAAAATCATCAGATGAGAGGAAAAATATCCCAACTACAAAATGTGGAACAAATGGTTTCTGAGAAAAATCAGCAGATTGATAGTTTAAACCAGCACTTAGATCGCTTGGACGACTTACAGCGATGTCTTAACGACAAGACAGAGGTCTTAGATAACTTGAAGGAGGCATACGAGGAGAAATCAAATGAACTAATTCACATGCAAGATTCGGTCGAAGCTTTGAACCGTGACATATCTAAACTGAACGAGGAAAACAATCTACTGACTACAAGCAACAAAGAACTAAAAGTAAAACTGACTAAACTTGAAAAAGAACAAGAAAACGCGTCACTTAAACTGCAAAGCAGTGAAAGCGAACTTGAAAGGGTAAATTCAATGAATAACGAGCTTACATCGAAAATAGATGAATTAAAACTATTGACAGATAAATTTAAAGATAAAGAAACTGAAATAGAGATTCTTAACGAGGACATAAATTCTTACCACGAGGAGATCGCGTCTCTGAAGGAGCAGATGAAGATGGTATCAAGGAGTCCGTCTCCACGCAGCAAGGGGGAAGAGAGGAAGACTACAGACCGACAGGCCAGCAACGACAAGAAACAACTGATTAAGATACGGAAGCAGATATCACTGCTGCAGCACGAATTGGACTTCAATTCGAAGGAATTAAATGATAAGGTAGGTAAAAGACTGTTTAAAATTGCATCAAAACGTTTGACTGACCAACTAGGTTTGTCTCTAGGTTTTTTTATGTTATATTTTTTTATCCCACAGGCCTTTGATTTGGCGAAAGCCCAGCTGGACGTGACAGAGCTTAGAAACAGCCTCAGCCAGACGCAAAGACAGGTAGCGGACAAGGAAACTGCCAATACGCAGCTGTCACAGCAGCTCCAGGAGTTAAAGCATGAGCTCGAGCAGTTGTCGGATGAGAAGCAGACGCTCGCGCGGCAACTAGAGATGGTGCTGGCCAGGTGAGGGTTGATATATCACGGTCTGCTTCATCAGGAATTGTGCAGCTATACAGCATCTACAAAACTAACCTGGAGCAACTGGCTGGCTGTCACATGATTGCGATTTATTGACAACAAGAGAAATAGAACAATCGCGTTTGTAAATAGAGAAAGATTTGGCGCTTGTCTATCACAGAGACTGACGTTGAAAAACGTGACAGTTGGTTAGCTGCTTCAAGAGTTGAATCCAATTGCTTGACTCTAATAAGTGCATCTGAAAGCCTTTGCATATTTGTAACATTAAATTTAGGACATAATCGTAATGAAAATGATGCTGTTTCAGGATTCGAGAGGAGTCCAACGTGGGAGAGCTGAAGGCCAAGTTGCGAGACCGAGTGCAACGCTGCCAAGAGCTGGAGAATGAGCTGCAGGACTTGAGGGAGAGAATGGAGAGGTGACTTCTTGTTGATTATAGCTCGTTGTTTTTTAGGATTCCATAAACTAAAAATAAACTGAAAGTCGATCCGCCAAGATCCTTTTTTTTGCAGGAATAACTAAAGTGCATAACATCAACAGCTTTTTTCACTACAATAGGACACGGGCTGTAATACACCGGGCCCAGTGCGGATTACTAAATTTGTGTCAGACTAGTGATTACCTGGCAGTAGAATATTTTCCAGCGGCCCTCTAGTATGACGGACTATATTAATTCTGTGCCTCTAGGGTAACCAACTTCGTTGTCACCACTGGTCACCTATCCGAGAACTGACTTTCGCAAACGTTGGTTAAGGGTAAACTATAGTGACCAGTTTTCAAATAGTAATCAATCACATGTAAAACAATTAAGAGAAAATATTTGATAGTTGCCTTGAATGAAATAAGTTTAATAAGTTATTGATGCGATTATATTATTTTTGAAGATATTTGCGTTTTAATAAATAAATATGTCGAAGCAATTGTAATAACAACATTAACACATCACTACATTCAATTCACGCACCTTTAATTTTATCGAATAATTTTTTACATTTAGGTTATTACACTTTGTTTGAAAACTGGTTACCATGGTTTACTCCTCGATCGTTTCAATGCACCACGAGCGCCTCAAGTATATTGAACTGGTCTATTCGTTTAGGTCGAGGTTCCAGTCCCCAGTGACTGGCGGGCTGGCGGAAGACGCGAAGGCGCTGGTGGTGAGCGGCAGCCGCTCGCCCACCGCGGAGCTGGAGCGGGCGCTGCGCGACCAGCTGGACTACTCGCACACCCTCGACGAGGACATCATGGAACAGGTCAGTCGTTAACTTCGCTAGTTGCGTGGCACCGCAAGCGAGTCCGGCTGGATATTGAAGAAAACATCTGATAACTACTTTTACGGGTACAGAGGACGCCAATGTGTGTTTGTAAAAAGCATGTCTCAAGATTTGGTCCGATAACCCAAGATCGAGCAACGACGAGTCATAGGCCAGTGGCTGGCCAGCTAATTGTCTACCAGTCACTTTAACGCATTTTTCTCCAATGTGAAATACAATATCATACTCATCTAATTACTTACTGAGTGTCAGTTTATATATATTTTTATAGACGTTGGGACATTCAAGTCTTAGAATGAAGATTACGCACCGATAGACACAGCGTTGGATATCCACAAGGTGGACGGACAAACCTGATGAAGGTTGTGGGAAATCGCTGAGTGCAGATCGCTTCCAACATATGTTTGTATGGTGAATACAGACATGTGTTCCCGAATTATGGATGTTTTTCATTTATATATGTATTTATTTACAAAAAAAAATGTATTTGTGTAGTTCATCAACCATCTGGTATCTATAATACAAGCCTAGTTGCTTAGTGTGGAACTAGATGGCGCTATGTGTATGTGCAAAGATATTTATTTATATTTATATCTTTATGACTCGTAAATCCTCCTCAACATAGTTTGTCTGCAGATAATCGATGTTTGTCTGTCCTTGTTTAACTATACATTATTTGTTGGCAGATCCTCTCTGCAAGTAGCGACGAGCGCGAGGATATACCACGGCTCGCTTTGAATACGTCAAAGTGAGTACTTTTCATATAGCTCTTAATCTTTTAACCTTAGAAGCTATTTTCGGATATCTCCCACCGTAGAAAGAATACTACCAACAGAAAAATTATGAAAGAGTTTTTTTTATGCACAACAGGTAAGCACTTGACCCAATTACACTTGATGTTAAGTGAGATGAGTGAATTGATCGAAGTAAATTAATTTGCAGAAACATGATATATGAATCGGATGTTACCTTATAGGTAACGGAGAATCAACTTCTTTCACCAGTAGTAATTGACATATGAAAATACAATTATACATACATATTATTGAGAGCACTGAAAACTAACGCTGCGATCCGTCGCAGCAATACCTGAGTGCTCACCCGCGACACTTGACAGCATTCTGCGCATTTTATTAATAATTGTATTTCTTCTTTAACTATAATTTACTTTTTTGTTTTTGTCTTAATTATATAATACTGGTTATATTATTGCATAATTATTTAGAATCACTCTATATAAGGTCTAACAAAATTAACCCGAGAAACTTTGGCAATTGCACGTACATGACAATAAAATAATATATTCATTAAAAAAACTAACCTTAAAAATTTTGCTTCCGAGTAAGAAAATGAAATGTAAATGCAAATGAAAATATACATTACAGACTTGCTTCACCGCGGCACGTGTTTGTGTGTTGTGGCAAAGTACTTAGAGCGCGCGGCTATCAATGTGCAACTTACAAAATTTACATTTCTAAATTTTATTTTTTGAATAAAATCTGTTAACGTTAATGTTTTATTTTTTATTTTTTTCGTAATAGGTACATCCTTATATGTCAATTTCCGTGCTTTATCTCAAAGACATCTAAATAACTTTATTGTTTTTGAAGAACTATTTATGGGACTTGTATCATTCGATGGCACTATTTATGCACAGTTTTTCGGGATATAAATTATAATCATAGGTAAAGCAGTCTCTGTGTATGAGAATGAGGACTCCAGCAACACGTGACTCCAGAATGGCACAATTTTGTTCCTTTGGGCACTATTTCATCGACGACTGCTCCGCTAAACACCCAGACTGTGCCCCCAGGGGTACGACGGATAAATTCGAATGCTCCGTTGTGCCCCTTTAGTGGTTCAGAAGGGAAATTCACATTGGATGGACAACTAAAATGAAATATTAGTAGTTCCAAGTAGATTTTATTGTAGAGATACTATAACTTATTTGAAGTACTCTTTGGAGTCGAGGTCATCATGTGTTCCATCCTTTGTAGAGGTAAAGTGAAACCTTATGGTTTATATTTATATATAATGATATAAGACGTTCTTCACCAAACCACCAAAAGAGCACTACAGATCATACAAAATTTACCCGTTCTACCACCAGGAGCACACTTTGGATGTGCAGCGGAGCAGTCGTCATTTCATCACAGTTTCTTGACATTGTCAAAATAGCTGAATTCCATTTTGTAATTTTTTTTTTAAGCACGGCGGGTTCGTACTTGACCTCAATCACACCTGATGTTAAGTGAAGATGAGGTCGAAGGTGGAATCGTACTGACCCAGAAACCCCGACACATTTGGGGGAATGGCTGTCTTATTTCTGACAACCGGAACACAACAATTGCTGCTTGGCGGCAGATTTAGATAAGATTAGATAATTAATATAAAAAATAATAAAAAAGAAGAGCTAGTTTTCTCTACTTTGCCATATGGAGTGTAAAGCCCTTCTACCTGTTTCCCATTGGCCAGGTCCTCGAGTTCCCTGGGCTCGTCATCGTCGGAGAGGCTGACGCGCCTGCGCAGCGAGAACGACAAGCTGCAGATGCACGTCGGGCAGCTCGAGCTACGCCTCAAGGACAAGGATGCACTCATCGCAGAGCTTAACAAGTCAGTCACTATTATTATCACTAGCTTTCTGCCCGCGACTCTGTCCACTTGAATAAAAATACCTGGCTGTATGAGCATGTCCAAAAGGGCAAAGTATATAAAAAAACTATTTTTAATACATTATGTTTTGGACACTTAAACCAATTATCTACTCCAAAACTCGGCAAAACCTGTACTGTGGATGTTCGACAACGGATAAACATACATAAATATTTATAAAAACATACGTCCTTCGGAAATAAATGTTCGTATTCATCACACAAATATTGACCCCTACCGGGATTCGAACCCGCAACCGTTGGTTTTGAAGGCAGAGTCACTCACTATACCAATCGGTCGTCACACCAGGTAGTAGTTAGTGTGAAAAAGTAGGTATTGAAACTGAATTAAAGCGACTTTAAGTTCACCATT
Organism: Oegoconia quadripuncta; assembly: GCA_949316235.1. NCBI lineage: Eukaryota > Metazoa > Arthropoda > Insecta > Lepidoptera > Autostichidae > Oegoconia > Oegoconia quadripuncta. The sequence goes on along the minus strand of OX438750.1, from coordinate 12,079,359 downwards.
TTTTACATAGATTTATTTAAAATGCCCTACCACCAACCAAACCGAATACTTAAACATGTACCCCGCTGGGGATCGAACCAGCGACCTCCGAATCGTAAACCCAATGTTGTTCACATTGAGCCACGGAGGCGGTATTGCAACTTTCTTAGTAACGCCGTGTTACAGGATAAGAGACAAGCTGGTATCGGAGTGGCAGACCAGCCAGCTTCGGCTGGAGACTGAGAGGGACAACGCGGGCCGGCTACAACTGCTCTTGGATACGCACAAGGAGACGGCCGAGACACTGCAGGTGAGTGAACTATTGTACTTCGACTTGTACTTTACACAGGACCAAACATATTTATGGTGGACAGGACATATTTATGCTGAGGAAAACCAACAGCCATGTTAAATCACAAATAACCCTGGAAAATTATACCTGGCAGCTAACAGGTTCTCACATATAGAAATATTGTAGAAAATATGGATGCATTATTTCGCCTGTACACTTTCAACCCTCGCGGTTTATTTATGCACGACGCGTTAGCATTTGATCTCAATTACACCTGATCTTAACAATCGACGTACTTATCCGGAAACCCCATCTTACTGGTTATCCTTATCTCTGACAACCGGAACTACAATGCTATTAACATTGCTGTTTGGCGGCAGACTTAGATAAGATGGTGGTAGCTAGCCAAGCTGACGCTTAAAATGCCCTACCACTAATTAAACCGAGTACTGAATATGTGTCCCGTTGGGGATCGAACCCGTCGACCTCCGACTCGTAAACCCTATATGGTTTACATTAGCCACTGGGACGGATTCAATCATTGTCAAAAAATCATAATGTAATCTTAATGTAACTTATTATTTTAATATTAATACTTATTTAATTATTACTAGTATTTTAAAGTTAAGTTATCAAACATTTTTTGAATGAGTTGCCGCCTCGCCCATATAAAATTAGTGTTCTTTTTTATCATATCTTTTAATTTACTGAAAAGAAAATTTTGTATACTGTTAACAATAACTTAATCCCTGGATCGTAAATTATTTATTCCAGAACCAGGATACCAGCATGATCCAGATCTTGAAAAAGCGCCTGGAGAGCTCGATGCAGTCGGAGCTGGAGTTGCAACAGAAGGAGCAGCAGCACCGCGCCCGGATCGCACAGTTGGAGAGCCAGCTGCTGGCTGCCGGAGACCAGCCCGCCTCCGGCCAGCTGCAGCATGAGGTACCCTGATCTCGGTCGATCTTCGACTATTTAATTCTTCCTTACAAGCGAGAGCATCTGAAGCGCGATTTTATTAATTAACTGTTGTCTGGGCATTCTACTTTTCCACAATTTTGGTAATCAAACGGCCTGGACCACTATGGTCACCACCGTCATCTATCGCATTAATGGACACTGCATCAAGGACTCGCGGGCTAATTGGCTGCGCGCCCCGGCCGACTCGACCAAAGGACGTCAGCGCGGTAGTTTCGCTTTGCCGCCGGCATTCTGCGTCTGCGGCTGTTCAAGACCGGATTATTTATTTTTTTGGTGACCAAGTTTCGGACAGCAAACAGCCAGTGGCTACCCTCAACCTGTTCTGGATGTGGAGGGCAACCGTATGGTTCGGATGTAGAGGCCGTTGCCCAGGAGGGAGACATCCAGGGCCTGAATTTTATCTTCCGGCTGAGAGCCATTGTAGCACGAGGATTCCAGGGACGAGATTGCCCAATCGTGGTTATTTGGTCAATGCCTGGACAAACTATTCGGGATATACAGACGGACAGCGACCTAAACTACTTTCCTTCGAGTTATCGAACAACTGCCCTTCGTAGTTGATCTGGATCGAGGCACTCATACCCTCCCTCCCCCAGCTGGAGAACATCGAGCGGCTGAGGGGCGAGATGTCACTCCTGAAGTCGAAGCTGGAGGTGGAGCGCAGCCGCAGCGAGGAGCTGCGGGCCGGCGCGGAGCAAGCGCGGCTGCAGGCGCAGCGGGAGCTGGCCGCGCGGGCCGACCGGGCCGCCGCGCTGCGGGCCGACCTGGCCGAGCTCAGGAGGTAACCCTATAACAGTTTACTAGTAATACATTCAAACAGGAACTTGGGAGAATAGTAAAACACTGCACTGACTGTAAACTTAGCAACGAACGTGTCAGAACTAAGAAAAGAATACTTACTACATATAGTAATACTTACTGTATATAGATTTCAACTGTGAATAGGTATATAGAATTATATATTATGTATTTTATGTATGGTATAAGTATCCATTATATTTATGTATGTATCTAATTATGTAAGTAAGTATCCATATCTATTGTAGTATAGTAGGTATAATATGTAGATTCATGGTTTTAATGAAAATGTTTAGCTTTTTGTACACCCAGTCAATGTGCGTCATTATATTTACCAAGGTTGAATGGAAGAGATCCCTTTATGGGATAAGTCCGCCTTTGTAAGATACATTTAATTTATCAATGTATATTTTTTAATATAAAGTACAATATAGCGTTTACAAACAAACAAAAGAATAGCAAGAATTTGAATCAAAATCCATTTTAAATGACGACGAAAAAAAAAAACAATTGAAAGGAGACGAGTGAAGATAAAAGGCAGCGTTACATCAACGGAGGTGGCACCGTTCCAACCCGCTGCCGCCCCCAACTGCTCATTTTATTTCTAATTATTAAAAATAATTTTGACGCGATATTGTTTGTTTACATATGTACGATCACTTTATCCCAAATAGGGTGGTCAGAGATATCCCAAAATTTGCGTTTGTGTATTCCAACATTAAATCTTTAAACAACATCCATGGATCCCATTTTGAAATACAAAGTAATGCACACGTGACGGTGGTGAGCTCGTCGCCATAAAATTGTGCAAATCTATAGATGTTTTTTGGTGGAAAGTCCCTTAGTCGCCTTTTACGAACCCCATGGGAAAAGAGAGTTTGGTTCTATTCTTTTTACGTACCGAAACCATACACATACAATTTTACGTAATGAAATTACATGTAAATATAACAAAGAGCTCAATATTAGACATGTTGATGTAAGAATACCATCTAACCTATCTAAATATATAGATAATTAACATGACCAGTTAAAAAAATGTGGTTTTCTGATAGATTAAAACACGAAGCCGGCCTGGAGCTGCTGCGAGCCAAGGAGCTGCTCAACATCCAGAGCAGCACCATCGCGGAGTTGGAGCGGAAGCTGTCCGCAACCACGGCGCAGCAGCGACCCATCGACGACGCGCTGGTAACTACTGCCTTCTATTTTTGTTGATAAAACAAAGGGACTGACAATTGCAATGCTTGAAACCGAAACTCGGGAAGATATCAAAATCCATTTAAAGTAGAAGGCGTTGACTCATGGCCTTTTTTACCGTAAGGAAAAAAATGAGGCGTATTAGGTAAGTGAAATAGGAGGTATTAGCATAGGTAGTAAAACGCATGCGCCCTCCAGATATTGATATGCGACTGGCAGAATTTATAGGGTTCCTATCATGCGAAATTTATTTTATTTTCTTGGGAAAACCAACAGCTATTTTACAAATTATCACTTAAACTGAAAAAGGCATTTTTTTCTGATGATGATGTAATTATGTGGAATAGGCTAGAAACGCGACCGTTAAATGACACAATTTTTTTTTTTTTTTTTATATGAGGGCGGCAAACGAGCATGCGGGTCACATGATGGAAAGCAATCACCGCCGCCCATGGACACCCGCAACACCAAAAGGGTCACAGATGCGTTGCCGGCCTTTGAGGAAAGTGTAGGCTCGTTTCTTGAAGGTTCCAATGTCGTACTCTTTCGGGAATATCGCTGCCGGAAGTCCGTTCCACAGGGTGGTCGTACGTGGTAATACAATTAACGCTTTATTCAAATATAGTTCTGAAAAAGTAACTAAAACTACCTATGCCAATACCTTCTACTTCACTTGATCTAATAACGCAGTTTTGTTTTCACCGACATCGGGCCCGAGATTCCTTTGAGTACTATTCCTTATATTCGGATCTGGATGCACGTCCACTTGAACTGTATATAGATTATTTTTATTTCTGTGAATTGCCGTATGAGATGGAAGTGAATCCTTTTTACTCACTATATGCTTTGTGGGACGACGACCGATTATTTTTATCTCATCCGGTCCCAATTTCACTGTGTTCATGGTTACTTTCACGTTTATACATGTGTGTGTCGTTAAACTAACGATTCTTATGTTTGTAATTCTTTAGGGTATTTAATTTGCATAACTTCATTTCAAATAACGATTACACTGGACCGTCGCAGACCGAAATCGCGAGCCACAAGTCGGAGCTGTCCCGCGAGCTGGGCGCGCTGCGGCAGTGCCTGCGGGAGGGGGGCGGGACAGAGCGGGGCGCGCTGCGGGCCGAGCGGGACCACCTGCGGGACGAGCGGGACCGGCTGCGGAACCGCGTGGGCGCGCTGGAGCGGGAGCTGCAGGCGCGCACGCCCGACGATAGGGACAACGCAGTAAGTGCCTACATTAAATGGTGGCTCCAACTGTGCGGTTGCAATGCGTTTCAATGTAGATTGGGTATACATGAGTCACGAAGCCAGCTCTCGGCCCCCGCGGCCGCGCTTGATCCCCGATCACTGGCGTCGCCGCCGGAAGACAAGGAGAATGCAATATGTGGGTATATTAAGTTGTGTCTCGAACTATACGATTTCTATATACATATATTAGATGGTGCGATACACATCTAAGGCCCGTATTAATAAACCATTCTCAAGATTGACAACAGTCTTGTGACTGGTCTCAAGTAAACATGTTGATTAATAAACCTAACTTGAGACCTGACAAGCACGTGCACACTCAAGCAGTACTCACTTGAGAGGTGCGCGTATTAATAAACGAAAGTCGAGACTATCATTCATTAGCCGCTGAGGCGTATACTTCAGAAGTGATCTCAGCTGAGTAAACCTTAAGATTGGTTTATAAATTAGCACGGAGCTTGAGATAGCGTCAACTTCTTAAGACGCATCTCGGGTGATACAGCCTCAAGACTTGTATTGAGATTGGTTTATTAATACGCACATAAGACTCGTTCAACTATACTCTAGACAATGGAGTGTAAATCTAAAACAAATTCACCTCCGCTTTACAAGTAAGGGAGGTGAGTACCCTGACAATATTTGTTTAAAAATCTTTTCATATCTTCCTGCTAAATATAGTGTATAACCATGGCAAATTTCAACTTTATAACATTGATAGTCGGCGAGAAACTTGTGATACACAGACGGGCATTAAACTATAATATAATATATAACATAACGGTGCCTGGTTGACTATGAACCCCTAAAATTTAACAGGATTGCTAGGGATACTAAGCTTTGAAGGCCCTGCGCTTGCGGACTCGCCATCGCTGCTCCGTCTTGGTGATTCGAAAACAGTTTTCTGTATTTTATTTAAATTATTATACGAGTAAGGTAACAGCAAAAGTTATGTATGAAACTGCGTAAATGGGCACTACAACACTCGAGCTGTCTATTATGAGACACATTGTAATGACCATCTTTACTTTGCAATTGTATAATTGCACTTTTGTTGTGTAAAGTTTAAAATGTCTCACAAACGGTAGCTGATGTACCACAGGTAACAAGACTGGACTAGAATGAAAGATTTCCAAACTCACGTTTCCCCACTTCACAGTCAATAATGCAAAGACTTATGAATCTGGTCCAGCCCCTGATTATGTAACTCTATGAGTATCATCATCGATGACGTTGACCAATGAGAAACCGTTAAATTGCCGAGCGAACGATGAGCCAACCAATCACACGTCCGAACGTAACCGATGACGATAACGATGAAATTATGTAATTGAACCCCTGAGCAGGCGCTCCTCCCTCAATTGTGACTCCTATAAACTAGGCACAACAAATAGTACTGGACGCCTACTGAATGTGGACGTTGCCCTAACTGATCTATTGCAACCTTGACCCCAGGTCTAATTAAAGAATAAAAGAGGGGCTGGATACGCGTTTGAGCACGAGCTGACCTGATGGAAAATGACGATGTCGCGATCTCAGTCTTACCCTGCTCTTTGACGAGTAGGGGATTGTAGGATTTAGGAAAAAACAGAAGCCGGAATGGGATTCCATATCTTGGTAGTTCGCATTGTGAATGAAGAGCCCATCGCTTGGTACAGTCAACTCCATATTCGAACTAATAATATGTCACATACAAACTGCGAACATGCCGTCTATCGTCAAGGCAACTCAATTCAAACATAAAAAAGTTTAATCGTAAGTTATATATTGAAAACGTCATGACTCATGACATACAATTATCGCACATTCACAAGGCAGACTACTCACAGAAGAAAAAGCAAGAAACTCAAGGGTTGCTTTAAAAGTATTTTTACTATTTATGATTCGGAGGCCTCCCTTTGACCAGCAGTGGTGACAATATGGGCTCAATAATATAATAATAATAGTGATTCGACAAAGAAAAACGAAGACATTAGACCGAATATCGCCGAGCGGTTCCTGTATATGTGTTCTTGTCATCTAGACGACCTGACTTTACGACCTGTTTGGTGTAATAGTTAGCAACTCTGACCACTACACCAAAAGGTTGCGGGTTCGAATCCCGCTAGGGGCATATGTTTGTGTGATGAATACGGTCATGTGTACCCGAGTTATGGATGTTTTCATTTATAATAAGTATTTATTTACAAAAAAAAATGTATTTATGTAGTATATCAACCATCTGGTATTCACAACACAAGCCTATAGTTGCTTACTGTGGAACTAGATGGCGCTGTGTGTATGTCTAAGGATATGTATTATTATTATCTAGATAGTCAGAAATTTTATAATTGCCTTTTGCAGATAGTTTCGTTTAATGGTGATTTTAAATTAGACTGAGACTTCGGGTTCGTACTCACGACTGCAATATTCGAAGTTGTATCATCCCAACTAGTATTATAAATGCGAAACTTTGTGTGTGTGTGTGTATGTTTGTTAACTCTTTACTCCTAAACAGCTGAACAGATTTGGTTGAAATTTGGTTAGTAAAACTACAACCTGGATTAACATATAGGCTACTCTTCATTCCGGAAAAGTGACTGGTTCCTGTAGGGTAGCTATTATTGCTTTTGAGTCGTAGAGTGACACATTTGGTAGTAGAACTAATTCTATGCGGACGAAGTCGCGAGTAACAGCTAGTTCGTTATATACGTGTAAGAGATGCATATCCGCATCGTTTATTCATACAAAAAAGTTGCTACTTTAATGCTGGTGAAAGCGGGCCGCTTGAGCGAAACATGGAATAATATACCTTCGCCATTTCGAGTTTATTTTATTCAGTGTCACATATCATAAACTAAACAATAATCTTAAATACCAACAATATATATATATATATATGTCGCACCGAAAAGGCATCCACTCATCATATGCCGAAGCACCAGTTAGATACCACGAAAATTTGGTTAATACAGAAGCAAAAAGAACTAAACGAAAATATGCAATAGGCGGCAAGGGACAAATATCATAATTATTCAGCTATTTAAGTCAATCTACGTAAACCACTCAATGTAACACTACATGTATACTACCCTGTACTACACTACATACATACACACACACATGCGCACACATAGTCTCACACATACACACTCACACTACTACAATGTACGCTGTGTTCCCTCGCTATGGGAATTTGTTTGAAGGTGAGGCGGCGATGGCTGAAAACCAGCGCTGTGCAGGTGAACTCTGAGGAGGACTTTCATGTTTGGTACAAATGTGGCAGTAAAGGATTTATTTATTAATTCCTATAATGAGCATATAATGGAGATAAACAGCAATGCAAATTACGTTGAAGGCGAGTGAGGCGAATTCTCCCTTATTCGAGGCATCCAACAGTGGGTTTGCATAAACATATGATAATCTTTGAAAATACTATCAACTACTCCATGAAGTTTTATGGTTAGGTTATGGTTTTATTAAGATTGTGGTATTCAACATGAAAATTTGGATTATTTTAATTACGTGCATCCTAATTTTAAATGACGTGAGCGTGACGAGAGCTTCAAGGGGATGAAGAACGCATCACCTCTGCTGGTCCCACTCCTGTCCAATATGAGCGACATGTCAGATTTATAAAATCTGTTCTGTCGTGCCGTATATAAATGGATATTCTTCTAAACACACGAAGAGGCACTTAGGCGCTCTAACGAGATCGCCGTGTCATGCAGAAAAATAACTCGAGGACCGCTACTTCCTAACCTCCCACCGCGATATAAGAAGATATAAAGATATACAAGGTGTTGTTATATACATTGGACGCATTTTTATAAGGTGGGAAGAACTTTCACTGTGGGTTCTACACTCGAAATCGTGAAAAAGAAATCTTCTGTTCAAAGATACAATGCTTCAGCATCTCTCTGCTTTCCGTCTTCGATTTAACCTCTTGCTACGACATGAATTTCAATGCTTACTGGACCAAAATGTATGGAACAGCTCATCCTTACTGAATTGCAGCGCTTAGTTCCTTTGTTCCCAGTAGTTCTGTTGGACAGTTCTGTTAGCCGAACTAATGGGAATTTTTGTCTCTCTAGTTCTGTAAATAACTTGAACTTTTTTTTGACCGAACTAATGGGATTTTTTTGTCCCACTAGTTCTAGTGAATAACATGTCAACCTAACATGAAGGGTATGGCGGGCGATCCGGGCTCGCTCTGCTCGCCCGGCTCGCTTCCGCCATACCCTTCGAACCTAACCTGTCCATGTCGGGGTGCCAAAAACTCCCGTGCTCGCTTCGCTCGCACTCGAATTAGAACTCCTACTGGGAATCCCTAGTACCATTTGTTCTATTGATAGAACTAGTGAGACAAAAATTCCCATTAGTTCGGCCAACAGAACTGTCCAACAGAACTACTGGGAACGTAAGGCTTAGTTTGAACCCTGAACCACGAGCCCTGTAAAATCGCGTCCAATAAACACTGGAATAAAAAAAGTATGTCAGATTCCCATTAGTTCGGCCAACAGAACTGTCCAACAGAACTACTGGGAACGTAAGGCTTAGTTTGAACCCTGAACCACGAGCCCTGTAAAATCGCGTCCAATAAACACTGGAATAAAAAAAGTATGTCAGTTTTATACAAATATATTCATCAAAAATTTTGTACATGCCTCAAATAAATCAAAAATATTTTTTTTTATGAACAACGGGTTGGTACTTTATAAATGCGTATAAATATGTTCAATGTTTGACGCAATTGTCTGTCTTGCTGCCGACCTCGTCGTCGTAGTTGGTGACCTTGGCCTCTACATCGACAGAGCTCTGTTTATCTTCGAGTTCAGAGCAAAGCGGCTCGATAGACCACAGCGCTATAGAGTGCACCACATAAAGACTGAAGTATAACGCATACAACAGACCCGTGAGCATCGCCAGTGCAATGGGGTACAAGCGGTGGTTGATGTCACTGTCCAGCTTCCACGCGTCCTCAGTCCATGTGCGGAAGTATTGGCAGAAACGTCTGTGGGGAGAGTAAACGTTGGTGAGGATCAGAGTCTATGTTTGGTTGGCTCATCGCTATAATTTAAGGGCTACGTAGTTAATTGCCGCCCGAGATAGGCATTACTGACGATAACATTACGGGCGCGGACATGAATTGCGTGTATGACGGACGCAGCGGCTTTCGATCTTATAGTACATTAAAACATAAAATCTACACAATATCGTAGTACTGTTTCAGTTCCGTGCTCTAGAAGGTTGTGTTTCTACCTTAATTTTAAAAAAGTGTGTCGAACACACCAGTTGTTCTGTAGCATGTCATCATCATCAGCCTGTTTATGGACTAAAGTCCATTGACCTGATCTCCATTTCTATTAGTAACACACAGTAGTGAATCGCCTTGCGCAGATCCTTACAAAATCAAGTTACTCGTAGCATGGTAATTGCCGAGATGTGAGACAGAGACTTGATCTCAAGCAGTACTCACTTGAGAGGTGCGCTTACTATAAACCAAACTCAAGACTGTCATTCATTCGTCGCTTAGGCGAATACTTGAGACGTGATCTCAGTTGAGTAGACCTCAAGATTGGTTTATAAATTCATGTGAGACAGAGACATATCGAAGTGGTCACCGACCGTCAAAAGGATGTAGCCAGTCCATTGCTACTTCTCACAAATACAAGCTGGTATTGGTGAGAAGTAGTTTTAACCTATGTTCAACAACGCGGAACATGTACTATGTTCCGCGTTGTGTATCTCTTCCTACATCGCCTTTCAACCTTATACTATATAATTAAGTACTAATAATACGTTCCCCAAGGCATGATAATATGCGCTTACCTTAACTATCACTAGATCTGTTAATTTTTGAATTCCTTAATGACATGATTGAAAAGTTCAAAGAGCACTAAGGATTTTAGCTCATATCTCGCGAAACTGGGATTTTTTTTAATGCCTTGTATGAAGCTTTTGTTTGGCCCAAGCGAGAGGTGAATACTCACTTGAGGTTGGGTAGCGCTCGCTCCAACATGGTGACGACGCAGTGCAGCACGTGGGTCAGAACTAGCACTACGACCCAAACCGCCAGCAAGTACGGCGGCCACCGGAAACTGCCGAGCGCCGCTGTAACATGCCACATATTACTATACCTATTAGTACAGACAATACTAAATTAATCGTTCATGGAAAAGAATAGCCCGTAAGGCTGCTAAAATGCAGAGCCTTGAACACCGTCGCAAAGTCGCCTGTCTCTCAGTTTTTTACAGGTTACATTTCGGGGAGCGTGCGTTGGAATTACATAATCTTATTCCACCGTCACCCTTCCATCTTCGGACCACAAGGCGTGGGGAGGGATTCCACCCGTATATAGTTAATATACCGAACATTCGCACTAAGAAGTTCGATTCTTCATTCATCATCCGAACAGCCAAGGCATGGAACTCCCTTCCGGCGTCAGTCTTTTCTGAATCCTACAACCTTGGGATCTTCAAGAACAGAGATCGCGTGCTTCATCTCCGACCACATCGTCACTTTCCATCAGGTTAGTGAATCATAAAAAAAAAGAAGGTCGGTGCTCTAGTGCTTAATACGGGGGGACGGTCTTTTCCTTAAATCTGCAGATTTTGCTTATAACTCTTGTGTATTCTACATTGAAAAATGGACGTTCCGACTTTAAGTTGATTAAGTGAAAAGCCAACATAGTATTTTAGGGCCGAGGATCAAACGATCGTACCTTTTGTTATATCAATGTCGGATCTTAAGTAGTTGAACCTCTTGTGCACATAATAACTGCAACCCTCCCGTTGCAGACATCAATTATCATGTTGTCTTCTCGAAGTAGCATGCCATAAATCAGTAATTTCTTTGGCCCTTTCGTTGTTCCGGAGCTTGGTGCCAACCCAGCCGGCCTGGGAGAGGGCATTTGGCCAGGAAGGAATGAAGCATTTGTCATTACTTAGCAGACAGTCGAGCTCAACCCTTCAAACTGGTGACAGTTTGCTTCTGAAAAATAAATGGCGGTGGGAGGGCTTCCCGGGAAGATGAAATCCTTCCAGCGACCCAGCAGGGTCCGCCGGGGGCCGTACCTTGCACGAGGGCCCGGTTCCCCGGCGCCGCGCCGTCCCCGTCGGAGCGCTGCCCCGCGTCCAGCGAGCGCACGCGGCGCCGCGCCTCCAGCAGGCGCAGCGCGTGCTCCGACGCGGCCCGCACTCGCGGCTCCGCGCCCCGCTCCGTCCGCGACGACTGCGCCACACTTGCATATTAGTATCGACGCGAGAGGAAGGTTCAAACACGGGCGTGTTCATTGGGTCACAGAACGAACGAGCGGCAGTGGCCGCGCCTGGTGTGGAATTGCGCAAATGCGACGTGTCGGTCGTATTCTGTCATCTATATCGTCTAGTATTGAGTGTGACGAACCTAGCGGTGAGTTTGTCGACCAAGGAAGGTCGTGAATACAATAAACGTTATCCATAATGTACATTCCTTCAAATCGTTTGACATATTTTGATTTTACCAGGAGGCATTTGCCGGCAAGAATCAATTCCCGCATTATGATGTTCCATTGTGAAGGATAAGAAAGGTAATCAAGAGATAAGCTTAAGAGGCATACCATGCTCGAGCTCAGTCCTCAGGGTTACAAGTAATCTTACGAGTAAAATTGTCTTCCACCAGAGGACCAGCTACCTCATTTGCCACACTACGACAGAATAAACCTCTCAAACTGCTAAATAAAGGCTAATCACATGGGAAAGAGCCAAGCTCGAATCCCCAGTTTTAGGGCACCATCACGTGCATCAAATCCATCTGTCAATGCTCCAAAGGGGACGAACTGCATCAGGAATTAAATCCAGAATATGACAAAGAATTCACTTATTAAAGCCATCTCAAGTGACACAATCGGGTAATTACACAATCGAGAAACATACTACAAGTAAATTGTGATTGCCATCTAATTGTCAGTGTCTCAAGGTGGAATCAACAAGGTCTTCCAACTAAGCATCTGCAGCCGATCATTACAATGCTGGTTTCCAATCATATGCCTATGGAATGAGTCCTGAGCAAGTACCACACAGATCCGTCAAAACACCAAAACGGTTGACGCGATACCTGGTTGTATGTATCAAGTGTGTATAGAATAGCACTCACCGATGGAGATATCCTGGCATACGACATGGGCGCCTTCTTTTTATCCTCGGACTTGGTCTCCTTCACGTTCAGCTCCGTCTTGGTGAACGACGGGTGGTCGCCGCACATGCTGCAATACACACCATCATTTCAGACTAGAAATCAGCATTCAACAATCAGAGTTACTCGAAACGTTACATTGTAAAGAATGGGACTCGGAATCGCGTTCAGCTGAAACAACAGCTCTTAATATCTTTATTGTACACAAAGCTGTTACAGAAATATGCATTGTATATAAAATGTATAGAGGCGAGCTTAACTCCGATAGAGTTTTCTACCAGCAAACCTTAGAGATACATAGTGTTTATTAGATTGGGCAGAAAATAGTGTACACAACAATTAAAAAATAAAAATATAAAATAAAAAATAATATACAGAGTGGAAAGTTTCAATGGGGCAGCCAAGGGAGGTACCTTAATCGTTGCAGCTACAAAAAATTGGTCTTAGGAGACTATCCATAATTTTTCAAAAAAATTTCATTCCCATTCACAGATTTTCAAAAAAATGTACGGTTAGCAAGAAAATTACCATTTCTCACAAAAAATTTTTTTGATGCTAATCGATCCTGTTTCGTATGCTGATCAAAAAGTTCCATGGGACCAACTGAAGTTTCAGTACTAGAAAAGTTAGAAATCAAAAAAAACTTTTCCCATACATATGCAGTCAATTAATTTTGTTTCACTTGGAACTTACGTAACCTCGATAGTTTTCTGAAAAAAGATTTACTTACCTACCTAGTTCAAATTCAAATAAGCTTTAAATTTCGAACTTTGTTTTCTTTTTATAATGCGTACTTTCTTTTGTTGCTTATGTCAAAATCTGATTGCGTGTGGTGTGCTTTTGCGAGTAGGTGCTTTTAGTTATTATTTTTTGCAAAAATGAGCTCAAATTCTGAACGTTTAGACTTGCTGGAAGCTTATTTTGTAAATAATAAAAATTCATTTGCTGCGTTGCAATGGTACAGGAGGAGATCTCCAAATCGACATGTACCAACCAGAAAGGTTATTACAAACCTTATAAGAAACTTAGCCGAAGGTGGTTCTTTTAAGAAGAAATCTGTACGTTAACCATTTGTTTTAGACGAAAATTTGGAAATTTCCATTTTAACATTAGTCGAAGCGTTTCCCGAAACATCTTCAAGAGTCGTCGCTAAAGAAGTTGATGTCTCGCATACCCTGGTACTGAAAGTATGGAAGAAATATGGATATAAATGTATTCGACATGGGCGACTAGTTCAAGCTTTACATACAGGGGATGCCGCTCGTTGACTAGCTTTCTGCAGATGGTTAAATGGGAAAATAAGTAGAGATATGCAATTCCTTGATTACATATTATGGTCTGATGAAACGAATTTTTCAAACAACGGTATGTACAACCGGCGAAATAATCATTATTGCAGCCAAGAAAATCCTCTCAGACTTTGGGAAACCCATAATCAAATTCGATTTTCTTTTAATTGTTGGTGTGGTTTAAAGGGAAACGAAGTAGTAATGGTGGAATTTTATGAGGGCAACTTAAATTCCGACACTTACAATAACATAATATTAGAAAATGTATCAAACATTATTGATAATCTACCATTATCAGAATCACGAAGAGTTTATTTTCAACAAGATGGTGCTCCTGCACACAACAGCCGAAACACTCGTTGTTCTTTGAATAGACAATTTGGTGAGCAGTGGATTGGGACTCGTGGCCCTGTTTCTTGGCCAGCGCGTAGTCCGGACTTAACGCCGCTTGATTTCTTCCTGTGGGGCTATTTAAAAAATGAAATTTATAAAAAGAAATATGACAGTGTCGAAGAATTAAAAAACTCGCTCTGTACAATTTTGTATGGAATTCATCCAAATAAATTATTGGCCGCCACGCGGTCAGTACGAAAACGAATACATTTATGCATTAATCAAAATGGAGAACATTTTGAGCACCTTATATCATAAAGTTATTAATAAAAATAATTATTATTTTTCAAATAATTTTATTGTTTGATTGCATATGAATCTTCTTAATCATTTTTGTAGCTACAACAAAAAGTTACCTCTTGTTATGGCCTGACAAAGAAATCTAAGTACTTTAAATGTATGAAAAAAGTTTTTTTTGATTTCTGACTTTTCTAGTACTGAAACCTCAGTTGGTCCCATAGAACTTTTTGATCAGCATACGGAACAGGATCGATTAGTATCAAAAATTTTTTTTGTGAAAAATGGTAATTTTCTTGCTAACCGTACATTTTTTTAAAAATCTGTGAATGGGAATGAAATTTTTTTGAAAATTATGGATAGTCTCCTAAGACCAATTTCTTGTAGCTGCAACGATTAAGGTACCTCCCTTGGCTGCCCCATTGAAACTTTCCACCCTGTATATAAATAAATATACCACATAACCTATCCAATATACATATATATAGTACGAAGTATAAACTGTAATTTATAAAAATATTATCTCTGTTTACAATACAGTACAATACAGCTCAAACTCAAACTCAAACTATTTATTGCATATCACAGCTCTGTTTGTGTTGTGTATCATGAGACGGGAATGCCACAATGAGTATTACTTAATTGATGTCTATTGCCGAGTGTGTATAGCTTGGAATTGTAATGTTATTATTAATCTAACTTGACCTGTATCACATCTGATGTTAAGTGAACATGAAGCCGAAGGTGAAAGCGTACTGACCCGGTAATCTTATCTGGGGGACTGGCTATCTTATCTCTGACAACCGGAACACAACAATGCTATTAACATTGCTGTTTGACGGCAGACTTAGATAAGATGGTCGTAGCTAGCCAGGCTGACATTTAAAATGCCCTACCACCATGTTTCCAGATTTAGCATCATCTTCACTCGACATCAGGTATGATTAAGGTCAGACTAACCCGCTGTGCATGATAAAGGCGGCATTTAGTATCATTACATTAATTAGCGTTCTCGCATGTTTATTTTCCAATTGACAATCAGGCAAAGACATTGTGATGTGAATTGCCGCATCCAGCACGTAATCACGGGAAACTTAACTAAGAAATGCATCGACTCTGTATCTGATCGGTGGAGAAGCAGGCAATATAATAATAGACATACACACAGCGCCATCTAGTTCCACATTAAGCAACTATAGGCTTGTGTTGTGGATACCAGATGGTTGATATACTACATAAATATTTTTTTTTGTAAATAAATAATATAAATGAAAACATCCATAACTCGGATAGACATGTCCGTATTCATCACACAAACACATGCCCCTAGCGGCATTCGAACCCGCAATCTTTTGGTATAGTGGCCAGAGTTGCTAACCACAACACCAAACAGGTCGTCGTACTAGAGTAAGGCGGCCAAAATATATTTACTTACAATATGAAGTATTATTTATAGTATTGTTATTGCCTTGAGTAGATACTTAGGAATTATTTCGCCAAGTTTTTATATAGATAAGGTATTTTTTTTTAATTATAAAACCAAAGGATCCACTTACACCATATCGGGTAGTTTGGGTAGATCGCTCTTGGGCGGCTCCATCGTAAATTTCTTTTTATCAGCAGATCATCCTAAATCAACGAAATTTACCAAATAAATAACATTAAATACATTAAAAATATATATGAATAACGAATCACGCGAAACAATACATGTCACGGATACATCGCCATTGACAATTCCTCTGGTGACAGCGGGAGACATTCCAATTCTAAGTTTTTGAAAAGTAAAAAGATGTTTATTTTGCAAAGGAGATGGATCGTTGATTGAAACTTATTGTTGTTGATAATTTTTGGGAAGTTTGAATAGTCGTCCGGATATTTGGGGGGAATTCGGCGAGTCATGTCGGATTTTTCTTCCTGCAATTTGTATAGTTTGACTTTTTTGGTGTGTAATTAAAATTTTGTGCAGCAAATAGAAGTGATTGTATCTGTGATAATTAATAATAATAAATAAATAAATAAATAATAAATAAATAATAAATAAATGTCTTTGCACATACACACAGCGCCATCTAGGTCCACAGTAAGCATCTAGGCTTGTGTTATGGATACCAGATGATTGATAAACTACACAAATACATTTTTTTTGTAAATAAATACATGTATAAATGAAAACATCCATAACTCGGGAACACATGTCTGTATTCATCATACAAACATATGCCCCTAGCGGGATTCGAACCCGCGACCATTTGGTATAGTAGCAGAGTTTCTAACCACTACATCAAACAGGTCGTAAAATTGGGAGTCGGTTTTATGAATGAGCATTTATTTTTAACTAGCTTTCCGCCGGCGGCTTCGCCTGTGTGGAATAATTTTATCGCGGATATGTTTAATTTGTTTATCCCGCGGGAACTACTTACTTTATCGGGATAAAAAATATCCTATGTAATCCAGGGCACATTCTACCTATACACCAAATTTCATCCCAATCCGTCCGTCCGTTTCGCCATGATTGGGCAACAAACAAATAAACAAACATCCAAAACTTTCGCGTTTATAATATTAAGTCCTAATCTATGAAATTGGCGTTTTGTATGAAGAATTTCATTAAGACTCTTTTCTCCATACAAACATTTTTGATTTTTTTATTAGGTATGGCAAATCCAAATTTAGCTAAACTTTGTGTGTATTATCGGATAACATTAAGTTAAGTATAGGCAGCGATAATTTTTAAAAGTAACCGCTTTATAAAAGTTTCAGCGCATCTATGAAATTATTATGGGAAGCACATGAAAAGAGCTCTGTTCAAATTTTTTTCATTATGTGATTTGGCCCAGAAATTAAAAGATATTTCATGTGAAAACTTGAAATAATATTCCATTTTCCAAATAAAAAACAAATTTGCATATAGCTTTGAAAATCGCAGGAATTGGTACATATGATTAACGAAGAAAAAAAACTCCAATTTCATAGGTTAGTTAGTTAGTAATAGTTAGATATAAAATAATTTTGTCCTATGAAATATTTTTTTCACTGTTGCGCAATGTGAAAGGCAGTGTAAACACATGATTGATTCTGCAAATCCAATACCTTATGAGATGATAATAATAAGCACTTTACATACGTGTAAATGTCATGATGTCTTTGTGAGTAGATTTGAGTTGAGATGATGTTACTTTTAACAGCGACAGATAATGTGGTCATCAGAGGCTACTTCTAAACCAGTTCTCCCGGGTCTTCATGGTACAAAATATTATGTACTCCCTTATCTTTACGGGTCGTACTTTATACCCCTGCTTTAAAATTATAAGGCACGTTTATGCTAGACGCTGTTCAAAAAGTATTTTTGAAGTCAGATCGTAAATGCTTAAAAACGCTTTAATATGTATAATCGTTGTCCCCAGGTTCGATACCTCCACAGCAGATGCTTGCGACTAGAGAGCTGCCGCAAGGCGCTGGTCTGGCAGAAGCGTTACCTGCAGCGAGTGCTGGCCGGCTACACCGAGCTGGAGAGGAAACTCCATCTACCGTCGTCTAGGATGGAGGAGGCCAGTCGCGGGAAGAAGCGATTCAAGTGAGTGTCGTGTATTTTTTACACGGAAATTACTCTTAAAGGATGACTTTATTGTCCGTTTCATTGTCTAAGACCCCTTTTCTTTTGATAGAGGTGTCAAGCTAGAATTCATATTAAATACTAGGCCTTATAGTCTTGTAAAGTTATTTAGTTTCCAACTCAGTCCTATAATAACTATTTAAGTATTTATAAACCAAAAAACCCGACAGCATATTTTGTATTTTGCGGACGCCATGTTGGATTTTTTACTATAAAATGTATCCTATGACACTCCGGGTGCCAAGTCGAATCTAACGACGTGTTTCTTTAAAAAAAAATGCTCAAATATTACCTACTTCTCATTTTTATTTCTTAAGCAATGCAGCTCGACGACATTTTCAGCTAAAACACATGCATGCCTAACTATAACATGCTTAGTTTTTTATCCATCAATAAGTTTACTGTGTTTAATAAAAGTCTACCTAATTAAATATCAGTTAGTATTTATTGTTATTAAGATACAAATTAAAAATAGGGTTTTCTAAAAAAAATCTAAGCTAAGCTAATTTTTTACCGTATTTTCCCTGGGCTACCAGGCTCGAATCACAAATACATCAATACCTATTTCAAAAGCGCAACGTTCGAGTTTGCTGCTCAGTCTTCTCCGAGGAGTCACTCGTGACGAGTAGTAATTTTACTCCTTCAATTGATAATGTTTTATTCCATGAAATCTTTTGTTGAATTTTGAATATGTATGGGCGGTGTCGCTTCGGCAGATGCGTGGCGATGGCGGTGGTGTGCGTGCTGCGCATGGGCTTCCTCGTGCGGCGCCGGCTGCGCGTGCGCGCGCTCGCCCTCTCCGCGCTGCAGCCCCTCCCCCACCCCCACCCCCACCCCCACGCTCCGGACACACCGTGAGTATACTGTGACGTAGGGCGGGTGTAGCCTCACTGGCACTGCACTCATCACCATATGCGCTGCTGTTTGACCAATGCCGGAAATATCCTTATATATTCTATTGTGTGGATAATTTAACCATCTGCCTCCGACATTATATAACTTACAGACAGTCTATTCCCAGTTTATACTAAGTGCAGAATGATCCAGGACCCCGATTCTCGTGCATTCGACTTTTCACTGTCGTTGGAGATTGGCATATCTAACTCTTTCACATTTATATGCGAGTGCAAAAGTGACAAACCTTTTAACCGCCTCCGTGGCTCAATGTAAACAACATTGGGTTTACGATTCGGAGGTCGCGGGTTCGATCGCCAGCGGGGTACATGTAGTACTCGGTTTGGTTGGTGGCAGGTCATTTTAAATGTCCGCCTGGCTAGCTACCACCATCTTATCTAAATCTGCCGCCAAACAGCAATGCTAATAGCATTGTTGTGTTCCGGTTGTCAGAGATTAGATAGCAAGTCCCCCAAATGTGTTGGGGTTTCCGGGTCAGTACGCTTCCACCTACGACCTCATCTTCACTTAACATCAGGTGTGATTCAAGTACGAACCCGTCGTGCATAAAAAAAAACCTATTGATGTCTATCGACGGTCAAATGTCGAGTGCGCGAGAATCGGAGTGCGATGTTTCAACCTACAGTATTGATCGACTCATTTGATTACTAGCGGTTCCGAGTACATGGCACGTAGAGACGTTACGTAGTCACAAAATTGAGTGCCGTAGGACACCGTTCACCTTTCGTAAGCGAGCATCATTGCACTGAACTAGTAGTATAGCGAAACCCACCTTCTACCGTTCCTCTGCAACTGGTGTATAGCCAATATCAGGTACAGCTGAACGTCGCCTACTGAAGGTAAGCGAGTCCGGGGCCTGATTTACCCACAGGCTAATTAGGCTAGACCCCGGGGCACAAGGACCGAGCGGTACGGGGCACAGAACTTTGTATGACTGAGTTTTACATTTTTATGCCTACTGAATAGATTTCGATAAGGCTAAGAGATAGACGACTGCATCTGACGGAAAACCTTTTACCGCGGGAACTTATTCTCATAATAAAATATAAAAATCCAGTAGGATATTCGGTGTATGGGTATACATATAGGCAAAACCAGGACAGGTCGATGGGGGCGCATATTCATACTTAGCCTAGGGCTGTTAGAAATCTAATTCCCAGGTCCCAGGAAATAGAAGTGTAGAGGAAGAAAAGTAATTTCCTCTCCCCTCTCTAGAAATTTTCAAGAAAAGAGTAAAAGAGCATTATTTGTCTTTATGATTTCTCCTCAGTATTATACTATATTTACCATAATATGAGTATTGATAATGTATATAATTGTTTATACTTCGTACTATATATATGTATATTGGATAGGTTACGTGGTATATTTATTTATATATATTATTTTTTATCTTATTTTTTTTTATAAAATAATTTTCAATTGTTGTGTACACAATTTTCTGCCCAATCTAATAAACACTATGTATCTCTAAGGTTTGCTGGTAGAAAACTCTATCGGAGTTAAGCTCGCCTTTGTACATTTTATATACAATGCATATTTCTGTAATAAATTTGTGTACAATAAAGATATTAAGATATTAGAGTGTAGCTAGAATACAAGAATAATACCTGCCTCGAGGTTTAAAAAAATCTAATGGGTAAATTTGATTAGTAATCCGTCACAGGTGTAAATTTCATGTCATTGACATTGAAAGCGACAGAATGTCGTTAATTTTAGCGTTTGAGTATTCGGGGGATAGTGTAGTAATGGCACGTAGCCACTTAGTGCAGTAGTGATGCATAACTAGCCGTGCCGTCTTACAGCGCGTCGCAGTACAACAGTCCCCGCGCGGCGCGGCCCGCCGACGGCCTGGCACGCCGCCTCGTCAAAACACAGGAGCTCCGGCTCAACCTGCCCGCCTCGCCTACCAGTGAGTACCGATAGCACTACATTGGTGTCGATTGGGATGTACACCAACTAAACTAAAACCAGTTTTAAAGTAGTACTGTCTCTCTCCCTGGAACAGTACGATGCGACGGCACCACTCCAAAACTGGTTTCAGTTTAGTTGGTGTACATCCGAATCGACACCATTATCTATAACAGTATGACGTACAATTGCAATGACATACACGCTCTTAGTCGCAGTTCATTTCATATTATTGTATTCCTGAATCCTACAACCTCTGGATCTTCAAGAGCAGAGTGAATAGGCATTTACTGGGATCGCGTGCTTCATCTTCGACCACATCGTCACTTTCCATCAGGTGAGATTGTGGTCAAACGCGAATCCAGTCAATTATAAAAAAAAAATTGGTATAAAACAAGGGCGTATGTCTGTAACGACTCATCAGTAAAAGAGGACAAAGGCACGCAATTGTTAATCGCTGAAAAGTAAATGATCTGTTCGTGTAGCGCCTAGGGTCAACGCACGTACATGTTCACTCACTATGGCGAAACTATCACGTATTAACTTAGATGTCCTATAGATGGCACTACGAGTGCTTAATAGTCACATAATGTTACTTGAATATATGACTTTCTTGCCAACGTTATAGACAATTTATAATAATTGTATAAACGCTCTCTATACATACTAATGCAAGTATGAATATACATAAATAAACACTGAATTGCGCCCAGACACAAATAAAATTTTCTTGAACAAATTTCACTGGACAACCGAGTTACTACAGAAGAATTAATTTCCCTTAGTTCATTCTTCTTTTGTGTCTAGTTAAAATAGAAGACTTCAGATTCCTGGTTTGAAACTGTTTCAATTCAATCGCGGGGTTACAATGGAATCAGTTTATATTTTTGGATAGTTATGGAGATCTCACATGTTAACGCACGGTAGACGCGATGCTAGTAGAACACCATTTGTAAGCCTTAGTTCTTTCTTTCCCCAGTGGGAGACTTCATTCGAAGAACGCCGTATACAGCAAACTCGCCTCGTGAGGATTCTTTTATATTAAGGTTAGTGACTTAATCTGTATAGCCATTTTTCCTTGGCACATATTAAAAAGTTAGGAATTTATTAGAATAGTGTTTTATTATTACTCTAAGGGAATTAGTAGGTGTCCATTTTTTTCGTCGTCCACCGTGCAAGGGCTTCTCCGTTCCTACAGAACTGGAGAAGACGACGAAATGTTTCTGAATGTTAACGATCCGCTGGAGTTGCTCCCTCAGAGCCTCCCAGCACATCCCGCTTTTAAGAACTTTACAAAATATTTGGCCTTCTGTCCACATACTCCAATTTATCTAGTATAATATAGGTACCTTTTAAATATCTCTTGATACCAAAAACATGCATTATACTTATAATATCAACTTTCACAAAGAAACAACTTATTAAGAGGATACCTCTATCAGGGTCTTTATCTTCACTTAATATCAGATGTGATTGGTCAAGTTTTTTTTTTTTTATATGAGTGGGCGGCAAACGAGCATGCGGTTCCTATACCTAGTTACCTATAATTCATAAAACATAATAATTTTAAAACATTTGTTTCTTGGGAAGTTGTTTGTAATTATGAGCTACATGCATATCCTTTGATATAATGAACTAATTAGAAGTCTATATAGGGAAATTATATTTCTAATTGACGGATAAGAAAATAAATGTTTTTGTCGTAGTACAAATAAGGGTCACTTTTGTTTGCGGCATTTAGGTAATACTCGATGGTGGTTACAGCTGTAATTAAATTACATTCATTTCTTTACGCAATCAAACGTATCGCTATAGGTGCTAAAGATAGACTATAAGCCCCTGGGTCCAGTTATGATCACCCATTGATTTTCGCGATCATCTTAGTGGTTTAACGAATAAATACATTATGTGTGTTACCTCTTTTTGTCACTCTTCCGCCTTATTGGTGCAGTATTTCACCGACCTACGTATGGTATACCGAATTACACTACCCCGAAACACGTTTGACCGAGAACGGTTGAACGAATTCCGAGTACATTGCGGAGTTGGTTGCAATTAAAAATTTTAATGATGAACAAACTCCGCAATGTACTCAGAATTCGCTCAACCGTTCTTCGGTCAAACGTGTTTCGGGGTAGTGTAATTCGGTATACCGTACACCATACGTAGGTCGGTGAAATACTGCACCAATAAGGCGGAAAAGTGACAAAGTGACACCAAGCTCTACTGCCCAACTCAAAGCTAGCGATAGAGTAACTAATGACTGTCCGTCCTTGTCATTGTGTTACGATATTACAAGAACGGACATGGCATTAACGTCACAAATGATTACTATTCCTAAAACAATTGAGTTAGGCGGTCTGACTGCTGGCATCTAATTCTCGCTCACTCGAGATTTCAATGTCGATAGATATTAATAGGTTTGTTACTTTTACACTCGCATATTAAGTGTGAAGGAGACAGACATGCCAATGTCTATAGACAGTGAAATGTCGAATGCGTGAAAATAGAGGTCCAGCACTAGGAGCATGACCGGCACGTACGTTTATGTCGCGCGAAATAAAATTTGTCCTGCTTATTCGTTTGGACGAAATATACGAATATGTAGAAGATATAGAGTACATAAAGTACTATAAGGGGACAGTGATTGAGGACCAAGCTCAGTCTAGCAACTAAGCAATGATTTTTTGACCATTTCAGTTCCCCTCGCGGCGAAATTGCGACGGCGTATCTAAACAAGTTAGAGCTGGTGAGTAGATGCCTCAACCAGGCCATGGACGCTTCCAGAGAAGTGCCATGAGCAGCCGCCATTGCGTGACGTCATGCGCGCACTCCACAACCGACCAATCAGCGGACGCAAACAACCCATCTCGCTCCACATTGGTCGATGTACTTTGATGAACGTCCAGTTATACTGGCGCCTTGGTTTTTCATCACCAATGAATTTTATACTTCCGTTATTGCAGAGTCATGTCTTTCGAGAGTAATGTAGGACATTATCTTGGTGATGCTATAACTAGGCGAATGCATTTTTTAATTACAATTATTTCCCAATGCATTTCCTCACGATTGGTTGTA
The DNA here is from genome assembly GCA_949316235.1 of Oegoconia quadripuncta. Lineage (NCBI taxonomy): Eukaryota > Metazoa > Arthropoda > Insecta > Lepidoptera > Autostichidae > Oegoconia > Oegoconia quadripuncta. Next base: position 12,055,268 of record OX438750.1, on the reverse strand, counting down.
GTGCTAAATAGAATAGTGCCAAATTCAAGTGTATTAGGTGATTATGTTACTTAATTTATTTATTTATATTTAAGATTTAAATTATAGGTCGGAGGTTTGAATTCCATGTTTCGTTGTACCGGTTGTTTGTTACCACTCCGCCTAAGTTTTATTTTGTTCAATTATTACGCGGATTTTTTTATTAGAGATGGGCCGAAATTCCTTTTCACGTTCGGTTTAACCGAGTTTCGGCGGCTTGAACCCAACTTCGGCATTCGGCCGACAATCGGTTCAAATTCTGAATGTTCTGTATAAGAAAATATCGTAATAACTCTTGGTTATTCTATTGTTGAGCCCTTGGGTTATCTGATGACCGTCATCAATTTTCTATATCAATTGGACCCTAAATAGAAGCTTGACGATGAGATGATACGTTGGTTGTGATTAAGGTTGAAGCATTAGTTGAAGGCAGGTTTGGATTAGACATAATATGAAGAGGATGTTGCATTTGTGCAAATTCTCAGTTATGCTTTTTAATCCTAACATGGCCGGTCAACGCAGTTGCAGACGCTATACTAGGCCCTAGCTATCACTGAACCACAGAAAGTATGTTCACCAGTTTCTGTATAAAATGTCCAATCGATTTTTCTTCAATTCATTGTATTTATTACTTTAAACCTCATTAGTCCACTTAAAATCACTTAAAATAATGTAAGCAATAATGCACTTTACGTCATGTCACCAGTTCAAGCGCATAACCAAGTTAAGACGTATTGCACCCGAGAACGCGTATTTAAAGAATCGAACTTCGGCCGAATTTGGAATTTTTACCGAATGTTCGGTTCAAGCCACATTCGGCCCATCACTAATTTTTATAGATTGAAGGGCAAACGTCCTACTATAATTCGTCGTCCGATCTTGCCTTAGTATTAATACTAAAATTATGTAATTATCTTCCCTTTTTATACGAATGTACAATATAAGAGTATTTTGTTAGGCTACTTTAGCATTGTCTTTAGACCTTAGAAGTTAATATGCCATATTTCCATATACACTCTTAATGTATGCAAATGTCAAATAAGTAATATATGATGTATATATTTAATAAATATATAATTATTTTTCTAATTTTTGCCAGTGACGTCGACTAGGCACTTAGAAATACTTTGAAAATTGGTGCCTTCCACATGCCATTTAGATTATAATGAAATGAAAAATACTCTTATATTGTGCTCTGTTATAGATTTCGCTGTATCTTGTTAGATGTATTTTTGTCAGACATATATTTAAATCTCGAACATATATTATCTGTAACAGATGTTGGTTGGGCCAGCTTATCCATGACATGTTATTTTTTTGTTATTCATAAATAGATATTAAACACATTGTTTGTAAGACCCAAACGCTTATGTTTGGGATATCTCTGACCAGCCCATTTGAGAAAAAGGTCGTGCAGATCAATGAAATTATATGTGCTCTTACTCGTAATTGCGTGCAACATTGAAAAGAGTGGCGCATGTTCATGGCTCATAAGAACCAGAGTCCAGAGCCCTAGAAACCATAATAATTATAAATAAATATCTATGCACATACACACAGCGCCATCTAGTTGCACACTAAGCAACTAGGCTTGTATTATAGATACCAGATATTTTTTTTAATGTACGACAGCTTCTTACTTGACCCCAATCACACCTGATGTTAAGTGAAGATGAGGTCGAAGGTGGAAGCGTACTGACCCGGTACTGACCGGATATGGTTGATAAACTACACAAATATTTTTTTTTGTAAATAAATACATATATAAATGATGAATCAACCGCCAAATCTCGGAGATATCGGTGAACATACATAAAAAAAATACGCCCCGAATACAGAACCTCCTCCTTTTTTGAAATCGTTTAAAAACATCCATAACTCGGGAACACGTGTCTGTATTCATCATACAAACATATGCCTCTAGCGGGATCCGAACCCGCGACCTTGTGGTAATAAAAATATATCTATAATAGAACACAGGTGAAATATTTGGTGTTTGGACCGTGCGCTAACATATTTGTCACTGTCTCCAAAGAGTTTATTACAACATACATACACGTCATCAACAAGAGACATTTTACCAATTTTTTTATTTTTTTTTCCTTTTTGGTGATACTATATCACCCCTTTCAATGTTGTACGCAATTAGATCAACTTCACTATATAATTTTTTTTATTGCTTATTAATGCCCCTAAATACACGACGGTAATTTGTGTCCTCTATGAGTAAAAAGGATTGCGAGAGGCACGAAGAAACAACCGTGTAAAGGACAATTCATTTTCACGTTTGGTAAGTTGGGATATCTCAACATAATTATGGTCTGATCTTTATAAGGAAATAGCTTGAATAGGTTTTGTGTAATGACATGTCGCATGCCTATTGCAAGTACATAAATACACTAAAGCATTATCCTTATAAAAATTAAACTGTACCTCTTTAAATATGTACAACGCACAACGAACAAAATGTGCGAACACGATTACTAATATTGCAACGACTTGAATTGACCACCAAATATTCTCCTCAAGCTCAATTTCAAGCAAGCATAAACCACGCCATAGGTGTTAGTATAATTTAGTATAGGAAATCTAGTTTTAGCGCGACACGGAAGTACAATTTAGTGTAAGATAGTTAAGGAACGCGATAGACGACCGACCGACTTCTCGACTACGCTGCTTATTTGTGTAGATGTCACATGGCATTCGAAGAATTTTCCTAGATTCTAAACAGCTGGCAATCCGATTTATAAAATTTAAGAATGATTGTGAATACAGGCCCTGATTGGCTGCCAACTAGTTGGTTCTAAACCACTGCCAGGTATCTGAGATTTGACCAGCTCTGTCGAGTAAGATGATTATGTTCGGTAGGTGGTAGGGCATTTAAAAATGTTCGCCTGACTACCGCCGTCTTATCGGGTGACAAGCAGCGCTATTGACACACTTAGATAAGATGGTAATACCTAGTAAGGACATTTAGAAAACCCTTACACCAACCAAAGCACCGAGCCCAGGATTGTTATGCAAACTGTTTATATTGATAGTTGAGTCTTAATGCGAGTGAGATAAGCCTATGCTATTTTAAGATCACTATCGAAGCCTCAATGTGAATCTGCACAAATAAGAATACAGATTTTATTATGCTATAAATCAATTGTTATTATTAACGAATAGATATCTACGAGTGATGTTATGTGTAATCGTAATTATATATTTATTGGTCAATCTGTCAGAGTCACTTTTAATGGTGGGTCAAGCATCACTTGATTTTGATCATTAAGGCTGAATTTGATTCAATTAGCTGCACTCCCCCTAAGGGAACTTCTTTCCTTCTTCGCTCTTGTTTAATTATTAGTCTGGGGCCCAAGGTAGCAATAGAGTCACGCAGGCTATCATCTACCTTCAGTGGGTGCGGTGCAGAGTACCACAGTTGATCCTGTATAGCTTACAGAAGGTGCAGTGGCAGGAGTGCATATATATTTGTAGTACAAAAACAAAATGCACTTTATTGCAACATTATCAAAGTTCATTTTTCTTAGATGCCAAGATATATTTGACCACCATGACTGCTAATATAACTTTGACGTTGCCTGTACAAAATTTCTTAATATAATTTTCGTGTATCTCTTTCTTTCTCTCCCTTACAAGAGAGTCGTTAATAATAACAAGTACGATTGTAACGATTGACAATACTGGGTAAGCCAAAGCAAACGAAAGTATTACGAAGCTGTGTTGACAAACGATTCCATGTTTTTGCAACGATTCGATATCACATTATGTTTTATTATTTAACTTTAGAATATGTGCGCCGAGACGGGATCGAAAATTATTATTTTGAATACTGATTTTTTTAAATATATATTTTGTGACATTGGAGTCTAGTTCTTTCCTTTAGATTTGACTGATGTTCTTTTAGATGCTATTTTTTGTTGAAGTTTCCACTCTGAGCTGGCTCTCGAGTAAACAGGAAAAAAAATAACAATGAAGTACTTACATTAGTGATTGATAATAAACATACCTAAAGAATCGTTAAAGATATCAATTGGGATGTCACTATTCAGACAGTTAAATCACCATAACTTCGAGCTTCTATCAACTCTAGAGTGAATAGGCATTTACTGGGTGCGCGTGATAGATCTTCGGCTACATCGTCACTTTCCATCAGGTGAGATTGTAACCAAACGCGAAACCAGTTTAAAAAAAAAAATAATCTTATCAAACAATGAAATTATTTTTATTTTAGGATAACCAACAAGATTGACGCATATCCAATGCGACAAAAACGCAGTTGTACATAGTTCATCCGCCACCAAGTATCCACGACATGCAAATATTTCTAGCAGTAAACATTGAACAATATTAAATGAAATATTGTGGTAAAAAAAAAATATTCCACAATCAAAAGTAATAAGGTGCATGAATTCACCCCATACACCAATTGACACCAAAAATAACAAATGTTTTAAAACAATCATTTCACTAGACTCCAGGCCACAAACAGTATTTTTCGTCTCGTCTTTTGGCGTAAGGCTGGAGCAGTTTCGATGGACATTTTTATTCCTACCGATCTTGTTTTATTTAGAACAATTATTTGACTAATCTACACTCATTGCGACCAAAGATTTATTTTAGTAAGTGCTAGATTTACTTGTCTAAATTCTAAGTATTATATAAGGAAACTACGAATGTCACTTGAAAGTTTTTATTATTATGAATTTATTAGTGTTCACAATCACTGACAAAATTACATGCCACGAGACGCCAAGCAAGTTTAGCAAGTATGGAGGTTTAAATTTTTATCTTTATATAAATAAAAATAAACAATATCACAATGGCGGATATTATGTGGCATATATTTTGTCTTTGTTTATTTGCAATTAATATTGACAAAAAAATTTCACATCCACCTTTTGTCTAGTCACACCAACGGGCTTCGCAGACGACGCGCTTTTTAACCGACCATATTTACACCATTGCAAGAATTGAGACTAGTTTCACCAATTGTAATTTAATATTGCATTAAGTTACGCCGATAATGTTTGACAAACGTAAATGTTGCGATCTTGAAGATTTACTGTGTTTTTGTTAATTGACAATAAATTTGAACAATGAAATAACAAATATGTTATGCCAAGGGTGGCTAAAGCGTTTATAGCTAATGTGCCACTGGCTGTTTTAAAACTCACTGTTGTCAATAAATGTTGATAAGAAAGAGTAACTCAATTGTACAAGCTAAATTAAGCCGTGTTTATTACCTATGTAAAGACCCGAGTTAATCAAAAAATTGTATGCTACCTACGTTGTTTTTAAATTGAGAAAATAGGGAAAAATACAGCATTGGCATTGGGTAGTTCAATGCTAAATTTTTACTTTTTCCCTCAGTTTAAAAAGAATTTAAGTTGCATATAATTTTTTTGATTAATTTATAATTATTTTACGAGAAGTACGGTTGGATTTAGTTTGTACACGTGCCATAGGTTCGCCTGTTTAGTAGTAATTCACAACTACGTTCACTTGTTATCTAATTTATACTTTAGACTAGGAATGTAACTGTTATTGAAGCTTATGGTCAGATAACGATTAATTTTCGTAATTTAATGGGGCGATTTTAAAGCCGTCCGTCTGCGTAGCTCATAAAATAAGTAATTTTATATCACTCTGGTGCCATACAAAACGCTCTCTAAACAGACAACACGTTCTAAAGTTGAGAAAAGGTAATAAAAATGATTATTTTGTATCGAGTAGTTTCATTTTGGCTTCAGTTTGCAGCTGCAGGGGGCTGTTCGGCACGGGACCACTTTAATAGGCGGTAGTGTGCTCTGTGGATTACATAACATTAAATATATTTTGATTTAAGGTTTGTCAATGAATCGTCCGAATATTCGAACGCTCCTTTTAAGAGCTCCCTAAACATCGTTCCGTCGTTTTGAATGTCAACGACATGAAATCTCTTAGCGAGTCGATGGCAAAATCATCAAATTCTTGAGGACCAGAAAGTGGCCACGCGTACAGCATTGTCTGTGGCATCGTAGAGATGTACGCTACAGTACAAGTGTCGGGACACGCAGCAGCAAGCACCGATTACCGTCCGTGTAGCCCTACTTGGACACTAAGGGCCTGTTGAAGTTAAGAAATATTTGAGTATTCGGGCGTAAGACTTACGAATAACAATAATATGAATGTTCAGCCGTTTCAAAGCAAAGAAAACACGCAAAAATCACATCGTCACTTATCGTCAGGTGAGATTGTGGTCAAAAGGCATTTCCAGTCAGTCATTAAAAAATGTAAACTAAGGCCCGTATTCATAAACCGTTCTTAAGATTGAGATGACCTTAAGTTAACGCTTGTTGCATTTAAAACTGTATTGAGATCAAGACGCGATCTCAATCTCAAGATCGATTTATTAATACAGCCCTAAGCGTAAGTAAGTAAGTTAATTACTCTGTTTGGTGGGTGGTAGGGCATTTTAAATATCTGCCTGGCTAGCTGCCACCATGTTATCTAAATCTGCCGCCAAGCAGCTATGTTAATAACATTGTTGTGTTCCGGTTGTCAGAGATAAGATAGCCAGTCCCCTAAATGTGTTGGCGTGTCCGGGTCAGTACGCTTCCACCTTCGACCTCATCTTCACTTAACATCAGGTGTGATTGAGGTCAAGTACCAACCCATTGTGCATAAAAAAAAATGCCACTAATAATAAAAAGTGATCAGCACCCCACACCCGTACTCAAGTCAGTAGAGTCGTTTTATTAGTACATGTGCGCAATTCCCATGAATTTAATAAGCTGGCAGGAGAAGCTGACTAAGAAATTGACCTTGGATATAAGCTTCATCAGTTGTTTCAACTGCCTGCTTATTCGGCAATAATAATAAAATTGTCGAGATCCTTAACAAAAAAAGCGAACGACGGTCCTGCTGCATATTCTCCTGTTATTTAAGTACGGCTTGAGGAATATTGGACACGAATAGAATACATTTATTCGTCGACCATGACTCAAGTCACTTAACCTACATTATACACATACAATATGGGTTGGTATACAGTTAAAAGTAATATCAGGAGACGTGACCCATATCAGGGGCAACGAAATGGTCCAGACTCAGCATGTGCTGTGGGTAGAAACCCGCAGCGCTGTTCATTCTGCCAGAACCATTGAGATACTCGTATGTGCGCATCTCAGGGCACATAAAATTGTATGATTTCACAAAAATGGGAAAAGAACAATATGAATTAGTGCATGACACACATGATAAGGGTTCTGATATACCTGAAGTTATTTGCGGACGTCTGCCTGTACAATTGTTACTACGCAAGAAAATCTGATATCCCGAAACAAATCCACTGTTTCATAAATTGAAGACATACCGTTGTATTCCTCTGCATGCCGTTAGCTGGTCCTGCCCGTTTGTAGTCTGGTACCGGTTCCGCCTTCTTGGGTTCCACCTTGGAGGGTCCCGCCTAGAATTAGTTTGATAGTATTATAGACCTAAAAATGCGTTGCGTATAAAGAATTGCGGGGAACCATGCCACTGTCGCCATTCTATCTTCGGACTGCTAGATACCGGACATTCGCATTAAGCGATTTGATTTTTGAATCACAACGCGAACTATCAATGCTTTTGCCTGTTTTGTGTATTTGGTGTTTTAGTTAGAAACTCTGACTACTATACCAAAAGGTCGCGGGTTCGAATCCCGCTAAGGGCATATGTTTGTATGATGAATACAAACATGTGTTCCCGAGTTATGGATGTTTGTCATTTATATAAGTATTTATTTACAAAAAAAAATGTATTTGTGTAGTTTATCAACCATCTGGTATCCATAATACAAGCTTAGTGTGGAATTAGATGGCGCTGTGTGTATATGCAAAGATATTTATTTATTTGGAACTCGAGAAGGAGTCAAGTGTTTGCGAAATTCGATTTCGGGAATTTCTAGAGCAGGGTGATTAAGCATTTACTGATTTCGCGTGCTTCAGCTTCGATCGCTTCGTCACTTTTCATCAGGTGAGATTATGGTTAAACACATCCGGCTAAGAAAGAATTGGTTAATATTATACATGCTTGGATGTTTGTTTGTTTATTTATTTGTTTGTTGCTCAATCACGGCGAAAGGGATTTGGATGAAATTTGGTATATAGGTAGAATATACCCAGGATTAAGACATAGGATATTTATATTGTGAGTAGTCCCGCGGGATAAACAAATTTCCGCGATAAAGTTATTCCACGCAGGCGAAGCCGCGGGCGGAAAGCTGGTTTAATATATAGAAAATTCTAGGACCCATTATAATATCATCGAGGTAAACAAAGTTATTGTGTTTAAAGTTCTACCACCACCACATGACCACTACCTCGGAAAATGGTGACGACTACGGAATCTATGTAACATTATGAATACTTTATAAAAAATTAAAAAGAATATAATTTTCTTTCCCTTGCTTTCATTTTTGTTAATTCGTATATTTTGCTCATGGACCGATTTGTTCTTCATATTTATCATTATTATTCGCTGCTAACACTTGTTACATCACTACAATTCGTTTTCCGCCTAAATCAGCAATAACCGCCAATTCCACGGCCGGCCCACTTGCATAGGTTACTGAGAAGAGAAATCCAATACGAGTCGTATCATGAGTCTAGGCCGGAGGCCGATAACATCGTTTACATCCTTAGGATTAGTCAAAAGGATGTAAACGATGTTGCCGCCCTACGTCCAACAATTATTAGCTTGAGGACCCATCGCAGACCTAAATATTTTCTTAGCCAAGGTAGGTATACCTTAGAAACATCTTGCAAGCCGTCCTTCTTCCCCTCCTCGCCTGGCAGTGGCTTGGGTTTGGGCGCAGGTGGCGGCGGGGGCGGCAGCGTGAAGCCGGGGTCCGGCTTCGATCCGTCCCATGGCGCGTACTTGCCGAAGTGCTCCTTCAGGGATTTGGGGAGGTCCGGCATGGGATACAGCCGATACAGTTTGCAGTAGCGCTGTGATTAAAATACAAATTAGGTATATGCTTAAATATATGACATATCTAGGGAATGCCAGTGCTATAAAGTTGGTTACTAAGCAAAGTAGGTAGCTGCTTAGGGCATCAAGTCTTGGCATCGCAATCATGGCCCGAAAGGAGTTGAAGACTCCAGGTTATAATCGCGTTGCGAAAGAGTTTCATTTAGCCTTCCAAAGTAGACTTATTGTTTGAACTTCTAAAAGAGTTGGCAGTGAAGTCCATTACCTATCATTGAAGTTAAGACAGTAAGGGGGTCAATCAGAAATACTAGAAAATTTATTTGGACCAATATTGGTATACATAAAGGAGACCCGTAGGTATGGAATATTTAGGGCATTGAGTTGTGTTAAACCGGCAGGTAGACGTAGCTACTGACGCAAGATGACATCAACATAATTCATAATTTAGTTATTTAATTTATCGGAAAAAGAGTTACTGTTCTAATGTCACATTAGCTGTAGCTACGGGCCCTAGTTACTTACGTCGATGGCTTTATGCAGCGGCAGGTCAGGCCTGTCGTTGGCCCTGGCCTCGTCTATCAAGGCGGCCGCGTGTGTCAGCAGCTTGTTGTCAGCGTCGCGCAGCTTCTGCTCGGCCAGCTTGCCGTAGAAGTAGCGGGTGTCGGCGAGCTCTTGGGCCTCGCGGTCTTCTCGCTCTTTCTGTAGAGTTTACATTATGAATGAAGTCGTTTAAAGCAAAAACGTTCTTGTTGTTCACTCAGTTGTATGACTAATTGGTAAATTATCCCCTTCCAATTACTAGTTATAAGCTAGGGTTTCTATTTGCATTGTGCTATTAGGTCCTTACCTATGAAATTGGCGTTTTGTACGAAGAATTTCATTAAGACTGTTTTCTCCATACAAACATTTTTGACTTCTTTTTGGGAACGGCTAATCCTAATTTAGCTAAACTTTGTGCGTATTATCGGATAACATTAAGTTAAGTATAGGCATCATTAATTTTTAAAAGTAACCGCTTTATAAAAGTTTCAGCGAATCTAAGAAATGATTATAGGAAGCACATGAAAAGAGCTCTGTAATTTTTTTTTTTATTATGTGATTTAGCCCGGAAATTAAATTATTAAATTATTCATGTGAAACCTTGAAATAATAATCCATTTTCCAAATAAAAACTAAAATTGGATATAGCTTTGATAATCGGAGGAATTGGTACATATGATTAACGAAGAAAAAAAACTCAATTTCATAGGTAAAGACCCAATATAGACGCCGGAGGTGTAAAGCAATATTATTTTTAAAGTCAAAAATATGATATTTTAAAGTTGTTTGTAATCTAGAATCGCAATGGCCAAGCAAACATTTTACAGCACTAAAACACATCCACGGTATCAACTAAAATAAAGAAGAGGTTCATATAAAGCTTCGTTCTTATACTAAAATATAATATAAACCATATAATCCGCTCAAGAGTGTACCCAGAGTTTGAGGATATCTTCTCGGTACTCCTTGATCTTCCGCTCTCGCTCTTCACGAAGTTTCTCTTTAAAGTCTTCGTATATTTCTTGATTTTTGAACCTGTGGGTAAGCAAAATCAAAATATAATTTCATGTCAGGCAGCAATCAAGTGTACGTCAACAAATACCTATAAATTATAAACTTCTAGCTTCCACCCACTGCTCCGGCCTCTTGAATTCTTTAAAGGCCAAACTATTCAACCATTCGTTTCTGAATTAGCGACGAACTTCGCAGTTTATGTTCAATAGTGGACTTCTACAGGAAAGCTGTGAGGGTAGCTGACCTATTGACGAGCTCCCACTGCTGCATGGTGTGCACCTCGTGCAGACGCTGCGCCTCGTCCCGCAGGAACTGCTTCCGGCTCGCGATGCGGTCCGCGCGGAACTGATCCTGCTTTGCTTGACGGGCCTGGCGCCGGGTCTCCTCCCTGGTTTACACAATTTTTTATTACTAGACAATGCCGCACGGATCCCATCTTTCCCAATTCTGATTAAAGTTTTTAGAACACTACAATGTTAGAACGATTGCGCTCACGTGGCCTCCTTCTCGGCGATGGCGCGGTTCAGGCTCGCTTGCTCCTTAGCCTCACGTGCCGCGTCGCCCGACTCCAGCTTGCGGCTGATCGCTTCCAGCAGACGCAGCTTCTCATCGCGGAGCTGCGAGGGCAAAGTTATATATATCAAATACTATTTATAGGTAATTAATTAGAAAGTTCGACACTTCATTTATAATCCGAACAGCCAAGGCATGGAACTCCTTTCCGGCGTCAGTCTTTCCTGCATCCTACAACTTTGGGATCTTCAAGAGCAGAGTGAATAGGCATTTACCGGGATTGCGTGCTTCATCTTCGAAGACATCGTCACTTTCCATCAGGTGAGATTGTGGTCAAACGCGCATCCAATTAATCATAAAACAAAAATCTGAATGTATGTAAATGTATGTGTTTGTGCTTCGTTACATGACTTCAAAATGACTTATAGGACAGTTAAAAGGTCAGAGAGGGATATAGGCTACTTGTCTTGTCGGAAAAATAAAAATCCTTCGAGAGCGGAGTAGCGGGCACATCCACAATACAAACCTAATTGCTTAGTGTGGAAATAGATGGCGCTATGTGTAAAGAAGGATGTATGTTATTGCATAATAATAATTTTAGAGGAGTAGGTAGACCACATATTACTACTAGCTACATTCCTGACGTACAAACAGCAACATACTTAACTGCCCATTAAAGACAGAACTGAGAGACAATATTACTGTTCGAAAGGGATAGAGAAATGTCTGTCAATTTCGATGTAGTCGCAAGTTATCCAAAGGAATGATTCGTAATTCGGTCGTATTGCAACTCTGTTTTATCGACACAATGTTGCACATAAAATAAAAATAATGTGAATAAAATAATAATGATAAACGATTGCTTTTATTTAGAGTGTGTTGTTATAACAGTCGATAAAACATACCCAGTAATATGTCTGATTAATGTAAAACGAAAGCAAACGGCTCTATAACCGAATTTACCCGATTTAACAACCCGACGAAATTAAGTTAAGTTGCTTAGCCACTAGCTAGGATTCATAACTGTCAACGTCAAATGCGAGTCTCTTTCCTGCAATATGTCAGGAAAAAAATGTATAAATTTGCCAAGAGGCCAGCTGGCTAGATTTACTTCTCAATTATTTATCTTGCAAAACATCAATACCAGCATTCTGTCAAACAACCTTTAGGAACTATCCCGAGTTCTCAAGGTGACAATACTAATTTGTGGCCCCCTATACTTCACGTGGAAATTGTCGGATGGTTACTCACAAGTTATAATTTGCAATTCCGGCTTCTCACTCTTCCCATTGTAACTTGACCTAACTTGGGACTTAATTAAAGAACGAATTAGGGTGTGTAAGAAGGAAAAAACCAACCAATGAATAAGGCGGGCAAGTGAATTTCGGCCCCTTGCCTGCATAAACATTATTGACTGCACCTGGATGCAGTGAGCATGGCGATACCAGACGGCTGTCGTGAGTAATAGTTCGGGTAGTGTTATTCCTCTATGGTAATAGTGCCAATAATAGGAGTGGCACTTGAAAGCTCGGAAGTTGTGACAGTTTGAGACCACCGCCATAGAACATCGAACGGATTTCAGAAATTGGATACATTGGTGTTTCTTGCTCCAATTAAATCCAATCCAATCCCAGTCATGAGTGACAGTGCACTTCACACTATCGAGGCAAAAATTACCCTTAGTATCTCTATAACAACCCAAGACTTCAATTCTTGTTATTGTAAGAATCTAGGGTTTTTCTAGTTCCGACGTACGGTGAGTTTTTGCTTCCTCCCAGTGGGTGAACTAACCTCCTTCTCAGTCTGACGTCTCCTCTTCTCGACCCTGGCCCTGGAGCGCAGCAGCACGTCTTGCAATTGATCGTCCATTTTGTCCATATTGGCCTGCTCAAGTTTGCGCTGGTCTGTTTCCTTCTTAGACTGCTCCATGTCCGCCCAGATGCGAGCCTTCTCTGCTGCTTTCTATGGAAAGTCTTAAGTACTCAGAAGTAGTTACTAGCAAAGTAAATTATTAGCAAAGTAGATTTTATAATTACATTGCGAATGATCAAAAACTTAGTCAGCAATTTGTTTTCTACTTACGAAGTCCTCGTCGAACTTCTTCAGAGCATCCATCTCCTTCTTGGCCATTATGTTGTCTACCTTCTGCATATTCACTTCATCTTCGTGTTCTTTACGAAGCCGATCTGCGTACTCTTGGGCCCTGAGATATGTCAATTAAATCCTGGAATTCTCTCAATCAGAAACATCGATCTCATTTCTGCTGAAGATTGTTTAACCTTCAGACTTATAATAAATAGAGGCAGACCGAGAGTGTCCCAGATAGTTGCAGATATATTCATGCTAGTCTGAATTAACCAAATTTTATTTTGTTATGTGTTATCTTTATCTGTGTGTGTATGTCCAGTCTTTGTCCAAATGTTTCCCAATAATGCGTGGTCCGATTTGAGTAAGTTTTCTACCCGACTGCCCAAAGAAGGAGGGTAATGTTTTTCGAGTGTAAGTATGTATGTAGATTTCTATGTTACCTCCTGTAACCTAAACCGCTTGACCGATTTCGAAGTGCAAGGTGTCGTTAGATTCGTGGAGTGTCATAGGATACATTATATTGGAAATAATGCAACATGGCGCCCGCGAAATGCAAAATATGCTGTCGGGTTTATTGGTTTTTAAACTCATATTGTTATTTTATATTTAAGAGTAAACGAGGGGACATATTATTAGCCGTGGTTCATGAAAATCGAGTAAGCCGTTTCGAAGATATACAACTTTAAACACATATGCTTTGTATACCTAGATGATATCATTGTATAGTTCCATGACTGAGTTCACCCAAGCAATGTTGTTTATGACTTCTGTAACCGTTTGTTTCTTGTCCCTTATTTTCATTTTTATTTTTCACCCACAACGTCACGGTGAAGATATATATTACGTTTAGGGTAAGAGGTAGTGTGTTTGTGTCTGTTACAATCTTCATCCAAAACGGCTGGGCTGATTTAGATGCGGTTTTTATATTACATAGTTATGTCTTTAGAGCAGCTTCTTGGATAAGCTTTACAGTTATAGGTCGCCTAGTGGCGCTACAGTAGAATTAGGGTTCCGACTGTGGACATATTTAGATGTGGTTTTTTTCCATCACATTAGTATTTTCGGATAACGGATAAACATAGGTACATATTCATAGGTGCGATCCCCAGCGGGGTACATGTTTAAGTACTCGGTATGGTTACGGTCCGCCTCGCTAGCTACCACCATCTTATCTAAATCTGCCGCCAAGCAGCAATGTTAATAGCAATGTTGTGTTCCGGCTGTCAGAGATAAGATAGTCAATCCCCCAAATGTGTTGGGGTTTCCGGGTCAGTACCTTCCACCTTCGACCTCATCTTCATTTAACATCAGGTGTGATTGAGGTCAAGTACCAACCCGTTGTGCATAAAAAAAAAGACCCCCCTGACTGGATCCACCCTTGGTCGGAACATGATTTATTTAGGTAGTTAAACGCTGCAAGTACCTACCTACTTCACAAAGTTACTCACTGATCAGTAATTTCCTTCTGATGTTGCTTGTTCACGTTAAACCGCTCCTTCGCTCGTTGGTCCATCAGCTGGTTCCACTCGATGGCATGGCGGATGATGTCGTCGTCGTCTCTCCGCTGCTGGTCGATAGCTTGCTGACGGAGCATCTCGTTGAACTTCGCCTGCTCAGCGCGCTCCTTCAGAGTTACCGTTTCGATTACTGCGCTGTGAAAATTATTCTTCAATATTATCAGCTCGTATCACACACTAACACACACACACACACACACACACACACACACACACACACACACACACACATTTTGTGCTTGTATTTTTGTATACACGTATCTTATAGTGACGAAAGATGCATAGCTACAGAAAGGAAGACGCATTTACACACGAAACGCATTCAAAAAGCATTGACTGACCACTCAAATAAAAGACGTTAAGCCCTATTTTCTTTTTACAACAGCACGGAAATTCATAAATCATTACACTCAGGCAATTCTCTAATCACCAATCTCGCTTGCTCTTGTAAGCTGCCTATTATCTGACTCTATATAATGGCTCGAACTCTGTCGGCTTATTTACGCGAAAATTCGCGTTCGCTTATAATTAGACGAAAAGTTAGTGCCTTTTCCTTAAAGGTTGAGGGTAGGTATCTCTTGCTCTCCTGTTTGTACTGTTCAAAAACTTGAGCCTTCCGAATATTCTTATCAAGAATCGGTAGTCACAATATTGCTCAAAAATCATCGGGCTTAGCGAGCTTCCGAGCTATGACATCAAGCTCTTTTGAAGCGGCCGCCCGAATCCTCCATTTTGAGCCTTACACATACCTAATTCAGCAAAAACCACGCAGTTATTTAAATGTAGTCCTCAGAGTGCGTGATTGGATAGAATTTCAGACATTCCATCATCATCATCTTATTTAAGGCCCTGCTCTTGTCGGTGGAGTTCAGACATTCCATCCGGACTAAATTGTCCGATCTGAATTTTTCGTCCGGGCGGCAGACAAAAACTTTCTCACAAGGACATCTAAAGAACTTCGTTGTTTCCGAGATCATATTTATAGGTTCAGAGGCACTATTTCGGCACAGTTTTTGAGATACAAATTGTAATCACAGGTAAAACAGTATTTGCGTATGATAAGGATTCCAGCAACAATTCACGGCAGAATCCTCTTAGGGCCGTATTAATAAACCGTTCTTGAGATTGTGTTGACCTCAAGTTAACGCTTGAGAATCTGTGGCATACAGTAGGTATCAAAAAAAAAAATATTGAGAGTGAGGCGCGATCTCATTCTCAAGAACTCTCCCTTAAACTACAGCGGGCAATTACTTTCCTTTGGGCGCTATTTGTGCCCAATTTTTTAACATTATCAAAATACCTAGATGTCCTCCACGTCTGTATTATAGCATCACGGGCGTAATATACGTTGTTTTATGATGCATAAAAGTTCCTTCGCCTACTTCGTCGTTGTTACCATGTCTGTTCACCTAATAAGCAAAATTCGACGACAGGTCTCTTTGAGTGTTCAGTACCTATCTAATAAATAAAGCGCCGCATATTGAAACCAACACTCGCTGAAATCCAATGAAAAAGTTTGTGGCCGTAAAGTTTCTGGGTGCAACAGTAAACCAGCGCTGAGCTCCTATAAGCTCTGCATATATCTGAATCGTTTCCCTTTCGCCGCTGCGACACTTATCTGAGTGTTCTGTTATTTTATTAATTGTGTGTATATGTGGTGGCGAATAAACAGTTTCTTACTTTCTTAATTCGGAGACTTTCCAGAATAATTGGTGCCAGGTTCATAGATAAGTAACTCAAGAACTAAGTACCAACCTGAGCAGGAGTTTAGGCGCATCCTTGTTCTTGAAAATGGTGTCCCTAGCACTGTACATGAGGCGCTCCTGTTCCTCCTGCTTGA
This sequence comes from Oegoconia quadripuncta, assembly GCA_949316235.1. NCBI lineage: Eukaryota > Metazoa > Arthropoda > Insecta > Lepidoptera > Autostichidae > Oegoconia > Oegoconia quadripuncta. Next base: position 12,038,777 of record OX438750.1, on the reverse strand, counting down.
GCTTCACGTAACGCCGGTAGAACTTCGTGTTCGCTTGTTCAGCGGCAAAGATTCGAGCACGGCGGATCTCCTCGTTTCGTTTGTTTACGTTCTGGAAGTGGAATCTACAGATTATATATTAAACTTTGTAGAGTTGATTCAAGATACACCATTAGGGCGTAAATAAAACAACTAGAGTTTATCCCGCACAGAGTTCCATACAAACTTTCAAGTCCAAAGTTTTCGAAATTAATAATCTTTAAATAATTTGACAATTAGTCATTTCGGTTATTGTTAATATTTTTGCGAAGTTGAATGATTAGTTTGATTTTATTGTTTAAATTAAGCACCTCCGTGGCTCAATGTAACCAACATTGGGTTTACGATTCGTAGGTCGCGCGTTCGATCTCCAGGGGGGTACATGTTTAAGTACTCGTTTTGGTAGGTGGTAGGGCATTTTAAATGTCTGCCTGGCTAGCTACCACCATCTTATCTAAATCTGCCGCCAAGCAGCAATGTTAATAGCGTTGTTGTGTTACGGTTGTCAGAGATAAGATAGCCAGTCCCCCAAATGTGTTGGAGTTTCCAGGTCTGTACGCTTCCACCTTCGACCTCATCTTCACTTAACCTCAGGTGTGATTGAAGTCAAGCACCACCACGCTGTGCATAAAAAAATGGAATGTTATTTTATGTCATGGGACATCCTGAGGTTATAACCCTTTTTCAATTTCGCGCACTACTTATGTTGTATTCAATTTATAATTAAGTAACGTATGTCCCGATGTACTTACGTCAACGTTGAACGTTGACAGCGAAAAATACAGAAATCGTTCCACGTAAGTATAAAAGTAAGTAATATTACCTCTAAATACACTGAAATTAACAAAAACGTGAGTAAGTAAAACACTTTATACCTAATGGCCAAAAAAGAATTACAATTTGCAATCACTACCTATAAATAGTGACTGATTAGCTGTACGACCGTATGTAAAAGTAACATTTTTTAGAATAAGATATTATACTCATTGCTCGTAGGACCGAGTGGTGACCATGCACCGGAAGACGCAGCGTGGGCAGGCCCGAGGTGGACCGACGATTTGGTAAAGATCCCGGGAAGCCGCTGGATGCGGGCAGCGCAAGACCAATCGTTGTGGAGACCTTGGAGAAGGCCTGTGTCCAGCAGTGGACGTCTTTGGCTGATATGATGATGATGATTATACCCATAGGAAAATCTTGAGTTCGCGATACCTAATAACTCCTATTCGGCTTAATATAATAACGTCGTAGAGAGGGTAAAGTCCCCATTGTAAGCAACTGTGTTTTCTAAAAAATCTGCGATGTCCAATCCGCCTGTCCAGTGTGATGAGGTCAAACCCCCAATGACTTCTATGGGCTGTTCATTGAGATGTAAAGAACTCAATAAGGTCTACCAGACTTAACGCTGAGAACCGAGCATGGATTGAAATGCCTCCCCTTACTTGTCCATTTTATTCGAAAATGTGCAAAGGTATTTGTGTTGTATTGATACCACACATTATATTATAAATTGCTTTATCTATAATAAGTTGGCAGGGGTCCACCTGAGCAACTGCCCGTGGGGCTACCATGGCCTCTTATTTCATGCAGTTTACTGTTAGATTGTGATGCACTTAGGGTTTAATTAATAAACAATTTATCTATTTATCTAAGGTGTTATTATTCTTTTTATTACACCAGAAAAATTACATGTATAGCATTATCTTTCACTTAAACTGAGCGGCATTTGAAAGGAAATGAGAGATGATAGTTGCCCAGCAGTACAGTCATGTTCGGCTCTGCTTAAAACACCACTCCAGTAACTGGCAGTACCTACCTCTAGTGAGTTAGGCCAGTCTTTCGTCATCTCCCGACTGGTGGAGTCCAGGTACTTTACATACTCGCGCCTGCGCACAGTTTCCGGATCCTCCCTATCCTGGTCGGTCCAGCGCACGATGCGAGCCCACTCGTCTTTCGTCATCACTATCGGCATGGTCGCTGACAGGAACGCGCGCTAATCCGTTGTGAAATACACGACTGAAGACCGCGGACCTGTGAATATGTCCTCTAAAATCTCTAATCGAATGCATGAATCCGTAATTGTGGAAGTCTGTGGTCTCTGCCTACGCCTACGAGAAACAGGCGTGACTTAATATGTAAATGACTAAATACTAATGACACAATTATAATAATAATCGTATAATTAATAATTTAGAAAAATTTTAATGTAATTTTTAATTGTTGAATTTGAATTTAAATTTTAAATTGTAATTTAAATTTAATTTATAATGTAAATTGATATGGGACATTTGATTTGAGTGGAAGAAGCAAAAGTAGTATGTCAGGATCGTTGTAAGTGGAAATCAATAGTCTCCGCCTACCCCAACGGGAAACAGGCGTGAGCATAATGCATGGGAGTGTTATCTTTGAAGTGCGGTCGACTATACTACTTTTATTACTACCTATTCAGTCGTGTGATTCCGGGTAGAGTAGAATATAGAACCAACTCGTCTCTTGCCTTGGGTGTCCTAAAACGCGACTCAACTTGGCTATTACGGCAAAGTATGGAAAGTAATATAAATCTCGCCACGGACATGCAAGCTTACATCAAATATTGGCGTATTCCACTTTAACACAATAAGCAAGCAAATACGTTAACTAATTGAATTGCTGTTACATGAAATTAGCTTTTGCCTACCTAATTTCAAAACTCTTCAAGAAATTTCTAACTTCTTGAATATTCTGTCCTCTGCTTGTCTTTCACTTTCACTTTTTATTTTAATGGCAACTACTACTTTGTAGTAATTCTGCCAAATACTGGTGTTTGAAGAGGCTAGCGTATGTTTAGCCAAAGAACGGTATTCGCTGACACACTGCGTATCTAAAACAAACAACAACACATGGACGATCACAATTTGTTAGTTGTTATAGTTTTATATTGTTACAAAAATTACTCTGCCTTTTTTGGCAGTTCTGTCAAACAAAATGTTTTTTCTGCTCGTACTCTATCGTCAGAGAAACTCAATACTCAGCTGAAAGAGGCTACCACAACCGGCGGAGACTGATCAAGTCGTATATTATTATTTAGGGTTCCGTGGTCAAATTAAGAACTCTTACACTTAGGCCCGTATTTATAAACCGTTCTCAAGATTGACATGGCCTCAAGTTGACGCTTGAGAATCTGTTGCATATTAAAACACCATCAGAAAAAATGGTCTTGAGACCGAGGCACGATCTCAATCTCAAGAATGATTTATTAATACGGGCCTTAGTTTCGCAATGTCTGAATAATCTGTCTCTTCCGATTCTTAGGCCCGTATTAATAAAACGTTCTCAAGATTGAGATGACCTTAAGTTAACGCTTGAGAATCTGTTGCATATTAAAACAGTATCAACAAAGAGTATTGAGACTAAAAATAATAAGAAATAAAATAAAAATAGTTTATTGACCAGCCAAAGAAGATTACATTATATGTATACCAAAGACAGTTTCTACAACTCGCTCCGACGCAAAAGCGCCCCCAGCCGGACCCCGTGCTAGGAATGAACCTGTGCGTACGGATAATACAGCTGGTGAAGACTGCATCTCAGTCTCAAGATCGATTTATTAATACGGCGCTCAGTGGGAGTTTTGTATTTATTTTCTTTTGTACATTAAAGCGTTTACAAACCAACAAACTTCCAGGAATCTTAGTGAGAGTGTTAATGTTACTGTATATAGGATAGACTACTGTCCGACTGAATAGTGTAGTGTGTAGATCTTTCCTAAAAATAGGTAAAACGGGAGATTTTGACACTGGGATGGTTACTATGCCTTATGTAAGCCTGTCCACTGTCTCGTTGAAACTGATTAACTTAAACATTATCATATTTGAACATTATAGAATATAAGATGAGGCCGAAGGTAAAAGGGTATTGACCCGGACACTCCATTTTTTTTATTTGGGGGATTGGCTATTTTATCTCTGACAACTTTTTCTTACAACTCTGACTAATGTCTTTTGTACCTATAATAAAGCGTTTATAAACAAACACATATAAATCGAGAAAACCTTACAAGAGGTACTTTATAGCACCGTCGTCGTTGTTATTTTGTTTTATAGTTGTGTTTAGAAGTAAGTGTACGCTTCCACCTTCGACCTCATCTTCACTTAACATCAGGTGTGATTGAGGTCAAATACGAACCCGTTGTGCATAAAAAAAAAGAAAAAAAAAAGTGGATCAACTTATGACATGTAGTTGGGTGTTCTAAAAAGAGAAAAAGGCATACTAATCGACAAAACTTTGTATAAAAATGTATACCTACCCGTTCTGAATACAGAACCCTAATGTATGTGTTTCGATACGTACTTGGCCGGTTTTATTGAAATAATTATCAAATGGAAACTATTTGGATACACTTTTATTATTTATTACTGTAGTAATAGGAAAGCCTTGTTAAATACCAATATCCATACTTTGAAGATAATCACTGATTCACTGATATTTACTTCATTTAATCATGAGGGTTTTTGTGCTAAACAATTTTGATAAAAATATACAAAAATGTAAAAAATTACTTGGCCAATAAAAATATTTTAAATTAATTTGTTGTCATGGTAACTTAGTACTTTTGTGTACCTAGGTACCATGTTACCTAACTAAAGGTAACAAAAATTATTGGCTTGGCGACTTGTATGTATCTGTATAATCTGTTGCCTTTTCCTATTAATTATCAAAGATTTAGGTCTTAGATTAGGTACAGAATCTAAGATAAAATAAAGTAAATAATCTTATAGCTAGAATAAGAGAGAACGATTTCTGAACGTGTATGTCGTCATTTGCTGTCCCTTTCTCACATTACCTATTTGATCTAAGCAAGAGCGAGACACAATTTGTAAGTTCTGATGAAACTGCACTGTAGTTTGATTTCCGAACGAAGTTGTCAAATTGGAATTATTTACGTCAGCCACGTTGGAACTGCCAACTCGCTGTTTTTATGGTAAAATTCTAATATTTCTCTCGAAATACTGTGAAATTAACTTAAAAACTAATTTTCAGCCCGCCCCCCAACTTCTATTATATCTAAATTCTTTATTTCGTTTGTATTTTATTCGCAATAACGAGGTTTAAAACTGTGACATAATTAGGTAAATAAAATAGTTTGTAGTGCGGTTTTGGATGTTTTTACGGCTGTTGTAGTAAGGTTGGGTTGTGAAGATGAAGGTGAAAGAGCTGAAGCGGACGGTGAACGTAAGCTGGTCGCCAGCGGAGCAACATCCGACGTACCTGGCTGCCGGCTCTGCGGCACAGCAGGTGGATTCCTCGTTCAGTTCAAGCTCTTATTTGGAGATCTACGGCTTGAATTTGGAAGACCCTGGATTGGATTTAGAGCTGAAGTCCAGCTTGCCAACACAGCACAAGTTAGTTGATTCATGTTTTAGTATGTAAGTAATTGACCATTATTCCAAATGGTCAATTACTTACATACTAAAACAGCTCAGCTTGTCCTAATCTTAGATTATTTTGTAATAGTTGTCTAACAGTAGACTCTGAAGTGTCGTTAAAGTAATATAATTTTTTACTCTGGAATACACTTCAGTGAGAAAAAAACATCATGTTCAAAGGCTTTTGTTGTTTAGATAGATAAACGTTTATTTGCTTCGTCTTTGAAAAAGCAATCTCAGGGCTCAGATTTAGATATCAACCCACGAGTTGCGAATTTAAATGTATATCATTCGATAGACCATATTTTTATTAGTATATTTGCAAATTTTTAGATCTAGTGACCACCCAGATCCGATATTGCCCTTTTAGGTTAGAAGGTTATGGTTCGCTTCGCTTCGCTCTCACCATAACCTTCGATGTTAGGTTTTTTTTTATGAGAACACAGGAAAACTTGAGTGAAAACATATTTTGGTACATTGAAAACAACAAGTGCAAATGCAAATTTCTAAAAAACTAAGCATTTCCGAGGGGGGGGGAGTGGCACAGGCTGGGAGCCCTAAATCCCCCTCCCCCTCCCCCCTTAAATCGTGGGTTGATAATCTAAATTTCTTCCCAATCTCAGCACCAACTTTCGACATTGACCCAGATATTTTATTTAATTAAGGGGCTGTGTTTATCTAGGCATCTTCTTTCTGAGATGAGAGAGATATAGGGATGTATCCATCTTTCAGTCTTTGGAATATGTACCAGAATAACTTGCTAAGGTACATACACCTGCATGATACATCACCCTGTTACACTCATTCATTCGCATAAACTCATAATTCTCGTGACATGACTAAATGTCACGTTGGGATGGAATGATGTATGTTTATCCATTATCCATAGCACAAGCTTAGCTTAGTTTGGGACTAGATGATTGGTGTAAGTGTTTTTAGGGCATCTCCTTCATCTTCTTCAATGCCTTACTCCCTAATAGATCCTAATTTTTGGGTATTGTAGATTCCAATTTACATGCGTAGTAGGTCGGTGTTTTGTCAAATACTAAAATTTATGTTATTGTTGGATATTGTGCATTGGGCAACACAGATTCCGCAAGGATATGCATACTCTGTCTTTCTATAAAACAGAAACTTATTAAGAAAGCATATTATAAAATATCAGATTATTTAGATGATAAACATTCATGGACATGAACAGCCCGTTCGCATAACCAGGCTATTTCACAATTAATAATGAAATATTATAATATAAAATAATAATTAATAAAATATAAATGTTGCAACACAAATATTAACCTTTTTAAAAAAAGAGCAACCTCTCGAGTTTCTTGCTTGTTCTTCTCATGGGAAAAGTGGCTTTTGAACAAGCAGTAGCTTAAAAAATGTAAAATCTGACTATTTTAAGTGTACCCTGTGTACCTACAAAATAAAGCATTTTTTGATTTTGATTTTTCATTAAATATAATGTAATGTTTCTTCCAGGTTTCAGAAGATAGTATGGTCAGGGGCTGGTGTGATAGTTGGTGGCTGTGACGGAGGTCTACTGCAGTTCTACAGCTCAGAAAAATTGCTGCAGAATACTAGCGATGCCTTGCTTGGAAGCAGCACTAAACACATGGGTATGTTTATTTTCTGTAGCCTGTGACTCTCAACAATAGCTTGATGCTTTTATTTCCAGAGTGCAGCCTAAAATGGAAACTTATTAAGAACGCATAATTATGAAATATTAGTATATTTGGTTGATAATCATTTAATAAATTGTTTGGGGATGATATGATCATTCAAATTGTTCTGTTTGTGATTAAAAAATATTTTTTTTAGTAATATAAAATATAGCTAACTTTGGAGTACTTTACTTTTTCTATTCAGGGTAAAAAAAATAATTTTGACTTCGTGGATTTGTGACTGACTAGTGGCCAGTTGATTATTTTCAAACCGCCCGTCGCTGTCTGGTTTAAAAACTATACTAATTGTTTTAATTAGTATAGTTTTTAAACAATCAATTGTTTATGTGTATTTGTATTTGTATAAAGTGCTCTGTGAAACACTAATTAAACTTGTGTGCTTCATTAGTAAAAGTGCCCACTTACTACATATTTAGGTTAAGCTAACTTTATTGCCTTTTATTACTGTACTTTAAATTTTGTAATACTACTAACGAAGTTAAAGTCAAAGTACATTTATTGTGAATCACAGGTATCATTTGTTCTTACAAAATCCTTAGAGCGCTATGTTCCGCCGTAAAGGCATACATCTACTACTACTTATATATCTGTTTAATGTATATGTGTGGCTAGAGAAACAAATAAACGTTTATCTTATGTAATATGAAATGATCTCTAGTTGTCTCTATCCAAGAGCTCTCTGCACCAAACATTGCTTAACTTCGCTAATCGAAAACGAATAGCGAATGCACCATAAGTGCTATGTAACTTATTCATTCAATGTATGGTCCAGGAAATGTGCGTCCGACAAAATAAACGTCTTTTTATATAAAAAAAAATCATATGAATTCAAGTATTTTTTATTTGCAAGAAACCATATTTACAAAATGAAAGCGCCATCCGCCATTTTTGCACACACACAATTGATTGAATTGTCTCACTCCCCCACTCTTCCCGGAACATAGTCACAATACAATACAATACAATACAATACAATACAAAAAGTTTTTATTTTCTCTCACAAAAATGTAGGTACAATATTTAACAATAGGTGCTTAAAATTATGACGTATATAAAATGGTTTTTGAGAGAGACTGGTGTCCGTACTAGGAAACCTGTGTGACAGATGACCAGCCTCTCACCCTCTGGAGTGGCTCACTCATTGTGAGACAGTATGGGTCCAAAAGTTACAGTTTATTAATTGGGCGGAAGTGCTCAGTACCATCTTTCAAATAAATCTCGTTACCAACATCGCAATTTGAATGGCTTCGGGGCCTACATTGTATATTCGCAATCCACGTTAATGAGGATTTGTTCCTCGCGATATTCCATGGGGAAGGAGAACAATGACCAAAAAAGTCAATTTCGCCAGAGTCGAACTCGCGATATATATACGTGTTTTATGCGTATAAAGTTTCATTACGATCGGTTTACCTATTTCAAAATATTTGGACTTGAAAGTTTATATGCGGTATATCTTAAGACAGTAAAGTCACAATTATTGTCAAAATTTCTTAATATCAGTACATTACAAAAAAATCTATAATTTATATTTGATGTAGGTTTCTGTCACTCAACAACTCATACATACAACACATTTCTTTGTTTATATATTGTACTCATATTACAATTTACACTAATCCAGCATTGTTTTTTTTAATTTATGTTGAACTTGTACCTATGATTCTCCTCGGGTAATAGCTGAAAATCAGTGTTTTGTTCTTTGGACAATCGCACACACTGAGCTGTGACCCATTTGTCCTACTGCAGCACACATAATATGCTTTAGTTGTTCTGTACCTAGTACTTACCTTTTAAGTTCTTTTTAAGAAGTACTCTTTAAACTTTATGTATGTGTGTGATTGGAGTAACAAATAAACGATTTATCTATCTATCTATCTATCTTAACGTGTCCATTTTGTATAACATATGAATGCATTACAAAAGCGTTTTTTGCATATTACAGAAACACATACAAAACTATTCGACGCAACAATCATTCTGCTTGGTGTTATTCATACGAAATGTAGCCTTATTTCACAGTAATAAAAATAAAAATAAAGTACAACTGTTACAACTTATAATAGAGTTGTATGTGTATATGTACCACAAATGGGCCATCGCTCAGTGTGGATCCTCACCTATAGCGGTAAGACACTGATTTTCAGATAATGCCCATTTGTGCCAAGTATGAAAATAAAAACAATGCCAGTTTTGAGAACACAGTTTATATACTGTGTTACCCGTAATAAACAAAACAACAGATAAACAGCTAATAATGAATTGTCCCCAACAACAGTTTGTTATTTTTACTAGTGATAATATTTCACTGACCATTGATTGACTGCCTTGATAATTCGATGTAACATTTTCGGGACTATGCCACACATTCATTATCATCATAATATTATTATTGAGATTACTAGCTTTCCATACATACGCATACATACGCATCATTATCTCCGAAATTTGTTTATCCCGCGGGAACTACTCACTTTATCGGGATAAAATGTATTCAATCCAGGTTATATTCTACCTATATACCAAAATTCATCCGAATCCGTTCATCCGTTTCGCCGTGATTCAGTAACAAACAAACAAACATCCAAACTTTCGCATATAATATTGGTTAGACTAGATAAGATGAGGTAAACCAGGGCTTGTTTACTTGTTTATTTTAAATCTAACAAATAGTAGTTTAAGATTCATTATATACAGGGCGTCCCAAAGTTATGGGACATGAAGGGGAAGTACCTTAAATATCGTAGATAGTGAATTTTGCTCAAAGAAGACTTTATGTTATTTTTAAAAGTTAGTAATTCTGCATTCATAGATTTTCTAAAAATTATTTGCTTCGGCTGGGAATCGAACCGACTCAAATGTGAAAAAAAAAACACCCTACTTTTATGATGCCAATCGAAAGAATAGCTAAAAAATAATAACTCTGCCTAAGTAACATAGTATTTTAAAAGAAAGGAACAACGTGAAATTAATCATTTTAATCAAATAAAAAACATACATGAAACTGCCGTAGTCAATTAAGTAGGTATTTTTTTGTAAATTAATTAATTAAATGCTCAAAATGTGATCCCTCTTGTCTTACGCAAATCGCCAATCTTTTAATGAGCCCGCTGCCTGTTGATTTTCTAATCATTTTATGGTGAACACTCGATGTGATATGGCACAATTCTGTTTGCAACTTATTTACGAATAATCAATGCTATCTTTGGAATGATAATATCGCTACTTTTCGAACGTCGTCGGCAATAAATAACTTTCTTGAAATTTGACTCAATCATTTTATGTTGTTCCTTTCTTTTAAAATACTATGTTACTTAGGCAGAGTTATTATTTTTTAGCTATTCTTTCGATTGGCATCATAAAAGTAGGGTGTTTTTTTTTTCACATTTAAGTCGGTTCGATTCCCAGCCGAAGCAAGTAATTTTTAGAAAATCTATGAATGCAGAATTACTAACTTTTAAAAATAACATAAAGTCTTCTTTGAGCAAAATTCACTATCTACAATATTTAAGGTACTTCCCCTTCATGTCCCATACTTTGGGACGCCCTGTATATTATATAGAGCTGTTGTTGTCTCTAAAACAATAAAGAAAAAAAAAAAAATTAAAAAACAAAACCCATTTGTTTTCGCTCCTCAAGAAAACCGGCAAACCTAAATAAAACACTCCTTTGTCAAGTACAAAGTGTTTTAAACAACAATAGCTTTATATAATTTATATCATGAATCTTAAACTATACTATTCAGGAAGGCAATAACAGTTATCCACTGAATTATACACATAAAATAACAGTAAGTCGGCCTTTTCTCTATATACATATACTCGTACATACACAAATATACATACCGTACAAATACTTATATTCCAAACATAATACAGACATATATAATAATATATACAGGGATACATATTATATAATTATATAGGTAATAACGACATATACACATACCTAGATAATAATAATAAATATCCTTAGACATACACACAGCGTCATCAAGTTCCACACTAAGCAACTATAGGCTTGTGTTGTGGATACCAGATGATTGATATACTACATAAATACATTTTTTTTTGTAAATAAATACTTATTATAAATACGAATAGATTACATTTTATTTCTGAATCAATTAAGCGGTCTTACATTTCACTACAAACTTGAAACGACACCGACGTTCTCATTTCGAACGCGCTCCAAACCTTTTCCCATGTCCAGTATAAATCTTGACTTATCAATATTTTCGAATAGAACATGACAAGCCCTGAGGTGAACATGTTTTATTTTATATTTTATTTTTGTATTTTCCCCGACCGCCCAAGGAAGAAGGGTAATGTTTTTCGTGTGTATGTATGTATGTAGATTTCTATGTTACCTCCTGTAGCCTAAACGGCTTGACCGATTTCGAAGTGCATTATGTCATTGGATTCGTCTTGAACCCTGGAGTGTCATAGGATACATTTTAGGGTAAAAAATACAACATGGCGTCCGTAAAATGCAAAATATGCTGTTGGGTTTTTAAACTTATTTTATTTTATACACCAACAGTATACCATATTTATATAATAACAATTCAATTCATTCATTTACTAACGGAAAACATAAATATCTAAAATATATAAACTGTAATTCTTATAATAATAATCTGATAACTCGCATATAATATAGCACAGTGACACTCTACCTAAATCATTTAAGACTAAAATAAAAAAGTTCCTGTTAGAGAAGTTTAACAAATCATCTTGTAAATATGTATGAAACGAAACACATAATGTTTATGTACCATTTACCATGCTTACTGGTAATACTGTGAAACCCAGAAAAAGCGTTACAGTTACATTGTAAGATTATTAAGATCAAGGGAGTATATTTTCTGCCCATAAACCATTTATAGTTTGGTAGAAGTGTGTGAAATTGTAACTCTAAAAAGAAACTCAAAATAAACGTTTTATTTATTTATTTATTATTAAATTATCTCACATATACTTAATTCTTGTTGTTGGTTCTTCAAAAGGGAAATAAAGAAAATAAATAAATTGCGAGATTACACAAAAATTGTATAGTAGGTAAATAAATTAGACAGGACGTCCTCTGACCGCTGCTTCACCCTGACAGGGTATGTGCATGCGTACTATACTATAGTTACTGTTATTAGCATAAGTATTGTGTACATGTTGCAATTACAATAAATAAATAAATATCACACTCTTACGAAAGCTTACATAGTAGTTTTGTTCTGATAAGAATATCTATTACAGGCGTGTACGCATGTTGTGTACAACACTGATAACAAAGCTACACTAGTTATTTAAAGTTATACCTACAATATATTATACTAGCTTTCCGTCCGCTACTTTGTCCGCGTGGTTTTCATCACAATTGGTTCAGCAAAAAAAAAATATGCCTATATCCCTATATCCCGGCCCTAATCTGTCTACCAATCAAGTTTCATCCAATTCCGTCCAGCCGTTTAGGCGTGACGAGGTAACAAACATACATAATACGTGATCTCACCATAGGCTCCACTGAAAACCAGCGTTGTAGTCGTTCTTCTTTCGACTACAACAACTGCTGAGTTGGGGACCTGATTTGATGCCACTTTGCGACACCGAAAACTAGCCAATGCATACCTACTTATATTAAGTTCCACATTTTTAAATTGTGTTATAATAGTATAGGTAACGATTAAATGTATTTTATAAGTGTCGCTAAATGGATCAAATAAAGTTTTCTTATTCTTATAAAAACCTTTTTGTAATATAAAAACCTTTATGTAAAATCAAAGCCTGATGTTAAAAGAGCAACAGTTACTTGCTTGTTCTTCTCAGGGGAAAATTGCATTTTGAACCAAGCAGTAGCTTAAAAAATTTAAAATTTACTATGTAAAATTAACTATTTTAAGTGTACTCTGTGTACCTACAAAATAAAGCATTTTTGACTTTTTTTTTTATATTTCGGACATTTACACCAATCATCTAGTCCCAAACTAAGCAAAGCTTGTACTATGGATACTAGATAACGGATAAACATACATAAATATTTATATAAACATCCATGACTCAGGAATAAATGTTCATATTCATCAAACAAACATTTACCCGTCGCGGGATTCGAACCGTTGGTTTCGCTGACAGGGTCACTATCCACTACACCAATCGGTCGTCAAACTTTGACTCTGACATACATACACACACACACAGAAACTTTCTCATTTATAATATTAGTTGGGATTATGTTTTAAAATAATCATCACCAACAGCCTTACACCTCCCCACTGTTGGGGCACTCCCTCCTCGCACGGGAGAGGGTATGGGCCACAATCTACCACGCGGGCCCTATGGGCCTCCGTAACCGCCTCCGTGGCTCCATGTAAACAACATTGGGTTTACGATTATTGTTTTGTTCTTTGGACAATCTCACACACTGACCTGCAGCACACATATGCTTTAGTTGTTCTGTACCTAGTGCTTACCTTTTAAGTTCTTTTTAAGAAATACTCTTTAAACTTTATGTATGTGTGTGATTGGAGTAACAAATAAACGATTTATCTATCTATCTATCTGAATGTTTCTATTTTGTATAACATATGAATGCATTACAACAGTTAGATAAATAGATGATAATCGCCTCCGTGGCTCAATGTAAACAACATTGGGTTTACGATTCGGAGGTCGCGGGTTCGATCCCCAGCGGGGTACATGTTTAAGTACTCGGTTTGGTTGGTGGTAGGGCATTTTAAATGTCCGCCTGGCTAGCTACCACCATCTTATCTAAATCTGCTGCCAAACAGCAATGTTAATAGCATTGTTGTGTTCCGGTTGTCAGAGATAAGATAGCCAGTCCCCCAAATGTGTTGGGGTTTCCGGGTCAGTACGCTTCCACCTTCGACCTCATCTTCACTTAACATCAGGTGTGATTGAGATTAAGTACGTACCCGTCGTGCAAAAAAAAAATGGGGATGGCTAGATCAGAAACACTGACAGTGTTTTAAACCGCCTCTTTAGGCCACCGGCTTGGCTTAACGACTGCCTTCAATTGAAAACAATCGTGACCGACTAATTAACGTGCTCTCTGAAGCACTCCTATTAAAATGTCAGTAGTGGTCACCCATCCAAACACTGACCGCGCCAGACATTGCTTAATTTCGCTAATCGAAAACGAACAGCGAATGCGCCACGAGTGCTTTACTTTAAAATTATATAAATTGATAATATTTATTGACAATACATTTGTTAGTGCTTTGTGGTTTCGGCACTCAAATGATCTTTTTATTATTGAATCTTAATTATGAATGTATGTCGTTGTCTCAATCTTTTGTAAGCTAATTCGCATATTTATTTACTTATTTATTTATACAATCTACCGACGGTGTATCTGTATCTATTTGAGTACCTATACTGCATTTGAATACACATATACCTACGTGACATTATTCACTGATGCGCACAGTAAAATATGCTTGTCTGGTTGTTCTCTTTTGTACCAGTGTTTCCTCGTGGGTAATATAGCTGAAAATCAGTGTTTTGCTCTCTGAGCAATTATATACACTGAGCTATGACCCATTTGTACGGCTGTAGCACACACATACTCTAGTGTATCCTGATGTTACTTTTATGGATTGTTATAAAATATGTTTATCCAATTGCTTTGGAACTTATGGTATGTGTGTGACTGGAGATACAAATAAACGATTTATTTATCTATCTAGAATAGAACCAACCCCTCTCTTCCCGTGGGTGTCGTAAAAGGCGACTAAAGGACTTTCCACCAAAAACATCTATAGATTTGCACGTTTTAATGGTGATGGGTTCACCCCCTGCCACGGGTGCATTTCTGTATATTTATTAAGGTGAACCGTGGATGTTGTTTCGGAGGATATCTCCGACCACCCCTTTTGGGATAAAGATCGTGACAATATGAATGTATGTTTTGTAACTGTTTCAATAAAGATTATTAGCAATTGAATCCATTGTTCATCAGGCCCCGTATCAGCACTGGACATTAACCCATACCAGAACAATCTGCTGGCCTCCGGCGCGTCAGAGAGCGAAATCTTCATCTGGGACTTGAACAACACCAGCCAGCCCATGGCGCCCGGCAACAGAAGTCAGCCACACGACCAAGTGCAGGGCCTCGCGTGGAACCATCAGGTATTCGGGGAACGAGTACTTAACTGAACATTTCTTTTGAAATGAATGAAACGTGCGAAGAACTGTGCTCCGCAGATCGTAGTTCTGATACTCTGTTGGTCGACACATTGCTTGTGCGATAAAACCATTCAGAGACAGAATACTTGTTCGACGAACGCTAGTGCGAAAGACCGCCTCGGTGGCTCAATGTAAACAGCACTGGGTTTACGTTTCGGAGGTCGCGGGTTCGATCCCCAGCGGGGTACATATTTAGTACTCGGTTTGGTTGGTGGTAGGGCATATTAAATGTCCGCCTGGCTAGCTACCACCATCTTATCTAAATCTGCCGCCAAACAGCAATGTTAATAGCATTGTTGTATTCCGGTTGTCAGAGATAAGATAGCCAGTCCCCCAAATAAGATGGGGTTTCCGGGTCAGTACGCTACCACCATCGGCCTCATCTTCACTTAACATCAGGTGTGATTGAGGTCAAGTGCTAACCCGTTGTGGATAAAAAAAAAAAGAGTTCAATTCGGCAGCCTTATCTTTATTTACTTAATTTATGTACAACTTTGTATACAACTTTATGTACTTAATTTGTTGAAAACAATTTATATCGTATTTAGATTCTTGCAGAACATTTATGAACCAGGGAGATTATCATTTCGTCTTATTAATAATCTGTTTTACAGGTACAACACATTTTGGGATCAACTTTCGCGAATAGATGCGTTGTTTGGGACCTCAGGAAAAACGAGCCTATTATGAAACTTAGGTATGTGTACACGGTGTCGCTTTTCTTATGGATCAAACGAAAATTATCGATAGAGGCCTCCATGGACTATCCCCATGTATGTTCCGCGAAAGTTGATAGTTTTTGTATTTTAATACATTTTTTAATGTTACCCCCGGACTTTTAAGACTAGAGCGTTGATTTTTTTTTGGCCATCTAAATAGTCTTTGAGAATAAAATGTCAGTTAGGAATTTGCACAAATACTTTCCTGGAAAAAGAAAAGAGATGACGCATTTTTTATGTAGATCATATCTTACCTCCAACTTTTCGGGTCTTTTACTCCAAAAACTCACTGAATAAATATACTTTGTACCTATCTTAGAAACTTGTCCACATTACTGCCAATTAATCTGCAAAAATTCATTTGACTAGAGCAAGTGCTTCATACCGAAAAAGGAGCGAAAGCAAAATTTACAAAAAAAACAACGTAGATAGAGTTTGAACTGCACTTGACAACAATACGACACTTGTCAACTGCTTCTACTACTTGCCCCCGTAGCCTGACAGCGTTTGTTGCGCGCGACTAGGAGTGAGAATGGGATAGATCCCGCCTCCACACACCTCCCACTGTAACTCCTGTAAGCCAGGATCAACAGTGGTACTCGACACGGCGCCTACTGAAGGTAGACGGTGTCCTATGTGACTCTATTGCTACCTTGTACCCCAGAGTAATTAAAGAAAGGAATAGGGTGTGTAAGTAGGAAAAGAAGTTTCCCACTTCCCCCCTCGGGAAATGGGAGTGTAGCTAATGAAATGCAAACGTAATGCCAACCCTATGGGGAAGGAGGTCGAGTGAAGCTCGGCCCCCTGCTTTGTATATAGTGAGAATGGGATAGTTGTATTTCGACCAACGTGGGGAGGTGGGTTGTCGCTGCGTTTTCCTTTTCCTTTCCGCCCCAACGGCCCGTCATTACAACAATAACCGGATATAATTCCGCAGTGACTCGCAGTCTCGCACCAGCTGGCGTTCCCTGGCCTGGCATCCCGGTGTAGCCACGCAGCTCTGCATCGCTTCACAGGATGACCAGGCTCCGGTGCTGCAGCTATGGGACCTCAGGTTAGAGCTGTTTAATATAGGTGTCGTATAGGCGTAGTAGGAGGCCGAGAAACCAACCTTTTGGGAAACTTTTGGGAGTGCGAGGAGGTGCCACACATCGTGTCACTCATCTCTGAGGATCGGAGTCACTCCCCGAAGCCTGTGCCAGCATTCAAAAGTTGCTCAGCTTCCTCCACGAGCTTCGGTGGCAGTACTAAGGAAAACTCTTAACGTAAATTAGGTGCATTTAGTCGTTGACTTGCGTAAACCAGCCCGCCTACGAATTCTGTGAGCCATGAAGATCTAAATCGCCGGATCAGCTATCCTGTAACAACCCTCGTTTTTCGAGGGTATGTAGATTTCTATAACCAAATATGCTGTGGGGTTTTCGGTGTTTAATACTTAAATAGTTAATTAATCCCATACTAAAATGACCGGCGATAACACATTGGGTGTGTTCAGACTTTGTCCGATGTTTATTTTGTATTTTGCGAGCGCCATGTTGGATTTTTAACAACAGAATGTGTCCTATGGTACTGATTGATTCCCCTAATTAAGACGAATCGAAGGACACATTGTACTTCAAAATCGGTCGAGCTGTTTCGGCTACAGGAGGTAACATGGTACATACATACACCTGAGAGAGTATGTACGAGGGTAATCCTGGGTAAAAGCGTATGCTAAAGTCTCAATCTTTTTCCAGATTAGCAGCTTCGCCCCTGGTAACCTTAGAGAGCCATCACAAGGGGGTGATGGCATTGTCGTGGTGCCGACAGGATCCTGACCTGCTGCTGTCTGCCGGCAAGGATGGGAGGGTGCTGTGTTGGAACCCTAACAATACGCAGCCGGTGAGTGACGCTCCCACATACAAGAATCGATTTTGTTGAGGCGTCTGCTGCGTTGATCGAGCTACTATGAAGGCGCGCGCGAACGATGCTCCATGAATCTTCTTTACATAGTGTCACTATGTAGTATATTAATAACCTTGCCTTATTTCGGTGTTTAACCGTAGCGTAATGGTTTACTGCAACATAATGTATTATAATGACGACCGGTTGGTGTAGTGGATAGTGACCCTGTCAGCGAAACCAACGGTTGCGGGTTCAAATCCCGCGAGGGGTAAGTGTTTGTGTGATGAATATGAACATTTATTCCCGAGTCGTGGATGTTTATATAAATATTTATGTATGTTTATTCGTTATCTAGTATCCATAGCACAAGCTTTGCTTAGTTTGGGACTAGATGATTGGTGTAAGCGTCCGAAATATTTATTTGTTTATTTTATTTATATACGCTTGTTATTGATTAAAAGGCCTTATTCTTGCAACATCACTATATACCACGAGTCTTGTTCACGGAAACCTCCGTCCTCGACGTAACCACCAACTAAAATACCACACACTGATCAATGTCCCGCTCAACATAGCGGACACCCTAAGACGATGTACTCCAAATGGTACCACACACAACCTTTAAGTTATTATTTCAAATTAGTTTGGCAGATTTTTAATGCAACTTTGTACCGGTTGTATGCAGAATGCCAAAAACGCAATGTGTCCACTACGCATAATGGTGTCTATTCGGATGTACACCAACTAAACTAAAACCAGCTTTGGAGTGGTGCCGTCGCATCGTACTGTTCCAGGGAGAAAGAGACAGTACTACTTTATAACTGGTTTTAGTTTAGTTTAGTTGGTGTACATCCGAATCGACATCAATGTCAGATTAAAGTAAATAACGTACACAATAGATCGGCAATGGTCGCAGTCTCCGACCACCTGTAACAGCCACACACACAACCAGTACCAATACTAAGCCGGACATTAGAGCAAAGAGACCCGAGTGCTTGCATGCGGAGCAGAAAGAAAAAATGATCGTCGAATTACTCTTACTTATGGGCTTTTTGGCGGGATCTCGGCGAGTGAAGTTGCACTTTTCTTTATAATTCTTATAATTTGTATATTCTGACTTTTGAAGCTTAATAATGGCAGAATATTGTGCAGCAAAAGTTAGTGATGGTGTACGAGTCAAGGGAAGTGTAAATTAAAGTGCGTAACGAAGCTTTCGGGTTCCCACAAGAAGCCGCCAAAATCTTTTGTAAAGCATTCTGCCACTTTACTGAAGAATGACTTGACCGTGACTAGACTCCGTATACGCTAAGTATACGACGAATTACTTGTTTTGACTGAGACTGACTTATAAATTGAAGAAATAAGAGAAATAAGACATGGCTGTATGGGCTTAGATCCCTTTGCTTTCTCCGAGAGGCGAGAATAAAAAAAATAAAAAAACTGTTACCTACTTATTGTATATACTTATTGCAAAGAAAATTAACTAACGCGAAATAAGAAAAAACCGGTAATGAAATCGTAAACACCTCGGCGTTGTCTCCGACTCGGACGTCCGATCCGACTATGATGATGAAAATAAATCGTGTATTATGCGATTGCTGTTGGGGCATAAAACTCCCTTCTTCAATCCAGCCAGGTCTTTGATGCAGGCGAGTAGAAGGAGGTCCTCATGGTCTTCGGATCTGAGACTTACGGAGGCAGTTAAACTACTATACACAATAATATATTTTGGCGCAACCAGTGATAACATTACGGTTTCCGTCTCCAGGGTGGGGAGCTCCTGGCCGAGATCAGCCAGCAGTCGCAGTGGGTGTTCGACGTGTCGTGGTGCGGCCGCAACCCGGGCCTCCTGGTTACCACCTCCTTCGACCAGCACGTCGCCGTCCACTCGCTCCTGGCCGGCTCCAGGCCAGAAGTGGTGAGTTGTAGTCTGGCATATACTAGATGGCGCTACTAATACCAGCATAGATTTATTTAATCTCTTTATTGTAAATACATACATACATACTTAAAGTCACGCTTGTTTCCTGTAGGGGTAGGTAGAGACCATAGACTTCCACTTGCTACGATCCTGACACACCTCTTTTGCTTCATTCACTTTCATAATGCTGTACATACATGCTCGTCTACCATCGCTACCAACACTACCATCTACACTTTCATTTTCATTTATCCGCCCCACCTGTCCAAACGGATTTTTTTTTGAAAATAGTTAAGTATCGCGGGTCGCAGACGTCACAGGCTCTTTGTTACACCTGATGGACTTCGAACTAAACACACCGGAAACACGCCTTCCGCGAGGGCTATTGCTATAATTAATAACTTTACGAAAGTGATCCAAAATGTTGACATATTTGCGGATGATCTGACGGTGATCGTGAAATATTTGTATTTGTTTTTGTGCCAATATTATGGATATCGTTAATCTTTGTGTGTCTCTTATCGAATAACTTATGAGTGTTTTAGTGTAAAACTGTAAACTTATAATTGTAAATAAATAAAGTATATTCTCCGGCTCAACGAAATTTACAGTGGTAATTTAATGTAATAGTATGTTTTAATACTAAATATCTATACTATATTTAAAGCAATCCACCGATTTCTTAGAAAATATTTTTATTCCATCACTGGCATGTACTCTACTCATGTGCAAAAAATCACGGCCTTTAAGATTATAGGTATCCTTACTGGCATCATTGATTGATCATTTGGCATCCAATTGGATGGCTAGTTTTTTTTTTTACGCACGACGTGTTCGTACTTGACCTCAATCACACCTGATGTTAAGTGAAGATGAGGTCGAATGTGGAAGCGTACTGACCCGGAAACCCCAACACATTTGGGAGACTGGCTATCTTATCTCTGACAACCGGAACACAACACTGCTATTAACATCGCTGCTTGACGGCAGATTTAGATAAGACGGTGGTACAAACCGAATATCCGCTGGGGATCAACCCGCGACCTCCGAATCGTAAACCCAATGTTGTTTACATTGAGCCACGGAGGCGGTTAAACCACGAGTCTCCCCCCGCAGAACAGCCAGAACCAGAGCAACATAATGGAGTCGTTCGGCGGCGTGGCGTCGTTCAGCCAGCTGCCGGCCGTGGCCCGCGCCGCCGCCCCCGCGCCCCCCGCGCCCCGCCTGCCGCGCCCCCCCGCCTGGCTCCGCGCCCAGCGCCGCGCGCACATCGGGGTGAGTGCTGTGGGTGGGTGGATACCACCGTACTCCATGACTCTGGTGCTCTTTCCACTGACCTGTATCATAACTTCATGTCTATAAGTTGCCAGTAGGAGAGAGCAAAAGCAGGGGAAGTGCACAAAAGATCCCGATTCCGTCGAAGTGCGTTTGGGCATATATCCAACCCCACGGCAAATATAAGAACTTCCGTCGGTACCAGGCTAGCATAACCGAGTGAGAGATCGACGTCTGCTGAGGCTGGACGGTCTCTACGTTACTCAGGTGCTATCTTGGAGCACAGACTAATTACCGCAGGTACCAGGCTAGCATAACCGAGTGAGAGTTCGACGTCTGCTGAGGCTGGACGGTCCCCTACTCTACCACCGCCCCTTTACAGCCTAATTACCGCCGGTACCAGGCTATCATAATCAAGCGAGAGTCACCTCCATACCAACAGTGGTACTTGGTCGCCTACTGAGGCCGAATGGGCCCTACATTCTATGCTCTATTGCCATCTTGGAGTATAAACTAATTACCGTCGATACCAGGTTAGCATAACCGATCGAGAGTCATCTGCATATCAACAGTACTTGGGGTGCCTACTGAGGCAGAATCCATTGCCATGTTAGAGCCTGCTGAGGCAGGACGGTCTCCTATGTAAATTCTATTACGCCGATACCAGGTTAGCATAACCGAGCAAGAGTGATTTCTTCATCAGTAGCGGTACTGCTGCTCTTCATGCTACCTTGGTGTACGGACTAATCACCGCCTGTACCAGGCTAGCATAACTGAGCGCGACTCATCTTCGCGTCAACAATGGTAATGTAGTCACTGAAATGCCCTAAGTGACTCTATTGTTACTTTGGACCTTAGACTAATTTAGAAAAGAAATACTATGTAAGTAGAGATACTGCATTGAGACTAGCTAACTCATTCTCGCTCAACAACTCTCGATAAACGTTTATTGTTTGGTTCAGTTGAAATGGCAATGAGCAGGGCAAATGGCAATCGAAGAACTGTTGACCGGTCGGTAGGGCATTAAAGTTCTCAAGTGGAGACAGACAGACGATCTGATAAAGGTCACGGGAAATCGCTGGATGCAGGCCGTTTCCAATCGGTCACTCTGGAATTGTCGGTGTTTTTAATTTAATATTTGTTTTTTTTTTTTTCAGTTCGGTGGGAAACTAGTGACATTCGAGAAGTGTCCACAAGAAGCTGGTGCACGAAATCTTGTCTACATTAGTCAGGTAAATCAAAAAGATATATCTTTATGAGGCACATTCATGAACCTTCTCGTCCCCGATTCTCGACATTTCACTGTCGATAGATATTGGCATCTCTTTCACACTTATAAGCGAATGGACGAGTAAATGTCTCAAATAGACAAAGCAATTTCTGTTCACCACATTTTTTTAAATTGTGACAAATAATAACCACATTGACCCGCCATATTAATTAATCCACCACAAAAGGACATATCACACACGCACTCACCCGCCCACACACGCTCATGCCCACTCAATAGTAAACCCATACACACTCATAAACTTGACAGTTTATATAAATAATAATAAAAAAAACTAGCATTGTATATACACGCAATACAATACATATATATTAGGTCCTTACCTATGAAATTGGCGTTTAGTATGAAGAATTTCATTAAGACTGTTTTCTCCATACAAACATTTTTGTTTTTTTTTTGGGAACGGCAAATCTAAATTAAAACGAAACTTTGTGTGTATTATCGGATAACATTAAGTTTAGGCAGCGTTAATTTTTAAAAGTAACCGCTTATTATGGGAAGCACATGAAAAGAGCTCTGTTCAAATATTTTTTTATTATGTGATTTAGCCCAGAAATTTAAAAATATTTCATGTGAAACCTTGAAATAATATTCCATTTTCCAAATAAAAAACAAATCTGGATATAGCTTTGAAAATCGCAGGAATTGGTACATATGATTAACGAAGAAAAAAAACTCCGATTTCATAGGTAAAGACCCAATATTACTAACCCCACTAACGTCTTCTCGTTTACCAATGAGTACCACATACATACATTTATAGATAAGTACCTACTACATTTAGAGGCATTCGAGATGTGGTGCTGGAGACGAATGGAGGGAATAAGCTGGACCGAGAAGAGAACAAATGAAGAGGTGTTAGTGATGGTAAAGAGAAGAGATGCCTGTTAGCCACAGTTGAGAACCGAAGAGGAAAGATGATAGGTCACTTGTTACGACACGATATTTTTTTGAAGAACATAATTGAGGGAAAGATTGAAGGAAAGAGAGGAAGTGGAAGACCTAGGCGTAATTACTTTGACCAAGTGAAAGAAAAGGTGAATGTCGTGTCGTACCAAGAGGTTAAAACGAGGGCGGAAAGTAGAGAGACATGGTCGTTACTCCACCGACAAGAGCATAGCTCTTAAATTGAAGAAGACCTACTACTGCAAAGTTGTAATGGGGGAGGACCTGATGACCTGAAATACAGGCTACTGCCTAGTTTAGGCATCGGTCTCTCACAATTTTTGTTTATAATTCTAATACATCTACTATAATACTGTAATGTATGAATTGTGGAGGGAAAATAAACGAATTTGAATATTACCTCTATAAAATTTTCTTTCATATTCCAACTTTTAATTCTCGCACGTGCAAAACATTTGCTGTGTTTTTACTTATGTGTATTTATCCGACTGCTCTTAAAGGGCGAAGGAAAACATCGTGAGGAAACTTGCATGTGTGGGAATTAAAAATCAAAGGCTTTTTTTTTTTTTTTTTTTTACTTTATTTTGGGATTTTTATCCTTTTGGATATGTCAATCCCATTGTACCTAAGCTAAATATCGACAGAGAGAATTATTGGTGACAAATGTTCATCAGACTACACAGGGACAAAGTTGCTTCAGAAGTAGGAACAACTAGTATGCTTTGAATAACTCCTACATCGAGTCTGTTCACATTAAATTTTCTAATAAACATATGTCTCTCTTTACTGTTCTTGGCACACTCCATTAGTAAGTGTTGCACGTCTTCAATTTGTCCACAAACATCGCAATTAGGTGAATCTGCCTTTTTCATTAAAAATGCAAATTTTCCTGATGGATAGTGCCCGGATCTAACTCTGAATATCAATTTAATATTATTTCTCCCTAATTTAGCATCCATAAACCACGGCATACGAAGAGGCTCACATTGGATTGTTCTATACCAGATGCCTTTTGTTCTTGAACGCTCATCAAAATATTCTTTCCAACTTGTGTAGCATAAGTTTTTGAATTTAGGTAGTGCTTCCGAATAATAAGAACTAATATTGTATTCTCACCCAGTTAAACTTGCCTCTTTTGCCAGTTTGTCAGCCTCTTCGTTACCCCGAATACATCAAAGGCGTGTGAATTCCCCAACACGCACTACGGGTGGTGAACTATGGACCATACTCCCTCATATACGAGTGGAGACCTATATGGAAGTGGGATGTTTACGGGCTGATGATAATGATGATCTGCGTTGGCGATAGTCGGTGCTCTCTGTAATTAGATATTTCCTTTTCAGGTGATAAGCGAACCAGAGATAGTTGAGAAGGCGACAGATCTCGACACAGTTTTAGGGTCCAGCCTGAGTCAGGACCCGGCTGCTACGGAGCAACTGGCCGAGTGAGTTTTGAAAAAATGAAATATTTCGGACATTTACACCAATCTAGTCCCAAACTAAGCAAAGCTTATACTATCGGTACTAGAAAACGGATAAACATACATAAATATTTATATAAACGTCCATGACTCGGGAATAAATGTTCGTATTCATCACACAAACATTTACCCCTCGCGGGATTCGAACCCGCAACCGTTGATTTCGCTGACAGGGTCACTATTCACTACACCAATCTGAAATAGATTCCTTGTTCGTGTATGTAGTCGTATTTAATAAATATTTCAATGATTTTGACATATTCTTTGATAATCTTGTTTCTGAAAACTAGGTTATAGAGACTGAATTCGGCTATGGTTCCTAGTGGGAAGTTGTTCGTAATCAGGACTGAAGTCACCAGCCGAAAATTGTTGGACTTCCATACTAAAGGTGGTTTCAGGATGGTTTACTGTAACCGCCTCTGTGGCTCAATGTAAACAACATTGGGTTTACGATTCGGAGGTCGCGGGTTCGATCCGCAGCGGGGTACATGTTTTTAATTGGTCTTAGACCACTATCCATAATTTTGCGTGAAATTTTGATCGCCATTCACAGATTTGCTAAATAATGTACAATCAGCAAGAAAACAGCCATTTTTCACCATCTGTTTCTAATACTGCTAAAAAACTTCTATGCGACCAACCGTCGTTGGAATACTAAAAGTCAGAAATCGCAAAAACTTGTCCCATACATTTTTAAAGGAGTTACCCTTACCCTTTTTATTTCTCAAAACTTGTTGACTGAATTAAAATATACTTTGAATAAGTATTTAAAAACGAAAAAACCCTACAGCATATTTTGTATATTGCGGACGCCATGTTAGATTTTTACCATAAAATGTATCCTGTGATACTCCAGGTATCAAGACGAATCTAACGACACCATGCATTTCGAAATCAGTCAAGCCGTTTAGGCTACACGATACGCCAAAGGAACGGACATACATACTTATATACAGTCGAAAAACATTACCCTCCATTCTTGGGCAGTCGGGTAAAAGAAATAGTCAAATTTTGAACTCGATGTGTATCTAACGCTGTAGTCCAAGGGAGTACAATGGTAATCCGAAGAACGGTTCGCCGAAACCCGAGTACTATGCTGAGTTTGTTCATCATCAATTTTTTTAAATTAAAACCAACTCTGCTTTCGGTCAAACGTTCTTCGGCGAACCGTTCCTCGGAGTAGTGTAATTTGGATTAGACCGTAGTGCAGTCCTCCCCGTGCGCGTGCGCAGGTACTGTCGGCAGCGCGGCGACGCTTGCGCGGCGCAGGCGGAGCGCTACACGTGGTGGTTCCTGCGCGCCAACTTCCTGCCCAGCTTCCGCACGGAGGTGCTCAACTTGCTAGGTGAGATACTCTACTTACTGCTCAACGATGTTCCTAATGTGCTAATTATTATGACAACCTTTTTTAAACGTGTCGACCTTTCCGCGGTAATCGAATTGACACAAAAGTTTAATGCTTGAAACAAAATCCGTAGATCACCTTTCGAAATATACAAATAGGGGGGTGAACCTATCGCCTTTAAAACGTATAAATCTATATGTCGTTGATGGGCGTGTGGGGTGGGTGCTGGGCGTTGCTGGCGACCGCGTGCCAGTCGCGCGGTAAGGCTGACTCGGGCAATAGCTACATTATTGCAAACTACTATTGGCAAATCTAATACGTATTCACATTCGATTATAATCATGGAACCTGAGATGCTTTCTGTTGAAGAGAAAACATTTGCACGCCCCTCATGCCATAGAACTTGGCCCCCGCGTGCAGTCTGTGGAATTCAACCGGACCTGGTATTCAATTCCTCCTTGCTCAAATCCCATGATCAACTTCTTATTAACTAACGACTCACCGGATTCTTCCACGCGTCGGGGACAGTAGGTAATCAAATCACTCACAGTCGTAGATGTGTTCAGTGGAGCTCCGACTCCTTTGAAGGCTCGTAGTAAAAGTGTGTCCCATTTTCGACGTGAAGATCTAATATAACTGCTAACGTCGTCACCTCGCCGTTTCCGGCGACACCAGCGCCACCAGGTTCACTTCCCATTAACCGCGTATTATGATAGTCGTTGACCGTTCGAATAATGAATTCTGTCGCTAATTTATCGCTATCCCCGACATATAGATGTTTTTTGAGGGGAAAGTCCCTAGTCTCCTTTTGCGATTCTCTTCCCGTGAGAAATGGGTAGGTTATATTTATATGTGCCGACAAAAATTATCCTAGTTACTATTGCATTGTATTGTATCCAGGTTTCAAACAGGACGACATCCCGTCCAAGTTCAAGGGCGGCACGCTCGGCGACAACGCGCAACACGACGCACCCTCCGCTCTCAGTCGGGTGAGTGACATATAATTGTTTATCTACACCCAATTTTGCCACGCGTTAACTGATTACTTGATTAAAACATCACATTTAAAAAAAAAATCACTATTAGATTAATTTAGTAGTTGTTTCCATGAAATTCAATAGTAATGCCTATGGAAATGGGAGGAAATAAGAATAAATACACTTAACCTGTGTGGTAGATAGTCCAGGTTATAATATAATCCATCTCTGTACCAAATTTCATCCAAATCGTTTCAAGGGTTACAGCGTGATTGAGTGTACAATCTCCATACTATCATCTAAACATACAGATATAAGAACTCTATTTTTTTTTGATGTTAATAACATTGAATTTTGCCTCATTATCATCGGACGGCTTTTTCCTGATAAACAGTTACAGTTCTCGAGGCGTAAGATCAGCTTTGCATTTGTGTGAGTGCACACAGATAGAGATACGGCTTGTGGCGCAGCGCGTCCCGCGCATTGTTTAAACGCGGCCTGAGGCGCGGCGTGTCCGCTGCGCGTCGCTTCCCTGCCGCGCACATGCCGCACTTCACCTCTTGTACCGCTAGCAGCTTGACGTCACTCACACAAATGCAAAGCTGAGCTTACGCCTCGAGAACTGTATCTCCACTGTGCTCTATTTTGCCTAACAATTAATTATTTTAGCTAAATAAAACGGATATTTCATTTCTTTATGCTTAGAAAAGAGGAAATTTAATTACCTAGCACTTATGTAAAATTTATGCCTAATAAATATTTTTTAGCTATAAATAGCAGATACTTGAATTACTACCATTCTGCCGTGTGCCCAACAATTCGAAATATTTAATTACCTACTGCACTTTTGTATAATTTCTGCCTATCGAATTGTTATATTTAGCTAAAAATATCACACAATGGTGTCGATTCGGATGTGCACCAACTAAACTAAAACCAGTTTTGGACTAGTGCCGTCGCATCGTACAGTTTCAGGGAGAAACGGACAGTACTACTTTAAAACTGGTTTTAGTTTAGTTGGTGTACATCCGAATCGACACCAGTATAGCATTTGACCTGTGTGCGAAGTGTAAGTTTTGTCTCGTTTTTAACTATACCATCCCGTTCGCGATTACGAAAAAAGTCCCTATGAAAAAAATCGTTTTGCAAACTATCTATTAACATATATAAATATAATTAAATATTCACATAAGCGTGAACGCGGTAATAAATTAAGTCGAAACAAAACTTACACATTTAGTTGTTAGTAAACATACTTACGTGTATTTAGGCACTAGTACCTACATTCAAATTTTTTTTTTGAAATTGTCTTAAAACTTATTTATGTGTGTGGTGACTGGAGTAACAAATAAACCCTTTAACTATCAGATATTTAATTGCTACTCATAGTAGTCATTTGTTTAATTTCGTAAGCTAAAAAATATGTAATTTGAACAAACTAAAAAATACGCTTGGTCACAGAATTAATACTTACGCTACCACCTTCGGCCTCATCTTCACTTAACATCAGGTGTGATTGAGGTCAAATGGTAACCTGATTGAAAAGAGACAAAGCCTCTGAGTTTCTCGCTAGCCCTTCTCAGTAGTGGTCGCGTTCCGAGCTAGTGGTAGTTTAAAAAACAAGTGACGTTCGTAAGTGTATATTGTATTGCCTACATGAATAAATGATTTTCATTTCCATTTCATTTTCATTTCATTTTCATTTCATTTTCATTTCATTTTATTTCAACCCGTTGTGGATAAAAAAAATTAATATAGTACTAACGGCTTGGTGTCCCCTCGACACACGACTAGTCAAAACGAATCATATGCGCCCAAACTCGAAGGGTTTACTTGTAGCCACTTACATCAGATCAGCTTTATAGTATTGTCATCCGAACTACATATACATACCAAGTTTCATTTCGTTGCGACAATTAGAAGTAGGTTAAAATTTAGTTCCAAGATTTGCTATTTAGTTACAAGTGAAGCTTATTAAAGCGTGTTAAGTCGCACATATTTAGCTACTGTACTGCTCGTTTATTTCTGCCCCACAATTCACTTCTTTAGCTAAATAAAGCAGATATTTAATTGCCTACTGCTCTTCCCTTCTATGTAAAGGGCCAATAACTTCTACTTCTTCGGCCAATCGATTAGTATATATCACCCTGTATACTTATTCTGTGCTAACTTTATGAATTTTAATATTGGGTCTTTACGTATGAAATTGGAGTTTTTTTTCTTGGTTAATCATATGTACCAATTCCTGCGATTTTCAAACTATATCCAAATTTGTTTTTTATTTGGAAAATGGAATATTATATCGAGGTTTCACATGAAATATTTTTTAATTTCTGGGCTAAATCGCATAATAAAAAAAAATTTGAACAGAGCTCTTCTCATGTGCTTCCCATAATCATTTCTTATATTCGCTGAAATTTTATAAAGCGGTTAGTTTTAAAAATTAAGGCTGCCTATACTTAACTTAATGTTATCCGATAATACACACAAAGTTTAGCTAAATTTGTATTTGCCTTTCCCAAAAAAAAATAATCAAAAATGTTTGTATGGAGAAAACAGTCTTAATGAAATTCTTCATACAAAACGCCAATGTCATAGGTGAGGACCTAATAATTAGATTGCGCGGATCTGAGGTAGCTGTCATTAGACTAATATGGATTAACCATGATTTGATTCGAGTAAAAAATACGCGTGTACAACATAATTGTTTAATTGATTACATTATATTATTCATTACCATTTGTAGTACAAAATTGATGATAAATGATAATTAATTGTTTGTTATTTTTTTCGACAAATTAAACGTTAAGGTATATCCATGTTAATCATAATGATAGCTATTTGAGATATATGTTTTCTAAATCTAATAATACCTTTAACTCTTAACACAATAGCAACTTTTTCCAAGTGTTGTGCTTACTCTAACTCGCGTACGGCAGGGCGAGTCGACGGAGACGGAAGCGGAGTTGTCCACTGACACCAGCACTGACCTCTCGGTAAGGCACTGGATACAGCATCACCATCACTAGCCTGTAAATATCCCACAGCAAAGAAAAACTCAAACAAATGTTGAGCACACAATGTGTTGTGTTTCGATTCTGTTTGTATTTTTTTTGTTTTTTTTTTTTTATGCATAACGGGTTGTTACTTGACCTCATTTCTCGTTGTTTTATCACAAATTTGAAATGATAGGTCAGTGCTTGCTTACCCAGAACCCCTAACTTATTTGAGGGACTGGCTATCTTATCTCAAACCGCCGTAACGTAGTTTTTGGTCCTTGTGAAAACTTTTCGTGACATGTCTTCCGATTTTAAAACATATGAAAACCTTTCCGACATTCGTATGTCACTTTAACCTATAATCTTAGAGTGTGATAGGAATATAATTTCTATATTGATTCAGAACCACTGACTGGTCTCATCATGGGTACATAATATAACATATGAAATTTAACATGTTATACTAATTTTTGGTGTCTAAATTACGAGTTAAATAAAATACCCAACTCTTTTTACACCTTACCATCCAGTTAAGAGAGAAATATAGAAGGAGAGCTGATGTAAAGTGAAGCACTTTTCTAAATCGCTGTGCTTGAGTCAAGCCACTTTAGATTCAATAAATAATAAATATTTCGGACACTTACACCAATCATCTAGTCCCAAACTAAGCAAAGCTTGTGCTATGGATACTAGATAACGGATACACATACATAAATATTTTTAATCACCCTTTTGTTTTGTATGTATAACATACTGTGTGGTTAAGGCGAATAAAGTTTATCTATCTGTGTTAAGTAAAAACAAATAAACAAAGAAAGATGTTAACTCAGACAAGAGAATTTAAACAATGTTCGTATTCATCACACAAACATTTAGCCCTTGTGGGATTCGAACCCGCAACCGTTCGCTGACAGGGTCACTATCCACTACACCAATTGTTCAATAGAAGTGAAGCCACACACCGTCTACACGCATTTTACACACGCACGTATTTTACGCACACAACAGCACCAAAAGCCAACCAAGCTTTTTTTGGGACTAGATGATTGGCGTAAGTGTCCGAAATATTTTCTTTTTTTTCTACACAGACCCCATCTATGAAGTACTTCTTCAACGACTTTTTACATTGTTTAATGTTATAAGATAGGTTATAGTGTATGTCTTATGTTCGACAGGACGCACATACATTGATCGAGAGGAAGCTGGCGAACATTGACCTGGGACCGTCTGTGGCAAACGTAGTCATACCTAACGGAGAAGGTGACTCCTCATAAAGATTAATTATTAAATAAAATATTAAACAGTGAACTCCCAACGATAGAAAGATTGTAAGAACGCAGATGTAATGCATTCTCATTGGCCCCGTTTGCCTTCATTTTTATGCTGACGCTGTTTAGGGGAAGGTACACAATGGTGTCGATTCGGATGTACACCAACTAAACTAAAACCAGTTTTAGCGTAGTACTGTCTCTTTATCCCTGGAACAGTACGATGCAAAGGCACCACTCCAAAACTGGTTTTAGTTTAGTTTAGTTGGTGTACATCCGAATCTACACCAATCTTGGGATTTTCAAGTTTAGGGTGAATTAACCGTTTCCATGACTCAATTTAAACAACATGTGGTTTACGATTTGGATGTCGCGGGTTCCATCCCAGGGTACATGTTTAGTGCTGGGTTTGGTTGGTGGTAGGGTATTTCAAATGTCCGCCTGGCTAGTACGAGTGGTGACCATGAACAGGCAACCGCAGCGTAGGACATTCTCCCACCAGGTGGACAGTACCTGACAAAGGTAGCGGGAAGTGATTTTTTTTTATGCACCACGTGTTGGCACTTGACCTCAATCACACCTGATGATAAGTGAAGATGAGGCCGAAGGTGGAAGCGTACTGACTGCGGAAACCCAAATATTTGGGGTCGCTGGATTCTACCTAGGTCGCTAGGCGTGGGGAGGGATTCCACCCGTATATAGAATATAATAATATTCCGAACATTCGCACTAAGAAGTTCGATTCTTCATTCATCATCCGAACAGCCAAGGCATGGAACTCCCTTCCGGCGTCAGTCTTTCCTGAATCCTACAACCTTGGGATCTTCAAGAGCAGAGTGAATAGGCATTTACTGGGATCGCGTGCTTCATCTTCGACTACATCGTCACTTTCCATCAGGTGAGATTGTGGTCAAACGCGAATCCAGTTATACATTAAGTCCGCTTCTAACGGGTCACTCTGGTATTCCACGGGGGAGGTTCATCAGTGGACGTGTTGTGTGTGTTACTCGTATGATGACGATGAGTATAGATGCAAATAAATGCTATCTTTGTTTAGATTTTTTCTTTTTAGCGAATTTAATGACAACAAACATTAAATTCGCCATATAAATTTTTAAAGTGACTATTATCACAACCGTATTCCAAAGCGAAATCTATTGCGAATACGATCGGCGTTCGCGCTCGTATTCTGGTTATAAAATTAAGTATATGTTTTGTTGTAGACTCAACGAGTCTGATATGCCGTGCTCTGGTGTGTGGCAACTTGGAAGAAGCCGTCGAGCTGTGTTTGGAAGCGAAGAGGATTGCTGACGCTCTCATAATTGCCTCTTTGGGTAAGTTTACCAATTGTAATGCCGGCTCCAAACTATAGTCCAATTGTTTGTCCAACCTTCCACGTGTAGAGAGATAGTTCGTGCATATTGGACACGATCGCTCCAATGGCGATAAATCGTACTAAATAAACGAAGGCCACTAAGAAGAAAGAAATACGAAATCGTATTTCTTTCTTCTTAGTGGCGATGTATAAGGCTTTTGATATAGAATATTCGTTCCTCACAGGCAGTCAAGAGCTTCTATACAAGGTCCAGAAGTACCACCTGAACCACACAGCTAAGGACCCGGTGTCGCTGCTGGCCGGCAGCCTGCTGCTGTCCACGTGGGCGGCCCTGGTGCAGTCGGCAGGCGCGCACAGCTGGCGCGACACTCTTGCCGCGCTGGTCACCCACTGCGATGGAGAAGCCTTGTCGCACTACTGCGGTCAGTACACTTTCCATTCCAACCTAAATCTAAAACACAACACACACGACGAAGATAATATACTGGTGAGTTTTTTAAAAATTAGAATAGAAGAGAGTAAGAATCAGGAATAGTGTAAATAGGGAACTCCCTATTTACACTAGCAGTGTGAAAAAGACGTAGTGACAAAGATTGAGGAAGGTATGCTGAAGTGGTTTGGACATGTGTAGAGGATGAATGAAAGAAGATTTACGAAAAAGATATACGAAGCGAATGTGGATGGTGGTGTTCGTAGGGGAAGGACTACGGTGAGCATACCATAATCAAATCGAAAGGTTAAGTCAAGAGTATCCTAAACCGACGAGCATGTATTTTTTTCTTTGTTTGTTCATACATGCTCGTCAGGTAGGCGGACCGCAGACGTCCACTTGCTACGGTCCTGATACACCTGCTTTACTTCATTCACTCTCATAAGGCTTTATTTTTCTGTCTAAGCAGGCGTTTTCTTTATGCACAACAGGTTTGTACTTGACCTCAATCACACCTGATGTTAAGTGAATATCTCTGGCAACCGGGACACAACAATGCTATTAACACTACTGCAGCAGATTTAGATAAGATGGCGTGAGCTGGCCAGGCGGACATTTAAAATGCCCTACCACCAACCAAACTGTAATGTTATGTAATGTTAGGTAAATACAAAAACAAATTCCTTTGTGAGAGACTGGAGTCTGGAATAGGTTCGAAACCTGTGCTACAGATCTCCAGGCTCTCAACAAGAGCACTGAGAATACATTGTCTAAGTTATGCAGTATGCTGCTTAAAGTATATATGTTGAAGCATGTGGATAGTGGACTAAGGCAAGTGTGTGCGTGCGTGCGTGCGTGCGTGCGTGCGTGCGTGCGTGCGTGCGTGCGTGCGTGCGTGTGTGTGGAGGGGGTAAACTGTACCTATGAATGTGTATTGTGAATGTCGCAGAGATGCTGGGCGACAAGCTGTCGGCGGAGGCCGAGCCAGCGCTGGGCGAGGCGGCCACCATCTGCTACCTGTGCGCCATGAGCCCAGACGCGCTGGTGGCGCGCTGGGCTCGCCCCGTCCCTCGCTCCCCCGCCACCCTCGCCGCCCTCACCGAGCTGGCGCTGCTGGCTCGCCGCGCCGCCGCCGCCAGGGGGCGCCACCCACAGGTGGGCCCGTCTACATCACTACTTGCAACTTATGTATACTATTGCGTAATTTTAAACTATTCACGGAAATCAACGGGATCGAACCAGAAATGAGAAGAGCCGCACGAGAACCAAAGTGACCACTGTAGCCCGAGGAATTGCCAAACTTAACTGACAGGGGTACTGCCTAGGCCTATTACCGACTGCTACTACTACTACTGCCTACTACTACGGCCTACTACCGACACTCGCACTCGTTATTTCTCCGTAATCATTTAAATAAATAAATATTCATTTATTACTCGGTTAAATATGTAATAAGATTTCGTGAGTTTGACAACAATGATCGTAGTAATCGTTTACGATAAGCCCATCGTTATAGTTACGTAATAAATCTTCTGTTACGTGTAGTGGTTAGATCACAGACCATATACAAAGAAAACTTGGCGCAATACATTTTTCCTATATTATTACGAGTCGTAATTGCGCGGTATGAGGGGTCTTAAGGTAGAGATTGGGGTCGGGCCTAATGCACCATCTAACGGAGACTAGCAAAATGTGCTCCTTAAGTACGTCGCATCGATTGTACTTTGTAGTTCCGCTACAGCTCGCTAGATGTACCTAGTAGTTATTACATGTGATATGAAACTGAACAGTTACAGTGCTTCCCCGAATAATTTTTACATATCAAAATGCAGGCAACGACTCTCCAAGGATCTACTTTAACCATCTGCCTAAGACTTTATGTATAAAGTACTAGTATCACGTCCAGAAGACATATATTTTCAACTTGAAAAGAATTTCTATATTCCATTACTATCATTATAGTTGATCGGTCAATATTGTGTGGAGGAGATGTAATTTTTGCAAATAAATATTTTGAACCATGGAAATGTGTTTCCGCGAGAATTCGGTTTAGTACACCCTTTTTATTAATTAGGTACTATGAATCTAACAGGTGTCTATGAGGTCGATGGATTAAATTAATATTTATTAGCGATATACGATAATATATTGTTAGATGGATTGATTAGATAGCATTTATTTCCATCTATGTACACATACACACAACAATTTTACATAAGAAAAATATAACTAAAACAATAAAACACAAGTACAGAAACATAAAATGTTATGTGTGAGCCGCAGTATATAAAAAGGATACAGTTCAGTCTGTGGATTTGCTCATTTGTCCTCTATTTCCGGCCTGAGACGAGCATTTGATAGACCGAATGGTTGCGGGTTCGAATCCCGCGAGCGGTAAATGTTTGTGTGATGAATACGAACATTCATTCCCGAGTCATGGATGTTTATATAAATATTTATGTTTGTTTATCCGTTAACTAGTATCCATAGTACAAACTTTGCTTAGTTTAGGATTAGATGATTGGTGTAAGTGACTTAAATATATATTACTAGCTGTTACCCGCGACTTCGTCCGCGTAAAATTCATTATACCATCGAACTCGTCACTCTGTGACTCAAAAGCATTCCCACTAATAAAACCTATCCATAAGGAACCAGTGACTTTTCCAGGAAGTAAAATACGTCATATATCAACCAAATCTGTCTAGCCGTTTAGGCGTGAGGAGGCAACAAACAAACACACATACGAACACACAAACTATCACATTTATAATATTAGTTACTACTACTGTTATTACTATTGTTCTTTGACATTCACCAACCGTGTTCCACAAATAAATATTTGAAATGTGACTTCTTCACAGTCCGGTGGTCACCTGGAGTCTGTACTGAACGAGTACGCTTCCCGCCTGGCGTCGCAGGGCTGCCTCCAGAGCGCCCTCAACGCGCTTGAGGGCGTGCCTCAGACCGCCCTCAGGGACCGCCTCATGCATGCGCTCGGGCTGTTGCAGGTCAGGCCTGTAAGTTTAGAAATTTATTTTTTATATCTGAACTAAATATGAGTTGTGTTTACTGAAGGTCGTCAAAAGTGGTAGGATGCAGGCCGCTTCCAATTGGAATTACATAATGAAGACCAATGTTCAGAAGTAATGATCTAAGACTGCAAAGTAGCATTCGATCAGCATATTGAGTTTTAGTTAAAAAGGCTTTAAGAATCCTCGGTTTTATAATCAGATCCATATCTGAATTTAAAACAATCAAGCCGATTAAGCTCTATCAAGCTCTTTTGCTTGTGCGCAGTATCCTTGAATATGCATCAGTTGTATGGAACCCGCAGTATAAGGTACACATTGATCGCATTGAATCTATTCAAAAACGATTGTTCAGATATTTCCAATTCAAAAGCAAAAGATTTGAAAAAAGGAGAGAAATAGCTGATATTTTATATGTCTTTAATATTGTGAACGATGTTATAGATGTCCATCTTTGTTGGAAAAAAGTAATATTCATATACCCACTAGATGCGTGCGTCGGTGACTCAGCGGTTGAGACGAGGTCTCCCAATTTTAAAATTTAATTTAATTACTTATGTGCATTTATCCGACTACTCTTAAACGTGAAGGAAAACATCGTGAGGAAACCTGCACGCCTGAGAAATAAATTCTAAGGCATGTGAAGTCCCCAACTCGCATCGGGCCAGCGTAGTGGACTATGGCCCATCCATACTTCCTCATTACACGAGGGAAGGCCTATATTCCTGAAGTGGGATGTTTACGGGCTGATGATGATGATGACCCACTAGACTATCCATCCGATACAGTGATCCCTTGACATGCCTCCGAGCAAGCACTAACTATCGTAGAAATCCCATTTTTCATTCGAGTCAGCAATCTATTTAACAAACTATGTAAGGAACACAGAACTTTGGACCTATTTAACACAAAACCCTCAGCGGTAAAACAAATATTCACAACTAAATTCTTTGGCCCCACCTTGAGCACGTCACACCCCTAGGGACCTCATCCCGGAGAGTTTATTTCTTCTTTTTGTTTGACAAGTCTAATAAGAATGTACCTTTTAATGGCTTTGTTGAAATATTTTATGTACCTTTTTATTTATGCTGTTGGTGTTCCGAATAATATAATAAATGATAAACCAAAAAATACTCAATCCATAACTATTTAAGTATTTATAAAGCAAAAAACCCGATAGTAGATTTTACATTTTGCGGACGCCATGTGTTGGGAGAAGATAAACGGCAGCTGTGGTCTGATTGAGGGTTTATTGTTGGAATGTTGCACCGATTGGAAGAGAAAGCAAAACTGGCCGCGCGCCAGTATATATGCATTTAGATTTACGCCATCTATCGGATTGTCCTAGAACCCGTGAGAAAGGTACACTTGTACCTATTGACGTGAATAAATCGATTAGTGGTGGGTTTACGAGTTCGCCGATAGATGGCGCCAGTCTTTACATTTTTGTGTCGACAGCGTCAGGCGAGGTTCTAAACTGAACATCATGTTGTATTTTTTACGATAAAATATATCCTGTGACACTCCGGGTACTAAGGCGAATCTAACGACACCATGCGCTTCAAATTGGTTGGTACAGGATCATCATCATTATCAGCTTTACATGTTCCCATTGTTGGGGCACAGCTTCCTCTTACTGGGAGAGGGTATGGGCCATAATTCACGTGGGTCCAGTGCGGATTGGTGGATGTGTGTCTGACAGTCATGTTTTTAAGCCGTCCCTGTAATCCATCGACTTGGTTTGACGGCTGCCTTCAATGTGATCGACTTCTACGTGACCACCGAAGCACGGAAATGCCAACTAGTGGTCACCCATTAAAGGATTGTTGGGATTATTTCGTCACTTTTATGTTTTCATACAAGAAGTAAAAGTGTCTAAATAATAATAATAAAATAAAAAATTTAACACATCACATATTCACGGCATCTAGATAAAGTTTAATGTTTTGAACAGCATCCATCATTCACCTTATGAAATATACAGAAATATATACGTGAGCCCATCGCCGTTGAAACGTGCAAATCTATAGATGTTTTTTGGTGGAAAGTCTATTAGTCGCCTTCTACGACACCCACCAAACGAAACCACACAGCACCAACTCTTAACTTATTCGCAAGACTATATTTTATTATCGATCTACCTGTTGTAATATAATTGGTGGTTGTGCAGCAGCAGGCGGCGCCGGCTCAGCACGCGCGCATGCGCACCTCCAGCTCCCACAGCTCGCACGCGCCCCACGCGCCCCAGGTGCCCCACGCGCCCCACGCGCCCCACTTGCCTCATGCGCCCCACGTGCCTCACGCTCCCCACGTGCCTCACGCTCCCCACGCGGCACATGTGCCCCACGCGCCCCACGCCTATGCCGCAGGTACCTTACCTATTTTTTTTGTATTTGTCGCCACATAATCCCCCCACTGAAACGTGTGTAGTAGCAGACCCTGCAGATTGAAACTTTTCGCCAACTTATATAAACAAGAAATAGAAGTGGCCCAAGAATTTAGCCCTGTGGAACACCTATACAAAGTGGATAATCCAAACCCTGACGATCTCATAATTACCCCCTCGAAACTCGATTACACACGTAAAATTCCAAAAAATCGAGGGTACAGCCCATAATACCATATATAGGCGTCATTTCCTGACCAGGATCTTAATAATGTACGCAATCGAAAGCTTTAGACAAATCAGAGAAAATGTCTAGCACCCCGAGAATCTTCCCAGACTTCAATATTAATGTTCAATACGCATAACATCGGCATCAATTGTTGAGCGATCCCGTGTGAATCGAAATTGTTTTGTTTGTTTTGTGCATGACATAGAAATAGGACACCAATTGATTTGAAATTAATTATTGACGACCTGTTTGGTGTAGTGGTTAGAAACTCTGCTACTATACCAAATGGTCGCGGGTTCGAATCCCGCTAGGGGCATATGTTTGTATGATGAATACAGACATGTGTTCCCGAGTTATGGATGTTTTAATTTATAAATGTATTTATTTACAAAAAAATATATATTTGTGTAGTTTATCAACCATCTGGTATCCATAATACAAGCTGATAGATGCTTACTGTGGACCTAGATGGCGCTGTGTGTTTGTGCAAAAATTTTTTTTTATTATTGTAAAATTTTACTCTTCTCTCTCTCTCTCTCTCTCTCTTTTAGTCTCTTAGCTTAGTTCTCTTATTGTTATGTACGGCTGTTTGTGATAGAAACGATTAACCAAGATCCCCCAACTATGTAGAAGATTCTTCGGGCCCTTATCACACAGCTCTTAACAGGCGAGAGGCTTCTGACTACACATCAGGATAATAGGACAGATGTTCATAATGATATACGCTGTAATCTTTATGTAATTTTTGTTAATTACAATAAAGAGTATTTGATTGAGTGATTGATTGATGTTTAAAAATTCAAATCAGAACGCAATGAATTGTTTGCGCAAATAAATGTCACGTAAATAACAAGCTTGGTAGGGCCAAGCGGAATGCGGTACCCTGCCTCCCGCATGCCTCAGTTAGTTGGCAGATATTAATGGTGTGGGGTCAATATTTTTCATAAATAAAGTTTTACAATATAATACAATTTATGATGTGTAATTGTAAAACTGGACGACGTCTTTAAAGCCAATCTCCCGCAGTGCCTGAAGACGAAACTTGGACGCTCAGTAAATATATATGCACAAAATTAAGGTCGCTAAAAGTTAGGCATCTGATTTTAAGATGTTAAGGGAAGATGACGTCGAAGGTGGAAGCGTATTGACTCGGAAACCTCAACACATCTCTCTTGTTGACCGCATACCAAACATTCGAAGAACAACGAGACTACGGTGGAGGGTGCGGCACATTAGGCTAGACGGGATGACGGACGGTGGACCAAGGCAGAGTGGTGGGCAAGAAGAGCGACAAGGGCAATGGTCAGACTGCCGGTCCGTTAGTCTAATGACATCGTACAGTTGGTAGGATCTCTTTGGATGCGACAGGACTGTGAGATTTGGCGTAATGGAGAAAAGGTCTGCACGCAGCAGTGGGTGGATGTGGGTTGAGTTGATTGAATTAAATCTAGTTGAGTTCCCATTCCTAGTGGAGTTCCTCAAGGATCAAGGCCTACCCCTTCTCTTTATCATTCTTGTTAATGACATCGATAGTTGTTTCCATCACTCTCACCTTCTTAGTTTCGCCGAGGATAAATGAAGATATTCATGACAATTACATATATAAAGATATCAACAAAAACATGATTATACATCCAGTGTCTAAATTTTAGGTCTGTCTCCCCTGCCTTAGATAAGATTTAGGCAGTGTTAAATGTGCGCCCGGCATCTTAGTTAAGTTTGCCGCCAAGCAGCAAGGTTGATAGAATTATTCTTTTCTGACTGTTCGAGATAAGAAATTTGGGGTTCCGAGTTCGACTCCATCTTCACTTACATCGGCTGTGATTGAGGTCTACCGCTAACTCTTTGTGCTTAAGAGAGAAGGATTAGCCAAAGTCCTCCAAACACGTGGAGAGTTATTCATCCTCATCTTTAGTTAAAATGAGGTGTGATGGCAATGGAGCAGCAGGTCGTTGGCTAACCGTGCCCGTGTCGCAGGCCCGGTGGAGGCGGCCGCGTGGGGGCCGAGCGCGGCCAGCTTCCCGCCGCAGCCGCCCCTCCCGCCCCAGCCGCCCCTCCCGCCCCAACCGCCACGCGCCGGCAGCGTGGGGCCCAGCGCTGGTCAGTCTACAAATATACACTACACCCATCATAGATTTTTAGCTCACTGGTAGGGGTGTTTTATTCTTTTTTTTTCCGCTGGTAGAGGTAAAAACTTGTATGCGCCACACGAGAGCAAAGTTATTTACATCTGGTGTCTTTGAATCCTTCGCTTTTTTCTGCTTTAGAGTCTTTCAACATTGGCACTTGCCACAAAAAACCATCTTGCTTTTTTGTTGAACAAGTATTTGTATTTGGTGGATTAATTTTAGACTACCAGCCACCTGATAGTCAAGATTAACGCGTCTTTTTATTCATTACCTTTGACATACCTGCATGATCACTTCTTGCCCTGGTCCCAATATATTTGGGGTTGGTGCAGACGTCTTTTCGTTCCAATCTTCACTATCAGCTGTTACCTCGTCATTCACGCCCTTTTCGTTAATATCATCCTTCACACAATCCATCCATCTAATCCGTGGTCTTCGTCTTCCTTTCCAACATTTGACATCCATATTCTCAATTTGACATAACTACATCACGTGAAAGAAGACTTACGAGAGAGATATATAAAGCGAATGTGGATGGTAGTGTTGGTAGGGGAAGACCACGGCGAACGTACCATGATCAAATCGGGGACGTCTTAAAGAAAGGCCAAATCAAGAGTACCCTAAACCGACGAGCACGTATGAACAACCTTATGAGAGTGAAGGAAGTAGAAGAGGTATGTCAGGATCGTAGCAAGTGGAAGTCTGTGGTCTCTGCCT
Source organism: Oegoconia quadripuncta (assembly GCA_949316235.1). NCBI lineage: Eukaryota > Metazoa > Arthropoda > Insecta > Lepidoptera > Autostichidae > Oegoconia > Oegoconia quadripuncta. Next base: position 11,997,144 of record OX438750.1, on the reverse strand, counting down.
ACCCCTACGGGAAACAGGCGTGATATTATGTATGTATGTATGTATGTATGTACATCACGTGAACTTTATTTCCAGGTGGCATAGCCAGCAAATCGAAATACAAAGTGGACCCGTCCGTGCAATCAGCCCCCCTATACAATCAGTACAGCTTCAACAACCCCCCTCAGCAACCCTACGGCGGGTACAACAGCCCCCTTCCCGAGCAATACAGCTCCGCAAGCGTGCCCAACCCTGGATTCGCGCCTATAAATCCTTTGAACTCCTTGAATCCTGGTCCTATGAACTCAACTAATCCAATGAATCCGGTTAATACGAGCTCTACGATGAATGGCGGGTACTACGGGGCGCCGCCGGCCAACGAGGCACCAGCGCATCCTCGATCTTCGGCGCCCGGCTGGAACGATCCGCCAATGATGCAGTCCACAAAAAAGGTACATTCTATAACTATACAACAGTATTTTACTCTAAAATCTTGTAAGGTGATCTTCATTTTAAAAGTCGACCTTTCCGCGCTAAGAGAATAGCCCCCAGCAAAGTTAATTTAATTGCTGGTGAATTACCTTTGAAAATCCATTGTCGAGTTTTCTTTCAAAAATAGTCAGATGCAAAAAGATTTTATTCAGAATTTGGCTGTATAGGTATAGGCAGTAGCATCATAAGCTGATGCTGTTTTATTTAAATTGCTCGCATTGTTTGAGTAAAGCACTAGACAAGCCTTGGTCCGCAAGACTGTACTGCTGGCCATACTACGATGGCCTCGAGCTTAGCTCTCGGCCGTCAGCTATAACAGAATTTTATACCTTACCTACTCTAAAAAGCTTATTTTATTCACGCAAAACAGTGAATAAAAAGGCCTTTTATTCACTGTTTTGTTTTTATTCACTGTTTTGGTGTTTGAATTTGGAACACAAAATATATCCGATCTCCATTTCAATGCTTACACAAACTCCTTGCGCTAAGATTCGAAATTCTAACTCTTTGGTGCAAATAAATTCTCGAGATTTGATTGGTCGATATTTGCGACAAGGAGTTTGGCATTAGATTAAAAACTCTTTTGTGTTCTTTGCTGCCATTATAGAAAAAAAAAATTGTTTCACAAGTTGACCACCCTAATGATAATAATAAGAAAATTACGCTTAATTTCAGTCATTGCTCTAATTTTAATATCCATTTCAATTAATGTAACATTTATTATTTCTGGATTAAATTTCTATTTTCGCTTAAATTATGGCTTTTTCTCGTAGTCATGGTATAAAGTATAGTATGCAACTCCTGAATAAAGTACGAATTTATATCGAGGGCCATGAATCACTCGCGTCGCTCAGGATTCTAACAGTTGAATCACTCGCTGCGCTCGTGATGCAATCATCTTACATCACTCGCTACACTCGTGATTCAATCGTTAGAATCCTTCACTTGCTCGTGACTCATCTACGGCCCTCGCTTTAAATCCGTCCTTTATTCACTAGTTGCATAATATACTGTTATTTGGTCAGATTAAAGGCCCCAGTTACATATAGGACCTCGCACACACGATGTTACGACTCCATTGATACTCTTGATAATGCGTTTTCAGAATTTCGTTCAGTGGGGTGGGGTATAACCATTAATGTTACTTATGCATTTACGTCGGAGAAGGTACATTATCTTACAAGTTAAATTCAACCGTATGTCTCATGTAATAACTATTAAAGTTAATTACAAATTTTCATGGTACTTATATCCTTTTCAATCTGGGAAATTTAAAAAGAATAAGAATAATTTTATTGGACACAGAAATAAATATACACAGTACAAAATAGCGATAATAGCTACTGTAGTTGGAAACTGTAGTGTAGCTTTTAAACGCCCATCTCCAAAGCGACAGCGTACCAACGAATTTATTGTTATAGCATTATATAAAAAGAAACAAAGAAAGAAAAATAACAACAAATTACTTAAGTATAAAAATTAACGTAAGACGCATAAAGATTTAGATTAAGTCTGATCTGTACCACATAATAAAAACGATTGAAATTGGCTTGCAAGGAAATTGGTGTGTGTGTAAGTTCATTTAAAGGAAGCTAGGATGCCGAACGATATGGTCTATGCTTCTCATCAGGAGATCCATTAATCTCATTTAAATAGTTTGAGATATCATAGGTTTAGGTTAGATTAGGTTATAAAAAGGACGACAACACTATTTGGTTCCTTGCACTATTCAACGGCAATGACCTCACCCCCTGTCAAATGTGATGTAACAACCATGTTTGTAAAACGGAGTTCGCGGGTTCGAGCCCGAGCGGCGCACTTGTTTAGTAATCGGTTTGGTGGGTGGTAGGGTATTTTAAATATCCGCCTGGCTAACTACCACCATCTTAACTAAGTCTGCCGCCAAACAGCAATGTTAATAGCATATTTGTGTTCCGGTTGTTAGAGGTAAGATAGCCAATCCCCAAATTAGATGAGATTTCCGGGTCAGTACGCTTCCACCGTCTGCCTCATATTCACTTAACATCAAGTGCGATTGAGGTCGAGACCTAACCAATTTTCTTACGCTTATATTTGGGATATCTCTGACCACCCCATTTGGGATATGGGTCGTGACGTTATGTATGTTAAGAGCTTATAACGTTGTGGGTTATCTGAGTCTATTAGTTAGTGTAACTGTAACTCCGTGGGGAGGGAGCTTGATGACCTGTTATTGTTTCAACAAATTACAGGCAATCAGACTTCCACAATTAAAATGTTTAGGGCGGTAATATACGTCAGATTATGTTTCCGATTGTCTGATCAGGGGGTTCTATTACATAATTTCATCGTTATCGGTTACGTTATGAGCAACTATTACGTAACCGTAACGACGGGCTCATCGTAAACGATTATTACGACCATCGTTGTCAAGCTCACAAAATCTTGTTATTTCATTCTGTGCATACATACCCAGAGTTGTCTAGTTTTATAAGTTCTATGTATACCTATTCGGCCTTGTTATACTGTAACTTGTTCTGAATGCCCAATAAAAAAAAATAATAAAAAAATCTTATTACGTATTTCAAACGATAGACGAGTGCGAGTGTCATCGTTACGATTGACGATGAATGAATGATCTCTCTTACAAGAGTCATAACATCGGCATTACCTATGCACGTCAACGATGAGCGGCGCAATAGAAAGGGAATAAATGTCTTATCTAATTTATAACCTATCAAATTTGTACATGCAGTACAATGCAGCCATTTGTGGAAAATGGAGAGCGAGGAATAATTAAAATCAGGACATTATCGGGGAATCGAGGACAATTAAAATTTGTGAAAGAACCCATACTTTTTTTATTACTAATCATTTCACTACATTTTTTACGTAATAAGAACAATGAGCTTCAACGATGACCGATGGACGATTGAAACGTTTAAATTTACGTAATAGGCCCTCTGATCTTATTCATTCGATGCACGTCCGATTCTTGCGTCAGACTTTTCCTGAACTCGTTCTCGAGCTATTATCCCGAGTGCTTACATGCGGAGCAGAAAGTAAAAATGGACGACCACTTATTGTTACTTCATGCAGTTACCTATTGCAAAATAAAATTGAAAATATTTGCTCGTGTTGACATGAAAGAATAAACAATCGGTGATCAAACTCGGCGCTGTTTCCAACTCGGACGTCGGATCGAACGTGTATTGAATGTTCAAACAAATTATTCCTCCAAAGCCTTCCTATTGTCGGATCAGATTATCTGATGGAAAAATACGATACGATGTATTTATGTAGTATATCAACCATCTGGTATCCACAACACAAGCATATAGTTGCTTACTGTGGAACTAGATGGCGCTGTGTGTTTGTCTAATGATAAAAAAAATAATAGAAGTCACTATGTCATGCATGAGTGTCCGATGATGACATTGGTACAGTGTTCGGATAAACCTGTATAGGATTTTTTTTAGAAAAAAAAACCTGACGTATATTCCCAACCTTAAGGTAATTTTAAGGTACCTAATATAAGTTGCTACTATTGTTATTTATTAGTATTTTATTGGTAATAATAGGTGTGTAATTTAGCACACACGCCACGCTGACATGTCCGCCTTGCACGCCGGGACGCGGCAGTGGAGTCAGATCATAGAGAATAGACGGCATTTAGACGAGGTATACGAGTTGTACTATTACTGAAGAAAGTCCACCAGTCTAATGGATTATTGGCAGATTTCTTATCAGGGTTCGAGGATATATGTTAACCGATATTTATAGTTTGGTTCGTATGAAAAAATCATTATTTTAAATACAAATTAAATTTTATACAATAAATATTTAACAATAAATAGTTAATTTATTGTTAAATACGACGACCGATTGGTGTAGTGAATAGTGACCCTATCAGCGAAACCAACGGTTGCGGGTTCGGATCCCGCGAGGGGTAAATGTTTGTGTGATGAATACGAACATTTATTCCCGAGTCTGGGATGTTTATATAAATATTTATGTATGTTTATCCGTCATCTAGTATTCATAGCACAAGCTTTGCTTAGTTTGGGACTAGATGATTGGTGTAAGTGTCAGAAATATATATATATATATATATATATCGCTGTTAGCGATAAGGACGCCTAATTTGTAGTTTCTATAGGATATTGAAATGTACCTTCCCTATTTAAACAGTAAAGCGTATTTGATTGATTGATTGATTGATATATTTTTTTATGCAATCAATCATTTATTTAAACTATTTCGGACACTTACACCAATCATCTAATCCCAAACTAAGCAAAGCTTGTGCTATGGATACCTACTAGATAACGGATAAACATACATAAATATTTATATAAACATTCAAGACTGGGGAATAAATGTTCGTATTCATCACACAAACATTTACCCGTCGCGGGATTCGAACCCGCAACCGTTGGTTTCGCTGATAGGGTCACTATCCACTACACCAATCGGTCGTCTATTTATTTATTATTATTTATTTTAATTTCCTAATTATGACCAAGTTAATAGCGATAAGCGCAATAATGTCAATACTATCCAAATGTTGATATAGGTATATCGGATATAATATATATTTGTTAATTTAATAAATCGGACCCTGTTCCTTATTTAATCGCACATAGAAGTTTTGGTATCATTAAACAAATATTTTTAGTAATAGTTTGGTAGACAGTAATTTGTAGACAACTTATGTTTACTTATCTTACTTTATAGATAAATAATTCAGAAAGTGCCGAGTTCGATTAGGAATGGTAATACGGAAAATGAAATATTAACATCTAATTACGTCGGGCTTATTTGCTCGCTGAAACTGATTGCATTAGTACTTAATAATTGCATGAAAAAGTTGATATTAAAGATAATTTCATTGAAAATGCCGCCTAGGAAGACATCTGGTAAAAAGTTAATGGATTCGTAGCTAAAATACGTACTACACTATGCATTCACTAACTACAGACTATATTATTATTATATTTTATGGCAATCGGTCGTCTTTAATGCGTAATTATAATAATTATTAGTTATTTGTTATACAAGAGTGCAAAGTTGCTTTTTAACCGCGTGCTCAACTTTGATGACCGAGCAAGCGAAGGATTCTAAAATTGAATCACGAGCGCAGCTAGTGATTCAAAAATTAGAATCCTAAGCGTTAGCGAGGGAATCAAAAGAGCACAAGGTGAAAAATGTTTGCACTCGTGTGCAACACGTGACTTTTCATCCCCACTCAGCGAGGAAATGACTAATTGTTTTCAAGTTTCTTATTTATAATAATACCTACGATGTTAAAACAAAATGGCGCGCACAATGCAAATTAAAAACAAAAGTACATCAATGAGGTTCAGAGTCTGAGTTTTTAATAAATTTTAAAAAGTTGTATGATAAATACGGCACCATTGAGATGGAAGTAAATAGGTTTAATGATGTTTCGGAATCACATACCTAGTGCACGCGATGTTCTAAATTCAAATTTACTTTGACCTCAAGAGGATAAAAATGGCTTTTGTGCTCAGATATCGAATAGGAAAAATACCATTTCCGAGGTGGGGGGATGAAAAATATATTTATTCACTATTATATTGACGCGATGTAGCGTACGTGGGTCACTGGGCATTTCGGAGACACTGTAAACCAGCACTGTGATTCGATAATCTGAGTGCTAACCCATTTGTGTACGCCGCAACACGTGACAGTATTTTATTTATAATTTGTATTTCGTTTTTTAATTTACGACTTTTTTGTTAATGTATCGTGTTGTGGCGTTCATAATAAATTGATATATCTAGCGTGCTAGGGAATATAAGAGGATACTTTTAGTTGTAGGTTAGTTTGCATAAAGTGTGAAACCATTTTTGTGGCCAAGAAGCGAAATCACTCGTCACTAGTTTTGGTGTATTTACGACCTGTTTGGTGAAGTGGTTTGCGTCTCTGGCCACTATACCAAAAGGTTGCGGGTTCGAATCCAGCTAGGGGCATATGTTTGTGTGATGAATACGGACATGTGTATCAGAGTTATGGATGTTTTCATGTTATTTACAAAAAAAAAAATATATTTATGTAGTATATCAACCATCTGGTATCCACAACACAAGCCTATAGTTGCTTAGTGGTGGAACTAGATGACGCTGTGTGTTTGTCTAAGGATACTTATTATTTATTTATTTATTTAGCAGATCGTCTGGAAATTATATTCGTAATACGAAAACTTCTATGTGCGGTTATGATGTTTTCATTGATTATTTAGGTTGTAAAAGAGATAGGCATAATTGTTTATTTATTTATCCGTGGACTTTTTTCTTTAATTGTACCTTGGTAGCATGCGTTTTGGTAAACAGGGACATTCCTTATAGAAAGCAACGCTATATACATAGTGTACATACATATAACTCATATTTTTCCCAATTTCCGTTTATCGTTTCTCACTCTTTGATATCCCGTACTCTCATCATATAGGAACTATTCACTACTAGTCTCCACAATTCTGTTAAGTTTTACGTGTTGACTCCTAAGCATGTTTTTTTTAATAAACGAGTTTATATGTTGGTTTTATTTCGGATTTTTGTGTTGTTTTCGTTTTCATTGTATTTTATCATTTTATCCGACATCCGGTGCCTTCAAAACCCGTTTGATATGACAAGGGACGTTCAAATTAACATTGGTGTCGATTCGGATGTACACCAACTAAAGTAAAACCAGTTTTGGAGTGGTGCCGTCGCATCGTACTGTTCCAGGGAGAAAGAGACAATACTTACATTAAAACTGGTTTTAGTTTAGTTGGTGTACATTCGAATCGACACCAATGAAAGATACTTGGGCATTCGGATGTGATTGGTCAGTTTATCTAATCAACGCAGCCTTAAGCTAGACAACGTTTGTCGAAGGGCATGTGCCCCCTGAAATGTCGGGCGACGTTGCCAGACTTTGTCCGACAAATCTCGCGACTTCGCGGAACTTGTACCTTACCTTGTAATTACATAAGCTGCGCTGAACAACAGTACCCCTTCCTGATATGATAGGTTCGACTACACTGATGTGAACGGAGAGTAGTCGTCGGACGACGTGGGGCGATGTCGACCGATGTCTTCAGGGACATATGTCGCTTAGTGTGGTCGCGGCTTTAATCTGTCGTCCGACATACGGCGAATTAAGGGTTGCCATACGCCCGGATTTCCCCAAATTTGTCGTTATTAAGTCGTCTGGGGGACGTCCGGGCGGAGTTGTAGAAATGGTCAGGTTGGCCGTTTAAATTCATAGCCATTGAAATAAAATATACGATCAGATTCGAAAGTGCAGTCATAGTGCAAATCCTAACGATTTTTTTTATCGATAAACCTTTGCTAAGGTAAAATTCGAGTACCACTCTTGTGCACACGATCTACTGCACAAGATTTAAAGTTATTTTTATTTAGAAATTCAATGGGAAGCGTTTGAACGTGGACAATAACTGCACTTTGAGCCTGACTGTACTTCACCTGCATTACCATAACTTTATTGTATAAATAAGTGATCATTCGCAATTTTCACTTAATTCAGCATTAATACTTTAACATTACATGACACATATTATAGAATACTTAAAATAGTAGCGTTGAAATTATTTTCGAAAAGATGTCAGATTTTTACTCCTAAAATCCGGGGATTTCTGACACTTTGTCCTGGTCAAATTGCCATCTGTAAAATCAGTGATTTTACAGATGGCAATTTGAGCGATCAACTCGTAACTATTAGGTCGGTAGCAGAGTATCAAATCTTTAATTCATACGCTTCTATTACAAAATTCCTAATTACAAAATGGCGTCGATTTCACATATCTCTACATTAAAACTGATTTTAACTTGATGCCATCTCTTTTTTCTGTTATAATTCTGGAGTATAACCAGAAATGTCCGTAACAAGTATTCATTCGATGATCAACTATTTCTATATACCTACATCTCAATCAATCAATCAAGTACACTTTATTTTTAAATAAAGCTTCAAAAAAAAAATATTTGTACAACCAGACGGTCTCTACACAAAGGTTGTATGGATTTCTACCATACAACCTTTGTGTAGAGAAAAAAGTAGAACGGGATAAAAGCAAGTTGTGCACCAATGACTTAAAAAAATATATAAGACAATAGATATAAACATATAGTGATAAATTGTTATATACAGGGCGTCCCAAAGTTATGGGACATGAAGGGGAAGTACCTTAAATATTGTAGATAGTGAATTTTGCTCAAAGAAGACTTTATGTTATTTTTAAAAGTTAGTAATTCTGCATTCATAGATTTTCTAAAAATTACTTGCTTCGGCTGGGAATCGAACCGACTTAAATGTGAAAAAAAAAACACCCTACTTTTATGATGCCAATCGAAAGAATAGCTAAAAAATAATAACTCTGCCTAAGTAACATAGTATTTTAAAAGAAAGGAACAACATAAAATGATTGAGTCAAATTTCAAGAAAGTTATTTATTGCCGACGACGTTCGAAAAGTAGCGATATTATCATTCCAAAGATAGCATTGATTATTCGTAAATAAGTACCCACTTCATAAAATAGGTACTAACATAGTTTTCCTTATTATAAGTGCACGTGTAGATGAAATGATAAAACTTGTATTTCAATACGTCCTCTGTAAGCTAGACAGAAGGCAAATTAAAAACAAAAATAAATAATTTATAATTTGAAAATGGAACAGTTTATGACAGCGTTTGTTTGAATGCATACTTTTTAAGATATTTTAAAAAGAAGTGATATTTTTAAATGTTGTTCTTAAATTTGAAAATGGAACAGTATGTGCGAGCGTTTGTTTTTCGGATATTGATCTGTTTAGTCTCAATTCACTTACACAAGTGTTATTGTGTTAATTTATTGCGAACATGGCATATCAAGTAAGTTTTGATCTAATGGAAGCATATTTTTTGAACGATAAAGATATCTCTAGAAGTTTGCGGTGGTATGGCGTAAAATATCCTGATAGACAAATACCGTCTCGTAAAGTTTTGAAAAGGCTTGTGAACAATTTGAAAACTCTGGGACGTTTCGATAAACGCCCAAGAGAACCACAGCAAGAAAACCATACGATCAACGACGAAGAACTTGGTATTTTAATTTACTTTTCGGCTTTTCCGAAAGCATCGGTGAGAGAAGGAGAACATGAAATTGGAGTTTCAAAAAGTAAAATACACCGTGTATTAAAAAAACACGGTTTTAAGAGTTATGTTGAAGGACGATTGGTTCAAAAATTACTTCCGGGCGATACAGAAAGGAGAAAAAATTTCTGTCTTGATATCCAGGCACGATTGCTCGAAGATCCAAATTTTTTGGATAATATTATTTGGACAGACGAATCTAACTTTAGCAATAACGGTATGTATAACCGCAACAATAATCGTATTTGGTCTAAAGAAAATCCCCTACGAGTGACTGAAACTAATAACCAAGTGCGTTTTTCACTCAACTGTTGGTGCGGACTTTTAAAAAACCGGGTTTTCTTAATCCATTTTTACCAAGGAACCTTGAACACAGAAAAGTATTTAGGAATACTTCAAATTTTAAGGGATAAGATAAGAAACCATTCCGCGGCGGAGCAAGAAAACTTAATTTTCCAACAAGATGGAGCTCCGGCTCATAATAGTCGGAGAGCAGCAGATTTTCTAAATGAATGTTTTCCTACATGGATTGGTACAAATGGACCGATTAGATGGCCGGCCAGATCCCCGGACCTCACACCATTAGATTTCTTCTTTTGGGGATACGTGAAAGATATGCTATACAAAAAGCGATACGAGAACGTAGGCGAGTTGCAAACAGAATTGTGCCATATCACATCGAGTGTTCACCATAAAATGATTAGAAAATCAACAGGCAGCGGGCTCATTAAAAGATTGGCGATTTGCGTAAGACAAGAGGGATCACATTTTGAGCATTTAATTAATTAATTTACAAAAAAATACCTACTTAATTGACTACGGCAGTTTCATGTATGTTTTTTATTTGATTAAAATGATTAATTTCACGTTGTTCCTTTCTTTTAAAATACTATGTTACTTAGGCAGAGTTATTATTTTTTAGCTATTCTTTCGATTGGCATCATAAAAGTAGGGTGTTTTTTTTTTCACATTTGAGTCGGTTCGATTCCCAGCCGAAGCAAATAATTTTTAGAAAATCTATGAATGCAGAATTACTAACTTTTAAAAATAACATAAAGTCTTCTTTGAGCAAAATTCACTATCTACGATATTTAAGGTACTTCCCCTTCATGTCCCATAACTTTGGGACGCCCTGTATACATATACCATATATGTGACACCAAACAAAGAAAATAATGGATACGATAATTATCAAATCTCAGAACCACGAATATGGCAACAGTCAAGACGCTAGAAAATGTGCCTTGACTTGTGCTCTAAAAGTAAATGATGATTGTGCACGACGTATAGACTCGGGAAGGGCGTTCCATAAACGAACATCTCTTTCCTTTACAACGGCTTTTGCCACATTTGGTTTCTTCACCGTTTATTCGCCGTATGTCGGACGACAGCCCTGCTTGTCCACTGCTGGGGAACGGCAACATTACCGGATCCAGACTAGTGTTCGCTTGGTACTGACCTTAAAATAAGCCCAATAGCCCTAAATACTCGAGCAGGACTATTAATACTATAGAAAATCTTTGATTTAAACATTTTGCAAAAACATTATCGGGCTTGCCCTATTTTGAAACCCTGGGCACGCCGCTGCGCTTGACGTGAGTGACGTGAGAGGAACACGTTCCGGGACACAATACCAGACACAATAGAAGTTTTATTGTTATTACGTCTAGAGGCGTGATGTGTAACGGAAAGTGTTAACCAATCGGCACTGGCAGGAAGGTCACTAATGGTCACCCAACTAATGACTGACTGCGTCAAGCGTTACTTAACGCGATTGCACTACAAGTGTTTAATCAACACGTTATACATGTTTTTCTACCTTTAATAAATGGTTGACGAACTTTATCGGGTCCTTATGTTATTCATTACTTCCACAGATCATAAAACGAGATAGATACGTTGTCATTGTTAAATAGCACGGGTTAGGTTACCACACTAGCCTCAAACAAAAATTGGCACTTTAAAGCTTAACATTTCTTAATCGGAACCCAAAAGTAAAAGAAAATTCATCCCCACTTTACGTATAGGGGTATTAATCTTATTCCACCGCCACTCTTCCATCTTCGGACCACTAGGCGTGGGGAGGGATTCCACCCGTATATAGTTAATATACCGAACATTCGCACTAAGAAGTTCGATTCTTCATTCATTATCCGAACAGCCAAGGCATGGAACTCCCTTCCGGCGTTAGTCTTTCCTGAATCCTACAACCTTGGGATCTTCAAGAGCAGAGTGGATAGGCATTTACTGGGATCGCGTGCTTCATCTTCGACCACATCGTCACTTTCCATCAGGTGAGATTGTGGTCAAACGCGAATCCAGACAATCAAAAAAAAAATAGGGGTATCCTAAAAAAATATTGTTCTAAATTATATTTCTTCACATTGTCGGCGTGATTAATATGTACGTACACCCATGGCAAAATGCAGCTTTCTAGTGCTAAGAGACTCTGAGCTAAGCCTAAGACAGACAGACATGGCGAAGACATTGTACAAAGTCCCTTTTCCATTCAACAATAGATGTCGCTACTAAATGGTGCTACGGCGTTACGGGTAGCATTGCCTGCTCTTTGATTTTGCACCGTGGTTACATACACAAGAAAACTTACGCTCGTACAAGTAAAATTTTTCGCTTTTGATCACTATCTGTAATAATTCGTCGTTTATCTCGCTTGCCTTGGATCACTAAATTTGATGCTAGGTAAGCGCCCTAGAAGTATTTTTGAAAAGTAAATTATAGTAACAAGACGTAACAAGTTGTTATAATTTACTTCTAGGGCGCTTACCTAACGTCCATTAGACGTTTATCCCCATATCATTAGTTCCAGGGCGCTTGTGCTATGTCAAAAAAATAGCATCATTTAGGAAAAATAATGATAAACATGATGGCAATACAAGAAATAAAGATAAACTTGCAGGTCATATAAGCAGACTCCGCAAAATCAGTAATTCATTCAGAGGGTTGTGCATACGTTTTTCAATAAGGTTCCCATTGACGTACAAAATCTTCCTTTCGATAAATTTTAAGATTCTATAAAACAGAATTATTAAAAAAAGCATTATGTTATAAAATATCAGACGATTTAGATGATAATCAACTATGGACGTATCCAACTCGTTTGCATGCAGGCTGTTTCACAATTGATAATGTAATATTATTGTGCCTTTTTCTAATATAAAAACCTGCTTGTCCTTCTCAAGGGAAAATGTAAAATGTGACTATTTTAAGTGTACCCTGTGTACCTACAAAATAAAACATTTTTTACTTTGCTTATGTGGTACCAGATTTATCGATCGGACGCAAAAAAATTAACATGATACGACGGCTGATTGGCACTCACACAAGCTCATTCACATGTGTGAAAACAGTGTGAAGCGGTTTTGACTTTACATACATTTTATGAGATCACACAAGGCGACACGCTCACGTCTCCTTGATATATAGATAGATAGATAGATAGATAGATAAAAACATTTATTTACTGCACAGTACATACAACCAAAATACAAGAACAACAATAATAAACCCTATGTAATCAGCAAATAGAATAAATAAATGAAAGCTTATTATACTGACGCACATCATACAATATTTTCCCAGCGATGTGCTGTACCCACTGTGCACTGAAAGGGCTCTGACTCAGCATATGCTGCAGCACAGATAGTGGTCCATACTAGAGCGCTGGTTATTCTGTCAGTACCACTTACTGAAAAACGCACGCAACATTTCTGTAGCGAAACCAATGCAATTATTATACCAATATAATTAATATAGGCAGCTTTAAAAGTAAAAGCATTCATGTTTTTGTGGGGTATTCCTTGTACACTGTGCACTCATGCCATCATGTATACTGTGGCAGCAGATACTTTAAACTATCGCTATATATGTATAATTTTTTACATATACAACAATAACATAACACACGACTACACAAAATACCAAATATCTTTATGTGCTCTGAAATCTCACCTAACACTTGTAATTATAGCCTAAACTATCGCTATATATGTATAATTTTTTACATATACAACAATAACATAACACACGACTACACAAAATACCAAATATCTTTATTTATTTTATTTATTTATTTATTTATCATTTATTGCACACAAGAAAAAAAGACATACAGACATACATGTGCTCTGAAATCTCACCTAACACTTGTAATTATAGCCAAAGCAAGAGGTCCCGACGCAAGCGCCAATCACGCACCCGCTGTTCGGCGTGGAGCCCCCTCAGCACGTGCCCCTGAACCCTCAGTATGGCCAGTACCCCGGCTTCCAGGAGCCTCAGTACGCTCAGTACCCCGGACAGTACCAGACCTATCAACCTGCCGCGCCGCAGGGGTACCCACCGAAGGTTGGTATTACCCACTACATCAATCGGTCTTTCCAAATATTTGGAACTATATGATACGTTTAATAGGCATAGCGATAGGTGAAGGATGAAAGTAGAATAACTTATTCCACCATCGCCATTCCTTCTTTGGACTACTAGTTGTGGGAAGGTATTCCACCCGTATGTAGTTAACATAACAAACATTTGCGCTAAGCGGTTCGCCTCTATATTCATAATCTTTCTTGAATCCTATAATATTGTAGTGTATGTATACGTGGAGCCTACGCCTGTATGTGTAACCCATTTATATGTTAGGTAATACTACAATAAAGCCAGTCTATCATCAATATTCGGTGTGTTCATTTCGGTTCATCAGTCCCATCCTCACATGGCGACCCAGCTAGGATCGTATCTCTAGTACGCTGATAAGTGATGTTGCAACCTGTGTGTGCAGGCCGAGAGCCCGGCGCCCAGCGCGGCCGTGGAGGCGGCGCCGGCGCCCGTCCAGAAGGCGCCCCTGCCGCCCGAGCACAGCGCCACCCAGGCAGTGCTGGACTTCATCCGCCAGGAGTGCTCCAGCAGGGCCGCCAACCCCGTGAGTACGGCAGGGCTCCTCCCGCAGCGCCACCCAGGCCGTGCTGGACTCCATCCGCCAGGAGTGCTCCAGCAGGGCCGCCAACCCCGTGAGTACGGCAGGGCTCCTCCCGCAGCGCCACCCAGGCCGTGCTGGACTCCATCCGCCAGGAGTGTGGAATAAGGGATATTCCGAACCTGATGACTACGTGCTCTTTTCACTTCCTTGTACAGACGATCTAAGAAGTCTATAAATTGTCAGTTGGAGAGAATTTAAAATAGAAGGGCCACCAACCTCATGTGTACAGCAGCAGCTTTATGTAGTATATCAACCATCTGGTATCCACAACACAAGCCTATAGTTGCTTACTGTGGAACTAGATGGCGCTGTGTGTAAAAAAAACAGCTCACACGATAGCTCCTCCCACAGAGTTACATTACAGAATCACTCATCTCGTGATCTGTTTCATTTTCCATACAGAATCATCACTTAAATTTCTACTCTAGAACATTGATCTCAATGTATCCAGACTTTACGAACTGGTTTCGCTATTCAAAAGACTAGAGACTAATGCATCATATTTATGTATTCTTTTCCAGCAAATGAAGAGGAAACTAGAGGATGTACAGAAAAGATTAGAAACGTTATACGACATGCTGCGTGAATACAGGGCGAGTAAAAATTTTTATATAAAATTATTTAATATTGTAGGATTATATGGACCAAATATTGGGTCTTTACCTATGAAATTGGAGTTTTTTTTCTTCGTTAATCATATGTAACAATTCCTACGATTTTTAAAGCTATTTCTTAATTTGTTTTTTATTTGGAAAATTGAATATATTTTCAAGGTTTCACATGAAATATTTTTTAATTTCTGGGCTAAATGACATAATAAAAAAAGTTGAACAGAGCTCTTTTCATTTGCTTCCCATAATCATTTCTTAGATTCGCTGAAACTTTTAAAAAGCGGTTACTTTTAAAAATTAACACTGCCTATACTTAACTTAATGTAATCCAATAATACACACAAAGTTTAGCTAAATTTGGATTTGCCGTTCCCAAATAAAAATCAAAAATGTTTGTATGGAGAAAACAGTCTTAATGAAATTGTTCATACAAAACGCCAATTTCATAGGTAAGGACCTAATAAAAGGTAATTGAAGAAATTTATCAATTCAAAGATTGCATAAGGTATAATTCGAAGTCGCACCGAGATGATCAATAAGAAAAGATGATTTAAATGAAATGGAGAGATCGTAACATTTATTTGAATGGATGATAAATGAAAGGGATCAATTTATATAGGTATGTAGTAGATAAGATAAGATAATTTATTTGCTTTAAATGTAGTTACAAAAGATGTTCCCTTAATGATTAGTTTCATACATTCAGATTTCACAATCATGTCTGAAAGAGATGACATTAAGAGAATTTGTCTCTTACCATGAGGCTTTAGTCAACTCTTAGTCAAAGTAAAAGATAACCCATCCAAAGCTACGATGCGGGTAAACCATAAATTTGGAACATGATTCCATATTGTATGGAACATGAATAATAATTTTTCCTTACACTTCAACCCCCAGTTATCGGAGACAGCGCTGACGTCCCTCCACACGTGTGTCGCGTACGTGCAAGCCGGCGACTACGACAACGCGGCGGCCGCCGCCACGGGGCTGGCCACGGGGGCCGACTTCGCAACGGTCGCCTCCTTCCTGCCCGGACTTAAAGTTCTGTTCCAGTTGGCTCAACAGCTCCAGGTCTATATGCGATGATGTGGTGCGCTTGGGTAAAGTCTGCCCGGATGTTTGGGTGTTTGTGCAAACGTTGGTGCCAGGCTTTGCTGACGAATTTTAGACCTTTTTTTGGGGGCCAAGGCGTAATAAACAAATTAATCTTGCATTTATACGAGTATATGCTGATATATAACGGCGTTATATATATGAACATTATTGTTCTACTCTCGCACAATGATTGCGCAAATACACGAACGATACGGATTTATGTACTGTCAAGAAAAGACAATATTGATATGTATATTTATTGTACAGAAAAATGTTAATTAGGGTTTCATCAACTGCACAAAACTGCTTTCATATTAGCAACAGTTTCTTAATGTGAGGCTTGCTGAGTCTGTGGACGAATCATATCGACAATTTGTCGGTAAACAGGGTATAGTGCAATAAACGTATATTGCAGTGCGATATTACACAATGAAATGGTTTGTCGGTGACATGCTGTCGGTATATCGGTGACATATTGTAGATATATCGGTGACACGTTGTAATTATGTAAGCGAGTTGCGCTATATCTACTGCATATCGTCGGCGATGGGCAGTAGTTATATTGGCGATATGCTATATAAATGTCGGTCACATGTTGTGGACGTATCACCGACATGTAGTAGATATATCGGTGACATGCTGTTGGTTTATTGGTGACATGCTACTGCATGACGTCGGCGACATGCAGTAGTTATATTGGCGATATGCTATAAAAATGTCGGTCACATGTTGTGGACGTATCACCGATATGTAGTAGATATATCGGTGACACGCTGTAATTATATTAGCAACATGCTACTGCATAACGTCGGCGACACGCAGTAGTCATATTGGCGATATGCTATAAAAATGTCGGTCACATGTTGTGGACGTATCGCCGATATGTAGTAGATATATCGGTGACATGCTGTTGGTTTATTGGTGACATGCTGTAGATATATCGGTGACACGCTGTAATTATATTGGCGAAATGCTATAAAAATGTCGGTCACATGTTATGGACGTATCACCGACATGTAGTAGATATATCGGTGACATGCTGTTGGTTTATTGGCTACTGCATGATGTCGGCGGCACGCAGTAGTTATATTGGCAATATGCCATATAAATGTCGGCCACGTGTTGTGGACGTATCACCG
This sequence comes from Oegoconia quadripuncta, assembly GCA_949316235.1. NCBI lineage: Eukaryota > Metazoa > Arthropoda > Insecta > Lepidoptera > Autostichidae > Oegoconia > Oegoconia quadripuncta. The sequence continues at coordinate 11,979,696 of OX438750.1, read as the reverse complement.
ACATGTAGTAGATATATTGGTGACATGCTGTTGGTTTATTGGTGACATGCTACTGCATGACGTCGGCGACACGCAGTAGTTATATTGGCAATATGCTATATAAATGTCGGCCACATGTTGTGGACGTATCACCGACATGTAGTAGATATATCGGTGACATGCTGTTGGTTTATTGGTGACATACTATCGGTATATCGGTGACATGCTGTAGATATAGGTGACACGCTGTAATTATATTGGCGATATGCTATAAAAATGTCGGCCATATATTAGTGGATGTATCACCGACATGTACTAGATATATTGGTGACATGCTGTCGGTATATCGGTGACAGGCTGTAATTATATTAGCAACATGCTACTGCATGACGTCGGCGACAACAGTAGTTGTATTGGCGATATGTTTAAAAAATGTCAGTCATATGTTAGTGGATGTATCACCGACATGTAGTAGATACATCGGTGACACGCTGTAATTACATTAACAGCATGTTGAATATCCACTGTATGTCGTCGGCGACTCGCTTATAATATATCGATGACATCGTGTAGACATATCGGTGACATGGGGTAGATATATCGCCTACAATGTAGTCTGCACGCTATGTTTAAAATGTGACGAAAATTTTTGTTCTCGACTATCTAATTTAAAATTACTATGGTCATGTCGGCGATATCTTCAGCACGTTTACGATATCTACCTACAACATGTTGGCACGCATCCGAATGATTCATGATGGCAAGCTATATACTGCAAGATAAATGGCATTGGTAGTCTAATGGTCGCCGAACTATCGATTGTATGCTTTTATTCTCAGTTTGTAATAGAGTAGACCCCGTTGTTATATTTGTAGATTAATACATATTTCATATTATAAATTGTACTATATAAGTTTCTTTTCCTAGTTGCCAAAATGAGGGTAGTTGATATTATGAAGCTGGAAAGTCCCTGACCTGAATTGAGCCAGCGTGGTGGACTATGGCCCATACTCCCTCATATATGAGGGAAGGCCTATATCCCTGCAGTGGGATGTTTACGGGCTGATGTTGAAGCTAGATATGGAGGTGGAGGTCGCATTGTTTTACTACTTGAAGCTGTTTTTGGGGTCGATGTACTTGAAGATGAAGATGTCGTCATTTTATATTTCCTACTTTCTGTTTAGCATAGGGAACGAAATAGCAATAAAAACGAGATGCCAATACGGTTTGCCTAAAAATTAAATCCTATTGCAGATACTATTTATTACAGAAACTGTATTTCACAGAACGATAATTTCATCTTGAAACGCATTTGAAAAAACAGTTTATTTAAAAGCAGCCTTTAAATTATGTAACTTATCGGATTCGTCATGTAACGTTGACCAATGAGAAAATGTTGAAATGCCGAGCGAGCGATAAGCCAACCAATCAGACGTCATAATTTCCACCTTCACCCTCATCTTCACTATTTTTTTATGCAAAACGGGTTACCACTTGACCTCAATCACATCTGATGTTAAATGAACATGAGATCGAAGGTGAAAGCCTACTAAATCCCATCTTATTTGGGGAACAAGCTATCTTATCTCTGACAACCGGAACACAACAATGCTATTAACATTGCTGTTTGGCGGTAGATTTAGATTTTTTTATTTATGTATTATCAAAAAATAATTACGAGTAACAGTCTAATTACTAAAGTACTTAAAAATTCTAATGCTTGGACTCTGATCCTCAAACTAGGTCAAACCTGTATCTTGAGGATCAGTTCCTTCCTTATGCACATAGGTAGTGGTACTACTACTGTAATACTCGTATAATATGGACTGTGTCGGTTTTACCATTTATCGAGTCACAATCTATGGTTTTGATGGATAAAGACGGATAACAATACAATTAACATTTGAATTACATATATGTAGTTAGCCTATACTGATACAGATACCAATACTTATTCCAGGTGAGTCGAACTATTCTTGGGAACATAAATTAAAAATGCTCTGTAGCAGTGTATATTTGGAAGTCTAAATCGGTAGGTAGGTACCCAGTACCCAGCAGTGTTAACATTATGAAAAGATGGTAGTTAAATGTACTGAAAGCTGAAGTCTCAGGGGAAATTGCGTTTAGAACAAGCAGTGAAAAATGTAAGCTCTGCCTATTTTAAGTGTACCCTGTGTACCTGCAAAATAAATATGAAAATAAGAGAAAGTATATGAGGAATGTTAGGAGGATAAGATGGTGGTAGCTAGCCAAGCGGACATTTATTTATTTTATTTAAAAAAAATTGTTTACGTTGTGCCACGGAGGCGGTCACTTAGCATCAGGAGTTTTTTTTTTCATGCACAACAGATTGCTACTATACCTCAATCACACCTGATGTTAAGTGAAGATGAGGTCGAAGATGGAAGCGTTCTGACCCGCAAACCCCAACACATTTGGGGGACTGGCTATCTTATCTCTGACAACCGGAACACAACAATGCTATTAACATTGCTGCTTGGCGGCAGATTTAGATAAGATGGTTGTAGCTAGCCAGGCGGACATTTAAAATGCCCTACCACCAACCAAACCGAGTACTAAACATGTAGCCCGCTGGGGATCGAACCCGCGATCTCCGAATCGTAAACCCTATATTGTGTACGTTGTGCCACAGAGGCGGTCACTTAGCATCAGCAGACGTACCACGTAAGAAGTGTTTAAGGTTCAACCGCAAAGTTTTGACGTTCAACTACGGTCACGTGACATAAACTGCAAATTTTTGCGGTTGAACTCGGTTTGCAGTTTATCTTCTAACCTAAAAATTTTGACATTGACCACTCGAACCGCAGGAGTGATTTAAGTTAACCCGTTGTGCATTAAAAAGAGTTCACAGTTCACTACTAGTATACTTTTTTAAAATTGTCTTTTCTTTTCGTTTATTTATGTGACTTAAATGCCATTGAAATTATGATAATTTATTATTAATTTTGATTACTTAATTTATTATGAATACCAATTATTTTGTCCGGCAAAATGGTTTAAACTGTTTTGTTCCGATGATTTGGTGATTCATAAATGTAATGATAATGAATGAAGTATCGAGATTGAAAGAGGCATAGGTTTTTTTTTTAATTTTAATTGTGTCATTTTACGAATTTGATAACAGAAGAATGTTATTGTATACATTAACATAATTGTTTCACTGTCATTAAAATGTTTGTTTTTAAAATTATGCAGAGTAACTAAACCCTTAGTTCATAACAAATTGTAATATTGGGTCGTTAACTATGAAATTGGAGTTTTTTTTCTTCGTTAATCATATGTACCAATTCCTGCGATTTTCAAAGCTATATCCAAATTTGTTTTTTATTTGGAAAGTGGAATATTATTTCAAGGTTTCACATGAAATATTTTTTAATTTCTGGGCTAAATCACATAATAATAAAAATTGAACACTTTCATGTGCTTCCCACTAATTCGTTGGCTTTCCATAATCATTTCTTAGATTCGCTGAAGCTTTTATAAAGCGGTTTAAAAATTAACTCTGCCTATACTTAACTTAATGTTATCCGATAATACACACAAAGTTTAGCTAAATTTGGATTTGCCGTTCCCAAAAAAAAAAACAATAATGTTTGTCTGGAGAAAACAGTCTTAATGAAATTCTTCATACAAAACGCCAATTTCATAGGTAAGGACCTAATATATTTATTTAATATTATCAATAGGTATCTTATTTGTTAAAGATCGGAGAGCTCAATGCAGCTTACTATTGAAATATGTTCCTTAATGTATTTTTCGTTAAAAATGGAAAGAAATTATTCGAGATTTCAACTTAGTAACAGATTAACAACGCTTACTAAAATACTGCTTCTATTATGTGATCTGCAGACGATCGAAAGTGGCTGACATAGCCCAGCGGATTAGTAACTTGAGTAATCCCGTCTCCACACTCCTCTTACTGTAACTCCTATAAGCCAGGATCAACAGTGGTACTCGATACGGCGCCTACTGAAGGTAGACAGTGCCCGACGTGACGCTATCGCTACCTTGGACCCTAGACTAATCATAGAAAGAAATGGGGTGTTTAAGAGGTTTCCTAGCACTTGCAGGCCGCTTCTGTAAAGTAGATATTCTTACACTTCTTATATAAGTTGGAAAATTGTTGGACTTCCATACTAAAGGTGGTCGCTTAATAGCGATAAGACCGCCTGGTTGTACAATTATTATTTTTTTTGAAGCTATATTTAAGAAGTGTATTGTAGAATTTTGTGCAATAAATTGTACTTGATTGATTGATTGATTGAAGGTAGTTTCAGAATGGTTTACTTTGTATGGGTTATCGAAATTTCTTTTGATCGAATTCGACTATAGTTCCTTGGGGAAAGTTGATCGTAATCAGAGTGGTTTTTTCATTTAATGGGAATTACACGAATTCAAATTCACTCTGTATAGGTACTTGGAGTGACAAGTTACTGTAAATAGTTCCTGGCTAGCTACCACCATCTTATCTAAATCTGCCGCCAAGCAGCAATGTTAATAGCATTGGTGTGTTCCGGTTGTCAGAGATAAGATAGCCAGTCCCTCAAATGTGTTGGGTTTCCGGGTCAGTACGCTTCCACCTTCTACCTCATCTTCACTTAACATCAGGTGTGATTGAGGTCAAGTACCAACCCGTCTAGCATAAAAAAAAATAGTGCCTTGCTCCCTTAAATTTAAAGGTCTATTTATGTTTACATTGACCGTGTCAAACACGTACCGTAGCCGGAGCGTACAGAGCATGCCAGATACGTTGGTTGTTATCCAGTAGGCAATACAAATGCATAGGTAAGTAACTGATTCTCGCACATTCGAGATTTTAATGTCGACAGATATCCATAGGTTTGTGCCTTTCACACTGTTTAGTGTGAAACGGACAGATCCCATTTTCACACCCCTCCCACTGTAACTCCTGTAAGCCAGGACAAAACCGATCCGTAACCACTAGCCCAACGCACCCTTGACGATAAAGAACAAAAGATAATCAATGTGTTTATATTTTATTAATTTTATCGTATCGTTGTCAGAGATAAGATAGCCAGTCCCCCAAATAAGATTGGGTTTCCGGGTCAGTACGCTACCACCGACTCATCTTCACTTAACATCAGGTCTGATTGAGGTCAAGAGCTGACCCGTTGTAGAACACTTTGCAAAAATTGACCTATAAGAATAAATATCGTTTATTTGACCCATTTAACGACACACATATTATTATACATGTATAACGGTGAATTGTAAATTGACATAATGGAATTGGGACCGAGACAAAAGTAGGTACACAAAACAGTTTCATATAATAGGATGAGTGAGTACTCCTATCTCATAGCACAGTTTACAAAAATAAAAGTAAAAAATAGGCACCTATTTACCTAAGTATAGTAATTTCACTGTGAATTAAGTACTATGCACGGCGCCTACTGAAGACAGACTGTGCATAAGTGACCTTATTGCGACCTTCCCCACTCCCCCTCAACAAATGGGAGTATAGCTAATAACGCATAAAATCCAAAACGGCTAACCCTATAACGCCAGATCGCAGCGAAAAGGACGGGCGTAATCTGTCGACATTCAATTCTCGAACGTGTGAGAATCCCTGCCCAGGACCCCTATTCTCGCACACTCGACATTTGTCTATCGATAGACATTGGCATGTCTATCTCTTTCACACTTATATACGTGTGTAAAAGTGACAAACCTATTGATGTCGTTCGACATTGAAATCTCGAGTATGTGAGAATCAGGCTCCTGGACCCCTATTCTCGCACACTCGACATTTGTCTATCGATAGACATTGGCATGTCTATCTCTTTCACACTTATATACTTATATAGACAAATGTCGAGTGTGCGAGAATAGGGGTCCAGGAGCCTGATTCTCACATACTCGAGATTTCAATGTCGAACGACATCAATAGGTTTGTCACTTTTACACACGTATATAAGTGTGAAAGAGATAGACATGCCAATGTCTATCGATAGACAAATGTCGAGTGTGCGAGAATAGGGGTCCAGGCGCTTTGAAACGCATGCAGTCGACGTTATAGGAATTCTTGCTAATATAATAAATCCGAAAGTCTTGTGTCTGGCTTTTACTCCTAAGCTGAATCGATCATATTGAAATTTGGCAGAGAGATAGCCTGGGATCCGGAGAAAGATTACTCCATCCTGAAAAATCTGAGGCGGACGAATATCTAGTTAGTATTTGATAAATATTTCTTGCTTTGTCTAATCTTCAAACATGTGGCGGAGGCTTTGTCGTCTCACTCCCACTTACGATCGATTTGCAGGAGTGAATGGGTCGTACAAACGTGCGGGTGCTTGCAATTCAACCATAAATCCAAAGAAATGAAATTCTTTATGTTTTGATTGAATGTTGACTAATTCCTGTAACTATAACGGTGTAGTGTTATTCCTCTATGCTATAACTCATAAATGCCGAATAGCTAATGTAATGTTGATGATTATTATTAAAATATAGTTATAAATAATTGTGTATTATAGATTTATTATATTGATTAAATAAAAATATTTTTAATTTAATTTTGTGATTTTATTGACTTATCTACCCAGTACCTGCCTACATCATACTTATAGCTAAGCATCGTTAATCAACTTATCCGTTACTAAAAAAGTAAACTTTCGTTAAACATTTAACATTAAAGCGTTATACTTCGGAAGATTTAACGCAGGTTAACGTTAACCGCAGGATTTGTATTCATCTAAAATGTTACGAAGATATATTTACAGGAGATTAAAAAAATATTATAATAAAATCTATTTACAAAAACCTAATAGGTTTATCCAAACACCGTACCAATGCCATCATCGGACATTCCTGCATGACATTACTCATTTATTTATTTTTCAAAATACTTACTCGTAAAGTGGATCTAATTTCACCGGTTTTAGATATATCAAGCAGCTCATAAAACACGCGTGTGTTATTAACGCAAATAGCGAAGTTATATCCTATAACCGCACTATTTGCTTTGGCAAAGAAAATAAGTCTCATACAGTCAACTGATAACACCATCAGCCCGGTGAATAAAATATCGCTGATCTCCATATGGTACACCGAGATCACGAATGACAGAGACCCGTTGTAACTTATTTCCTTTTAGGACATAGTCGTGTAATACAATATTTCGCTTACAAATGTACGTGATAACACTACATTTAGACGGATTTAGGTCTATGTGATTCAAGGCACAGTAACGTTCAAGGTGTTGCAGGGCAGTCTGTAGTAAAAGGGTATCAACAGGAGATATAATTGTCATGAATATCTTCATATCATAGGCGAAACTAAGAAGGTGAGAGTGATGGAAACAACTATCGATGTCATTGACAACAATGATAAAGAGAAGGGGGCCTAACAATGATCCTTGAGGAACTCCACTAGGAATGGGAACTCAACTAGATTTATTGGATTCAATCAACTCAACCCACATCCACCCACTGCTGCGTGCAGACCTTTTCTCTATTACGCCAAGTCGTATCCAAAGAGATCCTACCAACTGTACGATGTCATTAGACCAACGGACCGGTAGTCTGACCATTGGCCTTGTCGCTCTTCTTGGCCACCATTCTTCCTTGGTCCACCGTCCTTCATCCCGTCTAGCCTAGTGTCCCGCTCCCTCCACCGTAGTCTGGTTGTTCTTCGACGTTTGTTTGTCGAATTTCGATGTTTGGTATGCGGTCAACAAGAGAGATGTGTTGGGGTGTCCGGGTCAGTACGCTTCCACCTTCGGCCTCATCTTCACGTAACATCAGGTGTGATTGAGGTAAAGTATTGAGTATTGTGGATATAAGACGTAAACCATCTGAGCAGATCGCCATTAATGCCGATCTTCGCTAATTTGTTTATAAGCAAACTGTGCTTAACACGATCAAAAGCTTTGCTGTGATCAATATACACCACACCAACTTGGTAACCGATATTCATAGCGTCTGCAAGAGTTGTATTTAGCAGAACAAGATTGAAAATTGTCGACCGATCTTTTAAGAAGCCATGTTGGGTAGAATGTTTAAATGCAGAGTATACTTGATCATGTACAATTTTTTCAAAGACTTTTTGAGACTATTCACAGTTTAGAAATAGGACGACCCTTCTTATGCACTGTTGTGATGTAAGCATTTTTCCAGATAGTGGGAACGATCTCCTCATCCAAAGATTTCTTAAAAATATGTGATATAGGGATAGCAATGGTTTTAGCACAACCTATAAGAAAAATAGGTGGTAAGTTGTCAGGACCTGCGGACTTAGCCATAGTTCCTCTACCACTGCTTCAGCAAACTAAAAAAAGCTACAGTAAAAAGATGGTTGAATTGGACTATCAAGAGATGGAGAACTACTTACTGTAAATTCATAATTAATTTTAAAAAGAACAAAAACACTTATGAAATAGCCAGTTCCTTAACCGCCTCCGTGGCTTAATGTAAACATCATTGGGTTTACGATTCGGAGGTCGCGGGTTCGATCCCCAGCGATGTATATGTTTTAAGTACTCGGTTTAGTTGGTGGCAGGGCATTTTAAATGTCCGCCTGGCTAGCTATCGCCATCTTATCTAAATCTGCCGCCAAGCAGCATTGTTGTGTTCCGGTTGTCAGAGACAAGATTGCCAGCCCCCCAAATGTGTTGGGGTTTCCGCGTATCAAGTACCAACCCGTTGTGGAAAAAAGAGTTCCATAGTTTGCGGGAGAAGCACTTGTCAGGTAGTTACACCGGGATTCTATTATATTATTATTATTTGATACATTATGTAATAGATTTTTCCATAAAGTGTGCTGTTATATGTTGGCATCAGCAAACGCGGAAATGAGCCGGATTATCTGTCTAAGATGAATCCGCTAAAGTGGAGTCTAAGTAAATCAGCCTACTGTTTCCCGAAGGCGTTCTATTGGATGATTTAAAGTCGCCCATTCCTTGGTGGCAGCAACTACTCTACTGGAAGAGGGAATGAAAATTAGCAAATCTACTGAGTCCCTTTTCATCACAGTTTCATATTAATAATTAATTTTGAGGTGAATACCTTTATATCGTAACTTAAAACGCGTTTGGAATGCGTTTTTCATCTCAACCACAATACTAAGGCCCGTATTAATAAACCAATCTCAATACAAGTCTTGAGGCTGTATCACCCGAGATGTGTCTTATGAAGTTGACGTTATCTCAAGCTCCGTGCAGATTTATAAACTAATCTTGAGGTCTGCTCGGCTGAGATCACTTCTCAAGTATTCGCCTCAGCGGCGACTGAATGATAGTCTTAAGTTTCGTTTATTAATACGTGAAACTCGGCGTATGAATACTGCTTGAGTAAGCACGTGCGTTTCAGGTCTCAAGTTAGGTTTATTAATCAACACATTTACATGGTTTATTAATACGGGCCTAAAGCATTCCAAAATTAAAAACTTTCCTATCCCGAATCGAATACGAGTAGAGATACATTTAGAATACGGGCCTACAAACCTAAACGAGAACAGCAAATTTCCATTGTAGAGGACAACCGGTAGTATAAAAACATTCCGCCATTACTCCTCGAAATGCTCTTAAATTCTGCAAAACGTCGTTTAAACTGCATTTAAGTGTGGCGTAATTATCGAAATGGCTCGAGGATTGCGCTCGACAAAAACAAGTTAAAACGCTCGAATGCTAGCGAGATCGTTTGCTTATATGTATACTTCACTAAAAGCTTCCGGCTAGGGATGAGCAATATTTATGTAATATCGATTTTGATATTTATATATGGATTTATATAATGTGACGACCTGTTTGGTGTAGTGGTTAGCAACTCTGACCACTGTACCAAAAGGTTGCGGGTTCGAATCCCGCTAGGGGCATATGTTTGTGTGATGAATACGGACATGTGTTCCCGAGTTATGGATGTTTACAAAAAAAAATATATTTATGTATTATATCAACCATCTGGTATCCACAACACAAGCATATAGTTGCTTACTGTGGAACTAGATGGCGCTGTGTGTAGGTCTAAGGATATATAATACAATCAAGCAATCAATAATGATTTATTTTTGTAGGTAAAATTAACACTTGAAAATAGTCAGTTTGAAGCTACCGTTTCTGATTTACAATCCTCTCTCATTTGAGAAGAAGTTCAACAAACTCACAGGTTGTTTTTTTATATGTTCGAATATACCTATTATCATCAGCCCGTAAACATCCCACTGCAGGGATACAGGCTTTCCCTCGTATAATAAGGGAGTATGGGACATATGCGGATTGGGGACTTCACAAGCCTTAGAATTTCTCAGGCATGCAGGTTTCGTCGCTATGTTTTCCTTCATCGTTTAAGAGCAGTCGGATAAATGCACATAAGCAATTAAATTAAAATTTAAAACTCATTAGTACATGGCCTGCTTGGGAATCGAACCCGGATCTCCCAAATGTTGTAAATAAATAAAGATAAACTTGCAGGTCACATAAGTCAAAGGCTGCGTTTGTTTCAATAAGGTGTCTGTTGATTAACAAAATCTTTCTTTCAATAAATTTAAAGATACTATAAAACAGAAACTTATTTAGAAAGCATATAAAAAAAATCACACTATTTAGATGATAATAATCCGTGGACATAACCAGATCGACCGCATGCCAGGCTATTTCATAACTGTTAAACCAAACAAATCGGACCACACATTAACTGAGATACATCCGGACAAAGACTAGACACACTCACGCCACGCCATCAAACACAACACAGATACTCGTAGTTTTTCGTCAGGTTTAAAAATGAAGAAAAAGTAAGACTAAACCAATAGTGATGTAGTTAAAAGCATAATGGCTGGCGAGACTGGTTAGTATGTATTCAACTTGCACTACTTTTTTATGACACCTTGTTAGCCCAGCAAGAAATCTTAAAGTTCTTGGTTTTTTGCAGAAGGATCAGTAATAAAATAAATGTTTTCTAAGAAATTTGTAGCTAACCTAAGCCTAACCTAACCTAACCAACATTGGTGTCGATTTGGATGTACACCAACTAAACTAAACTAAACTAAAACAAAGTAGTACTGTCTCTCTCTCCCTGGAACAGTACGATGCGATGGCACCATTCCAAAACTGGTTTTAGTTTAGTTGGTGTACATCCGAATCGACACCAGTGTCGGGGTGCCCCGATCCATATTGCTCGCTCCCTACAGATAAGGGGTCTGTACATTCGATATTATGGCTTTCGCATATTTGTCTTTTCGATAAATGGCCCATCGGCTAAATGACGTTTCGTTCATATGGGACTTCGATTATCTGGCGTCGCACAAATGGTTTTCGCTTATATGTCTTTCGAAAACGGGTCCTAAACCCATTTAATCCATGTACAAAAAAGTGGGACCTTTAAGATTGCAGGAGGTAAAAATCTTTCGCTTACTGGACTATGTATAGACAGTATAGCAAGGATAGACATAAATAGGGATAGCGTATTCTGTTCAAATGAAACCTGGAAATCGTGCAATATAAAGCAATAGGTATTTCTTTTAAAAAATATTCATATATTTCCAACCGATTGGTTTGTAAGTTACGAATGCCAACAATGCTTCAATGGCAGCCAAGATGAGCGTCTGGGATCCCGAAGGAAATGAACTTGTTCACGATTCCCCCATTGTTGGCACTTCAACAAAGTTTGTTTGTTCGTGAAGCTTACTAGGTATTTTAAAAGTCTGGAAAGTATACGTTTAAGTCAAACCAAGACTTCCGGTAGTTCTTAAAAAACGAGGGAGCCGCTTCTCTTAAGCAATGAGACAGTTGAAAAATTTAAACGTTACTTAGAGGTACAATTATTTAAAAGATTATAAACGCTAGTGGAACAGTCGCAATCGCTATCTGTTTTCGAATGAAGTTAAGCAATGTTTGGTGTGGTCAGTCCAAGGATGGGTAACCATTATTGGCATCTTAATACGTTAATTAGTCGGTCACGGTTGTTTTTTATTAACAAACAAACAAAATATTCTTTATTGTACAACAATAAGAAGCATAACAACGATAAACAAAAAAACTGGTAGTAAAATTTGGCGGCCTTATCACTAAAAGCGATCTCTTCCAGGCAACCTTTGGGTTAGGAAGCATTACGAACGTGATATGTAGGTAGCGTGCGCGGTAAACTAATTTTAATAGAATAAATAAATCACCCATATAAACACATTATTGTATTATATTATTTTTTATTGTATATATTGTATTATTAATTGTATTAATATTAAAGACAGTCGTAAAGCCAAATCAGTAACAGGGCCGCTTAAAACACCGTCTGGTGGCCACTATTATGATACAAATTCACCAATCAGCACAAGGCCCATACTCTATCCCAGTGAGAGAAGGCTGTACCCCAATATTGGGCACGTGTAAGGTTTAAAAAAAGAAGGAGTTTCTCAATTCGACTTTTTTGTATGTTCGTGATGCGATATCTTTGTTAACTGTAAACCGATTTTAATGATTGTTTTTTTGTTTCATACCTCGAGCTTACAGCCAGAGTGCGGTAGAGATGTCATGTAATGAAATTGGTATAGAACGTAACCTTACTTACTGAAGTCCATTGTGTTGACAATTTTTGTCGGTTCAATATTAAGTCTAACATTTTTTAAAAACTCAGAAAGAAAGCTCTTCAATTTCTACATTTGATTGTGGAGAACGTTTAAACGATTGAAACGTCATTCATTGCCCAAGAGCAGACTCGTACTTGACCAGTTTTTCATCCAACCTATCTACGGCTGACTACTTTAGTTTAAAGATAAACAGTCCATTGTCAATTGTACGCGGATGAACCGAGATGGAAGTCATATTTTTTAAAAGTTTTTCTCCATTAGGACTGACGAGACGGTTTTTCCTGTCTTTTTGTTTCAAATTCCTTAATAATAAGACTGATGAAGATGAGATTGAAAAAGTGTAAATTTTATCAAATACTTACCTATATGATACCTTCTCGGGTGTAGCTATTTATGGTTTATCTATCACTTGCAGTTGATTTTGGATATAGATTTTTTTTGTTTACTTTTAGTTTATCTTTAAATTTATTCATAGAGTAATAGTAATTAATTCCTTGGTGGCAGCAACTACTCTACCTTTTCATCACAGTTTGACTTAATTTATCATCAATTAATTACTTGTTAAATTAACTTTGTGGTGAATAAATACCTTTTAATTCTTATTATTTATTTATAATCGTACTCACTAGAACTCTCTATTTATTGGGTTTAGATTTAACGTAATAATTTTAGTGAGACGTCATCGAGGTGTTTTTTTTTCGCGAGCTGTCCTACGCCACTCCTGTAGGCGGTGACCTTTAGCATGCCAAAATCGACGTATGAGACAAAGGAACTAATGCAATGAACCATAGTTAACCATGATAGATTAACCTAACATCAACATATCACCCATATGACGTCCACCGCTGAACATAGGCGTAGATAGATATCCAAAGCAACCGGCTACCTAACTTATACTAATAAAATTTTCGAGAATGGAAGTAGTTGGAATTGAAGTCCTATTATTTTAACTGTTTCCTGTTTCCACTCCCATTTGCTGGGGGGCTTTCTTTAATTAGTCTGGCGTCCAAGGTAGCAATAGAGTCACGTAGGGCACCGTCCAACTTCAGTAGGCGCCGTGCAGGGTACCACTGTTGATCCTGGCTTACAGGAGTTACAGTGGGAGGAGAGCGGAAGTGGGATCTGTTTCCAGATTAGACAAAGAGTAGGACTAGAGAGAATAAATATGTATTACATATGTACAACTCTGTGCGGTTTCCCATCCCGCCACCACCGCCATCTGGCGGTGTAATTGTAAATGATCCGAAGGGTCCGCTGGCCAGTACAATTCGAATGAGACATCTACGGCTCCTCATTATAATGGCCCATCGAGATGGCCATGCGATGTTTCCAGCGCAACTACACGATGGCGGCGTTCAGTTGTGATCTCGTCATCTTTCGAGATGGACGCGGATAGCCGTTGCGGCGATAATCTAATCAGTGTGTACCATTATTATTTATTACATTAAGTGTACCTGAATAAATTTATTAAAAGAAATAGCATAGAAGAAGATGGTGGATGTTAACTAATATGATAGTAATATATATATATATACCTAAGTATATAATGATAGTAATAAATATTTTCTGATTTTAATAGGTCGATAAACAAAGTTTACGACCTGTTTGGTGTAGTGGTTAGCAACTCTGACCACTATACCAAAAGGTTGCGGGTTTGAATCCTGCTAGGGGCATATGTTTGTGTGATGAGTACGGACATGTGTACCCGAGTTATGGATGTTTTCATTTATAATAAATATTTATTTACAAGAAAAAAATGTATTTATGTAGTATATCAACCATCTGGTATCCACAACACAAGCATATAGTTGCTTACTGTGGAACTAGATGTTTGTAGAAGTAGATGTTGAAGTGTGTATGTCTAAGGATATTTATTTATTTAAAGCGCGACGTCCACAACATGTACTGTGGAGGCCACGTTTAGATGCGTACTGCCATCGTTGGCCCACTACCTTTGATGTGCAGATGAAAAACCGACACCGCGGTCATTCCATCGCCATCCCACTGTGCCATGAGCCATCCGACTCTACAACGCCCTCCACGTATTGGCCCATCTGGGCCAGCGTGATGGCCCATCGTGTAGTGCCAAATTTCAGATGTTTAATCGTTACACCGATTTTCTGGATATTAGTGGTCTGTAACTGATGAAAAGTTAAAGAACGTGGTTCCTCCAATGTAATGTAGTTTCTGAAAACTAGTTTTGTAACGCGGTGTTTTAGTTTGTTTCAGACATATACACAATTATACCAGAACCTTCGATTGGGTCACGATCCGGAGTGGCCCGTAAGGAAGTCACTCAATAGACTGCGTACCGGGGTCGGTAGATGCCGAGAGAACATGACACACGGGCGAGAACCGGTGCTTGCACACAAGCTATAAGGCATCTTGTATGCTGCGCTGCGTGGCCCGACACAGGATCGCGCGTGGACGCCTGGCACTTAAGAATATCATGTTTTTGACATTGATTCGGTAAGAAGATTAGAAAACGTTTTATTCACTACAACGTATAGTCGTAGATACGGGGGTGAGGGCGTTGCGAGCGACCGGGACGCTGCCAGTCTCGTGGTACAGGGTGGCTCGGGCAATTGCGATATTTTGCAAGCTACTATAGGCGAATAGACAACGTATTCACATTCGATTATGATCATGGAACCCGAGATGCTTACTGGTGAAAAGTAAACATATGCACTCCCCTCATGCCATACAACTTGGCCCTCGCGTGCAGTCTGTGGAATTCAGCCGGACCTAGTATATCATTCCTCCTTACTCAAATCCCATGATCAACTTCTTATTAACTAACGACTCACCGGATTCTTCCACATGTCGGTGATAGTAGGTAATCAGAATCACTCACAGTCGTTGATGTGTTGAGTGGAGCTCCTTTGAAGGTGGG
Organism: Oegoconia quadripuncta; assembly: GCA_949316235.1. Lineage (NCBI taxonomy): Eukaryota > Metazoa > Arthropoda > Insecta > Lepidoptera > Autostichidae > Oegoconia > Oegoconia quadripuncta. The sequence continues at coordinate 11,964,260 of OX438750.1, read as the reverse complement.
TAGCAAAGTCCCCCTCATTTTCGATGTGCAGACCTTATATTACTATTAACGTCGTCACCACGCCGTTTCCGGCGATACCAGCGCCACCAGGTTTACTTCCCATTATCCGCGTATTATGATAGTCAGTTGACCGTTCGAATAATGGATTCCATCGCTAATTTATCGCTATCTACGACATATATTTGTCTTACGGTAGAACTGTCTAATATAAATAATGGGACTAAAGTCGAGCGCAACGAAACTTACACAAAAGAGTCTTCACTTATGTTATTAATGTTGCATCTTTCCTTTTTTTTTCATAGTCTAAACTTTTCATAAGGTTTGCTTTCAACTCACAATCACTGCTTTCACCTTTGGGATGGTTCAGCCAAGTGCCAGCTAGCTGCACTCGATTCTGTTGAACGACGTGCCAAAGGACTCATTGGTGACCATTCGATCACTGCTAAATAGCAGAGCCTCGAACACCGTCGCAAGGTCGCCTGTCTCTCAGTCTTTTACAGGATGCACTTCGATGAGTGTGCGTTGGAATTACATAATCTTATTCCACCATCACCATTTCATCTTCGGACTATTAGGCGTGGGAAGGGATTCCACCCGTATGTAGTTAACATACCGAACATTCGCACTAAGCGGTTCGACTCTTCATTTATAATGCGCACAGCCAAGGCATGGAACTCTCTTCCGGCGGCAGTCTTTCCTGAATCCTACAACCTTGGGATCTTCAAGAGCAGGGTGAATAGGCATCTACTGAGATCGAGTGCTTCATCTTCGGCCACATCGTCACTTCCCATCAGGTGAGATTGTGGTCAAACGCGTATCAAGTTAACCATAAAAAAAATAAAAAAATCAATCGCACCGCATTAACCAAGATCTGGGTGATAGCAATTCTGGAAAGTACCTGATACTGTAATTAGGGAGTGTCACGAAGATCGCAAGTTAGATAATTAAACAAACACTTGACCCAGTTAAAAAAGGAACGGTAAAATATCACAATTATCATTACAAATATGATTCATTTGGCTTTGGGATTCTTTATTTTAATTTTGAAATGTCACGATTTTGCTTGATTATTTAGGTATACCCCGAGAAATGAATTTTTTTAGCCCGCGACGAAAAACGAGAGAGAGATATTGTAAAAAATATTTTCTGGAGTTTGCTTTAGGTATAGTGTAGGTATTTAATTATATAACCTACAATATTAAATTAAAGCGGCCACTGTGCACTTCATTACGTTGTAGAATATGCTAAGATCTTCTAAAACTATTTTCTAAAAAATTAATCAATAGCTACTTTATATTTCCTAAAAATAGTTTATTGAACCGTGATATTTGCCGTGAAATTATTCATAATTGTAAAGAAGTTATTGCTCGATTTTTTTGAAAATAGTTACAGGGGTCCTAAGTATATTCTCTCACGCAATTTAATTCTTAGTGGTAATTTTAATCATATAGTCTATGTTTTAATACTAAATATGTATATTATAACTAAAGCAAGTTACTGATTTGTTAGATTTTTTTTTTCTATCACTGACAGGTACACTATCCATGTGCAAAATATCACGGCCTTTAAAATTATAGGAAGTTAAAAGTGTATCCTTACTGGACTAATAGTCCGACTGAGGTTTTCTAAATTTTCAATTTATAATTATGTTTTAATCACGGAAACAGTTCTTGAACCTTTGACTGTTAGTAGTTGGTAATGGTAATGAGGATGGGACGTCTGCAGGCTGACGGATGGTCGGTCCACTTGTGGGACTATTCCTTCCAATTCCCTTTGTGGAGCTTTGGTTACTGTGAGCTTGGGTCAGTTCATCCACTAAATCTTCCGGTCTTCTTGATAAACTTTCAATCAATCAATCAACTACACTTGATTGTACAAAAATTCCACAATACACTTCATAAATATAGCTTCAAAAAAACAATAATTGTATAATAACCAGGCGGGCTTATTATTTCAACCAGACAACCTTTGGGTAGAGAAAAAAGTAGAATGGGATAAAAGCAAGTAGGTTGTGCACCAATGATTTTAAAAAAATATATAAAATAATAGATATAAACATACATACGTTAGATATGAACATCAACTTACAAGCATTGATAGTGTAAAATATACCTACATATATGCTGATAAATTATTATATATACATATACAATATATATGACACCAAACAAAGAAAATAATGGATACCATAATTATCAAATCCCAGAACCACGAATATGGCAACAGTCAAGACGCTAGAACTTTGTGATGTCTTCGTATTTCAGGTGCTGTAATTCTTTCTCTTCAATTTGGTCAATGCCAAAAAATTCTCATGTTAGTCTGGAGTAAACCACACACTCAACTATGAAATGTTAACTGTTAGTAGTCAGTAAGTAATCAATGGACATGCACCCAACCTCGTTTCGGATTGAGTGCATCACATTTGCATCGCGAGTGTCGCGACCCGAGTCGGGGCGCGCCATTATGGCTCGGATTAAGAATGAGTAAGGATCTACATGCCTAGAGTCATTATGTGGAGACAAGAGTCAAGAAGGAAAGTATGATGTGAATGGGAACGTCATAATAGCTCAGGGAAAATATGATAAAACATTAGGTTAGCTAGACGTAATTCAGAACCGACTTATTGCTATCTCATAGAGGTATATTAGAGAAGTAATTTTGAATAATTAAGCCAAAAATAAAAACGAGCGCTTAGTCTAGATTTTTTTAGAAAACCCTATTTTTAATTTGTATCTCAATAACAATAAATACTAACTGATATTTAAATCGGTAGACTTTTGTTAAACACAGTTAACTTGTTTAACAGTTAACAGACGATCTGTTTGGTGTAGTGGTTAGAAACTCTGCTGCTATACCAAAAGGTCGCGGGTTCGAATCCCGCTAGGGGCATATGTTTGTATGATGAATACGGACATGTGTACCCGAGTTATCGATGTTTTTCATTTATATATGTATTTATTTACAAAAAAAATATGTACTTGTATAGTGTATCAACCATCTGGGTATCCACAACACCGGCCTAGTTGCTTAGTGTGGAACTAGATGGCGCTGTCTGTATATGTCCAAGGATAATATACAAGGAACTTATTGATGGATAAAAAACTAAGCATGTTATAGTTAGGCATGCATGTGTTTTAGCTGAAAATGTCGTGTAAATATGAGAACTACATTCATCCGTCCAGTTAATCTTCACCAATACCCTCCAAAAGTCATCTCAAATATTTCCAACACTTTTCTATCTTCCCTTATATAGTCATCCATGTAATCACGCGCCCAAAAATTCAAATCGCTTGCAGACACTGAATTTTGCTCTACAATAACATGATGTTTCCCTACAATGAATTTCTCTCTATTGTTCAACAAATTAGCTGAGGAAATCTATCTATCAATTCTAACTTTAAGTCGGCATCTACTATCTATTTTAATTAAATCTACAGGGTGTGACATGCACGCGGCGTCAATCAAACCTAGATTACTGACGCCCCAAGTTCCAATATACTCGCCCCTAACGATGTTGGGGCACCCTGTGGATAGAAATATATTAAAAGACACATCGGCAGAGTATGCTTTAGGTACACATAACAACATATTTTTTAATTAAGTGTCTCTCAGTTTTTTACAGGAGGCATTTCGGGGAGTGTGCGTTGGAATTATATAATCTTATTCCACCGTCGCCCTTCCATCTTCGGACCACTAGGCGTGGGGAGGGATTACACCTGTATATAGTTAATATACCGAACATTCGCACTAAGAAGTTTGATTCTTCATTCAGCATCCGAACAGCCAAGGCATGGAACTCCCTTCCGGCGTCAGTCTTTCCTGAATCCTACAACATCGTCACTTTCCATCAGGTGAGATTGTGGTCAAACGCGAATCCAGTCAATATTAAAAAAAAAAAATCGTATGGAGGAGCTGATCTTATCTTTTTTTATTTGTAAATATATACATGTTAATAATGACCATAACTCGGGTACACGTATCCGTATTCATCATACAAACATATATGCCCATAGCGGGTATCGAACCGCGACTTGCAGTCATAACGGTTAAGGTCTCTAATCACAACACCAACAGGTCGTCAAAAATTTGATCAAATTATAGGGATTCAACTGTCAAATTCAACCAACTTATTTAAAAAGAGCAACCCCTGAGTGTCTTGCTTGTTCTTCTCTGCGGAGACTGCCTAGTGAATGAGCGATAACTGTATGCCATGACGATTTCAAATGTTATTCTTATAACTTACGAAATAAAACATTTTTGATTTGATTTGAATACTATCCCTAAATCAGAGCCCCATAGCGAGTTTTATTCGCTATGTATACTGATTTACTAAGTAAAAATATGTTTTATACATATTTTTATTTAGTATATCAGACAATTTCAATTGCTTAAATTCCATGATTGATTGATGGACAACACTTCAACTCTATGGTCTCAGGCAACAAACCATATGTTATACGCTTCGGTCTAACGACGTGGTTGTTGAGGATTTTGTGGTACGACGACCTATTTCACTTTCGTGGCATGTTCATTGGTTATTTTCACATTTATACATGTATGTGTGTGTCGCGAAATAGGTCAAATAAACGATAGGTTACTCTTACTATTGGCAAAGTATATTAAAAACTCGACGCCGCGCGCTCTATGTACTTTGATATTGGCCCTTTTTGATATTGGAAATCCTACTATTACTCGAATTTGACAGTTGAAGGCGTAAAGATTCAACTGTCAAATTCAACCAATAGTAGGTCTTTAACTGTAAAATTCAACCAATAGTAGAGCTTTACGTGTCAAATCCGATCAGTAGTAGAGCTTCAACTATCAAATTGGATCAATAGTAGGATTTCCAGTATCAAATTGGACCAATAGTAGGGATTCAACTGTCAAACAACCAATCGAAGGAGACGGCAATGAATTTTGTAACTATGGAAGTTAGATGATTGCTGCCCGGGTCACCGGTATACGGTATATTCCCCAGTAGGGAAAAAAGCGAAAGTAACCCCTCCGCGGTTTGTGATTTCTCGCATATTATAAAATGCGGCGTTTGATTTAGCGATCCAATCTCGGTAACAAACGCTAAATTCGGTCATGAATCAACCCTTATCTGCGCCATGTCCAAAAACCATTACCGGCACAAACATATTGCAGTTCACTAATTGGTTATTGTTTTATTTATGGTTGACATTCGGCGTCAGTTAGATCGCTTTGTATCTGTTTGTATTTTTATTGCAATATACCTAGGTACCTATAGGATTAGGTACGATGAGGTACAATAGTTTATTTATTTATTTTATTCGGAACACCAACAGCAGAAATAAAAAGGTTGGGTACATAGAATATTTCAACAAAGCCATTAAAAAATATTCGCAGATACATTCTGATTAGACTTATCAACCATAAAAAAGAAGAAATAAACTCTCCGGGATGAGGTCCCTAGGAGTGTGCCGTGCTCAAGGTGGTGCCAAAGAATTTAGTTGTGAATATTTGTTTTACCGCTGAGGGTGTTGTGTTGAATAGGTCCAAAGTTCTGTGTTCCTTACATAGTTTGTTAAATAGATTGCTGACTCGAATGGTGTTGATATGACAGTAAGTATAAAGTTATAGGCATAGGCAGTTTCTTTTTCAAAAGCATAATCGACTCACGCGCCTGCCGGAGATTGATAAGCATCTGGCGGGCTTCGTAAGGTTCATCATGCGAAATTTATTTGAAACTCATATTTTTTCCTGTTTTTTTTTTTTTATTATTTAATGATGTAATTATGTGGAATAGGCTACAAACGGGACCGTCAAATGACACAACGTTTTATACAATTATGGTTTGGAAAAAAAAAATAATTAAACTACATATGCCAGTACCTTTTATTGGGTATTTACCTATGAAATTGGAGTTTTTATTCTTCGTTAATCATGCGATTACCAAATCCTGCGATTTACAAAGCTATATCCAAATTTGTTTCAAGGTTTCACATGAAATATTGTTTAATTTCTTGGGCTAAATCACATAATAAAAAAAAATTGAACCAAGCTCTTTTCATGTGCTTCCCATAATCATTTCTTAGATTCGCTGAAACTTTTATAAAGCGGTTACATTTAAAAATTAACGCTGCCTATACTTAACTTAATGTTATCCGATAATAAACACAAAGTTTAACTAAATTTGGATTTGCTGTTCCCAAAAAAAAAATCAAAAATGTTTGTATGGAGAAAACAGTCTTAATGAAATTCTTCATACAAAACGCCAATTTCATAGGTAAGGACCTAATATTTCACTTACCTAAGATGCCCTATTTTTTCCTTCCGATAAAAAACTCACCGGTATAAATATTGTGTATTCTTCCGGCACATTATTATTTCCATAGAAACAAACAGCTTGCTGAAAATTAAACGCCCTGTTTCGTTAGCACACAAGAAAAAAAAAACAATTTCCTGCTCGCTTCAGGGCTTCTAAGCCGAGAGACAGACAAAGGTAGTTATATGTGTTTTGTATTATGTATCCCTTTGTTTCTCAGTACGGTGATGATGTATTACAGAGGGACCACAGTTGGACGGCTAGATAGATAGATAGATAAAAAGTTTATTGCATAAACTGGCACACATACAAGAAAGAATATATCATACGTATATATATTATACTTAAGTATTTATTAATATGTATTTTAGTATATAGGCTTTTATATTAGGTATTTATTGTGTGTAATATCTATATATTTTTTGGACTTATAAAATAGTCCTATAATCAAACCTCTTTGCAGCATCGAAGTGCTGGAATGATTTACCCCCTCCTATTAAAAAACGTGGGTCACTACGCACTTTCAAGAGGGAATGTAAAATGTGGTACTTACATAAACAAAACCGCATGCATTGCATATGGTCCTTTCGAAAAACTTCACACCTGGTCAAGTAACGTGTGCATTTTACATAAATAGTTTCTTGGACGGGTGTTTCTCTGCCAGTATGATTCGGATATGATTTAAAATTTATTAAATTAGTAATAATAATTTGAAAACAATTAAATTCACTCGCACAATCACACATAAATATTGAAATTTATAAATACCTACCTATATGATACCTTCTCGTATCGTGTCTTTTTATGTTTTTATAGTTTATCATACTTGTAGTTGTTTTTGAGTTATTTTAGATATAGTTTTTTCTTTTTGTTTGCTTTTAGTGAATGTTTAAATTTATTCATAGAGTAATAATAATTAATTCCTTGGTGGCAGCAACTACTCTACTTGGGGGGGACTGAAAATCAGCAAATCTGCTGAGTCCCTACCTTTTCATCATAGTTTGACCTAATTTATAATCAATTAATTACTTGTTAAATTAACTTTGTGGTGAATAAATGCCGTTTATTTATTATTTATTTATAAACCATTATTGCTATAAATCTTAATGTTTTGTCTTTTGCCAATTGTGCTCCTATAACAGTGATGTTTTTTTAATGGATTGTTCTATATTTTAAGTATCGCTCTTTGTCTGCAATAAAAAACTTTAAATTCGTTTTTCCTTCAGAGGGTTTGATGGAAGAAATCTCTTACGATCGCCTTTTGTGTATTGTAATTTCTGTCCTATGTTTGTGCAATGTATGTTTGTATACTTATATATGCAATAAAGTGTTAAAATAAAATAATTAAATAAATATAAATACTACATTAACAAATAAGAAACAAACATTCATGAAAACAACAAGAGACATACAATTTTTAACAAACACAAACAGATGTAAACAAATATACCATAACAATTAAATTTTTTTTTTTATATGGGAGGGCGGGCGGCAAACGAGCATGCGGGTCACCTGATGGAAAGCAATCACCGCCGCCCATGGGCACCCGCAACACCGAAAGGGTCACAGATGCGTTGCCGGCCTTTGAGGAAGGTGTCCACCCCAGAATAAGTAGGGCAGCCTGAGCGATGAGGGATTCTCCAGCAGTGCTGGTACCCTCCTGGGGTACTAACTCTTTAAATACCGCTACCATTCTGGAGAGAGACTGGAAGGTGGGCCTCCGGCGCCCTCGCTCACCGGACGAAGCGCAATTAAAATTTTCCCAATACCTTCAAGACTTACTGCCGATTCATTATATGTGGGCATGTGTGCAACAGTCATGCAACAAGGTCATAGCTCAGTGCATTAAAAATGCTCAATGAACGAGCAAGCACTGATTTTCAGCTATCACCCAGGAGGCGCGAGGGCAGAAGAAATGTGAATTGGCCTTGATAGCAGATTTGTCCACATGTGCTATACTGCATTTAATAACAAGCTTATTTAAAATATTTAAAACAACTCGATCATGTGGATGTATACGACATTCTTGTGGAGTGTCTTTGGAACGAGGCGGAACTGTAACAGTACTGTTACTTGGCATTCCGAAGTAGATGTAGGAACATGTAATAGTGCGCTTCTACATCGGGGGATAGAGAGTATCTATTTACGTTTTATTGTATGGTTACCACGTTTTGCTGTGTGGAAGAGGGGAAGGCCTTAGAAGGTGGCATTTTCCCGTTTGAAAACCATCCAAAAGAAAAAAATCGTGATTATCACATTTTTTTTTATATGAGAGGGCGGCAAACTATAGTAGAACCGTGTATGGAAAATTTCGTATTCCTTCTATTAATCGTTGAGGAGGATCCCTCTTGGGGAGACAATCCTGGCTGCAGCATCACATCATCACGAAAATCATGTTTAACTATCAAACCTCCGTGTACACAAATTCATTTTTTTTCGTAAATACATATCTGTCCCATAGCTGTGGGTTGTATGGAAGAGATCGCTTTTAGTGATAAGACCGCCTATTTTTTTTGTTATCATCAAAAATTATTCTAAATTATTTTGCGCAATAAAGAGTACTTGTACTGTATTGTATTGTATTGCGTTGTGTTGTGTTGTGATGTGCTGTACTGGGCTGGGCTGGGCTGGGCTGTGCTGTGCTGTGTTGTGTTGTATTGTATCTGTTACAAAAGAAAACATCCATAACTCGGGTACACATGTCCGAATTCATCATACAAACTTATGCCCTTAGCAGGATTCGTAACCGCGACCTTTAGATATAGCAGTCAGGGCTTTCAACAACTAAACCAAACTGGTCGTCAATTATTTTGTAGTGTATTTGAGGTACCTCTACCGACCTAATGCTTGGACGCCAATCGGTATGGGCCAACTCGGTGAACTACGATCCTCACTATCTTGAGGACAGGCCGATGCCCTGCAATTTTATAGATTAAGTAATTATATATGACTAATAATATAATTCAAAGAACAAATCTTATCAGACACTGGATATGCAGGTCGAATTAAAAGGTATAAATTGATATACCTAGAAAGACCTTAAAGGTGATTTCAGACCGACGAATTTCGATAATGGGGAAAGTTCACAAGCAAAATATGTATATTAAAAATCTATAAGTAGAACATCTTCCCGATAAATAGGCGACACAAGTGGCGGTGCGGTGGGGGCAGACAACGCTTGCCGGCGATATACTACGCGAGTGCCGGCAGAGCAGTCGGGGTCAGCACGTCATGCGACTCGCGCGCACAGAAAATTATTAGGTGCGCACGCAGCTCAAACACTTCTTTGGCCGCTGACTTTGTACTGTTATTTATTACGTATTAATTACATTATCGGGCATGACGACTCGGTGTGCAATGCCTACGTATACCTACAATAATTATAAAAGTCATGACCATAAGCTTAATCTTTTCCAAAAGATCCCAACAGGTAGATTAGGTACCTATAGATTTGTTTATTTCAGTTGGATATGGTGTGAGAAATTCAATTGTCGTAGATGATAATATCAGTGAATCGATCGATTGGATATACCTTATATACATACATTTGTTTTCTTAGCCTGATGGGATTCCGTGATCTTTTAAATTTAAAGGTAGGTATTAAAAAGTCATAGAAGTTTACGGGTGTCTTATAGATTTGATGTAGGTATGCGAAGCTACGAACAAAAGATAGGTATTTGTTAGTAGATGCGATGTCTACATCCCTACACCCGTCTCGCGTTAAACCTTCCTGATTCGGTGCTAGTATGGAAGTTGTTCTACTTACTCGGGGCCGCGCGCTCTAAGTACTTTGACACAACACACAAACATGTGCCACGGTATCTTTGAAGACGCCGAAAGGCCACCACTCGCCACTCGCCGCTCGCCGCCGGCGCTTGCCCCGGCACCTGGTGTGTCTGTGATTGGTTGCGCCCTGTGCCCCGCCACCTGCCACCCCCTTTGGCGTCGTCCATATCAATGGAACGTTGCCTGTTTTTCTCATTGATAAAACAAGTACAATCGAAATGAGTAAGTCTATTAATGTGTATTTACATTTGCACTTACATTTATTTTTTTTACTCGGAAGCAAAATTTTTAAGGGTAGTTTTTTTAATGAATATATTATTGTCATGTACGTGCAATTTCCAAAGTTGGTCGGGTTAATTTTATATGTAATGCATCATTAATTTGGCTCATGTGGGTAATTAATAGTCTTTGCTATTATATAATCTAACTCTCCCATCCCATTGTCATGTCGCAGGTACCTATGATGTGCAATCATTTTTCATCTCATCAAGAATGTTACTAAACAAATAAATTACTTGGCGAAGAAATTATGTCTGTTTTCCTTGTTTATTCATACAAAACAAAGGACTGTTAAGTATGCATTCACCTTTACACTGCCACGGATTATAGACATCGACATGATAAACAATACCTTGAAATCGATATATATACATAAACACTTTTGAAACTTCAATTACATCATTTTGGTTCTCACGTCAGCACAAACTGCATTAAAATGGTCTCAGACTTCAGGAAGCAGAAGCTTTTGTACATCTACTATGCATTCTTTGATACCACCAAGAGCGGTATCATTGAGAAGAACCATTTCGACGCGGCTCTAGCCAAGATCGCGAATAAGCGAGGATGGAAAGACGGTGACATCATTTATGAGATCACAAAGGAGATGCTTGCCAAAATTTGGGGCGGTCTCAGGGAGGAAGCTGACAAAGATGGAGATGGTCAACTGTCCATCGACGAATGGGTGACACTATGGGACCAATATGCCCAGAACCCAGCCGGGGCATCCGAATGGCAACAACTCTACTGCAGATGCATCTTCCAACTAGAAGATGCAGGTAATGATGGAGCTATCGACTGTAATGAATACGTATCACTGTTCGACAGTTTTGGTTTTGATAAGCAAGAATCTACTGAAGCCTTCAAGATTATTGCCAAGGGTAAGGACAAAGTGACCTTACCTGAGTTCGAAGCACTATGGAAGGAATACTTCACCACTGAGAACCCTAGTGATCCTGGTAACTTCATCTTTGGTAAGGTGAAATGAGCTAGCAGTACAAAATTATGGTTCGGAAAATGTTGTCACTTAGACACTTGGCTCAATTCTTTAGAAATATTGTAAGTATTGATAGAAAATATCTAAATTATTGAGGATATTGAGACAGATTGAGCAGATACATTAATAAGAACTTAATAATTTTAATTAATGCAACAGTTCACGAACCTTGTATATTATTAGTTAAGTATAATACTAATGTAATTTTAAATATACATATTTTATCAAACATCCAATGCATTTTCCTTTACCAGTTTTAAGCCGATATCGAGAGGTGATAAGTCTACCTACTTATATTTTAGGTATATTACTGGCACGTAAACGATAATCGCTCTCGGTGATTAATTGATTAATATAAATAATGTCAAAAATTATGCTTTCACACATTTAGGTCCAAGATTTGATACAGAAGCCTTTAAAAATGGTGTCCGACTTTAGAAAGAAGAAGCTGTTGCACGTTTACTACGCCTTCTTCGATACAAATAAAAGCGGTACCATAGACAAGAATGATTTTGACGTAGCGACAGAGAAGATCGCCAAGATCCGAGGTTGGACTGAAGGAGATCTCACATATCAACTCACAAAAGAACTACTTAGACATATTTGGATAGGATTGCAACAAGAAGGGGATACTGATGGCGATGGGGAGATATCAATCGACGAGTGGATCACACTATGGGACAAATATGCACAAAATCCCGACGACGCTTCTGAATGGCAGAAGTTATACTGCCACTGCATTTTCCAACTCGAAGACGCCAGTAATGACGGCTCTATTGATTGCGAAGAATTCGCAAATGTCTACGAATCATTTGGCCTTGATAAGCAGGAATCTATAGATGCTTTCAAAATTATGTCCAAAGGCAAAGAAGTAGTAACTTTTACAGAGTTCGAGGAGTTGTGGAAGGAGTATTTCACTACAGAGGATCCTAAGGCTCCTGGCAACTACATCTTTGGTTGCTTCAAATAGTGGGTCTGCCAGTAAATTTTGCAAAACTTATTACAATTCGTGGCAAGACTCAAACGACAATCAACGTTATTGTAATAGCAGTAAAGATCACGGTTACTTGAAATGATTGCGCATCTCACATTTAAATCACCAAGATTTCAAGTCACCGTGAACTTTACGTGTATGATACTAAAGTTTATAGTTGTTTGGAGCTTCGTCGCGAGTTGAAATGCTAGTTGTACAATTAGCGTTATGAAATTGAACCCCTGGATGTACCCATTTGGCACTAGAATTGATATTAATATAGGCAATATTTTTTGTTCTGTTTTTATTTTTGTGATACTCAGCTTTACTTATTTCTTGTGTGTTATGTCTTGACGTACGTATTTAAATATGTACAGAGGGCGGAGTGTTAGTTTTGTTTCGACTTAACTTTACTACCGCGTTCACGTTTACGTGACGATTTGTATGAAGAAATGTGCAGCGCCTCTAGCGGATAGTTTGCAAAACGATTTTTTTCATAGATACTTTTTGCGTAAACGCGAACGCGATGGTAAAGTTAGAAACGACACAAAACTCGCACTTCTCACACAGAACTTTACTTGCAACAGCCCAAAAATATATAATATATAATCTGTGTTAGTTTCTTCGGTAATTATAGTTATATGTTTAAAATTACTGTTGGTTATTTTGCAATGTTATAAATATATTTCTTATGATTATTTTCAAATCTTTTAAATTGCTTATTAACGAAATTACTGTTGTAATCAGTATTACGTATTGTTATACAAATAAATAGGATTAATATTGATTGTGATATCACTTTGATAAGGTGAAAGATTATACGATTTTATTTAAAAGTTCGCTTATCATTTTAGTCACCCGGCTTGCTATATTCAAACAGACCGACAATAATTTTCCATGATTTTTCAAAATTGATGATGGAATATGTTGTTGCTCTCCCTTAAAATATTAAAATACCTCTCGCCCGTGACTTTGCCTGCGTGAATCTCAAAATAAGGGCTAAACAAGCATAACATTTCATCCAAATTCGTTCATCCATTTCGCCGTGATTGGGCAACAAACAAACAAACAAACATCGAAACTTTTACATTGAGCCAGTTAAAGGCGGTGGTCTTCTGCCATAAAACAACTTGTAAAGGATTTATCCGTTAGACTGGACCACGCCTCTGGAGATGTGAGAGCTGGTGCCTACTTTGCTCAGCAGCTGAGCTTATGCATTCAGCGGGGCAATAGCGCTAGCGTACTAGATACCATGCCTCACGGAAGTTGGTGGTAGGGCATTTTAAATGTCCGCCTGGCTAGCTACCACCATCTTATCTAAATCTGCCGCCAAGCAGCAATGTTAATAGCATTGTCGTGTTCCGGTTGTCAGAGATAAGATAGCCAGTCCCCCAAATGTGTTGGGGTCTCCGGGTCAGTGCACTTCCATCTTCGACCTCATCTTCACTTAACATCAGGTGTGATTGAGGTCAAGTACCAACACGTAATGCATAAAAAAAAAAAAAAGCGAGTTGGACGGCGTATTTTTTCTATAAGATATATTTTGTGTTATGAGTTTTATAAATTTGTTATGTTTTATTGTAAATGTAGTGCTTACAAATTCTTAAATATTTATGAAGTAGAAGTATGACTATGTTAGCACTTGACCTCAATCACACCTGATGTTAAGTAAAGATGAGGCCGAAGGTGGAAGCGTACTGACCCGGAAACCCCATCTTATTAGGAGGACTGGCTATCTTATCTTGGGCAACCGGAACACAACAATGCTATTAACACTGCTGCTTGGCGGCTGATTTAGATCAGATGGACCATCGTCTTATCTACCTTATCTATCTTAGCCAGGCGGACATTTAAAATACCCCACCACCAACCAAACCGAGTACTAAACACGTACTCCGTTGGGGATCGAACCCGATTCGTAAACCCAATATTGTTTACATTGAGCCACGGAGGCGGAACGATGTAAGGATTTAACCGTAAATGGGATTTAGAGGTGATCTGGCAGATAACTAAGGTCATCGAAGTTACACTGGGCAGGTCGTACTTGTGGAAAAACCAATAAACGATGGATCAAGCGGGTCCTCACGCGAAAACACATAATAACGTCCCCAAGTAGGTAGAGCGTCGGTCTGCGTCTCCTGGAAACTACATCCAGGGTAATTCTGCAAGATTGGGCACCGTGACGAGCTACTAGAGTCCTATGTTCAGTGACTAGGGTGGTGTGCAGTGGCGGTACCTTGACATAAGCCTGCCTTTGCCTTAATAAAATACTCGATCTAGAATATCGACTTCAAACTTTATTGATCTTTAAACAGTACAAGTATTACTTGGGTTGCCCTTTTCTTTTATCGTGGGCAAACGCATTATTCGTACCGCTCGCCTGGGGGACGGCGAGACGGTTATGTGGGATTGGGGGATTCCTCGGCAGTAGAGACGACCTGAGAACGCATTAGCGGCTCCGGATCCCCCCCCCCCGCCTTGCCCCCCTCACAAGGGGAGGCCCGTTCCCGGAGGGCGACTAGCGCGCCCTGCACGGGGGGCGCTGTTGCGCCTCACACCGCAATCAGCGAGCGGTATGAGGCGCGACAGGGATCGATGCGACGACACCCCCCCGGTCGCACCGGGGGGTGTCATCCTCGCCGGGTCGCGTCCGACGACTACATTGCCCCGAGATGTAGCCGCCCGCGACCCTCAGGCGACGTGCAGGGGGGCTAGCGAGCGTTGCTGTCCCCCCCGACGTCGCCTCCTGCGAGCAGGATCGGCCCTCTCCTGATCCCGCTCTGCGGCCTCCTTCTGAAGCATAACTGCTTCGCAGAAGGAGGCCGCTGCCCGTCAACCAACTCGGGCTTGCCCTACTCTGTAACACTGGTGGTATGGTGTGGGTGAAAGTGTATCAACAAGAGTGTATTAGTAAATCAGTGTATTGTACACTTCGCCACTAAAAGATCACTACCCAGTGATATCCGTTTTCATAATCATGTACCTGATTTGTAACTAATTGACGTCAGTTACGAACAAACAAACTGAACGATAATTATCTTTTAATCCTGCAGCCGGCGATAGCAGCGCAACACCCATGCGATGCGATAAAGAAATTGTAAAGTTGCGAGCGTTTTCAAATATTGAAGGTTCTGTAGAAGGCAATTTTTTTTTTTTTTTATGCATAACGGGTTGGTACTTGACCTCAATCACACCTGATGTTAAGTGAAGATGAGGTCGAAGATGGAAGCGTACTGACCCGGAAACCCCAACACATTTGGGGGACTGGCTATCTTATCTCTGACAACCGGAACACGACAATGCTATTAACATTGCTGCTTGGCGGCAGATTTAGATAAGATGGTGGTAGCTAGCCAGGCGGACATTTAAAATGCCCTACCACCAACCAAACCGGGTACTTAAACATGTACCCCGCTGGGGATCGAACCCGCGACCTCCGAATCGTAAACCCAATGTTGTTTACATTGAGCCACGGAGGCGGCCATGTATCAGTTTTGAAAGATGTAATTAAAAGATATATACAGCGAGGCAACGCGACCAGTTTTCTGGATAACATTCCACCAACCAGAGACTTGGGGCTAGTTTTATATTTGTGATTTTTTTTTTAATAAATTGTATAATTATATATAAATATTGTACAAATGTTATTAAATTAATTAGATAATAATTAATGTAATATTGTAAAGTTATTAAGTAAGTAAATTGTAACTTATTTTAGGCAAATTAATGCTAATACAAAGTAAATTAAGTAATATTAATTAAATATTTGTACATCGATACAAAGATATAATGTAGATTAAAAGAAAATTATAATGATAATATACATTTAAATGAGACGCCGGCAATTAGATGGCAAACACAATGTTTACTTTTTGAATGTAATAATAATAATTTATTGAATTTGACAAAGCAGTTATACACGAATAAATAAAAAAGAAAAATATCTTCAGACATACACATCTAGATCCACAGTAAGCAACTATAGGCCTGTGTTGTGGATACCAGATGGTTGATAAACTACATAAATACATTTTTTTTGTAAATAAATACTTATTATAAATGAAAACATCCATAACTCGGGTTCAAATGTCCGTATTCATCACACAAACATATGCCCCTAGCGGGATTCGAACCCGCAACCTGTTGGTATAGTGGTCAGAGTTGCTAACCACTACACCAAACAGGTCGTTAATATACTAATATACTATATGAAACCCTTTAATGGTGGGACCCTAAATACTTATATAACCTGCTGCACCCCCTCCCCCTCAGTTAGGTTTACCCCCACAAAAAATATAAAAGATTCTATTTTGTTACTTACTTGGTTTGTTGGTTACTTTAAGCTCCTCGTGAATCCATACTGCGGTGATATTTGCGATTCCTCCTTGATCTCGGTTTAGAAATAGGTTTAGACCAAGTATGCAATAGTATTGATCAACTGCTCACCTGATGAACCCGAATGACCGCACTGATCTCCTCTGGCAAGTGATGGATCCCAACCCTTATGGCTATAGGTTGACACTACAGATGTACACACGATAGTCCCAGAAAGAATGCAGGTCTCTGACAGCGACAAGCACCAAAGCACAGTCATTTTTCGATACAGCGCGCACGGTGGTCGTAAGGTCTCTGTTCCACTGTCAGAGGTCGAGAGTAGGCAGGGGTGGGTTCCGGGAAAGGGGGCGCACCGTACATCAAAGAACACGAAATGGGCAAGTTGACCACGGATTGGTACTCGCATCTAAATATTTTTAAGAATTTTAAGAATCGCAAGGATTGTTCTTCTCGACATACCAGAGCTCAATATGTAAACTTATTAGCCTCCTTGCCATAAAGATATATATAAAAGAAATGTTTATAATATGTGTATAGTAATATATGTATGTATAATAAACTTCCTGACAAAATAAAATTATTAGAGGGGAAACTGTTCAACGTGCACTTGATAAAGTGGCTTCAGGACCAGTACTATTATAGTGTTAAGGAATATCTTCAAATTAAATAATGTCATTTTAAGTAGCTTTAGTACAATGATTAGACAAGACATCCAACTTGATGTGACAAAAAATTTGCACACTTGCATGCAGGTTGAATACAATGACTTTTTTTAACAATAACACC
This sequence comes from Oegoconia quadripuncta, assembly GCA_949316235.1. Lineage (NCBI taxonomy): Eukaryota > Metazoa > Arthropoda > Insecta > Lepidoptera > Autostichidae > Oegoconia > Oegoconia quadripuncta. The sequence continues at coordinate 11,946,818 of OX438750.1, read as the reverse complement.
CTGTAATTGTAAACTATGTATTCTTGCAAATAAATGATTTGATTTTATATTCCAAACAATCTCACATAGCCAAACCTTTCGAAATTCCACAAAAAAATGCTTTAATTTGCTTTATTAATTAGCATCTGAAAAGAAAAATTAGGTGTCAGAAGTCATAACGGTGGAGGGATATTCTTTCAACAGTTCGTCGCCTGGTAGCGGAAACTGCTCGTGAACGCCACAGTTCTATGTATGTGACCGGCCAGAGGAAAACGACCAGGATCTACTAAAGTGCACTTCGTTTAGCGAGAATTTAATCTCGGAAATAATATACTTGGACATACACACTCCCAACGGCATCTATTTCCACATTAAGCGACTATAGGCTTGTGTTTTGGATACCAGATGGTTGATATACTACACAAATACATTTTTTTGTAAATAAATACATAAATAAATGAAAAACATCCATAACTCGGGAACACAATTGTTTATATTCATCATACAAACATATGCCCCTAGCGGGATTTGAACCCGCAATCTTTTGGTTATAGCTCTGAGTTTCTAACAACTACACCAAAAAAGGTCGTCAAAATAAGTATAAAACATGTATCATAATGATTCATACAATTAATGCACCATACCACACATCTTAACTTAGTTATTATTGCCAATTTTGTACTGGTACCTTGTTTTCTTTCGCAGGGCACTATTTTATTTATTTATTTATTTATAATTTATTGCACACGAGTACACATAAAGGTCAAATACATACTAGATATAGGATGTACAAAAGGCACTAGCCTATCTCTAAAAAGAGATTTCTTCCAGCAAGACCCTGTAAATGTGAAGGAAAACATGTTCGATAGGATAGACATACATACGTGCACTGAGAAAAATGTGTTCATAATCAGCTTAAAATCAAAAAGACTATAATAATAATAATACTTCAAATACAATAGAATAAATACCTATTTAATATTAAATAAAATACGTACATAGGTTTTAATTATGAAATAAATGAGGCACTATCTGAAAATCAGTGTCTTACCGCTATATAGGTGAGGATCCAACACTGAGCGATGGCCCATTTGTGGTACAGATACACATACAACTCTATTATAAGTAGTAACCGTTGCACTAAACTGGCTAGTTAAGAATGAGAATCTCTTTGACCCATTTACGCTCGAATACAAAAACGTTTCTTAACATGCTAGACAAATAAAAAGAATTCTATAATCTCTGACAATTTGGCGAATGAGTGGAGGGTCCTCCCCGCCGGCGGGCATCCCCATATCACCATTAGAGCTCTCTTTTATCGCATTAGTTTTAACCAGGATGTAGGATGAGGAGTGGATATTGTTTATTATATTATGCAGAGTGTTACCGGCATGCGGGCATTTTTTAATACAATAATAAATAATAATAATAATCCATCATCACTGCCATGAAGAATAACCCCTCAACACTTGGCTAAGGCCCGTGCGGAGCGGTATTTACCTTTTTCGGAAGAAACAGAGATAAAGAAGAATATACATAATAATAATAATAAGACGATATTGCCCAACAGAAAAGAAAATACAGTTTCAGAAAAGTGGTAAGAATAGAATCTACAATTTGGCGACCTTATCACTAAAAGCGGTCTGTTTCAGGCAACCAGGACAGTAAATTTGAAATAGGTAGGTTGTGCGGTATTAAATAGGGATGCAGATACAAATTTCGTATGTATGATGCCTTATGGCACTTTAACGTAGTCTCACACTATGGGCCTCATAAGGTCAAGGTGACGCATAGAGTTATAGTAAGGGTGATGCTTGACGTTTCACTACGTGATTGTGTCAACTAACATAGCCCAGCGTGTTAGTAAGTTAAAGTGTTGGGTGGATGATGTTATGGAACCAATATGCAACTTTTCACTCATGTGACCAGTAAACGACGATGCGATACTGTGCGTTCTACCCACAAAAACTGCTTTCTTACACAAAAGCATATTTGCCATGGCACCTAAAATTTATAATCAACTGCCAAAACATATTCGCGAACATAACTGTACTAACGTATTTAAATCGGCATTATTTAAATTTTTAGTAGAAAAGGCATATTATTCTATAAATGAATTTATGTTGGACAAGGTAGAAAAATAAACCAAAATGATCATGTCATGTCCGGTATGTTTGGTGCTGGTTAAGAAATTTTTATATTTGATAATTAAGATGAACCATTTTGATTTTATTTTTTTGACATATTATGTTTAGTCTTATTATATGCCGACATTCATACTTAATATAGTGTTATATTTATTTAAAAACAGTAATAAATAAAGAGATTGAATTTAAATATAAACTAGAACAAATGTAAAAAATTGGGGCCGCGAGGCAAGGTACCCAAAACGCTGGCAGCGTTTCCTCGTTGTATGCCACAGATGAATTCCCTTTCCGTAGCGGTAGTAGCTTGGACATACCGACTGGCAGATAAATGCAATAAACTTTTTTTTATTTCCAGTAGATTTAAATTGACATTCAACAAATGATATCAGGTATCTTATATTGAAATAAATGCTTGAAGTTTGAAGTTTAAAGTTATACTGTCGGGTTTTTAAACTCATATTTACTGGACTAATTTAACATATCACACCACGAGTTCTTCAATCGAATACGTTTGTCAGCTGTCACCATGACAGCTAATGACTCTGATTACTCTTCCACCTTTCTCTTTCAGGTCACGTGTTCGATTTTTGTGCTAAGAGCTTCCATCTGTGAGATCTAGGCAATTGCGCCTCGACCCATCTGGCTCGGGGCCAAGTTAATATTTCAAGTCTATCTGCAGAGCTGATAACAGGTGCTATTTTTGATGTAATCTCGAAGGTAGTTTGTTTAACAGCCTTTCATTACTCTTTTGAACGAATTTTTTTAATCATGTTTCATTTAACGACCTGACTGGTGTGACCGCCTCCGTGGGCCAATGTAAACAACATTGGGTTTACGATTCGGAGGTCGTGGGTTAGATCCCCAGCGGGGTACATGTTTAAGTACTCGGTTTGGTTGGTGGTAGGACATTTTAAAATGTCCGCCCGGCTAGCTACCACCATCTTATCTAAATCTGCCACCAAGCAACGATGTTAATAGTATTGTTGTGTTCCGGTTGTCAGAGATAAGATAGCCAGTCCCCCAAATGTGTTGAGGTTTCGGGTCAGTACGCTTCCACCTTCGACCTCATCTTCACTTAACATCAGGTGTGATTGAGGTCAAGTAAAAACCAGTCGTGCATAAAAAAAACCACGTCATCCATCTTAGCCTTCTCATCTCTGTCACATGCATTCTACTTTGATCCGTCACTTTCTTTGTCCAACATTCAGATCTATACATGGTGACAGGTCTTATGATGGTCTTGTAAATTTTCCCCTTGAGTTTCATGGGCATCTGTGGGTCACACTTAGTCCCCGAAACCTGTCGCCATTACATCCATCCTGCATTTATCCTTTTCCTCACGTCCTGGTCAATGTTGCCGTCGTTCTGATGTAAGGAACCTAGGTCACATAAGTCGCCTCCACAAAGTCAGTAATTCATTCAAAGGGTTATGTATACGCTTTTTCAATAAAGTTCCTGTTGATATACAAAATCTTCCTTTCAATAAATTTAAAGATACTATAAAACAGAAACTTATTAAGAAAGCATATTATAAAATATCACATTATTTAGATGATAAACAATCATGGACATAACCAGCCCGTTCGCATAACCAGGCTATTTCACAATTAATAATGAAATATTATAATATAAAATAATAATTTTGTTATATAAAAACCTTTTTTTAAAAGAGCGACCTCTCGAGTTTCTTGCTTGTTCTTCTCAGGGGAAAATTGCCTTTTGAACAAGCAGTAGCTTTAAAAATGTAAAATCTGACTATTTTAAGTGTACCCTGTGTACCTACAAAATAAAGCATTTTTTGATTTTGATTTTGGTGCCGGAATTTTGAGCAGGTTGGTAGAAACTCCCCGCTTTAGGCTATATTACTAAAATTAACATTGACACCATTTCAAGTAAATTATATGGTATAATCGTGTATTATGTTATCTTATTATCTGATGCATAAGGAAGAAAAAAACTCCGATATGGCAGAGACATCGCGTTACATTGCAGCATGTCTTTAATCATGCGGCAGAAGATACGCTCCAATTAAATCACTATAGGTACTTACTAATATTAGTATATCAGCGATGTTGAAGCGTTGTCTGTCTGTGTATTTTTTTTTAATGCACAACGGGTTGATACTTGACCTCAATCACACCTGATATTAAGTGAAGATGAGGTCGAAGGTGGAAGCGTACTGACCCGGAAACCCCAACACATTTGGAGGACTGGCTATCTTATCTCTGACAACCGGAACAGAACAATGCTATTAACATTGCTGCTTGACCGCAGATTTAGATGTTGGTATATGGTGCCTGGCTAGGCAGACATTTAAAATGCCCTAACACCAACCAAACCGAGTACTTAAACATGTACCCCGCTGGGGATCGAACCCGCGACCTCCGAATCGTAAACTCAATGTTGATTACATTGAGCTACGGAGGCGGTTTTTGTTTGATATTATATTCGATGAGGGCAGTTGAGCGATCTCTGGCACCTTTACTCGTTGGATAGGTGACCAATCCGACATTATCATTAGTGCTTTAGAGGGCACGTTAAATAGCTGCCTCTGTTGTTTACAAATTGAATCGGTAAGTACGTACTGTGAGGTGACCGTGACCACTACTCTGATTGCCCCTGTACTAGTACGATGACTGGCCCAATAAGCGTTTATGTCGCGTGAGATTATATTTGTCCCGCTCATTCGCTTGGATGAAATATACAATTTCACTCCTACGTCCCGCTCGACACACGATATTATGCTACGGGGGCTGGATCCTCGAGGTGGATTTTGGCGCATAACCTTTCCAAATGAGGAGAGGCTCCAACAGTGGGAATATAAACCTGATGATTATGAGGTCAAACTACAGATAGTTTTGTATTTGAATTCTGTGTATATTATGTCGTACGCAGATCATGAATTAGACACTCAATTGAAGGCCTGGGTGGATCTTTACGTCATTTTTGCTTTTAAAGAAAAGTGTGCTGCTCAGAGCGGATTCATCATCATCATATCAGCAACAGGACGTCCATTGCTGAATATAGGCCTGGATTAGGGATTTCCAGAGCTTCCGATTGGAAGAGGCTTGCATCCAGCGGCTTCTCGCAACCTTCATTGGGTGATCTGTCTATCTTGTTGCCAGTGCGTGATAAAAGCAATAATAGGGTCTAACAAAATTAACCCGACAAACTTTGGCAATTGCACGTACATGACAACAAAATAATATATTCATTAAAAAAACTAGCCTTAAAATTTTTATTTCCGAGTAAAAAATTAAGTGTAAGTGCATATGAAAATACAAATTGACAGACTTACTTCATTTCGATTGTACCTCATTTTATCAATGAGAAAAAACAGGTAACGTTTATATGGAAGACGCCAAAGGGGGTGGCGGGGCGCAGGGCGCAACCAATCACAGCAAGTCGCGGCGGCGCCGCGGCAAGCGCCGGCGGCGGACGGCGAGTATTCGCCTTTCGGCGTCTTCAAAGATACCGCGGCACGTGTTTGTGTGTTGTGGCAAAGTACTTAGAGCGCGCGGTCATTAAGGCCCAACTCACAACTTTTACATTTCAAAATTTTATTTTTTGAATAAAATCTGTTAACTTTAATGTTTTATTTTTTATTTTTACGGGTTGTCGGGTTAATTTTGTTAGACCCTATATTGTTGTGGTAATTGTGTGTGTGTATTTGAGATAGAATAACCATCTCCCAGTACTTTGAGCTTCAGTGTGTCGCGTTTTACCTTCACCAATGAAAAAAAAAATGTTCTTAAAATTTACAAGCAAATACCATACACGGAACTCCTTAATACTGAATAATAAAATAATCATCGTGATTGAGCCAAATTGCGTCATCATTACAAAATAATGATAAAACGAGCCGCTATCTTTTAAGGTGTGTTTAAATGACTATAAAAGTATCAATTATGATTGGCAGTGATTTGTTACGTTCGTGAACAGTTAAGAAAAATGGTGTCCGATTTCAGAAAGAAGAAGCTCCTGCGCGGCTTCGACTTCATGGACACGGACAAGAATGGCACCATAAATAAGGAAGACTACGATTTGGTGTTAAAGAAAGTTGCTAAAGCCCGAGGATGGCAGCCAGGAGATGCCAAGTACAAAGAAACCGAGGACTGCCTCAACAAAATCTGGGACGGCATCCAGAAGAAAGCAGACTCAAACAACGACGGTGAGGTATCAGCTGATGAGTGGTTAGCATTATGGGATGAATACGCGAAGAGCCCCACAGAATTGGAGTTCCAGACCTTGAACTGCAAGTTTATGTTCTCACTCCAAGATGCCGGTAACGATGGGAAGATCGATGGCGATGAGTTCGTTGAGGTGGTAACATCTTTTGGACGTCAAAACAAGGAGCAAGCCCTTGCAGCGTGGCAGAAGGTGTCAAAGGGAAAGTCTGTAATCACATGGGAAGACTTCCAGGAGTTATGGAGGGAGTACTATGTCACTGAAGACCCCAATGCTCCAGGAAACTTCATTTTTGGTGGTTCGTCTTAGTGGTATAGATAGATTTTTGCTTGTGTAGATATTGTATGGACTTTTTGGACTGAATCGGTATGACGTGAATTAAATTATGATCTATTATTTTTAGAAAATTGTTTTCTTTTGTTGATACCTCCCAGTCCGGTTATGAATCTGGCATAAAATTAGTTCTGAAGTAAGACTTATGGTTAATTTTTTTAACGCACGACTACACAAACTCTTCTTAAATTTAAGAGCCCTTTAAATATCATGGAGTAAGTTAATTTATAAATAGTAAGCAATAAGATCGATTCTCAAGGTCAGGCGATATTTTACGCCGAAACAGCTTTTGGTACTTTACGAGGCTCAGGTTCGCTCGTGCATGGAATACTGCTGTCACCTTTGGGATGGTTCAGCCAAGTACCAGCTGGCTGAACTCGATTCTGTGGAACGACGTACCAAAAGACTCATTGGTGACCATTCAATCACTGCTAAATTGCAGAGCCTCGAACACCGTCGCAAGGTCGCCAGTCGCATCGAAATGAACTCATCAATACAATACAATACAACACAACACAACACAACACAACACAACACAACACAACACAACACAACACAACACAACACAACACAACACAACACAACACAACACAACACAACACAACACAACACAACACAACACAACACAACACAACACAACACAACACAACACAACACAACACAACACAACACAACACAACACAACACAACACAACACAACACAACACAACAACACAACACAACACAACACAACACAACACAACACAACACAACACAACACGACCCAATACAATACAATTACACTTTATTGCACAAAAGGAGAATATACATTTTACAAGGTACAATACTGAAAAGAATAAATTAGGCGGCCTTATTAGCGGCGATCTCTTCAAGATCAAATCTTTAAAATTTCTGGATATATGTTAATCCAGGACATAGCCCGTATATGGATTTCTTGCGTCGATTATTTTCTCACAGCTGATTTCCCTTACCGAAGCTGTAGTAGCTTGGACCTATAGATTGATAGATAAACGCTGCCCTATATAAATATTTAAATTGACATTCAAGAAATGATATCATGTCTTTTCACCCTACTGACCAAAGAAGTCTCAAACTCTATTATAAGTTGTAACAGTTGTACTTAATTTCTGTTTTTACTTTATTAATGTGAAATAAGGCTACATTTTGTAAGAAAACACCAAGCAGAATGATTGTTGCGTCGAATATTTTTGTATGTGTTTCTGTAATATGCAAGTAAACGCTTTATCTATCTATCTATCTAAGCTTGTACTATTGCACCTAGATAACGGATAAAAATACATAAATATTTATATAAACATCCATGACTCGGGAATAAATGTACGTATTCACCATACAAACATTTACCCCTCGCGGAATTCGGACCCGCAACCGTTGATTTCGCTGACAGGATCCACTACACCAATCTGTCGTCAAATAGTTACTGAGATAGAGGGGGTGATAAAGTTGCTCGAAAAGTTTCGGGTAAATAGAGCACGCTGTACGAACGGGCATTTTTTTTGAGAACTTTGCTTGCCACTGCCGGTCCGTCCACTAATGCCAACCCTATGGGGAAGGAGGTCGAGTGAAGCTCGTAATACTCGTTCGTATCAAAATCAAATTAAAAAATTGCTTTATTTTGTAGGTACACAGCGTACACTTAAAATAGTCAGATTTTAAATTTTTAAAGCTACTGCTTGTTCAAAAGGCAATTTTCCTGAGAAGTTCGGTGAATCGGCTAATGCCATAGAAAATAGTTTGTCTTTAAAATTCTCCTGACCCGTTAAGAACTGAGATGTGCAATGGTCTATCTCTAACCACCCCTTAGCTATGCGGTCGGAACAAGGGACCGTTCACATCTTTACTATTGATTGGTTTCCAGCGTATTTAAGCTTATAGCTTAAACGTATCGGCGGTGCTAATTCATCACTCATGAATAGCACCGATCCCATCGAGCGGACCCCTACGGTCACGGTCCAGATTCAAATCCACCAATCGGCATTGGCCTCGCATAATTAATAGATTTGTATTAAAGTTACTCACACAACAAAACAAAAGCATTAAAAACTAACGTAACCAAAAAAATCCAAAGTGACGTCTAAAAGTACAAATAAAGGGCGGGCTTCGCGTGTTTAATACTAAATTTTCCCGCCTCTGTAGGTCCATGTAAACAACATAGGGTTTACGATTACGTAAATATAGGGACCGTACGATATTACGGTACGGACGGTGGGGATATGATATAGGGACAGTACGATTCGGAGGTCGCGAGTTCGATCCCCAGCGGGTACATACATAAATGTATGGTTTTTGTTTTTGTTTATTAAATAAGTAATTGATTATGTAGGTATTTCATATCTGCATCCGTATTTTGCACAACCTACCTATTCTATAAAGTTATACTCCTACACCCAAAAGGTTGCCTGGAAGAGATCGCTTTTAGTGATAAGGCCGCCTAATTGTACTCTTATCAGTATTGTGTTTTGTAAAATGTATGTTCTCCTTTTGTACAATAAAGTGTATTTGTATTGTATTGTATTGTACATTTTATTTATTTATTCTATTTTATTTATTTACATAGAATCAACAGCTTTATTACAATTTCATATTTAGTACTCGGTTTGGTTGGTGGTAGGGCATTTTAAATGTTCGCCTGGCTACCATCATCTTATCTAAATCTGCCACCAAACAGCAATGTTAATAGCATTGTTCCTACCCAGTTCCCCAAATATGATGGGGTTTCGGAGTCAGTAACATCAGGTGGGATTGAGGTCAAGTGCTAACCCGTTGTGCATAAAAAAAATGTAGAATCGCGAAATATTGAGTAATAAACCAAATATAGTGTTTGTAGAGATTATGGTGCTTAATATATTCAAAATTCCCTTCCGGCATCAGTCTTTCCTGAATTCTACAACCTTCTTCATGAGCATGAGAGATTAGATCTCATCTTCAAGAGCAGGGTGAACAGGCATTTCCATCAGGTGAGATTGTGGTCAAACGCGAATCCAGTCAATCATAAAAAAAAAAAGAAAAAATATATATTTACCTATGAAATTGGAGATTTTTAACATAATGTACCAACTCCTATGATTCTATAGCTATTTCCAAATTTGTTTTTTATTTGGAAAATAGAATATATTTTCAAGGTTTCACATGAAATATTTTTTAATGTCTGAGCTAAATCACATAATAAAAAAACTTGAACACAGCTCTTTTCATGAGCTTCCCATATTATTTCTTAGATTCGCAGAAACTTTTATAAAGTGGTTACTTTTAAAAATTAACACTGCCTATACTTAACTTAATGTTATCCAATAATACACACAAAGTTTAGCTAAATTCGGATTTGCCGTTCCCAAAAAAATTTCAAAAATGTTTGTATGGAGAAAACAGTCTTAATGAAATTCTTGATACAAAACGCCAATTTTATAGGTAAGGACCTAATACTACTCAGGAATCGAACGAGTACGCCCCGTCAATCTAACAGACATAATTTAATTTCACACCGTTTCCTAAAAATCTATGAATGAATGAAAACATAAATGATCACGTTATCTGTAGACTTTAAGACTTCAACTTTTGTTCGCATATGAAAGAGGTTAAAATAAGTTTATTCAGAGTAAAAGTGAAGAAGAGCAGTGATGAAAACCAGGGTAATAAGTCTACAAGCTATTACATTACATATTTATTCATTTTCTTTCAGTAAATGGTGCTGGCAAAGTGGAAAAGGTGCGATTGCAGAACATTCTTATGCAATTGCGTAAATGTTGCAATCACCCCTACTTGTTTGATGGGCCTGGTCCACCATGTGGTGTACCACAGATGAGCATCACACTGTTACCTAAAAATCTGTGAATGTCCCTCTTCGAGGGAAAAAATAAATGGTCACATTATCTTTAGACTTCAACTTTTGTTCGCATATGAAAGAGGTTAAAATATTATTCCGAGTAAAAGTAAAGAAGATCAGTGATGAAAACCAGAGTCATAAAGAAGGTTATCATAACCACCGACATGTTCAAGTCAAGTCAAGTCAACATGAACATAGGTCTTTAAAATAAGATTAAAAAAAAAAAAGGTTATTATAATTATCGTTCAGCCAAAATACCCTGCTATAATTCAAAAAAATGTTTTTTTTTTGTTAAGTATGTACATGAAACAACAAATTTATAAAACACAATTAACAATACCTATATCTTATAGAAAAAATACGCCGTCCAACTCGCTTCCGTGAGGCATAGTACCTAGTACGCTAGCGCTATTGCCCCGCTGAATGCATAAGCTCAGCTGCTGAGTAAAGTAGGCACCAGCTCTCACATCTCCAGAGGCGTGGACCAGACTAACAAATAATAATAATATCCGTCTCTAATTCAATTAATAAATGCGCGATTTATATCGCGTGAGATAATATTTGTCGTGCTCATTCGCTTGGATGAAATATACAACTATCCTGCTCTCACGTCGTCGCGTCGCGCGCGACATATGATGTCATGCTACAGGGGCTGGTCTATAAACGGCCGTTTGCCATATATCATTACGTTCTTGAAAGCAGGATCCGTTGGAGACTCTGAAGGAGTAGAGCTGATGAGAGTCAGAATCGTTTGGGTGTCTTCTCCAGTTCTGTATAATATATGGATCCGATCAGTTGTCAGGGGTGGAACTATAAAGTAGGCTCTGTATAATTCCCCCCCCGCAAAATGTACAGGTGATAATGATTAATAAAAGTACCAGGACATTGTTTTATAAAATAAATAAAAATTTATTACTAAGCCAAAATTTCAGGGTCCAAAATTGCATCTTAAATAATAGGGTACTTGTAAAATATTCAGAATAAACTTACAATTTTGCGATTTACACTTCAACTCAATCAGTAGTTCAGTTACTTATACTAAAGGCTTCAGAGATTGCCTCTGCCGAAGAGGTAGTTGCCGGCCGAGTTAGGATCCTCAGATCCGAAGAACTCGTTCCACAAATTCTGATACTCATCCCAGGAGACGAAAGTGTTCCCTTTGGAGATCTTCCCCCAAGCGGTCGTTGCTTCATCCTGCTCCACTCGACCGAAAGACGTCACCACAGCGATGAATTCCTCACTATCAATCTTCCCATCTTTTCCAGCATCCTGGAGCGAGAACATGAACTTCTTGAACAAATTCTGTACATCTGTGGGGTTTGCGGTAGGATTTTTGCCGTACTCGTCCCACAGGGTAAGCCATTGATCGGCAGAGACTTCGCCGTTCGTGGATCCCGATTTAGCTTGGAGACCCTCCCATATACTCGTCATGAGCTGCTGCGTTTCCTTCAGGTTAGCATCACCTGGGGCCCAGCCCCTGGCCTTTGCAATTTTTTCGATAGCCAGGTCGAAGTCTGCTCTCGTGATTGTGCCATTCTTGTCGGTGTCAACGAACTGGAAGCCGCGCATTAGCTTCTTTTTCCTGAAGTCGGAGACCATTTCGGCTGATTTTATGACTTAGTATACAAATAACTAGTAAATAATCCGCGCAGGTGTGACGGCTTTATATATAGTTTTTAAGCGCCCCTAATAGATTCAGATCTTTCTTTATCTACCTATGAATCGTAACGTAACATCGTTTAGTTTTATCTTTGTTTACAATCAAACTGCAATGCAGAATTAACTTATATTTAGAGGTGTATTATATGTTTTTTGTTGCTATGCTATTTTCAACTTTGTTACTGATAAATATACTGGACGAGTTTTTTTTACCGTAAGGAAACGAATAGGGCATATTAGGTAAGTGACATACAAGGTATTGGCATTGGTAGTTTATTTGTTTTTCAAAACCATCACGGAATGTAGCCTATGCCACATAATTACATAATTAAATTAAATAAATAAAGAAAGCTTGGAGAACATATGAGTTCCAAATAAATTTCGAATGATAGGAACACATCAATCAATCAACCCTACAAATCAATCTATGGCCGCAGCGGGCGTTTTTGAAAAAAAATCAATAAATTACCTAATGCAATACCTTCTATTTCACGTACCTAATATGCCCTATTTTTTTTTCCTTACAGTAAAAAAACTCATCCGGCATTTCTTCTAGTGCTGCGTGCTTTTGGCACTTGAGGACTTTCCACCAAAAACCATCAATAGATTTGCACGTTTCAACGGCGATGGGCTCACCCGCTGTCACGTGTGCATTTCTGTATATTTCAGAACGTGAACCGTGGATGTTGTTTCAATCATTAAACTATCAATCTTTGGAACACCCAAACACTATTGTTTGGGATATCTCTGACCACCCCATTTGGGATAAAGGTCGTGACATTATGTATGTATATTGCTTCCAGACATTATTAGTTAGCCTACACTTCGCCGAGACGAGATAGCAGCAGCGAAGGATCAACCAATTAAAATCCTTGGATTTCCGCGTCTCTTATTGGTGCTTATATTTTAAAGGTCGTTTTCATTTCACTGTAGATTTACATGCGTTTTTCTCTATTATTATTTTATTAATTATAGTTCTAAATTTGGTTTGAAAGGCATTTTAAAAAACGTAGTCTATAAACCCATATGAAAAAGGACAGATGAGAGTATGTTTCCGGATGTATCTCAGGAATGCGTAGTCCGATTTTAGTACGGCTTTTTTAATGTTAAAAACTGAACGATAGGACAAGAATCGGTCAAGCCGTTTCGAAAAGTTATTAATGTAGTTGTTTGGTATATTTGGATGATATCAAATCGATCAAATAAGTGAGTGTATGTATGGTAATTGGGAGTCAGTTTTGTAAATAAGCATTTATTTTTAACTAGCGTTCCGCCCACGGCTTCGCCTGCGTGGAATAACTTTATCGCCGAAATTTGTTTATCCCGCGGGAACTACTCACTTTACCGGGATAAAAAATATCCAATGTTTTAATCCAGGGTATGGTCTACCTATATACAAAAATTCATCCAAATCCGTTCATCCGTTTCGCTGTGATTGAGCAACTAACAAACATCCAAAATTTCACATTTATATAATATTATTAGTGGATATGGATTCCATATACATAGTGCTAAACACTGTTGTACCATTTAACATTGAACTAAATTCAATAAATGAATCATTAATACTATCGTTATCACTATATCTTCGTAGCTCTGTGTGTGGTGGGCGTGTAAGCGACCATGAGTGATGCGCGATATCTGTCACACCCTATATAGTTATGTGTGGGGTGCATGGAAATCGAGCATCCCATGTGTGTTCTCATTGAATATCTTGTAGAATTTTTTTTTTATTCGGCTGCCCAAGGAATGACAAAAACGCTTGGTACACTTCGCTCAGCTCCCAAAAATTATAAAATTGTATTAGTTGTATACATTTATATATATATAAAAAAAAGAAAATAATATGATCCTGTGGGTTTCTTGCGCCGCTTCTTTTCCCACAGATGATTTCCTTTTCCGAACCGGTGGTAGCTTGGACATACTGACTGACCGAAGAATGCTTGAGCCCTATTTTTATTTCCAATAGATTTAAATTGACATTCAACAAATGATATCATGTCTCTTACGTTGAAATCAATGCTTGAAGTTTGAAGTTTGAAGGACAACTCAACGGCTCACGGAAGGGGGTAGTAATATCGAGTATATGTATGTGTGTAGATTTCCTGTACCCTAAACGGCTTGACCGATTTCTAAGTGCATGTTGACGTTAGATGCGTTTTGATCCCTGGAGTGTCAAGAGACGGTAACTCGTTTGCTCTGGGTGCGATAGTAAACCAGCGCTGAGCTCTTACAAGCTCAGCATATAGCTGAGTCGTTTCCCTTTCGCTGCACACTTATCTGAGTGTTCTGTTATTTTATTTGCCTAAAAATTGTTGTATATGTGTCGAAGTGGCGAATAAACAGTTTCTTTCTTTCTTTCTAGATATATTTTATGCTAACAGATCGATTGCTTTAGAAGAATTTAGCATCTTCTGCAACGCAATAAAGTTCACAATGGTAACTTTATTTTAATATTGTAGGTTCTATACCTAAAGCAGGCTACAGAATGGCTGGAAAACATCTTTATTCTATTACTGATGGGTACTCTATACTTTTTAACCGACTTCAAAAAAGGAGGAGGTTCTGTATTCGGGGCGTATTTTTTTTTTACTTCTACTTCTTTCATGGGGAGTTCGAGCTAATACCCGCTGCTCAATTTAACCGATACACTTCTCGTCGACAATTAAATTTCCATCCACATCACCCGGATGAGTGGAAGTCTACCACTGTACGTTTCTCAAGAAACTTCTTACCACGTACGACCACCCTGTGGAACTGACTTCCGGCAGCGGTATTCCCGAACGAGTACGACATTGGAACCTTCATGAAACGAGCCTACACCTTCCTCAAAGGCCGGCCACGCATCTGTGACCCTTTTGGTGTTCCATCAGGTGAACCGCATGCTCGTTTGCCGCACACTCATATAAAAAAAAAAATACTTATCCGACTGCTCCTAAACGGTCAAGGAAACCTGCATGCTTGAGAAATAAAAATTCAAATGCATGTGATTGTGAAGTCCCCAACCCGCATTGGGCCAGCGTGGTGAACCGGCCCATACTCACTCATATACGAGGGAAGGCCTATATCCCTGCAGTGGGGTGTTTACGGGCTGATGATGTCTTAAACTTCTATCAGGAACTTTGATTAGGAAGTTATATCACAAAAATGACGTATTTTTACTGGAATATTAGGTCTCATTGGGTGATCGAATACATCCTAATTATCATAATGATAACAACAGGCAATCAGCTGATGAAATCATTGTCAAAGTTTAATTACATTAAATCAGTAGTGTGATTATTCACTTACACGGCTGTGATGACGCAAGTAATATGATTATTGTTGTTAAGGATGAACCTTAGCTACTAGTTGTCATATGATCTATGTTTCGACACGTATTTCGTAATAGGCGACTATGAGACTTTCCACCAAAAACATCTATTAAGATAAGATGTTTATTTACCAAAAGGACCATACATAATTATACATTTGCTGTAACATCCACACTAGGCTAGGCCTGTATCGTGGAAGTAAGATACATAGATCTAGAAAGGTAGTAGAAAACATTTTCATAATATCTAATTTTAATATAGATTATATTGCATTTTTTCTGTTACTATGGAAAATTTTAAATCGCTCTAATTTAGTTGCGATACAGTTTTTCGAAAATTTTCTCTACTACCTTTTTAGATCTATGAACGTGCTTTATGTGTGTAAAGTTTCATTATAATCGATTCATTCATTTTGAAATAATAGCTGATAACCTGTCCGCTCGTTTAGTCTGTAATATTAAAAAAACCGCACTGTAGTCGGAGAACGCATTACCAATACACACACATAAAGCTGGGTCCACGTTTTTCGTCGGTATTTCAAAATACAGAAATATCGAATGAGAATCGTCATCAGCCCGTAAACATCCCACTGCAGGGATATAGGCGTTCCTTCGTATAATGAGGGAGAATGGGCCATAGTCCACCACGCTGACCCAATGCGGGTTGGGGACTTCACATGCCTTTGAATTATTTCTCAGACAAGCAGGTTGCCTCACGATGTTTTCCTTCACCGTTTAAGAGCAGTCGGATAAATGTACATAAGCAATTAAATAAAATTTTAAAACATGTACAGTACATGGCCTGCCTGGGAATCGAACCCGGGCCTCCCAAATTGGGAGACCGCATCTTAACCGCTGAGCCACCGACGGTTTGAACCGACGAATGAGAATAAGAAAAATTTATTATGTACGCCACAATACGATACATAAACAAAAAAGTAGTAAATTACAGCTAAAAATAGAAATACAAATGTATTTTATATATCGGTGTTTTACCATAAAAAGTATCCGATGCCACTGTAGGGATCGAATCGAACGACACCTAGCACTTCCAAATCGGTCGAACAGTTTAGACTACAGGAGGTAACATAGAAATCTAGCGCATGCAAGTAAGTAATGATGATGAAGCAAGAGTGTACACTCACAAGGTGGAAAGACGATCTGATAAATGAGAAATCGCTGGATGCAGGCCGCTTCCAACCGAGCACTCTACAATTCTATGGTGGAGGCGAGGTATTCCTATAGATACAGCAGTTGACGTCATGTGGCTGATATAATGAAGTGATATGATAAAGAAATCCGTAGAACGAAAGTCATAAGCCCATGGATACGTAAGTTAAAGTGGCAAAGAGCAGGGCACTAATACATAGGACATGTCGTTAGGGCATTAAAATACTAGAGTGCGGCGTAGGACGTCCACCCAGAAGATGTTGATCTGATAAAAGTCGTGGGAAGTCGACAGATGCAGGCCGCTTCCTTCCGATAGCTCTGGATATCTTTGAAGAAGGTCTGTGTTCAGAGGTGGATGGTGATATGATGATGGAGTGATTGATGATTAGTGTTGATTTCGGTTAAGAAACTCAATGGTGGAGACGTTAGGTAGACGTAGGTAACTGGTTAGGCCTGGGTCGTTTAAATAAAACGCTCTAAAATTATAGGCAATTCGACTGTGTAACGCATGATTTTTGGCGACATTCATATATATGACTTTATCAAAAGAGCATTACATGTGAACTAAAATAAACCATGACAAATATAATCAAATAAATGATTAATGCTAGACAAAACATCGGGCTGCACTGCAGTGAGATAGTCGAGATAACAGTTACTGACAGTTTAAGATAAGAACCTATCTCCTAATGCAGACAGTGAAACAAAGTATAAAAGGACGATCTGAGAAGAATCATCACTTAATTCTTCACGAATTTCAGTTAAAATCATTAAAAATGGTGTCCGAATTTAGAAAGAGTAAGCTTCTCAGCGTATTCAACTTCTTTGACACCAACAAGAGTGGTAATATTGATAAAAGTGACTTCGAACTTGCCGCCGAAACAATCACGAAGAATCGAGGATTCGCTGTTGGCAGTGCCGAATACAAAGAAGTCCAGGATACGCTATTGAGGGTCTGGGAAGGGATCCAAAGCAAAGCCGATGCAGATAAAGATGGACAAGTATCAGCCAACGAATGGATAACGATGTGGAATGAATTCTCGAAGAATCCAGCATCACCTCTTGAATGGCAGAGTCTTTACTGTAAGTTCATATTTACCCTCGAAGATGCAAGCAATGACGGGTCGATTGACAAGGACGAGTTCTCAACAGTCAACGGGTCTTTCGGAGTGAACAAGGAAGAAGCAGCTTCAGCATTTCAGAAGATGTCCAGAGGCAAAACCTCTGTAACCTGGCCAGAATTTCAAGAGTTATGGAAGGAGTACTTCTCTTCTGAAGACCCGAATGCACCAGGGAACTTCATCTTTGGAAGAACAACATTTTAAATGACAGCTTCTAAAAGAAATTACAATTAAGTAGATTTTGTTGGAATGCATTTAGGTAAATGAATCTTTGGAATTACTATTTAATATTTTGTTAAATTACTTTTGTGATAGATAGGTAAGTAATAGAATGAATTGATTATTGCTAGTAATAAATTATTTATTAAATAATGCGGTTTTACTCGTTTTCCTAAGAAGAATCCTTTAGAGATAATTATTAGAAAACCTCATAGAAATCAGATAAACAAAACCTTGTGAAAAGCTAAATTATTTGGAAATTATCCATCCAAATACACCAAGAAACTGTTAAAAGCTAAATATCTTCGAAACGGCTTTACCGATTTTCATAAAATATGGCCAATAACTTGTTCCCTCATTGTCTTTAATTTAGTCTTGTGGCTGATGTGAGGATGATACATATACATATCTTTGCTCATACATACAGCTCCATCTAGTTCTATACTGAGCAACTAGACTTGTATTATGAATACCATAAATCCTTATGTCGCGCAAGATAATATTTGTCCTGCTCACTCGCTTGGACGAAATATACAACTATCCCCACTCTCACTTCTATATTACGCGCGACTAACGACGTCATGCCACGGGGGCTGATGGTTGATATACTACACAAATACATTTTTATGTAAATAAATACATATATAAATAAAAACATCCATAACTCGGGAACACATGTCTGTATTCATCGTACAAACATATACCCCTAGCGGGATTTGAACCCGCAATCTTTTGGTATAGCAGTCAGAGTTTCTAACCAGTACCCAAACAGGTCGACAAATGCTGAGATACATCAGGACAAAGATGTCAAGACATAACACCCTTCGGTTTTCGTCGAGGGTCAAAAGAAGAACTCGCATACACTGGACCCATACAAGTTAACTTTTTCCAGGGGGCGATTTGCTTGATATCTTTATTAGAAATAACTTATTGGAATTAATTATGATTGTTTTAAAAATTTGTTTACAATTTAACCTGACGTGCCAAAAGACTCATTGGTGACCATTCGATCACTGCTAAATTGCAGAGCCTCGAACACCGTCCCAAGGTCGCCTGTCTCTCAGTCTTTTACAGGATGCACTTCGGTGAGTGTGCGTTGGAATTACACAATCTTATTCCACCATCGCCATTTCATCTTCGGACTACTAGGCGCAGGGAGGGATTCCACCCGTATGTAGTTAACATACCGAACATTCGTACTAAGCGGTTCGACTCTTCATTCATAATGCGAACAGCCAAGGCAAGGAACTTCCTTCCGGCGTCAGTATTTCCTGAATCCTACAAACTTGGGATCTTCAAGAGTAGGGTGAATAGGCATCTACTGAGATCGCGTGCTTCATATTCGGCCACATCGTCACTTCCCATCAGGTGAGATTGTGAAAAAAATGCGTATCCAGTTAATCATAAAAAAAATGTAAATAGGGTGTTATACTCGAAAACAAAAAGAGGTTAAGACCGATCCTTGTCAAGATTAACAGCGGAGGGGTGGGGGGAGGTCGGTCATAAATAAAAAGTAATATTATACAAAAACAGAAAATAAAAGCGGACAATTTTGTCGGGCCACGACGAGTGCTAATTACAAGGTGAATTATCGCTTTGAACCCGCTCTGTGCCAGGTGATTGGTGGAACATGGGAGAAGCGGAAGCGGGAGAAAGTAGGTAGTACGTCTTTAGTTACGCTCACATACAATGAATAAGTAATCTCTACTTGTATCTGTTAAAAAATTGTATGTTTCTTTCTTGTTCGTTTTTAACAAACAAGAACAACAACAACTTGTAATCCACTGAATCATTAAATAGATATATAAAAAGTCTATTGCATAAATACTGGCACCCATACAAGAAACATTAACCGCCACCGTAGCTCAATGTAAACAACATTGGGTTTGCGGTTCCGAGGTCGCGGGTTGGATCCCCAGCGGGATACATGTTTAAGTACTCGGTTTGGTTGGTGGTAGGACATTTTAAATGTCCGCCTGGCTAGCTACCACCATCTAATCTAATTCTGCCGCCAAGCAGGAATGTTAATAGCATTGTTGTGTTCCGGTTGGCAGAGATAAGATAGCCAGTCCCCCAAATGTGTTGGGGTTTAAGGGTCAGTACGCTTCCACCTTCGACCTCATCTTCATTTAACATCAGGTGTGATTGAGGTCAAGTAACAACCCGTTGTGCAAAAAAAAAGTCATTCGCACCGCACATTTCACCCAAGGTGTTGTAAGAAAATAATTAATGTTATGACATTAAGTTCACTTATTATTCTCAGTTAGATGAGATAATATGCTGAGCCAATTGGAGTCTAAATTGATTAAATGAGTTATTTTTATTTGTAATCGATGAAGGTATTATAAAGTTGTGCTACCACATAATATAAACATTTGCTTACCATAATTAGTTCTGAACGTTGGTAACGCAATGTGGCTAGCTCGTCTCGTGCTGCGTTTAGACGCATTTTTTGCTTGAATGAATGAGATTGTTGTGTGAATGTTTCCATTTAATATTGTTATAACATATATGTATTATGAATAAAATAAATAAATATCCTTAGACTAGACTAAAGCGCTATCTAGTTGCACAGTAAGGAACTATAGTCTTGTGTTGTGGACACCAGACCAGATGGTTGATATACTACATAAATACATTTTTTTGTAAATAATTACTTATTATAAATGAAAACATCCATACCTCGGGTACACATGTCCGTATTCATCATACAACCATATGCCCCTAGCGGTATTCGAACCCGCAACCTTTTGGTATAGTGGTCAGAGTTGCTAACCACTACACCAAACAGGTCGCAAATTATTAGGTATATTATAGATATATATAATAATGTGTTTGTGTAGTGGTTAGTAGTAGACGACCTGTTATACTATGTTATTATTTTATTTTATTATTAATTTATACAATTACAGAAATTATTATTATTATTATTATTTACTTTTTTATTTTATTGCCTTTACCACGGCTGGGTCCCCCGCAATCCTGGAATCTAATGGACTGGCGAGGGATGACGGCAAAAGGCCGGACGGTATGACCCTCGTGCCTTGGAAACTGGGACGGTCTTTGGTATGGGATGCAACCTGCGTCGATACCCTTGCTCCTTCCCATCTTCCAAGTACAAGCGGTACAGCTGGTTCCGCTGCCGCCTCGGCAGAAAGCGTTAAACGACGCAAATATGCCGGTCTCAGTGGAGAACACCTATTTGCGCCGTTTGGTGTAGAAACGCTTGGGCCGTGGGGACCGGGTGCTCACACTCTTTTTAGGGAGTTATCTGAGCGTCTGGTTGATGCATCCCACGATCGGAGGGCTGGCCAATACTTTGGTCAGAGAATCAGCCTCGCTATACAGCGAGGCAATGCGGCCAGCCCCTTGGGTACCTTTCCATCAACCAGAGACTTGGGGCTAGTTTTTTATTTGAGATTTTTTTTTTTTTAATAATATATTGTATTATTTTATAATAAGTTGATTATAAATATTGTACATATTACCGAATTATTCAATACAATTCTCTAAGTAATATAAAAATAAACGAAATACTCCAGTATGGTACCAACGTGAATATGTCCATAGACTCTTGCGCCGCCATCGTAACAAATCGTGGCATCCATATTATCAACTCCTTGCAGAAAGATTCCAACATCATACGAAAATATATCACAGTATGGTTGAAATCAGTGCTCGTTCTATAGTGGCTGATAACGTAATCTACATACGGACAGGGCTGCCAGGGGAAAAAAGACAGAATTCGTATATCAGCTTTTTTATTAACACCCGACGAAAAACGACGGGTGTTATGTATTTCACCGTGTTATGTGAATATCTGGTCTTTGACCAGACGTATCCCAGTAATGCGTGATCTAATTGGACAGTGGCTTTTTGTATATTAAAGACTGAATAAGGGTATAGGTTCTCAGCCATGCTTGATGGAAATTGATCAAGCTGTTTCTAGATATAATCATTTTTTTTCTCGAGGATTTTCTAATTTTTCAATTTATATTTATTTTCTTATTTAAAAAGGGCCGCTCGTATGTGAAGGAAGGCACTGCTTGTTGAATATGTCACGTACAAAGAATCACAAAAATCCATCATTTAACTTAAATTAAAATCAAGCAATAATAAATCAAGATAGATCTCTAACGCTGCTATTACAAACTCCGACCACTTGTTCTGTATGATTCTCTGGGACTACACATTCCACTATGACGTGACTAACGTCCTGTATACTCCCACAAGGAGCGCAGTTTTGAGTATGGGATTTACTAATTAAAACACGAACTTATTAAACAGAATATGCCGGGAACGAAGTCTCAACATCACAAAAATATTCTGCTTTCCCATATTGCAACCATCAAACCACCTTTGGTTGAAGGCTAACCAGTGTAAATAAAGTCATATGCTTTTTTTTATGCACAACGGGTTAGCACGTTACCTCAATCACACCTGATGTTCAGTGAAGATGAGGCCGAAGGTGGTAACGTACTGATCCGGACACCCCATCTTATTTAAGTACGTAGCTAGCTAGGCGGACATTTAAAATGCCCTACCACCAACCAAACCGAGTACTTAAACATGTACCCCGCTGGGGATCGAACTCGCGACCTCCGAACCGTAAACCCAATGTTGTTTACATTGAGCCACGGAAGCGGTTAAACACTGATGTTACTCGTAACATCAGGTTTGATTGACGTCAAGTACCAACCTGTTGTGTATAAAAAAATCTTACAAATACGATTCAAATCGTACAATTGGCAACCCTGATGCATGGAAACATGAAAAACTGATAAAAAACAAATATTGTAAAGCAACCAAACTGTTTGTTTGTTAAATGATAGTCTTGATAATTAACTGATATAATGTTGTTCAATAGATACACAATTAAACATGTTTAAGGCGGTATTTCTGGGTTGATAAGGAGCACACGCGATTGGTCTGATAATCTAACATGAACTGAAGGGCAACCGAGTGGCCATTCGGGCGATATGGGGTATTCAGTATTTCGTATGTTTATTGCAGTATCACAAATAAGAAGTACATCCCACTGCACGGATATAGACCTTATATTGAGGGAGTATGGGCCGCCACGCTGGCCCAATGCGGGTTGGGGACTTCACATGCCTTCGAATTTTTAATTCTCAGGCATGTAGGTTTTCTTTCATCGCTTAAGAGCAGTCGGATAAATGCACATAAGTAATTGAATTAAATTTAAAAACTCATTGGTACATGGATTGGCTGGGGATCAAACCTGGACCGCCCACATTGGTCTCGTCCACTGAGCCACCGACGCTCTAAATTTCTTAGTAACAGGTTAGTTCATGCAAGTACATACTTACGAATAAAACTAGGTAAAATGTTGACGTGAATACAATAACAGTGTGTGCTTTGACCATACACAAGCGTAATAACGAGTATCGCATTTAAAATATAAATAATAAATAAATATCTTTGCGCATACGACGACCTGTTTGGTGTAGTGGTGAGCAACTCTGACCACTATACCAAAAGGTTGCGGGTTTGAATCTCGCTAAGGGCATATGTTTGTGTGATGAATATGGACATATGTGTACCCGAGTTATGAATGTTTTCATTTATAATAAGTATTTATTTACAAAAAAACATGTATGTAGTATGCAGTAGTTGCAAATATGTATGTAGTATATCAATCATCTGGTATACACAACACAAGCCTATAGTTGTTTACTGTGGTACTAGATGGCGCTGTGTGTTTGTGCAAAGACATTTATTATTATTATTATAAAACAAATGTTATTTATGATCTGCTGATGTTTCATATTAAATTTGTTTTATTTTGTTTTGCTATCAAGGCCAGACCAGGGGGTTTATTACATAATCTCATCGTTATCGTCATCGGATACGTTTAGTCATGTGATTGGTTGGCTCATCGTACGCTCGGCAATTTGACGGTTTCTCATTGGTCAACGTAATCGATGACGATACCGATGAAGTTACATAATCTAAGAGCAGATGGTTGATAAACAACACAAGCCTATAGTTGCTTACTATGGAACTAGATGGCACTGTGTGTAAGTCTAAGGATATTTATGATTTATTATTATTATTTCATGGACTTATTATTTAAACAGGACTGATAACTATCAAAAGAATCATTTAGGAAAATGATCACTATGTCAACGCAATAAGGTATTAAATTGGATGCACCATACACAAAGGCAAATCCGAGCCGAGAGAGATAGAAATAACGGAGGCCGTGTGTCTCGTTCTTACATCTTGCCAGCAAAAAAAATGATTATGATCAACAGTTTTGGCTACTCAAAAATTCCATTGAAACACTTATATTTTTATGTTATTTTAACAATTATAAATAAACAAATAACATTCGCATTAATTTCTTTTCATATATTCTTAAATCAAACAGAAAACATTCATTTTTATTTCGATTTTGTTATTTTTATGGTAACCCTGAAAAGCATGTCATGTCATGGCGTTTCGGTGTGATTTTGAATTTTCTTTGCATTAAAAGTTTTTGAAAGTATTTGTTATATTATAACAAGTAAAAGGAGTAAAATGGTGAAAAAGTGTTGCGTTTATACTTGCCCAAGTGAATCCTATGGTGGTTGCAACATATCTTTCCACAGGTAAGCTAAAAATAATATTTTTGTAAATCAAAGAAGTAGGATGCCCATGAATTCTTGAAATGAGTCGAAATATGTGAAATATGTGTGATTGATTAGGGTCCTGACTGTTGTACTATTATTGCAGTTTCCCAAAAAATGAAGAAATGCGAAATAAATGGCTCACGCCGGCTAATGTCAAAACGCCAAAGTTTTTTGACAAATATTTTATTACAACATTTGTCCCAAGTAACAAATATATTGTGGTCACCCTGTTAGACAGAGACAAACGGCCTCTACGTTACACATCCTGCTCGGCTCGTTTTTCAGCGGCGAGTACTCAGTCCTGTTTAAATAATAAGTCCATGTTATTATTTATACACACAGCGCCATCTAAACCACCATCTATGGAACTTGCTATGTAAACAAACCGCCATATTGGAATTGTCTCTGAGTGATGGATTTACTAGTGATGGGCTATAGTGATAAGTAAGAGTCTTCTTACTTATTTCTTTGCTTATGTGAAACCATATCGAATAATTAAATACCGAAAGTAAAAAACAAGTAGAAAGTTCCACTCTTATTCGTAAATATTCTCTACTGTTTAGATGAACGAGAATGTATCCTACAAACGATTTATCCGTGTGGGATAAATGCTCTTTTTCTTTTATTCGTTATTTCTCGTGGCTTGGCCCATCCGGAGTCACCCGGCCGGCCCGGAGGGTTACCTGAAGTGGCTCTGTGATATTTATTGCTACGTTATTACGCGTAATCGCTGTTAAGATCTCCCACTTTTATTATATGATCTCCTTACAATTTATGTCTAATTTTCAGGCTCCTGAATTTACCCTTTTGTGAGTTTGTTTTTCGAGGGTTCTTCACTGGCTTGGTAGGGCTTACTATCTACTAACAGAATCATTATCATCTCTTCTTCTTAGAAAGTTA
This sequence comes from Oegoconia quadripuncta, assembly GCA_949316235.1. NCBI lineage: Eukaryota > Metazoa > Arthropoda > Insecta > Lepidoptera > Autostichidae > Oegoconia > Oegoconia quadripuncta. The sequence goes on along the minus strand of OX438750.1, from coordinate 11,921,310 downwards.
ATGGCAAAAACATCAAATTCTGAACGCGGCCACGCGTACTGTATTGTCTGTGGCATCGTTGAGGTCCTGTAGAGTACAAGTGTCAGTACACACAGGCCGCATAGAAGATGCCCCATAGTTATAGTTGTCATCTCTTGCTATAAAATAGAATAGAATGGAATGGAACGGAACGCAACGGAGTGGAGCGGACTGGACTAGACTGCACTGGACTGGACTGGAGCGGAGCGAATTCGAGTGGAGTGGAATGGAATGGAATGGAATTCGATGACAATGACACAAGTCACTTAACTTAGATAGCACATTTTATTCACTGCTAAGTACAACCAGAATAGAAACAACAACAGGTAACACGACCTCTTAGTAAGTGGACACATACGCTCTTCTTCTTTATATACTGTGATTACATGTGACCTGACATGCAATTGGAGTATTTTTCATATAAATACATTTAAATATCCGCACTAATCAACTAGGCTTGTATTATGGATACTATAGATGGATGGATATTATGGATAACAAATTACATATATTCCCGCGAACGAGCAGTATATATTCGTTAATCACTCTTTCATTCATTCTCCGTAGTTCACTCGTGGTTCAATGAAACAAAATCAACATAATTATTACAAGCTTTTATGATATCTCTGACGACTAAACTAGGTTAAATAAACCTGTATCTCAGGAGTCAGTTGCTTCTCCCAATTTAAACTTAAACAAAGATGCCAAGAAAGCCTATTATCTAAATCACAAAGTTTACAATTTTATTATGTTTAGAGATTGTTTATCATTTTTAGTTTTAATTTTTTATAATGAATAATGTATATTGTATAAATAGAACCGCCTCCGTGGATCAATATAAACAACATTGGGCTTACGATTCGGAGGTCGCTGGTTCGATCCCCAGCGGGGTACATGTTTAAGTACTCGGTTTGGTTGATGGTAGGGCATTTTAAATGTCCGCATGGCTAGCTACCACCATCTTATGTAAATCTGCCGCCAAGCTGCAATGTTAATAGGATTGTTGTGTTCCGGTTGTCAGAGCTAAGATAGCCAGTCCTCCAAATGTGTTGGGGTTTCCGGGTCAGTACGCTTCCACCTTCGACCTCATCTTCACTTAACATCAACCCGTTGTGCATAAAAAAAAAGACTGCAACAGCGAAGTGTACAATATCGTAAATAGCATTAAAGTGGCGTTATAACGGAGTCGTAACAAAATAAACACGTACGGAACCACTTGGTCTTTGCAGTCTCGCACACGCGCCCGCTCGACTGTATCGTGCCCACTGCATTATTGAACATACAATAGCAGCTGGATGTGGCATCAGTTTCATTTTGAAGTTTCATTATGGGATAACTGATAGATAGATAGATAGATGAAGAGTTTATTTTCATATTACAGAAACACATACAAAAATATTCGACGCAACAATTATTCTGCTTGGTGTTATTCTTGCAAAATGTAGCCTTATTTCACAGTAATAAAAGTAAAAACAAAAATTAAGTACAACTGTTACAACTTATAATAGAGTTGTATGTGTATCTGTACCACAAATGGGCCATCGCTCAGTGTGGATCCTCACCTATAGCGGTAAGACATTGATTTTCAGCTAGTGCCCTGCGAGAGAAAGCGAGGGTAGGGTACTAGTGCAAAAATGTTCAATAACAACCATAAGTGTGTATTCTATAAAGATCATGTTGTACGGTGGTGGATAGCAATTGTATGGATCATAATGATACTGTTTAAAATAATAATTGTTAAAAGTAGGCTTAACATAATTAACTAAATACCCACAACGCGAACGAATCAAGATGTCTGTGAGCAGCTACCGCTAAGCTATTCGAAATGTTTTCACACCTGATGTTAAGTGAAGATGAGGTCGAAGGTGGAAGCGTACTGACCCGGAAACCCCAACAAATTTAGGGGACTGGTTACCTTATCTCTGACAACCGGAACACAACAATGCTATTAGCATTGCTGCTTGGCGGCAGATTTAGATAAGATGGTGGCAGCTACCCAGCCGGAACATTCAAATGCCCTACCACCAACCAAACCGAGTACTTAAACATGTACCCCGCTGGAGATCAAACCCGCGACCTCCGAATCGTAAACCCAATGTTGTTTACATTGAGCCACGGAGGCGGTTAAACCGCGTTATACGGAGGAGTATAAAGGAAACCAAATAGACGGAATTTGTAAACACTTCAGTATAAAACCTACTCCATTTAGTAACCTAGCTTCAATACTCTTGGGCCTGCAGTTTTCCAACGAGTGCAGGTTACGCGGTTAAAAAGTTTTGCGGCAAGACGGATGGGCGCTGCCGCGGTCGCGACAGTCGGAATTGAATTCTGTGTCAGAGGTCCAGGTTTGAGGTGAAAGGTGACTGCGACCGATAGGAGCTGGAATTGGAAAATTTATTGTAAGACTAGCTTTTCGCTCGCTGCTTCGCCTGCGTGGATTTGTTTTATTGCGGACTGATGTCTGTCTTGTGTCTTGTCTTGTGTCTTGTCTTGTGTCTTGTCTTGTGTTTCTCTTGTGTCTTGCATTGTGTCTTGTCGCGTGTCTTGTGTCGCATCTTGTCTTGAGTCTTATCTCGCGTATTTTCTTGTGTCTTGTCCGGTATCCAGTCTTGTTTTATTTCTTGTCTTGGGTTTTGCCTTGTGTCTTGTTTTCGTTCTGTGTTTCCTCTTAATATGTCTTGTCTTGTACCTTAAAGAGGACAGTCTCCAAATCTCTCCAAGACCCAGGCTACCTGCCTGCCATATTTCAATACTATCGGTTCAAACAGAAAACGATACTTTCGCATTTATTTAATTAGTGTGAAGGATGGTACACGTCCAATATTTTGAAGTTTGTAGAGTGAAGCACTCATGGCGTAGTATAGTTATATATTTCCGTGCTTTAAGAGTACCTACTGTATGTAGGCGGTCATACCCGTGACAGAAAAGTTAAAAGGAAACCGTTTGCATTGGTGGACGTATATTACTAAGAGAGTGATGAATATCGATTGTCGGAAAGAAGGAAGAACACGGAAAAAATGAATGCATTGTATGAAGAGTGATATGGACGAAAATGCTTGAATGGTGAAATAATGGCTGATAGAGGAAATTGGAAGTAAAATAAATTGGGGCCAGGGCAAGACGATGATGACGTAGGCGCTCCCGGTTATTTTTAATTGAAAGTGATGAAATGACGACCGATTGGTGTAGTGGATAGTGACCCTATCAGCGAACATGCGGGTGCGAATCCCGCTAGGGGTAAATGTTTGTTTGATGGATACGAACATTGAGTCTTGGATGTTTGTATATTTATGTATGTTATCCGTTATGTAGTGTCCATAGCACAAGCTTTGCTTAGTTTGGGACTAGATGATTGGATTTTGTATGGATTAATATTAAAGCAGAAGTCCTAAACAGTCTGCATGAAAACAGTGACTGTGAGCCAGTAGTTTGATACAATATACACCAATACGGAATGGGCCCGTTTGATGGTTTATGGCTCGCTATTTTAGAGCGAGGAACAAATATTATACTAAAACATTAAAATATTTTTCATGTTACTAGCGCGAGTCGAACTTCACCAATTTTGAATCCCGTCTGTCATTAATCAGCAAACGATGTCGACAGGCTTATAACTCCATCATGTCACTCACATGGGCTCCATAACTGTAAATCAGGGGATCCGTCTGGTACACACCGCTATAAATAAGCAGTAGGATCCGTGCGGGAAATCTGTTGAACTGTACTTGACAGCTAAGCCGGTAACTTTCGGTGTATGGTTCAGTTTACAGTGTTCCTGATAACCCCATTTCGAGTTATAACTAGTATTATTCGCAATTTTTTTTTCAACGACCTGTTTGGTCTGAACACTATACCAAAAGGTTGCGAATTCGAATCCCGCTAGGGGCATATGTTTGTGTGATTAATACGGACATGTGTACCCGAGTTATGGATGTCTTCATTTACAATAAGTATTTATTCACAAAAAACTAAATATATTTATGTAGTATATCAACCATCTGGTATCCACAACACAAGCCTATAGTCGCTTAAAGCGGAACTAGATGGCATTGTGTGCATGTCCAAGGATATTTATATATTTATTTATTTATATGTACCCGAGTTATGGATGTTTGCATTTATAATAAGTATTTATTCACAAAAAACAAAATGTATTTATGTAGTATATCAACCATCTGGCATCCACAACACAAGCCTATTTATAGTTGCTTACTGTGGAACTAGATGGCGCTGTGTGTTTGTCTAAGGATATTGATATTTATTTATATTTTAAACCCAGATGAAAAACTAGGAGTGTTATGTGTTATGTGTATAACGGCGTTGTGTGTGTGTGTGTTCAGGCTTGTGTCAGATTTGAGTGCTGTTTATTTTGTACTAGCTTTTATCCCGCGGCTTCGCCTGCGTGGATTAACTTTATCTCGGATATGTTTAATTTGCTTATCCCGCAGGAACTACTCACTTTTTCGGGATTAAAAATTATATGTTCTAATTATTGAGGGTATGTTCTGTGTACCAAATTGCATTAAAATCTGTTCATCTGTTTCACAGTTATTGAGCCACAAACAACCAAACTTTCGCATTTCTAATATTAGTTAGATACATATCACGGACAGTTATAAACATTTTTTGTATAGACAAGCATCCTTACTAGCTTTCCGCTCACGGTTTCGCCTGCGTGGATTAATTTTATCGCGAATAAATACTATAAATGTGAACGTATGTGTGTATGTATGTATGTTTATATGTATGTATGATTGTTATCTCTTCACCTCTAAACGGCTGGATAGTTTATGAAAATAATGTTTATAATATTGTATAAAAATCTGCCTGACGAAATAAAATTAGTGAATGACAAAATGTTTAAAATTCGATTGATACAATGGCTTCAGGGGAAGTGTTTCTATGATGTTAAGGAATGTTTAAATTAACAGAATGCCATGTAAAGTGTCACAAATCATATTTTGCACATCTGCATGCAGATTGAATACATGATTCCTAAATTTCTTATCAGACCTTATAAAACTGCATTCTGGCAAATAAATAATTTCTTTCTTTCTTTCTTTTTTCTTTCTTTCAGATTTGTTTGAAATTTGGTTGGTAGACAGATTAGGACGTAGATTAACACATAGGCTACTTTTATCACGGAAAAGTGACTTTTCTCTGTAAGATAGGTGTTATTATTGGGATTGCTTTTGAGTCATAGAGTGACTCATTTGGTAGTAGGACGAAATCCACGCGGGCGAAGTCGCGGGTAACAGCTAGCCTGGAAAAAAATTTGAGATACGTCCGGACAAACACTGGACACATACACACACACACCGTCAAATATTGGGTCTTTACCTATGAAATTGGAGTTTATCATATGTACCAATTCCTGCGATTTTCAAAGCTATATCCAAATTTGTGTTTTATTTGGAAAATGGAATATTATTTCAAGGTTTCACATGAAATATTTTTTAATTTCTGGGCTAAACCACATAATAAAAAAAATTTGAACAGAGCTCTTTTCATGTGCTTCCCATAATTATTTCTTAGATTCGCTGAAACTTTTACAAAGCGGTTACTTTTAAAAATTATCGCTGCCTATATTTAACTTAATGTTATCCGATAATACACATAAAGTTTAGCTAAATTTGGATTTGCCGTTCCCAAAAAAATATCAAAAATGTTTGTATGGAGAAAACAGTCTTAATGAAATTCATCATACAAAACTCCAATTTCATAGGTAAGGACCTAATACATAACACCCCGTTGTTTTTGGGCGGGGGTTAGTCAATCCCAACACCAACCGACGTGTTTATTTGAAACACAAATTTTACATCTTTTGTACGCTGTTTTCGTTTGTCGAATCGGTCGGTAAGTACGTATTCAAAAGCGTTTGGTTTAATCTCGTAATTGCCCGGTTTGCGCACTGAGCAGAGAACTTAGATCGCCTGGAGCAGCGCTTCTCAAACTGGGGTGCCGTTTACGATTTATTCGCTTTTGACTGCACATACGATTATTTAACCGGTTAAATATGTGGGCGTTTTACAATGTTGTATGTATATGGTGACTGTGTGCATTCTTAAGCACCTACATATACCGCATGAGTTTTTTACCGAAGGGAAAGAAATAGTGCCTTTTAGGTATGTGAAAGAGAAGGTATTGGCGTAGTTAGTTTAATTTTTTTAAATTAATTAATTAAGTGATCGTCCAGTTGTAGCATAAACATTTTCGAAACGGTAACCGATATCCAACATGTCCCCTCGTTTAGTCTTTCATATAAAAAACCGCACACAAATCGGACCACGCTAAATTAAAGCCCGTATTAATATACCATTCTCAAGATTGAGAACAATCTTGCGACCGGTCTCAAGTAAACGTGTTGATTAATAAACCGAACTTGAGATCTAAAAAGCACGTGCGTACTTAAGTAGTAATTACTTGAGAGGTGCGTGTATTTATAAACGAAATTCAAGACTATTATTCATTCGCCGCTGAGGCGTATACTTATATACGCATCTCGGTTGATACAGCCTCAAGACTTATATTGAGATTGGTTTATTAATACAGGCCTAAGGTACATTCGGACAAAGACTGGACACACTCACACACACACAACGCCGTCAAACACACAACATCCGTTGTTTTTCGTCGGGGGATAATAAAATGAGATCGTCGGGGGATAAAGGGCAATGGAGAGAGCTATGCTCGGAGTCTCCCAGCGGCATCGAATCAGAAATGAAGAGATCCGCATTAGAACCAAGGTGACCGATATAGCCCGAAGAATTGCCAAACTTAAGTGGCAGTTGGCGGAGCACATTGCCCGTAGGACCGACGGCCGTTGGGGCGGAAAGTTCTCGAGTGGTGACCACGCAGCGGGAGACGCAGCGACCCCCCCTCCCGAGGTCCCCTTGAGGTGTATCGACGATTTGGTAAAGATCTTTGTTATGGAGATCTTTGCTCCCCAGTGGACATCTTTCGGCTGATATGATGATGATGAATTTCACAGTGGAGTTATTTCGGATAAGGTTCTTTCGGATTACAATAATTGGAGTTTTTTGGGATTCATTGAAATGAAATGAAATGAAATGAAAATCATTTTTTCATGTAGGCAATACAATATGCACTTTTGAACGTCTTTGGTTTTTAAACTACCACTAGCTCGGAACGCGACCACTACTGAGAAGAGCTAGCGAGAAACTCAGAGGGTTTGTCTCTTATACTCTCATATACAGTAGAAGAATACTCATTATAACAGTAGAAGGAAGAAATAGTTTGAGGATCACTGTCCCAGGCCTTAGACGTACACAGCGGTTCGTGTCGGCGGCAGGTGAATGCTGCACTTAGCAAATAGGGGTTTAGGTACCACCAATTCGTCAGGAAAAGCAATTCCGGCTGGATTATATGTACTTGTAAAGTCTTACAGATTAAAATCAGTCACAGCCTGTGGCAAATACGACCAATACTAAAGATGGCGATACACACATCGTCATCTACATAGTTCTACTCTAAGCAACGAAGCTTGCATTATGGATACCCGATGATTGATATACTACGCAAAAACCTATTTTTTTTTGGAAATATATACATATATACACAATTTAAATGAGAACAATCATCAACAATCACTCACGTATAATTGGAATATAAAGGTAAAAATACATATGATAATATAATAGGTTAAATATCTAGCTTGTAAATAATGTGTTAAGAATTTTATGTAATTATTTAAATTAGTGCATGCTACTCTCTCATGTTGCTGTGCCTTCACAAGGTCCTTATTGATACAGTACACTATAATGTCATTACAACAAAACATAAGGAATGCAATAAATGATTTGAGTTTGAGGTACATAATATATCCGTATTCATAATACAAAATGCTTTTAGCGGGATTCGACCCATAACCTTTTAGAATAGCAGTCAAGTTTCTAACCACTAACCCAGACAGGTCGTCCACTTATACAAAACGACACGACCTTTATCCCAAAATGGAGTGGTCAGAGATATCCCAAACATGTTCATTTATGTATATTTTATAAGGTGAGCCGTGGATGTTGTTTCAATCACTAAACTCTTAATGTCGACCTACATATGGTATACCGAAATACACTACCCCGAAACACGTTTGACCGAAGAACGGTTTATCGATTAAGAATACATTGCGGAGTTTGTTCTTCTTTAAAATTTTTAATTAAAACCAACTCCGCAATGAACTCGGAATTCAATCAACCCTTCTTCGGTCAAACGTGTTTCGGGTAGTGTAATTCGGTATACCATAGCAAATCCCTTAATGTCTGAGTCATCCAAACACTATTATTTGGGATATTTCTGAGCACCCTATTTGGGATAAAGGTCGTAACGTTATGTATGTACTCGTATGTATTTAAACACCCAACTCTCAGAGTACAGAGTAATTTCAGAGTACAGTTTTTTTTTTATACACAACGTATTGGTACTTGACCTCAATCACACCTGATGTTAAGTGAAGATGAGGTCGAAGGTTGAAGCGTACAGATCCGGAAACCCCAACACATTTGGGGGACTGGCTATCTTATCTCTGACAACCGGAACACAACAATGGTATTAACATTGCTGTTTGGCGGCAGATTTACATGTACCCCGCTGGGGATCGAACCCGCGACTTCCGAATCGTACATCCAATGTTGTTTACATTGAGCCACGGAGGCGGCGTAGTCTCATAGAGTACAAACCGCCAGTAGTTTTACTGTAATTTACCGTAAACCAAAGATTTCGGTCAAATTACGTAATTTTGCATTACTGGTCTGGAGTCGCACTAAAAATAATGGAGTGGCTATACAAAGAGCATCCGCCTGAATAGTTCGTTAGCAATACTTAAATAAATGAACATTACTGTCAAGTGTATTTAGTTTCAGTGGGAAGATAATCAGGGACATGTCGCGAACATTCGCGCGCCCGGTGACACAGGGCGGCCCGAAATCATTTTGACGGATATTAGCTGACGCGCAGTGGATCACGCTGTTTAGGGTTAAGTTATAGGCGGAAGCGACCCGCACTCCCCGCCCATGTTCCACAATCGGTGATCGATTTTATGTCGACGAGAAATGAAACCAACAGATTGCAATATTGAATAGCGAAAATCGATGATAAAACCGTCAGAGGAAAAAATCATTTATTTAAAAACGGTGAGCAGATCTTCGGTAGAAAAATCTTTGTAGATACACAGGGTACACTTAAATTAGTCAGTTTTTACATTTTTTAATGTGTTTTTTAAGCCTTTTGTACAAAAAAGGTTTTTTTTTTATGTACAAAGGTGTTAAGTGAAGTTGAGGTCGAAGGTGGAAGCGTACTGACCCGGAAACTTTTTTCTAGGATGTGGACGTTGAAATATTGCAATCAGTACGTTCCACACTTTTGTTCTACAAAAAATCGGTCACCGATTGTCGGTCCTACAAAAAGTCGGTCGTGGGCGGGCACACTAAAACAGAATCTTTTTAAGAAAGCATATTGTAAATATAATTATAAATAGCATTTGTTTGTTAATTGGTGCTATAATTTTTTAATATATACGAGTATATTAAGTCATTATGTTGGTTATTTCATCGTAGTATTCGTTCATATTTACTATCCCAACTAATATTAAAATGAGAAAATTTGTGTGTGTGAGTATGTATATATGTTGGTTACCTCTTTACGCCTAAACGGCTAGACGGATTTAGATAACATTTGATTGGAAGACAGATTAGGACCTGCATTAACATATAGGCCATTTTTTTTGCCGAACCGATTTTCATGAAATGGTCCACGCGAACGAAGTCGCGTGTAACAGATAGTTCACAAATATTTAGAGAAGCTTTGTTAATAGACAGCCACTGGGACAGGTGAAGACAAATAAAATGTATGCAACGGAATCATTTGCGACTTTCACTTGTTTTCTGGTTTCACTTATGACTTACCCCAAACACATTTCGACCGATTTATTTATTGAATTGGACAAAATACTGCCAACGAATATTCGTATTGATGTGACGAAAAAGGATTGCCATAACGAGCATCGTCAGCGCCACCCGATTGGCTTCCTGGATTCGAACCCGGTCTGAGTGCTTTATAAATAAATAAAAATATAAAATAGTTTATTTCATTCTCGAGTTTGCTTACACTACAGTTGACGGTATTTTCTGGTATGTATTAAAATATATTTGCGATAGAAAACATCGCTCTTCAATGTGTACAGAGTATGAGTTGGTTCATTTGTATTTTTTTCGAATGGTAACTCGAAAAACCTTAATCCTGTAGTATATCGATAAATATACTTACCTTATTTCGGTGTTTAACCGTAGCGTAATGGTTTATTGCAACATAAACGCATATCGCTTAGTCAGCGCTGATACCAATATTATATGTTATTGATTAAAGGGCCTTGTTCGTGCAACATCACTATAGACGAGTCTTATTTACGGGACCCCCCGTCCTTGACCAACCACCATCTTTCTAAATCAGTCATATTTCATTTAGGTTTGTCTCTACATTAACCTAATAGAAATGGATTTCTTAATGAGCGAAATCAAATAGGCATTGAATCAGTTAAGCGGTTTTAGTCGCTTTCATTTCGCTATCACTATAAAATACAAACGACCCCGACACGTGCACTGTCTGTTTAAGGCAGCGCTCTCATTTCGAATGCGCTTCGGTATAACCTTTATTTACCGGTATTTACGAAAGCCATATCTTAAAACGTGCAAATATAAAGAGGTTTTTTGGTGGAAAGTTCCATAGTCGCATTCCAGGACTGAGTCGTCAACGTGACAAAATGTCCAGTGGACGAATTGTTCAATGGTCATAAAGTAACACTACCACAGAACCATGACCAAGAAATATGCGATAACATTATGTATTACTCTTAAAAGTGATATTTTTAGTAAACACTGTAATTTTTCCTTGCACGTTTATATGACCGATTATTTTGTGAGCACAGACTAAAAGAAATTTGATTGGGCGCGGTGGTTTTCGCCAATATAGAGCTTACTATGTTTTTTTTTTAAAATCTTTATTTAATTTAGGGACTTCAGTCCTTCTAGAGATGACAGTCCCATCGTACTCTGACCAAGATTCACTGATGAGAAGATACAAACATATTACATAATAATCTGGCCGCTATTGATACAGGGTTACCCAAAATTGATTGAGCCAAAGCGTATTGACTCAGCTTTAATTGTCTCGTCAGTGTATCTCTTTAATTTCGGTTTCTAGCACATTCCATCAACAGGTGTTGGACATCCTCAACTACTCCACAGACTTCACAGTTAGGAGTGTCAGTTCTTTTCATCAGATATCCAAACTTGTTTGATGGATAGTGCCCGGAACGTAGTCTAACAGCTAACTTACTATGTTATTATTGTACATTATCTGTTATTGTATTGGAAATAAACACGTATAAATAGTTATATGTTCATTTGTAACGCAGGTACTAGGGCGCTATGACAGGTGAGAGATAGCCCCGATACATCACTGACGCGCCTTCAGAGGGTAGAGTAAGGGCTGAGACACATCGGCGTCGCATCGTAACAAACTCGACCTTTTCTGTAAGGGCTTTTTTGTAATGATAAAATTTTTTGCACTAATTCTATGCCGTTTTTCTGAAACTTTTCTGAAGAAAGAATAGCATCAGTATCTGCTGTCAAATTTTTAAATTAATCTGTTGTGGCAATGGAAGATAAGAAAGTTAAGAAAATTTGTGATAAATATAAGGTTAAATACAAGAAATAAAAATAATCTTTGTGTTCATGTCAGCCGTTTACACAAAGTCACTAAGTCAATTTTGGCATCAACCCAAAACTTTCTCTTTCTTCTCGGGATACTTATTATAAATGAAAACATCCATAACTCGGGTACACATGTCCATATTCATCATACAAACATATGCCCCTAGCGGGATTCGAACCCGCGACCTTTTGGTATAGTGGTGAGAGTTTCTAACCAGTACACCGAACACGTCGTTATGGCTTTAATAATCTCGAAGGCAGCTCAATGCCCGAGCAGCTACTCAGAACAAATTGTTGTTGCATAAATTGGGTGTACGCGGAGGCTCACAAATCCGTTCCGTTGCCTCACTGATACATATATCCCCAGCTTAACCATTCAAAAGTGGGGCACCGTGCGGTTACCATGCTTTATGAACAGCAGTAAGTAGCACAGTGCACAACATACTACCAGTAGGCTAAGTCGGTCCTTCCTAGGGCTGTCGGGGAAAAAAATACCATTATTATGAATACTGATCAGTGACAATCAATTTATTATATTGTCAAAACATGAATTCGAAAGATATCAAAAATCAAAAAAATCAAACATGTTCATTTAAGTAACTTATTCTTATTATCTATAACAGCATTAAGGGTCTCCTTTTAAGTAAAAATGTTTACCTGTATTAGGAGGCTCCGCTCTTCTACAACTACATAAATGCTTTAAACAAGAAGGTTAGTAGGTATACAAGTAAATTCTTATTTTAACAATAAATAATAAAAATAGAGAGGTAGAGGTATGTGTTGTGTGCGTGTGTGTGAGTGAGTGTATGTGTGTATTGCGTTTGTATTATGTTTCTGAATGTGTGTATGCGAAGTATGTGTTGTGTGCGTGTGTGTGAGTGGGTGTGGGTGTATATAAATAAATGTATACAAATATCGAGAATAGTTCCAACTCGTATATCTCAGGATTGTTTTTATTGATATTTAAATAATAAAAGTGTAATGGTGTGCACTTTATTGTAATATAATTAAAACGTTACCCATTCAATTATAACGATAACTATTGTCAGAAACATAATAAGAATCCTTAATTGGCATAAGTTTGGTATTACTTTTCTGTATTAGAATTTGTAGTAATGACACAAAATTAATATGGTATGCTGTTGATTCTATGGAACTAAATAATAAATAATTCCACAATGAATGTAAGTATAGTAAGTCTTATAGACAAGATATTTAGTAATATTACTTTTGAAATAATATTCCATTTTCCAAATAACAAACAAATTTGGATATAGCTTTGAAAATCGCAGGAATTGGTACATATGATTAACGAAGAAAATAACTCCAATTTCATAGGTAAAGACCCAATACTTATGTATTAAGAGAATTGCATTAATTGAATTCAAAATCAACAGCTGCCTGCGGCACCGCGGCCTTTCATGCGTCATCAAACCAGCATGTGTAGCGTTACTGTTGTTGTCTACACTGTGGCAACGGTGAACACTACGGACAAAGCAGGAGTTGTTTAGAACTGTTCAAAATTTCCAATTAAGTTTTATAAATGAGAGTGAATAGTAGTTTCGGCAGAAGTTTGAGGCACGACGATCTGTTGTGGTCGTAGTGGAGAGTGTGAGTTCAGGATCTATGACCACTCATGGTTAGGTCGACGCGATATCCAGTTATATGAGGTCTAACAAAATTAACCCGACAAACTTTGGCAATTGCACGTACATGACAATAAAGTAATATATTCATTAAAAAAACTAGACTTAATAATTTTGTTTCCGAGTAAAAAAATTAAATGTAAGTGCAAATGAAAATACAAATTAACAGACTTACTTCATTTCGATTGTACTTTATTTTAAAAAAACAGGCAACGTTCATATGGACGTCAAAGGGGTTGGCGGGGCACAGGGCGCAACCAATCACAGCACGTCGCGGCGGCGAGCGGCTTGTGGTCGCCTTTCGGCGTCTTCCAAGATACCGCGGCACATGTTTGTGTGTTGTGGCAAAGTACTTAGGCCCATATTAATAAATCGTTCTTGAGATTGAGATCGCGTCTCAGTCTCAAGACCATTTTTTCTGATGCTGTTTTAATATGCAACGATTCTCAAGCGTCAACTTGAGGCCATGTCAATCTTGAGAACGGTTTATTAATACGGGCCTTAGAGTGCGCGGCCATTAAGGTCCAACTCTTGAGATTGAGATCGCGTGTCAGTCTCAAGACCATTTTTTCTGATGCTGTTTTAATATGCAACAGATTCTCAAGCGTCAACTTGAGGCCATATCAATCTTGAGAACGGTTTATTAATACGGGCCTTAGAGTGCGCGGCCATTAAGGTCCAACTGTTGAGATTGAGATCGCGTGTCAGTCTCAAGTCCATTTTTTCTGATGCTGTTTTAATATGCAACAGATTCTCAAGCGTCAACTTGAGGCCATGTCAATCTTGAGAACGGTTTATTAATACGGGCCTTAGAGTGCGCGGCCATTAAGGTCCAACTCTTGAGATTGAGATCGCGTGTCAGTCTCAAGACCATTTTTTCTGATGCTGTTTTAATATGCAACAGATTCTCAAGCGTCAACTTGAGGCCATGTCAATCTTGAGAACGGTTTATTAATACGGGCCTTAGAGTGCGCGGCCATTAAGGTCCAACTCACAAAATTTACATTTCTAAATTTTATTTTTTGAACGAAATCTGTTAACTTTAATATAATTTTTTTTTCGTAATAGGTACATCCTAGACATACACTCTGCAACGTTTGTCGGGTTAGTTTTGTTAGACCTTATATGAGGTGTAATAATAAATAAATAAATATTTCGGATACTTATACCAATCATCGTCGTTCGAAGTTGAACGTCGTGTCGTATCAGGAGGTCAAGAGGAAGGCGGAGAGCAGAGAGATATGGAAAAATCTCCACCGACAAGAGCATGGCTCTTAAATCAGATGATGATACCAATCATCTAGTCCCAAACTAAGCAATGCTTGTACTATGGATACTAGATAACGAATAAACATACACAAATATTTATAACTAGCTTTCCGCCCGCGGCTTCGCCTGCGTGGAATAACTTTATCGCGGAAATCTGTTTATCCCGCGGGAACTACTTACTTTATCGAGATAAAAAGTATCCTATGTTTTAATTCAAGGTATGTTTTACCTATATATATATATATTTCATCCAAATCTGTTCATCCGTTTCACCGTGATTGAGCAACAAACAAACAAACATCCAAACTTTCGCATTTACAATACGAATAAGAATAATGTTTATTCAGAAAATGTTACATAGTTGAAACTAAATATGTTAGGCTATACTTAGTACCACTAATACAAAAGCCATAGCTGCCGAACTAGGTTTATGCAACCTGTATTTCAGCATACAATGCCCTTCCCCTGGAGATTAAACAGGATTAGCCTAGCGCAATAAAGATCGTTAACAAATCAAATTTTATTTAACAAATGTATTCCGTATTTATTGTGCAATAAAGTATACTTGATTGATTGAAATCAAGTGCTACTGATCTATGTATGGGTGAATATTAGTTAGATCTGTGTATTATGTTAGTTAGATCTAACTCCATATATCATTATTGAAAGTAATGTTAATTTATTTATTAGCGCAATTTCAAAGTAAAGACTGAGGTAAAGACACTGTACACAATTTGATAAATATCTCTGGGTTAAACAAGATTGGGGCGCGTCGGAAGATTTCCAATTAGCAAATGGCGAGGAGAGGTCGGTCCAATCAAACTCCTGGGAATCTACTCATTTTTCACTTTGGTTAACTTTCAAATTGATTCCGCGGCGAAAGTTATTACAGTGGAAGCTTCGATGCGGTACAAATGATAAGTTATCAATCGGAATTATTAGGACCTATGAAATTGGCGTTTTGTATGAAGAATTTCATTGAGACTGTTTACTCCATACAAACATTTTTGAGTTTTACTTGGGAACGGCAAATCCAAATTTAGCTAAACTTTGTGTGTAATATCGGATAACATTAAGTTAAGTATAGGCAGCGTTAATTTTTAAAAGTAACCGCTTTATAAAAGTTTCAGTGAATCTAAGAAATGATTATGGGAAGCACATGAAAAGAGCTCTGTTCAAATTTATTATAGTATGTGATTTAGCCCAGAAATTAAAAAATATTTCATGTGAAACCTTGAAATAATATTCCATTTTCCAAATAAAAAACAAATTTGGATATAGCTTTGAAAATCACAGGAATTGGTACATGTGATTAACGAAGAAAAAAAACTACAATTTCATAGGTAAGGACCCAATATTAATAAAATTAAGTAAATTATTTTATTTATTTAGGAAGAATTGTGAAATACACAATGTTAACACACGATATAAAAATAAAATTGCTGTCCATAGCAGTCGCTTACACAAAGTCACTAAGTCATTCAAGGGACAATGTATACGTTTTTACAATAAGGTTCCGGTAGACATTCAAAATTTGCCTTTAAATAAATTTAAAACAACCGTTAAACATAAACTATATACCAATGGCTATTATAAAATTTTTGACTATCTGGATGATAAGAATGCATGGACATGAACCGCTCGGCAATATCCAGTACATTTTATTCTTATTTTTCTTTGTTGAATCATAAATTTATTATAGACTTTTTTACTTAATCACCATTGCGTTGTACGCCCTTTTTTTATTCCCCGTTATACACTTTCTAACCGCTTATAGGGTTGGCTGGAAGAGATCTATCTTAGAGATAAGCTCACCTTTGTATCTTTGTATCTGCCAATGTATCTTTTGTGTTTATTTGCAATAAAGAATGGAATTAAATAAATTTTACAATTATTTCAAATTGTATTTGTATTGACTTATTTAAAAAGAGCAACCCCGGAGTTTCTTACTCGTTCTTCTCTGGGGAGACTGCCTAGTGAATGAGCGATAACTGTATGTCATGATGATTACAAATGTTATTCTTATAACTTACGAAATAAAACATTTTTGATTTGATTTGATTTGCATTTTACCTTAATTATTAGTCGTGGAAAGCGAAAAGATTGAAGTTCTTGACTTCACCGTTTAAGAGCAATTAATAATAATCATCATCATCAGCCCGTAAACATCACACTGCAGGGATATAGGCGTTCCCTCGTATAATGACGCTGGCATAATGCGGGTTGGGGAATTCTCATGCCTTAGAATATGCAGGTTTCCTCACGATGTTTTCCTTCACAGTTCAAGAGGAGTCGGATAATGATAATTAAACTCATTGGTTTGGAAAATAAAAATAAATAAATAGCCTGCGTTGGAATCGAACCCGGACCTCCCAAATCGTGTATTTAACAAAGGTCTACTAGTATTTATTGTTATTAAAATATAAATTCATAATAGGGTATTCTAAAAAAATCTAGACTTTATCATATTTTAGGCTTAGTTATTCAAATTTACATCTCTAATATACCTCTATGCGATATCAACTATATAAGTCAGTTCTGAATTATGTCTAGCTTAATATATAGCCTTATGTTTAACAGTGGACATCATGTGGCTGATATAATGATGGTGATAACCTCTTGGGGCTCTTCCAAATATAAATTTATTTAATTTAGAGATAGGGCCACCAAAATCTCCACTACTTATTTTATATTCCTCCCCAACTGCCACTGAACTATTTTAGTGTCAAATTTGCCGTGACATTTCATGTCGTTTCAATGCTGCACCCCTGCGAAATTAAACGCAATCCCTCGCTCCTTAGGTGACGTTCGCTCGCGTCGCGTGACGAATTATGACTGACGGGTTGACATGCCGCGGCTATGAGGTTACCTCGGTGTGGGTCGGTTGCAAAGTAAAGGTAGAACAGTGAGGGTTCTAAAGTAAGGGCATTTCTGAATGATCAGCTACCAGTGTTTTTTTTATGGTCAATGGGTTGGTACTTGACCTCAATCACACCTGATGTTAAGTGAAGATGAGGTCGAAGGTGGAAGCGTACTGACCCGGAAACCTCAACACATTTGGGGAACTGGCTATCTTATCTCTGACAAGCGGAATACAACAATGCTTTTAACATTGCTGTTTGGCGGCAGATTTAGATATGATGGTGGTAGCTAGCGAGGCGGACATCTTTTTTAAATGCCCTACCACCAACCAAACCGAGTACTTAAACATGTACCCCGCTGGGGATCGAACCCGCCACCTCCGAATCGTAAACCCAATGTTGTTTACATTGAGCCAAGGAGGCGGTATCTGGAGAGTTGTTATCTGTTTGGTGATTAGAAATAAGGTTACGAAACCATTCCACATGGGTTCTAATTGTATATCCATAAGGCTTTTGATAGGATCTTACATGCCAGTAATGTAGCTTTAATTTCTTATTTGAAACTGGCAATAATATATTTGAAAAAGAAATAAAAAATGAAACATTATTTATTTTAAACATGATAGTTAAAACAGATATCAATACTGAAGATACGTTTACAATTTACATGTTTGCAGTAGATTAGTTACCTGATTCTGTTACCTGCATCCTCGCACTAGGCAAGCCTGTGTCGTGGGTGTTTAACAAAATAAACATATTATCTGTCCATGAATATCCTCGGTCAGTTAATAAAATTTAATAAAGCAGACTATTTTACAACACAATACTGTTTTAAAAGTCGACTTTTAGAATAGGTTTAACAATCATTTCTAAAGGTCGAAGTTATGATGTAGCTTGCCCAATTGCGCGTAGAAAAGTAAAAAAAAAAAATGTTAAGGCCAGGCGCGCACCACGGTTTTTGTTGGGCGATAATTTTGTCGCTGAAATGCAACGTATGGGTTTATATGTGAGTGTGCGTAACGCGTTTAACTCTAACTAATTATGGCTCTGCTCTGACATTTCTTAAAACTTTCTGACCCCCCCATGAAGAAAGTTATCCCACTACTGATCTAGATGATATTATTAGATGATATATTTATTTCAGAAACTTCTAAATTATCAATTTATCACTTATTTGTGGTTATTTACCTAATTTAAGTTGCCCTACTGCAACTACCTGCATTGCGATTCGGTTCCCCTTCCATATTTGATATTAAATTCTCAAGAGTTGATCCTTTAGAAGTTGCGGTTTTCAACTGACTTATTTGATTAAATGTAATTCAAAAAGAATAACAATTTTGCCAAATTTTAATTATCTCTATTCGCAGATTGCAGCGTAAGGCTGTGGATTATTTGTATATCCGAGACTGGTGTTGCCAGATGGCTGTCTTAGATATCCTTCAAATCCTCCCGAAAAGTATGTTTTTCAGAAAAACCTTCAATATATTTTAAATCTGTGTAGTTTCGGCACTCAAATCGAATGGAACTAACCCGTCTCTTCCTGTAGGTGGGAGGGACTAAGGGAATTTCCCCCAAATTTCATCTATAGTTTGGATGTTTCAACGGCGATGGGCTCACCCCCTGCATGTTATTTCAATCAAACCTATGTAGTTTGAAACATCTAGATAGATAGATAGATAAAGCGTTTATTTGGTACTCCAGTCACATACATACCTACATAAAGTTTTGCAAGAATTTTTATAAAACTTATAATGTAGGTATAACTACAGAATATGTCTATTAGTAACTTAAAACTAAAGCATATGTATGCTGCAGCAGGACAAATGGGTCACAGCTCTATTTAATTACTATTTGAAGTATACTCTGTATACAATACAATGCAATGCAATGCAATGCAATGCAATGCAATGCAATACAATACAATAATATTTGATGACAACAATAGAACACAATTAGGCGGTCTTATCACTAAAAGACACTTATCACTTCCAGACAACCCATAGCTATGTTACATTTGTAGGTAGAAAAACAGGTAGGGTACACGATACCACCAACTAAAGAAATAATTATAGATAAGTATGCATAAATATAATAATACTTACAAAATAAAGATTTTTTGACCTTGACTTTGACTAAACATCCATGACTTGGTAATAAATGAAACAATACGTGCAGTGAGAGAGTAAAATAACTTACAACCCATTTCATCGAAGTGAACTCGAATCGAAGCCGTAAATCGATTACATTAAATGGTTACCGCTAGTCGACACATTTGCATAGTAAGTAAAGCGTCTATTCACCAAAACCAATTTGTGGTTTTTCATTCGAAGTCAAATAACAGTTTAAAACGAATGCCAAAGGAAACGCAATTGACGTAAAAACTGTTACACGAATGCAGTGAATTTAAATATTTAATCTCTTATTACTGATTGTACACATCATCATCTCAGCCCGTAAACATCCCACTGTAAGGATATAGGCCTTCCCTCGTATAATGAGGGAGTATGGGCCATAGTCCACCACTCTGGCCCAATGCGGGTTGGGTACTTCACATGCCGTTAAATTTTTATTTCTCAGGCATGCAGGTTTGCTCACGATGTTTTCCTTCACAATATAAGAGTAGTCGGATAAATGCACATAAATGATTAAATTAAATTTAAAAACTCTATGGTACATGGCCTGCCTGGGAATCGAACCCGGACCTCCTAAATTGGGAGACCGTGTCATAACCGCTGAGCCAACAACAACAACAACGAAACAAACCGTGGGCCGCGTGCCGTGCGAGTTGTGGGCAAATGCGGCCACTATTTGGACTCCTACAACCGCCAGACGCAAACGTGGCAGACCGCGAAAATGGTGGAGAGACGAGCTTGACAGTTTTAATAAGGGATGGTTTGTGCTCGCCAAGAACAGAAACGACTGGAAACAGATGAGGGAGGCCTTTGCCCAGCAGTGGGACACTATGGGCTCTTAATAATAATAATACAACAAAAAAAAGTATAACACAACGATAAATAAAAAAAGGGGATAGTACGATTTGACGGCCTTATCACTAAAAGCGATTTCTTCCAGGCAACTGTACAATGTACAAAGGGCGAATTTATCTCTGTATTCTCTGTATTAACGACTACCTTCAATTGAAAATATAAGGTACTCTATTTAACATGTCCGCCGAAGCTCGGAATCACTCGTATTAAAATGCTACTGGTAGTCACCCAACCAAGTACTAACCGTGCCAGACATTGTTTATTTTCGTTAATCGATTTATATGTTTTAATTCGAAACGGTTTACCGCCTATGTGGTCCCATATAAAATGATGCACTTCGGAGAGACAGATCGCAATCTTAGGCCCGTATTAATGATAATTTTAATAATATAAAGTACAAACTATTTGAATACATAAATTATATGTAAATGACTAAATTATGGATACTAATGGCACAATTATAATCGTATAATGTAATAATTTTGAATTTTTTTTATGTATTTTTTAAATGTTGAATTTCAAATTAAATTTAAAATTTAAATTGTAATTTTAATTTTTAATGTAAATTGATATGGGACAAGTTCCTGCAATACAGATTTTTATTTTATTATTAATAAATCGTTCTTGAGATTGAGATCGCGTCTCAGTCTCAAGACCATTTTTTCCGAGGCTGTTTTAATATGCAACAGATTCTCAAGCGTCAACTTGAGGCCATGTCAATCTTGAGAACGGTTTATTAATACGGGCCTTAATGAGGTCGGTTGTTTTGCAAACTTTAGCGGTACAAATATGAATAATAAATTTCCAGGATCCTTATTATAACACTTTATTGCAAATACAAAAAAACTACAACGATATTTAGCTACATCACGTAGATAAAAATAATTTAAGATTGGTGTAAAATAATATTGTGCTGAACTTGGCAACGGCACTTCCGTGCCCCCAGATATCACGTCATATATGATGTAAAAAAGTGTTTTCTAAAAGTATTTGATACCCGCGCTACGACATTAATACGTAGTAACTCGTAGCGGCCTACGATATCGGCGTAACGCTACGCGGCCTGCAGTTGAGCATGCGTGTTTCCTCGCGTTACCTAACACACACACAAATAGTCTCTATTGTAGGAATATCTATGAATTGAAATTATTACAGAATTTTTGTGTATATTTTTGAAATAACCCACCAGTGTGAACAAGGACCATTATTTTTTAAATTTTCCATTTAGCCCAATTTAAAGAACAAATTAGTTTGGAAAATTCTACAATACATAGTGTAACCGCGTCCGTGGCTCAATGTAAACAACATTGGGTTCACGATTCGGAGGTTGCGGGTTCGATCCCAGCGGAGTACATATTTAAGTACTCGGTTTGGTTGGTGGTAGGGCATTTTAAATGTCCGCCTGGCTAGCTACCACCATCTTATCTAAATCTGCCACCAAGAAGCAATGTTAATAGCATTGTTGTGTTCCGGTTGTCAGAGATAAGATAGCCGGTCCCCCAAATATGTTGAGGTTTCCGGGTCAATACGCTTCCACCTTCAACTTTATCTTCACTTAACATCAGGTGTGATTGAGGTCAAGTACCAACCCGTTGTGCATAAAAAAAAACATAATTTCTGAAACAAATGACTGTGATACAAAACATACAGAAGGAGAGACACCGAAGTTCCATAAGTAATTCAGTTTTGCCAATTTGATAGCCAGTGTTGCTAGCGAATGGGATGGTGCCAGTGGTATAGGGTGGCTCGGACAATTGCGCTATTATATTAAGCTACTAAAGGCGAGTAGAATATCAGAATGACACTGGGGATTTAATAGAAAGAGGTCATGGTTTGTCACTGATGGAATACGTACCCGATCACCTTAAATCTTTGAGAAGGCAATTACTACTTAAAATGCTACCTGAGATGATATCCGGTGAAGGGTAAACGTAGAGCATGGCTCTCATACAATTCATATTATAAACCACCCAAAGACTAATATTTGGGATATTTCTGACCACCTCATTTGGGATGTATGGATGTAATAATTTCTGATACAAATTACTGTGACACAAACATACAGATGGTCACACACCGAAGTTCCAAAAGTAATTAAGATACTCAACGCTAAAAATCGGACTAAGTATTAACGTTTCAAATAACCAAAGTGATTCACTTATAAGTTCTTTAATCCACTTTACTTGAAACAGACTTGTAAAGCCGTTAATTTCTGTTAGTTTAAATTAAACGCGATACAAACTGTTGTAGTAATTAAATATGAGTTAGCTGATACAACGATAGGTAAGTATTAATGACTGTGTTTGTTAAACCGGATCACGTGAACAAAAAACTAAAACCTACTAACATCTGGATTATAACATAGGCTAGGAGCCGCGGTATAAAATATTTTTTGAGAAATATCACAGAAACAAACTTGTTTCATAATCCGACCTAAGACGACATAAGACGACCGATTGGTGTAGGGGATAGTGACGGTTGCGGGTTCGAATCCCGCGACGGGTAAATATTTGTGTGATGAATATGAACATTTATTCCTGAGTCATGGATGTTTATATAAATATTTATGTATGTTTATCTGTTATCAAGTATCCATAGTACAAGCTTTGCTTAATTTGGGATTAAATGATTATTATTATTATTATTAATAATAATTCGGTTGGTGGTAGGGCATTTTAAATGTCCGCCTGGCTAGCTACCACCATCTTATCTAAATCTGCCGCCAAACAGCAATGTTAATATCATTTTTGTGTTCCAGTTGTCAGAGATAAGATAGCCAGTTCCCCAAATATTTGGGTTTCCGGGTCAGTACGCTTCCACCTTCGGCCTCATCTTCACTTAACATCAAGTGTGATTGAGGTCAAGTGCTAACCCGTTGTGCATAAAAAAAAATATTATTATAATCAGCCCGAAA
The DNA here is from genome assembly GCA_949316235.1 of Oegoconia quadripuncta. Classification (NCBI taxonomy): domain Eukaryota; kingdom Metazoa; phylum Arthropoda; class Insecta; order Lepidoptera; family Autostichidae; genus Oegoconia; species Oegoconia quadripuncta. The sequence continues at coordinate 11,897,889 of OX438750.1, read as the reverse complement.
ACATTTCCACTGCAGGGACATAGGTATTCTCTCGTATAATGAGGGAGTATGGGCTATATAGCACCACGCTGGCCCAATGCGGGTTGGGGAGTTCACATGCCTTTGAATTTTTACTTCTCAGGTATGCATGTTTTTTCATGATGTTTTACTTCACCGTTTAAGAGCAGTCGGGTAAATGCACATAAGTAATTAAATTACATTTAAAAACTTATTGGTACATGGCCTATCTGAGAATCGAACCCGGACCTCCCAAATTGGGAGACGGCGTCTGAACCTCTGAGCCACCGATGCTTCGTACTTTCGGGCTGATGATGAAACTTGTTTAGGAATTACACTACGCCGAAAAATGTTTGACCCAAGAGCGCTTAATCAAAAGCCGAGGATATTGCGGAGTTGGTTCTAATAAAAAAAATTAATGATGAACAAACTCCGCAATGTACTCGGCAATCGAGCAAACGTTTACCGAATTATACATCCATTTTTAGCAATACCTACCATTAGTTGATCGACGTCTGTTCCTATCGCATCCTATATCTACATCACTGCCTTTTAAATGCCCGATGTAAAGAAGTCTATGTTTGTGTGTCTGTGTATTAGTGTGTCCATCTGTGGTTTTGTTGCGCCAAATCGGCTGACTGGTTCGAAGTCAAAGTCAAAACATTTTATTTGATGGAATAAAAATATTACCTGAAAACGATAATTTTTTTAAGTTAATATTAAAATTATTGCTCATCTACAAAGCGGACTCCCGAGAAAAGAACTAGCATGAAACTAGAGGGTTTACTTAAAATAAAATACAATCAATGTATAGTATGTCATAGGTTCTTTATTTATTAATGCAACGAAGGGAAACCCAAATAAAAGAAATAAAATTGCAGCCTGGCTCTTGGTTTATATTAAGGGGCGTGCACACTACCGCGTGGACTCATGACAAATGGCCGGCTACAGGGTGCTCCGGTATAATTCGTTTTTAACCGTCGCACGTCAGCGCTCGCCTCTACCTACAGCGATTTAGTTATATAGGGTGCTGTGAATGCAGGGGGTGCTGTTTTATTCAAAATATGTTTCGCGTCATTTTTGATTTCAAGTGAATGTAAAATAGGATGCAGAATAATTCTGAACTATTTACAATGGTATCATCAACCCGTAAACATCTCACTGCAGGGATATAATAGGCCTTCCCTCGTATAACCAGGAATATGGGCCATAGTCCACCACGCTGGTCCAATGCGGCTTGGGGACTTCACATGCCCTTTATTTCTCTGGCATGCAGGTTTCTTAGCGATGTTTTCCTTCGCCGTTTAAGAGCAGTCGGATAAATGCACATAAGTAATTAAATTAAATTTAAAAAGTCATAGGTACATGGCCTGCGTGGGAATCGAAGCCGGACCTCCCAAATTGGGAGACCGCGTCTTAACCGCGAGCCACCGACGCTCTCGTCTGAACCGAAATACTAGTATAAATTTTTGAAATTGTGCTTTAAATAAGGATTCCTACACCTAGATGGATAAATTTTAAAATTTAGTTTTAATTTTTCATCTGAAAAGCTCGTGGAACGTTGCCTACACCATTCCTTTTTTGATTAGTGTTGTTAAACAATGTCTCGCGTGGTCAGTCCTTGATGGGTGACCACTTGTGGTAATTTCAATATGAGTGTTGGCTTGCTTGATCGGTACGTTTGGTTGGCGGTAGGGCATTTTAAATGTCCGTCTGGCTAGCTACCACCATCTTATCTAAATCTGCCGCCAAGCAGCAATGTTAATAGCATTGTTGTGTTCCGGTTGTCAGAAATAAGATAGCCAGTCCCTGTGTTGTCCAAATGTGTTGGGGTTTCCGGGTCAGTACGCTTCCACCTTCGACCTCATCTTCACTTAACATCAGGTGTGATTGTGGTCAAGAACCAACCCGTTGTGCATAAAAAAAACGTTAAATAGTCGGTCCTGGTTGTTTTCAATTGAAGGCAGTCGTTAAGCCAAGTCCGTGGCCTTTTTTTTTTTTTTTTTTTTCGGGGGAAAATACGTTTACGCATTCGACCCGCCGCTGTGGGGCAGCGACGGGGATATGTGGGACTCCCCGCTCCAATGACAGGAGCGGGACTACCCACTAAAACCCCCCGGCGACCTTCCTCGGCAGTAGGGAGGACCTGGGAACGCATAAGCGGCTCCAGGTCGTCCCCCGCCCCGCCTCCCCTCACAAGGGGAGGCCCGTTCCCGGAGGGCGGCTAGCGCGCCCTCCGCGGGAGCACTGTTGAGCCCCACACCGCGATCAGCGAGCGGTATGAGGCGCGACAGGGCCCGATGCGACGACACCCCCCCGGTCGCTCCGGGGGGTGTCATCCTCTCCCGGGTCGCGTCCGGCGGCTACATCGCCCCGAGGTGTAGCCGCCCGCGACCCCGGGCGACGTGCAGGAGGGCTAGCGAGCGTTGCCGCCCCCCCGACGTCGCCTCCTGCGAGCGGGATCGGCCCTCTCCCGATCCCGCTCTGCGGCCTCCTTCTGGAGCATGACTGCCTCGCAGAAGGAGGCCGCTGCCCTCCAACCCTCCTCGCTCGCCAGCATAGCCGCGACCTACTACTACTACTACTAGCGCGAGTAGTCCGTGGCCTACATGATCGGCTTAAAAATATTAATTATCAGGTGGCCTAGTTTGACACAAATCCATCAATCCGCACTGGGCACGCGTGGTAGATTATGGCCCGCAACCTCTCTTAGTGAGATGAAGCTTTATGGCTGGTGAAGATAATGAAATTCGTTATATCAAAGTCAAAGTCAAAAATGCTTTATTTTGTAGGTACACAGAGTACACTTAAAATAGTCAATTTTACATAGTAAATTTTACATTTTTTAAGGTACTGCTTGTTCAAAATGCAATTTTCCCCTGAGAAGAACAAGCAAGAAACTCGAAGGGTTGCTCTTTTAAAATCAAGCTTTGATTTCATTATTAATTGTGAAATAGCCTGGCATGCGAACGATCTGATTATGTCCAGGGATGATTATCATCTAAATAGTCTGATATTCTATAATATGCTTTGTTAATAAGTTTCTGATTTATAGTATCTTTAAATTTATTGAGAGGAAGATTTTGTATATCAACTGGAACCTTATTGAAAAAGCGTATACATAACCCTTTGAATGAATTACTGATTTTGCGGAGCCGACTTATGTGACCTGCAAGTTTATATTTAAAGCTACTGCTTGTTCAAAAGACAATTTTCCCCTGAGTAGAACAAGCAAGAAACTCGAGAGGTCGCTCTTTTATTTCTTGTATTGACATCATGTTTATCACTATTTTTGCTAAATGATGTTTTATTTTTTTTGACATACATTAGATTTTCAAAAATGTACTGTGACGAAAAGGTTAGAATGTTATACACTTTAAACCTATCTCTAAGTGACACTGCAGGTCTCAATTGATAAGTTGCGCGAACGGCTCGTTTTTTGTAAAACAAAGATTTTATTTATATCCGCGACGTTTCCCCACACCAAGATACCGATATTACATTTGATTTTACAATATAATAGAATGAACTAAATTAAATACACCTTGTATATCGAAGGGCCGCGGGCCTGATATTGAGGAATGGCAGTAGATCACGCAATAGCTTCATTTGCTGACCAGGTCCTGAGGGAGACGGGCAACAAGCCGGGAGTGAGAGAACGGGACAAAAGTTGTTTTGGTAAAAGTGAAATTATGCCAGTATTGTAGCCTTTATAAATATATAAGGAGGTCATGTTTGTAGATATTGAAAACGTATTAAAAAGTTTCGGAATTTGAGCGCATAAAAATGAGGACGGTCGGAATAACATGCTAATTATTTGACCTCAAAGTAAAATAGGTGTGCCGTATCTTAAAAGAATTCTAGGGCAGTTGAACGAGACCTTGTTGAGGAGGTATTGGGACTTTTTGGCGATATTGCATGTCTCTTTATATTGCACAAAAAGGGTTCATATGTCAATGAATTAATATTTTGACATCTTATGTAAATGTTTTTTTTTTTTTATGTACTACGGGTTAGCACTTGACCTCAATCACACCTGATGTTAAGTGAAGATTAGGCCGAAGGTGGAAGCGTACTGACCCTGAAACCCAAATATTTGGGGAACTGGCTATCTTACTCGTATCTCTGACAACCGGAACACAACAATGCTATTAACATTGCTGTTTGGCGGCAGATTTAGATAAGATGGTGGTGGCTAGCCACCAACCAAACCGAGTACTAAACATGTACCCCGCTGGGGATCGAACCCGCGACCTCCGATTCGTAAACCCTATGTTGGTTACATTGAGCCACGGAGACGGAACGATGTAAGGACATGCATGGTGGAAATGTTGAGTGTTTTTTAGTTTTTTAAACTACATATTATTTTGGTATTGTAACAGAGACCAATATGCGGACGTGACCAATTAGGGAATGCTTCTTAATCCGTGCACAATGTGACAATCATGATGGAGTAATGCTTTTTATTAAAAGTATTTTTAATGCAGAATTTATCATTTTGGCATTATTCTCTAGACTGATATCTTCACGCACGTATTCAACGTAAATCCGCGGTCACTTTATTGTATTATTTTGTTGAAAGGCATTTTGTTCTTGACAGATTAACAATTTTTTTAACTCGACCCCAACAGGCATCTGGACGGCAGTGAAGTGAGATCGGTCACGTACTGCAAGATCATAACTCATTTAAATAAGAAGGCTGGGATGCCAGCCGCGTCCGCGTGGCGCTGACAAAAGTTCTACCGGAATGAGGTACGTGGTTGTGCATTGTGCCGGCTGACTTGTTTACTTGCTAATTGTAGACTTGGCTTTACTAGTGAAACGTTTTCGCCACACATATGAAGTACCCAACCCGTATTGGGCCAGCGTGGTGGACTATAGCCCATACTTCCTCGTATTCGAGGGAAGGCCTATATCCCTGCAGTGGGATGTTTACGGGCTGATAAATAAATAAATATTGCGGACACTACACTAATCATCTAGTCCCAAATTAAGCAAGACTTGTACTATGGATACTAGATAACGGATAAACATATGAAAATATTTATATAAACATCCATGATATAGAGAATAAATGTTCATATTCATACCCGTCGCGGGATTCGAACCCGCAACCGTTGGTTTTGCTGACAGGACCACATCCACTATACTAACCGCTCGTCTTGATGATTATTATTAATTCATGGTGATCGTATTAATTCAAACCGTCCGAGCTGGTTATAAAGCGGATGGAAGCGTATTTAATATTGGACTACCCATCACCGGACAGTGATAGTAATTAATGGTCTTATTAGATATTCAAAATGACCCGATTACGAACCTTTGTCGGACGCTTGTGATATGTGTGAACCGCCTCCGTGGCTCAAGGTAAACAATATTAGGTGTACGATTCGGAGGTCGCGGGTTCAATCCCCAGCGGGGTACATGTTTAAGTACTCGATTTGGTTGGTGGTAGGGCATTTTAAATGTCCGCCTGGTTAGCTACCACCATCCTATCTAAATCTGCCGCCAAGCAGCAATGTTAATAGCATTGTTGTGTTCCGGTTGTCAGAGATAAGATAGCCAGTCACCCAAATAAGATGGGGTTTCCGGGTCACTACGCTACTACCTTCGGCCTCATCTTCGCTTAACATGTGTGTGATTGAGATCAAGTGGTAACCCGATGTGCATAAAAAAAATGCAGTGAAACGATGACCCTTGCAAATTATACGTGATCTTTTCATATGTCGTCCATTACTGTATGTGAAATCCAGTGTCTCGTAATATATTCGTGAGCAGGTTGCGACTTGAGTGCTGTCGTATTTCGATGACGTCGTAGTCGTCTATTTAAGATAATATTTGTGGGTTTTTTATTATTTTATTGTATATAAGTAAATATACATATACATTAAAGCAACATATAAATTCAAAATCTAGAAAACCAGTGTTGGGCTGGGCACTACTTTTTGTATGGAAACTATAAGGGGTGCAATAGCATATTTGTCCTATTGGACACGTCTTGAGCATATTTAAATGTGACAGGGACTGCAATTAAAGTCGATTTCTCTAACACTCCTGTCCCACTTCAAATCGTCTAAAGAGTGACATGGATGCTATGGCAGCCAAGTAATTATCTTTTTAACCATATGATGCAATTTTATTTATTCACACAGAAGCAACAGCATAATCACAAAAAAAATATATGATATGATGCAATAGCACTAGTCACATTATACTACTAATATATCTCTGTATGTGTCAAGAATGCTACGATTCTCCGACGCTATAGCATTCAAATCCTATAGTACAGTAAACGCGCGAGAAGTGACATGAATGCTATGGCAGTCGAAATGGTATTGTCCTTGCGTCGTACTACATGACTATTTAAGATTAAACCTGGAGTTACGATCTTAGCCATGTTTAAAGGAAGTTCAGGGACGGCTTAAAAATACTGACTGTCAGGTGGCCACTAGTCTGGGACGCTCTTCCAGTTAGAGGAGGCTGTGCCCCAACAACGGGGACATGTCAGGCTGTTGATGATGAGTATTTTATCTAGATACTTGCTCATAAGAAAGAAAGAAAATTGTTTATTTGTTTGATTTTGGGTATACAGATGAAGGTCTTATTTTGTAGATAGGTAAGTAGTCCATCAAAATCTGCCTGTACAAATATTTAAGATATAAAAATGGAATTAAAAATTCATGCAACGATTATAAACAGACACGATTGTGACGAAACAGACACGACAGAACATTGTGTTAACTCTGAATAACTGTAAATATTACAATGTTAGATTAGACTTGACATAGATCTTGGAGTTACATCGGTCAGAGTTCAGCAACTCTATTCGCACTCTTGTTGGAATGGCAGCATATCAATATGTTTGACTGTACCAGACCCTATTGTGAGAAGTTTGTTCACAATACTTTTCCCGTATTGGGAATCCAGTTAAAGTTTGGAAGGGAGCTGTCAAAGCGCAGTCCGATCGAGTTTCCATCTATCGTATTCAATAATAACGCTGGAAACCAAAGTTGTGGTAAGTTTATGTAAAATTTATTGGTTTGACACTTGATTGAAGATTTGACTTGGGAAGGACTCGCTCGAAGCTCAATTCCAGGTCTGAACAATAGGTCTCCTTGTTTTCAATTGACGACAGTGATTAAGTCAATGGACTAAGGCGGGGTTGGAAGTTAGTTTCACTCAAAACTAAATAAATAACTATTTAAAAATATTTAAAAACGAAAAAACCCGACAAAAAATTTCATGTCATGTTGGATTATCTAATTATAAATGCGAAAGTTTGGATGTTTGTTTTTGTTTGTTTGTTGATCAATCACGGATGAATGGATTAGGTATACAGGGCGTCCCAAAGTTATGGGACATGAAGGGGAAGTACCTTAAATATTGTAGATAGTGAATTTTGCTCAAAGAAGACTTTATGTTATTTTTAAAAGTTAGTAATTCTGCATTCATAGATTTTCTAAAAATTACTTGCTTCGGCTGGGAATCGAACCGACTTAAATGTGAAAAAAAAAACACCCTACTTTTATGATGCCAATCGAAAGAATAGCTAAAAAATAATAACTCTGCCTAAGTAACATAGTATTTTAAAAGAAAGGAACAACATAAAATGATTGAGTCAAATTTCAAGAAAGTTATTTATTGCTAAAGTGATTTCTTCTTTTGGGGATACGTGAAAGATATGCTATACAAAAAGCGATACGAGAACGTAGGCGAGTTGCAAACAGAATTGTGCCATATCACATCGAGTGTTCACCATAAAATGATTAGAAAATCAACAGGCAGCGGGCTCATTAAAAGATTGGCGATTTGCGTAAGACAAGAGGGATCACATTTTGAGCATTTAATTAATTAATTTACAAAAAAATACCTACTTAATTGACTACGGCAGTTTCATGTATGTTTTTTATTTGATTAAAATGATTAATTTCACGTTGTTCCTTTCTTTTAAAATACTATGTTACTTAGGCAGAGTTATTATTTTTTAGCTATTCTTTCGATTGGCATCATAAAAGTAGGGTGTTTTTTTTTTCACATTTGAGTCGGTTCGATTCCCAGCCGAAGCAAATAATTTTTAGAAAATCTATGAATGCAGAATTACTAACTTTTAAAAATAACATAAAGTCTTCTTTGAGCAAAATTCACTATCTACGATATTTAAGGTACTTCCCCTTCATGTCCCATAACTTTGGGACGCCCTGTATAGGTAGACCATACCCTGGTTTAAAACATAGGATACTTTTTATCCCGATAGAATGAATGGTTCCCGCGGGATAAACAAATTTCCGCGATAAGGCTATTCTACGCAGGCGAAGCCCTAGGAGGAAAGCTAGTGTCTATATATTAGTTTGGGACTAGATGATTGGTATAAGCGTTAGAAATACTTATTCATTTATTAATATAAAAAAAAAAACAATTTCCTTTGCGGAGCATTAGTTACTGTGAACCTGGTTTGGTCCATGCACTAAATCTTATCTAAATCTGCCGCAAAGCAGCAATGTTAATAGCATTGTTGTGTTCCGGTTGTCAGAGATAAGATAACCAGTCCCCGAAATGTGTGGGGGTTTCCGGGTCAGTACGCTTCCCCCTTCGACCTTATCTTCACTTAACATCAGGTATGATTGAGGTCAATCACCAACCCGTTGTGCATAAAAAAAATAAAAAATTCACTAAATCTTTCTTTCTTCTTGCAGAGCTTTTTAATGTCTTCGCATTTCAGATATTGGAGTTCTACTCCTTCAGTTGTGTCATTTCCCATCTTTGTCTCGAATAGACCACACACTAAGCTAGGAAGTGTTTGCTGGCTTCTTTCCCGCACTCGATTCAGGATGAATCTGAAATTAATTTTAGTAGTGATAGGGTCCAGTGGCTAGGTTCCACTTCTCCTTGAAAACCCCTTATCTGCCTTGGTTTACCAAACGACCATATTAGCGTCTCCATTGCCGCGTGAATATACAACCACGTTGCCTTCGGCGAACCTGCGTTGGACAGAGATAATGGTCACCGTGCCGCAATAGTGACCACACGTTTGATATTATTTCGTACATCACACGATAACCTAGGAATTTCAATGCTGGACATATTAGCTGACGCAACCATTCCCTGGTGCTGGCAACAACGCTGCTGGGAGCAGGGGGTACTGAAAATCAACAGATTGCCGAGTCCTTACCCTTTCATGTCAATTTTCCCAAGTAAAATTTGCTTCATTTACTTTGTTAATCGATACCGTTATGAATAAATATCTTTTTATTTATTTACAACTAGCTTTTCGTCTGCGGTTTCGCCTGCTTGGAATAGCTTTATCGCGGATGTTAATTTGTTTGTTTGGCAACTACTCACTTTATCGGGATAAAAAGTATTCTGTCTTAATCCAGGATATCTATATATGGATTAAATCAGGATCTACCTATATACCAAATTTCATCCAAATCCGTTCAGCCGTTTTGCCGTGTCGTGAACAAACATCCAAACTTTCGTATTTATAATATTTGGTAGTTAGATGATTTAGACTGAAACTCAAAATAGTTTTATTTCATAAGTTATTAAAATAACATATAAAAACGTCATTATATCTAATTATCGCTCATTCACAAGGCAGACTCCCTAGACAAGAAGGAGCAAGAACCAGGGGTTGCTCTTTTTAAATACCTAAGTATTTTTACAATTTTATTTATGATTCGACAAAGAAAATAAGAAAATATTCGACTGGATATCGCCTAGCGCTTCATGTCCATGTCCATTAGGTATTATTCATAATTAGTTTTTTAGATCAACGAAAGAAATAGATAACGAAAGCGTGAATGGAAGGGTCGGTAAAGGTCGACCAAGAAGGACGTACGTCAATCAAGTGAATGACGTACTCCATGTGTGATCAACCACTAACCGACGAACGTGTTTGAAGCATTTGATGAGAGTGGAAGAAGGAAAAGTAGTATGTCAGGATCGTTGCAAGTGGAAATCAATAGTCTCTGCCTACCGCAACGGGACACAAGCGTGAGTATATGTATGTATGTTAAAGCAATCTTAAATTATCCAATGAGGGCGGCATTGGATGGAATGAACCTTCTGGGCTCTAGGCAAGTGGGTTGGCGATCGCATATTTTTTGGAGCTTCGCACCAACGACGATGGTGCCCATAATTAGTTTATGCTGTTATGCTCACGAGTTATCTATCTATCTATCTTATACAGGGTGTTAGAAAAAGTATCATTTTCCTATACACCACGTGTAATGTGTAAGTGAACCTACAATACAATAAAGACGTAATTTTTTTAATCCACCAAATAGGTTTTTTAACAATTTTTTTAAATCCCGCACTCTAGCAACTACCTCGCGCGCCTTCGCACGGACCGACGGACGTTCATTCACCCACCGCTCACCGACGCCGGCGACTACACGACGTATGTACTTACCTATCAAAATCAAAATCAAAATCAAAAAATGCTTTATTTTGTAGGTACACAGGGTACACTTAAAATAGTCAGATTTTACATTTTTAAAGCTACTGCTTGTTCAAAAAGCAATTTTCCCCTGAGAAGAACAAGCAAGAAACTCGAGAGGTCGCTCTTTTTTTAAAAAAAAAGGTTTTTATATTATAAAATTATTATTTTATATTATAATATGTCATTATTAATTGTGAAATAGCCTGGTTATGCGAACGGGCTGGTTATGTCCATGATTGTTTATCATTTAAATAATCTGATATTTTATAATATGCTTTCTTAATAAGTTTCTTTCTTGTACGTTCCTATGTTTTACATTGCAAACTATATATAAATAATTTTATAAATTACCTGTATAAATAATAAGTTTCTGTTTTATAGTATCTTTAAATTTATTGAAAGGAAGATTTTGTATACGTGTATCAACAGGAACTTTATTGAAAAAGCGTATATATAACCCTTTGATTGAATTACTGACTCTGTGGAGGCGACTTATGTGACATGCAAGTTTATCTTTATTTCTTGTATTGACATCAGGTTTATCACTATTTTTCCTAAATGATGCTATATTAGATTTGCAAAAATGTACTGTGACGAAAAGGTTAGAATATTATACTCTTTAAATCTGTCTCTAAGTGACTAGTGAGTATCTATCTACCTACCTAACTATCTGTCTACTTTTCTGTTTGCTCGATTCCAATTTTCCCTTCCTATTTTTGACGGGCTTATGCCCCTCAGAATGAGTAATTAGCGTGTAAATAATCATTCTGGCATAGTTTATTAGCCATGTTTGATGAAATTCGGTTAAGTTATTTAGCTACTAACACAGTTGTTTTGTATATAAGGATGATATCATAGTGTTTCTATATTTCTATATTTTCAATATATAGTTAACCGCTTAAGTGGCTCAATTTAAACAACATAGGGTTTACGAAGCGGAGGTCGCGGGTTCGAACCCCAGCGGGGTACATGTTTAGTACTCTGTTTGGTTGGTGGTAGGGCATTTTAAATGTCCGCCTGGCTAGCTACCACCATCTTAACCAAATAAGATGGGGTTTCCGGGTCAGTACGCTTCCACCTCGGCCTCGTCTTCACTTAAGTCGAGTGCTAACCCGTTGTGCATGAAAAAAAAAATAATATATTTCAGTTGTTTGTAACAACTGGTTCTAAAGTTACTGGAGACCGTGTGGTTACTGTCAGACCCCTAATGGGGTCAGTGGAGTGGTCTCCACGCCTCGCCGATCAAACGCGTCTTCTCCGTCGCTATGTGTGTGTCTGCCCTTTTTAAATCTGTCCGTGACGTCACATTTGTCGGCTGATTGGTGAGAGGAGGGATCTTAATAGGTTGGCCATTGTGGTCCTTCATTTTTAGGGTTGCGTTTGACAAAATCGGAACCCCATATAATTTCGTCATGTGATAGGTTCGTCCATCCGATCGTATTTTTTTTTATGCACGCAGGGCTCGTTCTTGACCTCAATCGAACTGACCGCATGTAGTTAACATACCGAACAGTCGCACTAAGCGGTTCGACTCTTCAATCATAATGCGAACAGTCAAGGCATGGAACTCCCTTCCGGCGTCAGTCTTTCCTGAATCCTACAACCTTGGGATCTTCAAGAGCAGGGTGAATAGGCATCTACTGTGATCGCGTGCTTCATCTTCGGCCACATCGTCACTAGCCATCAGGTGAGATTGTGGTCAAACGCGTATCCAGTTATCCATAAAAAAAAATTGGATCACATATTTCGTAATCAATAAGGCTAGAATAATATTAAATAAAAATAAAGGATTCTTGCGTATTCAGTTGCTGTTTTTTGTATTTTTGACATGTCGTTTATGCTCTGTTATATAGGCTGTATAATAGGCGAGTACAATACAGACACGTCATTATAATGACGATCTGTTTGGTGTAGTGGTTAGAAACTCTGACTGCTATTCCTAAAGGTCGTGAGTTCGGATCCACTTAATTACTAGTATTGAATTCCGTGATGAAAGGCTGTTAGCGATAAGGCCGCCTAATTTGTAGTTTCTATAACATATTTAAATATACCTTCCTTAAACAATAAAGCGTATTTGATTGATTGATTGATTCGAATCCCGTTAGGGGCATATGTTTGTATGATGAATACAGACATGTGTTTTTACAAATTTATTTACAAAAATGTATTTGGGTAAATTATTTACCATCTGGTATCCATAATAAAAGCCTAGTGTAACTAGATGGAGCTGTGTGTATGTGCAAAAATATTTATTTATTTATTAATGATGTGATAGTCAGCCCCAGATCATAAGCCGCCATAAGGTCACACTGCTAATTTGCAAAAATATAATTGCAAAGCTAAGATTCACACCCTGTATAAAACAAAATTGATCAGCGTATTCTATGGCAATGACCGTAGACATTGCAATTGACCGCATAGCACCACGTGAGAGACAGTAGAACTTCCTGCGGCTCTCCCTCTCCCACCCACACATTTTCCGCTGCAAATATATCTTTGTTCCCCTCTGACTTGAAAACTGTAGGGGTTGTTAGCAAAGCTTCAGTTTACGTCGCGAGTTCGCGGCGAGCGGACGTGTTTGGGGGTGTGTTTTTATCCCTCGGTTTTCGTTCGCGTAATTTATTGTAGACGAAGTGCGTAAGTTTTGACAAGTTCGAATATTTAAGTGCGGGTTAATGGACGACTCATTCGAACGTACGAGATGAGTTCGTGAATGTTAAGTGTGATTTAAGATTGTTTTCTAAAGTATAACCGCTAAGTGTAGTGTAATGATAATTAATATTTATAGAATTGTCGTAGTTTTGACGTAAGTGAATTTCTATTAGTGCACTAGTGATTGCTTAACTTCATTTTGGAGAAGTGTTCTATTTTTTTGGGTAAGCAAAAACTTTATCGTGAAAGAAAATTTGAAAATCTTTTATAAAATTTCTCTTAATAATTTCGATTATAGAATTTATTGAAGCTAGATTCGTATGGATTTTTTCGATTCAATATACAGGGTGTTACCAAAAAATCGAAATACGAAAATTTGTGATTTAATCATTATTTTATAGAATACAACTTTCTGATTAAGAATGGTATGGAATTCTTCTACGCTACATCCTATATTTGCGTTGAGAATATCGCGAGTAGATTACTACAGACATTATATTTAAATAAATTTATTTCGTTCATTCTTTACGGGTTATTCATATGAAATAACAATGTTTTTATGCCACATTGACAAATGAGCAAGCATCTCTTCACGTGGAGATCATGATTGATTTCCTGTGACAATAAAGACTAGACAATTATATTAAATTTTCAAGAGTTTACTGTGAAGAGAAGGTTAGACTATATACTCTTTAAATTTATCTCTAAGTGACACAGCAGGTCTCAATTGGTAAAACGCACGAACGGCTCGTTTCTCCAAAATAAAAATTATATTTATTTCCGCGGCATTTCCCACAGGGGATACCGTAAAATATCAAACTGTGGGAATAACTGAATTACAGTACACTCTTTATAAGGTCCAAGAAGATTAGTTAATACTATTATATGTTTACGGTATGCTTTGTAAATAACTAAATACTAATCTAGCAGTATTTACGTCTGATTTTTGTCGAAATTTTCTTGACTGCATACGCTGCAGAGCTGAGCCTTTTCGCCAATTTATTGATAATGAGGACGCCATTGCATTTTGGCGTTTAAAATAATGCCCAAAAATGCAGTAGAATCTAGCATTTTTTATCATTATATTTGTGGACACCATTGATAATGGGTAGTACAAATTTAACACATTTAGTTTTTTCTCATTACGTAACAAATTATTTGCCGCAAACCATTCTACTATTTCAGAAATAGCATTGTTCACATCGTCATAGCTTAATTTTTGTCTATTTACTTTAAATAATACGGAGGTATCATCTGTATACAATACTATTTAATATTTCTAATCCTTAATAAGGTTAGTCATATAGCCCAATAATAAAAATTCCCCGAATTTGGAACCTGTGCGACGTCCACGCCAAGATCCTCCTGGCAGGGAAAGATGCCAGCTGAGATCGAGGAAACAAAGATTTATTTTATCTCACTTTTACAATGTCCTAACATATGTATACACACACACAGACACACATCCTGATATTATCAAAAACTACCTGGTTATAATTTTAAAAATTTTCTAGTTAAAATTATTCTTGTTCTTAATTTTTCCGTTAAATGTACTAACTCATTGTGCCTTACTTATGACTTTTTCTCGCTGTCTGAGCTGTACGTTCGGGAAGTATATCTGGGGTACTGGTGTCCTAAAGCACAGGCTATCACCTATTTTAAGCATCAGTCTTCACACGTACTCACCAGACTTAAGTAACACTACTGTTATCCTGTACATTTCGCTATAGCGTGAGTTTGTGAAGAACCAATAATTTATTATTATTATTATTATTATATCATTATATGTATCTATACATTCCAATAATGTTCATGAATTTCAAAAAAAGTGATTATCTAGAAATTATACATCATTTATGGGACACTGTATACGCTTTTATAACCTTATACCTGAGAATATCATTAATCTAAATGAAAAACAATTTAAAAACCATGTCAAAACAACATTAACAAAAAAAAGGTTATTACAAAATTAGTGACTACCTAAATGACAAAAACGCTTGGTATACTTCGCCCAGCTCCCAAAAATTATAAAATTGTATTAGTTGTATACTTTTATATATAAAAAAAAAAGAAAAGAAAAGAAAATGATCCTGTGGGTTTCTTGCGCCGCTTCTTTTCCCACAGATGATTTCCCTTTCCGAAGCGGTGGTAGCTTGGACATACTGACTGACCGAAAAATGCTTAGCCCTATTTTTATTTCCAATAGATTTAAATTGACATTCAACAAATGATATCATGTATCTTACGTTGAAATAAAATGCTTTGAGTTTGAGTTTTGAGTTTGAATTAAATATAAAATTAATCAAAAACAATGACACGCAAGTAGTGTCTCATTCATATCATCAATACAAACAATAAAATTAATCGATTTGATTTAAAATATCATGACGGCATAACATCTCAAAATGAATTGATTACATATTCACAAATTAATCAAAGAGAAGTCCTAATATGTAGAATGTATACATATAAAATATGTCAAAAAATTGAATTAAAATGTCATGGTCATAAATTTCTTAACGGAATAATATTCATTTTCCAATAATTCGTCGGTATAGTCCAGTATGAATACACTGGATTTATAATTTATTAACCATCTGGTATCCATGATACAAGCCTAGTTGCTTAGTGTGGAACTAGATGGCGCTGTGTGTATGTGCCAAGATATTTATTATTATTAGATTAAAATTATAACTGTGAATTTCATTGCGCCGGAAACTACACTTCGAACTCCTGTAACTATTTTCAAAAAAAATCGATCAATAACGTTTATATTTATGACAAAACTAACAGAAAATATAAAATAGCCGTTCATATTTTTTTTAGAAAATCTTCTACAACGCAATGAAGTTCACAAACTACAGAACGGCTTAGAAAATATTTTTATTCTATTATTGATGGGTAATCTATCCTTCTACAAAAAATCAAGAACTTTAAGATTTTGGGAAGGCACACCATAAACATTCTTCTTCTTCAATTTAAGAGCTATGCTCTTGTCGGTGGAGTAACGACCATGTCTCTCTACTTTCCGCCTTCGTTTTAACCTCTTGGTACGACATTCACCTTTTCTTTCACTTGGTCAAAGTAATTACGCCTAGGTCTTCCACTTTTTCTCTTTCCTTCAATCGTTCCCTCAATTATGTTCTTAAAAAAAATATCGTGTCGTATCAAGTGATCTTTCCTCTTCGGTTCTCAACTGTGGCTAACAGGCATCTCTTCTCCTTTACCATCATTAACACCTCTTCATTTGTTCTCTTCTCGGTCCAGCTTATTGCCTCCATTCGTCTCCAGCACCACATCTCGAATGCCTCTAACCTTTCCCTATCCCTTTGTGTTAATGTCCATGTCTCACAGCCGTATAAAGAACATAAACAAACATTTTATAAACATTACGTACTTTTATTCGACTAGCCTATGCCCGTAATACATAGGCCCGATGACACGGGGGTTTTTAGTTGCAAGTACAGTACGATACGAGACTGAAAGCGACCCGCATTTCTGAGCACGTGTCCACCTCCTACCCTATAGTTAAAACTCGATAAATTTTAATCCAGTAATCAACCTAGGGATCAATCGCGATTCAGCGAACACAATGCCGGCTTGCGACGCGATACAGAAGCCATATTGCGTCTGATGACTGTATGTGAATTTATGCATACACACTGAGAATTTAGCGTTCCTGGCTGCTCATAAATGTTGAATTTCGAATGTTATATTTTTAAATCCATTTTTCTCAACATGCATGGAAATATTGTCATTACTTTCGAAACAAGAACACGCGAAGTATCTAATTTACGGACAGCGAAAAATAAATCCATTGCAGGAGCGTTTTTTGAATTTGGAACATTACAACGCTCCAGCAATGTTGTATGAAACGGTGTGCTGGGGTTATTATATACTCTTTGATTGGATCTCTTTTATCATTCTTGGCAAACCAAAATCTCTTCGCTTAGTACAAATTGCGTTCATGTGGATGTATGCGTAAATGCGTTTGCCTTTCGGCACAGATGATAAATAGAAAATCGGCGGCAAAGCTGAAAATTCGTCTTGATTTGTTATTTAAATATTTATTATTTCCCTGCATTCTTTTGAGAAAAGCACTATATACTCGTCTACGGCTCGGCCTTCAAACTCATACTCGACCTGCAATTGCCTATTTCCCGGCCTTTGCAATAATGTGCTATATTCGAAAAACGATTGGTTCTTCTCTTTACCCGACTTCCCAATCAGGTACGCTGTTTTTCGAGTGTATGTAACTATATGTATATGTAGATTTTTATGTTACCTCCTGTAGCCTTAACGGCTTGACCGATTTCGAAGTGCTTGGTGTCATTCGATTCGTCTTGATCCCTAGAGTATCATAGGATACTTTTTATGATAAGAAATGTATTTGTGTAGTTTATCAACCATCTGGTATCCAAAACACAAGCCTAAATACTTACTGTGGACCTAGATGGCGCTGTGTGTATGTGCAAAGATATTTATTTATTATTATTTATAGTATGTATGTTTGTTACCTCCTCACTGCACGGCTGGACGGATTTGGATAAAATTTGGTTAGTGGACAGATTAGGACCTGGATTATATATAGGCTACTTTTTTGCTGAACCGATTTTGATGAAATGGTCTACACGAACGAAGTCGCTGGCAACAGCTAACAGCATATACATCAATGGTCACTGGACTTATTTAGCCCATTTAACATGCATGTGAGAATCGAAGTTCGATATACCTGTGCGTGTCAGACCATGAATTCCCAATACCTACCAAGGCTTCATATATACGTATAATAATCAATAAAACGTTAAACTTTCATCCGATATATACTCGCTAATAAAATTATGAAGGTACTACACTCGCATCAATTTTACGGCAGGGGGTAGAACGTCACGCACGATAAGTTTCGGATAACATCGATTATCTGCACGCATTCGAGTACGGGAGTATCGATTTGGATGCAAGGAGTGTGTACGTACTTACGTACAGAACATCGCGGCTTGTATTCTAAATGAATACTACTCTTTGCATTCAGTAGCTAAACGTGTATATAAAAAGAAAAACAATTACAGCGATACTTAGCTACTAATGAATAAGATATACAAAAGGCGAGCATATACCTTAAAGAGATATTTTACAGTACCCCGTAGTAAACCCCTCATATGACAATTAATCTGTCCTTTGGCATTAACCTAGGTTGACTGGAAGAGATCCCTATTTGGGATAAGTCCGCCTTTGTACTTAATTTTAAATTAGGTAGTTAATAATTTTGAAAATTTTATAAAGTACAATGAAGCGTTTTCAAACAAAAAATAACAATAGAGAAGGGGAACATGAAATGCACCGAAATAAAAAAAATAAGAAAATAAATATTGCTGTGCAATAAATAGTACATACATAAAGTTGTCAACCTTTATACCAAATGGGGTGGCAGAGATATATTTGCACAACGGATTGGTACTTGACCTCAATCACACCTGATGTTAAGTGAAGATGAGGTCGAAAGTGGAAGCGTACTGACCCGGACACCCCAACACATTTGGGGAACTGGCTATCTTATCTCTGACAACCGGAACATAACAATGCTATTAACATTGCTGCTTGGCGGCAGATTTAGATAAGATGATGGTAGCTAGCCAGGCGGACATTTAAAATGCCCTACCACCAACCAAACCGACCCAACGGCCGTCGAATCCACGAGCAATGTGCCCCGCCCACTGCCACTTAAGGTTGGCAATTTTTCGGGCTATATCGGTCACCTTGGTTCTCCTGCGGATCTCCTCATTTCTGATTCAATCCCGCAGGGAGACTCCGAGCATAGCTCTCCATTGCCCTTTGGGTGACCTTGAGCATTCTTATGATTATTATTATGCCCATTTAGTGGGCGACCACATTTCAGTTCCTATAAAGCGTCTTCTTCGAAATGAAATGAAATGATATGAAAATCATTTATTAATGTAGGCAATGCAATATGCACTTATGAACGTCACTTGTTTTTAAAACTACCACTAGCTCGGAACACGACCACTACTGAGAAGAGCTAGCGAGAAACTCAGAGGGTGTCTCTTTTCAATCAGTCATTTACAATCTAGAAAGGTTACAACAATTTTTACATATCGTGTAGAGGAGCCGTTTAATCCCATGGATTACTATCATTAATGTAGTCTGAAATTTTGTAATATCCCTTTTTACATAATTTTTGTTTTATAATAAGTTTATATTTATTAAACGGAAGATTCTGTATATCCATGGGAACCTGGTTGTAGAAGCGCATACATTGACCTCTGAATGACTTACTAACTTTACTAAATCTACTAAAAGGTATAGCTAATTGATTTTCGTTCCTTGTATTGACATTAAGTCGATCACAATGTTTCTCGAATGAATTCTTCTTCTTCTAATTTAAGAGCTACGCTCTTGTCGGTGGAGTAACCACCATTCCTTTCTTTTTTCTGCCCCCTCTTTCACATCTTTATACGACCACGACATGTACTTTCTCCTTTATCTGGCTGATGTAGTCTTTCCTTGGTCTACCCCTTCCTCTTTTTCCCTCGATGTTTCCTCTTTTTCCTATAAAGCTATTAAGATATAAATAAATAATAGTTATTGACAAAGCCCTTAGATAATGTTCTTTAAATTTTTTTTAAATATTTACGTAAACTATGTGAACTTTTAGCCCTCGAATATTCCCCTCGATTTAAAAGAAACGTCTAACTTGTCGCACTCAAGATACTCTTATGATATACTCATAATGCCTAGTAACATATGCGGAGGCAGTTTTAAAGTACCAGGGCATAAGAGTGTCGAAGGAGTTACCCCCAATCAATATTATTAATATCGTTGGTATGGGAGCAGGGCGCATTCCTGCCAACCCCTTTGGGTTTCGGCTATACAGATACAGACATACATCATATAATCTAATGTGTTTTACGTCGCTTTAGTGAGTTGGTCTTGTGTGGTTTCAAGAGTAATCTTTCTGTACTACATTATAAGAATTAAACTAGACATAAGATTTATTCGTATCACCATTGTATCACAATGTCAGGATGAAATACAGTCGGCAGAAAAATTTCTAGCTAAATACTGGCTTGTACAGTTGTCACAAGTGAATGGTGTGGAGGGCCATTAGTTTTTATTCTTAATTTAGCTGTATTAAACAAGTAATCTTTCAAATGGACATGTTGTAGTATTCTGAATAACGACACGAAATAGTAACGTATTATTATTATTATTAAATTCTTTATTGCACACAAAAATAAAATGCAAAGAACATTTAACATACATGATGAAGTGTACAAAGGCGGTCTTATCGCTGATAGCGATTTCTTCCAAACAACCTCAGTTAAAGAAGCTTTTTAATAAGTAGTTGGATAGTGCAAAGTAAAAGGTGAATAACTTTAAATATCAGCAGGTACATAGACGATACATAGAAAAATACATAGGTATAGTAGAATACATACAAACGTATATTAGTGTTCTACTTTGAGGGTATTAAATAGTTTAAGATCCGATCATACAAATACACAATTAAATGCTACATAAGTAGGTCTCAAGGACTCTTGAATTCGCGAGGGAATAATCCTGAATGAAGCGAAGGATTCAAGTATGTAGATTTAAGTGTATCTTAACATACGTGGCCGATTGCACATCCCCACGTTAATTTCGCCCTGAAATCACGGCGTCCATTCACTCATGATGGTTTTCGCCATTTTTTGCCGAATCCCAAAGCAACCCGCGGGATGGCCGCTATATTTCATTCTAACGGAGCAATTTATGTTGGCCGGCTTAATCAGGTGTTTCACTTATTATCTTTGTTGATTTTATTTTGTTAGGTTTGTAGTCTTGTGTGATATTTTGAATTAATCTAGGTTCTAAATCGACAGATGAATTAGAATTAGAAGAAGAATAAGAATAAGAATCGCTTATTTGACCCATTTAGCGACACACATAATTATTATATGAAATGTGAAAATATACACAGTGAAATTGGGACCGAGTGAGATAAAAGTAGTACACAAAACAGTTTCATGTAATAGGATAGGTACTCCTATCTCATAATGCAGTTTACAAAATACAATAAGAATACTTAAGCAATGTTTCACTTATAGACTAAAGTCCTTAAAAATTAATTTTCGGTGTCGCAAAGTGGTATCAAAGAAGGTCTCCTTCTCAGCATAAGTTGCAGTCTAGAAGTTAGACTACAACGCTGGTTTTCAGTGGAGCCTAAGGTGAAAACACAAAATTAGTGTATATAATTTAAAATTTATGTAATAATTGTTTTTTTTTTATAAACTCTATTGCACAAAGTAAACATAACTGCATATTTTACCTGTTAGGAATAGGGGATATCATCCAGTCAACCAAATATTGTGAAAATAAATACACTTATCTAATTAATCACATTACCTAATGAACGATTTAAATATATTTACTTGTTAGATGAACATGTAAGTGAATATATTAAGTATACTTATTTAACAGAATTGAAGGTAATATACTTAGATAATAATATAAATATATTAAAACTTAAAATACACTTTTTCAATAAGGTTGTTGTTGATATACAAAATCATCGTTTCAATAAATTTAAAGATATTATAAAACAGATACTTATTAAGAAAGCATATTATAAAATATCAGATTATTTAGATGATAAACATTCATGGACATAACCAGCCTATTTCACAATGAATAATGAAATATTATAATATAAAATAATAATTTAGTAATATAAAAACCTATTCTTTAAAAAGAGCAACCTCACGAGTTTCTTGCTTGTTCTTCTCAGAGGAAAATTGCCTTTTGAACAAGCAGTAGCTTTGAAAATGTAAAATCTAACTATTTTAAGTGTATCCTGTGTACCTACAAAATAAAGCACTTTTGAATTGATTTGAAACACATTCGTTTCGTTTTTATACACCTCTGTTTTGGTTTTTAGTATATAGTGTGTGGAATAAATGCCCAATAAAAAAAACAGCCAGAAGTTGCAGCGAGAGTGTAAACTGATACAATAAGTAAATGTCCTCTGTCCCTAAGGCGAGAAGGAATCTTTTAAATTTAAATTTATTTAACAAATAACACGGTGAACCCGAGTTACACAATGAATGTAAAAATACTCATATAAATAAAATAATAAATAAATAAAAGGTATTTATTCATCACAAAAAAGAAAAAAACACAAGCATACATAGAATCGAGAACCACAGTATTGTGATGAATGGGTAGGGACTCAGCAGTGTTGCTGATTTTCAGTCCCCCCCCCCTGTAGAGTAGTTGTTGCCACCAAAGACAGTACGGGCGACTTTCCAATGGCTAACGACTTTTTTTTTTACATATATTTTTGTTTTTAAGTTTAGGCGTGGCTCTGGACAATGTAGAAATTAAATTAAAATGTAAGAAATAAGGAATATGCATTATGCATGTTTCGTATTATATGAGTTGTAATTCAGCATTCGAAATGATGAGTATTGGTGTAATGTATATGTATGAAACCTCCCCCTACCCTCAAGGGGAAGGAAAAATCAATTGAAAATCAATCAATTAAACGTCAGGTAATTGGTTACCGTCATCTACCCGGCCGGCCAACCGGAGCGGCGCAATAACAGGGCCCGTCGGACCGGAAACTATTGCCAAGGGGAAATGACACTACCTTGTGGTATGTCGTAGGGAGATCTAATTAATTTCTGAGTACGAGCTCTGAAATACTACTAGGAAGTAGTTGAGATAATAAATAATAATAATAAATAAATAAATATTTCGGACACTTACACCAATCCACCAAAATAAAATTTCTGACTATCTGAATGATAAGCAAGCATGGACATAGACCGCTCGGCGATATTCAGCCTAATTATACAATATAATATAATTGTAACCCAAACTTGTTTAAAAGAGCAACCCTTGAGTTTCTTGCTCGTTCTTCTCTGGGGAATCTGCTTTGCGAATGAGCAATAATGTCAATAATTTTAATATTAAGATAAAAAATGTGACGTTTTCAAGTGATAATCTTTATCCTACGAAATAAATATTAAAAAAAAAAATCATCTAGTCCCAAACTAAGCAAAGCTTGTGCTATTGATACTAGATAATGGATAAACATACATAAATATTTATTTAAACATCCAAGACTCTGGAATAAATGTTCGTATTCACCACACAAACATTTACCCCTCGCGAGATTCGAACCCGCAACCGTTGGTTTTTGCTGATAGGGTCACTATCGACTACACCAACCGGTCGTCGATGTTGTTCATATATTCTCCTTTAAATAAATAAAACATAATCAATCTAAACCAATAGAGACATAATTTTATATTTATATCATATTGGTTAAATAAATAAATAAATATCTTTGCACATACACACAGCGCCATCTAGTTCCACACTAAGCAAACTAGGCTTGTATTATAGATACCAGATGGTTGATTAACTACACAAATACATTTTTTTTTGTAATTAAATACATATATAAATGAAAAACATCCATAACTCGGGAACACAAGTCCCTATTCATCATACAAACATATGCTCTTAGCGGGATTCGAACCCGCGACCTTTTGGTATAGCAGCAGAGGTTCTAACCACTACACCAAATAGGTCGTCAATTATATGATATATATTATTTTTATATATATTTTAAAGGTTTTAATTAGGCATTGATACCTGTCAAACTGCTAAACCACATAATCCCATTGGCATTTGAATTTGTAATAGATATTATAAATTCAAATGCCAATTCTCAATGTCCACCACTGTTTACTATAGTTATAGGTGATTGTATCAACTATTATGGACCTTATTGTATGGAGAGTAAATGATTTATTATTATTACAATAACCCATTTCTAGACCAACGTTAAACTCATACTTTTAACCGCCTCCGTGGCTCAATGTAAACAACATTGGGTTTACGATTCGGAGGTCGCGGGTTCGATCCCCAGCGGGGTACATGTTTAAGTACTCGGTTTGGTTGGTGGTAGGGCATTTTAAATATCCGCTTGGCTAGCTACCACCATCTTATCCAAATCTGTTGCTAAGCAGCAATGTTAATAGCATTGTTGTAATCCAGTTGTCAGAGATAAGATAGCCAGTCTCCCCCAAATGTGTTGGGGTTTCCGGGTCAGTACGCTTCCACCTTCGACCTCATCTTCACTTAACATCAGGTGTGATTGAGGTCAAGTACGAAGCCGTCGTATATAAAAAAAAAATACGTCAAAGCCAAAGCTCATCTAATTCTTTTGTATGAAAACAGGCCATCATATAGATGCCTCTCTAGATGATGGCCCTCAATCTCGCGTGCAATTGTGGGAAGACCTCTCACTACCGATCTTTATAACGCCTGCAGAGAAGCTTCCATCAGGTCACGATCTGGAGTGGCCCGTATGGACATCACTCAATAGACTGTGTACCGGGGTCGGTAGATGTCGAATGAACATGTCCAAGTAGGGCTACACGGACGATAACCGGTGCTTGTGGGACACATCACAAACTATGTGGCATTTTCTATGCTGACCATGTACGCTACAGGACCTTTACGATGCCTCAAACAATGCTGTATGCGTGGCCGCAATCTGGACCTCAAAAATTTTATGTCATTG
This sequence comes from Oegoconia quadripuncta, assembly GCA_949316235.1. NCBI lineage: Eukaryota > Metazoa > Arthropoda > Insecta > Lepidoptera > Autostichidae > Oegoconia > Oegoconia quadripuncta. The sequence goes on along the minus strand of OX438750.1, from coordinate 11,873,203 downwards.
CCATCGACTCGCTAAGATAGCTAAGATCGCTAATTTAATTCTTATGGTCGGTCTATATCGGCACGTACTATGCCAATAACTTCTATTTCACTTACGTAATATGCACTGTTTTTCTCCTTACAGTAAAAAAACTGTTTTAGTCGGCTACTATTTGTACGTGTATGGTATTAGTGCACTTTTAGTTAGAGGCCCATCCATTCCAGTTTGGTCCAATAGAGGAGAAATTTTTATTTCTAACGAAGCGTACAGTTTTTTTGCTCGTTTAAACTGTTCGACAGTTGTTTTTAGTTTTAACTAGGTATTGAAAATTTTCATAGGCTTTTCCTTCACTAGTGACAAAAACATTTTCATGTACGTTTCACTTGATATACCATGTTTGTAGTCAGTGTTCGTGGTTCTGATTAATTTGTGCTTGCATTGTATACAAGCTTCGCCCGATTTTTATTGGTTTATGAAATGTAAGGCTTAGAAATTGATCGATGGGAGAACTTATGTCCATTAGTGGACTTTAATCGGCGACTTGTTAAAAGGTCGCGGGCTCCAATCCCGCTAGGGACATATGTTTTTCATTTCATTTATACATATATGTAATATACATAAGAAATGTAATTGTATACATATATTAACGACTGGTAACCATAATACAAGCATAGTTGCTTAGTGTGGTATTAGATGCATAGCACCATCTAATGTGGAAATGTATGTGGAAAAATACTTATTTATTATAATAGGCGATTGATATTTTTTTTATGCATACGTAAGAACCAACTCGTCCCTTTCCGTGGGTGTTGTAAAAGGTGACTAAGAGATTTTCCACCAAAATACATCTAACGATTTGTACGTTCCAAAAGTTATGGGACTACTCCGTCAGGTGTGCATTTCAATTAATTTCGTAAGGTGAACCAATACTTAGAACACCCAAACACAAATTCTTGGGATATCTGAGATAAAAATCGTGACGTGTATGTTTATAATACCACAACCATTGACCAGATAGAGCATAACGTAGTTTTTAAAAGCCTTTGGGTATCTGGTGACCACCAATAGAAATACAGCAGTCATCATCAAAAGTAGCCAACCCTGTAGTTGAAAATCGTACACTGAATATTTAACGTGCCCTCCTAAGCACGGAAGCATTCGTATTAAAATTCCACTAGCGGTCACCCATCCGCGCTATATGAAATGAAATGAAAATCATTTATTCATGTAGGCAATACAATATGCACTTATGAACGTCACTTGTTTTTAAACTACCACTAGCTCGGAACGCGACCACTACTGAGAAGAGCTAGCGAGAAACTCAGAGGGTTTATCTCTTTTCAATCAGTCATTTACAATCTAGAAAGCTTACAACAATTTTTATATATCGTGTAGAGGAGCCGTTTAATCCCATGGATTACTATCATTAATGTAGTCTGAAATTTTGTAATATCCCTTTTTACATAATTTTTGTTTTATAATAAGTTTAAATTTATTAAACGGAAGATTCTGTATATCCATAGGAACCTTGTTGTAGAAGCGCACACATTGACCTCTGAATGACTTACTAACTTTACTAAGTCTTCTAAAAGGTACAGGTAATTGATTTTTGTTCCTTGTATTGACATTATGTCGGTCACAATGTTTCTCGAATGAATATATATTTCTCTTAACATATACAAGATTTTCATATAGGTATATATTGTGAAGAAAATGTTAATATTAATTTCTTTAAATATTTGTCTTAATGTATCTCTAGACCTTAATTTATAGATTGCACGAATAGCTCGTTTCTGCAAGACAAATATGCTGTCATTGCTTAATTTCGCTAATCGAACACGAATAGCGAATGCATTTGCAAAATACAGCAATGCTAATTACCAATGTATCATGTAAAGTCAATGGCCAATACAAGCAACATAAACCCATATGTAAAGTGTAAACAAGACCCAAAACTAATATTAATCGCGTTATGTTAAACCCCAAGCCAGGGTTCTTCAAAGTTATTGACTTATGGACCGCACTGTTCCTTTAGTTGCTATTGAAATAGCTATCCCGTTAGCTTGTGTTTATATGAATCAAATCAAATCGCAAATGCTTTTTGTAAGGTACACAGGGTACACTTCTGACTATTTTAGTCAGATTTTACATTTTTAAAGTTACTGCTTGTTCAAAAGGCCATTTTCCCCTGAGAAGAACAAGCAAGAAACTCGAGAGGTTGCTCTTTTAAAAAAAAGGTTTTTATATTACAAAATTATGAATTATTATTTTATATTATAATATCTCATTATTAATTGTGAAATAGCCTGTTATTTCGCATAATGGCTGGGCTGGTTATGTTCATGAATGTTTATCATCTAAATAATCTGATATTTTATAATATGCTTTCTTAATAAGTTTCTGATTTACAGTATTTTTGTTTTCAAGTAATTTTGCATTACTTGAAAATGAAGTTATTAGATATATCGAGATCCAAGATGTCGCGGGCCGTAGTTTAGGGTCCCTGCCATAACCGATACAGATGGCACTTTATAACCAGTCGCGAAGTTTCCCTGAATGTGTAATGTGGCCTTAAGTCCGGGGTTCGGTTCCCGACAGTATCGAAATTTACTGTGTTTGATAATGTGATTTGATTAAAGGTTCATTTATTCATTGGATTATGATCTTATGGGATTTGGGTTACCCTTTGAGGTTGTTATAGTTAAGGTATGGTCGATCCAACTGAAACAGACTCACTCAGACGATAAGTTGTTTGAAATTGTCTAAACAGTTAAAGTTTTCTTGTATATGGCAGTTAAGACTTTTCAAGTTAACACAGTTTATACAATTTTGACCTTTGTGATCAAAGGATTTAAAGTTTTAATTTGGATAATGTTGGATTCATGTTAATCGACTTTGCGTAGTTTCCCGAACGCCGCCATCTGAGATGAATCCGTCGATAAGCCTCTCTTTCGAAGCTGGAGTTATCAAGTTACCAGAAGGGTTCGTTCCGAGTTGAATTTCAAGACCTAATCACTTCCATATCCTTCCCAAAAGTAGCGATTTCAATAGCGTGGAGTCTCCATATCACAATGACTTTGCAACCCTAGCCGTCAGCACAACAGTCGACTTCCCAGAGAAGAACGAGCAAGAAACTCTGGGGTTGCTATAATTTATAATTCATATATCCGATATCGTTAAGTTTGTCAATTTAAAAAGTTTATCAATGGTGATATTAGTTACCTCAGGACGCGAGTCCATTCGAATGTCTTTTAAAATTAAAAGCCTGTCATTGGCACATATCCCTTGCATCTTTAGTTAACGGAAGGGATTTTCTTACTGTCAGGTACCCAGTGTATGTCTGAAGTCACTACAGCATCGGTCCGTAGTTCCACAAACAACACAAACGGCCCCAGCTCCAAACTTAAAATATACATTGCTATAGTTACTCGGGGGAACTTTTTGAATAGTCACTCGAGTTCCCGGTTGAAATAATAGTGAGTTTGCGTGATTGTAGAATTTGTAGACTAGGAGTTATTTGAAAGCCCCAACCCGCAGCTGAGGTCGGGAAAAGAACAATTCGATTGTATTAAACAGAATGTTGAATTTGAACGGTGAATGGATTAAAAGGTGCGCTTTTGTATTAGTTCTCCATGCGTCTAACCGCCTCCGTGGCTTAATGTAAACAACATTGGGTTTATGTTTCGGAGGTCGCGGGTTCGATCCCCAGCGGGGTACATGTTTAAGTACTCGGTTTGGTGGGTGGAAGGGCATTTTAAATGTCCGCCTGGCTAGCTACCACCATCTTATCTAAATCTGCCGCCAAGCAGCAATGATAATAGCACTGTTGTGTTGGGGTTTCCGGGTCAGTACGCTTCCACCTTCGACCTCATCTACTTAACATCAGGTCTGATTGAGATCAAGTACAAACCCGTTGTGCATAAAAAAAAATTAAAAAAAGTTTAAGGGAACAATCTAGATCAGTCACTTAGATTCGTTATGCCAGTTTAAACATATCCTTTTACGGAATATAAGAATGATGAAATTGCACAGCCTTAGTCATTTGTCAGCCAATATTTTATAGATAAACGATGAAGGAAAACATCGTGAGGAAACCTGCATGCCTGAAATAAGAGTTGTAAGGCATGTGAAGTCCCCAACCCGCATTGGGCCATCGTGGTGGACTATGGCTCATACTCCCTCATTATACGAGGGAAGGCCTATATCCCTGTAGTGGGATGTTTACGGGCTGAGATGATGACTTCCATCTTTGGATACTAGGAACGTAGAGGGTTTATCGTTGATGTAACATTTGCATTAAACATTTGGCTCGTCATTCATAATTCGAACTGTGTGTAATTCCCTTACGGCGTCAGTTTTTCCAAAATCCTACAATCTTTTGATGTGCAAGATAGGCATTTATATCTAGACGGACATTTACTGAGATCGCGTGCTACGTTTTTTTTGTATGATTGACTGGAATCGAATTTGACCACAATCTCACTTGATGGAAACTAACGATGTGGTCGAAGATGAAGCACGCGATCCCAGTAAATGCCTATTCACTCTGTTCTCGAAGATCCCAAAGTTGTAGGATTCAGGAAAGACTAACGCAGGAAAGATTTTTAACCACATCAGCAGAGATTGTGGTGAAACACGTTTGGTTCATCAAAAATTACAATCTAGATAGACTTGGAGTCTGAAAAACATTAAATTCGGATTAAAGGTAAGTCTGATTGATCCAAGTTAGGTATCGCATATCTGAGAAAGATATTCTGCGGAATTTGCAAATGTCGCTTTGAATCTATACATTGAAGGGTTCATTCCGAGTCGAAATAAAGAATATAGTTAAGCTGAATATGTCCATGCTTGCTTAACATCTAAATAATTAGCCATTTTTAATAGCCTTTTGCACAAACGAGTACTTTCCGTTTAACGGTTGTTTTAAATTTCAAAGTCAAATTTTGAAAGTACGAAAAAGGTGAATGTCGTGTCGTACCATGAGGTTAAATCCGGAGGGCGGAAAGCAGAGAGACGTGGTCATTACTCCACCGACAAGAGCATAGCTCTTAAATTGATGAAGAAGAACACAGGTAAAATCACACCTTATAATCATCTTGTAAGTTTCTATTTCATTTTGTTAATATATTTCATAATATTCAGTCTATCACGTCAACCAATCACGAGATCCAATCACGCAGAGAAGCAATCAGTTACAGATGATACAAAAGCACGTGTAGCATCAAACTAACAAATCACACGACTAGTATTAGCATTATCATCTCAATTCTAACGCAATTTATATTCATAGCGCGGTCGTTTGTCGCTTGTCATATTGTATGGCCTAAGCGATAAAAGTATGGCGCTAGACACTATCTAAGATATTTAAGAATAACAAGTCTTCATTACACAGCCTCTTCTCACTGGGTATGGGCCATAATAATAATAATAAAAAAAACTGAGTTACGAATTTAAAATAAATAGGAATGTACCATTTATATATATGTGTGTGTGTGTGTGTGTGTGTGTGTGTGTGTGTGTGTGTGTGTGTGTGTGTGTGTGTGTTTGTTTGTTTGTTTGTGTGTGTTTGTGTTTGTGTTTGTGTGTGTGTGTGTGTGTGTGTGTGTGTGTGCGTGTGTGTGTGCGCGCGCGTGTGTGTGTGCTAATGTTTATGTGTTTCAGTGTACGTGTGTTTTTATGTGTGTGTGTTATGAGGGTGTGTGCATGCGTGTGCGCGCGAGCTGGTTGCCTTCTATGACACTATCATAAAGTTTTCCACTCAGAACCCAATACTGCTGATGTGCGAATGTAGTACGACTATGGACAGGGGGGCTCACCGGTATTCCCTGACGTTTTTGAGCTGTGATATTGCCCAGAGGCAGGGCAGAATGTTTGAGGAGAATTGTATGGAGAACAAACAGATGTCTGACAGTAAGCACTTTAAGTCGGAATACAGGGCGGTAGTGGATAGAAACGAGGTTTAGAAGGCATTACTTTAAGAACTGTACTCTCTCCAGTTCTAGGAAATGACGTTTAAAAGTTGTTTGGCACAAAGCAGAATACGCCGTGGCTAGTGTCTCTCTGTCGGCTGATCCGTGGTCTACCCCTACCAACACTACCATTCACATTAGCTGCGTATATCTCTTTCGTAAGTCTTCTTTCATTCATCCTCTGCACATGTCCAAACCATCTCAGCATACTTTTTTCAATCTTTGTCACTGCGTCTTCTTTCACACTTCATCAACTACCTAATTACACTATTCCTGATTATGACCTTACCTATGAAATTGGCGTTTTGTTTGAAGAATTTCAATAGGACTGTTTTCTCCATACAAACATTTTTGATTTTTTTTTGGGAACGGCAAATCCAAATTTATCTAAACTTTGTGTGTATTATCGGATAACATTAAGTTAAGTATAGGCAGAGTTAATTTTTAAAAGTAACCGCTTTATAAAAGTTTCAGCGAATCTAAGAAATGATTATGGGAAGCACATGAAAGGAGTTCTGTTCAATTTTTTTTTATTATGTGATTTAGCCCAGAAATTAAAAAATATTTCATGTGAAACTTTGAAATAATATTCCATTTTCCAAATAAAAAACAAATTTGGATATAGCTTTGAAAATCGCAGGATTTGGTACATATGATTAACGAAGAAAAAAAAACTCCAATTTCATTTGTCTCTAAAATATGTTCCAAGTTTATAACTTGGCCCAACCTCGCGCCAAATAGCGAGATATCTTTCACATATGAAATATGTTATCCAAATGTAGTTAACACATCAAAGTGACGTCGGTAGTTAGTACGTGTCGGGTTCGCGTGTGACGTACATTCTGGAGTGTTTCCTTATTGTACGCTATACGAGTAATACCAATTTGAGGAATGGTATGGCTGGTACCTATGGTAATTGGGATTGGATATATCTCGTTTATTAAGTACGTATAATCGTATTCTGATATCAAATTCTACTATCCTCTGTACATCATAGTTACTAAAAATATGGCCGTTGAATTTAAGGCAAATCAGCCCTTAGTTTTTTTTTATGCATTACGGGTTGGTACTTGACCTCAATCACACCTGATGTTAAGTGAAGATGAGGTCGAAGGTGGAAGCGTACTGACCCGGAAACCCCTACACATTTGGGGGACTGGCTATCTTATCTCTGACAACCGGAACACAACAATGCTATTAACACTGCTGCTTGGCGGCACATTTAGATAAGATGGTGGTAGCTAGCCAGGCGGACATTTAAAATGCCCTACTGGGGCTGGGGATCGAACCCGCGACCTCCAAATCGTTAAAACCCAATGTTGTTTACATTGAGCCACGGAGTATAAACACATATGAAAAGACGTACGTTTTGAAAATGATGATAGAAGGAATTAATCGATGGTACTATGATATTTTCCAATATAAATATAACTTTGCACATACACACAGCGCCATCTAGTTCCACACTAAGCAACTATGCTTATATATGGATACGAGATGGTTGATAAACTACCCAAATACATTACTTTTTGTAAATAAATACACGCTTAAATGAAATAACTCGGGAACACATATCTGTATTGAGCCACTTATCAAGTATTAGGTCCTTACCTATGAAATTGGCGTTTTATATGAAGAATTTCATTAAGACTGATTTCTCCATACAAACATTTTTGATTTTTTTTTTGGGAACGGCAAATCAAAATTTAGCTAAACTTTGTGTGTATTATCGGTAACATTAACTTAAGTATAGGCAGCGTTAATTTTTAAAAGTAACCGCTATATAAAAGTTTCAGCGAATCTAAGAAATGATTATGGGAAGCACATGAAAAGAACTCTGTTCAAATTTTTTTATTATGTGATTTAGCCCAAAAAATTAAAAAATATTTCATGTGAAACCTTGAAATAATATTCCATTTTCCAAATAAAAAACAAATTTGGATATAGCTTTGAAAATTACAGGAATTGGTACATATGATTGACGAAGAAAAAAACTCCAATTTCATAGGTAAAGACTTTTTTTAGCTTTCAGTTTCAATGCGTAGGTACTATCACCTTATGCTTGTATGTAACTGCACAAGTATACCGTACTGTACCTTCACAGCTCAGTAAGTATCGATCAGCAGCCACCGGACTGGACGTACGTTCAGTATATCTCGGGTGGAAGCTCATATAACATTTATACGCTGCCGTTTCCATGCGGATCTAGTTACATTATTACGGGTTCGAAACAGAAATGTATTTCCAGTTTAATGGGTTCGTTTACACGGTTACGTACATCAATAGACGAAAGTCACTGTTGAGTGAGTCCATAAATTTTCAGAACGCCAAAGACATGAAACACCGTGTGGATTTTTAAACATCAATTGTTCACTTGGTGTGGACCCGCCTATTGACATACAATTAACGACTCGCTAAGAAGAATTATCGCTCATTCTCAATTCTCCCCAGAAGAGAATGAGCAATAAACATTGGCACCGACTTCGAAAGATATTTTTTCAGAATAATAATAATTAGGACAGTCAACATAGAAAATAACTGATTGAGAGATTTTTTTTATGGTTAACTGGATATGCGTTTGTCCACAATCTCACCTGATGGGAAGTGACGTTGTGGCCGAAGATGAAGCACGCGATCTCAGTAGATGTCTATTCACCCTGCTCTTGAAGATCCCAAGATTGTAGGATTCAGGAAAGACTGACGTCGGAAGAGAGTTCTATGCCTTGGCTGTTCGCATTATGAATGAAGAGTCGAACCGCTTAGTGCAAATGTTCGGTATGTTAACTACATACGGGTGGAAATAGTCCGAAGATGAAGATACGAGCATTCCAATAAAATTATTTTTTACATTGTAGTGGATGATTCAGTGGAGTCAGGTTTTCTTTGTTAAAAAGTTTTTATTTTACACTTTTTAGTATTTTAGCGTGCTTGCCAATCTTCCAAATCCATATGGCGACCCTTATCGCGCTTTATTGCTAATCACACCGAACTTCTCTACACTATTTCCATACAAACCCATACTGAATCTACTCGCAGTTTGCCTATGCATAAACTACACAATCGTCGAATTATGTAATGCTATTGTGCTGTTTATCATGATTACAAAAAAAATTACTGAACTGATTGCGCTGAAATGGGACCAATTTGACGGTATCGCCTTTCACGTGCAAAAAGAACCAAGTGAATCAACCGCCATGGTTCTGAGATATAGAAATGAGTAGAGAGAAGAATTTTGAAGTCGATTAAAATAGCACGACATTACTTGTTTAAGGCAAAGATCATATTGGTGAATTGTTATTAACTAGCTCTCCGCCCGCGGCTTCGGCTGCATGGAATTTTATTTTTTAAATATCCAATTATTATTATTAAGAGCCCATAGTTGCCCACTGCTGGGCAATGGCCTCCCTCATCTATTTCCAGTCGTTTTTGTTCTTGGCGAACACAAACCATCCCTTATTAAAGCTGTCAAGCTCGTCTCTCCAAAAAATATCCTATTAGAATAAAAGATATCCTATGTTTTAATCCTGGGAATATTCTACCTATACACCAAATTGCATCCCAATCGCCATTTTGCCGTGATTGAACAACAAAGAAACAAACAAACATCCAAACCTTTAGTTAGATCTTTGGGTATCGCCTAGTACGCACCTTTTTTATGCACAAAACAGAAGATGGGGTTTCTGGGTCACTACGGTTCCACCTTCGGCGTCATCTTCACTTAACATCAGTGTGATTGAAGTCAAGTGCTAAGCTTTTTTGGGATAGGACTAGCTATCTTATCTCTGACAACCGGAACACAACAATGCTATTCACATTGCTGTTTATCAGCAGGCTTAGATAAGATGGTGGTAGCTAGCCAGACGTACTAAACATGTACCTCGCTGGGGATCGAATCAACGATCTCCGATTCGTAGACTCTGTTGTTTACATTGATCCAAAAACCTCAAAAAGAGGCGTCGAAAAACTTTCAGGTTTGTGTATTTGACGTAATTAAATTTCTATTTATTTCTATTTAACACCTGATTGCATATATAAGTATACAAACATACATTGACAAACATAGGACAGAAATTACAATACACAAAAGGCGAGCTTATCTCTGTAAGAGATTTCTTCCAGCAAACCCTCGGAAGGGAAAACGAATTTAAAGTTTTTTATTGCAGACAAAGATCGATACTTCAAATATAGAACAATACATTAACAAAACATCACTGTTATAGGAACACAATTGCCAAAAGACAAAACATTAAGATTTATAGCAATAATGGTTTGATTATAGGACTATTTTATAAGACCAAAAAATATATAGATATTACACACAATAAATACATAATATAAAAGCATATATACTAAAATATATATTAATAAATACTTACGTATAATATAATATATTTCTATAAATAGGCTGACTGAGTTACTGAGACAACTTGAGATAGTGTTCCTTTGGGATTGGCTATCGCGTATATCAGTGGGAATTAAATATTAAGAGAAACAAATTTTGTCTCTTGAAATTCTTAACTTGCCTTAAGCGACTCGTACCACATACATCCTCACTCTGTATGACTTGGCAGTGCTCACACACTTAACTTCATGTTACAGCAAGAAGTTAGTTTTATACTGCCTCACAGTTATTTAACTTAGTTAAGTTGCTGCGACGATCTCGGTGTACATTTTAATGTTTAATTCGTATTTAAAGTTGCTCAATTCATTCCCGACGCAAAAAGTGGTGAGTTGTGAGTTATACTTACGCAATTTTTGTATACAGGCTGTAACTTTAAGTCTGTTGACAGAAATGGGGAATGAAAGTCGCAATAGCTGAGCTTAGTAGTTAAGAGGGTTTACTCGTTTAGTGGCTCCCTCATTAATATCAAATACTAACAAACACTCGAACAAACTTAGAAACTCTGACTGTACTCCCACTAGGGGCATATGTTTGTATGATGAATACGGACATTTTATATTTTACTAGCTTTCCGCCCGCGACTTCGTCCGCGTGGAAGATTCCATCAAAATTGGTTCAGCAAAAACAATTGCCTATATGTCAATCCAGGACCTAATCTGTCTACCACCCAAATTTCATCCATATCCGTCCAGCCGTTTAGGCGTGAAGAGGTAACGAACATACATACATTTTTTTTTATATTTTTTTTATATGAGAGGGCGGCAAATGAGCATGCGGGTCACCTGGTGGAAAGCAATCACCGCCGCCCATGGACACCCGCAACACCAAAAGGGTCACAGAAGCGTTGCCGGCCATTGAGGAAGGTGTAGGCTCGTTTCTTCAAGGTTCTAATGTCGTACTCGTTCGGGAATACCGCTGCCGGAAGTCCGTTCAGGGTGGTCGTGCGAGGTAAGAAGTTTCTTGAGAAACGTACAGTGGTAGACTTCCACTCATCCAAGTGATGTGGATGGAAATTTAATTTTCGGCGAGAAGTGTATCGGTAAAAGTTCTTCAGAACACTCCCCATGAAATATGCGATAGAGAATGCAGAGGGACGCGACGTCTCTTCGCAACGCCAGGGGATCCAGTCGGTCAGTGAGACTCTCTCGGCCGACAATTCGGACTGCGCGACGTTGAACGCGGTCAAAAGGAAGATGCGTGTACTGAGGTGCCCCAGCCCGTAGGTGAGAACAATACTCCACGTGCGGCCGAACTTGCACCTTATAAAGTTGAAGGCGGTGAGCCGGCGTGAAGTAACGAGCCGCTCTACTGAGGACACCTAACTTTTTGGAGGCCAACTTGGCCTTATCCTCCAGATGACCGGGGAATTGTACGTTACTAGAGATGTTCACTCCGAGAATCCCAATACTCAGCTTAACGTCAAGGGGAGTGCTCTGAAATTGAAGAGACAGGAGAAATGGAATCATCTTTGCGGTGAATGCGCAAACTTGTGTCTTTTTAGGGTTAAACTTAACTAGGTTGAGAATGCCCCAAATAGAGACTTGGTCAAGTGAGGTCTCGATTTTAGAATAAGAATAAGAATAGTTTATTATGAACGCCACAACACGATGCAAAAACAAAGAAGTAGTAAATTATAGCTAAAACAGAAATACAATTATGAAGAACATCCCGACAATGCTGTCACGTGTTGCGGCGTGCACAAATGGGTTAGCACTCAGCTCATGCTGCGACGAATCACAGCGCTGGTTTTCAGTGCCCCCAAATGGCCATTTTAGACATAAGCTTGTCCCGACATACACACAAACTTTCGTATTTATAATATTAGTTAGGATATGCAATGCATATTTCTGTAACAATTTTGTGTACAATAAAGATATTAAAATATAAGACATTTATTCCCGAGTTATGGCTGTTTTTCATTTATATATGTATTTATTTACAAAAAATATGTATTTGTGTAGTATATCAACCATCTAGTACCGATAATACAAGCTTAGTTGCTTAGTATGGAACTAGATTGCACAGTGTGTACGTGCAAAGATATTTATTAATTTATTTAATATAAAAAAGAAAATAGGTACCCAATGTTAACCGAAATATAGTATTTTCTTTCCATTTCTGTCTAACGCTTTAGATAGATAGATAGCTCCTGTTACCAGTTAATAGCTCTCAATGTGACCGCGCCCTTATTTCATTTGATATACCCGTAGACATATTATAAATGCAAAAATTTGGATTGGATATTGGAAAATTTGTTGCTCAGTCAAGGCGGAAATTTGAATTAAATTTGGTAGAACATACCCTGGATTAAAATTAAGTTAGGATAAACAAATTAAACATATCCCCGATAAAATAAACCGTGCAGGCGAAGCCGCGGGCGGAAAGCAAGTCGATAAATCCCTTATTTATGTTTTGCATAACTCATGGCTAATGTGATTTTATCGACTGTATAAAGATAAAGAGGGTTCTTGGGGTAGTGAAAACAATATTTATTCTACTGTAACAAGGTGAGTCCAAAAGCAAAGACTAAACAATAAACCAAATAGTCAAAAAGACAGGTAAAAGGTAAAAAAAATATATAAAATGTAAAAAGTATACAATATTACTACAAAAAGGTGTCTATACAGCACAGCTAATATTAATCTTATTCTGCGAAAACAACATAATAACACCAGCAGCATTATCAGCTATTTCATAACTTTCCGATGTAACAATTACGGTCAAACAAATTGCTGGCAGAACCTAAACAAACGTCCAAGTAATGAAGCTAACAATATCACACGGTCTAATGGAGGGGCAAACAATGATCATGGACCAATGAGCAGGAGCCGTGGTGGGGAAAAACAAGGTTTTATTGGACAACGCTTATACACCGGGATCTGACGCAACTAGGGATTTCAACAATGAGCAGAGTTGCTCAGATTGAAAATTATAACAAATCATGTCCATGTTGATCATTATAACTTGTTATTTAAAATAATATAAGTATAATCGAGATATTGGAGAAAGTGGTACACTAGTACATTCATCGATAAATACAATATCATTACTGAGGATCATTAAGGTTTTAGGAGAAAAAGAAATACCACGACAGGAAATTTCAGACAGACAGAGTCAGTATTAGAGTGTGTGGACAATAACATCCTAATCACAGCAGTCTACTTTGATATCAGCAAAGCTTTTGATTTTGTTGACCACGACAAACTGGCAGATAAGTAATTTAAATATGGCATGGATTTGTTAGTTATTTGAAAAATAGACATTAATGTGTAGACATTATCAAAACAAGTAGAGAGGCAATCGGAACTTATCGGAGATGTGCTACTAGATCCAACTACATACTGAACAGTTGTGGAGTCCCTCAAGGTACTATACTAGGCCCATTGCTATTTTAAATTTATGTTACTGATCTACCAAAATGTACCAATCATGAATCAGTATTAATCGTTGATGTTACCATACCACCATTCTAAAAAAAGGTAATATAACAAATCTAAAAATATCAATATAAGAGAATTTGAAAATAACATTAATTCTACAATTAAAAATATTTTACATTGGATGAAAACACATAATCTCAAAGTCAATATTACTAAGACAAAATTTATGTAATTTGGTACCTACAGGAGTAAAACACTTGACATAAACGTGACCTTCAATGGACAATCGATACAAAGCGTGGAACACACAAAATTGCAATTGGAAATTTTATGTAGATGAATTTCAATTAGTATGTGATCGGTTTAGGTGGGTTTGCATTATGTTCATCACCATTTCGTCTACAGAGAGTGCTCACTTCACATATCATGCACATGTCGCATCCGTCTTGCATTACGGCCTCATTATACTGGGTGAAATTTAATTCGTGTAATTTTTGTTTACAGGTGACTTTACTCCTGATTACGAACAACTTTCCACTAGGAATCATAGCCGAATTCGATAAAAAATTTTCGATTACCCATACAAATTAAACAATTCTGAATCCACCTTAAGTATGGAAGTCCAAGAATTTTCGGTTTTCGGTTATCTTTCAAAATGAGCGATATGACAGTCGCATAGCAGCATTTTGAAATTTTCGCGAGATAACGTGTGGTCATTTTTTTTTATGCACAACGGGTTGGTACTTGACCTCAATCACATCTGATGTTAAGTGAAGATGAGGTCGAAGGTGGAAGCGTACTGACCCGGAAACCCCAACACATTTGGGGGACTGGCTATCTTATATCTGACAACCGGAACACAATAATGCTATTAACATTGCTGCTTGGCGGCAGATTTAGATAAGATGGTGGTAGCTAGCCAGGCGGACATTTAAAATGCCCTACCACCAACCAAACTGAGTACTTAAACATGTACCCCGCTGGGGATCGAACCAGCGACCTCCGAATCGTAAACCCAATGTTGTTTACATTGAGCGGTTAAAATCATGCTACTATTCACCATCATCATCAATCATTGGGTCCATCAATGTTTTCAAAATTTTTTAGTTACCCAAAAAGTATCAATGCTTCCTCCTCTAATTGACCGTTGTCCACAAAGACGAGTCTCAGTTGTACCCGGGTCGATGCCGATTGCCCGCAGATTGCCCTAAACCAATACGAGCAACACGCCTCATTTCACCGGGATTCTGTCGCGTTTTGCGTCTGTTTGGTTACCTGCCTCTGTTGACCAAGGATCTCGTGATTTGAATTATTGATAGGATTTCGTCAGTGCTGCCGTTGGGAGTACATTTCGATATTCATGTTTTAGGGTTTGGATTCGGTGAATTGAAATCGAAAGGTGTTAGACGATATCATTTTGTAACATTAAAAGTGGGAATGCGAGACTATCCATTGAAAGGTTTGTTTATTTTTAACCAATTTCAAAAAGAAGAAAACCAATCGAAGAAAGGGTTATTTTGAAAAAATCCATAACATCATCCACCCACCACTTTAACTTACTAACACGCTGGGCTATGTTAGTTGACACAATCACGTAGTGAAACGTCAAGCATCACCCTTTCTGTAACTCTATGCGTAACCTTGAACTTATGAGGCCCATAGTGTGAGACCACGTTTCAGTGCCATAAGTCACCACCGGTAACACACATTGATTGAAGACTTTGGTCTTTAAGCACAGGTATTTTGGATGACAAGACATTGCGCAGTTTTCCGAACTCTGTCAATCCTATGAAACAGAAAAATTATCAACAAAATCCGTTAAAAATAGCAGAAAATGTGGGTGAACATACATATAAAAAAATACTTAAACGACTAAGAAAACTCCCATAATTACATCAAAATTTGATGTAAAAAATAAAAAAATGATTAAATGATATTTAATAATCATTTATTTTACCTTCACGTTATAAAAGCAGATATCCAGGTAAGTTACATTGAATTGAATTGAATTGCGCTTTCTTTATCGCGGAAATTTGTTTATCCCGCGGGAACGACTCACTTTATCGGGATAAACAATATGCAATGTTTTAATCCAGGGTATGTTCTACCTATATACCAAAATTCATCCAAATCCGTTTCGCTGTGATTAACAAACAAACAAACTTTCACATTGGATTGAACCTAATTATTTCCATAAGTTATTTCAAATAGATAAATTTAAGTACCTTTTGCTTGGATAACCTGTTTGGTGTAGTGGTTAGCATCTCTGACCACTATACCAAAAGGTTGCGGGTTCGAATGCCGCTAGGGGCATACGTTTGTGTGATGAATACGGACATGTGTACCCGAGTTATGGATGTTTTCATTTATAATAAGTATTTATTTACAAAAAAAAATGTATTTATATAGTATATCAACCATCTGGTATCCACAACACAAGCCTATAGTTGCATACTGTGGAACTAGATGGCGCTGTGAACAAACAAATAAACAAACAAACATCCAAACTTTCGCATTTATAATATTAGTTAGATTGTCCTAACACGACGAACACAAAACCTCCTCCTTTTTGGAAGTCGGTTAATTACTTGCCTAATCGTATTATATTAGTCAGGGTTTGCCGTACCAATTCGAGTGTAATAACGTATGGGCAATTTAGGCTACCAGGGCGTCAGAAGTATAGGAGCGGCATAATTCAAGAATGACTTAATTTTTATCACACGGTGTTATGTCAATAAAACTAATAATTATGACAACACTACTTTTATTATCTGTATTATAGCCACCTCCACACTCCTCTAAGTTAGCAACACCAATAGAGGATCAAGTAAGTAAAAATATTGATCAAAAATGTAAGTTTAAGAGTAATATATATATATTTTTTATATTTAAAAGATATTCGCATTTTTTTTAGTCCCTTTTCCAGTAATAATAATAATAATACCAGAGGGCGGAGTGTAAGTTTTGTTTCGACTTAACTTTACTACCGCGTTCACGTTTACGTGACGATTTGTATGGAGAAATGTGCAGCGCCTCTAGCGGATAGTTTGCAAAACGATTTTTTTCATAGAGACTTTTTTCGTAAACGCAAACGCGATGGTAAAGTTAAAAACGAGACAAAACTTACACTTCGCACACAGTTCCACAGTAAGCAACTATAGGCTTGTGTTGTGGATACCAGAGGGTTGATATACTACATAAATACAGTTTTTTTGTAAATAATTACTTATTATAAATGAAACATCCATAACTCGGCTACACATGTCCGTATTCATCACACAAACGTATGCCCCTAGCGGGATTCGAATCCGCAACCTTTTGGTATAGTTGTAAGAGTTCCTAACCACTACATCAAAAAGGTCACAACAGTGTAAATGATATTTTTTTTTACAACATAAATAAGCATTTGATCGACAGTTCGTCATACCATTTTGATTGTTTTAACGATCCGGTTCATACGCAGTAATAAAAACTTTGTAGACCTGGAATATAATATTATGTTTAGTTCACCTGGAGTTTTTCAAATTTTCAATATACCCGATGAGTTTTTTTTACCGTAAGGAAGAAAATTGGGCATATTAGGTGAACTACATAATCTTATTCCACTGTCGCCCTTCCATCTTCGGACCACTAGACAGTGGGAGGGATTCCACCCATATATAGTTGTCTGGTTGATGCATCCCACGATCAGAGGCCTGGCCAATACTTAGTCAAAGAATCAACCTTGCTATACAGCTAGGCAACGCGGCCAGCCTTCTGGGTACCATTCCACCAACCAGAGACTTGGGGCTAGTTTTTTATTTGTGATTTTTTTTTATAATAAATTGTGTAATTATTGTTCATAACTATTGTACAAATGCACCAATAAAGGACATAACACAGCGGTTAATATACCGAGCATTCGCACTAAGAAGTTCGATTCTTCATTCATCACCCGAACAGGCATGGAACTCCCTTCCGGAGCCAGTCTTTCCTGAATCCTACAACCTTGGGATCTTCAAGAGCAGCGTGAATAGGCATTTACTGGGATCGCGTGCTTCATCTTCGACCACTTCGTCACTTTCCATCAGGTGAGATTGTGGTCAAACGCGAATCCAGTCAATCATAAAAATAAAGTGAAATAGAAGGTATTGGCAAAGGTAGTTTAATTTTCTTTTCAAATCATCGAATAAATCGTTGTCATTTGGCGGCCGCGTTTGTAGCCTATTACATATAATTAAATAAAAAAAAATAAAGAAAAAATATTTCGGACACTTACACCAATCATCTAGTCCCAAACTAAGCAGAGCTTGTGCTATGGATACAAGATAAACGGATAAACATACATAAATATTTATATAAACATCCATGACTCGGGAATAAATGTTCGTATTCATCACACAAACATTTACCCCTCGCGGGATTCGAACCCGCAACCGTTGGTCTCGCCCCCATTATATCATTAAATTAAATAAATTAAAAAATACTTAGAGAAAATATGAGTTATAAATATATTTCGCATTATAGGAATCTTGCGAATCTCTCCAGCATAATATCGTTTTGAGTCGACGATGGTATTGAAAAAAAAATACTACCTGTGCCAATAACTTCTGTTTCACTTTCCTATTCAATAAATTCTAGTTAAATTAACTCCCATTTTTAATATTTGTTAGACTGGTCCACGCCTCTGGAGATGTGAGAGAGCTGGTGCCTACTTTGCTCAGCAGCTGAGCTTATGCATTCAGCGGGGCAATATAGCGCTAGCGTACTAGGTACTATGCTCACGAAAGCGAGGTGGACGGCGTATTTTTTGTATAAGATATAGGTATTTTTAATTGTGTTTTACAAATTTGTTGTTTCATGTACATACTTAATAAATATTTGTTTATTTCCGTATGGTAAAAAAAACTCATCATGTATTATACCTTACGGATAATTCAACAACCATCAACGTACAAAGTTCGAAGACTCAATTGCGAAAGAAAAATAGCAAAGAAATGTGGTCTCATTTTATATTTTATTTATTCTCAAAAGGGTTCGCTATATTTGCACGCAGTAACAAGAAAGAGTATGTATAAGTACTCACCTACCTATTGAAGTACATCCAAGAAGAAAATAAACAATTGTTGTGTATTGGACAGACGGGCGTCACAATATGCCACGACAAACAAATAGTAAATAAATAAATATCCTTGGACATACACACAACGCCATCTAGTTCCACATTAAGCAACTATAGGCTTGTGTTGTGGATACTAGATGGTTGATATACTACACAAATACATTTTTTTTTGTTGAAAACATCCATAACACAAAAGCCACAGAGAAACAGACAGACTGATTTCAAACTAATTACACTTCTCTGTTTTCGTCTGAAAATAACCGGCTGTAATATAGAATTGACACAAACAGACAACCACGTGCGACGAAACTACAATAATTTCTGGATTTACTACAGAACGTTGAAAACAGTCTCAAACATGGAAAACACAAGATCTTCCTTCAATATTTCTCCACAATCCTGTTTAACATAAGACCATTTTCCCGGCAAAGTGTAAAGTTCCCGTGGGAACGCTAAAATGTCCCGGACCGGGGATAGTTTCGTCCGCCAGTTATCCCGCCAAATGAGGGATAAAAATTCTTGGAGAAAATTGAAATTGAAAATAACTTCTATTGAACTAACTTGCGCATTATTTTCTACTAGCTCTGCGTCCGCGACTTCGGCCTCGTGAATTTCTGAATAATATTACGTCGGTGTCTTAGCTAGTAAGACGCGGTCTCCCAATTTGGGAGTTCCGGATTCGATACCCAAGCAGGCCATGTACCAATGAGTTTTTATATTTAGTTTAATTACTTTGCATTTATCCGACTGGTCTTAAACGGTGAAGGAAAACATCATGAGCAAACATGTTTGAGAAATAAAAATTCAAAGGCTTGTGAAGAGTCCAACCCGCATTGGAGTGCCGCCGTGTGGTGGACTATGGCCCATACTCCCTCATTATACGAGGGAAGGCCTATATCCCTGCAGTGGGATGCATACGGGCTGATGATGATGAATTTAAGATAAAACTCAGTGACAGGTTCTTAGCTACATTTGATGTGAAAAGTCAAAAATATTTTATTCAACGTGTTCAATCCCAACGCTGTATGTATTCGAACATAATAAGTTGTCCAAACAACCTTAGCAAATGACGTATTTCCGTCTTAATAAAAATTACTTCTTCTTACTCGTACAGCCGTGAGGAGAACATCGTTCAGTGAGCTATAGTCACTGAAAATATTCCTGTACATTAACAGCAATTGTGTTATTGTAAAAGTTACCAATAGATTAATACAACTTAATACAGTCCATAAAGGTTTATGTGCATTTTATTAAATACCAGCGCGCACAAATGTTGGATGCAAAAATATCGCTTATTGAAAGTCAACATGTTATTACCCAAAAAGGAGGGTTATGCTTTTCGAGTGTAGGAAGAATACAATTATAAAATCGACACCTTATAGGGGCGTTCTTTGAAATTTAATTCTTAATTGAAAACCTGATCAAAACACACAGAAGCTTAGCCGTAAAAAATAAACATCCAAAAAAGTTAACCCGAATCAATTAAGCGAGGTGCAAACAATTTATAACCGCATCAGAGTCGGAAACGAATGAACGTGTGAAATGAACTCAATTAAAATTCCTTGTTCATTGCAATTCCGATATAAATGCGTCGGGCGCCGATTTATCGGTCATCGGATTACATCTGATGCCACTCAGGGCACGAAATTGTTGTTAATAAAATTTATTTCTCTATAAATGCGTACCTACCTATACAAAGCCAGCTCGAAAGGGGGATTGTAGGTATCCTTATACATACATAACGTCAAATTCAAATGCAAAATAGTTTAATTTAGTAAGTTATAAGAAAACATTTGAAATCGTCATGATATACAATTATCGCTCATTCACAAGGCAAACGAACGAGCACGAAACACAGGAGTTGCTCTTTTTAAATAAGTATTTTTTGTTGATTTATATACAAACTCTTTGTCTCAATAAATTTAAAGATGCTATAAAACAGAAACTTATTAAGAAAGCATATTATAAAATATCCACTATATGATAATCTTCCCTGGACATAATCAGATCGTTCGCATGCCAGGATATTTCACAATAATCAATAATGAACTAGCTAACTAATTTTGAACTAGCAGTAGTTTAAAAAATTTCAAATTGACTATTTTAAGTGTACTCTGTGTACCTACAAAATAAAGTATTTTTGACTATCGACTTTATGATTTAAAGTAAAATTACCGGCGACGTGAGACGTCTTAAATTTTAATTTGTTTAAATCCCGTTCGTACATAGTTGCAAAATCATTATGCGACGTTGCCGATTAGTGCGCCATGTAATGCGCTATTGCGTTCCGCTGTTGGTGGGCGACTGAGTAAGCGGCGATCATTTGACTTGGTTTTGTTCGGCAGCTGTTGCATGAACCAGGAACTTTTATGAAGTAAAAACACAATGCTGCCACCGCATTTTTCTGCGGGAACGCGATATTTTTTTTAGTAGTAGTGTAATACGTTTTTTACCGATTATCACCGCATTTTACCGTAAAATACCGTATTTTAACGCCGTAATTTTACCACTTTTCATCCATAATCACAACCCCATTTCTGGTGATTTGCTTGTACCCAACAAGGGTATCGAAATTTGGATTTTTCTATGCAATATCGAATGCTAATACATCCAAACTCGAGTAATTGATGCCTCATTAGATCGTATGACAAATAATCGAAAACTTGTTATATCGATGTGTGATCGGTTATGCATATTGCCACGCCAAGTGTAACTACCACTGTTCTATTATTCACACTAATCTAATACATTGGGGACTCCAGTAATGGGACATAACAGGTAACTTACCTATGCTAAATGCTCATAATTGTCTGAAACGGTGAGCTCATCAAACAACGGTGACGTCGCCCGAAGGCTGACAGACGGACAAATTACATAGTAGTCAGTTACACGGCACCATGTGGTGCATTATTCATGAGTACTAGTCGCTTTAGTGTAGGCTTCGGTTGATAACGATGTGTGACAGAAACGCACCACTTGGCACTTTCTGTTATCCTGGTAGTTATAATTTTGATTGATACAAAAAAAAACAAAGAAAGCCTGGCCTGCTACCACCGTCTTATCCGGGTCAGTGCGCTTGCACCTTAGACCTCATCTTCACTTAACATCAGATGTGATTGAGGTCAAGTACAAACCCGTTGTGTATAATAAAAAAAACGGGGTCTATATACCGCAATAAATATTAAATTAATGTTCTTATTGCAATTGTTAAACATGAGTAGAAGGAAAAAATGAGTAGATTGTTTGTTAAGCACAGGCTGCCGCCTATTTTAGGCATCAGTCTTCACACGTACTCACGAGACTTAAGTAACACTGTTATCCTGTACATTTCTCTAACCGTGAGTTTGTGAAGAACAAATAAAGATACATTTATTATTATTATTATTCTCTTTTAGAGCACCTTAAAGGGAGTGTTTCAGTAGTGTGGGCCTATCCGGCAACACACTAACCTACTATGGCAGGTTTAGATGACGCCGATCGATTGCTGTTGTGCGGAGAATAACAGCTTTCTGCATCTTATGCAGCAGAGTCGTCGGAAGGTCCAGCTTAAGTAGACCCTCCGACAGACCCTTTGGAATAACACCAGTGCTGGAAAGAATGAGGGGCACCACCGTTACTTCCCTCTGCTGCCAGACTTGCCGAATCTCCTCGGCAAGCTGCTCGTATTTCTTCAGCTTTTCCTCGGTATACCCCTTGATGTTGTGTGTGTTGGGTATACCGATGTCTAGCAGCCACGTGGAGCTCCTCGCCCTATCCACCATTATTTATTATTATTATTATTATTTGTACATTTTGTACAGAAAGTGATGAACAAAATAAAGTGAAATGTACTTTGTGTGATTTACTATTACTTCGTGGTGGTGGTGGCCGTACAGCGTCTACAGCTACTTTGACCAACCATGTTAGGGTGAAGCATAACCTAGAATTTGCACAAATGCAACATCCTCTTCATATTATGGCTAATCCATATCTAATCCTGTATTAATGCTTCAACCTTAATCACAACCACGCCGAAGGAGGTAACGTCTCTTTGTCAAGTTTCTTAGGGTTCAATTGATATGGAAAGTTGATGACCTAAGCGCTCAAATTATTCACAGAACAATATCAAAATAGTTCAGTTATTTCAATATTTTCTTGTACAGAATATTCGACATTGAACCGAATATCGGTCCAATGCCGAAACGTGAAACGAATTTTGGCCCATCCCTAGTAAGTTTCTATTTAAGAGTTTACAGGATATAAATATAGCCGGTACTCTTCCTTCCAGTTTAAAATAAATTAATAAAACTGTACTGCTTAGGTTGGTTAGGTTATATTAGGTTGCTTTGAATACCTTCTTGGAGCCCGACGCATTGGAGCCCCCCTCTGTGCAGCATAGTTTCCTACAATGCAGGGATATTCGCCATAAATGGCTCCGACCGTACTTAAAATGGAATCAGACGAAAAAATCAGACTAGGCTGTATGGATTACTGTCCTTTGCCTCCCATCTCAATGACTGAGAAAGAAAAAAAAAAGTCTTTTTGGCGGGAACTCGGCGAGTGAAGTAGCATTTTTATTTATAATTCTTATAATTTGTGCATTCTGACTTTTGAAGCTTAATAATGGCAGAATATTGTGCAGCAAACGTTAGTGATGGTGTACAAGTGAAGGGAAGTGTAAATTAAAGTGCGTAACGGAGCTTTCGGGTTCCCACAAGAAGCCGCCAAAATCTTTTGTAAAGCATTCTGCCACTTTACTGAAGAATGACTTGACCGTGACTAGACTCTGTATACGCCAAGTATACGACGAATTACTTGTTTTGACTGAGACTGACTTACAAACTGAAGAAATAAGATAAATAAGACATGGCTGTTATGGGCTAGATCCCTTTGCCTTCTCCTGGAGGAGAAAAAAAAACTAAAAAAAAAAAGAAAAAAAAAACATTTGCCTAGATATTTAATGGACTAGCTAATTTACCCGTCTACCTACGACACACGTTACTTATTTTGAATGTCGTTTGTTTATTTTGACTAAAGACACGACAGTCAGTAATGGCCGTCATTATGCACTTTGCCGCCGACCCGTTTCATAAATTGCCTCGTTTCAATAATTTCAACGTATAATTTACCTTTTACTATGTTTATTTATGTAATTACTTACTGTAGTTAGTAACCAATAAATTCTACATTAAAAAAATTAAAAAATAAGTTTTTAATGCTCCATCGTCACTATCACAGATTATTTTAGTACAATGTTGGGTTAGGGCGCGTTCCCACTATGTCGTAGCGATTAATTTATCGTTGGCCGACTGTCGTCTCTAGCTGTTCCCATTAATACGATTGTTTGTCGTCAAAAATTTTTATCGTTTAGCGACTATCGTATCTAGCTGTTCCCATTGGATCGCGATGACATTTTATCGTGTCACGGCAGTCGCTTTGTCGTTTCCACATCATAGCAAGCTACAAATCTACAGTCTCCTCTACGTTCTCTTGGAGATCAGTAGTGCGTTTATGCTCCTGAGTTCAATGGACGAAGACGAAATGGAAGGCGGGTGCGAGGGGGAAGGGAAAACACGTGTAAACGACGAGACGATATTTTTATCTTGGCTACGATAGATTTGCCGTCACGATTTAGTCGTAACGATTTTTTATCATTTTACGATTGTCGTGCTAGCCGTTCCTACTGTCATGACAATTTGTCGTCACTGCAAAAATGTCGTAGACGACAGTAAATCGTGTCGTTCTATATGTGAACACCTCCATTTAAACATATAAGCCACGACACGACAAAGTGGGAACGCGACCTTAGGCAGAAGAAGCATGATAGCAGAATCAACGCAGTAGAAATGCGTTCAGGTGTGGAGTCACTTTGAATGATAGATTAAAGAATTGTGTGATTAGGGAAAGGTGTGACGTACAAGATGACGTAGTGAGTAAGATAGAAAGAGCTATGTCAAAGTGGTTTGGGCATATAGAACGAATGACAGAAAGGAGATTAACAAAACCGATATCAATAAAAAATTAATGAATAAAAAAAAAATAAAAAAAACTGGACAATGCGGGTTGGGGATTTCACATGCCTTTGAATTTTTATTTCTCAGGCATGTATGTTTTTTCACGACGTTTTCCTTCACCGTTTAAGAGCAGTCGGAAATTCATAGGTACATGGACTGCCTGGGGATCGAACTCGGACCTCCCAAATTGGGACACTGAGTCTCCTCCACCGAGCCACCGACGCTCTTTTTTTTCATACATACATACATTTGAAAAACATTACCCCCATTTCTTTGGCAGTCTGATAAAAGGGATAGTAGCTTCAGTGAACGGACACATATAAATTGACATAAAATTAATTATATAAACCGCGTTGACTATTATGTCAAAGTTAAAGCTTCCTACAACCTTCCCCCCCATTCACCAATCTGTCTTTCTTTCGCCCTCATTTACTAAATTAAACTAAAAACCCCCCCAAATAATCTCATCAGAACAATAATCCGAGTGATTTACATAATATTTAACTCAACCCTAAGTTATTAAGACTTCAAACTTCATTAGTGAAGTAATTCCCGGGTCAAAATGTCTTTTATTCTAAGATTAGGGAATGCTTCGCTTTAATAAATGACCGAGGAACTGGGAGCCCTCTCGATGCTATAAAAGCCTATTTAAAGTGCAAAATAGACGTATTCTCAGCCCATTTAACGGAAGGGCAATATGGCCTCCAATAAGTGCAATTTATACCAATAGCGCTGTGGAGAAAAGGTGTAACTCAAGGATTTGTGTTTTTCTGGAAAAGTCGTTCAAAAATCGCAACAAAAATTTAATCGCAATTATTCGCAAAAACTCGTAACTTAAATCGATAGTAAAATTGGTAATTAGTGTCACCGCCATTTTATTTGCGCACCGCAAATTTAATGCTAATATTGTAGTACAATTTCTATATATATGAACTTTCTTTAGGTATTGCCTTCTGTCACGCTTAAATATATTTCTCCTCTCCCAATTTGGGAGGTCCGGGTTCGATTCCTAGGCAGGTCATGTAAATTACTTATGTGCATTTATCCGACTGTTCTTAAACGGTGAAGGAATACATCGTGAGGAAACCTGCATGCCCGAGAAATAAAAATTCGAATTTCCGCGATAAAACTATTCAACGCAGGCGAAGCCGCGGCCGGAAAGCTAGTTTTAAAATGAAATACTTTTTATAGCCCGAAATAAAACATTTTTAGGTTAAGACATTTCACCAGTCGAACTTCATTTAATGAAACTCAAACTAATATACAGTCCGAACGCCTTTAACTTTGCCATTAAGCCTTCCTAATTTCATTATTTCTTTCCAGAAATGGGCCACTAGTGACGTCCCAATCCAACATGGAGCATCATGACGAAATACACCATCACGGCTGCAGTATCGCCAAGCAGACCATACTGACCACCCATCCAAGCGGACTGCAAACTAGAGTATCCGTTGAGCTTGCAAACTTCGATGCTCTATGCTTGCATGAATGTACAAAGAAGCGTCAATGGGAGAGTCCATTCTTGGCCAGAAGGCTGCTCGGGTCAGCTCATGGTACACCAGTGTTGGGGCGGAGGAGTGACGCTGTGAGCGAGGGTAGACTGTCGCAGCAATGCACTCCTGTGATGCGGAGGAGGGAGCTGGAGAGCCCGGGCGGGTCACCGCTGCCCCTAAGGCGGGGAGAAGTGGAGTGTGACGTGGACAACAGCGTCATCAGCGGCTGGTTGAAGTTCCGAGACAACAAACGGGTGAGTGGTTTTTTTTTAAAATTTTTGTGTTGATATTTCATACGAAAGAAATGGTGACTTAGTGACGATGCCCAGACCCTACGCATTCCATGAAAAATTTGAATATATGCTGAGAGGATAAGGAACAGCAGCTTGTATTATAATTAATAATAAAGAGGATGAATAACAACCGGATGAATTGTACTTTATGACATAGAGAGGATGAAGAACAATAGTATATATTACGGTAAATATATTGAGGATGATAAATTTTATGTTGTTAATTCAAAATTAAGAGCATAATCCTAAAACATATCTACACAAATTGTATCTTGCTAATTTCTTTTGTATTGTAGTATTATGTACTAGGAATTGCTTGAACTGATACTGATAAAGGACAAATTTTATATCAGTTTTAATTAGGGTTATTATAGAGAGGATGAATAACTATAGTAGGTGTTATGGTTAATCACGCTTTTCTAATATATCACACGTATTATCATCATTATCATTCAGGTACGTCAGGTAGGTTCGTTGTAATACAACACTTCATTCATAAAAAATATCACATTTACTGCTTTCTTTCAGAGTTTTAATTAAAATCCGTATGGCTTAACCTGTAATCTTTATGAATGGACTTCGAGGTACAGACCCTCTCAGAGGCACCACAGTGAGGTATAAGTATCAGAAGTCGGAGGGCCCGACGAGAGGCAGCAACTGGGCTAAGGGTGCTCCACCTTGCTTCGGTAGGGAGGACCGGTTCAGATGTCGATGTCGAATTCTTTCTATCGACATTACAAAGGCCATACTGGTAAAAATCACTTGTATTTATTTATTTTATTTTTATTTATTTATTCAGTCTTTCACATACAGCATTACAGCTAATGCTCATTTTATTCTGTTATATACAAAAATATTCCCGATTTTTACTTGACTTAACTTCAAAATAAAATGTCCTAGGGTCCCTAGAGACAAGAAAAATGAACCATTGAAGTTCCACTGACAGAATATGACGTTTTAAAATGCAGTCAGCAAATATAATCTTACAGTGGGCATCAATGGTATCATGTAGATTCTTTTGGCGCACTCTTAATATTATATTTTAGATTATCATATTTTGATGAGGATGACATCGTAATCCTGTCCCTTTGTTCAGAAATCCTAACCTTAAAGGATTGTATTCCTCATGCTATTTTAAGATTAGAGAATTGACACAAATAAGTAGAATAATTTTCCCTATAGGTAAGTACTTGTCATCATCATCATATTAGCGGAAAGATGTCCACTGCTGGACAAAATCCTCCCCCAAGTTTTTCCACAACGATCGGGCCTGCGCTGCCACCATCCAGCGACTTGCCGCGATCTTTACCAAATCGTCGGTCCACCTCGTGGGGGGTCTGCCCACGCTGCGTCTTCCGGTGCGTGGTCACCACTCGAGAACCTTTCCGCTCCAACGGCCGTCGGTCCTACGAGCAATGTGCCCCGCCCACTGCCACTTAAGTTTGGCAATTCTTCGGGCTATAGCAGTCATCTTGGTTCTCCAGCAGATCTCCTCATTTCTGATTCAATTCCGCAGCAGTACTGTATTCATTTCCGAGTCATGGATATATAACTATTTCGGTGTGTTAATCCGTTACCTAGTATCCTTAGTACAAGATTTACTTAGTTTGGGATTAGGTGACTGGTGTAAGTATCCGAGATTATTTTTATTATATTTATTTATTATTATATCATAGTCTGTTGAGGGTTTTCTAAGTTAGTATGTATGATGGTCACCATAATAACTGATACATCAGGACTATGATACATATTGAGAAATAAGATTATACCTATCTGTCGTTAGCAGTTACGACACATAATTTTAACCCCTTGCGAAAACGTCAGATATTGTTTGTTTGACGACGTTATATGTGTCGTTTTTTGGCCTGTTATCAGCTATGTTTGGTGAAAATCGATTAAGTATGTCATTTCGAAAATTTCATAAAAATTTACAAACGCTTTATAAGCCTGTTTTAGTTAAAGTATGTTTTGTCACTTTCTTTCATTACAACATTTCCTTATGAACGACAGAGACAAAACATGCTTTAACTAAAACAGGCTTATAAAGTAAAGTGGTT
Organism: Oegoconia quadripuncta; assembly: GCA_949316235.1. Classification (NCBI taxonomy): domain Eukaryota; kingdom Metazoa; phylum Arthropoda; class Insecta; order Lepidoptera; family Autostichidae; genus Oegoconia; species Oegoconia quadripuncta. The sequence goes on along the minus strand of OX438750.1, from coordinate 11,844,536 downwards.
GTAAATTTTTATGAATAAGACGGTTAGCTTTTATTGTAGCTATTTGGTGTATTTGGATAATATCATAGTCAAACTTTTCAATTTATTATCTTTCGAACTAAGCGTGATCTATCGATAACATCTGTTCCCTCACTAGTACACATCAAAGTAATAACGTATAAGCACTTTGTACCGGCGCTGTGTTGCACCAGTCTACGAGGTCTACCTGTTAAACTGCTGGCTCATTTAAAGCTTATTTAGGTTTGAACTTCTAGATCTAGGTATTGTAACAGACCTGCCAGGTGTTTTATAACTGGACGATTCAAGATGATGAGACGTATTCAATATTACGGAATTATTTTCTGCCATTTAATTTGTACTTGTTTCCTACTCATGCTCATGGACTGGAACTTATAGAGATTAGTTCACCTTTGTATTGATCTATCGTTGGTACTCTGTTATATGTTTTTTTATGATTAACTCTATACGCGTTTGACCACAATCTCACCTGATGGAAAGTGACAATGTATTCGAAGATGAAGCACGCGATTTCAGTAGATGCCTATTCACCCTGCTCTTGAAGATCCCAAGGTTGTATCTTGATCTAGTGCAATAAAATCATCAAAAAGCAAAAAGCATCAAAAATTATTGTAAATTATTTTGCGCAATAAAGAGTATTTGTATTGTATTGTAATAAAAAATAATAATGTGCAACCCCTGTCTTGATGAAACACATTGTGTACACCGTAATATGTATGGTTTGTTTGCCTATGCATTTTTTTTATAAATAAATATCTTTGCACATACATACAGCGCCATCTAGTTCCACACTAAGCAACTAGGCTTGTATTATGGATATCAGATAGTTCATAAACTGCCCAAATACATTTTTTTTAAATAAATACATTATATAAATGAAAAACATACATAACTCGGGAACACATGTCTGTATTCATCATACAAACATGCTCCTGGCGGGATTCGAACCCACGACCTTTTGGTATAGCAGTCAGAGTTTCTAACCACTACACCAAACAGGTCGTCAGAATATCAATATTAAAACAGTATCAAAAAATAGTGTTGAGACTGAAACACGATCTCAATCTCAAGATCGATATATTGTAGCTGTAAAGTAGAATTTATGGATTCACCATCATCCTATCACTGGATGTCCACTGCTGATTATAGGCCTCCCGTTAGTTGTCCAGAGCGACCCATTAGAAGCGGCCTGTACTCAGTAACGTTGTAATGTTGTCGTTCTTTTGAGCTGATACTCACTAGTGAGTTAGGGTTATTCTAGTTCAAATTCGAAATTTTAAGCTGACTGAGTGACTGATGAACTGACGGATCCTTTTTTTGGCACTTTGATTTCCAGATTTCAACTCAGTCGCACCGTTATTTTAATAATTTTTTTAAATCTCAATAGTTAATTTTTTAGTTTTAAGACCCTTTCGATCCTCTGTACGACCTGTTTCTTGCAATAAATAAGTTGGTGTGGGTGATCCGTCTTCTGTTTTGACCCTGGGCAGAGCTGTCCCGCCCCTTCTGTACATGTACACCTCGTGACTCGACCCAGCTTAAGGTCACAACGTTTCTCCATTGCAGAACCATAATGTCACAACGGCCATTAGTTCTTTTAACTATGTGCCCTGCCCACTACTATTCAACTTACTAATACCCAGGGGTATGTCGTCGATTATTGTTTTTATTATATGCATGACGGATTCGTACTTGAGCTCAATCACACCTGATGTTAGGTGAAGATGAGGTCGAAGGTGGAAGCGTTGACCCGGAAACCCTAACACATTTGGGGGACTGGCTATCTTATCTCTGACAATCGGAACACAACAATGCTATTAACATTGCTGCTTGGCGGCAGATAAGATGGTGCTAGCTAGCCAGGCGGACATTTAAAATGCCCTACCACCAACCAAACCGAGTACTTAAACATGTACCCCGCTGGGGATCGAACCCGCGACCTCCGAATCGTAAACCCAATGTTGTTTACATTGAGCCACGGAGGCAGTTTAACCGGAGGTCCGGTCTTCTACGGATGCCATTCCTGTAATGAAACGCCGAGCATCGTTCTATCCATAGCTCGTTGCATGACCTTGAGCTTTCTTGTTAAGGAATTTTTGGGAACTGGACATTTTGAGAATTGGACACATTTTGAATCAGACATTTTGGGAACTGGACATTTTGAGAATTGATAATTTGGGATATGGACATTTTGGGAATTGGACATCTGAACTTACGCGTAAATACATCGTTATTTCTCTATCTCAGATGCAAAGATTGATTTTAAAACTATTGAATATAATTTCGACTATACCGATTGGTGTAGTGGATAGTGATACTGTCAGTGAAACCAACGGTTGTGGGTTAGATTCCCGCGAGGTGTAAATTTTTGTGTGATTACTACCAACATTTATTCCCGAGTCATGGATGTTTATTGTTATGTATGTTTATCCGTTATCTAGTATCCATAGCACAAGCTTTGCTTAGTTTTTGGGACTAGATGGTTGATGTAGGTGTCTGAAATATTTATACATATACCACTGTATAAAAAAGTAAGGTAAGTAAGGTAAGTACAATATATTTATAAGGTACTTATGTGTGTATTATTTTGTTATGTATGTGGTATCCATCTATATGTATATATATATATATATATATATATATATAGCTATTTATGTATATAATATATATGTATAAATGTATGGTTTTAGTTTTTGTTTATTAAATAAGTAATTGATTATGTAGGTATTTCATATCTGCATCCGGATTTTGCACAACCTGCCTGTTCTATAAAGTTATACTCCTACACCCAAAGGTTGCATGGAAGAGATCGCTTTTAGCGATAAGGCCGCCTAATTGTACTCTTATCAGTATTGTGTTTTGTAGAATGTATGTTCTCCTTTTGTACAATAAAGTGTATTTGTATTGTATTGTATTGTAAGAAAACTTATGCGTGGGAGAAAATACTCTACAACTAAGAGCGCTGTCGGAGGGTGTAACTGCTGTCTGGAGCAGTGTCCCTAGAGAGCCATACACTTGTAACTCTAGTGTCGTGTCAGGCAAACATTAGTTCATGACATGTATAGACAGCATCTCGAGCAGGCAGAAGTGTGGGTTCGAATTTTGATCAATATTGAGATTTGACGAATTCAAATTCAAAATTCAAATTATTTATTTTGCCAGAATATAGGTACACAAGGGTGTTTTTATATTAAAAATAAGGCCCATTACATACTACCTTTTGAACATGCAAAATTTAACGAATTATATCTAATTATAACTATCTATTATTAAATAATTATACAATATTAAATAACCCAACTTGCAAGGAGTGTTAAAAAATTGTCAACATTACAAAATTAATGTCAAATCTTCAAATGAATGTCAATAAGAAAGAATGTCAAAATCAATAAAAAGAAAGAAAGAAAACTTTCTTGACACACTTTACGGTTTATATATAGGTAGTTTAAAATCAAAGTCCACTTTTAAATCAATATCAGAAATATACATAATGAATGTGGGTCTACAAAACAACCTGTTTGGTTTAATGTGTGTAGTAGGTTAAAAACTCTAACTGCTATACCAAAAGGTCGTGGGTTCGAATTCCGCCAGGGGCATATGTTTGTATGATGAATGCAGACCTGTGTTCTCGAGTTATGGATATTTTATAATTTATTAGCTTTCCGCCGTGACTTCGCCGCGTGGAAGATTTCATCAAAATCGGATCAGCAAAAAAATTTGCTTATATTAATCCAGGTCCTAATCTGTCTACCAACCAAATTACATCCAAATCCGTCCAGCGGTATAGGCGTGAAGAGGTAACAAACATACATGCAGATGATGAAACGGATGAACGAATTGGATGAAATTTGGTATATTGTTAGAATATGCCCTGGCTTAAAACATATGATATTTTTTATCCCGGTAAAGTGAGTAGTTTCCGCGGGATAAACGAATAAGCCCCTGGCTGAAAGCTAGTAGCTTAATACTTCTGTAGGATTTAAGATAGATACTTGCCCACACACGATGCCAATTACGTTTTAGACTTCGAGTCGGGTGAAAATAACTCTTTGCTATCTGAGCTACATTAGCTTAGCTGCCAGTGGACTTAACACTTCAAACGCTTGCGGACTCGAAGTAACCTCATTAAGTGAATTTGCCAACGTAGTGTCTCGCTCGTTACTCCCTTTGAGAATCTTCATAATTTTTACGCAGTAAAGGGAGCGTAAAATTCTTACGTGCGTAATTTACGCCACGACAGGCTTTGTGGATGGTTTAGGGTTCAGTTTTAAGTTAGTAATCGTTGACTAAGCCGTAGTAAATGATCATATTCTGATGTACTTGTCTATAATACTAGATACTACACTTTTTTTTACGCGGGTAAATGCGTTTTGCATACCGCTCGCCTGGGGGACGGCGAGACGGTTATGTGGGACTCCCTTCCCTACCGGGAGGGATACCCACCAAAACCACGCGGCGACCTTCCTCGGCAGTAAGGAGGACCTGGGAACTACTATATTCTACTACTACTACTATACTATTACTACTACACTAACTGCAGACTATAATTATTCATTACTAACTTTTCCATAAAATTTATCACGGAAATTTGATTATCATGCCGGAACTACTCACTTTATCGGGATAAAATATATCCAATGTCCATTGTATTTATTTATTTATTTAGGCTCACCAACAGAGTACATACATTCCATCTTACAAAATCATTTACACTAAAATTTTCTGGTATGAACTCCAATTTACAGATGAGCACAACACTCAAATGCATGTAGTACAATAACACTATAAGCTATAGGCATATAATTTTAAACTATAAAAAAGAATTTTGAAAGTATCTTATGTAATAAATAAGTTTGGGTAGGTTAAATAAAATATTTTAAAAATTTTACTACTAATTACTTATAACTAAGTGTGTGAAAAGGTGATAGGTACATTTACACTGAACACTAAAATAAACTAACAATAACAAAAAACAGATATAGTAGGTGAGATCAATCGTCAGTCGATGAAATTTTCATTATCTTTCGACTAAATATGGGGAGCGAGTCGTGAAATATGTCTATATCAGTATGAACATTACAGATGGAATTATATTCGCTACATATTCTAGTAATAGGCGCATAAACAGGAATGTGCAGACTTTGCCTCCTCGCAGAGGAAACACCTGCACATCTGCTGTGTGAATGTGGCCCGCTAATGCGTAAACGTAATATCCATCTGGGCAGCCACTTATTACACCCGGATGAGATAAAAACCATCGGTGCCAGGAAAATTATCCAATTCCTCAAAGAGGCAAACCTGAGCAACGAACTGTAGGTTAGTGGCGATCACAATAGATCGGCAACGGTCGCAGTGATACAGGTCTCCGATGACCTGCAACAGTCACACACACATACAATACAATACAATAGGCGCATTGTAGCCAATATTTGTGCTGGAAGAGGGGCAGGAAAAGACTTTAGTGAGAGGATATCTGGGAATACGTGAGAGGATATCTTGATGGATAAACCAGGGTATATTTTAACTATATACCAAATTTCATCCAAATCCGTTGTTCCGTTTCGCTGTGATTGAGCAACAAACGAACGTCCAAACTATCGCATTTATGATATTAGTTAAATTGTAATGACGTAGCATCCGTGCATTACTCGGCATTTGGGAGCACTGAAAACCAGCGCCGTGATTCGTCTCAGCATGAGGTGAGTGCTAACCCATTTGTGCATGCCGCAACACGTAACAGTATTGTGCGCATCTTATAAATAATTTGTGTTTCTTTTTTTGCTACTTTTCTGTTTTAATATCGCGATTATTATATGAACGTCATGACACGAGTTATTTCTGAGCAAACAAATGGCAGTTATTTATTAATTTTATATATTTAATATTATATATTTACATATTTAATATGTATATGTATATTTATAAATGTATGAGTGTTATGTAGTCTTATTATAGTATATATTATATGTTTTAAGTGCAGTTAAATTAACTAGTTATAGTTTGTAGACTTAGTTCTATGTATTTTTATCTTTACGTTATATAATAATTACCAACTACAAAATACACCCGTATTGCTACTATTAGTGCAAACCTCATCTACTGGTAGCTTGTATCTTTACCCTAAGGTTTGCCTGGAAGAGATCGCTGTTAGCGATAAGGCCGCCTTTTTGTGCGATGATGTACGTTGTATTCATCATGTAGCTTTTGTTAATTGTGCAATAAAGAGTATTTGATTGATTGATTGATTGATTGATACGATAATCATCATCATATCAGCCACATGACGCCCACTGATAACCATAGGCCTCCTCCAAAGATTTCCAGAGCCACCAGTTGGAAGCGGCCTGCATTGAACGACTTCCCGCGACCTTTATCAGGTCGCTCGTCTTGAGGACTTGCCAGGGCCTGGTCTCCACTCGAAAACTTTTATGTTCCACCGGTCATCAGTTCTTCGAGCTATGTGCCCTGCCCACTGCCACTTTAATCTATCTTCTATCTATCTATCTAATCGCCTTCCCATAGCTCGTTGCTCAAACGCAATACCTATGTAAAAATGTATTTTCTTTTGTACAATAAAGCGTTTACAAATGAACTGCTATTATGTCGGAGCTCGCCGGTCGGCCTTTAAATTTGTGTTCCTATACATGACAAACGTCCTCACATTCGCCGGGCCTGGACAAATTTGTGGACAATAATCGCCTCCATTTTGTACAACGTGTCGTAGGGTATCGAATATATCATATCGACGTCGGTAAACAAGGGCGTCGACAAATTGCTCCGATTGAACGCTCTCTTGCCAGACGATATATCACGAAAACGACCATTGCTTCCGAGGTAGGGTTCGGAAGGAGGACCATTATTTTAAGGACCATTCGATATCGAGAAACGTTAAGCTGCAATTTTTTTTTTAATAATTCGGACACTTACACCAATCTTCTAGTCCCAAACTAAGTAAAGCTTGTACTATGAAATGAAATGTAATGAAATGTAATGAAAACCATTTATTCATGTAGGCAATACAATGTGCACTTATGAACGTCATTTGTTTTTTAAACTACCACTAGCTCGGAACGCGACCACTACTGAGAAGAGCTAGCGAGAAACTCAGAGGATTTTATATGGATACTAGATAACAGATATAATAATACATAAATATTTATATAAACATCTATAACTTGGGAATACGTGTTCGTATTCATCACACAATGGTTCAAATACAATTATTCTAATAAGCTGACTAATATAATAAAAGTAGATTACACATACTTCGCAACATCAATTTTAAAGTAGCGCTTTTCCTACACCTCTCAATGGTTTTTTTGTGCACAACGAGTTTCCAATTGACCTTCTCAATCACACCTGATTTTAAGTGAAGATGAGGCCTAATGCGGAAGCGTACTACCTGGAAACCCCGTCCTATTTGAGGAACTGGCTATCTTAACTCTGACAACCAGAATACAACAAGAGACTTAGATAAGATGGTGGTAGCTCTCCAGGCGGACTGCCCTACCACCAACCAAACCGAGTACTAAACACGTACCCCGCTGGTGATCGCACCCGCGACCCTGTGTTGTTTACATTGAGCCATTGAGGCGGTTAAAGGGTAAGTTTTACAGGACAAATTAGGTGGTATTTTATCACGGATGTACCATTTTTTCAAACTACCGACATCGCTTCAAATGGAGCTTTTAATAGCGAGCCTCGATCACTAGCAACAAAGAACGTAACGTTCATCTATATCGAGGGGAGGCGGGGAGGAGTTGGTAAATCACCTGTCTATATGATAAAGAACTTGCGACTCGTAATCCGTAGGTTTACCGCATGAGAGCCCATAGGAAAGGAAGTACGTAAAATATCAACAGTAAGAAAATTTAACTATCACAAAATATGACGTAGACATTCACAGCGAAAGTTGGGATTAAAAATCCTATGATTGGCGATCCTAGGCTACCTACTTAGTGGCTTAAGAGGCAAAGCCATGATGATGGGGCAACCAGTAGTGACATCTCCAGACGAGCTTTATGCTTTGATCGTCAGTACAATAAGTTTCGGTAGTTTGCTGTAGGTCGCGTAACCTTATATAATTATTGTAGACCCATCGTAGACCCTCCGCTACGGTTCTACAAAAAGATAACGCTGTTAGTATTGACTATGAACATTTTGCTTCATAAGTTTCTGTTTAGAGGCTTCGTGATAACGAGAGCAATAATCAAAGTTAAGTCATGAACCGTAAGGTTCGAAGTTGGATTGGAGCCCATAATTAAACTTTTCACCTCTGTGCTTGGAATGAGTGTGCAAAATACTGTTTTTTTCACTCTTTTTGCTATCAGTGAGACAAAGTGATTTCGAATTTCGAATTCGACGAATAGGCATTTCCAGGTGCATAAAAAATAAACCAATCAATGAGACATTCAAAAAGTATACCTTAAAACAGACTTAGGCAATAAGCCCAAAACCCAATTGAATTAAATTGTTTGTTTTTGTCCATGAACTCATATTAAGAATGAGTGAACAATTTCTTCCCTTAGTCACCTTTATCGACGCTTGCATGAAAAAATCGGTTGGTCAGGCTCATTCGTAAATTTGCGAGTTCGCTACTTACAAAATTTGAAGAGGAAAAGTTAAAGTTAAACTATAAATTTAAATATATATATATAAAATTTGATTTAAATATAAAATAAACTGTAAAGTTTATGCGAGATTTTGACTCCAAAAATCAATAGTGGGAAATTCGCCAACTACTAATAATATTAAACAATTATTGTCAATCAGCTGGGCGAGCGAGGCTGAATACACGTGTTTATCGTCGATACCTTCAAATTTTGGACATCGTTTACAAGAATTAAGGTCATATTGTTTTTATAGAATTGAGGTTGTAACCCTCAACAAAAAACAACGAGTAGGCAGAGACCACAGACTTTCACATGCTACGATCCAGACACACCCTTTTGCTTCATTTACTGGCATAAGAGTGTTCATACATGCTCGTCGGTTTAGGGTACTCTTGACTTGACCTTTCTTTAAGACGTCCCCGATTTGATCATGGTACGTTAGCCGTGGTCTTCCCCTACCCACACTACCATCCACATTCGCATCGTATATCTCTTTCGTTAGTTTTCTTTCATTTCAGTTTATATTTATGTATAAATCATGAATTTACTCTTTCTCTACGGCCCCTGGTAATACTAATGCGATATACTTTATTTAGATTCAAATTGGTTCAAACCATTTGCTGAAGAACTATAGAATTCGTAATTTTTGTGGACCCTGTTACTTCGTATACAGACAATACGATATAGTCTCTCTATAAGCGTCGTGGGAATACATGAACCCAGTGAGATTGTCATCTTGTTTTACCGGCATTCGAAAGTGGAGCCATTGTTACGGGTCAATAATTGATCGGCGACAGGGTTATGGAGCAATTTCGAGTAATTTCAATGAAATGCGGCAATTTTTTGGGCAATATTGTTTTTAATTGCTCTATATTATCAATATTGCTCAATGTCGCCGACACAAATTACCCAGATGGCAATGCAGATGAAAGTGCCCAGAAGCATAAATAAAATGAAAATATATTTATTCACCATTAATTGACAAATAAATAATGCAAATCTTATATCTAGAACAAAATTGAGATGAAAGGCAAAGTTGCTGATTTTTAGTCCGCCCAATTTTTAGCAGCCAATTTTTGGATGACGCACATAATATAGAGTGCTCTAGAAATGGCTTCGTTTCAATCTAAATTTAATCCGTGCCCTTCCTGGTCAGCCTGTCAGTACTCATTTCCCTCAATTCTTAGACCATGGTGAATTAACCATGCGCTCTCCGGGAGAGTACGTGACTGTACGATCACCACTTGAATTCCTCGCGCGAGATACCATGGAATTTATGGTTCTCTTGCATTTTTTATGAGAGGTCATTAACTCGGCATCATACAAACGGATTATTTCAATTATTCACTGAGAAGAGCAGATAATTCTCCCAACGTAACGGCGGTCCGAGTCATAAGAGATAGTCTCGTATTTTACATCGCACGAGAATTAAATCAACACACTGTGGTCGTTGGTATCTGACAATATCATGATGAGGAAGTGTTACGTTGTCCAACTGTACTGTCAGTTTTCCTTCCTGAGGGTGAATGTGACCTGCCCAGATTTTGATGAGCTGCCCTTTATCCTCCAGCATCGCAGCCATAGTATGATCTCATCTAGTGCTCTTTGAACCAAGTGTGTTGCGTTATTAGGATCTTTGGTACTGGAAAGTAAAGCTGTGTCATCAGCGTAAGTCGCAGTTGCAACTCCATCAACTTCTGGAAATCGGCAATGTATAGTATATAAAGCACTGGCCCCAATACAGAACCCTGTGGTACGCCAGCCTCAATTTCATGAAACCTGGAAGTAGCTTACGCCTCCTTCACTTAGAAGACTCTGTCAGACAGGTAGGACTTAAGTAGTAAAAAGTAGCTGTGTGGTAAACTTTTCTTTATCTTACAGAGTAATACCTTGTGCGAAACTCTATCAAAAGCTTGCTGAATATCCAGGAAAACAGAACAGCAGTATTCCTTTTGTTCCAGGTATTTTCTCACACATTCACACATCCTGTGGACCTGCTCAATTGTTGAGTGCCGTTGTCTGAATCTGAACTGGTGGTTCAATAAATTTGAAGATACTATAAAACAGAAATTATGAAATATCAAGTTATTTAGATGATAAACATTCATGGAGATAACCAGCTCGTTCGCATAATCCGGCTATTTCACAATTAATAATGAAATATTATTGTGCCTTTTTGTAATATAAAAACCTTTTTTTTTAAGAGCAACCTCTTGAGTTTCTTGCTTGTTCTTCTCAGGGGAAAATTGCCTTTTGAACAAGCAATAGCTTTTAAAAGCCTACAAACCTTGTACCTACGAAATTAAGCATTTTCGATGTGATTTGGTATGACTTTGTTTTCCTCCAAAGTAGGGAGGATTCTAAGAAGGAGGATTTTCTCCATAACCTTTGATAGAAACATATGAAAATCTACTCTCATATCAACTTTGTTGTAATTAACTTTGTGAAGAATAAATATATTTTTAAAAATATAGTTAATATACCGAACATTCGCACTAAGAAGTTCGATTCTTCATTAATCATCCGAACAGCCAAGGCATGGAACTCCCTTCCGGCGTCACTCTTTCCTGAATCCTACAACCTTGGGATCTTCAAGAGCAGAGTGAATAGGCATTTACTGGGACCGCGTGCTTCATCTTCGACCACGTCACTCTCCATCAGGTGAGATTGTGGTCAAACGCGAATCCAGTCAACCAAAAAAAAAAGTTATGAGTTCCTATCATGTCGCAATAAGTCCATGACTCGTACCTACCACATTGTCTGTATTTTTCCGCTTTCCCACGGTAATGCCTCGCGAGACGGAAGCGCTGGAATTTTTCATCGGAACTCGAGGTGAGAGGGACATGTACCTTCTGTGGTACATACTATAGTTAACTACATACTACATTTATTTCAGTATAAACTAATCTAAATACAAGCAAAACAAAATAATTTAATTCTAATACAATGTCAAAGAAATTTTAAGTAAGTTATTTTAAGTAATGTAGAATAATTTTGCTTAGGTTTGCCAATTAGTTATATTAGTATCAGATTATTTAGATGATAAACATTCATGGACATGAACAGCCCGTTCGCGTAACCAGGCTATTTCACAATTAATAATGAAATATTATAATATAAAATAATAATTAATAATTTTGTAACATAAAAACATTTTTTTAAAAAAAAGAGCAACCTCTCGAGTTTCTTGCTTGTTCATCTCAGGAGAAAAGTGGCTTTTGAACAAGCAGTAGCTTAAAAAATGTAAAATCTGACTATTTTAAGTGTACCCTGTGTACCTACAAAATAAAGCATTTTTTGATTTTGATTTTTGAGTGTGATGCCTCATGTTGGTACATGGCCTGCGTGGAAATCCAACCCGGACCTCCGAAATTGTGAGACTGTGTCTTAACCACTGAGCCACCGACGCTCTTTCACACACATTTCAAACAAATAGGTGAAAGGTTGTTTACCTGTATTTAGCTTCAAAGTGACATTATGGGCTCCCTTCCAAGTTCTAACGTTACGGTGCATGATATAACTTTGATCATTGCTCTCGTCATCAGGATGCCACTCGACCATGATAAATATCAACAGCGTTATCCATTTGTAGAGCCGTAGCGGAGAGTCTACGACGGGTCTACAATCACTACGGAATGCTACGCGGCCTACAGCATACTACCGGTACTTACTATACTGACTTTCAAAGCATGACCCTCATGTGGAGATAGCACTAATGGTCCCCCATCCAAGGACTGTCCAACATTGCTTAACTTATCATTTACAAAATATTACTATATTTACTACTACTATATTAACTATACTAAATAATAAACAAAGCATCTGTATTACGAATGAGAATGGAAGTAGGGCTGACAACAACAAATTTCAATTTGGGCAAACCGCGAGCCTTCGAGACGACAGATTAGAGCTCGTTGATAACCCTGCCAGCGAGTGAGAATGTTGCTATTCGGATACGTCGTTCTCAAACTATAAATCTTATTTAAGTATTTTATAGAATCTGTTTTTTGTTTTAAGAAGACTCATAAATTTAAGCTTACATTACCTTGACTTCTTAAGCTGCATATAGTTTTATCGACTCCTTTTACGCAGTGGTTACCTGGAAGAAATCATTTCCAGATACAAAGCCGTTATTGCACCTACTATATTCTTAAATTCACTGTTTATACTGTAACTACGGTTGGTGTCCAATAAAGCATATAGTATTGTATTGTAAATTGGAAATGTATAAACTAAATGTGTTAAAAGCTGTATATCATCTAAACGGCTTAACCGCTTTTCACCAAACATGGGTAAGAATCATTTCGCAAAAACCAGCTCTCTTGATTAAAAAAGTTCTCAAATCTAGAATGTCACAGACAGACACACTAAAACAAATAAAACAAACATAACTTCGCGACCTTAATTCCTCATTCTCTTCATAAACATTAAAAGTTGAAATAACGTCCATAGTCCAAATCAATAAATGTAATTTGATGGAAAGTCCCTTAGTCGCCTTTTGTGATACCCACGGGAAGTAACGAGTTATATTCTTTTACGTGCCCAAATCATACAGCACGAAAATGAGTACCTCCTCCATTGTTAAACGACATCTTCTCTCCTTTGGCCTCTTGATATGTTAATTCCCTCGCTGAATAAATAATTCATTTGTCTATACATATCACCCGACAGACGACATTGTTATCCACTCAGACGCATAGTAGACCTTATTGCTTTAGCATTACTGTCTAGTTTAATGCGTAAAGATATAAGTGTTAGTGAAGCAAGGATTTACAGTTACAGTTTACCTCTGGATTTGAATCTCGAATAATTAGACATTGATGTAGTGTACATATGTACAGTCAGCCACATTTGTCGGTATACATGGTGAATTTGTGTAATTTTCATTAACTGGTGACGCCACTCTTAATTACGACCAACTTTCGTGTACAACGAGTCGAATTCGATTAAAAAAATTTCGATTACCTCCTTTATTTTTTTTTATTTTTTTTTATGCTCAATATAAACAACATTGGGTTTACGATCGATTTCATCTTCACTTAACATCAGGTGTGATTGAGGTCAAGTACCAACCCGTTGTGCATTTAAAAAAAATCCAGGTTTTTCAATTTCAATTACGCATAAAGTAAAAATCTTATCCAAAAAGTACAAGAATGGAGAGCAGGGTACTCCACAAGTTTTAAGAAGCTTAACAGGATACTGTCACAATTGTGTACATGATTTTTATGCTCGAATGAAAGTAAATATTTTGAATTTTGAATTTTGAATTTTGAATTTTGAATTTTGAATTTGAATTTTGAATTTTGAATTTTGAATTTTGAATTTTGAATTTTGAATTTTGAATTTTGAATTTTGAATTTTGAATTTTGAATTTTGAATTTTGAATTTTGAATTTTGAATTTTGAATTTTGAATTTTGAATTTTGAATTTTGAATTTTGAATTTTGAATTTTGAATTTTGAATTTTGAATTTTGAATTTTGAATTTTGAATTTTGAATTTGAATTCTATAATTGTCACTCAACCTTCTTTCCTAATTACACAATAACTTTTTTGTCTTTCAAAGTAATTTCACCTAAATTTCACAAAATTGTCAATTACTAATTTAAATTGTATTATATTTCTACTTCTTCAGTCTACAATTTTTTCAGTGTTCATGGAACTTAGTCAAAGCAGCTTAATATTCTGGACACATTAGAAAATCAATTGATTATAATCGGCTCATTACAATAAATAACAGCTTAATTGACCTTTTACCTGGAAAAATAAAGTGCTTTTGGTACTAATTGAGTCATAGAAAATCACACTATTTTATCAGACAATAGAAAATCAATTGATCCTAATCGACTCATAGAATCAAAAGCAGCTACAAGAGAAAATCAATTGTGTCCGGAAAATTAAAGTGATTTTGATTCGAATTGCCATCCTTTGAAAATTATTTAAACTGAGAACCGAACTAAAACTATTCCCTCACCGTGTATACATTCTTAAACTCTCCGATAAACCTGTCAGTCTAAAACACTGAACAATAAAACGCGGGAGTAAATAACCCAAAACTAGGGGCCCTTAACCGGTACATTTCACGGCTGCTACCTAAACCCTTTTGTGGGCGCCGTACATCCCCGGTGACCCACTAAAAAGTAAAATACGCGCGAAATCGGTCGGATGTTACCACCTCAGCCAGAGATGCAATCAGGGGAATGTAGACTTGAAACGAAACTAGCGCCCCTAAGGGCGCACGTAACCGCTTAACAATGGCAGAAGCGAAGGGTGTGGGTAGTCACAACAGCCATTTATTTATTTATTTATTTTATTTTACACTTTATTGTACACTAGACACACAAGAAATGGACATTAACAAACATATAAGAAAAATGTACGAAGGACGAACTTATCTCTATAAGAGATCTCTTCCAGCAAACCCGTGAGAGCGAAATTTGATGCAAAAGGTAGCCATTCTTACACTAAGAGGTTATATACCATGATTTACTACGCGGGTCCAGTGTTGATTGGTAAATTTGTGTCAGATTAGATGTCACCTAACAGTTAGTGTTTTCAAGCCACTGAATTTGCTTAACGACTGCCATCAACTGTAAACGATCGAGACCGACTATTTAACGTGCATCCTAAGCACAATAACACTTGTATGAAAACTGACTATGCCAGACATTGCTTAGCTTCAATAATCAAAAACTAATAAGAAGGAATGAATACCTATGCGATGGCTTACTGCTGCTTACGGTGATGAGAGCTAAAATTTTATTTCTTTAATCAAAATACTTTCTTTCTGTCTGTATGGAGAGCACGCGACTGGAAGATACATATAGGTTTTGTTCAATATAGGCCCCCTTTCCCACTTCCTTGAGCCGGCCCTTACCGATTTCAAGATGGCGGCGTAGATATATTGACGGGCGTTCGAAACCGACAGTGACGAAGCACGGAGCGACGCGTCGCACATTCAGTACAGAAAATCCACCGGGGGAGAACTTTGATTTTTTTCTTGTTCAGCAAACATGTAAAATAAACAAAAGATAACAAAACTTAGTAGACACATGACACTGGTAAATATATTTGTCGTGAAATGAAATTCAACAGAATGTTTACGTTTAGTGAACAAGCTTTAATTAGGTTCACTTGTAGGTACGAACATGTACAACAAACCAATTTTGTACGTAAATTTTCACTCATTTCTGACTGTCATATTGAGAACTATTTGTTTGTTTGTTTGTTCACAAAGACACACAAACACAATACACACACAAATACAACACACACACAATACACAGATCCACCCACACCCACACACGCACACGACACATACCTCTACCTCTCTATTTTTATAATTTTATATCTAAAAATAATATTGTTAAAATAAGAATTTACTTGTATACCTACTTACCTTCTTGTTTAAAGCATTTATGCAGTTGTATATTATTAGAGCCTCTTAATACACGTAAACATTTTTACTTAAAAGGAGACCCTTAATGCTGTTATAGATAATAAGAATAAGTTACTTAAATAAACATTTTTGTTTTTTTTTTTGATGTATTCAAATGTGCAGTTTTATTGTACGTAAATGAACAAACACCACATTATTTTTTTCAGCGTGGTTTACCCAGTGATATTCCACAGTACCATTGGTTTGACGTCTGTCACAGCAATATTAATTTCCCTATATTCAGCAACAAAACAGCGTGCACGGTGTATTAAAATTTTTGCAGACAAAAACCTCATCAGAGCAAGCGAGGGACAAAGCGTCGTTTGGGGTCAGTCGTATTGTTGCGTTCAAACCCCCACTGTCGTTTGGTTCCGTACTATTGTCAGATTTACAAACTTAAGCTTGCGGTCGCGGATATCACTCGGAAGCTGACTGAAATGTGAGATTATTTGTTTGGCAGCCGCAAAGTTTGAAATGGAAATAGGTTGGAATGGAATTCTCGGATCGCTTCAAGCATTGGTTGTAAAGGATTCTCTGTTGTATGTAGTTTTTAATATTTTTAATAAGTTGTGTGATAAAAACGCAACTGCTAACCGTGTCCCTTGTTTATATTACATGTATATATCGTATCACATTTTAAATCTAAACGGACACTGTGATTGTCCGTAGTGTATTAGTCTCCAGACTAGTCTAAGGTATCATTAGAGGTACGTTGGTAATAGTCTCCGTCTAACTTAAGTGGGCTCCGTGCAGAGTACCACTATTACGATGATGTGAACTCTCGCTTGGTTATGCTTGCCTGGTACCGGTGATAATTAGTCTGCGCTCCAAGGTAAATTGCGTCTGGTACCTTCTAAAGGCGATATGCAGAGGAGATATTGATGAGGAGGTGACTCTTGTTCAGTTATGTTACCCTGGTACTGGCCGTAATAGATAAAATCACGTAGGGCGTCTAGGGCTTAGTCATTAGTCCATCAACAAGAGCATATCGCTAACATTGAAGAAGAAGAAATTCTATACGTTCAGTAGGCCCCGTGCAGGGTACCAGTATAGACAAGGAGGTGACCCTTCCTCGGATATGCTACCCTGGTACCGGTAGTAATTAGTCTGTGCTTCAAGGAAGCAAATAGAGTCACGTAAGATACCACTGTACCTTCAGTAGGCATCGTGCAGAGGAACTGACTTTTCCTCGTTAGCGTGGTACAGGCGGTAATTAGTCTGTGCTCTGTAGCAAATAAGACACCGTTCTCCACTGACACTGATATTGATTGGCAATGACTCTCGCTCGTTTATGTTAGCCTGGTAATTCATAATCGTAGAACATTTAAACTCTCTTTTTCATGTTATACGATAGTTACAACCAGTTCCAACCGCATCTAAATAAATGTGTTTATAAAACGTACCAAATTATAATCCGCCCGTATAAAATGGTAGCAATTTGAATACATTAAAGGGTTTTCTTTCGGAAATTCGGTCGAAAATTATACATTCTACATAATTATTCATGCGAAGTTGTAATAACAATGGTGTAGGTTACTTTTAGAACACGCGAGTGTTGAAAAGTGTTTGGAAAATTTACGATTGTTTACGTCTGTTAAATAGTCAATATTTTATTGACAATTTAGAAAACTCGAAGCAATCTGAAAGACTACGGCATCATTCAAATACACATCTGAACCTAGGTAGTCTCCGTGTAACTTTAGTGGCCTCCATGCAAGAGTACCACTATATGAGGAGGTAACTCACGCCCGGTTATGCGTTCCTGGTACCGGTGATAATTATTCTGTGTTCTATGGTAGCATGAACGTCACGTTGGGCACCATCTACTTTCCGAAGGCGCTAAGCAGAGTATATTGATGAGGAGGTGACTCTCGTTAAGTTAAAATTTGCCTTTAAATAACTTTAAAACAACCATTAAACAGAAACTATGTGCCAAAGGCTATTATAAAATTTCTGACTATCTGGATGAATAAGGATGCGTGGACATGAACTGCTCGGCAATATCCAGTAAATTCTATTCTTATTTTTCTTTGTCGAATCATAAATTTAACAATTATTCCAAATTGTATTTGTATTGGCTTATTTAAAAAGAGCAACCCCTGGGTTTCTTGCTCGTTCTTCTCTGGGGAGACTGCCTAGTGAATGCGATTTCAAATGTTATTCTTATAACTTACGAAATAAAACATTTTTGAATTTTGAATTTTGAATTTTTATGCTAGCCTCTACGGGCGGTAATAGACTGTTTCATCATCATATCATCATCCGTCTTAGAAAATGATCGAGATGCTCTTTCACAGACAGACAGACAGGACAGGAGATGGACAGGAATACTAAATATTATTCAGGTTCAGTTGTCCAAATTTCTCAAAATTCAAGTTGTCAATATTTTAATTTCTATTAAAGAGGCTACTTGATCATGGCGATGTTTGTATTTTATTTCGTAATTAACACAAAGTTAATAAATACAGTAGGTAATAAAACCTAATCTACACAAAGGTGTAAAGCTCTTTCTATTTTAATTGGATATCTGCGTATCTATTTCCAACACTAGGGTATTCTTTTTCTATCTGCGTATCCTACTTGAGCAATGACGCCCGTCACTTTGCCACTGTGCAAAGAGCGATTTCTTCATATAAATGTAAATGGTGGACCATGGGGTGTGAAATTACCCCCGCTTAGAATCACAATAGGCTTTGATTTCCACATTGCGAAGGAGCGCGGGGTGTTCCATTTTCTTCCACGTACGAGAGGTCTAATGGAGTGTTAGCCTCCTATCGTAATGTAAAAAAATTGCGTCCGATCTCTAAATTTGGTACCTCATAAGCCCTAGATGTAAATTATGGTAAGTCGATACGTTTATACATAATATACATGACGTCACGACTTGTATCCCAAATGGGGTAGTCAGAGATAACCCAAGCAATAGTGATTGTATGTTCCTATCAAAGTTGATTGAAACAATGTCCACGGTTCACCTTATGATGTAAACGGATATGCACACGTGGCAGGGGGTGTGCCCATCGTCGTTGAAATGTGCAAAACGTTGAAATGTTTCTTGGTGGAAATGCCCATAGTCGCCTTACGACACCCACGGGAACAGACGGATTGGTTCTAATTTATTTTACATATCTCTTGCTCTGTAAGTAGTTACTTACTTCCCTGAATGCCGGGGTGTATGGATATCATTACAGCATAGGTTTCAAAACCTACCATGTAATGTTAGCATGACAGCATAGGTTTTGGAATTTGAAAAAAGAACTGTCATACTCATACTGCAAGAAGAATATTTTTAAAAAGTTATTTTTTTTTCTCGGTATCGATTATTTACTCGAATCGGAATCGAGACAATTTATATTAGAATTTAAGAAGATTTTATTTTAAATATCGAACTATTTGTTTCGAAGTCACATCGTATGTTAGTTGAAATCGATTTAAAAATCAAACTGGCCAGCACGATTTGACGCGCATGCGTGCCATAATTTTAATTAAATACACATGTTTCTCTTTAATAAATGTTCATAGAAACCTGCTTTCTTGTTTTTACTTACCTCACAATCGATATGTAAAGCATAGTGTTTATCTCGGGTGTAAGCATCAATTGCATACTCGGGCTAATTAGCGCCCTCGCTGCGCTCGCGCGCCAAAAACCTCGTATGCAATTGATGTCATACACTTGGTTAACAATCTACTATTACATATCTCTTGCTCTGTAAGTAGTCACTTACTTCCCTGAATGCCGGGGTGTATGGATATCATTACAGCATAGGTTTCAAAACCTACCATGTAATATTAGCATTACAGCATAGGTTTTGGAATTTGAAAAAAGAACTGTCATACTCATACTGCAAGAAGAATATTTTTAAAAAGGTAATTGTTTTTTCTCGGTATCGATTATTTACTCGAATCGGCATCGAGCCAATTTATATTAGAATATATGAAGATTTCATTTTAAATATAGAACTATTTGTTTCGCAGTCACATCGTATGTTAGTTGAAATCGATTTAAAAATCAAACTGGCCAGCACGATTTGACGCGCTTGCGTGCCATAAAATCGTGAAGAGTAAAAAAGGCAGTCGACTAGCTAGGCGCGAAAGTAAATTTTTCGTGTTTTGGAGTTTTCTAATTTTACTATTAATTTTAATTAAATACACATGTTTCTCTTTAATAAATGTTCATAGAAACCTGCTTTCTTGTTTTTAATTACCTCACAATCGATATGTAAAGCAGAGTGTTCATCTCGGGTGTAAGCATCAATTGCATACTCGGGCTAATTAGCGCTCGAGCGCAGCGAATTGATGTCATACAGCCCTTGGTTAACAATCTACTATTACGTTATATAACTTCAGACATGCCACACGTGTAAACATTATATTCGGTCATGTGTTCGAAGTTTGAATTCACACCTCCAATACCACCATAGACAGGATACCGTAGCGTCCGCGGCATGCGAGAGAAAGATAAATGCCAAGTAATAACAGGGGCTTATACAGTAAATTGTCTTCTCTACCCCACGAGGGGGAGTCTGTCAACCCCTAATGTGGCGGATGGTGGATATAATTGACAGTTGATTGAAATTACTATTTTAAATATAATACTAGTTATTTACCGCGGTTCTGATCAGAGAAATATGTTTTTTTTTTATGAACAACGGGTCAGCCCTTGACCTCAACCACACGTGATGTTAAGCGAAGATGAGGCGTAAGGTGGAAGCGTGGTGACCCGGAAACCTCACATTTGGTGGACTGGCTATTTTATCTCTGACAACCGGAACACGATAAAGATATATAAAGATATAAATAGATAAAGATATATATTCCATGTTCGGACTACTAGGCGCGGGGAGGGATTCCACCCGTATGTAGTTAACATACCGAACATTCGCACTAAGCGGTTCGATTCTTCATTCATAATGCGAACAGCCAAGGCATGGAACTCTCTTCCGGCGTCAGTCTTTCCTGAATCCTACAACCTTGGGATCTTCAAGAGCAGGGTGAATAGGCATCTACTGAGATCGCGTGCTTCATCTTCGGCCACATCATCACTTCCCATCAGGTGAGATTGTGGTCAAATGCGTATCCAGGTAACGATAAAAAAAAAAAAAGAAAATTAACATTGCTGTTTGAAAAGAAAGAAAAGAAAAGTATTTATTTGGATTTCTGTTACAAAGTGTATTTATACATAAGTTTACAATAGCTATACTAAATCCAAAAAGGTCTCCACTCAGCATGTGTCGGGTTGGAGCAACTGCAACAGCAACAAGCTGGTATTCTGTGGAGCCGAAAGGCAGAGTGGTGCCACTGTACTACTTAATATCAACACAACTCTCCATATCAACTACTCATAAACATCAATTTCTTACTTAATATAATAGTGCTTTCTTAACTAATAATTATAAATACACATGTATCTATTGTAGATATATTGACACACAAATGAATATATAAGTGTTTGACGGCAGACTTAGATAAGATGGTGGTAGCTAGCCAGGCAGACATTTAAATGTCCTACCACCAACCGAAGCGAGTATTAAACATCCACATCACCTGGATGAGTGGAAGTCTACCACTGTACGTTTCTCAAGAAACTTCTTACCACGTACGACCACCCTGTGGAACGGACTTCCGGCAGCGGTATTCCCGAACGAGTACGACATTGGAACCTTCAAGAAACGAGCCTACACCTTCCTCAAAGGCCGGCAACGCATCTGTGACCCTTTTGGTGATGTGGGTGTCCATGGGCGGCGGTGATTGCTTTCCATCAGGTGACCCGCATGCTCGTTTGCCGCCCTCTCATATAAAAAAAAAAAAACCCACGATCTCCGCTTCAATTTTATCCCCATTTTATATGTGGGTGAGGTAACCAAAACATATTTTTCAAGATTTTATTTTACCGCTTTAAACATGTATACCAAGTAACAATTTTCTAGTACTAAGAGCTTCTGAGCTAAGTCTTGGACAGACAGACAGACTGATGAACATGGCGTAACTTTCCTATATACTTTAAGCGGGTTGGATTCATCTTTCGTCAGTCAAAATCAACTTTGCGCCTTTATTAATGTTTCTAATGTTATGACCGATTGGTGTAGTGGATAGTGACCCTGTCAGCGAAACCCACGGTTGCGGGTTCGAATCCCGCGAGGGGTAAATGTTTGTGTGATGACTACGAACATTTATTCCCGAGTCATGGATGTTTATAAGTCCCGTAGCTGTGGGTTGTCTGGAAGAGATCGCTTTTAGTGATAAGACCGCCTAATTGTGTTCTATTGTTATCATCAAAATTATTGTAAATTATTTTGCGCAATAAAGAGTATTTGTATTGTATTGTATTGTATTGTTTATAAATATTTATGTATGTTTATCAGTTATTTAGTATCCGTTTTAAATGTCCGCCTGGCTAGCTACCACCATCTTATCTAAATCTGCCGCCAAATAGCAATGTTAATAGCATTGATGTGTTCCGGTTGTCAGAGATAAGATAGCCAGTTCCCCAAATATTTGGGTTTCCGGGTGAGTACGCTTCCACCTCCGGCCTTATCTTCACTTAACATCAGGTGTGATTGAGGTCAAGTGTTAACCCGTTGTGCATAAAAAAAAATCCATAGTACAAGTTTTGCTTAGTTTGGAGATGATTGGTGTAATTGTCCGAAATATTTATTTATATTGTTTTTTTTTTATCTATCATATTTATCCATTTTTTTAGATTGTGCACGTCTTATCTGCCTCTTCCAGACATATCTCTCTTTCGTAGGTCTGCTGGAAGAAATTTCATTGTAGAAATAAGCAGAACTTGTTGTGTCGTCTCTATTATGTTGTATCTGTATGTTTTTTTCTTGTGTGCAATAAATGATAAATAAATAAATAAAATAAAATTGTTATATATTTATGTATGCTGCAATAAAATAAAAGCTTAGCTTGATAATCAATCGAGCAAGCAAATCTATTTCCTAACCTTTGATATAATAAAAAAAAATAGATAAATCGTTAATAAACGATTTATCTATGTGTTATGTATGTGTGTGATTGGGGTAACCAATAGGTTACCCCAATCACACACATGCATAAAGTTTAAAGAGTATTTCTTAAAAATAACTTAATAGGTAAGTACTAAGTACAGAACAATTAAAGTATATCTGTGCTGCAGTAGGACAAATGGGTCACAGCTGAGTGTGTGAGATTGTCTAAATAACAAAACACTGATTTTCATCTAATACTCTAACCAATAAATAATACGGAACCCAGAGCTAGCGAGTTCTTATTCACCCTTCATGAATATACCAATTTTTAAACCATCATTTCTAAAGTCGAAAATACGCCTCCATGAGTCCATTACAATTCGTTGGAATTACAGATTAGAAGCTTTTGTGTGGTGCCGTGGCTGTGTGCTTGTAATTATGTGTGACGTAATTATGGTCATTCATGTAATTGTGCTATTGATAAAAACGGCCGACTTAAATGACTCAAATGTAATACAATTAACGACTTATATTGGTGTAGTGGATAGTGACTCTTAGTGTCACTTAGAGATAAGTTTAAACGGTTATATTCTGATCTTACCTTCATAGTACATTCTTGAAAAATTAATATATTATATATTAGGTCCTTACCTTTGAAATTGACGTTTTGTATAAATAATTTCAATAAGACTGTTATCTCCATACAAACATTGTTGATTTTATTTTGGGAACGGCAAATCCAAATTTAGCTAAACTTTGTGTGTATTATCGGATAACATTAAGTTAAGTATAGGCAACGTTAATTTTTAAAAGTAACCGCTTTATAAAAGTTTCAGCGAATCTAAGAAATGATTATGGGAAGCACATGAAAAGAGCTCGGTTCAAATTTTTTTTATTATGTATTTTTTTATTATGATTGGTATATATGATTAACGAAGAAAAAAACTCCAATTTCATAGGTAAAGACCCAATATTATGTCAAAAAAAATATTGCGTCACTTAAGAAAAATAGTGTTAAACATGATGTCAATACAAGAAATAAAGATAAACTCGCAGGTCACATAAGTCGCCTTCGCCAAGTCAATAATACATTCAAAGGGTTGTATACGTTTTTTCAATAACATTTTTGTTGATATACAAAACCTTCTTTTCAATAAATTTAAAGATATTATAAAACAGAAAGAAATCATATTATAAAATAGACTATTTAGATGATAATCATCCGTGGACATAACCAGCTCGTTCGCATGCCAGGTTATTTCACAATTAATAATGAACTGCAAAAATTGTTACATAAAAACCTGTTTTTAAAAAGAGCAACCCGTCGAGTTTCTTGCTTGTTCTCCTCAGAGGACAATTGCATTTTGGACAAGCAGTAGCTAAAATATGTAAAATTGACTATTTTAAGTGTATCCTGTGTACCTACAAAATAAAGAATTTTTGACTTTGACTCGTGAGTGAATGAGTAGCTGCGGGTTCGAATCCCGCGAGGGGTAAATAGTTGTGTGAGGAATACGAACATTTATTCGCGAGTCATGGATGTTCATACAAATATTTATGTATTTTTTTCCGTTATTTGAAATGAAATGAAATCAAATGAAAATAAATGACATTAAATCAAATTTAAAAATAAAATCACTTCATTTCATTTCATAAAAATATTTATGTATGTTTTTTCGTTATTTTTTTTTATGCACAACGGGTTAGCACTTCACCTTAATCACACCTGATGTTAATTGAAGATGAAGCCGAAAGTGGTAGCGTACTGACCCGGAAACCCCATCTTATTTGGAGGACTGGCTATATGCTATTAACATTGCTGTTTGGCGGCAGATTTAGATAAGATGGTGGTAGCTAGCAGGCGGACATTTAAAATGCCCTACCACCAACCAAACCGAGTACTAAACATGTACCCCGCTGGGGATCGAACCCGGGACCTCCGAATCGTAAACCCAATGTTGTTTACATTGAGCCACGGAGGTGGTTAAGATTATTTAATATCCACAGTACAAGATTTGCTTAGAATTACACGAATTCACTCTGTAGATGTTTTTGATGGAAATTTCCTTAGTCGCCCGATATCCACGGGAAGAGATTTGGTTCTGTTCTTTTATGTCCTGAATCCACAAAATGTCGTTATAACGTTTTACATGATGGTAACGAATGACAACGTACATCGTGTAAGAAAAGTAAGCTGAGTCTCTCAAGTAACCCAAACAATCTCTTACATTTCGATCGCCCCCACAGACGTCAGGTACAAACTGGCAAGTCCTTACAAAACAGTATTTTTTCCCTCACTCCGAAATGCGACAATCCCGTCACTCAGCGAGTGTAATTGCAAGTAGTAAAACAAACGAGGGAAGCCGCGCTGAGCGTCAAGTGCTTGACGGGTACGTACAGACGGGCGATTGAGATGCGCGGTATTTAATCTGTTTGGTGTAGTGGTTAAAAACTCTGACTGCTATACTAAAAGGTTGTGGGTTCAAATCCCGCTAGGGGCATATGTTTGTATGATGAATATAGACATGTGTTCCTGATTTATGGATGTTTTTCATTTATATATGTATTTATTTACAAAAAAAATGTATTTGTGTAGTATATCAACCGTCTGGTATCCACAACACAAGCCTATAGTTGCTTAATATGGAACTAGATAGCGTTGTGTGTATGTCCAAGGATATTTATTTATTTATTAATCGTCTTTTTATGCACTTGGCCTCAACCACACCCGATTTTAAGTGAAGATGAGGTCGAAGGTGGAAGCGATTTGACCCGGATACGCCCGCTTATTTGTTGAGTTATCTTATATAGATCAAACAGAACACAACAATCTCACCTGATGTTAAGTGAAGATGAGGCCGAAGGTGAAAACGTACTCACCCGGAAACCCCAACATATATTTGGGGGACTGGCTATCTTATCTTTGACAACCAGAACACAACAATGCCATTAACATTGCTATTTGGCGGCAGACTTACATAAGATGGTGGTAGCTAGCCAGGCGGACATTTAAACTGCCCTACCACCAACCAAACCGAGTACTAAACATGTATTGTATCCAATTCGTGAGCCATACTTTGTTCATATCGAGAAACGGAGGCGGTTAGAAAAGAAAAAGGCGTATATTTTATTTAAGATTTATACATAAATGATTGTATGTTTTAAATGAGGATGATGAATATATTTCTTTAATATTTTTGTACACGTTTTTATCATATTAAGTTTTATTTTCTACAATATTTTCAAGTTTGTTGAACAATTTTACTAGTGATCTATATTACTGCTATTATTTTTGTAGCGACTATTCAGCAGTGGCTAGCTCGAATTACACTATATGCTTTGGACTAAAAACAATACGTCTCGTGTCAATACTCAAGTGATTTAATCGCAATTTGTATCGTTTCCAAATTCACGGTACAACCTATACTTGCGATAGATTTACACATTAACTAGAATATTATATCGCACTTATACTTGAAATTACAAAATGGATGAATTAACATTTTTCCCAAATTATATTTTGAGAGTATAGTAATTATTACATTTCTGTTTCAGGTATGTCTGCTTTATCTACCCAAGAAAAGTAATTTGTGTACGGTAAGCTAATTTGTCATGTGTCAAAAAAAATCGAAATCAAAAATATTTTATTCAATGTAGGATACAAAAATATCACTTATTGAAAGTCAACATGTTATTTTTTTTTAACTACATCGCTTCACATAGTGTTATGGTTTTATGGTTAGGGAGAAGAAGCGACAAGAAACTCCGCAACAACACATCTTTTCAATTGATTTCCACCTTTACAATAATATTACAATTTATATTACATATTACAAAACAAAAGCAATTAACATAACGACCAGCTAACACCAGACCTCCTTATCGCCTAAATAATCATCTATGCTGTAATAATCCTTCTTACACAGAGTTTCTTTAATGTGGCGTTTAAATTTCTGCTCTGTTAAACTCAATACATGTTCTGGTATTTTATTGTAAAAGCGTATGCTGTGTCCCACATAGGCTGTGCTAACCTTGCTAAGTCTAAATTATGGCATTTCAATTTTATTTTTGTTTCTAGTATTCAAATTATAATTATCAGAATGTTTACGAAATAGGCATATATTTTTGCGTACATACATTATACTGTCATATATGTATATATTGAGATGCAACAGTTAAAATACTTATTTCTTTAAATAGTTCTCTTAGAGAGTCACGGCAGTGGCAGTAAAACTGGCATCCAGCTGACGTAGCGTTTGAAACGCTCGTATGTTAGACCAGTTTTATAAAACCGCTGCGTTTGAAGAGCTCGTATGTGTCGCTCAACACCCAACCGTAACAAACCTATATCTGTAGATGTAGGTACTCGTATTATTGTTGGGGATATGTATATTTTGCGTCGTTTTTAATCCATCGCGGGCACAAATGGCGGCAATTCGGACCCGCGGATGGACAATTAAAATTAAACAACAGAGTTGTGGTTGTGTTGGAAACAATTTGGAGTCGAATCGGTTTATAGGGTAATGGTTTTGGGGTTTGTTCCATTGACTTTAAATGTACTTAGTTATCATGAAATTTGTACAGGGTCAATTTAATTTCGTGTATCAAACTGATGCCACTCTTGATTACGGCCAACTTTCCCGAAGAAACCATAGTCGAATTCGATCCCGAAACCACATTTAGTATGGAAGTCTAGCAATTTTCGACTAAATTCGGCTATGGTTCCTAGTGGAAAATAATCAGGATTGAAGTCACCAATTAACAGGAATTACACTAATTAATTTTCACTCCGTATACAATTAATAAAAACACACAAAAAACTGGGAAAAAAAAATGTAAAAACTTTCACTGATATATTTACAATACAATACTATACAAATACACTTTATTGCACAACAGAAAAGAAAATACAGTTTCAGAAAAGTGGGAAGAATAGAATGTACAATTTGGCGACCTTATCACTAAAAGCGATCTCTATCGATTAAAAAATAAATAAAACAGACTGAATAAATTTAGTGAGCGCAAAGTCTTAAACGTAGGTAGGAGCGTCCGTGGCTCGGCGGTTAAGACGCGGTCTCCCAATTTGGGAGGTCCGGTTCGATTCCCAGGTAGACCATCATGTACCAATGAGTTTTTAAAATTTAATTTCATTACTTATGTGCATTTATCCGACTACTCTTAAACGGTGAAGAAAAACGTGAGGAAACCTGCATGCTCCTGAGAAAAATAAAAATTCTAAGGCATGTGAAGTCCCCAACCCGCATTGGCCCCTACTCTCTCATTATACGAGGGAAGGTCTATATCCCTGTAGTGGGATGTTTACGGGCTGAGATGATGAATATCATGCAGTCGAAAGTTCTTAATCAGTATTACCATTGATGACTTAAGGTCATAGCTCATTAGACCCACCCGGTACCCACTCCGCACTGCCTCGTCGCACGGCGTCCAGTCGTTGTATACAGGTGATCTGCGGGTGGACGGCGCGTTATCACCAATAAACGTCGCGCGGTCAACCAGCGGACCTAGTGTCGTCAACCGGTGGACCCCGCGTGGTCAACGAGTGGACGTCGCTTGGTCTACGAATTTTCGAGTAGTCTGTTAACAATTGGCACTTGGTCCTCGGAATCATTCGCGGGCAGCGCGCGGTCCACTCGGCACCCGCGCGTTGGCAATGCGCAGTCAACGCAAGGTAAGCATGCGAGCAACGAGTTGTCACTGAGTGGTCCACTCACCGTCTGCGCGTGGAGGGCTTTCGACTAAGGCGATCCGGTGACGCTAAGTGATGTAGTGAGCGCATACCCATATAAGTCTATATAAAGAATACTAACCGTACGAGGCGAGGCGGTGCGGGGTGAATGCCGGGTGGCTCTAATGAGCTATGACCTTTATTATTGAAACGTGGTCTCCCACTATGGGCTTTGTAAGGTCGCTCAAGGTCAAGCAACGCGTTATGGACAGGGCGAAAGAAGGGATATAGCAGAAGAACTTATTAAGGTAAGTCGAAGAACTAACGGCCGGTGGAGCATTAAAGTTCTCGAGTGGAGACCACGCATCGGCAAGCCTAGCGTAAAGACGTCCAATACAAGGTGGACGCACGACCTGATGAAGATCGTGGGAAGTAGCTGGATGCAGGCCGCTTCCAATGATCGCTGTGGAAATCTATGAGCCAGGCCTAATAGGGTCTAACAAAATTAGCCCGGCAAAACTTTGGAAATTGCACGTACATGACAATAAAATAATATATTCATTAAAAAAACTAGCCTTCAAAATTTCGTTTCCGAGTAAAAAAATTAAATGTAAGTGCAAGTGAAAATACACATTAACAGACTTACTTCATTTCGATTGTGCCTTATTTTATTGAAAAAGGCAACGTTCATATGGAAGACGCCGAAGGGGGTGGCGGGGCACAGGCCGCAAACAATCACAGCAAGTTGCGGCGAGTGGTCGCCTTTCGGCGTCTTCAAAGATACGTGTTTGTGTGTTGTGGCAAAGAACTTAGAGCGCGCAGCCATTAATGTCCAACTTACATCATTTACATTTCTAAATTTTATTTTTTGAATAAAATCTGTTAACTTTAATGTTTTATTTTTTATATTTTTAGTAATAGGTACATCCTATACATACACTCAGCAACATTTGTCGGGTTAATTATGTTAGACCTTATATATGATATGATGATTTTGGTGTAGTGGTTAAAAACTCTGATCACTACACCAACAGGTCGCGGCTTTGAATCTCGCTAGGGGCATATGTTTGTGTGATGAATACACGGACATGTGTATCCGAGTTATGGATGTTTTCATTTATTACAAGTATTTATTTACTAATGTACCACCTTCCATACGCTTCCACCTTCGACCTCATCTTGTGTATATCAAATGTATTTATGTAGTATATTATCAACCATCGGGTATCCACAATACAAGCCTATAGTTGCTTACTGTGGAACTAGATGGCGCTGTGTTTATGTCTAAGGATATTTATTTATTTTTATGATAATGAACTGAACCTATATGGCTTCAAACTTACTGTAACACTCTCTTTGCGTAACGATAAGGTCGATATTCCTCTGTCCCTGACTACTTACTCAATGTTAAGAAGCTTTGTCAGTCCATACAAATTTCCACATAGTATTAACTTAGTTAAACTTACCGCAAAGTTAGATCACTGACCAGAGAGGTGACTTAGTCAACTACCCTCTAACTATGGGTGAACTTAACTGCCATGTCTAAGTCGAGTTCAAGTTAGCTCCTGGTTTCGGTGAACGTAATTTAATAGTTAGTAGTTTGGTCTAAGCTGTTAGGAGATTGAAGTTCTATTTATATTATGGTCTTTCAAATGCTTATGTTGTATATTGTTGTTGTATATCGACCACCAATTGGCGTAGTGGTTCGAATCCCGCTAGGGGTAAATGTTTGTATGATGAATACGAACATTTATTCCCGAGTTATGGATGTTTTTCATTTATACATGTATTTATTTACAAAAAAAAAAGTGTATTTGTGTAGTTTATCAACCATTTGGTATGCATAACAAGCCTAGATTCTTACTGTGGACCTAGAAGACGCTGTGTGTATGTGCAAAGATATTTATTTATTTATTTAAAGATATAATTACAGGTGTCACACCTATGTAGCTTTATCCGAAGATTTATTAAAGGACTAACTAAAGAAAGGCTTGTAATAATTAGCTGCAATATTTTTGATTTATGCTGTACCAGTACCAGAACCAGCTTCTTCCTTTTGACCGCGTTCAACGTCGCGCAGTCCGAATTGTCGGCCAAGAGAGTCTCACTGACCGACTGGATCCCCTGGCGGTGCGAAGAGACGTCGCGTCCCTCTGCATTCTCTATCGCATATTTCATGGGGAGTGTTCTGAAGAACTGTTGGAGCTAATACCCGCTGCTCAATTTAACCGTTACACTTCTCGCCGAAAATTAAAGTTCCATCCACATCACCTGGATGAGTGGAAGTCTACCACTGTACGTTTCTCAAGAAACTTCCTACCACGTATATGTATTTATTTACAAAAAAAATGTATGTGTGTAGGGTATCAACCATCTGGTATCCACAACACAAGCCTAGTTCCTTAGTATGTAACTAGATGGCTCTGTCTATTGTACTATTCATGCCATTTATAAATTAGGACCTAGAGTGTCTCTTAGAGATAAGTTTAAGGAAATTAATATCTTAACAATGGCATCTCAATACATTTATGAGAATTTGCTATATGCAAAAAAAAATATATCCTTATTCGCTAAAAATAGTGATAGGCCCAATGTTAATACAAGGAATAAGAACCAGTTATCTGTTTATGTTAGCCGACTTCACAAAGTTAGTAAATCCTTCAAAGGGCAATGTATACGCATTTATAATAAGGTTCCAGTAGACATTCAAAATTTGCCTTTAAATAAATTTAAAGCAATCATAAAACAGAAATGATTAACAAAAGGCTATTATAAAATCACTGACTATTTGAATGACAAGCAAGCATGGACATAACTGTCTTATCATTCATGTAATTATCAAATCGTAACCTATAATCTGTTTAAAAGAGCAACTCTAGAGTTTCCTGCTCGTTCTTCTCTGGGGAGTCAGCTTTGTGAATGAGCAGTAAATTTAAAATTAAAATATAATGTAATATTAATAGTGACGTTTTCAAGTGATAATTTTATCCTATGAAATAAAATATTTTGATTTGATTTGTCTGTATATGTCCAAGGATATTTATATTCATTTATTTATTATTATTAAATAAATAAATACAAGGTACTAACTTCGACTTGTTTCTTCAACAACTCTTCCTGCTTTATCATCACCTAAACCCTCCAACTTCGCTTTCTTCATCTAATCATTTACTATCTGTTCACCACACTACAGTTTACTAACTCATTAACAAAGAAGTCACTTACAAAACTTTTCCACTCACAACCCCAAACCAGAACATATGGCGTTAATATTGCGAATAAATCAAAACAAAATACCATCATACATTGACCCACCCCTCCTCTCTGCGACCATAAAGCCGGAGCAGTAGCGAGGATACAGGGGTAATGTTAGGGGTTGTTTACATGTGACGCAATCGGCAAGACCTTAATCAGTGGTCTAGTCACTGTCGATTTTTTTTATGCACAACGGGTTGGTGGACCTTAATCACACCTGATGTTTAGTGAAGATGAGGTCGAAGGTAGATGCGTACTGACCTGGAAACCCCAACACATTTGGGGGACTGGCTATCATAGCTCTGACAACCGGAACACAACAATGCTATTAACATTGCTGCTTGGCGGCAGATTTAGATAAGATGGTGGTAGCTAGCCAGGCGGACATTTAAAATGCCCTACCATCAACCAAACCGAGTACTTAAACATGTACCCCGCTGGGGATCGAACCCGCGGCTTCCGAATCGTAAACCCAATATTGTTTACATTGAGCCACATGCTGCAGTCAGGATTGTCTCCCCAAGAGGGATTTTCGGTTAATAGCACGGATACGATATTTTGCATACACTGTTAGACTTGAATGATATCTGTGAATAACGATGGAGCATTAAAAGCTTGTTTATAAAGAAGTATTTTTCATGTAGAACTAAATCCCACTAAAAACATAAAAAAAGTGGCCAGGTTCTCATTCAGATTTCATTTAATAAACCTACAAAAGGTTTGAAATACGACAACTAGAATTAGGTTAAAAATAACTTCCGAAAATAATAACTTTGTCAAAAGATTGAAGTCACGCTTGACCAATGTGACTTTTTCTTTGTACATGTACATACCAAACAGCTACTTGCAACAAACCAAATTTCAAGTGACTAGGTCTACTGAAAGTGTGAGTGAGTAAGTAAGTGAGTGAGTCAGTGAGTGCCAAAATCAGCTTTCTTTGTGAATCATTATCTCAGGAACTATTAAAGTTACAGTTCCGAAAATTAGATTATCATGTAATGATAAGCATCACATTACCTGAGTAAAATGGTATATATGCATATCAAATAGTTACTGAGATAGAGGAGGTGAAGAAGTGGCTCGAAATTTATATTATGTATAGGGTCCAACAAAATTAACCCGACAAACTTTGGCAATTGCACGTGCATGACAACAAAAAATATATTCATTAAAAAAACTATCCTTAAAAATTTTGTTTCCGAGTAAAAAAAATAAACATAAGTGCAAATGAAAACACAAATTAATAGACTTACTTCATTTGGATTGTACCTTATTTTATCAATGAGAAAAAAATGGTAACGTTCATATGGTAGATGTCAAAGGGGGTGGCGGGGCACAGGGCACAACCAATCACAGCAAGTTGCGGCGGCGCCGGGGCAAGCGCCGGCGGCGAGCGGCGAGTGGTCGCCTTTCGGCGTCTTCAAAGATACCGCGGCGGCACGTGTTTTGTGTTTTGTGGCAAAGTACTTAGAGCGCGCAGCCATTAAGGTCCAACTCACAAAATTTACATTTCTAAATTTTATTTTTTTAATAAAATCTGTTAACTTTAATGTATTTTTTTTTCGTATTAGGTACGTCCTATACATACACTCTGCAACGTTTGTCGGGTTAATTTTGTTAGACTTTATATATTAGTACATTTTATGTAATAAATAACCAGTACTGTTACCATCCCACTAATTATTTATTTCCGACGTCCTAATTTAAGCTGAACGTCACTTTCCACTTGAGGCACTAGCAAAATTATCAGTGTAGTAAGCGCATTCAGCAAAATTATTAGCTGAGCCAGCAAGCCCTTTCACTGCTACAATTACATTGTGCATTAATTCTAAGATTTGTCCCTGTGTAATATTATATTAGGTCCTTACCTATGAAATTGGCGTTTTGTGTGAAGAAAATCATTAAGCCTGTTTTCTCCATGCAAACATTTTTGGAAATTTTTTTGGGAATCGCAAACCCTAATTTAGCTAAACTTTGTGTTTATTATCGGATAACATTACGTTAAGTATAGATAGTGTTAATTTTTAAAAGTAACCGCTTTATAAAAGTTTATGTGAATCTAAGAAGTAATATGGGAAGGTCATGGAAAGAGCTGTGTTCAACTTTTTTTATTATGTGATTTAGCTTAGACATTAAAAAATATTTCATGTAGCAACCTTGAAAATATATTCTATTTTCCAAATAAAAAACAAATTTGGAAATAGCTACAGAATCGAAGAAAAAAATCTTCAATTTCTTAGGTAAAGGCCTAATATTTGTGGTTCTGTACAATGTATTGTGACACTGAATAAAAAGTTTCTACGTCTAAATGGTTCGTGTAAATATTTCACGGCGTACGAATGGCTAGTTTTTTTCTTGAGAACTTAGCCTGTGCACTAATTCCACTGTATTTAAATTCACATTCAAAAATTATGTCACGTATAAATAAATGCTTGAAGTTCATGTGAAAACCCCCTAACTTTAGTTACAGTTCTACACCTCTGTTATTACTTCAAGTGCTCTCGTCTACTCAATCTCTTATTTACTCCTAGTGCGGGAGCTGGATATATCTTTATCGCGTCGTAACGTGTCAAGTGGGCTGGATTGAGCACGTGATGCTATCGAGTTGTCAATGCGGTAAATTGGGCTTTGATTTGTTGCGATGTTTTGAGATGTTTTTATGTTTGCTTCGGAAATGTACTTTTGCTATTCTCTTTTTGATTCCAAATAAGATTAAACACCGTTGTCCACAGAGCGGAGGGATTTTATAGAAATAACAATAAATAATAAATCATTTATTTTCCAGACAATAAGGTCCATCTTTGTTAGTCACCTATAATTATGTTAGTAAACAGTGATAGACATTGAAAATTTAAAATAACAATTATAAATTCAAAAGTCAATTGAAAACTTAAAACATTAAAAAAGAAAATCTAAATTGTATTAATATGAAATTATTTTTAAAATTAATATGAAATTATAGAAAGTGTAGAATGTGTATGTCAAAACTATTATGTAAGTAAGATTCAACTATTGCGTGTGATCTGGGGCAGTGGTGCATGCAACGACAACCAGTGCTTCATGAATGGCCCCTCCATGCGGCCTGTCATTACAATCAGGAGGCTCTTGCCGCTGGCCCGTGTCCGCCGCACCATGGATGTCGCTCTCTTACGCATAGTAGCGTGAAAGCCGTCCACTCGCGCTTCCGCGAACATCCCCGATGCGCTGCAGAAGCGAGGCAGCCGCAACAGCGTCCAAGGGTATCAAGTGATCGATGCATGTGACTAAATAACCTTGCTGTTCATGTCAGCGGTTTACACAAAGTCACTAAGCCATTTAAGGGGCAATATACCGGATGAGTTTTTTTTTGCCGTAAGGAAAAAAATGGGCATATTAGGTAAATGAAATAGAAGTTACTGGCATAGGTAGTTTATGTTTTTCAAAAATGCATGAGCTAGCCCTTGTGTGATATGCGAATGGCAGGATTCGTAGGGTTCCTAATACTTATGCGAAATTTGTTTAGAAGTAATTTTTTCTCTATTTTTTTCAAATTTATTTATTTTAGTGAAGTAATTATGTGGAATATGCTCCAAACGCTACCGTCAAATTAAACAATTAAAGCTTTAGTCGATGATAGTTTGAGAAAAAAAAATTATACTACCTATGCCAATACCTTCTACTTCACTTACCTAATATGGGCATATTTGTTTTCCATTCGGTAAAAAAACTCATCCGGTATATTATTATATATACCTATAAAACAAATAGGTTCAATTGTTTTACATTTGTTCTTGTTTATATTTAAATACCATCTCTTTATTTGTTAATGTTTTTAAATAAATATATACATAAGACTATAATAGATGATCAAACGAACTTGTGAAGTTCGATCGATATTATTTGAGTCGCTTTATCCGAAGACATGACGACCGATTGGTGTAGTGGATAGTGACCCTGTCAGCGAAACCAACGGTTGCGGGTTCGAATCCCGCGACGGGTAAATGTTTGTGTGATGAATATGATCATTTTTTCCTGAGTCATGGATGTTTATATAAATATTTATGTACGTTTATCCGTTACCTAGTATCCATAGTACAAGCTTTGCTTAGTTTGGGACTAGATGATTGGTGTAAGTGTCCGAAATATTTATTTATTTATTTATTAATTTATTTATTATATATAATATAATTGTGAGAAATGAATCAATAGCGTTTGTTTATAATCTTAACCCCTCATAATAAGAACTACCTTTCATAAAATTAATTCTACACCTGACTCGGGATACGAAATACCACAGCCCTATAGGGTCGACCAAGATCACTAACCTCTCATTAATAAACACCCCACATAAGCCTTGGATAATTCCTTAAGGTTAAATTGAACCTTTGAAGGTCACGAGATAAAGGTCGACATTGTCAGGGACTCATTAACGTGAAGTACCCCCTTAATCTTGGAGCTGGAAGTATGTGGAAATGACGTTAATTGCTCTTGAGAAATAATTGTTTAAAAGAGGCCAAATGGCTGCTTTTGTAATTATCACTTCCAGAATAGGATTAGTTATGATTGAATCAGGAATAAAGAAATCCGTAGATGATTTGAGTTGTAAGAATGTAAAGAAAGAAAGAAAGAAAAAGAAATTATTTAAACCCATCTCATGACACAAACATTCAGGTACAAATACCTATTACACAATCGAGAGACATGCAAAAAATAACATTGTATTTGCATCTATAATTGTAACATATGTTGAGGGCAGGCTGAAAACCAGTGCTGAGTGATTCACGTCACTCAGTGTTTACTGAGACTGTCCCCCACACACGCACTCATTGTAGTACCTAGTTAGTCATAGAGCCGTGTTGGTGGATCGATCTTGAGACTGGGATCGCGTCTCGATCTCGATATTATAGTTTTCTTTTATTTTTATTTTTTTGATACTGTTTCAATATGAAACAGGTTCTCAAGAGTGAGCTGGTGGCCATCTCGGTCTCGCGAGCGGTTTGTGGGATGCGGACCTTGATTTCCTCTGTTTTGATTTCTTGTATGTTGTTGTGGTTTTTTTTTTCGGTGTGTGGAAATAAATGGTTTAAATGGTAATTGTCGGTGTCGCAAGGTGGGGTCAAAAAAGTTTTCCAACTCAGCATGGGTTTAATTCTTTTTTCAAAAACGCACGCGCACGTAAAATCTCAGATATATAATAATTTGTGAAGCTGGCTCTTGGAGTAAGTGACACCACGTGGCAGCAATTACTTGTCAATTTACCACAGCTATGCGCGATGATTGACACATGGCTGTGGTGACCACAGAACGGAGGGGAAGGGTAGGTATTCCGGCCATTGTTCGTGTGTTTTCTTCATTAGATATACTAATTGTTACTGTAGTAACAATCGTGAATAGGCACAAAAGTTAAATATTTGCATTACTATTTGCTAATGTTATATAATCTACCTTTTGTAATTGTAAATCAGTCAATAAACTGAAACCTTCAAAGTCAAAGTTAAAAATGCTTTATTTTTTAGGTACACAGAGTACACTTAAAATAGTCAATTTGAAATTTTTTAAGCTACTGCTTGTTCATAATGCAATTTTCCCCTGAGAAGAACAAGCAAGAAGCTCGAAGGGTTGCTCTTTTAAAATCAGGCTTTGATTTTACATAAAGGTTTTTATATTACAAAAAGGTTTTTATATTTCATTATTAGTCGTGAAATAGCCTGGCATGCGAACAATCTGATTATGTCCAGGGATGATTATCATCTAAATAGTCTGATATATATTAGTTTCTGTTTTATAGTATCTTTAAATTTATCGAGAGGAAGATTTTGTATATCAACTGGGACCTTATTGAAAAAGCGTATACATAATTTGAATGAATTACTGACTTTGCGGAGGCGACTTATGTGACCCGCAAATTTATCTTTATTTCTTGTATTGACATCATGTTTATCACTATTTTTCCTAAATGATGCTATATTTTTTTTGACATACATTAGATTTTCAAAAATGTACTGTGACGAAAAGGATAGAATGTTATACACTTTAGACCTATCTCTACGTGACACTGCAGGTCTCAATTGATAAATTGCGCGAACGGCTCGTTTTTGTAAAACAAAGATTGTATTTATACCCGCTGCATTTCCCCACAGCAAGATACCGTAAGACATCAAGCTGTGGAAATGACTAAAATATAATCTAGCAGTATTCACGTCTGACATTTGTCGAATTTTTTTGACTGCGTACGCTGCAGAGCTGAGCCTTTTCGCCAATTTATGTAGAAGAGGACCCCATTGCATTTTGGCGTCTAAAGTAATGCCACAGATTACTAATAAGTTACTAAAGTAAGTAATGCCCAAAAATACAGTAGAATCTACGAGATCTAAAGTGGCATTTTATATTTGTGGGCACCGCCCTGACATTGGGTAGTACAAATTTCACACATTTAGTTTTTTTCTCATTAAGTAACAAATTATTTGCCGTAAACCATTCTACTATTTCAGAAATAGCATTGTTCACATCGTTATAGCTTAGTAACGATAAATTGAAAATTTGGAAAACCCTCGAGAAAATAAGCGATTAAAACAACACGCTTGAACTGGAACGCCAAACGCCAAACGTTCAACACTAGAAAACCTGCTTTCGAACAAAAAAAACGCATCCAAATCGGTTCACCCGTTTAAGAGATACGGTGCCACAGGCAGACACATAGCGGTGAAACTTAGTACATCTCTCTTTTTACGTCGGGGTAAGAAATGGTATTGAAGAGGAGGCAGAAAGATCAAAGTTAAGGGTTTCTTGTGTCTCCAGATGATTTTCCGGAGCCTAAATGCCAACTCAAAAATATAACTGTAGTTATGTGGTTACATAAATTATTCATTTGAAATGCAAAAGGCCTATAATTATTTCTAATTTTGGGGTGTTTAAGACCATATGCATTTACTGAGATTTCATGCTTCACCTTCAATGTCATTTTCTGTCAGGTGAGCTCCGTCTCCAGTCAAACTTAAAAACAAAGTCCTGATAAAATCCTTCATTAAAAAGTATAGCGAATTCATTTTAATAAATAATTTCCAGTTCGAAACAAGAATTCAAATGTCATCGCGCAGCGTCATCTCTGTCGTATTGCAGAGGGTTCCTTGCACCAAGACTGCTCCCATGCTATTGAAAAACGAACGATATTGCATTAGCCCTAAGGTAGTAACGCCTCGTATGGGCAAGGCAGAATTTATTCCTATTAGTGCAGCGGGCGAATAATCGCTTTTTAATGAAAAGATTAGAGCGCAGTTCCTGGACTATTGTCACAATCAATGGTCGGCACTTCGGGAATTTTCCAATTTAGAGGTCTCGCTGCAACGTGGTGAGGCGATTGCTTTTTTGACGTTCATTTTAGGAAAAAATTAAGCCAATAATTTTACTAGCCTATTTTAATGTTAGGCAAGTTACTAAACACAATGTATCGCAAATAAATTGGAATGGCTGTCTTCAACAGTAAAGTAAGTGCCTAATTTTCAAATTCTTAAACTTGTAATATCATCTTTGTCAGCTGGGGTTATAAACAGCCTCCGTGGCTCAATGTAAACAACATTGGGTTTACGATTCGGAGGTCGCGGGTTCGATCCCCAGCGGGGTACATGTTTAAGTACTCCGGTTTGGTTGGTGGTAGGGCACTTTAAATGTCCGCCTGGCTAGCTACCACCATCTTATCTGAATCTGCCGCCAAGCAGCAATGTTAATAGCATTGTTGTGTATCGGTTGTCAGAGATAAGGTAGCCAGCCCCCCAAATGTGTTGGGGTTTCCGGGTCAGAGCGCTTCCACCTTCGACCCCATCTTCACTTAACATCATGTGTGATTGAGGTCAAGTACGAACCTGTCGTGCTTAAAAAATAACTTTCAGTGTTTAAATGTTTAGGTACTAATTAGGTACTAAATCTTTCGATAGGTAAACTACAATTTTTCATCACGCATCTCCGATAGAATAGATCTGCGGTTGTGACGTCAGAAATGTGGACCATTTTTGTTCGAGAATACTTTCTAAACTAGTACAATTTTTTTAATCGTAGGTACTAAATTGTACTAATTGGGTTTTAAATCGTAATTTTTTAATATATTATTTTATTAAGTACAACAGCAATGGTACTGCATATTAATTATTTATTATATAAATTATTTTAAGGGTATCACATCCTAATATTATCCTAAAAATATAATTTAATAATCATTTTAAATTTCAATTTCGGTTAACGGTTGTAGATCTGTAATGTATGAGAAAACTAATTAGAGTACGCGCTGAGTCATTGTAAAAAATCGCAATAAATACTTGCGAGATTCCGAAATATTTTATATACTGAATTCTGCAACAATTTCAAATGATAGTGGCTAAAGAAACGCAAACAATAGCTTTTAATCAGGCAAAAGAGAAAAATTACAAAATAAACGGGACAATACTCCTTTGTCCCGCTTCATTCCTTAATGCAGCTATACGTCAGTACAAAGGGAAGTTTACCAATAAAACAAAGCGAGTCAAAATCGTTGACGAACGGAACGCGCCTTTCGTCAAAAAATTGCACAGTGAAGTCACTGTTACAGATTGCAATGATTAAAAGGAAGCTTATTGATTATTAATTCGCCTTTCTGACTCAGTAATATCACTATTGTTTGATAATTAAGGAAGCAACTCATAAGTCGAAAACGTACAAGGTAAAAATAGGAACCCTTATTATAAGATATCGACACTGTGTAAATCATAGAGCGTTTTTTTTTTCGTTTTATTCTCTCCTTTAGGAGAAGGCAAAGGGATCTAGCCCATAACAGCCATGTCTTATTTCTCTTATTTCTTCAGTTAAGTCAGTCTCAGTCAAAACAAGTAATTCGTCGTATACTTGGCGTATACAGACTCTAGTCACGTTCAAGTCATTCTTCAGTATGCTTTACAAAAGATTTTGGCGGCTTCTTGTGGGAATCCGAAAGCTCCGTTACGCACTTTAATTTACACTTCCCTTCACTTGTACACCATCACTAACGTTTGCTGCACAATATTCTGCCATTATTAAACGTCAAAAGTTAGAATGCACAAATTATAAGAATTATAAAGAAAAATGCAACTTCACTCGCCGAGTTCCCGCCAAAAAGCCATATCATAGAGCATATCACTCAGGTATAATATTATATATGCATCATAACCCGCCATCACATGTACAAAAAGGAACACACGCAACCACATACACACACATATGCGTTAACACTCATATGTATTCCCACAAAACTACACTTGCAGAGATGTTACATTTTCTTCTTTTCTTTATTTTTTATTTAAATTTAATATCCAAAAAAATCTTTATTCGCATCACAGATTATATAAAAATGTAACTTGGCTACTTATTTGTTTTTCTACGGTAACTGTCTTCCGGTGATACGGTTCTAGGACTAGTGTAGGAGACAGAGTTCTCAGATAATGATGCCAGGACATTTCTTTAAATATTATACTACCTATGGTAAAAAAATTGTGAGTTATATAGTGTTTAATGGCATAATAATAAAGATTTTTCATTTTTTTCAAAAAAAAAAGAAAAAAAGTTAACTTTTTGTCTTATCTGTTGATCAAGAGCATTTGTTTTTTGATTGACTGACGATACAAGTTGAATTAATTAACACGCTTTTATTTGCGTCACTTTAATACAAATCTTGGAAGTAACCTACTTCTAAATTATCGTATCGAAATGAAACTTGATATGAATATGTAGATCGAATGACAATACTATAATTTGGTATCTTGGAGCTGATCTGATGATGGAGCTAGGAGGTGGATGGTGGAACTTTTCAGTGACTACTAGTAAATCCATCGAGTGTGGACACATATGATTCGTTATGACAACGCCAATATATTCCACAAACCGTGTTTTTAGTGTTTATATACTACATATTTTTATATCAAATAACGTCTACGGCACAACTGAAGGATAGATTCCGAAAATCATTTATTTCAATTGTATGGGAAATTATAAGTGGTCGAGTATCACTAGGCGAAGTGGGGCATTATCTATCACATGGGATGCACATCACTGAAAACAAATCTTTAAGATTTGAGCGAGGACACTAACAGCGTTTCTTTTCCTTTGCTATTTTATTATTTACCATTATCTTTCTTTCCAATTTTGGACTACAAAGCGCCCTCCTCTGTTTCCGTCCATTTGTCCTAGTCCACATACAGAACATTCACACTAAGCTTTTCATTTCTTCGTTCATAATGTCTACTGCTGTGGTATGTTATGTATGACGCACCTCTTCCCTATATTGTGTACCTAGTAATTGCACGATTCATTTTGATGTCATCTTTCCTCTTCGGTTCTCAACTGTGGCTAACAGGCATCTCTTCTCCTTTACCATCACAATTGAGGGAAAGATTGAAGGAAAGAGAGGAAGGGGAAGAATTAGGCATAATTACTTTGACCAAGTGAAAGAAAAGGTGAATGTCGTGTCGTACCAAGAGGTTTAAACGAGGGCGGAAAATAGAGAGACATGGTCGTTACTCCACCGACAAGAGCATAGCTCTTAAATTGAAGAAGATACGCGTATCACCCAGTTGTGCATTTCATTTATTACTCTTCCTGGTCCCCACATTGCATGGCGACCCTGCCAGTGCTGCCTTCTATATAGGCAGCCCTGTGCATTATTTTGTTTTTAAAGGAAGTACTATTTTGTTTATCTTAAAATTTTTAAAACTGAAATAAGGGCTATAAGTTCCCCGAAAAACTTACAATCTTGGGATCTTCAAGAGCAAGGTGAACAGGCATTTACTGGGATCGCATGCTTTAATCTTGTGTGCCTTTTACGCAAGCCGTACTGGCAGAAATATCAGCGCTGTGGTATGTATCTCTGTCTGTACTGCAGCATTATGCTGAGTCAGAGCATTTTAAGTGCACACTGGGTGCAGGTCATCGCTTGTGGTATTTACTTCTTTGTGTTCTTCTATTTTGGTTGTATGTGTGAGTAAATATTTTAAATACTATCTATGTTCTCTATCTTTATCCTCGGCTACTTTGTTATTTTCTACCACGTGAAAGAATGGTCTAACGCCTATATTATTTGTATTTGTACTATTTGTACTTTATTATGCTAATGATATCAATTGTTTTTTTGTTCAAGTAGGTGATTTTCTGATCGCTTAGTAAGGTAGTTCAAAGTGGCTCGAAAGATGGCGCTAACAGATGGGGCCTCTTATTTCTTACATTTTAATTTAATTTCTACATTGTCCAGAGCCACGTCTAAGCATAAAAACAAAAATAAAAAAATTGTTAGCCTTTGGAAAGTCGCCCATACTTTCTTTGGTGGCAGCAACTACTCTGCAGGGGGGGACTGAAAATTAGCAACACTGCTGAGTCTCTACCCATTCATCACAGTACTGTGGTTCTCGATTCTATGTATGCTTGTGTTTTCTTTTTTGTGGTGAATAAATACCTTTTATTTATTTATTATTTATTTATAATATAGAATATATTCATTGGATTTCGTCAATTTGTTACCTTGTTCATGATTCTCTTCACTGTCTTCCCCGTCCCAACCTCTACTTCGGTTACGACGAATGACAATGCCCTCCGATTTTCTTAATTAAAAATGTCTCACTCCCTATCGAGACAATAGTGGACGAGATGAATCGACAGTCTTTTACATTCGACGAATGATCGGGAAATATTACGATCAGATTGAGGATTATGACTGATTGTGCATTAGTAAACAGCGGGATCGCAGATTGGCCTAATCTACTTCAGAATACGTGGTCTACCTTATATGTAACTTCATGCTTTTTAGTAGTTAAAACTAGAATCATCATAATATCGTCATGTCCGTCTGTCTGGCGGTACACCTCAATCTTTTATGAATGACTGGTTATAGATTTTAACCGCATCTGTGGCTCAATGTAAACAACATTGAGTTTACGAAT
This sequence comes from Oegoconia quadripuncta, assembly GCA_949316235.1. Taxonomy (NCBI): domain Eukaryota; kingdom Metazoa; phylum Arthropoda; class Insecta; order Lepidoptera; family Autostichidae; genus Oegoconia; species Oegoconia quadripuncta. The sequence continues at coordinate 11,800,667 of OX438750.1, read as the reverse complement.
CGGAAGTCGCGGGTTCGATCCCCAGCGGGGTACTTACTTTAGTACTCGGTTTGGTTGGTGGTAGGGCATATTAAATGTCCGCCTGGCTAGCTTCCACCATCTTATCTAAATCTGCCGCCAAACAGCAATGTTAATAGCATTGTTGTGTTCCGGTTGTCAGAGATAAGATAGCCAGTCCCCCAAATAAGATGGGGTTTCCGGATCAGTACGCGACCACCTTCGGTCTCATCTTCACTTAACATCAGGTGAGATCGAGGTGAAGTATAACATACATAAATATTTATATAAACTTCCATGACTCAGGAATAAATGTTCATATTCATCACACAAGCATTTACCCGTCGCGGGATTCGAATTGGTTTCGCTGACAGGGTCACGTCACTATCCACTACACCAATCGGTCGTCACCACCTCCACCACCACCAGCGGCTTAACACCACATGGTGACCAACTACATTATCACACTGTAAAGTACTGACTTATTTACAATGCAGAGATAAATATTAATTATAATGAAAAACTCTCCTACGTATAGGAAGTGATTGTAGAGAGATGGTACTTATATTCAATCGTTATGGAATACCAAATTAAAAGCTCCGTTCACATCATCCGTGCTACTTGTAAATCCCAATGGGCCAGTCACGTGACCTCGCAACTTGAGATCACTGCCGCAATGTTGCGGGTTGTAAGGTATGAGAGGTTAGCGAGTCACTTGATTTTGTAGTTTGAGAAGTAGGTTTACCAATCTCATAGTGTATGTATGTAGTATGCATTACCAATTGAAATATATATATTGCTTAATTAATAATAATAATAATAATAATAATATCCTTAGACATACACACAGCGCCATCTAGTTCCACAGTAAGCAACTATAGGCTTGTGTTGTGGTTACCAGATAGTTAATATACTACATAAATACATTTTTTTTGTAAATAAATACTTCGGGTTCGAATCCCGCTAGGGACATATGTTTGTGTGATGAATACGGACATGTGTACCCGAGTTATGGATGTTTTCATTTATAATAAGTATTTATTTACAAAAAAAAATGTATTTATATAGTATATCAACCATCTGGTATCCACAACACAAGCCTATAGTTGCTTACTGTGGAACTAGATGGCGCTGTGTATATGTCTAAGGATATTTATTATTTATTATTTATTATGACCCCTGGAGTGTCATAGGGGGCATATCTTAGGGCGCCCGTGAAATGTGACATATGCTGTCGGGTGTTTTGGTTATTAAATACTTAAATATTTATTAAGCAGCCCTATTGTTATTAAATAAAGCGATCCCTCTAACCTCTCATATTTTGAACCACACAAAGTTAAACTTTTAATCCGGCGACGAGGCTTTGTTTCGAACGCGCGGCTGATTACCGCTCGGCGGGCGCCTGCGCTTGCGCCTCGTCGCGGTGAGACTCGTAAACTGGACATAACACCAACTCTCCGTGTTTAACTTAGATTACCTTTTCGACTGCGTATTTTTACATTCAAAGAGGTCGTTTAGTGTTGAATCTCTTTGTATTTATAGGCACGAAATTGAGAAAAAGAAGTATCACATCTGGTGAGCTAATTAACGATACGACATAAAGCTTTCTTTCAGTTCGTTCTCTTTAACCACAAGAAAAATGACGGGTGTTATGTTTGACAGCGTTGTGTATGTGTCCAGTCTTTGTCCGGATGTATCTCAGTAATGCGTTTTATATTAAAGACTTATACGAGGGAACAGGAAATTAATTAATTCCAGATTAACATTTACAATCAACTTTGAAAAGAAATCACACTTTAGTACAATAATCTGTTCAAAATTAATCTAACTAATATTATAAATGCAAAAGTTTGGATGTTTGTTTGTTTGTTGCTAAATCACGGCGTAACGGATAAACGGATTTGGATGAAATTTGATATATAGGTAAAATATACCCTGGATTAAAACATAGGATTTTATCCCGATAAATTGATAAGGGATAAGGTTATTCCACGTAGGCGAATACGCGGGCGGAAAACTAATTCATAATTATTATTTCGGACACTTACACCAATCATCTAGTCTACCGTGGAAACTCGATAACGGATAAACATACATAACTCCATGACTCGGGTATAAATGTTCGTATTCAACACACAAACATTTACCCCTCGCGGGATTGGAACGCGCAACCGTTGGTTTCGCTGACAGGGTCATCATCCACTACACCAATCGTATGTCTAATTAATTAAAAAAAAAATTATGAAACTAGTTTTTATTTCTCCTAAGTTTATCCTAGTTTATTCTATGTTTTTTTATGCATAACGGGTTGGTACTTGACCTCAATCACACCTGATGTTAAGTGAATATGAGGTCGAAGGTGAAAGCGTACTGATCCGGAAACCCCAACACATTTGGGGGACTGGCTATAAGCTATTAACATTGCTGTTTGGCGGCAGATTTAGATAAAATGGTGGTAGCTAGCCAGGCGGACATTTAAAATGCCCTACCACCAACCAAACTGAGTACAAATATGTACGGCGCTGGGGATTGAAGCCGCGACCTCCGAATCGTAAACCCAATGTTGTTTACGTTGAGCCACGGAGGTGGTTAAGATTTTATCTTATCTCTGACAACCGGAACACAACAATCCTATTAAGGCGGCAGATGTTTTGTTTACATTTAATACTATTAATCCCCATAAGGCTATGGTAGATAACTCTAATACTGACGCCTCAACAAACTTTCATTATATGTGCAAAACCGAAAATTCTCGTAAACTTCCCCGTGTTAAACAACATTATTAACAGTTGAAAGTTCCTTCGAAAGTTATATTAGTGGAGTAGAAAATTTATAGGAAAACTTCGCTAGGCTGAACACTCTATAACTTGCTTTTGCTATGCATTAATAAATTCTTCAGCTGTTATTATAAGCCTTGAAGTTGGAACATGCAATTCGTTGCAGCCTATACGTTAGCGATACCGTTCAGTAGGCGACATAAAAAGTTCGCTTTATAGACACGATATGCTGGCGTCATGACTGCGGCATGCTGTGGATATATCGGCGACATGCTGTGGTTATATCGGCGACATGCTGTGAATACATCGGCGAGAATACAATAAATAAATAATAATAAATATAACAAATAAATATCTTTGCACATACACACAGCGCCATCTAGTTCCAAACTAAGCAACTAGGCTTGTATTATGGATACCAGATGGTTGATAAACTATACAAATACATTAATTTTTTTTTGGAAATAAATTCATAAATATATGATAAACATCCATAACTCGGGTACACATGTCCGTATTCATCATACAAACATATGCCCCTAGCGGGATTCGAACCCGCGACCTTTTGGTATAGCAGCAGAGTTTCTAACCACTACACCAAATAGGTCGTCTAAACAATGAATATGAATATGGGGCTAGTTTTTTATTTGTGATTTTTTTTTTATAATAAATTGTACAATTATTGTTTATAAATATAGAATATTGTAAAGTATATGATGCCCGATTAGTATTGTAGGTTCCTGCCTGCGAATCAATGTTCATTTGATCAGCACAACTATTTATTTCTTAGTCATAAGTAATTTTTTTTTATATGAGAGGGCGGCAAACGAGCATGCGGGTCACCTGATGGAAAGCAATCACCGCCGCCCATGGACACCCGCAACACCAAAAGGGTCACAGATGCGTTGCCGGCCTTTGAGGAAGGTGTAGGCTCGTTTCTTGAAGGTACCAATGTCGTACTCGTTCGGGATTCGAAAATAATTCATTTTTCGGGATTCGGGATAATAATTCGGGAAGTAATTCATCATCGACAGCCTTATACGTCTCTATTGTTGGGGTACAGCCTCATCTCACTGGGAGAGGGTATGGGCTACAATCCACCACGTGGACCCAATGCGGATTTGTGTCAAATTCGTGTTTTTAAGTCGCCCCTGTAGGTCACCGACTTGGCTTAACGAGTGCCTATTTAACGTGCCCATCGAAGCATGGAAACATTTGTATTAAAATGCTACTAGTGGTCACCCACCCAAGAACTGACCGCGCCATACATTGCTTAACTTTGCTAATCGAAAACGAATAGCGAATGCCACTGCGCCACGTATGCTTCAATAGTTACATAAATGTTTATGTAGGTATATTTATCTGTTATCTAGTATATAGTACTAGCTTTGCCTATTTTAGGACTGATGATTGGGAAGTGTCCCAAATATTTATTTATTATTATTTGATATATCGACGACATACAGGGGGTATACTGGCGCTATGCTGTGGATGTATCGGTGACATGCTGTGGATATATCGGCCTCATGATGACGACAATTTCACGTGGAAAGTTATATGCACCATGCAACCGACATAAATATAAATTTGCTGTAGAGTGCCGATGATATCCACACAGATCTTTTATACCCATTTATGTGTTTGAATGAATTTCAATGAGTTGCCACATTTGATGTATATATTTTTTCAAATAATTGAAAATCTTTTTAAAAATTGAAGCAAATCGCGTTTAGGATGTATATGTGTTTGACGACCTGTTTGGTGTAGTGGTTAGCAACTCTGGCCACTACACCAAAACGATGCGGGTTCGAATCCCGCTAGGGGCATATTTTTGTGTGATGAATACGGACATGTCTACCCGAGTTATGAATGTTTCCATTTATAATAAAATATTTATTTACAAAAAAAAATGTATTTATGTAGTAGGTATATCAACCATCTGGTATCCACAACACAAGCCTATAGTTGCTTACTGTGGACTAAGCGGCGTTGTGTGTATATCTCAGGATATTTATTTATTATTTATTTATAGGCTGTATATGAATATGTCGAATCCAAATCGACTGGGAAGCATTCGGGAAACTACCCAACGCCTTCTCGTCCAAAATACTTTAACGCTTAAACAAGTCTTAAATTTATGGCACTAAAACGTGAACTCTCATAAGGTGAGGACCTTAAAGGAAGCTCAAAGTCACGCGACGTACTATGGAAAAGGCGATACTCGGCGTTTCATGATGAAGAAATCTGTAGAGGAACGAAATGTCGCGTCATTGACTCTTTATTCAGTATTATCCGAGGGAAAATACTGTAAAAAATTTGCTTAGTTGGACATAATTCAGAACCAACTTATATAATTGCTATCTTATAAAGGTGTATTAGAGATGTAATTTCGAATAATTAAGCCTCAAAAAAAACGAGCGCTTAGTCTTGATTTTTTTAAAAAACCCTATTTTTAATTTGTATCTTAATAACAATAAATACTAACTGATATTTAATTAGGTAGGCTTTTGTTAAACACAGTTAACTTATTGATGGATAAAAAACTAAGCATGTTATAGTTAGGCATGCATGGGTTTTAGCTGAAAATGTCATCGAGCTGCTTTGCTTAACACGTTAACTGCCGCGACGCAGACACAATTGAAAATCAATTGTTTTCCGGTCACCGGTGACCGGCGTGGCGCTCAAAGGCTTAAGAAATAAATATGAGAACTAACATTTTGTAACGATAATCTCCCTAAATGTTTTGAATTTAAAGAAATACCCATCAATGAACTTTAGCTTATTTAGTTACTTAGTACCTACTTGCGTTTCTTACAAATGCATAATTTTTAGCAATTCTTACTACATTTACAACACTTTATTGAATGTTTCAAGAAAATTGCGGTTATTCGTTTTTCCGAGGTCAAACAGTATTTTCCCTGGACTATATACTAGCCGCGCTGATCTTCATGAAGCAATGCCAACTTAACTGTTACACAAAATCGATAATTGAGTACTAGTGCATAATGTAACTATTTATATAATTTTACGGTGATGCACGGTTGAGAGCACGACCAATCATGGTGAAACTTTGCCTATAACGCACGAGTTGGTGCTGAAACTTTGATGAAAAACTTCTACACATTATTTCATAGTGTTACGCATCTAACAGACCCAAATGTTCGGGCTGGTTTTATACGCCTCCGTGGCTCAATGTAAACAAAATTGGGTTTACGATTTCGAGGTCGCGGGTTCGATCCCCAGTGGGGTACATGTTTAAGTACTCGGTTTGATTGGTGAGGGGATTTTTAAATGTCCGCCTGGTTAGCTAGGACCATCTTATCTAAATCTGCCGCCAAACAGCAATGTTAATAGCATTGTTGTGTTCCGGTTGTCAGAGATAAGATAGCCAGTCCCCCAAATGTGTTGGGGTTTTCGGGTCAGTACGCTTCCACCTTCGACCTCATCTTCACTTAACATCAGGTGTGATTGAGGTCAAGTACAAAGCCGTCGTACATAAAAAAAAAGAGAAATGAAGATTCAATGGTACTGAAAATGAGAATGAAAAATAAAAAGCATTTTTTTTCTATTTGATACAAATTATCAATTGAAATAGTGCCTATTTTTTATTAAGTTTTAATTAAAAAAATAATTGAGATTTATCTGCATTCAGATCTTCAGTGTGTTTATAACGATAAACACTTGTACCTCGACTAGTTCGGATTTTTTTTTAACATTTAATTTTACCTCTTTATAGGCGTGATTGACATATTATTATGTATATACCCATGCTAAATTACAGCTTTCTACTACTAAGGGCCGTATTAATAAATCGATCTTGAGATTGAGATCGCGTCTCAGTCTCAATACTATTTTAAATGTCCACCTGGCTAGCTACCACCATCATATCTAAATCTGCCGCCAAGCAGCAATTTTGAGATCTCAATCTCAAGATCGGTTTATTAATATAGCCCTAGTTCACGAGTACCGAATAACATAGTAGAATAAATAAATAAATATCTTTCCACATACACACAGCGCCATCTAGTTCCACACTAAGCAACTAGGCTGTATTATGGATACCAGATGGTTGATAAACTACACAAATACATTTTTTTGGTAAACAAATACATATATAAATGAAAAACATCCATAACTCAGGAACACATGTCTGTATTCATCATACAAACATATGCCCCTAGCGGGATTCGAACCCGCGACCTATTGGTATAGCAGTCAGAGTTTCTAACCACGACACCAAACAGGTCGTCACATATTTCAGTGTTATAATTCAGTCTACGGAAACCTGCTGTGTGTGAGTACGACACGCACTTGACGGGTTTTGATCGTTTAGCTAGGGCAGTCTAAAAAGAATTGAAATTGCGATTGCGATCGATTAAATATAAAGCGACCCTATAGCATTCCAGTTTCCATCCCCTCTCATTTGAATCAGTGAATATTTTTGGATCATTAATTTGTTCCCCATGATTTTGGAAAGCCCCTATCTATACGTTCCGAGGTTGGAACTAGCGAAGTTACTCGGGGAGCAGATTCATTCCAGTTCACTTACTATCTTAGTGTAGTCGTGTGTGTACCTAAGATTGCTTCGTGTAAGATTGGATAGCTACAGCTTTGGTACATCATTCAGTAGAAGATTTATGTGTTATGTAGTATTTTAGTATATTTAAAGTATTCAAAATCAAAATCAGAAAAGGCTTTATTTTATAGGTACACTTAAGATAGTCAGATTTTACATTTTTTAAGCTACTGCTTGTTCAAAAGCCAATTTTCTCCTGAGAAGAACAAGCAAGAAACTCGAGAGGTTACCCTTAAAAAAAAAAGGTTTTTATGTCACAAAATTATTAATGATTATATTATATTACAATATTTCATTATTAATTGTGAAATAGCCTGGTTATGCGAAAGGGCTGTTCATGTCCATGAATGTTTATCATCTAAATAATCTGATATTTTATAATATGCTTTCTTAATAAGTTTCTGTTTTATAGTATCTTTAAATTTATTGAAAGGAAGATTTTGTATATCAACAGGAACCTTATTGAAAAAGTGTATACATAAACCTTTGAATTAATTACTTACTGACTTTGCGGAGGCGACTTATGTGACCTGCAAGTTTATCTTTATTTCTTGTATTGACGTCATGTTTATCACAATTTTTCCTAAATGTTGCTATATTTTCTTTGACATATACCAGGCCACTCAGAAAATTTTGCGAAAAAAAGTTTTTATGAATGAAAGACTGGCCAGTTAAAATCTGTTTTAAAAATATGATTATTTATAAGTAAAAATAGGCACATTCCAATTTAAAATTTTCCCTCCACATTTTTTGCAAGCTAATTTAAATTATCGTGTCTCAGTGAAAAATGGCTCTGCACCGGGAACATTATCGCGCTATGATTTTATACGATTTCAAGTGCCGCCTGAAACCGGAAGAATCGTACGAAAGACTTCAAATGGCATTCATGGATGAAGGCCCTTCTAAGGCAACCGTGTATCGTTGGTATAATGAATTTAGGCGCGGTCGACTAACTTTGGGGGATGAAGAAAGAAGTGGTCGCCTTTCGACGGCTGTTACGGAAGAAAACGTGTTAGCAGTGAAAAATTTAATCCAAGACAATAGGCGAGTAACATACCAAGAGATTCAGCACATTGTGCAGATTGGATCGGGAAGCCTTCACAAGATTCTGCACGTGCATCTTCGCGTGAGGAGGATAGTTTCACGCTGGGTGCCGCACAACCTCACCGATGCTCAGAAACAGGCCCGGGTGGAATGGTGCCGTGATATGCTTAACAAATTTGAAGCAGGTTCGTCTCGGCGTGTTTATGACATCATTACAGGTGACGAGTCCTGGATATATCAATACGATCCAGAAACGAAGTGAAGCGATCTAGAAGCGGGGGGAAAATTTTGATCGCGAGCTTTTTCAATTTGACTGGCTACTTGGTGTCAATTCCTTTACAAAACCAAAGAAGCATCAACGCCGAATGGTATATTAATAAATGCTTGCCAGAAGTTTTCTCTGTTGTGAGCAACAAGCGACCAAACACAGGGCTCCGTGGGCTACTGCTCCACCATGACAACGCGCCCGCGCACACCGCGCTCAAAACGAGGGACTTCCTGGACAGCACGCCGGTCAAACTCCTAGGTCACCCTCCTTACAGCCCGGACCTAGCACCGTGTGACTTCTTTTTATTCCCAAAAATAAAAAATCAGCTCAAAGCGATACAATTTTCATCGCCGGAAGATGCGCGTCAGCGTTCGAGCAGGCCGTAAACGAGGTGTCTGCGGCGGACTGGAAAAAGTGTTTCGAAAATTGGTTCAGATGCATGAAACTTTGTATAGATGCTAGTGGAGAATACTTTGAAAAGATTTAATAAAAATATATTTGCCCATAGAACAATTTTTTTTCTGTTTCGCAAAATTTTCTGAGTGTCCCACGTATTAGATTTTCAAAAATGTACTGTGATAAAAAGGTTAGAATGTTATACACTTTAAACCTATCTCTAAGTGACACTGCAGGTCTCAATTGATAAATTGCGCGAACGGCTCGTTTTTGTAAAACAAAGATTGTATTTATATCCGCGGCATTTGCCCACAGCAAGATACCATAAGACATCAAGCTGTGGAAATAACTAAAATATACTAATCTAGCAGTATTTACGTCTGATATTTGTCAAATTTTTTTGACTGCGTGCGCTGCAGAGCTAAGCCTTTTCGCCAATTTATGTATATGAGGACCCCATTGCATTTTAGCGTCTAAAGTAATGCCCAAAAATACAGTAGAATCTACGAGATCTAAACTGGCATTTTTTATCATTATATTTGTGGGCACCACCCTGACATTGGGTAGTACAAATTTTCACACACTTAGTTTTTTTCTCATTAAGTATGAACAAATTATTTGCCGTAAACCATTCTACTATTTCAGAAATAGCATTGTTCACATCGTCATAGTTTAATTTTTGTCTATTTACTTAATTTTTGTCTTTAATGGTTCTGAAAGTGTCATATTTAATCCAATTAGCAGCCATTTGTTACACTTGACAGTAAATCATTCGCGCATTCTTTCAACATAGTGTCAGGATAGGTTACACAAAAAAAAAAATTGAAATAATTTACTCTCTCTTCGCAGTAAGAACGAACTCCTGTAATTTTACACGATGTACTTTGCCAGTTGAAGTTTTTGGGAGCTCGTCCACAAATACGACACCTCCTCGCAGTTGCTTGCTCTCAGACAGCTTCCCTGAAAACGAAACAAGAAATCTAATTATGCCTTTGATATGTTTTTGAAATAAAATTACAAGAATAAGAATAGTTTATTATGAACGCCACAACACGATGCAAAAACAAAGAAGTAGTAAATTATAGCTAAAATAGAAATACAATTATGAAGAAGATCCCGACAATGCTGTCACGTGTTGCGGCGTTATAATATTTATATGTTATATTTATTACTATAATAGTCAGCGAGGCAATACAACGGATAAAAGCAAGATTGGAATGATTAACTTGACACGTTTTCAATACATTTGGTGTAGTGTAGTTTGACGGCCTATTTGGTGTAGTGGTTAGAAACTCTGCTGCTATACCAAAAGGTCGCGGGTTCGAATCCCGCTAGGGGCATATGTTTGTATGATGAATACGGACATGTGTACCTGAGTTATGGATGTTTTTCATTTATACATGTATTTATTTACAAAAATAAATGTATTTGTATAGGTTATCAACCATCTGGTATCCATAACACAAGCCTAGTTGCTTAATGTGGAACTATATGGTGCGGTCTGTATATGTCCATGGATATTTTTATTATATTTATATTTATTTATTATTATTTATTCATGAGTAATAATATGTAGGTACTACTTTTCGACATTACAACTCATTTAAAACAGTCTCGAAACTCTAAATCTAAAAGGAACATGTACTGTTCTGCGAGCAAATGTATTGAAAATATATCTATTAATAATTTCAAATTCTTTACTGGACTTAAACTTTGTGTCCAATACAGGAAGAGCGGGGACTCTTATCACAATTAAATTCTATTACTTAAAAGGAGCTCCTCACCTGAAATTTTGAAATATAGCTTAAGCTGATGAAATAAATATTTTGTATTATGTATACAATATAAATATTTTTTTTGTAAATAAATAATATTAGGAATGAAACCTTCCATAACCAAATTTCATCAACAGCGATCCACACGTTTCATCCAGGGATGAGTTGACTGAAATTTTCTTAAATAAGATATACAAGACAAGACATGTTTATCTACCAAAAAAGGACCATTGTAGATTTTATTGAAATATCCACAATAGACTAAGCCTGTGTCGTGAATGCCAAAATTTCCTAAAGAAAAAGTATTTTACAATTACAACTATAATGCAAGTTGTAATTAGTAGCAAAATACATGTCAGGAAAACGAGGGGGTTGTTAGTAACTGGGACGGTACCAGCCTCTCGTGGTAAAGGGTAGCTCGGGAAATTGCGATATTATGACAAGGTACTAAAGGCGAATAGTATATCAGAATTATACAAGGAATTTAACAAAACGAGGTAATGTCCTGTCACTGATGGAACACGGATTCAGGAGGCAATTACAGACCACTTACTCCCGCCCCCTTCTCCGACATGTTCTGTTAATTATTGCATTGCAATAAATTCCCTTTAAATCACAAATTTGTTGGATGTGCATCTACAAACTATTGCTATTAACACACCTGCCACAAGATCTTTAATCTCCTGAGCGGTGATGTCATTGCTTTTCTTCACCACAACCGCAACAGGGCGCTGTCCATCATCCGGATCAGGCACACTAGTTACCCCAACTTCCAAAATACCTGGATGCGTGAGAATTACTTCTTCTAACTCTGGTGGAATAACCTGTAAGCCAATGTAATTGTGTGGTAGTCAGAATCATATTTATTTGTAATAGTCTTACAATGTCAATCATTAACTACTATATGAAAGAAAGAAAGAAAGAAAAAGTATTTATTCGGTGTCACATATAGTAAACTAAACAATAATCTTAAATACCAGCAATATATATATAATGCCGAGGTACCAGTTAGATACCACGACGCTGGTCTTCCGTGGACTCCTTGAGCCAGACAACGCAACCACGCCCAGCACCGTCATGTTTGGACAAATTTATTTATGTTACAATTTACATAATATGTACAGAACATACATAAGTAAAATATTACATTATAAAATAAAAATAATAATACAGGTGACAGAAACCGACATCCTATATAAAATGTGTTGTTATAAGAGTATATAGTTTCTCAACAACATAACACAGACTTGCATCATGAGGTCAGCTTTTGTATATTTAAGAGATATTTTTTATAGTCTAATAGTTTTATAGTTAAATGAATAAATCACAGTAATAAACACTATTATCATCATATCAGTCACTGGACGCCCATTACTGAACGTAGGTCTCATCCATGAATCGGTCTGCATCTAGCGACTCCCCGTAACTTTCATTGCTCCATCTTGTGGTTTTCTACTCGAGAACTTTAATGCTCCATCGGCCAGTTCTTCGACCTATGTGCCCTGCTCACTGCCACTTCAAATCAAATCAAATCAAAATATTTTATTTCATAGGATAAAATTTTATTATCACTTGAAAAACTTACTAACCCGCTGGGCTATGTCAGGGACTTAAGTTCGCCTACGGGTATATTCGTTCCTGATTCGATCACGTAGTGAAACGCTGAGCATCGCCCTCTCCATAGCTTGTTATGAGATCTTGAGCTTTCTTATGAGGCGCGTAGGGCGCCTCTTGGGTGATAGCTGAAAATCAGTGCTTGCTCGTTCATTGAGCATTTTCAATGCACTGAGCTATATGACCTTATTGCATGACTGTAGCACTCATGTCCAAATACAATGAATCGGCAGTAAGGCTTAAAGATATTGGGAAAATGCTTATTTAATTGTTATGGTATATTTGTCCACATCTGTTTGTATTTGTTAAAAATTGTATGTGTCTTTTTGCTTTCGTGAATGTTTGTTTCTTATTTGTTAATGTAGAGTTTAAATTTCTTTCCTGTATGTGTGCCAGATTATGCAAGAAACTTTTTATCTATCTACGAGATCCATAGTGACAGATTTGGGACAACCCTGGCCTCCCCTATTTATGATAAAGGCAGTGACGTTATCATCTGATTTGAAAATTTCATTATGTCATTATGGTTGGTGGTAGGGCATTTTATATGTCCGCCTAGCTAGCACCGCCATTTTATCCAAATCTGCCGCAAACAGCAATGTTAATGGCATTGTTGTGTTCCGGTTGTCAGAGATATGAAAATATTTAGGTTTCCGGGTCAGTACGCTTCCACCTTCGGCTTCATCGTCACTTAACATCAGGTGTGATTGAGGTCAAGTGCTTACCCGTTGTGCATAAAAAAATGTCAAACATTTTCTTTCATCAAACTTTGTGTCACATAAATCATGAAATCATTTCACGGCTTTCATGTCACGTACTTGTATATTTCTGTATTTGATGAGCATTTTTAGCCTCTCCACGAAGAAGTAATAGCCGTTCTCGTCTTTGTAGAAGAGATCTCCAGTTCTGACCCATCCGTCTTGAGTGATGGTGTTTGCAGTCTCGGAGGGGTCTTTGTAGTATTCCTGGAAGAAAATAAATAACCAAGTGTACTAATGAGGTACCGGGTATGGTACCTATAAGCAAAGTTATATAGAATAGAATACGAGGCAGTTTGCGTCACTATTACGTTAATGAGGAAATTCATAAGAAATTATATTCTATTAATAGCAATATCATCTATCGCCTCGGAGTACCTCAAACAATCACGAACCATACTCATGCATCCGCTGGCACACATTACATTCAGGTGCTGATGCAAAAAATGTATTGAGCCATTCTAAAGTTATGGAATTCCTGTGACACTGCGTTATCGTGCGGTCATTATAGTTATTTTTTTTTTCATTTTTCTACGGTCGTAGAGAGATTGAGCGATCAGACCTACCTATGGTATACCGAATTACACTACCCCGAAACACGTTTGACCGAAGAATGGTTTATCGAATTCCGAGTACATTGCGGAGTTTGTTCATCATTAAATTTTTTAATTAAAACCAACTCCGCAATGTACTCGGAATGCGATCAACCGTTCTTCGGTCAAACGTGTTTCGGAGTAGTGTAATTCGATTTACCATAGCAACTCCTCAGACATGTGATGCGATCCGTCGGAATATTGATGCTGATGATATAGATTAAGGTTCAGCAGGCTTAAGTGGTAATGATAACGGTCTTATCTCCTTATTTACCAGAAACCAGATGTGTCTGATAAACAATAACTTCCACCAATGCTCGATGACGCTGGGGTTTAGAAAATAAAGCGCTTATAACTCTCCTATTTTTCGGGAATCTAATTAGGAAATCTGAAGTTATATAGGAAGCGCTTAATAGACCATCCTAATTGCAGATACTAATTCGGCATACATTGCTTGTGAAGTAAGGATATTTGAATTAACAGAACTAATGCTTCCAGCAATGTATGCCTAATTAGGTGCATTTAGGACGGAAGTAGTGAGGTCGGAACCTTCCAAACCGCTAAATGAATGAATGAATGAATAACTTAGATCTTCCTATTTCTTAATTAGATTTCCAAGAAATAAAATAAATAAGCGTTTAAAGATGATACGAGAGATATGTGTGGACAAGACTATTCGAGATCATGCGTAGGTATGATGCATGTACGTACATAAAGGTGGGTGCGTGGCGAAGTGTCCTGTTTGCTTCTCTGCGTCACTTTCATTCATAGATTCGCCTAATTGTTACAACGAGGATGCAATACTAAAGCTGAAGATCCAGCTCAATGTTTTGAGAGAGACACTAGTAGATAGTTAAAGATTTTTTAAACTTAGAACAGATCAAAGGCCTATCTACTGTACCACCTTAGTATGGCCCAAACGGAGCTCAAAGCGTAAGATACAGCATAGGACATAACACTGATTTTATGAGACCTCCAATATATAAATAAATATTTCGGACACTTACATCAATAATCTAGTCCCAAACTAAGCAAAGCTTGTGCAATGGATACTAGATAACGGATAAACATACATAAATATTTATATAAACATCCATGACTCGGGAATAAATGTTCGTATTCATCACACAAACATTTACCCCTCGCGGGATTCGAATCCGCAACCGTCGGTTTCGCTGAGAGGGTCACTATCCACTACACCAACCGTTCGTTGATTCTAGGCAAAAATACTCACAGTAAACCCTGGGCCTTTGCTCCACAACTCTCCATTGGTGTGTGGTTTTATAATTTCGTCACCACTATCTGGATCTACCAACTGCAAATACAAAAATTTACTAAGATTCCACAAGAAGCAAGACTGTTCGTTTCAATTTCAATGGAAGGCAATATTGAGTCCAGTTGTTAGCCCACACTGACTTCGAAACATTGACTGTCTAACACAAAACCAGTAAACTTCCCTGAACCCGTATAATGTATAAAGAAAGATGTTTAATAAAATAACAGAACACTCAGATAAGTGTCGCAGCAGCGAAAGATAAATGACTCAGCAATATGCTGAGCTTATAAGAGAACCCATGAGAAAAGAGGATTGGTTCTATCCACTCTGAGGGAATCAAATGGCTTTTTTGTTAGCAAACGTTAAATAAGAACCTTGATCTGATGCAAAGAATGTTTAGAGCTATAGCTGCCAAAGGGCCCGTCGGTTGGGATGAAGCCAAGAATTGGTCCGATAGCTTCAGTCTGCGCATAAGCATCCAGAATAATCGCACCTTCACGGACTCTGGACTGAAAGAAAAATTATTGTATTTTTAAAATCTATGGGCAAGCATACATACATTCCGGCTCGCATACAACCGGATTCTGGAGAGACGCGGCGAAGTCACATATACAGTTAATACTGTGAAAGCAGAATGGCATGCTGCTGTTTAAGAGAACACCATACGAAGACATTAAGAGAACATTTTGGACACTTACACCAATCATCTTGCTATGCAAAATCTGTAGATATGGATTTCATTTATCCTTTGCAGGCATGGCGCCACAGGAGGGAAGCCCAACGACATTATCTCCAATATAAGCATCGAAACGACAAAATAAAAACAGTGGACGTATCAAAATTCTATCACAACGACAGACAACATATTTTTTTTTTTCATAAGACAAATGTTAACTCACCCGAATAGCAATCAAAGTCTCCTGGTACAACTTTGCACCACCGATGGTAATGTTGTCGAAACAAGTGAAGTCGCAAGGCTTCTCATATTTCAGGAGATGTGACAGCAATGATGGGCTTAATAACATGCTTGAAGGCTGCCAATGAAATTATGCAAAATATTAGTTCGATTATTGAATGTGGCGGATCGCTCTTTTTTTTTTATGCACGACGTGTTCGTACTTAACCTCAATCACACCTGATGTTAAGTGAAGATGGGGTCGAAGGTGGAAGCGTACTGACCCGGAAACCCCAACACATTTGGGGGACTGGCTATCTTATCTCTGACAACCGGAACACAATAATGCTATTAACATTACTGCTTGGCGGCAGATTTAGATAAGATGGTGGTAGCTAGCCAGGCGGACATTTAAAATGCCCTACCACCAACCAAACCGAGTACTTAAACATGTACTCCGCTGGGGATCGGACCCGTGGCCTCCGAATCGTAAACCCAATGTTGTTTACACTGAGCCACGGAAGCTCTCGACTCTGTGAAACGACGCGCCATAAGTGGATGCTAGGATGAAATATCATAACGATAGAACATATGAAAAGCGCCTTCGCCCTTGCTGATCGCCATCTAATAGGCTCCTTCCAGAGGCTTTCTGCAATCCTAATTATCTAAAAAAGACCGATCAAATATCGACCAACCCTAGCAAAGCATAGAGCATCAAGTGTGGACAGTCTTATATCCACAGCATGGATCCCATCGAGCCACCTATTTTGGCACCATTGGTGTAATGTCTAAGGCTCATTACTGACAATTAGACGGTTACTTCTAAATTGCAGAACCGAACACCATCGCTGTATATTGTCAGTATTTTATTATATATTTCGGGTGAGTGTGATACGTTTCGCTCCTTCGTTTCACTCCTTGCCGGCGTCGGTGGCTTGGAGCTGACCCGAATGTAACTATCTTGGGATATTCGAGTCGAATGTGGTTCATTTTCGTCTACATAGCCACTATCCACCAGGTGAGGTTGTGGCTAAATACCTCTCCAGTCCATCATCAAGAAGGTTGATTTGGCAATGAGACAAATCAGCCAAGTCTGATTAGAACTGAGCCTATAGGATTTCGAACCCTAAACGACAGCACACCCTGGTGGCAGAATATTTTGTCCTCAGTAGAGTTCTCAGTCTATCTCTTCTGGTATGTGTCGTAAAATGCTTGCATAAGTCTTGTATCACTAACCAGCTTATCCAGCATAACGATTAGGCAAAGTCCTCCCACAGATAGCGACACAATTCGCTCCATGGGAAAGGCTTACATTTAGTAGGGGACTTTCCCAGGTCGTTGATTTTCAAATGTCCGCCTGGCTAGCTACCACCGTCTTAATCAAGTCTCCGGCAAGCAGTAGTTAATACTAATGTTGGTTTCCTATTCTTTGACAGTATTGACAGCGCAAAACAAACTAACAGGCAATAAATATGGATAAATCCTTATAAATATTAATAATAAATACCTTATAAATATTAATAGCATTAATGATATTCTCAGGTGTGCTCGGTTGAGACGTCTGCAGTAAGCAGGTGCTTGTAAATGGCATCAAGTATGCATTGGCGTAACTTGATATCCATTGTGGTGGTGACACATTGAATCCCAACTTTTGTTTCCTGTCAGTAAAAGCAGAGTTCACATTAATTGAAATCTAGAGTTAAATATGTACGTGAGAGTAGAGAGGTGCCGAAGTAGAGAGATGTCGAAGTAGAGAGGTGACGGTGTATAGCGGTTTTTAAGTATAGGGTTAACAGAGTAGAGAAGAGTGACTAAGTACAGAGGTGTTGGAGTAGAGAAGTGACGGAATATAGGAGGGTTAACACGTTCAGGGACACAACCCGTTCAGGGACGGCAAGCCAGAGGACCGGTTAGCGGTCGCTTTCAAATACTCGAAATTGATATCATCAATCTCGAACTTCTACGCGAACGCCACGACTATGTCGCTCAGCGTTCATTCGTCGTAACAATACATGTTTGTCGCTACAACCGCCCGACACCTTGTACTCGCCGGCGAGCACAGGTATGCGCACACCGTTACTTAACGCGATCACGATTAGGTGCTACTACGGTCGTCCTGGACCCATTACTATCACTAATTACCTATACTACACTACATTAGTTTTTATCCAAATTCAAAATTATGTGTCAAAGAGTTTCTTGCGTCGTTTCTTCTCTCTGACTATACACATTACGAAGCGATGTTAGTCTGTCTTTAAACTACCCACGCAACGTCCTAAGCCGAGGTTCGAGCCCCCGTGGGCATCCTTAGGCATCGGTTGCAACTACTCATACGTGCTGTTGCGCTCCCGCGGTCGCCCCCCCGGTAAAGCTGTAAAATTCACTTGAGTACAAGCAAACGTTCAAGCTCAAAAAAAAAAAATAAGTTCGGTCTTTTTGTTTGTTGCTGTTGAACCGAGAGGATTAAAAGAAGTGTACAGTCCATGTCGTTTCTGTTCTCGACCCGCAGTCCGTTTACACTACTCACCCTGTGGTGACAGATCCAAAAGTGCCAAAGGTGAGAGCGTTTTTCATTACCCCAAAAACGGCTTCGTGTTTTATTGCAGCTAACTTGGGGACACCAGTCGTACCGCTGGTGCTGACCAGCCAGGCGTATACTTTGTCAGTATCGAAGGAAGCTGGTCTGGAAGTTTTAGCGACGAGAGAATCAGAATTCATATTCCTGTCTTGATTTTTTTTTTTTTATGCATAACGGGTTGGTACTTGACCTCAATCACACCTGATGTTAAGTGAAGATGAGGTCGAAGATGGAAGCGTACTGACCCGGAAACCCCAACACATTTGGGGGACCGGCTATCTTATCTCTGACAACCGGAACACAATAATGCTATTAACATTGCTGCTTGGTGGCAGATTTAGATAAGATGGTGGTAACTAGCCAGGCGGACATTTAAAATGCTCTACCACCAACCAAACTGAGTACTTAAACATGTACCCCGCTGGGGAACCCGCCCCCTCCGAAACGTAAACCCAATGTTGTATGTACATTGAGCCACGGAGGCGGCGGATGCTTAATTAATAAGTTTCGGTTTTTTAGTATCTCTAAATTTATTGAAAGAAAGATTCTGTATATCAACAGAAACCTTGCTAAAAAGCATTTGTCATAACCGCTTCAAACCATTATGTTTGTGACATGCAATTTAATCTTTATTTCTTGGTCTTACATAAACTCCTCATTCTCGTCTACGTCGTTGTCATCCATGAATTTAGCCAGTGTACACTCGCCCTCATCAAAAGTAACGATTTTGACGTCAATCCCCAGATCTTCGACAGCTTGTGCGTACACCTCGTAAGTACTGTACTGGCAGAAGCAAACCTTTGGCTCAGTTATCTTTAGTATTGCCTTTATTTCGGCTGGAAAAAAAAATATTGTAAATGTACGTTTAACGAAAAATATTTTAAATTTAGTAACTTATGACGATTACCGCTTAAGGGAGTTTACACCGAATCGCATTACATTCAAACTTTCGACTCCAAATTTTTCGAAATGAGTAAACCGATTGTAATCAAACTTTATATATACAAAGCACGTACATATATCTAAGAAATTGGAAGAGAAAATTTTCAAAAAAGACCATTGTAATAAAATTAGAGCGATTTTAAATTTTCCATAGTAACAGAAAAAATGCAATAATATATTCTTTTAAATTTCATATTTTGAAATTATTTTCTGCTAACATTTTAGATCTAAATATCCAGCTTATAAATATAATAAGTTTCATTAGAATCGGATTAACCCTCTTACCAGGAGAAGAATGAGCAAGAAGTTCCAAGGTTACAATACAATACAAATACACTTTATTGCACAACAGATAAGAAAATACAGTTTCAGAAAAGTGGTAAGAATAGAATGTACAATTTGTAGAGGTTACTCTTTGTAAAAGAAGTTTTATCACATAAATTGTGATTCGATGAAAGAAAGAAAATGAAATAATTAGTAATTCCATACTTGGTTATTTAAATACTCAGAACTACTGACCTGGAAACCCCATCTTATTGGGGGACGGCTATCTTATCTCTGACAATCGGAACGCAACAATGCTATTAACATTGCTGTTTGGTGGTAGACTTAGATAAGATGGTGGACGGATGGTGGTAGAAATATGGGTATATATATATATATGTACTATTGTTTATATATATTATGTATAGTTTGTATGTATTCAATTAACGTATGTATTTATATGGGTGATTTATTTATTTTATTAAAATTAGTTTACCGCGCACGCTACCTACATATCATGTGCGTAATGCTTCCTAACCCAACGGTTGTCTGGAAGATATCGCTTTTAGTGATAAGGCCGCCAAATTGTACTATCCCCTTTTTCTTATTATTCTTGTGTTTCTTATTGTTGTACAATAAATAATATTTTGTTTGTTTGTTTGTAACTTGCCAGGATGACATTTTTAAAATGTCCTGCTACCAACCAAAAGAATAAGGCTGGCCAGGGCAATATATAAATTAGTCAGAGTCGGTATAAATAACAGGGTGTAAATATTCACTGAGTCAGTACAGAGCGACATAGTCATTGAAATGACTAAGCTCTTTAAATAAGATAAAAAAAAAAATAAGAATAAGGCTGTTGTTAAATACCATATTTAAAAAGTGGATCCACTCCAACTATTGGTAATCCATTGAAAGTTGCCGCGTAAAACGGTATGCGTAGATCCAGGTGGTTCCGACCACCGAAGGTCACTACATCCCCGGGTTGGAGTCCAGCTCTCCTGAGACATCTGGCGAGGCGTATGGAGCGGTTCAAAACTGAAGAGTAGGTCTCTTCTTCGCCTGTTCCTGCATCTATCTGTGGAGGATGATTTAGGTTTATCATCGTTTATTAGTTGTACTGTATACATTTTTGAAAATCTAATGTATGTCTAAAAATATAGCATAATTTCGGAAAAATAGAAAAATGGAGAGCAGAGTATGTTATTGGCTATATTTATGTATTACTTGTTACTTTGTACCTACTACAAAGAAAGCTGTTGGTTTCTTGAATAAATAAATAAATAAACACACCAACGCAAGTACGTAAACACATCTTTGACCAAGTAATTGAACCTCTTATATTATATTTACAATCCATATAAGCACTAACAAAACGAATCCAGGTTTTTCAATTTCAATTACGCCTAAAATATAAATCTTATCTAAAAACTACCAGAATGGAGAGCAGAGTATCTTAACACAAGTTTTAAGAAGCTTAACAGGATACTCTCACAATTGTGTACAAGATTGTTATGTTTGAATGAAAATAAATATTATAAATTTGAATATTATCGATGGGTATTACTCTATCCATCTGCAAAAAATGAGGAACTTTAAGATTACAGGAAGTTACACAGTTTATGTATTCTTACTGGGCGACAGTGTAATCCCAATTCACTGTAAGTACTCTGCAAGTATTGGGTCTTTACCTATGAAATTGGAGTTTTTTTTCTTCGTTAATCATTGTATACTAATTCCTGCGATTTTCAAAGCTATATCCAAATTTGTTTTTTATTTGGAAAATGGAATATTATTTCAAGGTTTCACATGAAATATTTTTAAATTTCTCAGCTAAATCACATAATAAAAAAAATTTGAACAGGCTCTTTTCATGTGCTTCCCATAATCATTTCTTAGATTCGCTGAAACTTTTATAAAGCTGTTACTTTTAAAAATTAACGCTGCCTATACTTAACTTAATGTTATCCGATAATACACACAAAGTTTAGCTAAATTTGAATTTGCCGTTCCCAAAAAAAAAAAATCAAAAATATTTGTATGGAGAAAACAGTCTTAATGAAATTCTTCATACAAAACGCAAATTTCATATAGGTAAGGACCTAATATAATATAATTGTTACCCTTATAAGTTACCTGACAAATAGCATCAGGACGCCGAGTTTTAAAACATTCCAGAAGCAGATGACCAAGATGATGATTTCCGTCAATTTTCCTCTCGAAAAATGCTTTGTCAATAATCATACTGTGAACTGAAAAATTAAAATTGAAGAAATGGTGAATGTCCTGTCATACCAAGAGGTTAAATCGAGGGCGGAAAGCAGAGAGACGTGGTCATTACTCCACAGTCAAGAGCTTAGCTCTTAAATGGAAGAAGAAACGACTGCCCAGACCTATGCATTTGTGACGCAGGACGCAAATTCGATCTCAGGTATTAGGTCGTGTAGACAGTTTATGTGAAAGAATTTGAATTTCGGTCGGAATAATATACAATAATTATGATTGGTAGTCAGCTCTCGTTGTTATGTGGAAGAGATCGCAGTTATTGATAAGACCGCCTAATTATGTTCTATTGTTATCATCAAAAATGATTGTAAATTATTTTGCGCAATAAAGATTATTTGTATTTGTAGGCTCTATCAATTTCACATTTAAGATCGGTTTTGAGTTGAACTTGTGATACTTTATTATGTTAAAGTATCTCAAATTTAATACCATCTCAAATTCGATCTTGAGATCGCTGTATTAGCCTGTGAGTGTAGGTAAATATTATTCAACTCATTTCAGTATCACGATCAATCGCAGTAAATCGCCATTCGATGCAGTCGCAAAATCCACCAAAACATTACATATAACAGAGTACAAACGATAAGAGATCATTGAGAGATCACTAGGCATTGAAGTAGGAAACTGAGTAAATTTGGGGTTAAGCAATAAATTGTCTGCAAAAGAAAACAATACTACAACGAATAATACAATTAAAGCAAGGAATAACCAAATACTAAACTTATGTTAAAAATAATACATGGTTTTTTTATGCACAACGGGTTCATATTTGACCTCAATCACACCTGATGTTAAGTGAAGATGAGGTCGAAGGTGGAAGCGTGTTGACCCGGAAACCCCAACACATTTAGGGGACTGTCTATCTTATCTCTGACAATCGGAACACAACAATGCTATTAACATTGCTGCTTGGCCGCATATTTAAATAAGATGGTAGTAGCTAGCCAGGCGGACATTTAAAATACCTTACCACCAACCAAACCGAGTACTTAAACATGTTGTTTACATTGAACCACGGAGGCGGTTAATGTACCTACTGTGAAATATTTACATAACATTAAATATATAATTATAACAATATCACGAAAGATAGGAAAGGTGATGCTCTTTTAACCTTATCTTAAATACTGCAATGGAAGGGCTGTCCTGAATTAATCTTGGCAGTTTATCATTGGCATCATAGCTGGATGATCTATGAAGGAGTAAAAAAAGTTTATAGCGGCTCTAGGACGTAAGCGATTCTTTTATATCAATATCAGCTAGGTATATTAAAACACTTATTTGACTTACGTTTAATTTCAAATTACAGGCACTGTGTTGCTAAGTAGTTCACACTATCAATATGATACTCACTCTACAGCTAAAGAAAGAATACATAACATTTTACTGTTGTGATATCTAATCTATGTAATATTAAATAAGTCGGTGTCTCTCTGCAATTAGAGAATTACATCAGATATTTTATCTGTCATTACTCAAGGACATTATACCGTTCCATGAACTTGCGACCTTGGACTTGATTTCAGAGTTTACCTGAAGATATACTACAATGTTTCGTTAAATGCAATGCTCGCTAGCTACCACCATCTTATCTAATTCTGCCGCCAAACAACAATGTTAATAGCATTGTCGTGTTCCGGTTGTCAGAGATAAAATAGCCAGTCTTTATTTTTTTTATTTTATTTATTTGGGACAGTTAACAACAGTGTACATAATTACATTATTAACAGTTTCTGTAGTTATTAAGTATATACACAGTCCACGACACTATCCACAAGGTAAGTAATACAGTATTTCACAAAACTTACAAGTTATGAAGTTTATAATAAGTACCTACATCCGTATCATTACAATGTTACAATGTGCTGCCACACAAACCAAACAATATAAATATTACCCGTGCAATAACTCTCCAATAACAGAACTACTAAATCTGTGATATGATAAGGAAAATATGTCAAAATCTAAAAAATGTTCATTATACGTGTTTACACTAAGCGTCTTAGAATTTGTCCTACATGGAGTAGTAAGAAATATTTTGTGAAGATTCAACGAGCGATAGGCCAAGCGACCATTCAATCCGCAACAATCTAATCTGCTGTTACATATGTTGAAAAGAGTCATATTATATGCAGTCTCGACATAGATAGCGATCGTTATGTTATCGAATTCGGCCGCTGAGTCCTAACAATGTTATTTTAATTGGAGATTTAGAGTCTGTAGTATCAAAATATCGGTTTCCATTGAAACTACGATTCAGGCTTCCAACAAAAACCGATATGATTATGAACACTATAACATTTAGAATAAGATCGTTAGGAGTTAACGACCGAAATCGGTTGCTATCTATGTCGAGACTGCGGGGGCAGGACGCTTTGGCCTCATCTTCATTTAACATCAGGTGTGATTGAGGTATAGTGCTAGCCCGTTGTGCATAAAAAAAAGAATATTGCTCTACTTAGCGAGTTGATGGCAAAAATATTAAATTCTTGACTACCAGCGGCCACCCTTATGCATTGTTTGTGCCATCGTAACGTCCTGTAGCGTTCGAGGGTTGGGACATGCAGGGATGCCCTATTTGTCGTATGTGACACCGCAGAAACATCGTTTATATTTAAAAGGAATAATATATCCTCTTATTCTTATTATGTGATTTAGCCCAGAAATTAAAAAAATATTTCATGTGAAACCTTGAAATAATATTCTATTTTCCAAATAAAAAACAAATTTGGATGTAGCTTTGAAAATCGCAGGAATTGGTACATATGATTAACGAAGAAAAAAACTCAAATTTCATAGGTACTTAATAAAATTATTCGTCGTCCATTTTTTATTTCTGCTCCGTATGCTGCTTGCATGGATCAAACTAATAGCTTGAGAACGACTGATTTCAGAAAAAGTTTGACACAAGAATCGGACGTATATTGAGTAAATGCGAACAGATAGTCCTATAAACCATCGGAAACAAAATGTGACGTATATTCCTGCCCTAAAACTTACTTCTAAGTTCCTGGTAGTGCCTCTAACTGGGTCACAGCTGGAATAATGGGACAACGAAAACGCTTTCCTTGACCAGCAGCGGGATAGTAATAGATACAAGCTTCTTCCTTTTGACCGCGTTCAACGTCGCGCAGTCCGAATTGTCGGCCAAGAGAGTCTCACTGACCGACTGGATCCCCTGGTGTTGCGAAGAGACGTCGCGTCCCTCTGCATCCTCTATCGCATATTTCATGGGGAGTGTTCTGAAGAACTGTTCGAGCTAATACCCGCTGCTCAATTTAACCGATACACTTCTCGCCGAAAATTAAATTTCCATCCACATCACCTGGAAGAGTGGAAGTCTACCACTGTACGTTTCTCAAGAAACTTCTTACCACGTACGACCACCCTGTGGAACGGACTTCCGGCAGCGGTATTCCCGAACGAGTACGACATTGGAACCTTCAAGAAACGAGCCTACACCTTCCTCAAAGGCCGGCAACGCATCTGTGACCCTTTTGGTGTTGCGGGTGTCCATGGGCGGCGGTGATTGCTTTCCATCAGGTGATCCGCATGCTCGTTTGCCGCCCTCTCATATAAAAAAAAAAGCTGATGAATGATCACTAAAATAAACAAAACTATACTCGGATAGTAGAATATGATAGGACACTCTAATCTTCAATAGTTCAGACGTAACTGTATGTTTTCTAAATAACCTACCGGTATTTAAATAATCTGTTGGCAGTGTTGCCAATTGTCGGTAATATCTACGTTTTTTGGTGAATAACGTCAATGTGAAGACCGGGTTTTATGAATTTTTGAGAAACATTGGTATGACGCAGCAAATCATATTGGTTTGTCTAATCGAATAATTTCAAGGTCATTTTGTATGATAGTGTTTATTAAACAACATTTTACTTTGAATTGCTCTTCATTTTAATTCACAAAAATATCAGACTATTTGGGTGATAAACAACCATGGCTAATGGAATATAATTGTGTCCTCTTATAATATAAAACCTGTTTTTAAAAAGAGCAACCGCTGAGTTCTTGCTTGTTCTTCTCAGCGGAATAATGCCTTTTGAAGAAGCAGTAGCTTTAAAAATGTAAAATCTGACTATTTTAAGTGTACCCTGTGTACCTAGAAAAAAAAGTATTTTTTAATTTGAATTTGATATAGAGTGCTCCGCCTTTATCGTTCTGTTACATCCCACTCGATATCGCGTGGTAGCTATCATCTATAGCCGGTTACGCGATATCGCGTAATTGTCTCTTATAAGTGTGGAATTTTTATAATTACAAAATATTTACATATCTATATAATAATATAGTCTAAGTTTTATAATATTTGTCGGCTTTTCGTTATCTTTATCATGTGTGATAAATTCAGCTTATCTTTAATTCGGCGGCAGGTTGGTTTAGTGGGTAATGTCCCGGCCTTCGAATATAACACGGGTAAGACAAGATAAACGTCACAAAATCGAGTGTTTGGATGTTTGTTTGTTTGTTGGTCAATCTTGGCGAAACACACCGATATTTTTACTCGACTGCCGCAAGAGATAGTGTATTAAACGTCTTGTGTGGTATAGTATGAAGCGGGATCTTCATGAAAACTCCAGCAGCTCACTTTCAATAAATTTCTTTTATTCTCAAGAAGATCAAAATTACAATGTTGGTGGTGTACGACCTCAGTAATGTTACGTGGCGAACGAACCAAAAAAGGAAAAAGCAAACTTCACACCGGTCTTTAAAAAATCACATATCAGGTACAGTCATGCAATTGTACATATCGCCCCGCGTTGAAATCTCCAGAGTTCAACCAATTTGCACAGGAAGGGGACAAATCTTGGAGAATGATCTTCGTACGATGCCGTTACAGGTGCGTATGTCTGCAACTCTGCTAACTCTATCATGGCCAGGAAACACATCCACTATACGCCCCAGTTTCCACTTCAAAGGCGGTAAGTTGTCATCCTTTACAACGACCATCATGTCCTTGATCAAGGTTCCTTTACATTGTCGCCATTTTTGCCTCTCTTGCAACTCTGAGATGTATTCCTTCGACCATCTCGTCCAAAAATGTTGTTGTAGCTGCTGTATCCTCTGGTATCGAGTAAGTCTATTGCTGTTTATATCAATATAATTAGGTGAGGGTACTGCAGTCAGTGGACGCCCAATTAAAAAGTGGCCCGGTGTGAGCGGGAGGAGATCATTGGGATCTGAGGATAAAGGAGTAATTGGTCTAGAGTTCAATATTGCCTCAATTTGAAACAAAGTGGTACAAAGTTCCTCAAACGTAAGATGACTATTACAAAGAACACGTTTCAAATGCTGTTTAGTCGACTTAACACCGGCTTCGGCCAATCCAGCGAAATGTGGCGAATATGGTGGCACAAAATGAAACTTAATATTTTCGTTGGCTGCGCGTTCAGATATCGTCTTGGCATAAACTTTCAATAAACTCTTCAAATCATTGCATGCACCTACAAATTGAGTTCCGTTATCGGAGTAAATATCAGACGGCACACCTCGACGACTAACAAATCTATGTAAAGTAGCCATAAATCCATCTGCAGACAGGTCACTGACCAGCTCCAAATGGATGGCCTTTGTAGCGAAGCACACAAAGACCGCAATATACACCTGTATTAAATGGCATCCACGACCCTTTTTAGATGCCGATAAAATGGGACCGGCGTAGTCCACACCTACGACTCGAAAAGGATGGTTTAAACACACTCGTGATGAAGGCAAGTTACCCATAATAGGAGCAGTTGTGACTCCCCTTAAACGTGTACACAGTATACATTTGTGATAAGTAGATTTAGCCAAATTTCTCCCTCCAATAGGCCAATACATTTGCCGAATAGACGAAAGTATGGCTTGTGGACCGGCATGAAAAAGACGTGTATGCTCATAGGCGAACAATAACTTTGTAAAAGTATGGTTACTATTTACAATTATAGGATGCTTTTGATCGTAATTAAAATCTGAATTACTAAGTCTTCCGCCTACTCGCATCAAACCATCAACATCAATAAAAGGATTTAATTTAGTAAGACAATCTTTAGTATGTAGTTTTTGATTTTGTTTTAGTATGTAGTATGACGAAGTAAAACTTTCCATTTGTGATATCTTAATCAAATGATTCGTAGCATTACGGAGTTCGTCAGTTGACAAAAATCCAGTTAGTTTAATATCACTGTTTGGCTTTATATTATGTATGAAACGTATCAAGTATGCTGTAATACGTATCAATTTTGTAAAATTAGAATACCGCTCAATATCTATGAAAGATAGACACTCGTTAACAACAGAGGTCATGACAGTTTCACTCTTAACTTCTGGCAAATCTTGACGTTTCAAATAAGCATTTTTAGGCCACATCTCTTCAGGATTCTTTAGAAAATTAGGCCCGGACCACCACAACTCATTAGAAGCTATTTTATTAGCATCCAAACCCCGAGAGACGTAATCCGCAGGGTTGTCATTTGTTGGTATATGACGCCAAGAAGAATCGCCTGTGATCTCAAGAATGTCAGAAACTCTGTTACGGACATAAACTTTGAGATGAGAAGGTAACATCCTAAGCCAACCTAAGACTATGGTAGAGTCTGTCCAAAATACGCAGCGCTGTGGTTGCACACGAAAAGAGCTTAGAGCCTTTTTACAAAGTCGAGCACCCACGAGCGCCCCACACAACTCCAAGCGCGGGATTGTAACTGTTGTTACAGGACTGACTCTACTTTTTGCCAATAATAACCTAGTCACTGCTCTATCGTCAGTGGAATCTACAGATCGAACATATAGGCATGCCCCGTAAGCTCCTTCAGACGCATCTGAAAATATATGAAATTCAAAGTTGGTACAGTTTTTAAAAGCATGCCGAGGAATACGCAACTTTGTTAAGGAAGGTAAAGTATGAAGAATTTTATTCCATTGTGTTAGGACGTCTGATGGGACTTCTTCGTCCCACGACAGTTTATATAGCCACAATTTCTGCAATAACATTTTGCACTGCACAACACATGGAGCAACCAAACCTAAGGGGTCGAACACCTTAGCTATTTTTGACAATATTAATCTTTTAGTAACAGGAACTTGCATTATGTCCGATACATCAATGGAAATATAGAGCTCATCAATGTCACTTTTCCAGCCAAGTCCTAATGTCTTTGCGTCATTTAAATTTCCTAGGTTTAGGTTACAATCATCTTTAATAGGGTGCCCAATTAAGGTTGAATCGTTTGAACGCCACTTTCTCAAATGCATGCCAGCACCCTGAAGTATGCCTGTAATGCCTGAAATGATGCGCTTAGCCCCATCTCTAGTAATAGAGCCGCTTAGCAAGTCATCGACATAAAAATCCTTTGCTATTACTTCAGCTATCATAGAGTCCGTGCACTGAATCGACAATTGCTTCAAACATCTGACGGCTAAAAAAGGCGCACTAGCAGTTCCGTATGTGACGGTATTTAATTGGTAAGTACGTAAAGGTTCATCAGGATTATCACGCCATAAGATTTGTTGCAGATGCCTGTCTTTAGTATTTACAACAACTCTACGATACATCTTCTCTACGTCAGCTGAAAAAACGTGATTATAAAAACGAAAACGCAAAAGGATTGACACAATGTCGTCTTGTATAGTAGGCCCCACCATTTGAATATCGTTAAAGGTAACGCCTGATGTAGTAGGAGAGCTTCCATTAAAAACGACTCTTAGTTTCGTAGTCAGACTGTCAGTACGTAGTACGCCGTGGTGCGGAAGGAAGTTGCCCTTTCTTTGCATTGTAGGGTCAGTGACCTCTGACATATCACCTAAACGCTCGTATTCATTTATAAATTCTTTATACATGGATTTCATTGTATCATTTTTAAATAGTCTTCGTTCCAATGATAGAAAACACTTCTCTGCCCTTGCATAAGAATGACCCAGTAAGCTTTCAGGTTGTTTTAAAGGCAAACAAACACAGAATCGACCATCAGGAAGTCGTGTAGTATTTTTTACAAAATGTTCTTCACAGGCGCGTTCTTCAGGTGAGTAGTACGCAGTTTCAGACCGAACTGTACACTCATCCATCTGCCAGAAGCGAGTAAGACTGTCATCAATATTGTTGTTCACAGTAAAATTGCACAGTATGTCATTAGTATGAATTCGAGTAGGACAAAAACCTGATACTAACCAACCAAGTTTAGTTTCACAAATGACGGGCTTATTGGTGCCTAATTTTAATCGGCCACCTTCTAGTAAGTTCCAAAATATGTTCGCCCCCAACAGTATGTCCACATTGGAAGGTAAATAAAATTCTGGATCCGCTAGGACGATATCGCATGGAATTTTTAGCAAATTCAGGTCAACTTTATAAGAAGGAAGATTGCTTGTTATAGTAGGTATGACAAAGTATGTAGTTTCAAAATGATAACCACTAGTACGCGAAGAAAGTTTAGCTTTGCATGTTTTAGTAAGTGTAGTATGTAAATTGTTGACGCCAGACACTGATGTATTTACCGTATTTATGGGTAAATTTAGTTTTTGGCACAAATTATGGGTAATGAAGCATGACGTGCTTCCGTTATCTAAGATGGCTCGGGCAGTGACTAAGATGCCATCACTACTATGTATGTGTACGAGGGCAGTTGACAGTAATACCTGACCTGCGTGTTGCTGTGCCACAAGTGCGACACCAGAATTAGAACTTAAGATAGGCGGAGGTGAAGTAGAATATTTGTTGCTTGAGGAAGACTTGTCTACATGTACCAAAGTATTGTGTCGCTTATGACATACCTTGCATCCACTACGCCAACAACTTTTAAGGTAGTGGCCTCCCTTTAGGCAATTAAAACAGACATTTAACCGTGGTAATTCATTGGCGCGTTCCTTGTTAGATAACGACAAAAATTGTTGACAATCAAAAAGAAAATGATTCCCAGCACATTTAGGACATAAGGTGGAGGGTACCTGTGGTCCAGGTGATCGGTCTGACTGCTTATCAATGACAACGAAACCTCTCTCTTTTGCATTGCGCGTCTGCCCACCAGCGGCCGCGGAGCGCGGCGCGGGGGACGTCACATTCACGGCTATTGTTTCTAGTAAATCGGCGCGGTTTCTGAGGAAGTTAATAAAATTATCAAAAGTAACATTTTTGAGTGATGGGATTAATTCTTCCCATTCTCGTCTAGTTATGCTATCCAGTTTATTGCAAGCTAAATGTATGAGCAAGGTATCCCAGTGCTTTGTGGGTTCTTTCAGAGTCTCGAGTGCTCTCAAGTTTTTACTAAAACTATCTATTAAGTACCTAATAGATGAGGGAGACTCCTTATTGATAGATCTTACGTTAAAGATAGCAGTAACATGATTGTTGACTAACAATCTTTTATTATCATACCGATCACAAATTAATTTCCAGGCATGATGATAATTATCACTTGACATTTCCAGGGACTGGATTACCAAGGATGCACTCCCCTCAAGAGACGCCTTTAAATAGTGAAATTTATTTATGTTGTCAACGTTGTCATTTCTGTGTATTAAACTATTAAACGTATCACGGTACTCAAGCCACTTTTCGTATGAGCCATTAAATTTAGGTAAACTAATTATGGGCAACTTACATTTTATCTTCGGTTGTTGTTGTGTTAAGGGTGTGGAAGCATTAATCACAGACCTTTTCTCTGTGACAGTAGAATCATCTTCGACAGACGAAGAATGTCGCGGATGCTTTGTGCACTGCGCTAATAGTGTCTTAGCCCTCGATACGGACTCAAAGTAAGAATTTTCGAAGTCTATACGTTCTTGCATCACTAGTGCTTGATCACCATCCGATACCAACATCTCAATTTCCCCTTGCACTTCATCGAAACTAGACAGAATGTCCTCTATTCTCGTAATACGGAGTTCCAATTCGGTTATCTGACGTGCAGTCAACGGCTCAATATGCAAGCTACCTAAATAACTCGCAAACATCGTAAGACGACCCTTTAAACATCCGCGTTTCTTAACTAATTCTTTCATATCCGCCATAATTCACAGATATAACCGATGAACAGCACTTAACACTTGACAATAAGCCTTATTTCACTAAAAAAGAGTTTAAAACACGTAATTAAAGGTCAATTTTACTAATAATTCTTAATTTTTGTACTAACGCATGAAGTTAATAAGAACGTAAACAAGTGACGCAGTTAAGTTAGCAGCGGTTAAGAAGTAGGTAGGTTAACTTAGATGCAGTTCAATGGAATGGCTCGCTGCATTGATCACTGCGAGAACTAGGCACTTAGCTAACTAAACTATATACCTATGCACATTGACCAGCTACCATTAATTAATCTTAGTACGAAGTATGACTTGTAAGGATTACTATGTATAGAATGTTTAATTATGTATACATTAATTAATGATCTCACAAATTAATGTAACTATACAAATATGTCTACGTAAAACGTAGTGAGCAAATAATAGTATGTATGAAATATTGAACTCAGGAACTTGTAAGTAAGGAAGTTGGTTTAAGAAATAGGAATGGTATCATGGAAAGGACTCACTTGTATCTCTGCAGACCACTATGAAGAACGTGGGATGAATTTACATTCGTCGATGAGATTCCTTTCTAAGCATGTTCAGATACCGTGTTCTCAGTTGCAACAGCAGTAAGTTATGAACGACGTAAGTATGTAACTCAGTATGATTTTACAGGAAGCGACGACAGGAAGAAGTATGCAGTCTCCACAACAGGATGAGACCAGTAAAGATTAGTCCTTTCTTTCTTCTGCTCACGTTTCGTCAAAGTTGGTAGGTCGTTGGTCACACTCGAAGTCCGGCGTGGAAGGACCATGTATTAAACGTCTTGTGTGGTATAGTATGAAGCGGGATCTTCATGAAAACTCCAGCAGCTCACTTTCAATAAATTTCTTTTATTCTCAAGAAGATCAAAATTACAATGTTGGTGGTGTACGACCTCAGTAATGTTACGTGGCGAACGAACCAAAAAAGGAAAAAGCAAACTTCACACCGGTCTTTAAAAAATCACATATCAGGTACAGTCATGCAATTGTACAGATAGATAGATACCTAATCTTACATTTCTATTGTTTTCTGATTGTTTTCAACACAATCCAGTATTCTGTTTTTCTTCTATGCATCAAATAAATAAATAAATATCCTTAAACATACACACAGCGCCATCTAGTTCCACAGTAAGCAGTTGCTTGTGCTTATGTTGTGGGCTTATATATGCTTGTGTTGTGGATACCAGATGGTTGATATAATACATAAATACATTTTTTTTTGTAAATAAATACTTATTATAAATGAAAACATCCATAACTCGGGTACACATGTCCGTATTCATCACACAAACATATGCCCCTAGCGGGATTCGAACCCGCAACCTTTTGGTATAGTGGTCAGAGTTGCTAACCATTACACCAAACAGGTACATACTTGTATATAGATTTCTATGTCACCTACATCCTGTAGCCTCGTCAGTACACCTTCAATACTTCAATTAGGTACGCACTCACATTTATGTTAAAACTAGCTTTTCGCCTGCGACTTTGCCTGCTTCGAATAACTTTAGCCTGGAAATTTGTTTACAGATAGATAAGCATTTATTTGCATTCATGTACATACACATAATAAATTAATAAGTTTATCACGCGGGAACTATTGTTATTCTTTATTGCACAGAAAAAACATGTTGACAATCAGTCGGAAATATTGTACAAAGGTGAGCTTAAAAGCTCTAATAGAAATTTCTTCCAGGCAACCTCAGTGGTGGTTAGAGCATTGTGCGGGACGGTGAACAAAAAGTGCAGTTATGGAAGGACAAATATACTATACATATAGGTATATAATATAATATGTTATTTACATACATACACTACTAGAATACAGAAATACACTTAGTTATAAAATTGCACGTGATTATTAGTAAACTATATAGTATAAATAAATAAATATCACATATATAAGTACATAACTACATAACTATTCACTTTACCAGGATAAAACATATCCTATGTTTTAATCCAGGGTATGTTGTACCTATATACCAAAATTCATCAAAATTCGTTCATCCGTTTCGTCGTGATTGTGCAACAAACAAACATCCAAATTTTCGCATTAACAAACACTAGCTTTCTACCCGCCTTCGCCTGCGTGGAATACCTTTATCCCGGAAATTTGTTTATCCCGCGGGAACTACTCACTTTATCGGCACATAAAATAATCTTTATTAATAATCTCATACACATACACACACACACACACACACACACACACACACACACACACACACACACACACACACACACACACACACACACATACACACATAATAATAAGAGTTGTTTAAAATTAAGTGACATTGGTGTCGATTCGGATGT
The DNA here is from genome assembly GCA_949316235.1 of Oegoconia quadripuncta. Taxonomy (NCBI): domain Eukaryota; kingdom Metazoa; phylum Arthropoda; class Insecta; order Lepidoptera; family Autostichidae; genus Oegoconia; species Oegoconia quadripuncta. The sequence continues at coordinate 11,766,263 of OX438750.1, read as the reverse complement.
ACACCAACTAAACTAAAACCAGTTTTGGAGTGGTGCCTTCGCATCGTATTGTTCCAGGGAGAAAGAGACAGTACTACTTTAAAACTGGTTTTAGTTTAGTTAGTGTACATCCGAATCGACACCAGTATCTAATCTATTAATAATTACAATGTTTACTATGCTTAGTTAAGGAAGAGCAAGATTTTCTGGCACAAGTATCCTTATACCTAAAGGGAAATCTTAACAATACGTTGCATGTGATTCCTAAAGAAAGAAATAAACATTTTTTCATTTTTTACATTTTTTAAAATTAAGTGATAAGTAACTTATTAGTAATCTGTGGTGATAGTATCTAATCTATTAATAATTACAATGTTTACTATGCTTAGTTAAGGAAGAGCAAGATTTTCTGGCACAGGTATCCTTATACCTAAAAGGAAATCTTAACAATACGTTGCATGTGATTCCTAAAGAAAGAAATAAACATTTTTTCATTTTTTTCATTTTTCATTTTTCAATCTTAATCCGAAGCATATTCTACCTATATACTATTCACCCAAATCCGTTCATTCGTTTCGCCGTGTTAAACAACAAACAAACATGCAAATTTTCGCATTTATATATTAGCTACATATAAAAAATAAAGTAGGTTACGTGCCCCACAGATTTTTTCAGGGTCAAAACGGTTTTAGGAATACATACTAGGTTGATATTGTACATACATAATATGTAATGTAATTAAAATATTATTTTAATTGTTCATCAAATATGAATCTGCCAAATAAAATCCAAGTGTATCACTAAGGCTTCCCACGCATGGTCGATAATCGGTGACCGATTTTCTCTAGGAGAAAAATGGAATGTACTGATTGCTATATTTCAACGCCCACGTCCTACAAAAAAATCGGTCACAATATCGGTGATAAAAGTATTGCCAAAATATCGGCCGATTATCGGTCCTACCGGTCGTGGGCGTGCACACTTAACTAATAGAGCACTACTGGTATTCTCCTATAACAGTGACGCAGCCCGCTCATGGCCGATAATCGGTGACCGTGATCGGTTCTACGAAGAATCGGTCACAATATCGGTGATAAAAGTATTGACAAAAAAAAAATCGGCCGATTATCGGTCCTACAAAAAGTCGGTCGTTGGCGGGCACACTAAATAAATAAGAGAAGAGTGATAGGAATTATAATTTTATTTATTCTCTGTTTGCTTCTAAAGCGATATCCCTCAGTTTGGAACGATTGACTTTCCCAGTAGAAGTCGTCGGCAACTCGGTCAGGAACACGACACCTCCTCGTAGTTGCTTACTGTCCGACAGCTTCTCTGTAAATTGATTGAATGGTAAACCTTCTTTAGACAAATTTCTAACCACTACACCAAACATGGTTTCGTTCTGACATGTGATTGGTTGGCTCATTGCTCGCTCGGCAATTTGACGGTTTCTTATTGGTCAACATAGACATAGCTGTCTTATAATTCATATAATTGTAACCCATAATCTGTTTAAAGGAGCAACCCTAGCTTGTTCGTTCTTCTTTGGGGAGTCAGCTTTGTGAATGAGCCGTAAATTTAAATATAATATTAATAGTGACGTTTCCAAGTGATAATTTTATCCTATGAAATAAAATATTTTGATTTGATTTGATTTGAACATAATCGATAGCGATGAAGTTACATAATCTAAGGGCAGATCGTCTAATAAAACGATCTGTTTGGCGTAGTGATTAGAAATGCTGACTGCTATACCAAAAGGTCGCAGGTTCGAATACCGCTAGGGGCATATGTTTGTACGTTGAATATGGATAGTGTACTCAAGTTATTTGTGTAGTATATCAACCATCTGGTATCCATAATATAAGCCTAATTGCTTAGTGTGGAACTAAATGGCGCCGTGTGCATGTCTAAGGATATATATTTATTTATGACTTCTAAAGATATTCTTGGTAATAATGACAGAATAATGCTTTGAAATATGTATGAAAGTGTTCTTATTATGTACGTATAATACTCTGAAAAAATTATTGGCAGGCGATGACAAACCGGTCACTAGAATGATTAGTAATGTAGTCGGCACCTGACCAGCACCAGTCAGCAGGCCCCTGGTTTTACAACATTTTCCGCTCTTGGCTGGCCGCCAAGCCGAAGACAAATGAATGCATAGTGCATTCATTCATTCTTCGACATTCATAGTAGCATGACAGGCCCGATAAACGTTTATTTCGCGCGAGACGATATTTTTCCTGCTCATTCGTTTGGACGAAATATATATCTATCCCACTCTCACGTCGCGTCGCGCGCGACATACGATGTCATGCTACGGGGACTGGATCCTCTAGAGAATCGGGTTACACACCAACAGATCGCCAATTTTTTTATATATATGAGAGGGCGCCAAACGAGTTTGCGGGTCCCATGATGGAAAGCAATCACCGCCGCCCATGGACACCCGCAACACCAAAAGGGTCACAGATGCGTTGCCGGCCTTTGAGGAAGGTGTAGGCTCGTTTCTTGAAGGTTCCAATGTCGTACTCGTTCGGGAATACCGCTGCAGGAAGTCCGTTCCACAGCTATAGGCGATAGGGTCGTCACATCCCGACGCAACCATTATCACCATGGCTAACCTTTGTCCGGGCTATGTCCAGGATCATGACTAGTAAAAATATATTTCTGTAGTTTATCTCTTCATTTGAGTCCCGTAATACCTATATACAGAACTATTTAAACAACGGGTCGGCTGAAAAATTTTTCTTTCTACCGATAGACGGTGAACAGTGATTCCTATGTATAATTGTATCGATAAGCAGACACAATATTAAGCAACGGCTACCATCAGAGTTCTTTAACCACTATTATAGATTAAAACTAAGTGGCCTCAATGACAAAATTCTAATTACCAGCAACAAGATCTTTTATCTCCTGCGCCGTGACATTACAGCCCTCGCGTCGCACAATGCAAGCAACTGGATGCTGGGAGTCTTCCATATGTGGCACACCAGTCACACCTACATCCAGCACGCCTGGGTGTGTGAGGATCACTTCCTCTATCTCCGGAGGCATAACCTGTTCAAATAGACAACTTTTTAGTAGTAATTTTGGAAGTGAAGCGTTTTTAATTGCCACGGCGACAATCATTTTTTTTTCTGTTTATTTTAATGAGGGATCTTTAATGAAGATGTTACCCTCATAGTGTACAAGGTAACTTAACCTTAGAGTTAAAGCCAAAATAAACTAAATTATACAGTATCTTATCTAGTTGCTCTCGATGTCGGGCAGCTAAAACACTGTTTCGCAAATACATTTCAGTTTGATGAAAATTGTTGCAAAATGATCACAATCGGACCATTAGGCGTGGGGAGGGATTCCACCCGTATATAGTTAATATACCAAACATTCGCACTAAGAAGTTCGATTCTTCATTCATCATCCGAACAGTCAAGGCACGGAACTCCCTTCCGGCGTCAGTCTTTCCTGAACCCTACAACCTTGGGATCTTCAAGAGCAGAGTAAGTAGGCATTTACTGAGATCGCGTACTTTATCTTCGACCACATCGTCACTTTCCATCAGGTGAGATCGTGGTCAAACGCGAATCCAGTCAATTATAAAAAAAAATCATAGGTAAGAATATTGGAAGTGCGGAGTCTCTTCACAGGCAATGGATCAATTGCTCCGCTTGCCCTGACAGATTCTCGTTTGATAACCTCCTTAACGCCACAGAGAGTGCTGTTAGAGTGACTAGATTTTAGTTCAATATAATTTTATCTTTCCTCGACTCGAAAAGAAGTCGAATCAGTCATTTAGTAGTTTGGTAGAAGATCAAACATAACAGCTGTAACATAATATTACTATGAACACTTCATAAATTTGATGGTGATGGTTTTAGAGACTACATTCATTGAAAACTCAGAGCCTCGAACACCGTCGCAAGGTCTGTGTCTCTCGGTCTTTTACAGGATACATTTCGGTGAGTGTGCGTTGGAATTACACAATCTTATTCCACCATCGCCATTCCATCTTCGGACTACTAAGCGCGGGGAGGGATTCCACCCGTATGTAGTTAACATACCGAACATTCGCACTAAGCGGTTCGATTCTTCATTCATAATGCGAACAGCCAAGGTATGGAACTCCCTTCCGGCGTCAGTCTTTCCTGAATCCTACAACCTTGGGATCTTCAAGAGCAGGGTGAATAGGCATCTACTGAGATCGCATGCTTCATCTTCGGCCACATCATCACTTCCCATCAGGCGAGATTGTGTTCAAATGCGTATCCAGTTAACCATAAAAAAAAAAAAAAAAAAACAACCGTGCCCTCCATAGCACGCTAACACTACTGCTATAAATAGAATAGAATACATTTATTTGCAATGATTAGGATAAGTAAAATAGTTGGTAAAATAGTATAAATTGTATCACCTAAATCAGTCATATACAATAGCATGCAAAATTATAATTAGCCTGTCCTTCATTAAACAATAAAAATAGAAATTAATTTACACAATTAGCATGTCCTTCTTGATTAAATTAATTTTCTAGTTAATAAAGTCACAATTTAGAGAAATTTTATGAAAATGCCAGTGGTCACCTCTCCCCAGGAGATCCTACTTGATAGCAATAAAAGCAACTCTCCTGAATTGCAATCTAAGTTGCTTCTGTGGAGAATCGGCCTGTGTAGGAAGATTGGAAAATCTTTTACTGGGCTTACATACATACATACATAATGTCACGCCTGTTTCCCATTGGGGTAGGCAGAGACCACAGACTTCCACTTGCTACGATCCTGACACACCTCTTCTGCTTCCTTCACTCTCATAAGGTTGTTCATACATGCTCGTCGGTTTAGGGTACTCTTGACTTGGCCTTTCTTTAAGACGTCCCCGATTTGATCATGGTACGTTCGCCGTGGTCTTCCCCTACCAACACTACCATCCACATTCGCTTTGTATATCTCTTTCGTAAGTCTTCTTTCATTCATCCTCTCCACATGTCCAAACCATCTCAGCATACCTTTTTCAATCTTTGTCACTACATCTTCATTCACACTGCTTAACTCCCTAATTACACTATTTCTGATTTTATCTTTCAGAGTCACCCCATTCATACTTCTCAATGATCTCATTTCCACTGCATTTATTCTACTTTCATTCTTCTTTTGCCATACCCAGCATTCACTCCCGTAAGTCAATGTTGGAACCAGCACCCCGCCATGAACAGCCAGACGAGCTTTTTTGGACACATTCTGGCTCCTCATAAAGGCATGCAGTGCTCCATTTACCTGATTTCCGGCATTCACTCTTCTTTCGATGTCCTTCTCACACTTACCATCCCTTGTAAACAGTGAACCCAAATACACAAATTCACGCACTTGCTCCACTTTTTCTCTGTCTATCAAAATATTGCAATCCGTCATACATACCCCTCTCTCAAATACCATAACTTTCGTTTTAATCACATTGACTTTCATTCCTTTTTCTTTCAAAGCCGTATTCATAAGTGTTACCATCTCTTGTAACTCCTCTTGGGACGACGCAAGGATTACTTGATCATCGGCATAGAGGAGACATTTGACGAGTAACCCATTCATTCTCAATCCACATTCATACTCTTTCAATATTTGCAGGCAACTGTCCATGAATAAGTTAAACAGCCATGGGGACGCAACACAACCCTGTCTAACACCTTTCTCGATGCTAAACCATTTAGTATACGCCCCATTAATCCTGACACAAGCACTGGAATCTTCATAAAGTGATTTCAGTGCTCGTATCAAGTTGCTGTCTACCCCATACATAGACAATGCTGACCACAATTCATTCCTCATCACTTTGTCATAGGCCTTTTCCAAATCCACGAAAGCGCAATAGACTTTTTGGTCTTTTGACAGGAATTTTTCGGCTATGCATCGCAAGGAAAAGACCTGATCCATACATCCCATTCCTCTTCTAAATCCTGCTTGTACGTCCCACATTTTTTCATCCGTCTCGGCAATTACCCTTTCAATTAACACTTTTGCATACAATTTGCCGACAATGCTGAGAAGGCTGATTCCTCTATAATTTTTGCAGTCTTGCTGTGACCCTTTCCCTTTGTAAAGCGGAACGATGACAGCCTTGCACCAGTCACATGGAACTTGGCCGCTTCTCCAGCATAAATTAAAAAGGCGGTACAGTTGACTTGCCACTATGCCATGTCCAGCCTTCAGCATCTCGACTGAAACTCTGTCATACCCTACAGCCTTACCTGACTTCATACCTTTCAACGCTTTCAGAATCTCATCCATGCTTATTTCGTCATACGATTCGACACTTATATGTGAGGCGCGTGCAGGTATTTCTACCTGCATCTCCTCTCTATCAAACAAACTTTCAAAGTATTCCTTCCATCTCTTCAATATGTGTTCTTCCCCTTTCAACATACTTCCATCCTGGTCTCTGATTTTAATCAGCTCAGAGGTTGTCGTTTTACCCCTGGCTGTTCTTATATATTTCCAGAACAGTTTAAGATTTGCTCTGAAATCTTCAGAGAGCCTGCTGTCAAACTCGTCTTTGCGCTCTTCTTTCTTTTGTTCAACAACTCTTTTTGTCTTCCTTTTCAAAACCTTATACATAACTCTTGCCTTTTCTACATCCTCATTCAACGCCTTTTGTACTCTGTGATTGGCCTTTGTGGCTAACCAATCTAACCATGCTTTCTTCTTTTCACTGACTACCTCTTGCACTTCTTTATCCCACCAAACATTTTTCATCTTATACCCTTTCCTCCTCTTTGTAACACCACAAACTTCACTTGCAACACTTACCATTCCTTCCCTAATGGTCTTCCATAATTCCTCAATGCTATTCACATCATCCAAACCATCAAATCTCTCATTTAACTTACTTTTATACTTATCTTTCATGTCTTCCTCTTTCAAATTTTCCACTTTTATGCGTTCTAGATCGCTCGTAGGCTCGTGTATTCGGTGTCGCCATCGTTTGAAGAGACCACTAATTCGGCTCATTACCAAAAAGTGATCTGTATCAATGCCGACCCCTCGATATGCCCGAGTGTCTAGTACATTCTGTCTCAGTCTTTCATCCACCAATACAAAATCAATCATACTTCTCTGACTTCCTTCTTCCCTAGTAAACAAGTGGATCTTTTTGTGATCAAACATGGTGTTCGTCACAGTAAGATTCCACTCCAAACAAATCTCAAGTAAACGCTTTCCATTCTCGTTTACTCTTTCATCACCAAACATACCGAGAACCTTTTCATATCCATCACGCTTCACACCTACCCATCCATTAAAATCTCCGAGCATTATTATCCTTTCATTTTCCTTGCACTTCTCCAATACGTCCCTCACACCGTCCCAAAACTCTTCCATTTCCTTTTGAACATTTGGGGACTTGCTTAGACCCACATTTGTCGGAGCATAAACTCCCATTAAGAAGATGCGGGTCAGTCCCACTTTTAATCTCATCCAGATGAGTCTTGGGCTTACGCATTCAAACTCATTTACACACTCAGCCATTCTAGCAGAAAGTAGTACACCAACGCCCTGACTGCCTCTGTTGGTTATGGGAACACCCGACCAGTAAGCCGCATAGGGACCGTGTTTGGTGGTGTCACATCCTTTCCGCTTTGTCTCATTCACACATAAAATATCTATACGTCTATCATCCATCATCTGACAAACTTCATCTATTTTGCCATTCATTCCTCCTCTAACATTCAAAGTAGCAATGCGGCTCTCCATGGCCCACTTTTCGCCCCCGTAAGAAACGAGGCGTGACGGGTGGCGAACCACGTCGCCGTCATTAGGATGGTTTACTTTTTTAAAATCCATAGCGTTCCCACGAGACGCAAGGGAAATTATGTCGATCCCGGCAGAGCCCCGCATGCCGGGACAAAGCTAGCCTTTGTCTGGGGTCGCTCTAACCCAGGGCAAATCGGCACGCTTAAGACTAGGCTTGCCCCTAGCCACGCATCCCTCGGCACGGCAGACCTTGGATTGGCGGAGAGGGAAGGAAAGGAAATAGGGAAAGGATTTGAATGATAGTGAGAGGGATGTTAAGGGGGAATTGGGTAGGAAAAGGTAAATTAGGGATACCCCTGACTCGGAAGATACAGTGGAGTCAGTGGCAGCTCGGGGTGCCGGGTTCGCATACCCGAATACCATGACTCAACTACTGGACAAGTAGTGAGGATGTGTACTCCCTGACAACTTTACTGGGCTTACTTATACGTAAATGTCTTAAATAAACTTCGTTAGCGCGATATGGGATTCGCGCCCTAATTGATCGACTCAATGATATTATTATTATATTTATGCATTACAAATGTCTCATGGCTGTGGGTTGTCTGGAAGAGATCGCTTTTAGTGAGAAGACCACCTAATTGTGTTCTTTTGTAATCACCAAAAATTATTGTAAATTATTTTGCGCAATAAAGACTATTTATTTGTATTGTATTATAAAGCATAACATACTTGCACGTTCCGATATTTGATCAGCATCTTGAGCCTTTCCAAGAAGTAGTAAAGACCGTTCTCGTCTCTGCTGAACAGGTCGCCTGATGGGATCCAACCATCATCAGCAAACGCTTTCGCCGTTTCTATAGGATTGTTGTAGTATTCCTTCAAATGATAAAAAGGTTTTGGTATTATGGACGGAAAATAATTCACTTTTAAGTTTACATGATTCAATTTGGTTGCTTCATCCAATCGTGTAATATCACCTTCATTCCCTTTATGTGGTGGTAGACATTTTTAACACGATTTTATTAGCTTCACTTGTAACTAACAATGTAATCAAATATTGGAAGTTTATTTATACTTCAAATTGTCGTATCAGAAATGCTACAATACGCTTACGGACTCGGATCTCTGAGGTAGTAAAAAAGCGGCAACGTTGAAGTGGGACTGGGCGGGTCACGTGGGCCGCATGCCGTGCGAGTTGTGGGCAAATGCGTCCACTATTTGGACTCCTACAACCGCCAGACGCAAACGTGGCAGACCGCTAAAACGGTGGAGAAACAAGCTTGACAGTTTTAATAAGGGATCGTTTGTGCTCGCCAAGAACAAAAACGACTGCAAACAGATGATCCGGAGGTCTTTGCTCAGCAGTGGGACACTATGGGCTCTTAATAATAATAATTGATGGATAGATAGATAGACAGATCGTTTATTTGTATCTCCAGTCACACACATACCATAAGTTCCAAAGCATTTGGATAAACATATTTTATAACAATTCATAAAAGTAACATCAGGATACACTAAGAGTATGTGTGTGCTACCAGCCGTACAAATGGGTCATAGCTCAGTGTATATAATTGCTCAGAGAGCAAATCACTGATTTTCAGCTATTACCCACATTAATTGTCGTATCGAAATGAAACTTTCTATGTATATTTAATTCTGATGATAATGCTATAATTTGGTATCTTGGAACTGATCTGATGATGGAGCCTGAAGATGGTAAAACTCTTCAGTGGCTACTAATAAACCCCTCGAGTTTGGGCTAATAAGATTCGTTTTGACGAGTCCACTTGGTGTCGACGATCTGGTGATGGAACCAGGAGATGGATGGTGGAAATGTAGCGTGTTTTTTTTAGTTTTTTAAACTACATATTGTTATTAAATAGGCGTCTGGGTAGCAATCATCATATTTGCCGCCAAGCAGGGATGTTATAGCATTGTTGTCCTATGACTGAGTCTTAACTCAGTCATAGGACAACTGAATATCTTAGGCCCGTATTAATAAACCATTCACAAGATTGAGAACAGTCTTGTGACCGGTCTCAAGTAAACGTGTTGATTAATAAACCGAACTTGAGACCTGAAAAGCACGTGCTTACTCAAGCAGTACTCACTTGAGAGTTTCACGTATTAATAAAAGGAACTCAAGACTATCATTCATTCGCCGCTGAGGCGAATATTTGGGAAGTGATCTCAGCTGAGTAGATCTCAAGATTGGTTTATAATTTAGCACGGAGCTTGAGATAGCCTCAACTTCTTAAGACGCATCCCGGGTGATACAGCCTGAAGACTTGTATTGAGATTGGTTTATTAATACGGCCTTAATATTCAGTCCTCAAAATTAGTTTTGTTGGTTTCGTGTGAAATCACTTCGCACCTTATGCGCCATTTTCATTTGAGGTCAAGGGCTATCCCGTTATACAAACAAAAATATATTTACCGTGAAGCACAGCCCCTTAAACCACAGCTCTCCAGGTTGATTTGGCTCAGTTATTTCTCTTCCATTATCTACATCAATTAACTGTAACAAAAAAGCGAAATGAGTAAGAAAATTTCGTCAACTCTGCTAATTGATATCGTGGTCTAGTGGCAAGCGACACGAGTGCTTAGGTAACGTCTTTCGAAAAGACACGGTTTTCGAATCCGGCTAAGGCAATTTTTATTCGATTTTTTTTCTATTTGGATTTTTTTTTCTTTTTATAAAGGAAAATAAAACGTAAACACTTCATTAAAATAATAAAAAGGTAAGGAAAATAAGAAAAGTAAAAATTTTTGGAGGTAACACTTTAGCCCATGTGATACTTTTAGGATGATTGGTTTGTACAATGTGACGGTCTTATTACCTTTGGGTTAGGAAGCATTACATACATGGTAGGTAGCGTGTCCTAGACCGGATGAGTTTTTTACTATAAGAAAAAAATAGGGCATATTAGGTAAGTGAAATAGAAGGTATTGGTATAGGTAGATTATTCTTTGTTTTTCAAAACTAGCATCGTATAAAGCATCAATTGCGTCATTTGACGGTCGCGTTTGTAGGTTAATCCACATAATTACATAATTGACGACCTCTTTGGTGTAGTGGTTGCGGGTTCGAATCCCGCTAGGGGTATGTTTGTGTGATGAATACGGACATGTGTACCCAAGTTATGGATGGAAAAAAAAATGTATTTATGTAGTGTATCAACCATCTGGTATCCACAACACAAGACTATAGTTGCTTACGTGGAACTAGATGGCACTGTGGGTATGTCTAAAGATATTTATATATTTATTATTAAATTATATAAATAAAGAAAACTTAGAGAAAATAATGAGTTCCAAATAAATTTCGCAAAATAGGAACCCTAGAAATCCAGTCGCTTATAAATGTCCGGCGCCTGTATTTTTGAAAAAAAAAAATAAAGTACCTATGCCAATAACTTCTATTTTACTTATCTAATATAAATAAAAAAAAAAAAAAAAAAAAAAATATTTCGGACACTTACACCAATCATCTAGTACCAAACTAAGCAAAGCTTGTACTATGGATACTAGATAACGGATAAACATACATAAATATTTATAGTATAGGCCCTACTTTTTTCCTTACGGTAAAAAAACTCATCCGGTATAAAAAATATGTATTATTTATAACTAGCTTTTAGGCTTCTCGAGTGCAGGTCAGAGAGATTTTTTGATTTATTCTGTTTTTAAAAAGAAATCTTCATTTATCCAATGAGGGGGTCACTGAATGCAATTAACCTCTTAAATTGAAAATCAACCTATCTAGAAAATCTAAAACCGCCTCCGTGGCTCAATTTAACATAACATTGGGTTTACGATTCGGAGGTCGCGGGCTCGATCCACAGCGGGGTACATGTTTAAGTACTCGGTTTGGTTGGTGATAGAGCATTTTAAATGTCCACCTGGCTAGCTACCACCATCTTATCTAAATCTGCCGCCAAGCAGCAATGTTAATAGCATTGTTGTGTTCCGGTTGTCAGAGATAAGATAGCCAGTCCATCAAAATGTGTTGGGGTTTCCGGGTCAGTACGCTTCCACCTTCGCTGGTACAACTAAAGTCACAATAGCAAAAAGCTGAACTTGGAAGTCAAAGTCAAAAATGTCTTATAGGTACACAGGGTACAATTAAAATAGTCAGATTTTACATTTTTTAAGCTATTGTTTGTTCAAAAGGCAATTTTCCCCTGAGAAGAACAAGGAAGAAACTCGAGAGGTTCGAATGCCTTTATCACAACTTCTGCTCCTGTTGTAAACTTATTTTAGGGAACAGTGTACTTCTTTATTTATAAATAATTACTCTTAGCGATTAATAGATTAGAGAGTTTTTTGGGAGGTGCGGGTTCGATTCCCAGGCAGGCAATTAACCAATGAGTTTATTACTTTAATTACTTATGTGCAAAACATCGTGTGGAAACCTGCATGCCAGAGAAATAACAAATCCAAGGCATCACGTCCCCAACCCGCATTGGGCCAGCATGGTGGATAGGCACATACTCCCTCATTATATACGAGGGAAGGCCTATATCCCTGCAGTGGGATGTCTTTTAAGCAGATTGTGAAATGTTAGTGATGGCAAATATTCATCATATTTATTATGTCCAGTTATTTCAATAACGTACCGATTTAGTATGTACATTATATTATATGACTTTTTGTCTTTATGGCTCTAATCTAAATTAGTTACTTTTTCGTCAAACATATTTATCTAATACTAATGTTAGATATACTTATAGTAATATTGATAAGGCCGGTATCATAATTTGTTACCCAATTTGGAAGAACGAGGCCTCCTAATACAGGTATTAATATACGAGGCGCTTTAACAACTTTCTGCGGTGTGGGGACTTGGAGAGACACAAAAATACACACAAGTTGCTCTGACGATGGTCGTTTATTGTCTGTCTCACTTTGTGGATAAATGATCGGTACCGTAACACCTTACATTAGTGCGGGGAAAGCTGATTCACACACTACAATTGCGAAACTAAAATGAAATCATTAAAACATTTTTTATTATGAGAAGCCATGCGATTTTGAAAAAAAGAATAAAATTGCGGATTGGGACTACGTCAAACGATTTTAAACCCCTTTCGTGCGCGGCTGTACAGAGACCTATAACACTTTCTGTTTAAACAGGTCTCGCAGCGTTTACATTCCCAATAGCATCCAACGGCCATTTTAGACGCACTGGTAAGTCGTGATATTAAAAAGTGACTTTAGGGTTAGGTAATCTAACTAATATTATAAATGTGAAAGATTGGATGTTTGTTTGTTTGTTGCTCGGTCACCGCGAAAAGTACGAACGGATTTGGATGAAATTTTGGTATATAGGTAGAATCCCAGGATTAAGGCATATATTTTTTATCCCGATAAATCAAATCAAATCAAAATATTTTATTTCATAGGATAAAATTATCACTTGAAAATGTCACTATTAATATTAATATTACATTTGAATTTACTGCTCATTCACAAAACTGACTCCCCAGAGAAGAACGAGCAAGAAACTCTAGGGTTGCTCTTGGGTTACAATTTGTTATTTGGTAATTATATGAATAATAAGACGGCTATGTTCATGCTTGCTTATCATTCAAATAGTCAGTGATTTTATAATAGCCTTTTGCTAATATTTTCTGTTTTATGATTGCTTTAAATTTATTTAAAGGGAAATTTTGAATGTATACTGGAACCTTATTATAAAAGCGTATACATTGCCCTATGAAGGATTTACTGACTTTGTGAAGTCGGCTAAACATAAACAGATAATTTTTATTTTTATTTTATTTTATTTTCTTGGGAAAACCAACAGCTGTTTTACAAATTATCACTTAAACTAAGAAACTGAAAGCCAATTAGATTGGTAGAATAACTGGTTCTTATTCCTTGTATTAAGATTGTGCCTATCGCTATTTTTAGGGAATAAAGTGAGTAGTTCCTGCGGAATAAGTAATCGGATTGGTTGGTGGTAGGGCATTTTAAATGTCCGCCTGACTAGTACCACCATCTTATCTAAATCTGCCGCCAAGCAGCAATGTTAATAGCATTGTTGTGTTCCGGTTGTCAGAGATAAGCTAGCCAGTCCCCCAAATGTGTTGGAGTATCCAGCTCAGTACGCTTCCACCTAACCTCATCTTCACTTAACATCAGGTGTGATTGAGGTCAAGTACGAACCCGTCGTGCATAAAAAAAAAAAACAAAGTTATTTCACGCAGGCAAAGCCGCGGCCGGAAAACTAACACATTTGTGGGAAGACTGGTGCCTGAAAAGGATGAACCAGAATTATAGGTCACCGGGCCCCCCAGCCATGGCCATAATACATAAGAACAGATGGGTTTTAAATATCGTGATTGAGGAGGAAAACACATAGGTAAGAAACAAACGGGAAAAAAACTACGAAGCATTCTGGATTTTGGAGTGGTGTTGTAGTGTTGTGCACTGTTTTTATACCTGATCGATACCGATGCTTGATACCGATCCGAACCTATACATAAATTTGAAATTACTACCTTTATTTCATGAGAAGAGTCAACCGCGCTCATGCCTGCAATAGGCCCGTTAGATGATGCCAGCCCAAGGATAAAGCTTGCTGACTCTGTTTGTCCGTACACATGTCTTATATCAGCGTCTGGACGTGCACGATTCTGAAAATTTATCAAATTAATCAATGAATACCTTATAACGCTGCTAATTACAGCTCGTTCGTATATCTATTGCCATTCTTCTTTTTCTTGCCTCTTTATTTCTTTTCGTTTTCGACACATTTTAAATTTCTAATGCTTTTAGAGCGGTCACACGTTCGTCTATTTGTTCGTCTGTTACAATTCATTTATTAGAATCTCTGTCCTCTGCCTCTTAGTCCTGGTTTAAATTGCAATTGTGGTATTCTAGCGGGTCTGCGAGACAAATAGACCCTGATGTTACCTTACAAAACTTCACAAGTACCAGAAACCTCCTAAAAGGCATTATTTGATCAAACGTAAGTGTTAGCTGTGTTTTAATTCAATATTAATTATTTATTTAGTTTAGGCGTTAGTGAATTTGAAGGTCATTTGTGCGTTCCGGGTGATTTAAACTGGCTGAGGCAAGTGACCATTACGTATAGCACCTTTACCTAAGGAGAAGGAGGTCAACTAAACTTCGGCTTCGTCTGTGTCTAGATAGAGTATGGTCATAGACAGGAAAATTACTATTGACTAGCTTTGAATCTATAATTAATGGCGGACTCTTGTCTTTTGTGTCTTTGGTGCTATCGTCTTTGGCGTCTTCTGTATCTTAGGTGTCTTTGAGATATTTTGTATCTTTGACGTCTTTTATGTTATTGGCGTCTTTTATGTGGTTTATCATCATGATGATGACGTGTATTGTTTTGAGTTGTCTTATCTTAAAGCAGCCTATTTCCTTCTCCAGATATCAGGCTACTTCTTAAGACAAATATACAGAAACATATACAGACAGAGTTACCAAAGAGAGAGAGCAAACCAATCAACATTAGTGGATTGTTACGCACAACTGGGAAAACTTCATAATTATTATTTTGTTCCGGTCAGATTTAAGATGCCAGTTCCCCAAATAAGAAGGTTTGTTTGAGGTCAAGAACTTACCAGTGGTGCATTAAAGAAAAATACTACTCTGTCACCAGAATCGAGCTGCAGTATAGTGAATCGGTACGATGTCCTGCTTTTTAGGTACTCCTCTCACCCCGCACCTCTCCCCAAGGTCACCCTCCGAAACTCGAGAGTTAAGTAAGGAGAAACAAGGTATGTTTTATCTGTTGTGCAATAAAGTGTATTTGTATTGTATTGTATGTTTATTCTTGTTAACCTATGACATCAATTTCTGTCGCACTCGTGTAGGGTGACTACACGAGTGCGACAGAATACCAGCGCTATTATGCTGAATCGTTACCCATTCACTACTGCGGCACACATAGCAATATTTTTGCAAATCATAGCCTAGTTCTTATTTTGTTAGTTTTTAATAGTTCTTAACAAAGTGATTTCTAATAATGTAAATTGTACCTAAATTGTTATGTGTTTTATGTAGTGAATAAACTATAATATTGGGTCTTTACCTATGAAATTGGAGTTTTTTTTCTTCGTTAATCATATGTACCAATTCCTGCGATTTTCAAAGCTATATCCAAATTTGTTTTTTATATGGAAAATGGAATATTATTTCAAGGTTTCTCATGAAATATTTTTTAATTTCTGGACAATAAAAATCTCATAATAAAAAAATTTTAATAGAGCTCTTTTCATGTCCTTCCCATCATCATTTCTTAGATTCGCTGAAACTTTTAAAAAGCGGTTAATTTTAAAAAATTATCGCTGCCTACACTTAACTTAATGTTATCCGATAATACACATAAAGTTTAGCTAAATTTGGATTAGCCGTTCCCAAAAAAAAAATCAAAAATGTTTGTATGGAGAAAACAGTCTTAATGAAATTCTTATTTATTTATTTATTTATTTAACACTTTATTGTATATAAGCATACACGTCAAACAAAAACAAAAAAACAGGAGAATATTAAAATATACAATATATTCTTCATACAAAACCCCAATTTCATAGGTAAGGACCTAATATTTTCTTTCTTTCTTTTGATATTAGATACCTTTAGGCCAGTCAATAATTCTGTGTACACCTTAGCGCCGCCAATGACGATTATCTCCAAGCAAGTCAGATCGCACGGCTTATCAATTTTCAGAATTCGAGCCAAAAGCGACGGGCTTGTTAAAATTACTGATGGCTGAAATCACAGAATTATTTTGAAGTACATATTCATTTATTTGTTTGTGATACACAGGAACAATAAGGGTGACGAGTAATTTTGTCGGGATGTGCAATGTGACATACAATCTGGAGCGTCGGTGGCTCGCCGGTTAAGACGCGGTCTCCCCAATTTGGGAAGTCCGGTTTCGATTCCCAGACAGGCTTGCAGAGTTTTTAAATTTCATTTAATTACTTATGCGACTGCTCTTAAACGGCGAAGGAAAACATAGTGAGTAAACCTGCATGCCTGAGATATAAAAATTCTAAGGCATGTGAAGTCTCGAACCCGCATTGGGCCAGATACTCCCTCATTATACGAGGGAAGGCCTATATCCCTGCAGTGGGATGTTTACGGACTGATGATGATGATCAACCATCTGGTATCCATCATACAAGCCTAGTTGCTTACTACTTATTTTATTTTATTTATTTATTTTATTTTATTTTCTTGGGAAAACCAACAGCTGTTTTACAAATTATCACTTAGACTAAGAAACTGAAAGCCAATTGGAGGTTTCCACTGATAGAACCTACTTAAACTTAATAAAAAATAAAAAACTATACATTGCAATCAGAGAACGGTTGGAAAAATTAATCTAATTATAAACAATCTATAGATAGGATATCCTTGCATCGCCAATCCAAAAAACAACCGGGTCACAACAGTATTAGGTTACTTTCTGGCCAAAAAAAAAACGTCTACTCAATGTGTTCCTTGCCGATGTAACGTTAGTACAAAATAGGTCCAAGTCAAACTCGTTGCTAAGTAAATTAAAATTCTTACTCGCTCGCTGCACAAACGCATTCTACCTGTAGTTGGTGGAGCACGGTGGGAGATCCAAAAGCGGGTTGATCCTAAGGATTCTGGTTGGGGCTGTAGTGTGGAACTAAATGGCCTATGTATATGTCCAAGGATATTTATTATTATATTTACATTTTTTTTTTAATTTGACAAACTTTGACCGGCCTTTTAACGGTACGGTTTTTTAACGTAACCTATCCTATGAGACGGACTGTCACGAGGAGTCTCACGGTACCATATTAATTAAAATCCATCCAGCCGTTAAAACCAGGGCAATATTAAAAATATATTTAAAAAGAGAACCTTCTTACGGCTGTGTATAAAACAAAAGTTAATGTTTTCAATTTTTTATTTGGGAACCTTATAGTACATTATGACGACCTGTTTGGTGTAGTGGTTAGAAACTCTGCTACTATACCAAATGGTCGCGGGTTCGAATCCCGCTAGGGGCACCTATCTGTATGATGAATACAGACACGTGTTCCCGAGTTATGGATGTTTTTCATTTGCGTATACGTGTGTTTATTTACAAAAAAAATATATTTCTGTAGTCTATCAACCATCTGGTATCCATAACACAAGCCTAGATGCTTACTGTTGTGGTCCTAGATGGGTCTGTGTGTTTGTGCAAAGATATTTATTTATTATAAAACATTATAGTAAAGTAGCTACAGATAGATCATAGACCAAATTGTTTTCACAGAAGGTGGATTATGGTGTACAGAGAGAAGGAAAAGGAAATTAGATTATCTATTAGATTAGATCTAAATATTTGTAATATTAATGCTTTTAAGACCAACAGAGTAGGTAGTTAAGTTTAAACGATCTTGGTGGTAGGGCATTTTAAATATCCTCCTGGCTAGCTACCACCATCTTATCTAAATCTGCCGCCAAGCAGCAATGTTAATAGCATTGTTGTGTTCCGGTTGTCAGAGATAAGATAGCCAGTCCCCCAAATGGTTTCCGGGTCAGTACGCTTCCACCTTCGACCTCATCTTCACTTAACATCAGGTGTGATTGAGGTCAAGTACGATCCTGTCGGGCATAAAAAAAAAAGTTCGTACAAGAAAATAGCAATGTTAAATATGACATACAATGACTAAATTTTAGAGTTTGTAAAGCACTTTACCTTGTACTTATTGAAGACGTCAATAATATGGTCCAGGCTGTCCATTTTAGTGGTCTGAACCAAGCATGTATTTGTTAGTAAATATCCAAAAGTGTTGTAATATCCTGACCACCATTGTGGCGGTGAAAGGTTGAATCCACGTTTTTGAACTCTGTAAAATGAGTGTCTTGTTGGAGACTGTTTGGTCATATATCTATATATCTACAGGTACCGACCCGGCAGCAGTCCTACGTCAAAATTTGTCATTTGGGTATATTTCTGTGTTATGTCTATACCTAGCAGGACACGTCAATTTTTTTTTTATAAATATTTCGGACACTTACGCCAATCATCTAGTCTAGTAATATTAATATGTCATTTGGGCATCTCTGTGATTTGTCGATATAACAAGCAGGACACCATACCCTGCGTTAAAACTTATCATTAATGCGTGTCATTGGGGCATATCTGTGTGAAGTGTATACCTAGAAGGCCGTGCTCTACGTCAAAATATGTTATTAATAGCCATTATTGTAATACATTAGAGGTAAAGTCTATTTTTCATCTCGAAAAAGCTAGTAGTATTTCAACAAACTATTAAAGGAGAAATGACTTGCACCTAACCACATCTAACATTGTGTACCCGAGTTATAGATGTTTTCGTTTCTTAATATACAGGGTGAATTTTAATTCGTATAATTCCTGTTTTACTGGTGCGTCCACTCTGATTACGAACAATTTTCCAATAGGAACCATAACCGAATTCAGCCGAACATTGTTGGACTTCCGCACCAAAAGTGGTTTCGGAATGGTTTACTTTGTATGGGCACCTAACAGATTTTTTTTTTTAATAATTCGACTATGTCAACTTGAGGAAAGTTGTTCGCAATCAAGAGTGGCGTCACCAGTTAATAAAAATTACAAAAATTGGAATTCACCCTGTATATGTATTTACAAAAAGAAATGTATCTATGTTAGTATATCAACCATCTTCTTCTTCTTCGTGTCAATGTGTCCAATCAATCTGCCCAGAATTCAGCCACAACTACGGCGTTGGTGTCGATTCGGATGTACACCAACTAAACTAAAACCAGTTTTGGAGTGGTGACGTCGCATCGTACTGTTGCAGGGAGAAAGAGACAGTACTACTTTATCTCTGGTTTTAGTTTAGTTAAGGTTAGTTGGTGTACATCCGAATCGACTCCGTTGTCTGCAGCCACGTTCATCAACCATCGATATTCATAATATTTTTTTTTTATGTATGATTCAGTAGATGCCTATTCACCCTGCTCTTGAAGATCCCAAGGTTGTAGGATTCAGGAAAGACTGACGCCGGAAGGGAGTTCCATGCCTCGTAGTCTGAAGATGAAATGGCGATGGTGGAATAAGATTGTGTAATTCCAACGCACACTCACCAAAGTGCATCCTGTAAAAGACTGAGAGACAGGCGACCTTGCGACGGTGTTCGAGGCTCTGCAATTTAGCAGTGATCGAATGGTCACCAATGAGTCTTTGGCAATATAAGCCTAGTTTCTTAGTGGAAAACTAGATGGCGCTTTGTGTATGTCAATTTGCAGTTTAGCCAAGGTTTGCCAACTTACCCATCCGCAACGGATCCGAACATGCCACCACTAATACTTTTCTTAAACATTTTTATTACAGGCTCATGTTTAAGTGCCGCTAACTTGGGAACACCAGTCGTGCCACTGGTGCTGATCAACCAGGCGTACACTTTCTCTGTGTCGAAGAATGCTGGCCTGAAATTTAAAAAATAATAATATAATTTATTGAAGAAAAAACTAGGCAGCACATGGCTCGAAGAACTAGATAAGTAAAGATAAAATATAAAAGAAAAGATAGCAGAACAAAATTATTTTAACATGCTAAAGTAATCTTAATTGGGTTATTTAAAGAAATTTACAATAATTTTGCTTATGTTTGCCTATTAATTATATTAATGTGATGCCTAAACTAGGTGTTTCTTTTTTATGCAGGACGGGTTCGTACTTGACCTCAATCACACCTGATGTTAAGTGAAGATGAGGTCGAAGGTGGAAGCGTACTGACCCGGAAACACCAACACATTTGGAGGACTGGCTATCTTATCTCTGACAACCGGAACACAACAATGCTATTAACATTGCTGCTTTGCGGCAGATTTAGATAAGATGGTAGTAGCTAGCCAGGCGGACATTTAAAATGCCCTACCACCAACCAAACTGCGTACTTAAACATGTACCCGACATGAAAAAACATTGAACCCGCGACCTCCGAATCGTAAACCCAATGTTGTTTACATTGAGCCACGGAGATGGTTAACATCTTCTCATTAGTTATTAAGTTCCATGTATATTCTTCAGTTCTGTAAATAAATATGTTTTATTTATATTATATAGCACCAAATACATTTAATATGCCATTTGTCCCATGACCAATCATCAGGTTCCAGCAGAATACCAGTGTTTTGCCATTTTGTATACTGCGGCACACACATAATATTTGATACAATACAATACAATACAAATACACTTTATTGCACAACAGATAAGAAAATACAGTTTCAGAAAAGTGGTAAGAATAGAATGTACAATTCGGCGACCTTATCACTAAAAGCGATCTCTTCCAGGCAACCTTTGGGTATAAGGACAGTACATTTGAAATAGGTGGGTTGTGCGGTATTAAATAGGGCTGCAGATACAAACTACGTGAATAAATTTCATATATTTACATACACATACATACATAGATCAATAGACAAATATACCTACTTAAACATAACATTTATAAAATAGCAACAAAATACAAACGTAAATATATAGGTGTACTAAATAAATATTTATTGATATATAAAATAATAATAATAAGCGACAACAGGATTGTGCTAAGGTATGTTTCTGTACTTGTGTTTTATTGTTTTAGTTGGGTCTTTCACATGTAAAATTGTTATGTGTGTGTACATAGATGCAAATAAATGCTTATCTACATAGGTATTGTCTATGTAAGTATATGTATATATATGCATCTCACGATCGGAGGGCTGGCCAATACTTTGGTCAAAGAATCAGCCTTGCTATACAGCGAGGCTACGCGGCCAGCCTTCTTTGTACCATTCCACCAACCAGAGACTTGGGGCTAGTTTTTTGTTTGTGATTTTTTTTTTTAATAAATTGTATAATTATTGTTTAAAAATATTGTACAAATGTTAATAAATTCTGCGTAAGACTTACTTAAATTCATCAGTCTCTTCTCCAACATAGGTGTCCATAAACTTGGACATTGTGCACTCCCCTCCAGAGAATGTAATGATTTTGACACCAAGCCCCAATTCCTTGGACACTTTTGCGTATATATCATATGTTTCCTGTTCACAAAATGATATTTTCGGTTTTGATATATACAGCATTGCCTTAATTTCTTCTGTAAACGTAACAGACGTAGCCATTTATTTATCATTAATAAAGCACATTACGAATTAATAGTGTACTTGCTAGATATTAAATCGATCGCCTCGCACTTCCCACACTGGACTCTTTTAGGAATTACGTCAATACTGTTATAATTTGAACAAGCTCAGAGTGCAAACAATAAAAGTCTTCTTTAGTTAGGAAAACGTCTCCCGCGATTAGTAAAAAAGAGTTCATCCATACTTTATGTGTAGGGTACATACCCTGAAAACCATTTTTATGGAGATTTTTTACCAGTTTGGCTGCGTGATTGATATGTATATCAATTTACACGTTTATATTACCCACTAAGAGACATGAAACTATGAGGATTCTTTGTTGACTATGGAGCCCACAAAGGTAGGTAGTTAACAAAAATATGGAGCGTCGATGGCTCAGTGGAGGAGACACAGTCTCCCAATTTGGGAGGCCCAGGTTCGATCTCCAGGCAGGCCATGTACCAATGAGTTTTTAAATTGAATTTAATTACTCATGTGCATTTATCCGATTTCTTTTAAACGGTGAAGGAAAACATCGTGAGGAAACCTACATCCTTGAGAAATAAAAATAAATTTGAAGGCATGTGAAGTCTCCAACCCGCACTGGGCCAGCGTGGCGAACTATGGGCCATACTCCCTCAATATGAAGGAAGGTCTATATTCCTGCACTGGGATGTTTACGCACTGATGATGATAACAAAAATAGTCTTTGGACTGCGGCTGCTATTCTCATATAGGAATGAGCGTCAGAATAAACACAGGGATTGATGGACGCATTGATAGGTCATGCTTCCTGATAAAGTGGGAGGGCGAGAGTCAGAGGACCAAAGTTTTAATGGAGGCATTTGCATCAGTCCTGAGCCAAGAATTAGAGGAATAATGAATAATTTAGTAAGTTGACAGACTAACAAATTACGGCTCTAGATTCATTTGAAATTTTGTTTTTTTTTTTATGCACAACGGGTTGGTACTTGACCTCAATCACACCTGATGATAAGTGAAGATGAGGTCGAAAGTGGAAGCGTACTGACCCGGAAACCCCAAAACATTTGGGGGACTGGCTATCTTATCTCTGACAACCGGAACACAACAATGCTATTAACATTGCTGCTTGGCGGCAGATTTAGATAAGATGGTGGTAGCTAGCCAGGCGGATATTTAAAATGCCCTACCACCAACCAAACCGAGTACTTAAACATGTACCGATCGAACCCGCGACCTCCGAATCGTAAACCCAATGTTGTTTACATTGAGCCACGGAGGCGGAATACATGTGACGTAGATGAAATCAGAATATAACCAAGCTATGGTCAGAAAAAGGAGACACGAGCGAGCGGCTATAGCATCTCATTAGAGACTGGGGAGACCGCCTAGTGAATGAGCGATAACTGTATGTCATGACGATTTCAAATGTTATTCTTATAACTTATGATATAAAACATTTTTGATTTGATTTGATTAAATGGTGGTATTCCTGTTGTATGCATACCATATTTGAAAAGTGGATCCACTCCAGCGACTGGTAACCCGTTGAAGGCTGCTGCGTAGAACGGTATATGGATATCCAAGTGGTTCCTTCCCCCAACAGTGACCACATCTCCTGGCTGGTAACCAGCCCTCCTCAGACACCTTGCTAGTCTGATGGAGCGTGATAGAACAGAGTCATACGTTTCATACTCGCCTGTTGCTGCTTCGATCTGCAAAATGAGTATAGGTCTCGTGGAGAATTCTATTTGGAGGAAATTTTAAGGGAAATGTATCAACCCGCTGTGACCACCTTATTTAATACTGGTTTCTCTATGAGCTAAATTCCAGTCGTTAAAAGATGAAAGCTTGAAGTAACATCCACTGTTCACCTTCGAAATATAATGCTCTCGTTTCGCATCTCGTCAAGAAAGAAATGATACCATGCCATGTAGCTTAGGCGGGACAAGATCTAGGTTGTATAGGTACACAGCTTCCTGCAAAGTAGTAGGCTGGAGGAGAGCACTGGACGGCGTCGGCATGCATGCATGATGTGGAGTCAGTCCCCCGACTAAATGTCCTGATTGAGTAACCATAGTCATAGCTTTTTACAATCTATGGGCAGGCCAGATACGGGAGAATTCGTTACACTAGGGTGAGTGCCTAGTGTAACAAATTCTCTCGTACCTGGCTTTGCCCATAGAGTGTAAAAACTAGGCACTCACCCTAGTGTAAAGAATTCTTCCGTACCTGGTCTTGCCTATAGAGTGGAAAATGCTATTCTATGGTTAATCAATCAGGATCTTCAGTTGCTATCGAAGTTAAAATACCTAGGTGCCGTCATTAACCGGGGACCGAATCCACATGCACCATCATATCAGCGACGTCATGCCGTGAGTGCAGGCCACTCGCACCCGACGCTGTCCAGTGCTCTCGTCCAGCCTACCACTTTGCAGGAAGCTGTGAATCTATACAATCTACATCTTGTTTTGGCATGGTACAATTTCTGCCTTGACGAGATGCCAAATCAAATTAAATCAAAAATGCTTTATTTTGTAGGTACACAGAGTACACTTAAAACAGTCAGATTTTACATTTTTAACGCTACTGCTTGTTCAAAAGGCAATTTTCCCCTGAGAAGAACAAGCAAGAAACTCGAGAGGTTGCTCTTTAAAAAAAAGGTTTTTATATTACAAAAATATTAGTTGTTATTTTATATTTAAATATTTCATTATTAATTGTGAAATAGCCTGGTTATACGAACGGGCTGGTTATGTCCATAAATGTTTATCATCAAAATAATCTGATATTTCATAATATGCTTTCTTAATAAGCTTTTATAGTATCTTGAAATTTATTGAAAGGAAGATTTTGTATATCAACAGGAACCTTATTGAAATAGCCTTTGAATGAATTACTGACTTTGC
This sequence comes from Oegoconia quadripuncta, assembly GCA_949316235.1. Lineage (NCBI taxonomy): Eukaryota > Metazoa > Arthropoda > Insecta > Lepidoptera > Autostichidae > Oegoconia > Oegoconia quadripuncta. The sequence goes on along the minus strand of OX438750.1, from coordinate 11,741,513 downwards.
GGAGGCGTCTTATGTGACCTGCAAGTTTATCTTTATTTCTTGTATTGACATCATGTTTATCACTATTTTTCCTAAATGATGCTATATTTTTTTTACATATATTAGATTTTCAAAAATGTGCATATAACGTGAAGTCCAAACGAGAGCATTATATTTCGAAGGTGAACAGTGGATGTTGTATCAAGCTTTAATCTTTTAACGACTGGAACAACCAAACGCTTTTGTTTGGGATATCTCTGACCACACATTTGGGATAAAGGTCGTGTTTGTTTGTTACGGTTGCACTGCTATTGTTAAAAAAATATTACCTGACAAATATCATCCGGACGTCTTCGTTTGAAACAATCCAAGACGACATGACCAAGGTGAAAGTTACCATCAACTTTACCATCTAAGAGTACGTCACTAATCACCATTGTATCTTAAGTACAGTAGATACTTGTATCTGGAAAATGGGAAGAAATAACTAGAGGTTTTATTGTTATTATAAACTAGCTTTCCGTCCGCGGATTCGCCTGCGTAGAAGAACTTTATCGCGGAAGTTTGTTAATCCCCCGGGAACTATTCATCTTATCGGATTTTTTTTTATGTACGACGGGTTAGTACTTGACCTCAATCACACCTGATGTTAAGTAAAGATTTTTTCTATAATAAAAATCACTAAGTATTATATACAGGGTGAATTTTAATTCGTGTAATTCGCATTAACTGGAGACGCCACTCTTGATTACGAACATTCCCCAAAGAATCAGCCAGCCGAATTCGGACAAAAAATTTTCGATTAATACGAGGCAAACCATTCTGAAACCACCTTTAGTATGGAAGTCCAACAATTTTCGGCTGGTGACTTTATTTTTATTTTATTTGTTTATTTAGGATCACCAACAGTTGTTACACTAGTACATAGACCATTTAACAATTAATGTAGCTGGTATTAAATTTAAATGTACAACCTTTTATAGGTGAACACATCATGCAATAAGTTTTAAAATAAAACAACAGTAAAACAAAAACGTATTAATCTAAGATTACCTCTATTTAGCTTTGATTGGTTGAGCAGTTCCGTGCCAAGTTGCGGTGATAAGGTAGTGAAATAATTAGAGAGTATAATATATTATGTATGTTGTTGAGGGAATGTTCAACGTATAAACAATGATATATTAATTAAGTATTGAGGCTACTACTAATAGTTTTGTAAAACCTAGACACAGTGTCGCAGTGAATGTCGATAAGGTCACTGTTGGCATTCAAAATCCTGCACAGCCTTGGGACTGGACTTCACTCCTGATTACGCATAACTTTACACTATGGAACCATAGCCGAATTCCGCCGAAAATTATTGGATTTCCATACTAAAGATGGTTTCAGAATGGTTTACTTGGTATGGGCAATCGAGAAATTTTTGATCGAATTCGACTATTGTTCCTTGGGGAAATCAAATCAAATCAAAAATGCTTTATTTTGTAGGTACACAGGGTATACTTAAAATAGTCAGATTTTACATTTTTATAGCTACTGCTTATTCAAAAGGCAATTTTCCCCTGAGAAGAACAAGCATGAAACTCGAGAGGTCGCTCTTAAAAAAAAAGGTTTTTATATTACAAAATTATTAATTATTATTTTATATTATAATATTTCATTATTAGTTGTGAAATAGCCTGGTTATGCGAACGGGCTGGTTATGTCCATGATTTTTTATCATCTAAATAATCTGATATTTTATAATATGCTTTCTTAATAAGTTTCTGTTTTATAGTATCTTTAAATTTATTGAAAGGAAGATTTTGTTGAACAGGAATTTTATTGAAAAAGCGTTTGAATGAATTACTGACTTTGCAGAGGTGACATGTGACCTGCAAGTTTATCTTTGTTTCTTGTATTGACATCATGTTTATCACTATTTTTCCTAAATGATGCTTTATTTTTTTGACATATATTAGATTTTCAAAAATGTACTGTAACGAAAAGGTTAGAATATTATACTGTTTAAATCTGTCTCTAAGTGACACTGCAGGTCTCAATTGATAAATTGCGCGAACGGTTCGTTTTTGTAAAACATAGATTGTATTTATATCCGCGGCATTTCCACACAGCAAGATACCGTAAGACATCAAGTTGTGAAAAAAATTAAAATATACTAAGCAGTATTTACGTCCGTCCGTAAGTTGTTCGTAATCGGGAGTGGAGTCACCAATAAACAATAATTACACGAATTGAATTTCACCCTGTATATTGTATCACATGTTAAACATAACCCAACATTGTAAAGTTAAATTGTCCAAGGTCAATAACACACTAAATGGTATTTAAAATAAAATATATGCCTAGTTAATAAACCACTGTACAGTTATCAAACGTGACTGGCAGCAAAATGGTAACAAATCATATTTATAATAGATTTATCCTTATCACGTTACGAATATTCCATTAACGTGATAAGATGATGTGAACTTAACATTGACTGAGATCAAAGATAAGTGCATGTGTGAAGTCGATTTTGGTTGAGATACGGTTACATTAGCAGAACAAATAATAATATAAGCGCTTAATAACTATTTGATAAAATATCGTGTATTTTACGGGCGCCATGTTGGAATTTTTACCATAACTGTATCCTATAATACTTACTGGGGATTAAGATGAATGTGACTTAGCATGTCTAAATTGCTCAAGGCGTTTTTTTTATGCACGCCAGGTTCATACTTGACCTCAATCACACCTGATGTTAAGTGAAGATGAGGTCGACGGTGGAAGCGTACTGACCCGGAAACCCAACACATTTGGAGGACTGGCTATCTTATCTCTGACAACCGGAACACAGCAATGCTATTAACGTTGCTGTTTGTTCTGTTTATTGTTATGTTATGTTCCGGTTGTCCGAGATAAGATAAATTTGGGTTTCCGGGTCAGTACGCTTCCACCTTCGTCCTCATCTTCACTTAACATCAGGTGTGATTGAGGTTAAGTGCTAACCCGTAGTGCATGAAAAAAAAAGTCGAACTTCTTATGTTCGGTATATTAATTATATACGGATGGAATTCCTACCAACGCCTACTAGTCTGTAGGTGGAAAGGCTGCGCTGTAATAAGATTAGTTAATTTCAACGCACACTCACCGAAATACATCCTATAAAAGACAGAGACATAGCCCAGGGAAAATACGTTTAGATCTCGGACAAACGCATAACCGCGCTTTTCTTGAAACATTTAATAAAGTGTGTTCTTGAAGCATTTGTAAGAAACGCTAAATCTATATATTTTTTCAAATAAGTTAAAATTAAAAAATGTGTTTCTTAAAAAAAAAAATCTCAATTCATGGGTATTTCTTTTGATTAAAAACATTTAGGGAAATTTCCGTAAAAAAATATAGGTTCTCATAATCATTTCTTAAGCATTGCAGCTCGACGACATTTTCAGATAGTATGCCTAACTATATCATGCTTTATTGTTTTTAAAATACAAATTAATAATATGGTTTTCTAAAAAAACCTAGAGTAAGCTATCACTTTTTTTTGGGCTTAGTTATTCCAAATTACATCTCTAATATACCTGTATAACATAGCAACTATATAAGTCGGTTCTCATTTATGTCTAGCTAAGCTAATTTTTTCTGTATATTCCCTGGGCTAACATGCTACTTTACGACGGTGTTCGAGGCTCTGTAATTTAGCAGTAATCGAATGGTCACCAATGAGTTCATGGCACGTCGTTTATGGAGACACGTATGGCAAATTACGTACGTTGCTGGGTTCGAATCCCATCCTCGACGCCACTTGTAGTGACCTTTTCTATGCCAGCAGCACTTACGAATTCCACTGGCTCACTACTACACTCTGTATAGCAGGCGCACGTCCAACTCTAGTCAACGTCACTGACCGACTGCCGTTTGACAGCTACCCCGTCTACTGGTGTACATGAGACAATGTATTATATCTATTAAATAGATACAAACACTACATCCTGAATCGACAATTAGCATAGGAAATAGAGATGCAATCTGCAACGCATGCAGCTCACGTCCTTACCTCCAACCATTGGTTGAAAATAAACACCAAACGTGGATATCAGGTTGGCGGTAAAAATTAAAAACAAGATAATTTTGAAACGTATTTATTCTCTTTGTGCGTCTAGTACAAACTTCTTCAGTTTCATTCGGGCCACTTTCCCAGTGGAAGTCTTTGGCAACTCTTCCAAGAATACGACACCTCCTCGCAGTTTCTTGTTGTCTGATAACTTCTCTGAAAGTAAGAAATATTATCGTATTAGGAACCACCTCTACGAGTCATGAGAATTCTACAATCAATGTTAGTCCGCTTTTCCTAAATGAAAATTCGCTGCTATTAAGATTACAGACATTTGATAATTTGAATTGTCGCTTCACCTTGAACATAAACTCCTGGCGACTAAAGGCTCACGAGAATAACAGCATTGACCGGTTAATGGGCAGCAATATGGGAAAATGGCGACTGCTGCAAATTTACCTTTGGAAAGCGATGTAAATTGCATTCTAAGTCTACGTTCCATAATAAAGATTGTTGATATGAATTTGAATAAATAAATGAAAAAGCTATCATGAAACATAATGCTTCATCCGGTGTAAACTAGGTAAAATTGTTCAGCCTGTATTTTAGATCCTAGTGTCTCCCTTGCCTTATCGTTAAGTGTGATCGAAACAAACGAAATAAATGATAATAATGTAGACATCAGCTGTAATAGCTCTTAAATCTCTTCAATTTAAGAGCTATGCTCTTGTCGGTGCAGTAATAACCACGTCTTTCTACTTTCCGCCCTCGTTTTAACCTCTTGGTACGACACGACATTAACCTTTTCTTTCACTTGGTCCAAGTAATTACGCCTAGGTCTTCCTCTCCCTCTCTTTCCTTCAATCTTTTCCTCAATTATGTTCTTCAAAAAATTATCGTGTCCTATCAAGTGACCTATCATCTTTCTTCTTCGCTTCTCAACTGTGGCTAACAGGCATCTCTTATCCTTCACCATCATTAACACCTTTTTATATGTTCTCTTCTCGGTCCAGCTTATTTCCTCCATTCGTCTCTCGAATGCCTCTAACCTTTCCCTATCCCTTTGTGTTAATGTCCATGTCTCACAGCCGTATAAAGCTATACTCCATATATAGCATTTTATCAGCCGCTGTACATAAGATATAAAATTTAAGTTTGAGTTTAATATCAAATATCCGTACTTAACCGCTAAAGTATAGTATCTAAAAATACAATCAATCAATCATTTATTTGTGATGCACAGGTAATCTGTACCCTGGTCATCTGTCTTCTCTATATTTACCAGCTACAAGATCCTTAATCTCCTGCGCTGTGACGTCAAAGCCATTGCGTCGCACGACGCATGCCACAGGATGCTCAGAGTCCTCTGCGTGTGGTATACCAGTCACCGCTACTTCTAGTACACCTGGATGAATGAGGATTGCTTCTTCCAATTGCAGTGGGACAATCTGTAGAAATAGCAAATTGCAAACTTGTCTTTCAAATATCTGTATTGATATCTGTTATTCCCCATTGACTTCCTCCATTGATAGAGATTTTTGCAATGTACTTTAGCAGTTATTGACTGTCACTTTACTTCAAAGTTTTTTAAAAGTCACCTCTTACAAATATTTACAAATGGACTCTATCCAGCTGACTAATGGCTCAGGTATATTACTCGTCCTTGGATTGCGTGCAATTTATATACATTTTATTTATTAATACGACAATTTACATTAAAATGTTGGGCTAAGCTCGTCAATAAAACATTAATACAAATCTAAGATAGTACTGCTGGAGTTACTGCCATGTCACGTCATTCTTTCATCATAATTATCATTAATATACTTTCATCATATTTGATAACCGCCTCCGTGGCTCAATGTAAACAACATTGGGTTTACGATTCGGAGGTCGCGGGTTCGATCCCCAGCGGGGTACATGTTTAAGTACTCAGTTTGGTTGGTGGTAGGGCATTTTAAATGTCCGCCTGGCTAGCTACCACCGTCTTAACTAAAGCTGCCGCCAAGCAGCAATGTTAATAGCATTGTTGTGTTCCGGTTGTCAGAGATAAGATAGCCAGGCCCCCAAATGTGTTAAGGTTTCCGGGTCAGTACGCTTCCACCTTCGACCTCATCTTTGCTTAACATCAGGTGTGATTGAGGTCAAGTACGAAACCGTCGTGCATAAAAAAAAATTTCGCTCAAAATACCTACATCTGTGTTACGATATTTTATCATCATCTTGATTCGCTCCAAGTAATAGTACTGCTCGATCTCATCCTTAACAAATACGTCCCCTGTTTTGATCCATCCATCATCGGTGAACACCTTCTTAGTTTCGCTGGGATTATTGTAGTATTCCTGTATAAAAGAAGATTTCTTTTAACTCACCTCTCGGCATATAATCAAGTGAGCGTTATACAGCCGAGAAGCGTTGGCCATTGTCGGTATCGTAAGGTGGAGTCAAATAGGTCACCAAGATTCCAACTCAGCACAGCCGTTCATTATAACATTATAACCAGTGTGTTTATTGATCTGTGATTATAACTCAATATGGATTAAAAACAAGTAACTAGGTGGAAGTCTAAACATGTCGCACGGGATGAGTGAGGGGAACGAGGCGTACCCCTGTAAAACTACCTATATCTTTGTACAATGTGTTTTTAATTAGGTAATAAAATTTAAGAATATGCCCCAAAAATTTTTGCAAGAAAACCACAAAACTTCTTCCGTTTTGTAGATATTTCCAGCGTATTTAATATTTTTTATCGATCGATGTCTGCAAAAGCAAGCTATATAGCAACTCAAAGATTTCTTATTACTAGTTGCAACTCGTGTCAAATCCATAATGAGATCACGCCCACAACGGTGAAGTTGCTTTTATGCGAGTTTATATGGGATCATGTGACAAAGTCGCATACTGCTTTTTTCTTGCTCAAAAACCAATGCCATAATAAAAAATTGTCTAAATAAAGACTATTATAAACCCGTCTTCGGTTATGGATACGTACCTATAAAAATCAAAAGCAAGGCAAAATAACTCAATTGATTTAGGCCAGACTCGGAGGTCACGTAAGCAAGTCTACATTACAAAATCTATGCTCATGGCAGTGCTCCGGCCAAATTCTCAATAAAAAATAGATTTAATAAACCAATTGACATATTTCACCTCGTTATTGTTTTTTCATTGGTAGGTATTTATTCTCGAAAGCAGGGGTTTTTATAACTTGTTTTTACATAATTACTTATAGATATACCTCCAAACACAATCCTCTGAACCATAATTCTCCTCGTTGATTTGGTTCTGTTATTTCTTTCCCAGTTTCCACGTCCACCAACTGCAACAACAACACCAGTAAGGTTTATGTACTCACTACTAGGCGGCTCAATTGAAAACTTAAAATTGAGCACAAAATTTTATGGTTGCATACTTGTATATGCTCTGTACGGTGTTGTACTCCCCAGTTTCCATCCTCCCGTGTCCACAGAATACCAGCGTCGCGTCACTGGACTCCAATGTCGCGACATTATGCTGAATGGATGTCTTATTGGCACCACCACTTCAAGTTGTTCTAACTTAATAAGCAATAATGATGTCAAATAAAAACTTTCTTTCTTTCTTCCAAAACAATCAGGACCAATAATGAAATGAAATGAAATGAAAATCATTTATTCATGTAGGCAATGCAATATGCACTTATGAACGTCATTTGTTTTTTAAACTACCACTAGCTCGGAACGCGACCACTACTGAGAAGAGCTAGCGAGAAACTCAGAGGGTTTGTCTCTTTTGAATCAATCATTTACAATCTAGAAAGCTTACAACAATTTTTATATATCGTGTAGAGGAGCCGTTTAATCCCATGGATTACTATAATTAATGTAGTCTGAAATTTTGTAATATCCCTTTTTACATAATTTTTGTTTTATAATAAGTTTAAATTTATTAAGCGGAAGATTCCGTATGTCCATGGGAACCTTGTGGTAGAAGCACCTCTCCAGATGTGCTCTCCAAAGCAAGTACCATAATGCTGGGTCAGATTCTGTAGTCACAAAGTTGTGAAGGGTTATTTGTCTTTACTCACGTAAAAACGTAATGTATCTTAAATTCTGCCAATTAAACAATTTCTTTCATCACTTTCCTAGAATCACAATATAAATCCTCTACCAAAATTTTCCAACAAAGAAGAAGAGGAATTATATGACTTACTAGTGATATCCAAACTTACTTTTATTTCGCGCATGCAATCTACCGCGCTGAGGCTACCAGCCCCGATTGAAGGAGCGTACCCCAAGATGGCTGCTGCTCCCTCCGTCTGTCCGTACATCTCTCGTATTACTGTATCTGGCCTCATACAACTCTGAAATAATTCGAAGTGGAAATTTATCGCTTCCTTTATGCAAATAAAACTATTGAAGTATACCAGCTATGAAGAGGGATAGTAGGGTATTTATGAGGTTTCTGGGATATTATGTGCGTCTCTTTCTAACGCATGTGTGGGTGATTGGATAGAAAGAGGGGTGAATATGATAAGGTAGTGATCGAGCTCTATGCGCCTATTGTTTGTATGGTGTGAGGGATCTGTAGTGCTTGTATTCTGGAAGTTGTTTTCTTATGAGGCGTCTCGTTCTGAGGCTTGTGTGGGTGATTACTTAGAGAGAGAGGTGATATGATAAGAGAGTGTTAAAAGAGAGTGCTTGCAACCCATTTGGGTTGCAAGCACTCTCTTTTTGTTTTGTTACTAAATAGTAACAAAATTTTATAACAGGCTGTAAAATCCAAACTGATTTTAAATGAGGATTTCTCCTGTGCTATTTGTTAACTATTCGTTTAATTAAAAGAATCACACCTTGAGATTATTCAACAATTCTGTGTACACTTTAGCACCGCCGACAACAATCATGTCGAAACAAGTTAAATCGCACGGCTTCTCCTGTTTTAAAATGCGAGTAAACAGCGACGGGCTCGATATTGCTACTGATGGCTGAAACAATTACAAAATAATATTCTTAAGTATAGATATTTGTACATAGTCTTCTGGCATTATATCAGTTTAACAATAAAACTTCTACTGTGTCTGGTTCACTGTCCGTGAAAGTGTTGAAAACAATTATACAGAGTGACATTTAATTCGTCTAATTCCCATTAACCGATGACGCCACTTATTACGAACAACTTTTTCCAAAGAACCATAGTCGAATTCGATCAAAAAATTTTTCATTACCCATACAAAGTAAACCAATCCTATTAAGGTTATCGATTTTTTTTTATCGATTTCAACTATGATTCCTTGTGGAAAGTTAATCGTAATCAAGAGTGGCGTCAATGAGAATTATACGAACTCAAATTCACCCTGTATTCGTACTGTCACTTTCTAGCAGGTGAGCGGATTGTTTGTTTTATTTGTAAACGCTTCATTGTACTTCATATAAAGCATACATGAATTGTTAGTTTGTGATACCATGATATAAAAAGCACTTTACCTTATATTTGTTGATAATATCAATTATATGATCAAGGCTGTCCATTTTGGTTGTCTGAAGTATGCATGTATTTGTTAATGGGAACCCATAGGCATTGAAGTAACCAGAGAACCATTGTGGCGGAGATAAATTCAATCCAATTTTTTGATCACTGTAAAAAAAAACATTTCTTTTCTTGTTTCCGAGATTATTAGCTAGTATTGTAAAGCTATTGCTTATCATCATCATATCAGCCGAAAGACATCCACTGCTGGACAACGGCCTCCCGCAAAGATCTCCACAACGATCGATCCTGCGCTGCTCGTATAACCAAATCGTCGGTCCACCTCCTACGAGCAATGTGCCCACCCACAGCCACTTAAGCTTGGCAATTTTCTACCTATGTTTATAATGTACTTGAACTATATAAGACAACAAGTTATTTAGTTTAATTTCTACCTCAACCTAACTTATTTATGCAGCGCACGAGTCGCTCCCGATAACAGGGAGGCCAGCACCGTATTGCCGTATTAACACTGTAATCTAATTATATTTGTTGTCTGTGGGACTTGTTTCGGATACAATCCATCAATATATGGTTTGAGTCTACTGACTGTGAAGTAATTTCTTTGATTTGTAAATTAAGTATACGAAAACATTGACATACATAAAGTTACTTCACTAAAGAGCCAAGATCCATAATAACTTGATGCTCTTGGCCTACATAAATCGTAAACAGTGTAATTGATTCATCAATGTTGCTTGAGAATGTATCTTGAGTTTCACGTACATGATCGAGTTTAAATATCTCTTTAAAAAATTAAATTTTTAAAACTAACTACGTCATTAATAGTTACTCAAGAAAAAAAAAAAAAAAAAAAGAAACAATAATATCTACCATATGTAGAACAAGATATTGCCCACTCATTAAAATTACCCAATAAACTTACCCATCAATAAACGATCCCAAAATACCAAATTCGACATATTTCTTGAGCATTTTTATAACAGGACCATGTTTAAAGGCGGCTAATTTGGGGACTCCAGTTGTACCACTGGTGCTGATCAACCAGACGAATACCTTGTCAGTGTCGAAGTGTGCAGGTCTGAAAGATTTGATCAAACTGAAAAATTTTATGACCAGCATTTTACTTTGTGCTGCTATGTTAGGCAGCAACTACTCCGCATGAGGGATTGAAAATCATTAGGTTTGCTGAGTCTCCACCGTTCACCACCTTTGTTTTGGTTATAAGATTTACTTTGTCAATTAATTGTATGATGAATATTTTTTTTTATTTATTTTGCTAATATTAATGGACGGCGGTGACAACATCACATCAGGTGACCCGTCGGTTTGTTTGTCTTCTGATTTATGTTACAAATAGTCCAATTTATATCCTCGCAAGTCGGCTAAAATAGTAGTGTTGGAAAAGTTAAGTGGAATTTAGTATTTTCCGTTTCAATGTTCAATTTTATATTGCTATGGATCACAATAATAGTTTCATCATTGCATTATGAAACGTCTACTTACTTAAATTCTTCAGGTTCATCTCCATCGTAAATGTCCATGAATTTCGACAAAGTGCACTCGCCTTTATGGAAAGTGACAATTTTGACATCGATTTCCAGATAGTTAGCCGCACGTTCGTACTCTTTGTAGGTGTCATGGTCACAGAAGCATATCTTCGGTTGAGCTATCCTAAGTAAATCTTTAATTTCATCTGAAAGAATTATTATAAAGTTTGTCGTAATTTAACATTTTCTACACCATTGTTCCTGGTATCATTGCAAATAAGCTAATCATTATCTAGATCTATTTCAAGGCTATTAAAATTGCCTTTATGGAATGTTTCTAACCAATTACTCTGTTTCTTACACATACATACATAAAATCACCTCTGTTGCCCCTAGATAATATATTGGTTTATTCACTGCTACAAAATTGTTCATACACGCTTGTCAGTTAAAAGTTTCTTGACTTAATGGTATTTGTATTGATCATATAACGACGGACATGATAATTGTGTAATTTAATTTGTATTTTTGCCGTTTAATGAAGGACAGGCTAATTATAATTTTGCATGCTATTGTATATGGCTGATTTAGGTGATGCAATTTATACTATTTTACCAACTATTTTACTTATCCTAATCATTGCAAATAAATGTATTCTATTTTATATTCTATTCCATTCCATTCCATTTTTTTTTATGCACGACGGGTTCGTACTTGACCTCAATCACACCTGATGTTAAGTGAAGATGAGGTCGAAGGCGGAAGCGCACCGACCCGGACACCCCAACACATTTGGGGGACTGGCTATCTTATTTCTGACAACCGGAACACAACAATGCTATTAACATTGCTGCTTGGCGGCAGATTTAGATAAGATGGTGGTAGCTAGCCAGGCGGACATTTAAAATGCCCTACCACCAACCAAACCGAGTACTTAAACATGTACCCCGCTGGGGATCGAACCCGCGACCTCCGAATCGTAAACCCAATGTTGTTTACATTGAGCCACGGAGGCGGCAAATTCCATTAAATTCTATTTTATTAATCTTTCTTTTCCCCCTTTCATCCTCTGCCAATTCTGGCATCCACGTTTATTTCATTTTTCGTTTATTAGTATTTTCCATTCTTCCTCTCCACTCCTCATCAATCTTCTTTACGTCTTCTTTCACCTTTACCTCATTTTTCTCAAGTATACCTAAAGTTTTTCAATTTATTCCTTTGCTAGATAGATATATACTCGTAGATAGATAAAGCATTTATTTACGCCACTGCGTTCACACAACTACACAATTTTTAAATTACAAAGAAATATACATACAAATAAAGACTAGAAAATACAAAGAGTGAGTGTGTGCCGCAGTAGCACAAATGGGTTATAACTCAGTGTGGCACATCACTCAAAGAGCGAAACACTGGTTTTCAGTTACAACCCCTACAAGTACGAGTGCATAAAAGTAAGTGCATGTTCCCGTCTGCGTGTACATTTGTGGTCAATCGTGAGTGAAAAGTGTCGGTTGTTGATACAGCTAGTGTTGAGTAGTAATTATGATAACTATATAGTTAAATGAAGGATAATGATGTGGCAAAAGGAAAAAGAGAAATGCATAGGCAGTTCCACTACAGGTAACGCTTTGGAATTCCAATTTTTTGCTCCTTTCCTTTGAATCGTTTGCTGATCCAATGCCGATAAGCTGTAATATTTTATTTTTTTTAATATCGGCCTATCTAATCGCTCATGCTGCAATAGCTTAAGAAGCCAAGTACCCACCAAATCAGGGGTGTACAGCGCTGTCAATATTACATCTTACCATATTTAAAAAGCGGATCCACTCCTGCAACAGGTAGGCCGTTGAAGACAGCTGCGTAGAACGGTATACGAAGATCCAAATGGTTCCTCCCCCCTACAGTGATCACATCTCCTGGCTGTATACCAGCTCTCTTGAGACATCTTGCTAGCCTCGTGGAGCGTGATAGAACTGATCCATAAGTTTCTTTTTGGCCTGTTTCTGCTTCTATCTGTGAATTTTTCTTTCGTGTTATAAAACCTGCAGATGATCTGGTGGAAAGTGATTTGCCCTAAGTGCCCTTGTGCTAGAAAGCACCAGCAGGCGATCCCGCCTCCTCACACCTCCATCCGTAAACTAGGATAAACACTGGTTCTCAACACTCATAATAGGCGGTGCCCAACTTGACTCGATCGGACCCCAGACTAATTAAAGAAAGTAATAAATAATAAATAATAACACAGCGCCATCTAGTTCCACACTAAGCAACTAGGCTTGTATTATGGATACCAGATGGTTGATAAACTACACAAATACATTTTTTTTTTGTAAATAAATACATAAATAAATGAAATACATCTATAACTCGGGAACACATGTCTGCATTCATCATACAAATATATGCCCCTAGAGGGATTCCAACCCGCGACCTTTTGGTATAGCAGTCAGAATTTTTAACTACAGGTCGTCAAATAGAGTGGTTATGAAGGACACTAACATTCCCACTTCTCCCTCGGCCAATGGGAGTGTAGCGGATGAAATGGGAAACGGATGTAACGCCAATCTTATGGGGAAGGAGGTAGAGGAAGCGCCAGCACTCATATTTGAGTACGAGGTGATGCTGAATATCTCGAGTTTCGTTAGACTTTGTATCAAAACTCACTTAGAGATAAGTTTAAAGAGTATAATATTCTAACCTTATCGTTACAGTACATTATTGAAAATTTAACGTGTCAAAAAATATTGTATCATTTAAGAATAATAATGATAAGCATGATGTCGATACAAGAAATAAAGATAAACTTGCAGGTCACATAAGTTGCCTCTGCAAAGTCAGTAAATCATTCAAAGGACTTACCTATACGTTTTTGACAATACATACGGTTCCCGATGATATGCAAAATCGTCCTTTCAAAAAATTTATACTATTTAGATGATAATAATCCCTGGATATAACAATTGCTTAGTTTAGAAAATGTAAAATCTGACTATTTTAAATGTACCTACAAAATAAAGCATTTTTGACGTTGACTTCGAAAATAAATTTGGTGTAAATTTTTTCAAATCAATTATCACGCCTCTACTTTACTTCAACCTCTCTAACACCCTGTATAAGATAGTCATACCTAATTGTTATTAAAGTTATGGAAGCTACATCGGATCGGAGTCGCATCTACTATTCCCTTTTGCAACTCCGCACGGTTTCACAATAGTTATCGATGATAAATACGTAATCTATATTGACATACATCAATTGCTCGTAAAATTGTAAAACTACAATATATGTCGACGTATGGTAACTAGAATTTAAATATGAATCTGACGGAATATTTTATATTTTGCTGACGCTATATTGGATTTTTTTATCATAAATAAATATCCTTAGACATACACACAGCACCATCTAGTTCCACAGTAAGAAACTATAGGCTTGTGTTGTGGATACCAGATGGTTGATATACTACATAAATACATTATTTTTTGTAAATAAATACTTTTTATAAATGAAATTATCCATAACTCGGGTACACATGTCCGTATTCATCACACAAACATATGCCCCTAGCGGGATTCGAACCCGCAACCTTTTGGTATAGTGGTCAGAGTTGGTAACCAGTACACCAAACAGGTCGTCTATATCATATGATCATAAAATATATAAAAAAAAAACTACATAGATACATTCGAAAAACATTATACTCCTTCCTGGCGCAGTCGGGTAAAAACCAAAAAACCCGACAACATTATATTATACATATTCTGCGGGCGCCATGTTGGATTTATTAACATAAAATATATCCTGTGACATTCAGGGGATAAAGACGAATCTAATGACATCTTGCATTTCAAAATCGATGAAGTCGTTTATGCTAAAGCAGTTAACAAAGAAATCTACATGCATGCACTGGACAACTGGAAACATGTCACTTAAAAATAACAATAAGTTGGTAAATAAAATTATAATCAAATTAAGAGAGTTTGTACCGCATCTAACAAACAAATTTTCATTACAAATTTTTCGAAACGAATAAATCGATTGTAATGAAACTTTATTCGCATAGAAGACGAACATAGATGTAAAAAGTTGGTAGAGAACATTTTCGAAAAAGAGTATTGAAAGTATATTAGGACGATTTTAAGATTTAACAGGAAAAAAGCAATTTAAATTCGAAATGTTCTCTACTAAGTTTTTGAATCTACGTTTCATTGGACTCGTTTTATTCACTTAGCAAAATTTACACTTGAAAGTTTGTATGGAATGCCCTATGAGATAAACACTCTTAATTTCAAATGGGAATTCAATAATAAATATTTACCTGACAAATATCATCCGGACGTCTTCGTTTGAAGCAGTTCAAGACGAGATGGCCGAGGTGAAAGTTACCGTCAACTTTACCGTCCATGGGCAAGTCAGTGAACACCATTGTACAATTTTTTTTACAGATTATAAAAGTTTAACTGGAAGCAGTGAATATTTACTATTTGTAGCGTATCAAACCATCTGTAGATTATACAAAAATGCATGTAAATATAGTAATACTTCACTTATCTTATCAATGAAAAGTGGGCTGTTACAAGATATTGTCTCATTGCGGATAGTAGGACAAAAAGTTATATTTTTAATCCACTATTTTATTTTTATTTTATTTACAGCAGCTAATACAAATACAATATATTTGTAACAAAAATACAACACATAAGCCAAAACAGTTTCCACTAATTAGTGATGATATATATCATGGCACTTGCACACAACAGGTTGCTTTGTATAACAAAATTATTTATGAGAAAGTTACAAATACTTACATGGTTATATTATGTCTACATATAAATATCTGATTATAACAATTAATAAGAGTCCCTTTCTTTTTAGATAAACCAAATTTTGAATAGGAATACAACTGAGTGCCTATCGAATAGTGAATTCTTCTTCTGTTCGAGTCGAGGCAAGTTTCAAATTTTATTGGAACAAAACTTAGTCACTATAACAGCACTCTCTGGGGCATTAAGGAGGTCGTCAAAGGTGCAGCTGTCAGGACTCGCGGGGCAAGACAATAAGTGATCCATTGTCTGTGGGGAGACTCCGCACTCGCACCGACCACCCATCACATAGCATAATAATAGCCCTTTTTTTCAAAAATCCAATTTTAATTTTCATCAAAATTGAACCCCAGACTCCTTTGAGTACATTTCGCTATTTTTTTTTTTCCACAACGGGTTGGTACTTGACCTCAATCACACCCAATGTTAAGTGAAGATGAGGTCGAAGGTGGAAACGTACGGACCCGGAAACCCCAACACATTTGGGGGACTGGTTATCTTATATCTGATAACCGGAACACAACAATGCTATTAACATTGCTGCTTGGCGGCAGATTTAGATAAGATGGTGGTAGCTAGCCAGGCGGACATTTAAAATACATGCATTTAACATGTACCCCGCTGGGGATCGAACCCGCGACCTCCGAATCGTAAACACAATGTTATTTACATTGCGCCACGGAGGCGTTCCTCAAAGTTTCAGATTTGGCTATGCACGCCCACTTAAAAAATTCACCCAGTAGCTATAATAATAATTTATTTATTGCAGTATCTTTGGAGGTTACTAAATTTCATTTACCATGCAATTCGGAAGTTATAGTCATGCATGCCATTTTGAAATGCCACAAATCTCTTACTTATGACCCTAGCATCCTTGAAAAAGACGGAAAGATATCGTTGCCCCTATAATTTCTGTGGCGTTAAGCTTTGCCGGAAGACAGTTTGTTAAACAAGCATCTTACCTATATAATTTAATTAATAACAAATATATATATACCTAATGACATACTATGAATGTAAAAAATATCTAAGTAACTGGCTAAACACTAATACCTATGACGAAGTTGTAACACTGATGGCATATTAAATAAATAAACACACACTTCATACAAACCACTCATTTCCCTATCATCAGGCTGCAGATTCACTATAAATATATATACACTCATACTCACACACACTCATACACACACATACTCGCACACACACATACACAACAAATTAGTTTTTACATTTTTTATTTCATTCTTATTTTATAAGTAGCATAATATTAACCTATTTCACCTTCATGTTAATTGGACAAATATTTGACATTTAGTTATGGAAGAGCGGAGCCTCCTAACACAGGCATTTTATACTTAAAAGGAGACCCCCGATACCTCATTGATTGTTATATTAAGGCAGTGAAATAAACATTTTTCATTTTTTCATATAGCGACACTCTTAAACCACAGAATTAATATAGTACTAACGTACATATACTTGTTACCAGCTTACTGGTAACAAGTACTGGCTTCTGCTTAATTTCAAAACTAAGCACATGCCAGTATTTTTTTTATGCATAACGGTTTTGTATTTGACCTTAATCACACCTGATGTTAAGTGAAGATGAGGCCGAAGGTGGAAGCGTATTGACACGGAAATCCCACATGGGGGCTAGCTATCTTATCTCTGACAACCGGAATACAACAACGCTATTAATATTGCTGTTTTGGCGGCAGACTTAAGATGGTGGTAGCTAGCCAGGCGGACATTTAAAACGCCCTACCACCAGCCAAACAGAGTTTGGTTTTAATTGTAAAAGTATTACTGAATTGTCATGTTCTGTTTATTGACATACTTATGTAACTTAGTCTAAAATATTGGTTATTTTATGACGGTCTGGTCAACCATGTTTATGAACCCTATCACCAGTCGGACAGGTTATCAGTGTCACTATTATCAGAACATTGTCGTCCATTTCGGGATATTGCACATAAATACTGTTAATACACAGTACTACACTCACTTCATTAAAATTATCCAAAACACAATCGGAATTCGAAAGATAAATGTCAATGGCACGTTCGTTCACCTCGAATGTCACTCAACCATTATATTACTCTTTGCACTCAACTGATCGACAACTCAGGCGCCACCTGCAAACCTAATCGGGTGTTGCCCGCTCCATTCTGCGAAATCCGCAAAAAATTCTTGTCACAATTACTTACAAACAAGTGTGGCTGGTTTCGATGTGGATTTTAATAGTCGGAGGAATCGTAATCATAAGTGTAGTAGACGTCTTGTGCGATATAGAATGAAGCGGGATCCTCATGAAAAACTCCAGCAGCTCACTTTCAATAAATTGGGTTTATTTCGAGAAGATCAAAAAATTACAAAAATTGTTGGTGTACGACCTCAGTATGTTACGTGGCGAACGAATCGGAGGAAAAAGCAAACTTCACATCAGTCTTTAATAAATCACATGTTACATATGTAGCTATACAGTCTAGTAGGTGCACATTGTAGGAAAGGAACACAGGTACGGTCATGCAATTGTACAATAAGTGATTATGAAAATCGATGTGCTTATTAAATGTTAATGACTGCCCCAAAAAACAGGAATATATTTTTCGAGTCTATGTATACGAATATAATTATGTAGATTTCCAAGTTATTTCTTGTAGGCTACACGGCTTAACTGATTTTGAAGTGTAAGGTGTCGTTAGATTCGTCTTGATCCCTATAGATTGTACATTTTATGTCTTACACGATGCCCGAAATACGCTATCGGGTAACAATGTAGTGAACGATGAAGCATACGATCTCAGAATTCAACCTAGACGTGAAGTTGCCAAGATCGCAAAATTCAGGTAACGCTGACACCACCAGAAACTTCCAATTCCATATTTAGTTTCTTGTTATAACAAGAAATGTCTATAGCAGTGTCAATCCAGAGGATCTTTTCAATTTTAGAATACTTGGGTTCCTCTGAAAACTAGCGCTAGCAATTGCTGCGGCTTATGCTGAGATGGAGTCCATTTTTGATCATTGCACTCACCTCATTACAGATTCTCCCTGTTTTCTGTATTGTGTTGTAATTTTGCTTCTTATTAATACAGTTACTCTTATTGCTGTTATTATGCGGAGTCTAATTTCAAAATAATAATTTAGAAAAAAAATATATTTAAAGACTAAGTTTATTCTCTCTTCGCGTTAAGTACAATTTCCTTTGCTTTCACACGGTTCACTTTCCCGCTAGAAGTTTTCGGCAGTTCGTCCATAAAGACGACTCCTCCTCGCAGTTGTTTGTTCTCCGATAGCTTCTCTGAAAATGTTAACAACTTCTGAATAAAACAGGAAACCAAAGTCAGGTGTCATACAGAACAAAATAATTTTTCATTTGTCAACCATATTGTTACACTAGTAATATCAAAGAAATGAAATATGCAGATTGTTACAAACTAAGTGTACAAATCTATTACAGACAAACACAACAAGCAATTACGATAAAGCAATAATACTGGGAAGATCCCAAGAAATGAGAGTCAGTCAAGTAAATAATTATATATCTCATAAACAAAGCCATAACAAGGAAAAACAAGAACGACAACCTGTAGTTGATTTAGATTTCGTTATTTAAAAGTATTGCAAGCAATTTTGTGATACTCAGATAACCTACAATTGTTAAAACGATTTCACTGTGATCCGTTTTAATGATTGTGGATAATCTGAGCAATACTCTCACTAATTTCAGTATTTTGACACATCTTTATCTAAATCTAGTACAGCTACTTGAGTGAGAGCATCGTCGATTTTCATTTCATAGGTAAGATTATCAAGCATCTGGTCTACATATCAGAATCCATCTGATCTTACGCAGTGACGTATGATTCAAGTCAACTGATTCACTGCAGTCAATGTATAGGCGAGGCGGCAGAGATTTTACTGGGGAATTTGCACCCAAAACGGTCCACCGAGAAATCTTAGCCAAAGGTTTGATTGGGTTCTTAGATGAGTTACTTACTGATGGAGAAATCGATTTATATCAGTCGCATATTTCTCACGCAATTTCAGAAATATATATTCTCGTTCTTTAATACCCAAATAACGTCAGGACCTTTATCCCAAATAAGGTGGTCAGAGATATCCCGAACGAAAAGAGTTTAATGATTGAAACGGCATCAACGGTTCACATAATAAAATGAAATATACAGAAATGCACACGTGACAAAGGGTGAGCCCATCGCCGTTGAAATGTGCAAATCTATAGATGTTTTTGGTGGAAAGTCCCTTAGTCGCCTTTTACAGACACCCAGCCGAAAAAGACTATTTGAATGCTAAAACACAGCATTCCTTTAATCATGCTGAAAATTGGGAAAAGGAAAACTATACTTCAAACGTACAATTTTCGGGAAATCATTAATTTCTAATAAATAATGTGGAGATGTTAAACAAACTTGATTTTGCGGTTTCCATTAATACATCGTCTACGTAAGTAATTAGGTACATATTTACGTTTAAAAAGGATGTCGGTGGTGATGCTATATAGAGCCTCAAAAGAGCTTCAACTCGTACTAGACTATCTTTTTTATATCAGATACAATAAGAAAAGGGCCGTAGGTATCATTGTTCACCATCATTATTAAATTAAAATCAGGATTTATATGATTAAGAGATAAGTTAATTGAATAAAATCGATATAAAAAAATTACGAAAAAGGAAAGACGATAAGTCACTTGATACGACACGATATTTTTTTGAAGAACATAATTGAGGGAAAGATTGAAGGAAAGAGAGGAAGGGGAAGACCTAGGCGTGATTACTTTGACCAAGTGAAAGAAAAGGTGAATACCGTGTCGTACCAAGAGGTTACAACGAGGGCGGAAAGCAGAGAGACGTGGTCAATACTCCACCGACAAGAGCATAGATCTTAAATTGAAGAGAGAAATATTACGTGGTACTAATGGCACAAAATAATATTGACATTTTAAGGTTGCAACTTGGAACTGGTATTATAATCACTTGCTACTAAATAGTTGCCCTAGTTCCATATGAGAGAACTGTCAGCTATAAAACTAGTTTAAAATTACATGGAACTAATGGGTATCCTTCCGTTTGGCAAAATATTTTTCGTCAAATTTTACTTCCCAAAAAACTTATCGCACTAATTTCATTAGTCAAAAGATAAACATGTCGAAATATACCATATTGTTTCATCTTTGTATCATGGTTCTTGTAAATAAACCTTTCCTACGTCTTCCTTCATCACGAAGTGATTAGGATTGTAATCAATATTTAAAACATGATTGAATTTTTATTTTTCTTTTAAGATTGTCCGTAAAAATATTCGTGCGTAAAGATTATTGAAAATATTTTGTTTTAATTACGAGTATGTTTTCTTAATGTTATGTTTGCTTTATCCTAATATGAAAGTTGTGTTTACTTATAGGTATTTATGCTATGAGTATTGATTAAATCTCAATGCTCTTGTCAGATGTAACAATTATCGGTAAGTCTTTTATAAAGAATATAAAAATTAAACTACAACTAAAATGTTTACCAGCAACGAGGTCCTTAATTTCTTGAGCCGTGACGTCACAACCCTTACGTCTAACAACGCACGCTACTGGATGCTGGGAATCTTCTGGGTGAGGTACACTTGTCACACATACTTCCAGCACACCTGGATGAATGAGGATTATTTCTTCTATCTCCGGTGGGATAACCTGCAGAAGAGTATTGTTGAGTGGATTTCAATTAATCTTAGTAAGCATTTCTTCTCTAAGTCTCTAAAGATGATCTTAGTGCTTTAACTAGTCTATTGAAGACCCAGGAAGGAGAGAAGGTGGACCTTGAAACCTTATCTTCGTACATTTAATTAAACATTTTGTTTATGAGCCAATTTTGTTTATAGCCAATCAGAAATAGACATAAACATACAACATGAATGATTCGATTTTACCCTGAATACGTACCTGGATGTTCCTATATTTAATCAGCATCTTGATTCTGTCCACGAAATAGTACAGGTCATTCTCATCTTTATAGAGCAAGTCACCGGATTTGATCCAACCATCTTCAGTGATCACATTCGCAGTTTCACATGCATTGTTGTAATATTCCTTGGACCAAAAGCAATAATAAAATAACAGAGTTGCGTCAAATTTTGCTTAAAGATGTAATGATAAGTTACGTGAGTATCAAGTACACCGCTATTCATCACAGGTGTATGTGGTGAACTCACAATCGTCTACCCGCTCTTTACTAATGAAGAGATGGGTGAGCCGTATTCGTCTGTGCCGGGAATCATAAGGCAGTGAAATCTTATATAATTAGAAACTTTTTCGTCTATTCAAAGTTGAACCTGGAAAACTTTTGAGATTCAAGTTTTCATAGCAAAAGTTTTAACAGGTACATTAATGTCCATAGGTTTGGAAGCAACAGCGATATTTGATATTAATTTGAGACATGAGAATTCTGATGGTAATGAAAATAAAATCGATCTTGTATTTACCGTGAAACTCTCTCCTTTATACCACAATTCGCCAGATTGGTTTGGTTCTGTTATCTCTTTTCCAGTAACAGTATCTACCAACTGTAAGAAGATAATTTTAAACATTACAAAACATCACTTTACCTAAACGATACATCGTGTGTCGGAGAAAGAAGTGACGAATGATAATACTTTCTCACATTCCATTGTCTAGATCTAATACAAGACAAAGACACTAGTAGCACAAAAGGAAATGATACATTTTACAAAAACACTAAACACTAAAGTATAATTGTGGTTTCGTATAATGCAGTATTTGTAGGTGTGAAAAATACGGATCCAGATAATAATATGAAGTAGCTACTTATCTAATTACATATTTATATAAAAATTATAGAAGTATAAATACAACACAAATAAATAAATAATATAAGATATCAATATTGTAGTAAAACAATAAAATAGACAAAGATTTAGTAATTTTTTTTATGCACGACCTCAAATCACTTGACCTCAATCACACCTGATGTTAAGTGAAGATGAGGCCGAAGGTGGAAGCGTATTGCGTATAAGCGTGGGACTGACTAAACACTAGTACTACCTTTATTTGTTGCCAAATGTTTTTTGCGCTAATGCTGCCAACGGGTCCGTTAGAAGGTGCAACCCCGAGGATTATGCCTGCTGACTCTGTCTGTCCATATAGCTCCCTTATATCTGTGTCTGGACGCACACGATTCTGAACAATCAAATAAGAAATATTTGTGATTAGGTAGAAATACATGAAAAGGCGGAATGTAGAGAAATGTGAAAGGACACCACCGATAAGAGCAGAGGACTACATTTAAACCAAACACATGGAAAAAAAAACAAAAACCATAACAACATACAAGAAATCAAAACAGAGGTGAATAAAGCCCGTATCCCACAAACCGCTCTCGAGACTGAGATGGCCACAAGCTGACGCTTGAGAATCTGTTGCATATTAAAACAGTATCAAAAAAAAAAGAAAACTACAATATCGAGGCCGAGACGCGATCTCAATCTCAAGATAGATCCATCAACACGGCTGACTAACTAGGTACTACAATGCGTGTGTGGGGGACAGTCTCAGTAAACACTGAGTAACATAAATTACTCAACACTGGTTTTCAGTCTGCCCTCAACATGAACTATGTTTACTTAAGAAGTTCTATAAACTTAAGATTGTGAAATGGTAATAAAATATTTTCTGCGAAGACCTTAGCTGGATCATCTAATTGTGGATTCAGCTATACAGCAAAACTACTAGCCAGCACATTTATGGGTGACAAATTTTTGAAATCAGTAAGGAGACCTCATGATTGCTTGTCCTGAAATAGCTTTGAAAGACATAGATAACATCTGCGACTTCTTGGAAATAGAAATAGAAATAGAAATTTATTTCGCTCGAAATGTGGTAACAATTACGGTCTTAAATATAATATATAATGTTAAGTATCACACAGTTCGCCAGCGTCTGGCATGCAACATTATTACTTAATGTTATACCTATTATTACTATTCTATTATTATTATTTTTACATAAAATTATATTATTAGTTCCCATTATAATATGTCATTTAACTAAGACTAATCTATTGTTATATATACTTCTTATTTTTCTGGTCAATCATATTAAACATGTCATATTACTGCATAGAAGTACCTTTATAATATTCATCCATTGAGTAAAAGCAATTCTGAATTAACCATTGTTTTAATTTACTTTTAAAAAGGTTCAAAGGTAAAATTTTTATTTGGGTATCTAGCCTATTATATATCTTAATAGCCATTACATAGTTATTTTTACTACATAACGTGATCTTTATACTGGGTAACATCAATCGGTCGGGGTACCTGACATTAAATTTACAATTTTCTTTTCGCCTTTGAAATAGGTCTGGGTGAACTTTTACAAATACACATATCTCATATATAGGTATATATATGCAAGGCACTGTAAGTAATTTTAATTTCTTGAAGAGTGGTCTGCAGGATGTCCGAGCACTAACATCGCATATAGCTCTTACATACTTACTTGGTCATAATTAATCTTTAAAAATCTAAAGAACTTTGCTAATACATACCCGAAGACCGGTCAGTATTTCTGTGTAGACCTTAGCGCCTCCAACTCCGATAAAATCAAAGCTAGTGAGATCGCACGGTTTATCCTCTTTCAGAATTCGAGCCAAAAACGAAGGACTGGTTAGAACTACAGCTGGCTGAAAATATTGAACATAAATATAAATATATTTTTATTATATTCGAAAGAAAGAAGATTTATTTATTTGACTTTAGATTCAAATCATATGCAGGTAGAATAGAATAGAATAAATTCATTTGTCAACCATGATACAAGTCACTTAATCGATTACTACATTATACACATACAATATAAAACAGTAAGTAGGTATACGAAGTTAGTTAAAAATGAAGAGACGTGACCCATATCAGGACGATGAAATGGTCCAGACTCAGCATGTGCTGTGGGTAGAAACCCCGCAGAACTGTTCATTCCACCAGAACTATGAGAGATACTCGTATGTGTGCATCTCAAAGCACATAAAATTGTTTGATTTCACAAACACTTCTATATGTTTCCGTATCTCGGTAGGTACACGTTAAATATTATTAATAATAAATTTTTAACGAATATTATCACTTATCTAAACGAAGATAATAAATGGAGAAAATAATCTAAACTTAACTAGTAAGGCTGAGTAAGACAAGATAATGGTGACGCTGATACCCAAACTAGATATTAATTTGTAATATGTGTGTCAGATTCCTCCAAATAAAGTCTTAGGCCTCTCAAAGTAATATTAGATATATAAAGAACTAATTTAAATAAATAGCTTGTTGTATAAATGAAACACACGAAGACAGTCGTAAAACCAAGCCGAAGTTCAACAGACGAAATAAAGATCAGATTAGATTTGATCACTGTGATTTTAAACTCATCTCAAACATCACTCAAGCATGCATTCTCACAGTAATTAATTCAGCTCTTTGTTTATTTAATGAAATATACACACCTTATACTTATTAATAATGTCAATTAAATGACCAAGACTGCTCATGTTGGTAGTCTGAACAATGCACGTGTTTGTTAGAGGAAAACCAAAAGAATTTACATATCCTGTGAACCATTGCGGTGGTGATACACTGATTGCCGTCTTTTGACCTCTGAAAAAGAAATTTCTAAACTCTCAATAAGGTACAGTGTCATCATTTCAATTTAAGTAATGGAATTAGGGTTTTAGAATATAAGTTAATAGATATTTCTAGACCTCAGATCAGACAACATTCCAAAATACCACAATTCGTTTAGAGAAAATGCCAGACAAATCTAGATTTATATAAATATGTCGTAGATAGCGATAAATTAGGGATGGAATTCATTATTCGAACTGTATTTGACCTATCATAATACGCGGTTAGCTATGAGAAGTAAACCTGGGGGCACCGGAAATGGCGCGGTGACGACGTTAACAGTAATATTAGGTCAGCACATCGAAAATGAGATAATTTTATACCAGCCTTCAAAGGAGTCGGAGCTCCACTGAACACATCAACGACTGTGAGTGGTTTGATTACTATTAAAACGTAGTTATTATATTCTCTTTGATTACCATTATCACCGACGCTTGGAAGAATCCGGTGAATCGTTAGTTAATAAGAAGTTGATCATGGGATTTAAGTAAAGAGGAATTGTATACTAGGTTCGGCTGAATTCCACAGACTGCACGCGAGGGCCAGTTTCATGGCATGAGGGGCGTGCAAATGTTTACTATTCACCTGTAAGCATCATGATCATAATCAAATGTAAATATGTACGCCTATAGTAGCTTGCAAAATATCGCCATTGCCCGAGCCACCCTTTACCACGCGACTGGCACCGTCCCGGTCGCTCGCAACGCCCACACCCATCTCCGACAAATATATATTTTTAGAGTTTTTATAATACCTTCGTGTGCTACTTTAAAGCCCATCTTTAATGCAGTAAATAAATAAAGTATTCAAGAACCAAAAAGAAGAAGATTAAATAAGAACTAAAAAGACTACTTTAAAATCAGACAAGTCATTAACTTGAGTGTTTGGATTCAGACGCCATTTTATATTTTGCGGGAGTCGCCTTTTTGAATTTCATAAAATGTATCATGACCTTGAGGAATAAGCAACTCGATCCTAATAACACCTTGTATTAAAATCGGTCAAGCTGTTTAGCTTACAGGAGGTAGGAAATTTATTTACATTTATGTGGGTACACCTAAACAAAAATTTCCTACTTCAAATTAATAAAAAATAAGTATTAGCTTACCCTTCAACAAATGATCCTAACATTCCAAAGCTGCACAATTGCCTGAACATGTTAATGATAGTCCCATGCTTGAAGGCCGCTACTTTGGGGACACCAGTTGTTCCACTGGTGCTGATTAACCAGACGTAAATCTTGTCAGTGTCGAAATAAGCTGGTCTAAAAACAGTTGAAGAGATTTTCTCATATTGAACATATACAAGAACAGTAACCGAAACTCAAGGGCTGTTGATTATTGCTCCAGACTGGTTGGTTGTCATTTCTTTTTCCAATAATGATAATTTCGACCTTATGGCGGGAATTCGGCGAGTGATTGTCGGAAAGTAGATTTCGCTTTCCTAAGCAAAGCCGGTAATTCACTACTAATGAGTAAGAGTAAGTGTAGCGACACACCTGCGGAAGGTACGGCGCCGAGAATTTGGTATAATACTCAATACGCTCGCAGTGTTTCGCAAGTAACCTATGACACATCTGCCGAAATTACGCGGCGTTTAGCGTAGTGTCGAATCTTTCGTCTAGCGCATGTTTCTGTGAAAAGGTCTACAATGTATTTTGCAAAGCAAACAGCACATCACGCACGTTCGGCCAGCGTAGTTGATCGTTCAGCGCGCGCTTTCAATGCAAAGAGCGGCAACGTTGCGTTCCTGTTTAGCAATGACTAACTTCTCCCTTTAAATTTGAATGAAGTGTCTTTCATATCTTTTAGTGCCCACACCGACACAGAAGACGACTACGCCACGTATTGTCCGTCGCGTAACGCGCTGAACTAGACGCCGCGTGCCGCGTAATTGCGCGTTCTGTGCGTTTGGTGTGTCATGCCAACCGAATACTACGACCGATAGTTCAGTCGTCGAAGTGTCGGCGAAGTATCTTCCGCAGGTGTGTCCCTACACTAAGACGTATCCTGAAATGCATTCAGAATCTCTAAGGGCTGTTATCGGGGTCCAATTCGCTCAAAGATACGGAACTCGCAAGACTGTTTATTGACCTAAAATTTTTACACTTAGCAGACATTATTTTCTTGGATTCGGATAAAAACCGTTACGAGTAATGGGAAATTCCATCGTTTTGCAAAACGACGGACAAAATTATCGTCATCATCTCGTCGAATCGTCATACAATTTGGGCCAGCCACAATTAAAGATTTACCTTCATGAATCTAAATCCCACACAATTTTGACATTACTCTTTTTCAACTATTCTGATCTAAAAAAAGTTGCTAATGAACGTCTTACTTTGAAATTCGGAACGGGCGGCGGCGCTAGAATGAAATGTTGCACTATAATAATTCCTCTATGATAATAGCGTAGATTGTGAATTCTTCGCAATTTGATGTAGGTTTCCTTTCAATGATTAAATTCGTAATATGTAATACAGGCGTAACAATTTATGGTGTAGAATTAGGAAGTCTTACCTAAATTCATCAGAATTATTATCGTCGTATTTCTCCACAAATTTAGACATTTCATTCTCGCCCTTTTCGAATGTGATGATTTCCACATTAAATTCCAAATCTTTAGCTGCTTGTGCATACGCATCGTAAGTTTCATATTCACAAAAACAAATTTTTGGTTGAGTTATCTTGAGTAAAGACTTAATCTCATCTGAAAAGAAAATATTCTACACTTAACGATCTTAATTTATGTATCAATGCAAAATTAATGTATTGCATTTTTGTATAATAAAGCGTTTACAAACAAACACACAAAAACGAATGTTGATATTATTTGTAAATTATGATATGCCTCTGCTGAGAATCTAAAATATACTGTAGATAAATAACAATGTGATCTACTTTGGCTACATGAGAAGAAAACAAAAAGTGTAAACAATCCCCAATAACACTTCTTCTCGATCTACTACCACGAACTTCTTAAATGAAACCCACTGCTACTTCAGTTTACTAATTCTTACCAAGCTTAAAAAGTGGATCCACTCCGGCAACAGGATACCCATTAAAGGTAGCTGCATATAACGGTATACGAAGATCCAAGTGATTCCGCCCACTCACAGTAATCACGTCTCCTGGTTGAAAACAAGCTCTCCTGAGACATCTTGCTAGTTTGGTGGAGCGTGCTAGAACTGAACCATAAGTTTCTTCATTTCCACTTGCTGCTTCAACCTGTGAATAGAATGTTAGTGGAAAGTCGTTTATTTTCCAATTTTTTTTATTACACGCCACTGGATCTAATGGGCCGTGTGGGTCGTCGATGAGTAAGCATTGTGACCCACGGAACACAATATTTCAGTATTATTACAATTTAGCTAATTGTTGGCCTGCATATCTTGCACATGGCACGATTTTTTTTTAATCTTTATTTATTTATAGAGCGTTTTAATTAAATGCCACCCTCATCGTGGCTCTCTTTTGTACATAGTCTATTTAGAATAGTGTTATTCTTATAACTTACAAATTTTTTTTTGTTTAATTTATGTTTTGTGTATTGTTTTGTTTCTATTTGATAGTATTATAAAAAAACTGTTTTATTTTTAACCATGATTTTACGAATGCGCAGTAAAACTGTCATATAAATAATCAAACTTAATACGGGAACGATGACCTACATGGACAATAGGTTTATCTGCGTAACAATTATAATTAGCTTACCTGACAAATATCATCCGGACGTCTGCGTTTTAAACAGTCCAACATGACATGGCCCAAGTGATAGTTACCATCTACTTTACCATTCAAGAGTACATCACTTTTCACCACCATTGTGAGCTCACAGACAACAAGATGTCTTCACAAAGACAATAAATTACATAAACACTTACTTATTTCATTAAAGAATTCAAAACCGACTAATATAAGAGACCTCTCTCACCACGACTGTATCCACACAAACAGCTAGAATATATCTAAAACTGTGTGATAATTATGATATAATTACTGATATTTATTTATGTATACGAGTAAATACAGTTTAGTGAAATTACCAGTCATCGTTACAAACGAATTGTTTATCTCACCGACGTTACGTTAATTGTTTTCTTGATACCCATATATGAAATGTGTTTATACTGTTTTATTGTCATTAGTGTAGTTATGTATGAGACGTGTAAACTATATACGTAGGTAAATAACGGATGAGTTTTTTTACCGTAAGGAAAAAATTGAGCATATTAGGTAAGTGAAATATAAGGTAATGCCATAGATAGTTTTTTTTTTTCAAAATCATCATCGAAGCACGCGCCGGTCGGAGATTGAAATGCGACTGGCGGGATTTGTAGGGATCCTATCATATGAAATTGGAACTTACTCACTCTACTGCAACTCACTTAACTAATTTTCTTACGGTAAAAAAAACTCTTCCGGTATATAAATTATCTTACTCGTCACTTTTATATTTCCGGGACCGTAATCAAAAATACTCATCATCATCTTCTTCTTCACCCTCACCAGTTTATACTTTATTATTAGTTTTCCGTGGATAATAAGACTTCACTATATGGGCTCAAATTTAATTAAATTAAATTTTAAGAATATAGGTACTCGATATAGGTAGGTACTCAATACTCTTTGTCTGTCCAAAAGGATAAACTTAACAGAAATAAACACTGGTTTAATTTTTTGTTCACGACAAAAAGTTCTAACGTTAATAAATAAATTTAAACAGATTATTCTATTACAGAGTGATTTCTTTTCAAAATTGAGTCTAAACGTTAATCTGGACTTAATTAAATAATATCTGTGCTCAAAATCCCTTCAGTTGTATTTTTTTACGATTTAACCGCCCGCATGGCTCAATTTAAATAACATAGGGTTTACAAATCGGAGGTCGCGGGTTCGATCCCCAGCGGGGTACATGTTTAGGACTCTTGTTGGTGGTAGGGTATTTCAAATCTCCACTTGCCTAACTTCCATCTTCTTATCATGGAGCAATGTTAACAGCATTATTGTGTTCCAGTTGATAAGATAGACAATCCCCCGGAATAATATTGGGGTTCCAGGTTAGCACGCTTCCACTTTCGAGCTCATCTTCACTTAACATCAGGTGTGATTGAGGTCAAGTGCAAACACGTTGTACACAAAAAAACATAATAAGCCATTAATTATTATTATTTCTTTGTTTCAGGTAAGTGTGGAGTTTGTGAGGAAAATTCGGTGAGAAGTTTTGTATCTTTGGTATATTGCTCCAATTGCTGCCTTCTATGTGGTCCTGGAATTAGCTACCAAGCGAGTGACTCTTAGGGTGTTTGTCTACATCCTTCACCATTGAGCCTTTGGTAAAATTATTTGTAATCATAAGTACATGCGAACTCTTTGGTATCAAGAACTAATTAAAAGTCATCCTATATCTGTCTAGGTTTTCAGACCGTTGACCGTAACAACCATAATAGTAGTCTTCGATTATTATAATTACTTGCTATGTCAATGCGGTAAATGTACTGTCTTTATTACAGTAACCCTTTGAAAAATGTATTTATTTCAACTGAAAAACATCGAAACGAACAAATTTTTTTAGGAAATAATTCGCACAGCAGAAGTGCCTAATCGTGGCGCAGCATTTTTCATTAGTGTTCGATTGGTGAAGTAAAGTAAAGCTAGGCGTTTCGCTTCGTCAACAAAATAGGAATGAAGAAATCTGAAGTCATCAATATAGCCCACCAGATTAGTAAGTTGATGTGGCACTGCCCAATGTACGTTACCTTTAAGAACTGGATGGTCAGTGGAACATTAAAGTACTCGAGTGGAGGCCACACACCGAAAGCGAAAGGAACGGACGACTGATGAAGGTCTTGTGGCTGATATGAGTTTTGTGTCGCCAAAAATCTAAGGTAAGCCACAATTTAACCGCCTCTGTGGCTCAATGTAAACAACATTGGGTTTACGATTCGGAGGTCGCGGGTTCGATCTCCAGCGGCGTACATGTTTAAGTACTCGGTTTGGTTGGTGGTAGGGCATTTTAAATGTCCGCCTGGCTAGCTACCACCATCTTATCTAAATCTGCCGCCAAGCAGCAATGCAATGTTAATAGCATTGTTGTGTTCCGGTTGTCAGAGATAAGATAGCCAGTTCCCCAAATGTGTTGGGGTTTCCGGGTCAGTACGCTTCCACCTTCGACCTCATCTTCACTTAACATCAGGTGTGATTGAGGTCAAGTACCAACCCGTTGTGTATAATATATATATATATATATATATTTCATTATTCCTAATTATTGTGAAACTGTTACATTTGTTTTGAAACGCTTCTTTATGATAGCTATTAAGTATTAAATAAACAATATACTCCTAAAACAATATAATACCCCTTTATCTTTGTTGAAGTCAGGTAATAAAGAATTTCAAAATATAATTCCAAATGCAAAATCTATTCTCTATTCGCATTAAGTACAACTTCTTTTATTTTCATACGATTCATTTTCCCGCTGGAAGTTTTCGGCAGTTCGTCCATAAAGGCGACGCCTCCTCGTAGTTGCTTGTGCTCTGACAGCTTCTCTAAAAAAAAAAAGAAAGAGTAAGATCAAGTAAATTAATTTAAAATAAAAGGTACAGAATATAAATTTATAACAAGAATACAGGCTTAAACAATAGCGTTGCAACGATAACGTTTTCCTGTCTATAAAAAAGAACCTAACTTTTTCTATGCAAAATATTACATCGTGGGCACAGACGAGAAAAACGATTGCGCACTAGTTTTTTTTATGATTAACTGGATACGCGTCCGGTCACAATCTCACCTCATGGGAAGTAATGATGTTGTGGAAGAAGAAGCACGCGATTACAGTAGATGCCTATTCACCCTGCTCTTGAATACCCCAACATTGTAAGATTCAGGAAAGACTGACGCCGGAAGAAAGTTGTTGGAATGTATGTGGGCTTTCAGGGGATTTCATGTGCAGTATCATACGAGTATAACAAGTGCATGTCGATCTACGTGTCCCGTAGGGGGAGGATAGATCCAGTAGATCCTGACATACCTCTTTTGCTTCTTTGACTCTCATAAACGGTCTAATTTACGCAAGCATTTAAATCACATTACCTTTCATCTAAGAATTTATAGTCAATAAACGCGACGTTTCTATTTACAGAAAAATCATAACATTCTAGTTTCCAGTATTGTTCCAGTAACAGTAGATTGCGTGACTGTACCTACTTATTGCTTGTCCCATCACTATGTGCTTGACTCCAAATCCTAATGACGTCAGGATCTTGCTGTCGATATGGTTTTGACGTTCGGCTCGCTCGAATCGTTACTTTCCGAACTACCTCCTCGTAAGCAGTATGCGAGACATAATTGTTAACAAAAAATAAAATCACAGTATCTATTCGATACTTTGATATCCCAAAAATGTACGCTTATCAAAGCAAGCATATTTAGCTATATGTAAATAATATATTTATTTGTTATTTTATACGTTTACAAAGTTACTGTTATTTCCTAAAGTTTGTAAAGTCATGTTTTGAGTAAAAAATAATGCAAATATCATAAATAAGCAATTACCAATGACAAGTTCCTTAATGTCTTGAGCGGTGACATTACAGCCTTTGCGTCGAACTACACAAGCAACTGCATGCTCAGAATCTTCTACGTGCGGTATACTAGTCACACATACTTCCAAAACACCTGGGTGAGTGAGGATAGCATCTTCTAGCGCCGCTGGGAAAATCTGAAGAATATCTGTTTTACTTAGCAAATTTTATTTATCAATGTCTTTCCATGTAGCAATTATTATACTCATGATTTCCTCTCTAGAAATCCATTAATGAAATCAAATGAAGTAAGAATTTTAGATATAGATTTTTTGCATCTATGTCACATAACAATTTTACATATGAAAGATCTGACTAAAACAATATTATTTTTTATATTTTTTTTCAAAAACATCATCGAATTAAGTTTTGTTTAAAAACAGTAACAAATAAAGAGACGGAATTTAAATATAAACTAGAGCAAATGTAAAAAATTGGGGCCGCGAGGCAAGGTACCCAAAACGCTGGCGGCGTTTCCTCGTTGTATGCAGATACTTAAGCGTTGGGCGAGGAAACAACCAGCTCTCGGGTCACCAGTGACATCGACTAAGCGCTTTGAAATATTAACGAAAAATTTAATTTTTTATATTATATTATTTATATAAATGTGTGTGTGTGGATTGTGGTGTAGTAGAAACATTGCCACAAGGTAATTTACGAATAACAAAGGTCGCGGGAAGACGCCGGATGCAGACCGCTTCCAACCGGAAATCTATGGTAGAAGCCTATATTGGGCATGTCTTTTGGCTGATATGATGATGAAGAAACAAAACTAGTAAATAAAGAAAAGCAAAATATTGCAACTCATCGACCTTGTCTCGTATGGTGATTTAATCTCGTAACATGGTGAGAAATGGAAGTGACTCAAAATGGAGATATCTGATACTATAATTATAAGAGAATTCCCGGCGTCAGTTTTATAAAATTCTACAATATCACAAGACCACGGTGAACAGGCACTTACTTAGTTCGCCTACTTCAACTTCCAACATATCGTCACTTCACAATAAAGTAAGATTGAGGTCAAATGCGTATCCAGTCAATTATGTTTTGGATACAAAACCGCAACGTACTATAATTTAGAACTAAAACATCAAATTTAAAATGAAAAAATCGACAAGTAGATTTCGTTCTTCGTTTATTTTAATTAAGACAACATTTAGATGATGTTTGATTGCTTTTTTCGTCACTCCTGTCGAATCGATTCTTGGTTCAGGCAAATTAATTTTTAAAATTACATGAATGCAGTTTTTCATGTATCTAAAATCTCCGAAAGTCCATATTGACCCATTTCAATGGCTTACTAGGTACCTAGAAATGTATAGATAGATGAAACATTTATTTGCAAATATAAAAAACATCGACTGTACAATCATTCTGCTTGATGTTGTGGTTTTCGAAATGTAGCCTTATTTCACAGTAATTAAAAAATAAAATAAATGAAGTACAAAGATTACAACTTATAATACAGTTGTTTACGTAGCTAAACCACAAATGGGCCATCGCTTAGAGTGGATCCTCACCTATAGCGGTAAGACACTAATTTTCAGCCATTGCCCTGCAAGAGAACGCGAGGGTACCTGTGTAAAATTGGTAATAATAAATAGTGTGTCTTGTGTTAAAATAATTGTCATGATAGCTTCTTAAAAGAAAATTTATAATGTGTATGTCTACTTCATTTACTCGACTTCACCATGAACACTTACAGCGATATAGCGACATCTAATCAGCATCTTCATTCTGTCCACGAAGTAGTAGTAGTCGTTCTCATCTTTGTAGAATAAGTCACCGGATTTGATCCAACCATCTTCAGTGAACACTTTCGCAGTTTCAGATGGATTGTTATAATATTCCTTTAAACATAAACAATTCGACACCATTTTAAATATTTCTCAAGTTTTGTGTTGTTTTTATTACAACATTATTTATTATCACAACACTTGAGTTATATTTGACACTTTAAAATGATTACTAAGACATTGAGTGGAAATTTATTAGCATCCTATCATCATATTTTTGTCATTTGTATATAACTAGGCATTTCAACACTCGTTCTGTGGGCAGTTTTACAAAATAGTACTTTCGTAATGATTCTCATTATTTGGCAGTTGCATGTGTGACCCCGGAGTTCAGATTTTTGACCTTCTACTTCATGCATTCGGTTTATCGCGTGACCCGGCGAGTTCGCCAAATAGGAGTTAAGTGACTTAGTGGCTGAGATCACAAAATCAGTGAAAAACTATTAGAAGGTTTCGATAACTTTCCAATAATTACCACCTCTTGTATTCTTAACGAAATTCTTAAAAGCTTACCTTATTAACTTCAACTCTTATATTGTCCTTGTTATATAAATACGTTAAAATTTTAAATTACATTATCGCTCTCATCGATTTAATTGATTCTCTATTGCTGATCTACTAGCCTGATTGAGGTATCGTAAATCTGATGATTACCATGACCAAAGTATCAGTATTGCCATTCAAGGTAATGCTGCCAGCATTCTGAGTAACCTCTCACATGATAGAGATCTTGAATACGCTTTCTACCTTGCTTAGATTTCGACGATGAATATGTGTTTTGGAGTGTTTGTTGGTTTTCTACAATTTATTTACTGTGTTTGTATATTTTAGACTTAGATGTATATAAGTAGTTTAATTTGTTTTATTTAATGAAAATTCATTAAGTATGTAAATTGAATTGAATATTATCACTTATGAGGTATGTCAGGATCGTAGCAAGTGGAAGTCAGTGGTCTCTGTCTACTGGAAACAAGCGTGACATTATGTATGTATCACTTACAATTTATCTTTAATTTTTAGTTGGTAGGTGCGAAACATTCAGGAAGATGTGGGGTTTCTCTAATGATGACAAGTGCGACTGTGGTACCACGCAATCTATGGCGCACTTGTTGTCGTGCCTTGCGTCTCCAGTTTTTTGCACAGAGAATGACCTTTTTGAAGCAAACCAAAGAGCCATCGACGTTGCTACTTTTTAGGCCAAACTACTTTAGGTCGTTATAATTTTTGCCATTGACTCAAAAAGAAGAAGAAGAAGTTGTATATCCCAGTCTCGAACTTTGATTTTTCCATTTTCGCTGTCCATATGATATTAAAAGTTAAAATTTGGTTTTTATGAAATTCGTCTTTCTTACTGTGCAAACGCGTTTAAATATTTTCTAATATAATCACCGTAAAATATATTTACCGTAAAACTAGGTCCCTTGAAACACAATTCGCCGGATTTATTCGGTTCTGTTATTTCTCTTCCAGTTTCTATGTCAACCAACTGTAAAAAAAATATTTAATAAACAAATACGCTAAGTTCAACGGTCAATTCAAAGAAAAGGTTAAAATATTATTTTTTCTATGACACCGTTTAATGAAACGTTAACTAACTTAAAATATGCACTACTAACTAGAAGCATCTTGCCCAAATTGTACAATTTTGATAATTTGCAAAAAGTCTCTCCAATTGTCCTATCCCTATATCATCTTATGACCAAATAGTAGTTATTCAGGGCACTGGCTCTATACCTATCAGATATCTTAAATATTTATTAGTGAACCGATTTCAAGTCTTGGCTGTAGATATTTTTAAATAAAATGTGTTTAATGGGTTTTCAATTCTACATTCTACATTCTAGTTTTATTGCTCTTCATCTCATATCTGGCGCCTCAGTCCACCATTATCCAAACCTCATACTTAGAAAATTTCTAAATTTCAAATATTTTTATATTTAAGATTAAACATAGGGATAGGTTCTTAGCCATGTTTTGCAGAATATTTAGCTTTAAACACTGTTGGTTTGGTCTATCTGGATGATATAATCATTTTGTTTCCTCCGGGGTTTGCTAAATTATCAATATTAGAGATTTATCACTTACATCCAAATTTGTAATAACTTTATCAATAGAATCTGCTGGTTATTAAATCTATTTAAAGAATTGTATCAATAGAGTCTGCTGTATGTTAAATCTATTTAACGAATTGTTCACATTATATTGATTCCCTGATCATATACCTACCCTTACTTGATGATAAAGGTTTTTTGCACTCATGCTACCAACAGGTCCGTTATCCAAAACCGCCCCGAGGATTAGGCCTGCTGCCTCTGTCTGTCCGTACATATCTCTTATTTGTGTATCTGGACGCACACGACTCTGAAATTAACAACGTATTATAGAAAAATTATCATTTTAGATTCGATTAATATTGGGTCTTCGTTTCTTTATAAAACTATTATTACTCAAAGCATGGACGTCCATGCT
Source organism: Oegoconia quadripuncta (assembly GCA_949316235.1). Taxonomy (NCBI): domain Eukaryota; kingdom Metazoa; phylum Arthropoda; class Insecta; order Lepidoptera; family Autostichidae; genus Oegoconia; species Oegoconia quadripuncta. The sequence goes on along the minus strand of OX438750.1, from coordinate 11,704,148 downwards.
CAATTACTTACTTCTAAGTTTAAAAAATACGATGAGATCAATTATGAAAGTTTTGTCACACTGCAACTCAATTCTGAGAACAGGTTTTGGCATCATCATCTTTAAATGATATTCGCATTTTTGTAGTATAAGTTAAATTGCGTGTATATTAGACGCTGAAAGACAAGAATGATGTAGGATAAAATTAGAAACCTAACAATATGTTATGAAGATAGCTATCGTTAACACCTAAGCTATACTTGCAATCGAATGTAATTTTTAGAAGGAAAACACGCGGTTAATGTTCCTCCAAGTAAAACGAAAATAACATGTACCTAGTTCTTATTACATTATAGCTTCAATTCAACAGTTAGATGAAAGAAGTTTATTCAATCACACTATTCAGTTTGAAATGTACGCAACATTTTCGTCATAAAATTTAGTATAGTTTATTTGTACTATTTGAATAAAGGTATTTTATCAACGATGTTATTTACTTTAGAATGTATTTGTGCAACTTTATTAGTTACGAAAAATACAATATTGGCCAGTTTTTAAATATATAAATTGACACCCATCAATTAGTTCAACAGTTGAAACAATGCTGTTAAGCTGTTGCTTGAGAATGGGGGCTGGTTATTTCGGCTCGTGCGAAATTCACATAGCCATTACTGCCGTACCTTAAGTATAATAATCACTGTGTCATAGCCATTGATACATATACATACCCGTAGATCAGTCAATATTTCTGGAAATACTTTAGTACCAAAAATTGAAACATAATCGAGGCAAGTCAGATTGCACGGCTTGTGATGTCTCAAAATCCGAGAGAAAAATGATGGCATTGCGATAAGTATCATAGGCTGAAAATATAAGCAACACGGTGACGATAATCCGATCAAAGATATAAAAAAAGAGGGGAAAGGCTAATCTTTCTTTCACATCATGTACTTGTATTATAGGTTAAAATGGATTTAATTATCCCAAACGATAACTTCAAAATATCAGGAAGCAATAGCTTACGTAATTACCTAAAAAAAAGATAATTCTAGGCTTATGGATTTTCTTGTCAAACAACTTGTTCTTACATAACCAGTATGTCTTCCGGAAAAATGAAAAAATATATATCGACCGTGATGCAATCGAAAACCTATCGATTTTTTTGCTCAGAAGTTGATAACAAAAATTTGAGCCCAGCTATAATTCTGGATTTAGGAAAAGCATTTTACACTTTCTATTTGTGTGTGCTGGGAATGATAGTATTTGTTTACAGATACTTCAATCACATCTATGTGATAGAAAACGATCTTTTATAATCAATGGTTCGTTCGCAGTGTGTTCGAAGTGGAGAAGAAGATATTAAATTAAAGTAGTGTTACGCAGGGTTGTGTTCTAGGTTCGACTTTCCTCTTAATTTACATATATGTAGTATAACCTATGTAAAACAACACTGAAGATGTCAAAGGCACATGGCGATAACTACACTGATTTCTATGTTATAAGTGCGATTGTTTGCAGTCCTAAGCTTTTCCTCTCACCCCATTTCTCACGTTTTTCAGAAGTAGGTATACGAGTATTAAGACACACGCAATCGAAAGCCTTTTGTCAGGGAAAGTACACGATACGTCAATTCTTTTATCAATACACTCATATACCTAACGTCTTTATTAGTTAATAAATTGTCATATTAGTTGACTTATTTTTTAGGATACCATTATAATCGTTTAACTATGACTCTGTATTTGTCTGAAAAATTTACTAAATGCTTGGATACAATGCGCTCTAATAAATTCGATAATTTTGATATCCAAGTTGTTGGCCTGTTATTATTTAAATTATCAACAACAACAGGTGAGCATGGTAGCTTCGGTCTCATCTTCACTTAACATCAGGTGTAATGAAGGTCAAGCGTTAAGAAACATATATACGTACCTCGTATTTATTAATAATGTCAATCGCATGATCAAGGTTGTTCATATTAGTAGTCTGAACAATATACGCGTTTATTAAAGGATAAAAATAGGAAACAAGAAATCCTGCGATCCATTGCGGTGGCGATACATTGAATATTTTTTTTTGATATCTGTAAAAGAAATTTAAAATTAAACTTTGAATAAATACATAAAATAAAATTATTTTCTTCACAAGGTCACAAATAGTTTTAGTGCACAGTAAATAGTCCTCCTATGAATATGCAGTAAGACAACCAAAATATAGCTAACATTGTGACGAAAAAAAATTATAACGAAACTCTGTAGGTAGGTATAATATGAGATTAAGTGTGTGTGAATTGTATATGTATGAGGGTGTGTAGATGAGAGTATGTATATGCAGTAGCGGTGTAGTGGCACGACTTAAATGATTATTAGATATTTTGCAAGAACTTATTACAGTTTTTTATCATTCATATTAAATTTGTTAAGCAGAGATGGAGTATATTCTGTTACACTTTTTGTACAATGTGAGACCAAGAGAATGCACTACACATTTACCTCTTTGAGGTATACAAGTTCATTAACGGAAACTTACAACTTTTCGAACGGTGTAGATGTGCTGATTCGAAATTCTAATTATAACTTCTTTCTCTGCACATATCTCTGCCATATTTGGCTGAACGGGTGGATATTTGAAATGCTCTACTACCAACTAAACCCGTGACCTCCGGCTTATTAATCTTCTTCGAGAGATACAGTTAAATTAAGTTTTCAAAAAATATTTGACTACGAAAACGCTGTTGTGAACTAAACCCTAATAAAACGAACTAGAAGAAGAATTTCTAATATGATTTAAATTGTCATTATAGAAATACATTTGTCTTACCCTACAGTGATCAACCCTCCCATACCACGGCTGCACATATTTCTAAACATATTAATGATAGTCTCGTGTTTGAAGGCGGCTAATTTAGGCACACCAGTCGTACCTCCAGTGCTCATTAACCAAACGTATATTTTTTCAGTGTCGAAGTAAGCTGGCCTGCAATAGAGACCATTTTTTAGATTATGGAAATGTTAGAAGACAGGCGAAAGGCAAAGAGCAATTACTGGAAAGAGTTATTCAGCTGAACATATTAATTGGTTTGTGGAAGTATAGCAGTCTCTACGTACGTAGGACGCAATATTACAAGAGCCCGTCGATATCGACCACGCTCTGGCCCGAAACACTCTGGGTTCTGTAATTCTCTCACACTCTTTTAACCCCAGAGAGTTTCAGCCAAGTCGTGGGTAGCATTCAATTTTTAAATTCTATCACTTCAATTCTCCGAGGATTCCGGTTGAGTGTGATTATCACTAAGAGCAAACAGTTTGATATGAAGAATTTCAACAATTTTACGAAAATCAAATACTTATTTGCTTTAGGTGTAATCATTAAAAAATGTAATATAAAAATTATTTTTAAACATTTAACTTCTTACGGCCCTTGGATTGTCCCAATGCGAGGCATTTCCGAAAACTATAAAATGAAATAATTCAATTGATAATTAATCATCACAGCAAACTTACTTGAATTCATCTGAGTCGTCTCCATCATATTTGTCTATAAATTTTGATATGGTGTTCTCGCCATTATCGAACGTGATGATTTCCACATCAAGTCCCAAATCTTTGGCTGCTTGTGCGTACGCATCGCAAGTGTCGTAATCACAGAAGGATACTTTCGGTTGAGCTGTCTCAAGAAATGTTTTTAGCTCATCTGAAAGAAATGTTTCATGCGTACCTGCTGCATAAATATGTCGCTTTATACCACATCTAAATAAACCGACAAATTTATGCAGTGTTGATCTTTATTAGATTTTATAATTATAGTTTTGCACTGCATCGTGATTTCTAACTGTAGACATCATTAGACAGCTCAAGGTTATAGTTAAGGTTAGGTTATATAGCTTGAAGAACTGATGGTCGGTGGAGCATTAAAGTTTTCGAGTGGATGGACGCACCGCCAAGCGCAGTACATGACGTCCACTGACAAGGTGAACGGACCACCTGATGAAGATACTGGAAAGTCGCTGGATGCAGGCAGCTTCCGACAGATCGGTCTGGAAGTCTATGGGGGAGACTCATGTTCCTCTAGCTGATATAATGATGACGATGACAGAGTTTTGTATTATAAATCTAAAGTAAATTTAATAGCCACGAAAGAACTAGGTTGAGTTAGAGTGACAATAGTTACAAGAAACGATCTCAAATTCAAAATTTATTTTTGACTAACTTCAAAATTCTATCGTCATACACGCGGGCATCGGGCGAGTTTTGATCTAAACCTGGCAAAAAAGTTTTGAATTGTATATTGCTAATGAATCAGGGGTAGTACTTCGACAAATGGAAGATGTCGTGATCTCACCAGTTGTGAACAGTGGATCCACTCCAGCAACTGGATGTCCATTATAAGTAGCTGCGTAGAACGGTATACGAAGGTCCAAATGGTTTGCTCCCCCTACAGTGATCACGTCACCTGGCTGATAACCAGCTCTCCTCAGACATCTTGCTAGTCTAGTGGAGCGTGCTAGAACTGAAGCATAAGTTTCATGTTTTCCACTCGATACTTCAATCTGTGAAATATGAAATTAGAATAAGTAGAGTAAGTAACTAAAATAGTTAGTGTGAATTTAGTATTTTTGGTTCTTTAATCCTGTCGTTCTGCATATAAATAATTGGTTGATCTGAACTGAGATCACAACGGAGTCAAAAACCAGAGACACTGACATTTAATTTTATAGCGAATTCATAACGAAAATCGAAAAGTATTATTTTAGTTTATATTAGTTTTCTCTCCAAGGAGGTAATATTTTGCACGGGTCTAAGCCATGTGTATGTCTTTTTTCTTTTTTTTACAGGGGGAAAACACGTTTACGCGTTCGACCCGCCGCTGACGGGGGTCAGCGGCGAGGATATGTGGGACTCACCGCTCCAGACGGAGCGGTCCTAACCACTAAAAACCCCCCGGTGTTCCTCCGCGCGCACCGAAACGGCGTGGCCACGGGTACCCCTCGGTAATCGTCCGCAGCCACGCCAGCGCGGCGCCCGCCGCCAGGGCAACGGCGGCGGCGGGCCCTCTTATAGGCTGGAGCAGGGAGGAATCTCCTGGTCCAGCCATCCTCAAGAAGGCGCGTGGGAACACCACGCGCGCCTTCTCGCGAGGCTTGCGTGTGGGTGGTGACTACCCCGAGTCACCACCCAGCCTCGCCAGGTAGGGGGGAAAAGGTAGGCATACGCCCTTCTCCGGGTCCCAGTGCGTTTGCGGCGGATGGGATGAGAGGAGGGATCGGCCTCCCTCTCTCTCCGCCGCCTCCTTCTGTGAGATCACGCTCTGGCAGAAGGAGAGGACCGCTTTCCACGACCTCTCGTCGCCGACCATGGCCTTGACTATGGCCGGCAAGGAAAGATCGTCCCCTACCGCTGCGACGAGGTCGCGGCGCTCCCCTGCCCAAGCTGGGCATTCCTCAAGGGTGTGCTGCGCCGTGTCCTCGTGGCAGCCACAGTGGTGGCACTCGTCGGTCGCTTCCCGTCCGGCGATCCGGTGCAGGTATCTCCCGAAGCAGCCATGCCCCGAGAGAACCTGCACCGCCCGGAAGGTAAGCGAGCCCCGCAATGTATATAAGTCTACGTTATGTCAATTCAACGAGAGGAATTTCCTGCAAGAGTTTAAGATTGTTGCTTTTTGTAGTGTGTGTTTTATTTTTTATTATTATTATTATTAAGAGCACATAGTGTCCCACTGCTGGGCAAAGGCCTCCCTCATCTGTTTCCGGTCGTTTTATTTATTTTATTTTTATTATTCATTATATGCAACCTGCATTGAAGGACTTCCCATCACCTCTATTAGGTCGTCCGTCCTCCTTGTGAGTGGACATCCAACGCTGCTCTGTGATTTTCAGAACTTCGGTGCTCCTCCGGCCATCAGTTCTTCGAGCTATCTGCCCTGCCCATTGCCCCTTCAACTTAAAACGCTGGGCGTATTATTAAGCACAGCGTAGGACGTCCACTCACAAGGCGGACAGACGACCTGATAAAGTCGCGGGAAGTCTCTGGTTGCAGGCCGCTTCCTACCGGTCTGGAATTCTATGGCGGAGGCTTATGTTCAGGTGTGGACGTCCTGTGGCTGATATGACGATGATGCTATCGGTGACTTTCGTCGCCTACGGATTCTTCATTCTTGAGTCGATCACGTAGTGAAACGCCGAGTATAGTCCTCTCCATAGCTCGTTGCATGACTTTGAGCTTTCTTATGGGATTCATTTCAGGACTAGTTTCAGTAACATAGTCATTAATCTAAATATAATTAAAGGAAGAAACTGACTGACTGACTGACTGACTGACTGACATATCAACGCACAGGCCAAACCGCTGGGTCTAGAGTTTCCAAATTTGGCACGTAGGTTCCTTACGAGGTCTAGGGGAGCACTAAGAAAGGATTTTTCAAAATTCACCCTTTAAGGGGGTGAAACAGGGGTGGGAAGTTTGTATGAACAAATAGTATAACTTGGACATTTCGACTATTTTCGACTCGAAACTTCGCAAGAGTACTCCTAGGAACAAATAAGCTAATACGTGTTTTGAGATTTTTCGAAAAACAACCCCCTGGGTTGTGAAATGGGGGTTAAAACCATAAAATCGATATTGGTGTCGTTATTTAGGTTTTATGGGATGTTGATTATGAAAATGACATTTATTTTAAGTTAACCCTCTAGGGTTGAGATAGGGGTGGGGGTTGCTACCAAAAAAGTCTATATTGGACAACCCCCTGGGGTGTGAAATGGGGGTTAAAACCATATAAACGATAATGGTGTCGTTATTTAGATTTTATGGGATGTTGATTATGAATATGACATTTATTTTAAGTTAACCCTCTAAGGTTGAGATAGGGGTGGGGGTTAATACCAAAAAAGTCAATATTGGTGTCATTATTTAGGTTTTTTGGGACGTTGATTACGAAAATGCCATTTGTTTTGAAGCTAACCCCTTGGGGTTAGAGAATGAGATAAGGGTGAGGTGAGATTTTTCGAAAAACAGCCCCCTGGGGTGTGAAATGGGGGTTGAAACCATAAAATCGATATTGGTGTCGTTATTTAGGTGTTTTGGAATGTTGATTATGAAAATGACATTTATTTTAAGCCAACCCTCTAGGGGTGAGATAGGGGTGGGGGATGATACCAAAAAAGACTATATTGGTGTCGTTATTTAGGTTTTTTGGGACGTTGATTGCGAAAATGACATTTATTTTGAAGCTCACCCCTTACGGGTTGCGATAGTGGTAGAGGTTGAAATCACAAATTCAAATTGGTGTCGAAGTCGAAGAGTCAAAGTCGAAGAGTCAATGTCGAAGATTCAAATTCGAAATTCAAAGTCGAAGGCTCAAAGTCGAAGGCTCAAAGTCGAAGGCTCAAATTCGAAGGCTCAAAGTCGAAGGCTCAAGGTCGAAGGCTCAAAGTCGAAAGCTCAAAGTCGAAGACTCAAAGTCGAAGGCTCAAAGTCAAAGGCTCAAAGACGAAGGCTCAAATTCGAAGGCTCAAAGTCGAAGGCTGAAAGTCGAAGGCTCAACGTCGAAGGCTAAAAGTCGAAGACTCAAAGTCAAAAGCTCAAAGTCGAAGGCTCAAAGTCAAAGGCTCAAAATCGAAGGCTCAAAGACGAAGGCTCAAAGTCGAAGGCTCAAAGCCGAAGACTCAAAGTCGAAGACTCAAAGTCGAAGACTCAAAGTCGAATGCTCAAAGTCGAAGGCTCAAAGTCGAAGGCTCAAAGTCGAAGACTCAAAGTCGAAAAGTAAAATTCATAGTCAAAGTCATGTCAAAGTCATAGTCAAAATCATAGTCAAAGTCATAGTCAAAGTCATAGTCAAAGTCATAGTCAAAGTCATAGTCAAAGTCATAGTCAAAGTCATAGTCAAAGTCATAGTCAAAGTCATAGTCATAGGCAAAGTCATAGTCAAAGTCATAGTCAAAGTCATAGTCAAAGTCATAGTCAAAGTCATAGTCGAAGTCATAGTCTTTTAATGGATCCCTGTCTTAATTCATTTACCTGGCAAAACACCAACATGGTTCCACATACCTGTTATCTGCCCTGGGTCTTTTCCTGTTTGAGATAAACTCTACATGGTAATTTTTCTGCTGAATGTATTCCCGTGGGAAAGTAATAAAGTGTTGATTCATGTAGTCTACGCGGACGAAGTCGCGGGCAGCTGCTAGTGTATATATAAATGTTTAAATACAGAAACAGGTGTCGAAACCTTTGTAAAATTTTTGTACCCTTGCATTACAAGCTAAGGCTTGTAATCTTCAGCAAATAAGTGTAACTAAGGTTACACTTATTTGTGGAAGATTTTTTATTTATTTAGATAATTTGTATTTGATTTCGTTTTTTTTTATCTACGATATCTATATTAATTAAATAAAAGATATCCACATGTTGGAGCGAAAGATAAAAACCGGCCAAGGGCGTGTCGGGCCACGCGTAGTATAGGGTCCGCACTTGCCCTTATAATGTGAGGATTTAGATGGGGGCTTTTTGTTGTTTGAGAAATAATTTTCTAGGGAAAGTACAGTTCATACGTTTTCAAGATTTTATTTTACCACTTTTTATTATCACTTCGAATTTAAAGAAAAAATGTAAACATTTGAAATTAGAACGTAAAGTGAATTGGCTGTGGCTTTTTGGCGGGAACACAGCGAGAGTTGTGGCATTTTTGTTTTTATTTTTTGAAATTTGTACATTATGGCTGAATGTTGTACAGCAAATGGAATTGTAAATTAAAGTGAGGAACGGAGCTTTCGGGTTTCCCACAAGAAGCCGCCAAAATCATTCGTAAAGCATTCTGCCACTTTACTGAAGAATGACTTGACCGTGACTAGACTCTGTATACGCCAAGTATACGACAAATGACTTGTTGTGACTGAGATTGACTTCACTAAACTGAAGAAATTAGAGAAATAAGACATGACTGTATGGGCTTACATCCTTTTGCCTTCTCTGAGAGGACTGAATTAATACAAAAAAAAGCGAATTACTTTTTTGGCGGGAACGCAGAGAGTGAGGGTGTATTTATGTTTTTATTTCTTGAAATTTGAGTATTCAGAGTTTTGAAGCTTAATAATGGAATAGCTTAAAGATGGCTTTACTGCCAAGCCGTAATTAGTAAAAAAAATTGAACGATACAGTAAATAGCTTACTTGAAGGATATCATCCGGTCGTCGCCGTTTGAAACAGTCCAGAAGAACATGGCCGACGTGAAAGTTCCCATCAACTTTACCGTCCAAAGGTACGTCAGTGGCAGCCATTTTTGAGTGATATATCTGTAAAATAATCGAGTTGAATTGACCGCCTCCGTGGGTCTGTGGAAACAGGCGTGCAGATGTTTAGTACTCAAGTTTGGTAGGTGGTAAGGCAACCCAAAAATATATGCCATTTCCGTAAACACTCTGATAATCATAATTTGAATACTAGAAACAAAAATAAAATTGGAATTCCAGAATTTAGACTTAAAGAAATAAGTATTTTAACTGTTGCATCCCAATATATATATGACAGTATAATGTATGTACACAAAAATATAAGCCTATTTTGTAAACACTCTGATAATCATAATTTGAATACTAGAAACAGAAATAAAATTGGAATTCCAGAATTTAGACTTAGCAAGGTCAGCACATATTTTGTGGGACACAGCATACGCTTTTACAATAAAATACAAGAACATGTTTCACAGAGCATAAATTTAAACGTCACATTAAATAAACTCTCTATAAAAAGGCTTATTACCCAATAGATGATTATTTAGGCGATAAGGAGGTCTGGTGTTAGCTGAATTCTAAGTCTAGGTCGTTAACTACGCTAACGTTAATTGCCTTTGTTTTGTAATGGTGTTACATAAATTGTAACAGAATTGTAAAGATGGATATCAATTTAAAAGATGTGTTGTTCTTGTCGCTTCTCCCTAACCATAGCATCTTGTGAAGCGATGTAATTTAAAAAAATAACATGTTGACTTTCAATAAGTGATATTTTTTTATCCTAAATTAAATAAAATATTTTTGACTTTGACATTTTAAATGGTATAATGACTAGTTACCACGATCTTATCTATTTGCCGCCAATCAGTAATGTTGATAGCATTGTCGTGTTTTATAGAATAGAAAGCGTTTATTATAACATACTGAATGTAAACTTAAATCCATACAGAAGCAGAAAAAAATAATAATAATATAATAAGAGGTATAAATTGCAAATTGGGTGCTGGTTCCAACATTGACTTACGGGAGTGAATGCTGGGTATGGCAAAAGAAGAATGAAAGTAGAATAAATGCAGTGGAAATGAGATCATTGAGAAGTATGAATGGGGTGACTTTGAAAGATAGAATCAGGAATTGTGTATTTAGGGAGTTAAGCAGTGTGAATGAAGACGTAGTGACAAAGATTGAAAAAGGTATGCAGAGATGGTTTGGACATGTGGAGAGGATGAATGAAAGAAGACTTACGAAAGAGATATACGAAGCGGATGTGGATGGTAGTGTTGGTAGGGGAAGACCACGGTGAATGTACCATGATCAAATCGGGGACGTGTTAAAGAAAGGTCAAGTCAAGAGTACCCTAAACCGACGAGCATATATGAACAACCTTATGAGAGAGAAGGAAGCAGAAGAGGTGTGTCAGGATCGTAGCAAGTGGAAGTCTATGGTCCTGCCTGCCCATACGGGAAACAGGCGTGACATTATGTATGTATGTATGTATAAATTGCAAGTTTTTTTTTTGTGCGTGACATTATGTATGTATGTATGTATAAATTGCAAGTTTTTTTTTGTGCACAATGACCTCTTTAATCATCTAATTATTACCATAAACATGAACTATATATTCCTAAAGATATTAAGTTGGTTTTTTACAAAGGAAACGATAGAACGAAAGTCAAATCAGTAATCCTTAATAAAACAACTGTTATTGATTAATTGATAGAAGTGTTAGACATATGGAATGCAATGCTATATAATGCTATTACTTATTCTACGATTCGCTCTACGAATTGAAGGCCCGTGGCGCATTAAAGTTCTCGAGGAGAGACTAAGAGCTGGCAAGTTCAGCGTAGTACTTACATGGCGGACGGCGAACCTGATGAAGGTCGCGGGAAATCGCTAGATGCGGGCTGCTTCCAAACGATCGCTCGGAAAATCTATGGGGAATGCTTACGATCAGCACTGGACGTACTGTGGATATGATAATGAATGCTATATAATTTCAAAAGTATAACAATAGTGATAGAATACTTACATTATAGTAGACTGATGTGTATGATGCGAGAGCAATGACAACTGAATGTAAGTAGGCAGCTGTGTTTACTTTTGTGTGAATAGCATGACGCAAGTTCGAAACCACGTCGTAGAGAATGTATGCAAACGTTTATACATACTAAGGCCCGTATTAATAAACCGTTCTCAAGATTGAGACGACCTTAAGTTGAAGCTTGAGAATCTGTTGCATATAAAACAATATAAAAAATAGTATTGAGACTGAGATGCGATCTCAAGCCCATAAACTAGAGAATCAACTAAATTAAAAAAAAATCCTGTCTTAGCATGCCTTTAAATACGAGTAACCTAAGGAAAATACGAAGGCATTTTTTATAAATTGAGGACATGTTATTAAAAGCAGTAATTTCCAAGGGCATGTAAGGTACTATTTCGGACGACGCGAGTGAGAAGTATGAAAGAGACAGGTGTTGAACTACGAAAGAGATCGATTATATGGAAATATCGTACATTGTTCAGTTCAGTTTGAACAGTGGGTTGAGTGAAAGGGATAGATTATTAAGTAACTGTATAAGAGAAAAATAAAACTAAGAGCAATTTGTCGTTTCATTAACATTCATTTTAATTCCCAATTATACCCAGGTGTATACAGGTGTGTGTGTCCAGTCTTTGGGTTTGTATACAAAACTGCGATGTGACATCGCATCGTAAAAATCTACGAGCTCGCACGACGCATCGCAAGAACTTGCGAATTGGTTCACATCGCGTATTCCTGCGTTGTTTTGTCTTATTCTTATATCTTCTTAGAAATCATAGAAGTATGCACTTCTTTTTAGGATCCATGTCAAAACCTTGTTTACAATATACATTCAGTATGGTTGACGGTCGTCGAAGGAATGGTCACCGAATCGTGGAAGGGAGACGACTTGCCGCATGAAGTCGCATCGCGCCGATTCGCAGTTTTGTGTAGAAGCCCAATGTCCGGACGACAAAATGAAATAGTACAAACATGAAACCCTGTTAGGGCAATGCAAATCCTAAACTATTATTAACATTATTAATACAATTTCAGTCATACAAATTGAAAATCTTCCTCTCAATAAATTTAAAGACACTATAAAACAGAAACTTATTAACAAAGCATATCATAAAATATCAGACTATTTAGATGATAATCATCCCTGGATATAATCAGATCGTTCGCATGCCCTTCGAGTTTCTTGCTTGTTCTTCTCAGAGGAAATTGCATTTTGAACAAGCAGTAGCTTAAAAAATGTAAAATTGACTATTTCAAGTGTACTCCGTGTACCTAGAAAATAAAGCATTTTTGACTTTGACATTAAATACAAATTAACTTTAATACCATTTATATAACTTACTTTATATGTATATAGCTATGTACGTCCGTTCAAAATTTCAAAATTGTTATCCATTCCATTCCATTCCATTCTTTATTGCATTTTATCTTTTCTTTTCTTTCTTTATCTTTATCTTTATACCTATTTAAAATTTAAATTCGTTAAGGTTATAAAAGATCTTTGCTAAAAGGAAGTCTTTCAGCTTGGCATTAAGCATGGAATCTTTTCTACCCTTTTTAGTTGGTTAGGTAGTTTTTAAGGTAGTATATTTAAGTTAGTATATTTCGATGACATCAGAGTCCTTCGATGATTTTGTATTATATAGAGCGTAGTTTATAGGTTTATTATTGATTAAAATATAAAGTTATTTACATCGAACTTAGAAAAAAAGAAAATATAAAAATAACAATATTTACATAATTACAAAAAATGTATAGCGTCTAGCTCTCCCACCTGGGGCATTGTCCCCAACACACTGGCTGCATTGCCCCGCTGAATTGCTAGGCTTAATCTTTGAGCGAAAAAAGAGCCCGCCCTTATATCACCTGATGCCACAATTAGCTTATCAGACCAGGGGCCCAGAGTCTCGAAGGCAAGTGCCGCAAGCTCATAATTAGAAGATAGAAATGCGTATATGCGGCACTTTAATATCTGGGCGAGATCGGCTGCAGCACCAGCCTTGCGGGCAGAGCTCTGCACGTAAGACGGGGCCAAGGTGTCAACACATGTGGCATGTCAAGTCTCTTGCCATCCACAGATGACATTCCCGAAGGTTCCAGGGTTGAGGGAATTGAAGCAGAAGCAAGAGACCGACGAATGAGGTCATTCAGGGTACAGTGCCTAAATACACGACCGGCACTTCTGGAGCACGAAAGGCCATGACGACCAAGAGCGTAGCTCCTAAATATGAGAGAGAGATATAATAATGAAAAATTTTGAAAATCGTATACATATTTCAGATTAATAGATTCTTAGCCCTGTGGATAGAAATCGGTTAAGTCGCTTCGAAGTTTACATATTGTCCTGTCGTTGTATTCAAAGCGACCGGTACGATGTTTGAGGAACTCGTAAGGTTGCCCGTCCACGACCGAAATTTTTTTTTAGGATAAAAAACGTGGTTCTACTAAAAGTGGGTCACAATATCGGTGCTAAAAGTTTTGACGAAAAAATCGGCCCGATTATCGGTCCTACACAAAATCTGTCGTGGACGGGCAGCCTTAATATTAAGAAGCGTTGAATATTCTGGCGTAAAACAATACAGGATGAATTTGTGTAATTCCCATTAACTGGTAACGTCACTCTTACGAACAACTTTCCCCAAGGAGTCACAGTCGTATTCGATCAAAAAGTTTTCGATTGTCCATACAAAGTAAACCATTCTAAAACCACCTTTAGTAGTCCTATCGACGTCACCTAATGGAAATCCAACAATTTTCGGCTGGTGATTCCACTCTTGTTTACGAATAACTTTCCACTAGTAACCATAGCCGAAATCAGCCGAAAATTGTTGGACTTCCATACTAAAGGCGGTTTCAGAATGGTTTACTTTTTTGGTTTACTGTTGTTTAATGGTTTACTCGCCGCTATCGGCAGCGGCACGAGCGCTGTATAAATTGGTTAGGTTAGGGTTGAAATTAAGATAAATTCCATGTTGTCTTAATTTCACCCTTAAGGTAGGCAAGGGTACGTATAGAGCGACATAGTCACAAAAGTGACCAAGCTCTTTAAATAAAGATTAAAAAAAAAATGGTTTACTTCGTAAGGGTAATCGAAAACTTTTTTGATCGAATTCGGCTAATCATGAGTTGAATCACCAGTAATAAATAAATAAATAAATATTATTCTCTATTCGCATTAAGTACAATTTCTTTTAGTTTCATACGATTCAATTTCCCGGTGGATGTTTGTGGCAGTTCGTGCATAAACACGACGCCACCTCGCAGTTGCTTGTTCTCTGACAGCTTATCTGAAAATATTAATACCATCATAATACAGGTGAGATGAGATGCGATAAGATGATTATGGTTTTATGTGAGTGTGCATTTCGGGGAGTGTGCGTTGGAATTGCATAATCTTATTACACCGTCACCCTTCCATCTTCGGACCACTAGGCGTGGGGAGGGATTCCACCCGTATATAGTTAATATACCGAACATTCGCACTAAGAAGTTCGATTCTTCATTCATCATCCGAACAGCCAAGGCATGGAACTCCCTTCCGGAATCAGTCTTTCCTGAATCCTACAACCTTGGGATCTTCAAGAGCAGAGTGAATAGGCATTTACTGAGATCGCGTGCTTCATCTCCGACCACATCGTCACTTTCCATCAGGTGAGATTGTGGTCAAACGCGAATCCAGTCAATTATAAAAAAAAATAAATGTGAAATCAACAAAAGACACAAAGTAAAACCCTATATCTAGTCAATAATTTATTTTTTTTTGGCCTAGAATCTATGATTATGCCAGCCTCATCATACCCGAACCTTCAGATTACTTACAACCTGAAATATCAACAACAAAGCTATATGACATTCCGGCCTCAGTCGAGGCTGGATCGGCCAGGATGCTGTGAAATACACCTACGTTGACTCTACACAATTTTAAGCGTTCAAACAAATGTTGTCGTTCCGGACTATTCCGATTACTTTCACATAGTATGTGGTGTATGTTTTCCACAGTTCCACACAACTCACAATTAGGAGAGCTAACCTTTTTCATTAAATATGCAAACTTATTTAGAGGCAAAAGTCAATAAATATTTATACAAATTCCTTCATAGGCTTAGACATTAGTTAGTAACTCGAACAGTACCTACTGTACCGATTTTAATGAAGAGTCTTACTGGCGTAAGACACCAATTAAAAAGAAGTACGAGAAATTTCCTTTGAATGAATCACTATTGTAGTCTCGTTACGTTTTTTATAGTAAGCAGGGTAGGCCTTAACAAAGAGAAAAAATTGTTTTATGTATAAAGGTCGTGACGAAGTAAGTAAGATACGCTGGTTAAACATTTTCGTCTTCAAGAATTTTTGGCGCGAAGACGTTGCGGAGCTTTGCCTATATTCCTAAATTGTGAAGAGCGCTGACTCCTATAATACGGGGCTAGTTTAGGAGTCAGAGTTCCCCTACTTAAGTTTCTATAAATAAAATATTGTACAATTAAAAATAAAAAAAATTGAGTTGGATTAGTAAATTATTTGCGAATAATAACACCTGATTAAAATACTAGTCATCTAATATTCAAATATCAACACTTTCACGCAAACAACATGATTCCACTTTACCAATGACAAGTTGTTTAATTTCTTGAGCGGTGACATCACAGCCTTTGCGTCGTACAACACACGCCACTGGATGCTCAGAATCTTCCACATGCTGTATACTGGTCACACATACTTCCAGCACACCTGGGTGAGTGAGGATAATATCTTCCAGTACCGGTGGGATAATCTGTAGAACAGATATGGACATTAGCGTCTCCTTTTCATGAAGCAACTGGTTATTATCATCATGATTTTCAACTTGTATGTACTTTTTATTTAAATAATTGAAGTCACTAGTTTGACTACCTGTTTTGTGGTTAGCATCTCTGACCACTATACCAAAAGGGTGGGTTCGAATTTGTGTGATGAATACGGACATGTGTACTCGAGTTATGGATGTTTTCATTTATAATAAGTACGTATTTAAAAAAAAAATGTATTTATGTAGTATATTAACCATCTGGTATCCACAACACAAGCCTATAGTTGCTTACTGTGGAACTAGATGGCACTGTGTATATGTCTAAGGATATTTATTATTTATTATTATTATTATTACTAGTTAATTTAGAAGATTGAATAGATCATATTGATTTTAGTAGGAACCTTTGGTAAATAATGTCTGTTTTATGATGGTTTTTTTATTTTTTTATTTATATTTTGGCAAGCATTTACAAACACAAATATCTACAGATAAAAAATCGCATCTCCTCGAGGCGGCATAGTGCCTAACAGGCAAGCGGCGTTCCCGCGCTGAATAGCGAGACTTATTCTTTGAGCTAGGAAGCCGCCCGCTCTGCGGTCACCAAAAGCCTCGATGAGACGCGCCGGTAGGTCTTGGACAGGACAGGTTTTAGTAGTTGGTTCTTTAGAGAAATTGTATTTAACCTACGAGTATAGTTGGTATTATGAGTTGGAAGACTGTGTTCAAACTTAAAACTGAATTTTGAAACGAACTTAAGTTGACACTTGAGATACCGTTGTCTATTTAAAATAATATTAATAAAGTAGTATTGAAACTCAAGTTAGATTTCAATCTTGAGATTGCTTAATTATTATTGACACAGGTGTTTTTTTTATTATTTTTCGTTCAGCCATATCGATTGTCTTAACATTTTTTGTTACTTTTCAAAAATTTCAAGAAAGTGGCTTGCCACACACATACACTTAGTTTCTTGCTACGTAAAGTCTAACTAATGAAACTAATGAAACTATTGCAGAAAGCAATGGCAGCATTTTTGTTCTGTAGAAAAGAGCGGTTCGGGCAATTTATAATTTAAAATATATTAACATTGTATTGCAATATGTTCACGAAAACTTAATGTATTTAAGAAAAATCTAGAATCGTTTATTAAGAAAAATAGTAAGATACATAATGTTAGTACAAAATTTAAAAATAAACTTGCAGTTCCTGTCAGCCGTTTAAACAAAGTCACTAAATCGTTTTAGGCACGATGTATATACGCTTTAATAATAAGGTTCCAAGCAGACATTATTTACAAAAGGCTATTATAAAATTTCTGACTATGTAGATGATAAGCAAGCATGGACATAGACCGCTCGGCGATATTCAGTCTAAATCTAATGTAACTAATATTATGAATGCGAAAGTTTGGATGTTTGTTAAACGGAGTTCGATGAAATTTGGTATATACGTAGAAATAGGTTTTTTTTTATCTCGATAAAATGAGTAGTAGTTGAGTAGAGATAAAGTTATTCCACGCAGGCGAAGCCGCGGGCGGAAAGCATGTATACAATATAATCTTACATGTTGTAACCAAAAACCAACTGAGTTTATTACTCGTTCTTCTCTGGGGAGTCAGCTTTGTGATTGAGAAGTAACGTCAATAATATTAATAACGTACAGTTTATAAGTGATAATTTTATCCTACGTTATAAATCTTTTTTGAATTAAGAATGAATTACATATATCAGCGATGCAGTAGCGCCGCACCGCTACATGCAGCATCGCTAAAAAAGCATTTTTAATTTTTATAATCAACGAAGTGGTTAACGATAGAACAAATTTCTCTACGCCTAATAATTCCAGACATCTCCATGACTTATTTCGATTGCTCACTCGGTATCAACGTTTGCATCTACTTTATCGAATCGACTTTACTATGAATACTTACAGCGATATAGCGATATCTAATCAGCATCTTGATCCTGTCCACGAAGTAGTAGTAGTCGTTCTCATCTTTGTAGAATAAGTCACCAGATTTGATCCAACCATCTTCAGTGAACACTTTCGCGGTTTCGGATGGATTGTTGTAATATTCCTACAAACAATATTAACAGTCAAAAATGGTAACGATAATTATGTGGGGAAATTATGAATCAACAAATAATAACGCAAGACAAAAGAGAAAAAAGTCTACAAATAAGTCAAAATCAAAAAATGCTTTATTTTGTAGGTACACAGGGTACACTTAAAATTGTCAGATTTTACATTTTTTAAGCTACTGCTTGTTCAAAAGCAAATTTTCCCCTGACAAGAACAAGGAAGAAACTCAAGAGGTTGCTCTTTAAAAATAAAAGGTTTTTATGTTACAAAATGATTAATTATTATTTTATATTATAATATTTCATTATGAATTGTGAAATAGCCTGGTAATGCGAACGGGCTGTTCATGTCCAAGAATGTTTATCATCTAAATAATCTGATATTTTATAATATGCTTTCTTATTAAATTTCTGTTTTATAGTTTCTTTAAATTTATTGAACGGAAGATTTTGTATATCAACAGGAACCTTATTAAAAAAGCGTATACATAACCCTTTGAATGAATTACTGACTTTGCGGAGGCGACTTATGTGACCTGCAAGTTTATCTTTATTTCTTGTATTGACATCATGTTTATCACTATTTTTCCTAAATGATGCTATATTTTTTTTGACACTATATTAGATTTTCAAAAATGTGTGTGTGGCTGGGTACCCAAAATGTTGGGCGAAATAGCTGCCAGCTTTCCGGTTTTTCGAAATGAGACGTGCCCAGAGGTTTACGAAGAAAGATCGTCTCAAATCCTAGCTGCACGAATTTGCAGGAAGACTGCACTTAAGTTGACTAATTTCTTAATTAGTTATCACTTTTTACTTTTAGTTATCACTGGTATTTTCCCGAGCGATTCTAGAGATGAAAGCGGTATTCCAAGCACGCGCGGTCCTGAGCCTGGTAAAGTGCCAAAAGCTAATTTGTCATGAAATATCGCCTGACCTTATACACAATGCAAAGCTTCTTAGCTGCTATTTTATCATTCGATTCTATGTAGTACCGAGCGCCCCTAATTTAGGTTGGAGGTCAGAAATTGGTATGGTTATACCTCGTTTCATGGACTCGACTGACTGGAATTTTATAAGTGTAGTCGCTCCAATCGAACACTGCCGACCAAAATTTTAGGCCATGATAGAAACTTTTTATTTAGTGCCACAATACATTGTACAGAACCATAAATATAATTATTATTATACAGGAAGAAATCTTAGAATAATGCACAATACAATTGTAGCAGTGGAAGGTCTTGCTGACTCAGCTAACGCTGAAAACGCTGAACGCGCTTACAACACTGATAATTCTGCAAGTGCCTCAAGTGGAAAGTGACGTTCAGCTTAAAACAGAACTTTGGAAAGAAATAATTAGTGGGATGGTAGCTAATATTTATAAGTTGTGTTTCGTGAGAAAAATCATCTTCATACCATGGACTTCCGTGAATGAATTACTTCATCACCGGATTGCACAATGGACGTTTATTCCTGGTCTGCCTGCCGTTTATTCCTGCGCCTGGTGATACCTTTCTCATAGTCAGTAATTCATTCAAAGGGCTATGTATACGCTTTTTCAATAAGGTTCCTGTTGATATACAAAATCTTCCTTTCAATAAATATAAAGATACTATAAAACAGAAAGTTATTAAGAAAGCATATTATAAAATATCAGATTATTTAGATGATAAACATTCATGGACATAACCAGTCCGTTCGCATAACCAGGCTGTTTCACAATTAATAATGAAATATTATAATATATAATAATAATTCATATTTTTTTTAAAGAGCAACCTCTCGTTTTTCTTGCTTGTTCTTCTCAGAGGAAAATTGCCTTTTGAACAGGCAGTAGCTTTAAAAATGTATAATCTGACTATTTTAAGTGTACCCTGTGTACCTACAAAATAAAGCATTTTTGATTTCATTTCATTTGATTTTACTAAATGACCTTAATATTAGATATGTGATGGTGGTATTATAGTATTAGTCCCCTTTATAACTCGTTGCATGACCTTAAGTTTTCTTATGTATCATGAACTCTCATTATGGATTACTCCATAATGAGGATATGGATTACTCCATAATGAGAGTTCATGATCTCTTATTTCATTCATTCATCTCTTACGAGATCACGTTTTAGTGCCAAAAGTCATCACTGGTAACGTACATTGATTAAAGACTTTCGTCTTCAAACACTGAGGTGTTTGGACGACAATTGAGCTGCCCATCCCAGTTAGATTCGACAAATAGGCCTTTTTCTCGAAGTTCTATCTAATCGGATCTCTTGTCCTAGATAATTATGTACTCATTTATACGTTCGAGAATGGAGTTCCCAGCTGATATTAGTGTAGGCATAACAGGAGCATTCGTCGTAATTTTAATTTTGAAGTCCACCTTTTGAGACAGGAAATTGAGGTCTTCAAACATAGTAACAAGGTTTTCCACCGATACTATAGGCCCATCGCGCTTCTGAGCTATATCTGC
Source organism: Oegoconia quadripuncta (assembly GCA_949316235.1). Lineage (NCBI taxonomy): Eukaryota > Metazoa > Arthropoda > Insecta > Lepidoptera > Autostichidae > Oegoconia > Oegoconia quadripuncta. Next base: position 11,683,566 of record OX438750.1, on the reverse strand, counting down.
AAAATGTTTTCGAGGGATGCAAACTTGCCGCCAAGGATCAAAGAAATTATTCATTTGATCCAATCTGCTGAATTGTATTGCCATACTCGCCGTTTCTTTGAGACTTCGATCAGGCGTAGAATTATTAGACAGATTTCGACGACCGATTGGTGTAATGGGTAAATTCAAAACCAATGGTTGCGGGTTCGAATCCAGGTAGGGTTAATTGAATGTGAATGATATTTATATAAATATGTTTATCCGTCCTCTAGAATTCATAGTAAAAGATTTGCTCAGTCTAAAGATAATCGGTGAAAATGTTCGAAATATAGCATTCGTATTTATTTCTTGCAACAGTCTGTGGTCGCATGTCCGCAGTGGCATGGTAAAGGGACTTCATCCGATACTACGTATCTGTCTGGATTGGTTGTTTCTTGGTAATGGTGTCGATTCGGATATACGACAACTAAACTAAACTGAAACCAGCTTTGCCACTCCAATGCCGTCGCATCGTACCTGTTCCAGGGAGAAAGAGACAGTACTACTATTATAATCGATACATTTCTCGCCGAAAATTAAATTTCCATCCACATCACCTGGATGAGTGGAAGTCTACCACTGTACGTTTCCCAAGAAACTTCTTACCACGTACGACCACCCTGTGGAACGGACTTCCGGCAGCGGTATTCCCGAACGAGTACGACATTGGAACCTTCAAGAAACGAGCCTACACCTTCCTCAAAGGCCGGCAACGCATCTGTGACCCTTTTGGAGTTGCGGGTGTCCATGCGCGGCGGTGATTGCTTTCCATCAGGTGACCCGCATGGTCGTTTGCCGCCCTCTCATATAAAAAAAAACTACTTTAAAACTGGTTATAGTTTAGTTTAGTTGGTGTACATCCGCAATCGACACCATTGTCTAACCAATATTATAAATGCGGAAATATGGATGTTTATTTGTTACTCAATCACGGCGAAACAGGTGAAAGGATTTGGGTGAAATTTTTATCAATAGAATGAAGTCCATAGTATATTTTTATCCGGATATAGTGAGTAGTTCCAACGGGATAAACAAATTAAACATATCCGAGATGAAGTTATTCCGCGCAGGCGAAAAGCTCTGTAAAATTATTGGGTTTTACCTATGACATTGGAGTTTTTTTTCTTCGTTAATCATATGTACCAATTTCTGCGATTTTAAAAGCCATATCCAAATTTGTATTTTATTTGGAAAATAGAATATTATTACAAGGTTTCACATGAAATATTTTTTAATTACTGGGCTAAATCACATAATAAAAAAAATTTGAACAGAATCATTTCTTAGATTCGCTGAAACTTTTATCAAGCGGTTACTTTTAAAAATGAACGCTGCCTATACTTAACTTAATGTTATCCGATAATACACACAAAGTTTAGCTAAATTTGGATTTGCCGTTCCCAAAAAAAACAAATGTGTTTGAATGGAGGAAACAGTCTTCAAATTCTTCAATACAAAACGCCAATTTCATAGGTGAGGACCTAATAATTGTTGAAATATTCTATTTACCGTGAAACTTTGTCCTTTAAACCACAATTCGCCGGATTTGTTTGGTTCAGTTATTTCTTCCCCAGTAACTGTATCTACTAACTGTAAGAAAATAATTTATATATAAACAAACAAGGTAAGTAGAACGATTAGATAAAAAAATTTGCAAGCGTAAAATCTTGAGGAAAGAAATTGACAGCATTAGGGCAAAGGAGAAGTTGCTTTACATAGTTCCACCAAAATATAGTTTATAATCCTGATAACTGGTCTCAAATTCCTAAATAAAAACATTTCATTTTCGTTTACAATCATACCATATGATACAACAAGATTAAATAGACACACACGGACACCGATCGGTGCCAAAAAATTTTGATCCCGTCAACACTCGCGGACACCGATCGGTGCCAACGGACACTCGATTTTCAACTCTCAATTGTTATGATTATAGGGTTGCAATTCTTTTGGACTGTGTTTGTACTTGTTCTCTAATAAATTCCGCATCCTATAATGTGCGCCATGTTATGTTAGCTAATCTGTATTTCCGAAGAGAATTTTTTCTTTTTGGCAGGGAGTATAGGCATAGAATTCCAACTACTTTTTTTTATTAGAACGGGCTTAGAAATCTGCCATAGAGCATCCGATTCTCATAACAATTTATTTAAACAATAAAACTTCTCTTTGTGACATTTCATTATCAGGTTATTTATTATTATTTATCTTTGTTAAATCAATACAAAGTATTTTATTGCATTGCGTGTAACCTTTATACTTTGTGTCCTTAGTTGGTGTTGCATAAAGAATTATTTTGTTATCAAGTATTTTTTAGATCAATATACCAAGATTTTAACAGTCATATTTACCTTTATTTGATGATAAAGGTTTTTGGCGCTGAGGCTACCAACGGGTCCGTTAGATGGACCCAACCCTAAGATTGGGCCCACTGACTCAGTTTGTCCATACGTCTCTATTATTTTTGTATCTGGACGCACACGACTCTGAAAGAAATAAAATTGTAAGACCTCATACTAAAGGTGGGTTCTTTTTTTTTTCTTAGCGAGTCGATTGTAAAACATCAAATTCTTGAGGTGAATTCATAATGGTTTACTCTTCATTCATAATACGAACAGCCAGAGCGTGGATCTCCCTCCCTGCGTCAGTCTTTCCTGAATCCTACAACCTTGGGATCCTCAAAAGCAGAGTGAATAAGCATTTACTCCGACCGGTTGGTGTAGTGGATAGTGACCCTGTCAGCGAAACCAACGGTTGCGGGTTCGAATCCCGCGAGGGGTAAATGTTTTTGTGATGAATACGAACATTTATTCCCGAGTCATGAATGTTTATATAAATATTTATTTATGTTTATCCGTTATCTAGTATCCATAGCACAGGCTTTGCTTAGATTGGGACTAGATGATTGGTGTAAGTGTTGATTGAGGTTTATTATTTATTATTATTTACTGGGATCGCCTGCTTCATCTTCGACCATATCATCACTTTCCATCAGGTGAGATTGTGGTCAAACGCGTATATATATATAAAGTTTATCATAAAAAAAACTTGGTAAGGTTAATCGAAAATTTTTTGATCGATTTCAGCTATGGTTCCTAGTGGAAAGTTGTTCGTAATACGAAGTGCAGTCACCAGTAAACAGAAATTACACGAATTAAATTTCATCCCGTAGTTAATACCTATCAGAGCAACATCATCGAGTTTATCGTTCCTGTAATTGTAGCAATAAATAGTCATTATTGTTGTATTTCTTAAAACAAATTTCAAGCATTAAAACTGTGTAAAACTTAACTATGAAAAACTGGGCTCAGAATGTATCCCTGAGGTACACCCGCCATTCGATTTTCCGTTTTCAACAATTAAAACACAATGCTATCGGCCCTGCTACGTGAATGGTTAAGAATGGTGCTAGGCTAACCGAGAACTGTAGCGAATAAGAATCGTACAGAAAATCATAGACCAATAACTGCCGTTTGATAGATAATATTCACATACATAAATACATACCTGAAGATGAGTCAGTACTTCTGTATGGAGCTTTGCACCACCAACTAAAATATAATCGAGGTAAGTCAGATCGCATTGTTTATCGTTTTTCAGAATGCGAGAATAAAATGTAGGCATTGCATTGAGAATTGTGGGCTGAAAATACAATAATATGGAGTGGATAATATGATAGTGAAACAGCCAATTTTAGTATTACATCAAAAACAAAATATCCTAAATGTGCAACTCATAGACTCCTAATTAGAGGCGAGAATAAAAAAATCCCAAACAACATGTACTATTAAATAATTAACATTTTTCGCGTAGGTGGTGTTTTTTTTAAAGTCACGAAGAACTATTTCGAGTTATGTAAAAATTATGACTACTTAAATTACTTCAATATTATTGTAATGACTTGAGTATTTTGTATCTAAATGGAAAAATAGGAATAGAAACGTTGATACATTTTGATTGTAATTGTAAATATGTAATAAAAATTGTTAAAAAATAATATGCAATAAGTAGTTAGAACAAATATGCAGAATATTAGCATTTTCTTAGTTACTTTTACTTTGGAATTGCAAAAAGCCTTTTATATAGAGATATTTTCGAATATTACGAAAAAAATATCACCTGTAGGATAAAAAAGCATTTTGTAGTACGTCTTGATTTAGATTGTTTTATTAGTTTACTTCATTCTTCGTCAGGCCACCTAATTATACTGAGTTTCGTGTCTATTCTCCTCTTGGGAGTAATTTTAATATTTAAGTCAATAATGTGAGGTCTTCAAGTGATTATTTTGTTATTTTGAAGTAACTTCTTTGAACATTGATTTCCACTTGCAACGATCCTGACATAATACTTTTACTTCTTTCATTCTCATCAAATGCTTCATACACACTTGTCGATTAGTGATTGACCGCACTGATACTTTGATACTTTCTAACGAAAACAACTTCGGACGGCTCTAACTTCGGACTTTTTCTTCTGCTAAGAATCCTTTATTTGCATAACTCCAGACGTTCCTTGTGTCCCGTACTAACTTGCGATGTCTAACTATATACAACAAAAATATAATAATGACGATTGGTTTATAATTGACACAGCAAACTGCAAAAGAAATAGTCCGAAGTTACGCCCGTCCGAAGCTATATTCGTTAGAGAGTAGACCCCCAGACCTTTTGTGAGTACGTCAGTCACTTGATTGACGTACGTCCTTCTTGGTCGACCATTACCGACCCCATTCACGCTTTCGTTTTTCTCCTTTCACCCATTCATTCCATATGCCAAAACCACCTTAACATACCTCTTTTTATCTTATTCACCACTTTTTATCTTGCGCAGCACACCTTTCTCAAATCACACAATTGTTTAATCTATCATTCAAAGTCACGCCACATACAGGAACGCATTTCTGATTCTGCCCTCATGCTTCTTCTGCTATACCTAACATTCGATCCCATACATCGGCATGGGCACCAACATGCACTCTGGCCTTGCATGACAATGACTGATTGACCACAAAGGCACGCAAGGTCCCATTCACACAGTTTCCTGCTTTCACTCTGCTGTCTTTAGTAAATTTGGTGTCTTTAGTAAACATACTTCCCAAATACACAAATTCTTTCACCTGTTCAACTTTTACACCATCTATCATAACATTACATCATCTTATCATTCCTTTCCACAACCATAACCTTCGTCTTATTCACATTTATTTTCATTTCCTTCTTTACGCCTTTCTCCAATTTTTGACATCGGTTTAATAGTGGAATGTTAAAACATACGTACCTTGTATTTATTAATAATGTCAATCACGTGATCAAGGCTGCTCATATTCGTAGTCTGAACAATACATACGTTTGCTAAAGGAAATAAATAGGAATTGAAAAATCCTGCGATCCATTGTGGTGGCGATATATTGATTATAATCTTTTGGCGCCTGAAAATTAAACGGTTGATTTTAAGATGTATTTTGTATTAATATCAATCACCTTTCCCAACATTTTGCCAAATTTTAAATATTTGAATTTCGGAAGTTCGAAGAATATGCATCCGTTCTGAGTTCTCTTGTTTCATTAAGCTTTTTTGACATGAAGTGACATTGGTTTAGCCTATCTTGACACGGCCAGACTTTAGGCGAACTTTGGGAACAAAATTATTCACAGTAAATATGAACTTTAAGAACAGAGAAGGAAAACCTAAATCACCATGCTTTAGCTATAATGTGGAACCAGTTTAGTCAATGATTTATAGGTTTAAACTTAAAAGCATTCTGGGAGTCAATCTTGGTTAGGGTACGATGGGACTGTCATGTCTAGAAGGACTCAAGCCGTAATTGCTCTCGTTATAAATTTGTACATAATACTAACAAATTTTGTTTTAAAAGAAATACATTTACCTTTCAATCGGTCCCACAATATCAAAGCTGCTCAATTTTCTAAACATGGTAATGATAGTCTCGTGTTTGAAGGCGGCTAATTTAGGCACACCAGTCGTACCTCCGGTGCTAATTAACCAGACATATATTTTTTCAGTGTCGAAGTAAGCTGGTCTGAAATTGGACACATAAAATATAAAAAAAATGTGGAAATGTATTGAAAATCTAAAACTGCAACGAGCAAATGGGTCTTCATCCTACGTCCAGCGACGTCCCGCGACCTTTATAAGGTCGTCCGTCCAACTTGTGAGTAGACATCCTATGCTGTGCTTGCACTAAGCAGGATAATTACACAATTAAATAGTTATAAAAGACTTAGCAAACTTGTTTGTTTGTAAGCGCTTTATTTAAAAGTAACAAAATGAATACATTTAGTCAGAAAACTTGTCTTTGCTTCAAATTCTTGACAAAAAGTATGTATTCATTAGATCTGGTTAGACAAATTTCTATCCCAGCAAACTTACTTGAATTCATCTGAGTCATCTCCATCATATTTGTCCATAAATTTGGACAGTGTATTCGCGCCCTTATCAAATGTGATGATTTCCACATCAAGTCCTAAGTTTTCGGCTGCGTGCGTGTACGCGTCGCAAGTGTCGAAATCACAGAAGGATATTTTCGGTTGAGCTGTATTGAGAAATGTCTTTATCTCATCTGAAAGAAATGTTTGATATATACCTATTACTTAAGTATTTTGTAGTAAAGTTTTCAAAAAATTAATTTTAAATCAATTGCTATTTTATTTCAATACCAGTAATTTAATTGCGTCAAAGTAATTTGGATTCGCAAAGGGTCGCTCAACAACTGACGTTACAGTTGCAATTATTAAGCATATCTTTGACGCCCAGAAAAATTCACAGAAATTGATTGTATTCATTATGATAGTCTGGTCAGGTCGTATCCTCAACCTTTTAGAATTGTACTTGTGTAATCGAGTCCAGAGGGTGGATGTGTACGGTAAGAGATCGTCAGGGTCTCAAGTTTTGTGTTCCACAGGGCTCAACTTTCGGGTCGTTCCTGTTTCTTGTTTATATTAGTGATTTATCGAATCGCATAGATGGTATTCATGAGATAATAATATTTGTTGATGACACTTCTTTGCTATTCAAAGTTAACAGAAGACAGATATCTCTTGACGACGTAAATAATGCTATCTTCTTAGAGACCTTAGTGGTGGAGTGGTTCATATCAAATAAAAAGCAAATGTATGAAGTTCTCACCACCTAATGTCAAACAGGTAGCCAATACTGTCTTAGTAAAAACCGAAGAGTTGGACCTTGTGTACACTACTTTATTATTAGGCAAACTTAAGGTATTAAAGACTCTTGGTTTTCCAAATAAAATAAATAAAAATAAAGGACATTTTTATGAGAGCTGTCTTGTGAAAGGTCTTTACCTCATCTGAAAGAATATTTCATACGTAATGAATAAAGATATCGGTTTAATTTATATTAAGGCTTGTTGAATTTCGAAGTATAAAGCGACGAATTAGCGACTTACTTATGTGGCGCTGACATATTATGGCACGGTGACATTAACAGAATTATTGTTAAGTCTGCACATCATCTTTCTGCCGGATCACTTAGTACATCCAGAAGCGTGAGTGGCTTTGATTACCTGTTATCACCAATGCTTGGAAGGTGGGTCGTCATTTGCTAAACTTGTTGACCATGGAATTTGAGCGGGAGGGCAACTATGCTGGATATTCATCAACTGATTGCATGCGAGGACCGAGTTTGATGGCGTTAGGGGCATGTACTACGTTTACGCTTCACTGGGTTTCATCTGAGGTTGCATGGTCACTAATAGCAGTATCTTATTTGCCTACGTTTTCCCGATATATTTTGTATACTATACTTTTGTGCTATCCAAGACGTATGGTAACTTTAAGAATAACAAAAGGATTCTTTCGGTTATTATATCGGAGTTGAAGGTAATATGATCCAAAAGACACGATCTGTACTACACACTTGTAATAATTATAAAACCCAAATATTTAGGTTTCCGGTTCCACCTTCGGCCTCATCTTCACTTAACATCAGGTGTGATTGAGGTCAAGTGACAACCCGTTTTGCATAAAAAAATACCAACAACGGTACAAAATACCAACAGCAATTGTAAATTTATTTTCGACTATCTTTAAATCTTTATTTCCGTTCATAACGGTTACTGGTTGAGGTACTAATTAAGGTCGCAGACGCTCGCATCCGTCGCATATAGATCTAAACCTGTCAAAAACATTTATTCTCTATTTTGCAGATAAATGTCGATCCTCCGAAATCAGAGAAACAGCGACAAACGGGAAATATAGTGATCTCACCAGGTGTAAACAGTGGATCCACTCCAGCAACTGGATGTCCATTATAAGTAGCTGCGTAAAACGGTATACGAAGGTCCAAATGGTTCGCTCCCCCTACAGTGATCACGTCACCTGGCTGATAACCAGCTCTCCTCAGACATCTTGCTAATCTAATGGAGCGTGTTAGAACTGAAGCATAAGTTTCTTGCTTTCCACTCGATACTTCAATCTGTGAAAATACCGCATATTAAATTATAGATATTTACTGGGATCGCGTGCTTTATCGTCAGCTACCTCATCACTTTCCACCAGGTGATATTGTGGTGAAAGTTAAGGTAGTACTTTTTCATTTTTTACGTTGAGCTACGGAGTTTGATGTCCCACCAGTAGAGTAGGTGCTGCTACCAAGGAATGGGCGACTTTCAAATCATCCAATAGAACCGCTTCGGTTAACCGAAAATGAATAGGTTTATGTATTAAGTAAGCAACTTCATCCATTGTACCATACTGAATTAAAATCTGCGACATCTAGATAGATAGATACGGTAAAAAGCTTACTTGAAAGATATCATCAAGATGTCGCCGTTTGAAACAGTCCAAGAGAATATGGCCGAGGTGAAAATTAGCATCAATTTTACCGTCCAGGGGTACGTCAGTGGCAGACATTGTTAACTGCTAATCTGTAAAATACACACGCGTAGAATTGTTGGCTTTCCATACGATGAAGTTCATAAAATTCGGTCGATCTGAATTAGATTATCCTTCCGTAGTCAGTAGCGAAGCCATTTTTGTTTTTGGTTTACATAAATGACTTGCCAAACCTTGCAAACGATAAACATGAAATAGTATTGTTTGCTGACGATACCTCTGTAATGTTTAAAGTAAATAGACTAAAATTAAATTATGACGACGTGAACAATGCTATTTCTCAAATAGTAGAATGGTTTACGGCAAATAATTTGTTACTGAATGAGAAAAAAACTAAATGTGTAAAATTTGTACTGCCTAATGTCAGGGAGGTGCCCACAAATATAATGATAAAAAATGTCACTCTAGACCTTGTTGAGTCCACTGTATTTTTGGGCATTACTTTGGACGCCAAATTACAATGGGGTCCTCATATCCATAAATTGGCGAAGAAGCTCAGCTCTGCAGCGTATGCAGTCAAAAAAATTAGACAAATATCGGACGTAAATACTGCTAGATTAGTATATTTTAGTTATTTCCATAGCCTGATGTCTTACGGTATCTTGCTGTGGGGAAATTCCGCGGATATCAATACAATCTTTGTTTTACAAAAACGAGCCGTTCGCGCAATTTATCAATTGAGACCTGCAGTGTCACTTAGAGACAGATTTAAAGAGTATAATATTCTAACCTTTTCGTCACAGTACATTTTTGAAAATCTAATATATGTCAAAAAAAATATAGCATCATTTAGGAAAAATAGTGATAAACATGATGTCAATACAAGAAATAAAGATAAACTTGCAGGTCACATAAGTCGCCTCCACAAAGTCAGTAATTCATTCAAAGGGTTATGTATACGCTTTTTCAATAAAGTTCCTGTTGATATACAAAATCTTCCTTTCAATAAATTTAAAGATACTATAAAACAGAAACTTATTAAGAAAGCATATTATAAAATATCAGATTATTTAGATGATAAACAATCATGGACATAACCAGCCCGTTCGCATAACCAGGCTATTTCACAATTAATAATGAAATATTATAATATAAAATAATAATTTTGTAATATAAAAACCTTTTTTTAAAAAGAGCGACCTCTCGAGTTTCTTGCTTGTTCTTCTCAGGGGAAAATTGCCTTTTGAACAAGCAGTAGCTTTAAAAATGTAAAATCTGACTATTTTAAGTGTACCCTGTGTACCTACAAAATAAAGCATTTTTTGATTTTGATTTTGATCAATGAGGCTTACCCTTGGAGCTTGGGACACGAGAATGGGGTAGTGCATTTTGGTTTGATATAAGTGCTGAAGTCTAAGTATAAGATAGGTCCTTACCTATGAAATTGGCGTTTTGTATGAAGAATTTCATTAAGACTGTTTTCTCCAGACAAACATTTTTGATCGGCGAATCCAAATTTAGCTAAACTTTGTGTGTATTATCGGATAACATTAAGTTAAGTATAGGCAGCGTTAATTTTTAAAAGTAACCGCTTTATAAAAGTTTCAGCGAATCTAAAAAATGATGAAAAGAGCTCTGTTCAAATTTAAATTAAAAAATATTTCATATGAAACCTTGAAACAATATTCCATTTTCTAAATAAAAAACAAATTTGGATATAGCTTTGAAAATCGCAGGAATTGGTACATATGATTTTCGAAGAAAAAAAACTCCAATTTCATAGGTAAAGACCCAATATTTACGTCTTTATCAAATGCAACCTGGTTAAAATGACTTCGATTGATATATCTCTAAAAATGTCCTTCATTCCATTTATCCCCAATTTATCCTCACGTAAAAGAGAAAACCCAACCGAACTTAAAATCGTCAAACCAAAGCGTTGCTCGCACTATTTTCTCCAACGATCTGTACGTAACGCTAACGTACTCACCGGATCTATAGTGTGTGTACGGGTATCCTCACTGTACATCGAAATACAAAAGTGCCAAGAACTGTCGTCCGAGAGATTGTGTTGCGATACACTTTTAGTCGACACATTACTTGTGCGATAAATCATAGAGCGACAGAATACTTCTTCAAACTCACAATTATCTTCAAACAATAGTCCATTTACTGCAGGTCTATAAGTGATACAAGAATTAAAATTGTTGCAATAACGTCACAAATTGTTGAAACAGCTGTTTCAGAAAAAAACAGATTTTAACAAATGTTAATATTCATTGTCTTCCTTTTATTTCTGACGCTATGTTATTTAGAAAAAAATAATACTTATAATGAAGCCTTTCGATCGGTATGATAAAGCTTCAGGGTATTGTTTTTCTCGTATAGTGGGTTTGATTTCCGTTTCAACCATGTAATTATTTAAAAATCTATGAAAGCAGTTTAAAGTGTTTGTTAAATTAAAATAATGTCTTCTTTCAGTAAAATGTTCAATCTACAATATCCAAGGTACTTTCTCTTTATGTGGCAAAGACGTATGCCCTGTATATTTCAGGAGGATCATTGTACGGTGTACCATGCATTAATTATTTATATCATTGCTTAGCACGCATTTTCACACCTTTCGCGTCGATATATCAATAGACAATTAATCAGTGAATTACACGCACCCAGACCAAGCGGTTATTTTATTATAGCATAGCACACGCCGCGCCCTACCACCTTAGCATCCCTTATCATAATTGTAGTTTACCCCTACATTTTTTGGTCCATCGAGCCTGATCGAATAAATTTGAACGACTACATGACCTACGTTTTTACAGAAAACTGTGCTGCTCAGAGCGGGTTGGTTAGGTTCCTTCGGGTACCGAGGAGCCTCATCACGGGTAACGTTGTTTCCTATAATCACGATCTAGCAAGGCATTCAATTGTCTTATTTAACTATCTGCCTACGACCATTGTCTATTGTTTGACCAACAACGTATGACAAGTAAAACAACAAATTGAGTTGATCATTTTAAAAATAACGTTATTTTTAAAATGATCAACTCAATTTGTTGTTTTACTTGTCATACTATGGGAAACGTTTCCCAAATTATTTATTTCACAAACAGCTAAGCCCGCAAACACGGGGCACGCAGGCATCGAAGGCAACGAAAAAGCCGACGAACTAGCGAAATTGGGGGCTAGCGGATCCCAGTACGGCCCTGAGCCTTTCTGCGGCATCTCAAAAAGCCTAATTCGCTTTACCCTAAGGAACCGGTGCACCCAAGCAGCTCTTAAACTCTGGACGAACACGCCAGGTTTAACACACTCCAAATCACTAATCAAAGCCTTCAACAAGAAGGCGGTCGGCGAAGCGCTGGCACTCAGTAGGAACAATTTACGCATTCTCACAAGGGCACTAACGGGCCACTGCTGTCTGAGCAAACACATGCTCAACATAGGGCTCCGAGAAACAGGAATGTGCAGATTTTGCCTCCTCGCAGAGGAAACACCTGCACATCTGCTGTGTGAATGTGGCCCGCTAATGCGTAAACGCAATATCCACCTGGGCAGCCACTTATTACACCCGGATGAGATAAAAACCATCGGTGCCAGGAAAATTATCCAATTCCTCAAAGAGGCAAACCTGAGCAACGAACTGTAGGTTAGTGGCGATCACAATAGATCGGCAACGGTCGCAGTGATACAGGTCTCCGTTGACCTGCAACAGCCACATACACATACAATACAAAGCCCGCAAACATGTCATTTTATAAACAATCATTTGACAAATACTCATTAAGTCAATGTGTTGAAATTATTATTATATATGTCTATATTTGCTCTTAGATCTTTCTTCAAAATAATCCTTCCAATTACCGTTATGCATAAAAAAAAGTTATGATTAGTACTTTGAATTTAGTTAGGACTTCTGAAAAATATAGCGCAATATCGACTGCAGTACCTACCAGTATATGCAGTAGAGCAATAAATATTTTTATTTTACCAAATGATTCGTTTGCAAAATTTATGATATCACAAATTACTCTTACTCCCAACAATTTAAAAACTAATTTAAGGTATAGATAGACATGTTAATAAATCATGCTATTAAAGAGCAAGCGCTACCTAGTGGCATATGTGTCACAAACGTTTCTAATAACGAGCATGCTTATGTGGGCGGGGTAGGAGGGGGCGTGCTTTAAGCACGTCTGAACAGGTTTGCTTATGAGCATGCATTGAGCATGCCAGTGACGTCAGTTGTTCGTGAGTGCAATATCTCGCTGGTGTGACTCAATTACGGACCCGATTTTATTTTTACTTCTCTACTTACTCTTCCTTGATGACAGAGCTTTTTGTATTTATTGCATTACAAGCAAAATCTGGATCTCGAGAATCCAGAGGGCCTCTTAATTTTAGAATAATTTGGGCTGTTCTGAAAACCAGCGCTATGGCAATTGAAATGGAGTCTATTTTTGAAATCACACTGCGCTCACCGCATTTTAAAATCTCCCGGATTTTCTGTATTGTGTGTGTTATATTTTTTGTTATTTACTCTTGTTCCTGTTATTGTGAGGTGTCAAATAAATAAATATCTATGTCTTTATTTTATATCTGGTTACATAAAATACTGTTAATAATAATAATTTCTTTGTTTCAGGTAAGTGTGAAATCTGTCAGGAGAATTAGGTGAGGCGTTACCCATGGTGCCTTGTACTCAAGTTTAAATCTTTTCATATAAATCAAGACAATTTATTTTGAATGTTGGTCTTCTTTTGAGTCACGATGATTACAAATTTCTTGGATTTATTTCCACAATGTCGCTGCCGATCGAGGACCTCGCAATGCAATGGTGTCGATTCGGTTGTACCTTCTCTAACCTGCCGTCGTATCATGTAAAAAATGTTGCATTCGATTTATAGCCTGCTAAAGGTCTATTCAGACATAAGCGATATCACTGTCGCGCTCGGTAGAGATATTGGCGAGTAGACTTTCTAATGCATTGTAAAACCTACCTTCATCTCGCCTTAAACGTGGGTATAATGTGAAAATTATCCATGAATTTCGAGTTCTAGATTTATGTATCCAAATTCGATTCCTTATTGATGGGTCAAGTTGAGTTAATAACAATAATGCTTCCTCTTCATCGCTATCCTTATAAAAGTAAAAATTATAAATTCCAGCGGTCACGCACGAAGTGTACTCGTGTTTGCTAATAGACGACACAAAAGTAACCAACCATTTAACCGAGCGCGACAGCTATATCGCTCATGTCGCGATATTTCGGTATCGTTTCCGAGCACGACAGTGATATTGCTTATCTCTGAATAGACCTTAAATGTGGTATCAGGCCAGCGCTCTAAAAGTAAAGTAAGGGGATAAACTTCTAATGGATGGATGCAATATATTTACGATAACTTAATGTACGTAAGAAAAAATGTTTGTTTAGAAAAAATTGTGAAATACACAATGTAAATACAAGATTGCTGTCCATAGCAGTCGCTTACACAAAGTCACTAAGGCTCGTATTAATAAACCAATCTCAATACAATATCGTGTATTTATGCGCAGTGCTACAACTATATTATCATCATTTAGATATTCATGTACTGCATTGCATTCTCCTCGAGACGGCACAGTGCCTAACAGGCAAGCAGCGTTCCCGCCCTGAATAGTGAGGCTCATTCTCTGTGTTAGGAAGCAGTTTGGTCTGCGGTCATCAGCATGGTTACTACAACTTAGAACGAATCGAGTGAGAAAGCCTCGTGCGCGACATAGTCTCAGTTTCTTGCGGCTGATTGGCTGTCGCTTGACAGCTGTTAACTTGACCGCCAATCGGCTTTGAGAGATGTAGGCTATCTCGCACGCGACTCACTCGAGTCGCGCTAAGATGTAGTAGCCCTGCTGAAGCCTCCAAGTCCCACCGTCTCGAACCCAACAGGTACGAACATATTATACCTCCTGCAGGTCTTGGTACTTCCATGGTTTTTAAATTCCGCTTCAAAATAAAAACATGGAGATACAAACAAAGCAGGGTCTCATAACCTGACTCCATTTCGTCTTCAATCCATCATGATGAAAGCTGGTGCAGCGGCAAAAACAACAGAAAGCTGCAAGTCCAATTACATTTGATGACCTGTTTGGTGTAGTGGTTAGAAACTCTGACTGCTATACCAAAAGATTGCGGGTTCAAATCCCGCTAGGGGCATATGTTTGTATGACGAATATAGACATGAGTTCCCGAGTTATGGATGTTCATTTATATATTTATTTATTTACAAAAAAAAATGTGTTGTGTAGTATATCAACCATCTGGTATCCACAACACAAACCTATAGTTGCTTAATGTGGAACTAGATGACGTTGTGGGTATGTCCAAGGATATTTATTTATTTGACGGATTTAGCTGAAATTTGGTAAGATAGAACATACCCTAGATTAAAACACAGGATATTTTTTATCCCGATAAAGTGAGTAATTATCGCGGGATAAAGAAATTTCCGCGATAAAGTTATTTCAAAGCGCGGGGAAGAAAGCGCGGAAGCTAGTAATTCATAATTTCTTTGTGCACACTCAAGTCAATGTAATTTACCTGCATATCTGCCTTTATAACGTGAAGATAAAATAAATGATTATTATGTATTTTTTATTTGTATGTTCACCTTCTGCTATTTTTAACGGATTTTGATGATAATTTTTCTGTTTCATAGGGTTTATTTATGAGTGGTCCCATATAAATTTGGTTAAAATCTGAATTTTCACTCCGGAAATAAACCCAAATAGTATGGTATGTAGGTGAGATTGTGGTCGAACGCGTATCCAGTTAATCATAAAAAAAAATTGTTGTATACTTTGACGACATAATGATTGTTGCTGAGCTCTGAAGCGTCGGTGGCTCAGCGGTTAGAGGAGAAAGCTAGTAATAAAAATTTAGGACACTTGCACCAATCACCTAGTCCGAAACTAAGCAAATCTTGTACATGGATACTAGATAATGTAAAAACATATATAAATATTTATATAAACATCCATGACTTAGGAATTCATATCGATTGTACCTTATTTTATCAATGAGAAAAAACAAGTAACGTTCTTATTGAAGACGCCAAAGGGTGTGGCGCGGCACAGGGGGCAACCAATCACAGCTAGTCGCGGCGCCGGGGCAAGCGCCGGCGACGAGCGGAGAGTGGTCGCCTTTCGGTGTCTTCAAAGATACCGCGGCACGTGTTGGTGTATTGTGGCAAAGTACGTAGAGCGCGCGGTCATTATATACTTATTTATTTATTTTATTTGTTGATTACATAGGATTTATTGTTTGTGTTCTTCTATTTTGGTTGTATGTACTGTGCAGTGAATAAATGTTTCTATCTATCTATCTATCTATCATTAATTTCTTGATTCCCAATGAGACCAATTCACAAGGTAAACTGGCAACAGGGGGTGCCAGCGGGTTTTCAAAGGTTAAGGTCCAACTCACAAAATTTACATTCCTAAATTTTATTTTTTGAATAAAATCTGTTAACTTTAATGTTTTATATTTTATTTTTTTCGTAATAACATAATATATACACTGCAACGTTTGTCGGGTTAATTTTATTAGACCTTATATATATATATATTTAGCTTGTGCATTAAACTTGGATGGTTTTTTTTTTGTATTCACAATGGATAGCATGAATTAGTTCTGATGTACTATTTCGGAATTGTATTCAAAACAACAATTTATTCTCTGCTCGCGTTCAGAACAAATTTTTTTATTTCCATGCGGTTCACTTTTCCGGTGGAGGTTTCTGGTAGTTTCTCCATAAACACAACGCCTCCTCGCAATTCATTATTCTCCGTCAGCTTCTCTGCAAATGTTAATATGTTTTTAGTATTATTTTTATTAGAATCAGGTGTATGACTGTCTCTCTGTCCTTACCATTTATTTCAGAAACCCTTAACACTTCATCATCAGGCGAAAGACGTCCACTCCGGCCCAAAGGCTTCCCCCAAAGATCCCCACAAGTATCGATTCTGCCGGTCGCAATAGTCAGTTTAACATTTACCGACCGCTTAAAACTAGCTGTCCCCCAGTATCGCTTGGCCAGTCAATCGTGATCAACTTCTTGGGAACCTTTAGTATTGGGAATCTTCACCCATCACCTCTGATAGCCATTTTACCTTTGCTCAAATCACTCTTGGCCATAGAAGGAAATTTTGAGGCGTCCATTTATGAGATTTAAGAAGTCAGAGGACAAGCTAGCTTACTTAATAATTCTATGTGAACTCTTCCATCATCGCCCTGATCTTGACAAGATATCGGGTTAGATTTTGGTCAAACGCTAAAGCATTGTTTTACAAATATCTGCAACCCCAATGAACGTTACCTACGTTGGCAACCCTGAGAGATGCCTGAGACTTGACAGCGTTTAGGATATGGAATTTCAGTCAAAGATAAAGTGTTTCATTGTATCCCTTTCCGTGTTGAATAAGAGATTTCTTGTGCCGAAATATTCAGCAAGAGCAACCATTATGGCCTATTGCTTACTTGAAGTGGTTAATCTATTCAAATAATAAAATAGTGTATCTGAGTTTTTAAAATTAAAATCAATGTCTATATTGGTACCATCTAGATAAATAATTGATGGGAAATTATTACCAATAATGAGCTCCTTAATCTCTTGAGCGGTGACGTTACAGTCTTTGCGTCGAACTACACAAGCAACTGGATGCTCGGAATCTTCTACGTTCGGTACACTGGTCACACATACATCCAGCACACCTGGGTGGTTGAGAATAACTTCTTCCAGTACCGTCGGCACAATCTGTTGAAGATTATTTAGCGTATTTCGAATTCCACGAACGAAAAGGAATAACTTCATCAGGTCTTTCTCGTCAAAAAACCATTAATAAGATAGGTATGGGTCATGTAATGTGTGGTAGAGTTAGTACGACTACTAATGCTGTTTACAACATTAGACAACCCATTGACAATTAAATTCCGAGACTGTGATTACTCAGTATTATGGCGTTTGATGTACTCACAGAAGTGCAGGATCTTAGATACAAACAATATTAGTTTGTACAAGAAGTACAATCACAGCAGTATCAAATTTAAAATTCACTAAGAGAACTTTGAGAAATAAATATAATGATTGACTGTTGCATATTTTACATTAGGCCACATTCTGGTCCTCAAAAATTTGACGTTTTTGTTATAGACTCGCTAAGAAGATGACAACACATTGTATGTACATAAGAATGTACTATGTCTATTTCACAAACGTTGTGAACAAACTTTAAGCATTTATTTCAATGTAAGATACATGACATCATTTGTTGAATGTCAATTTAAATCTACTGGAAATAAAAGGACTTATTGCATTTTATCTGTTGATATGATCTGATCTACTTTTTACTACGATTTACTACAACAAAGCTGCAATAAGGTTTTAAATGTGTCATTATGTGCAAAAAATATTCTTTATTGCCGTCTTATCCTAGAGTGATTTTTTTAATCAACATTGTTCATAATATTTCAGTCCCAATTAAAAATTAATTGAACCGACACCCCAAGATCGAATTTGCTTTTAACGATGTCAACGTCATAAAAATTTATTTGCAACACCTTCACCTCACTTGCAATTGTATTACTCTTCCCTTCTTGAAGCACTACATCAATCTTGCCACGTACAGTGAAAGGATCCACTAATTTGGCGATGCATGCATGCATATGATCGACTCAACCTTGAATACGTACATAGTTGTTATGATGTTTTATCAGCATCTTCATTCTGTCAATGAAATAATAGCGGTTGTTCTCGTCTTTAGTAAACAAGTCACCGGTTTTGATCCATCCATCTTCAGTGAACACCTTCGCGGTTTCGGATGGATTGTTGTAATATTCCTTTAAATATAAACAATAAATAAAATTAATGTTTAATTACTCTGATGACCTCAACCTAATGTTAATAATTAAAAATGTTACTGTCCGATAGATAGTTTTAGGACTGAACAACATTGTGACATACAAATCTCTAAATAAATTAAGAACAACAAGAAAACAGAAAGTGGTGTCGATTCGGATGTACACCAACTAAACTAAAACCAGTTTTGGAGTGGTGCCGTCGCACCGTACTGTTCCAGGGAGAAAGAGACAGCACTACTTTAAAACTGGTTTTAGTTTAGTTTAGTTGGTGTACATCCAAATCGACACCAATACAGACAGAATTTAAACTAAGCTGAAGTGAAACGACACCTGTCTCTGTGTTAAGTAATAAACCAGAATAATCATGAAAGTACCATAAATATAAATTTGTGGGGCTTGGTATGGAGACTATGGGCCCGTAGTCATTGGACACGCAGAAGTTCGTCCACGATCTCTCAACGAGATTGGTTCTGGCCTCGTATGACCTAGGCTAGCGCATACCTCGGTCAACGTTTTAGTCTAGCAGTTCAGCGAGGTAACGCGGCAAATGTGTTAGGGTCCATGCCCCAAACGAGAGGTCTGGATGACTGATGATGATGACTCTAGTGGTTAGCAACTCTGACCACTACACCAAAAGGTTGCGGGTTCGAATCCCGCTAGGGGCATACGTTTGTGTGATGAATACGGACATGTGTACAACAAAAAAAGAATGTATTTATGTAGTATATCAACCATCTGGTATCCACAACACAAGCCTATAGTTGCTTACTGTGGTACTGGCGCTGTGTAGGTCTATGAAAAAAAAAACATTACCGTAAAACTTAGCCCTTTAAACCACAATTCACCGGATTGGTTTGGTTCTGTTATTTCTTTTCCAGTGAGTACATCTACTAACTGTAAGAAAATGATATTGATGAGAAATAAGACATCGAGATTAAGTTAAAAAATTTACCAAAGTGCCGTGTATTTCAAACCTTTAATTGGTGGTATAAGTTATCTGCACTGAAGCTACCAACAGGTCCGTTAGGAGTCATACCCAGGATAACGCCTGCTGCCTCAGTCTGCGTATACGTCTCTCTCACATCTGCATCTGGACGAACACGACTCTAAAACCAATAAATTTTACCAGGATCTACGTCATAATCAAGCACTAGTAGTCTCTGTTCTTTCCGAAATTTTATTTCTTCGTGATTTGTAAAGTTATTAAATTGTCTCTAAGTAGGTAATACCGTTCAGTACAGAACCTCGTCTGACTTATCGGCACAATTGTAAAGACTGGCGCCATCTATCGGCGAACCCGTGAACCCACCTTTAATCAATCAATTCACTTCAAGTGTACCTTTCTCAGGGGTTCCAGGACAATCCGATAGATGGCGCGAATCTAAATATATAAATTTATACTGGCGCGCGGCCAATTTCTCACTCTCTTGCGATCGGACAACACTCCAATAAAATACCTCGATCACCACGCAGAGCAGTTTATCTTCTCCTAACAAATACATACCCGGAGATTAATTAATACTTCTGTATGGACTTTTGCACCACCTAATGTAATATAATCGGCGCAAGTCAGATCGCACAGCTTGTCCTGTTTCAGAACTCGAGCAAAAAATGACGGAGATGCTGTAAGTATTGCTGGCTGAAAATATAAAGGAAATTAGCGAAAACACTTTCGTGAATTAACAAGTGTGTCTGTTTATAATCGTTGCATGATTTTTTCAATTCTATTTTTATATCTTAAATATTTGTACGCCCTAACAGGCAGATTTCGTTGGACTACTTACCTATCTATAAAATAAGACCTTTATCTGTATACCCAAAATCAAACAAATAAATAATTTTCTTTCTTTCTTTCAAGAAATCAATAAGAATTAATAATTTCTAATTGTATTAAAAGAAGGACTTATGTTTCTTAAACATATATTCATGCAAATAAATATGCATGCAATACAATACAATACAATAGAAATACTTTTTATTGCGCAAAATAAATAATTTGGCGGTCTTATCACTAAAAGCGATCTCTTCCAGACAACCCACAGCTATGGAACATTTGTAGGTAGAAAAACAGGTAGGGTGCACGATACTACCAACTAAAGAAATAATTTTCTTACAGTACTTGTCACCACTTGTCATTATAAGGCTTCTGTGAGGTGCCAATATGATTTAAACAACATTCATTACCTTTAACAGCGCTCTTTCTGACCTTTATAATTCCATGAATTTAGTTTTAGTAGCCCTAACACTGAATGAGCTAACAAAACATAAGTCTAACGTGAAAGGCACTTCGAGGCAAATTGTCTTATGAATTGACATGAAATAATTTATTTGCTTGATTATTGGTATTTACATTAGATGGCACAAAGAAGGAAGTCCCGTTCAAAATCTGCTGACATTGTAGTGTGCTGACCCGGAAACCACATCACATTTGGGGGACTGACTATCTTATCTCTGACAACCGGAACACAACAATGCTATTAACATTGCTGCTTGGCGGCAGATTTAGATAAGATGGTCGTAGCTAGCCAGGCGGACATTAAAAATGCCCTACCATCAACCAAACCGAGTATTTAAACATGTACTCCGCTAGGGATCGAACCCGCGAGCTCCGAATCGTAAACCCAATGTTGTTATTTTATTTTTATAATAAGGTTCCAGTAGACATTCAAAATTTGCCTATAAATAAATTTAAAGCAATCATAAAACAGAAATTATTACCAAAAGGCTATTATAAAATCACTGACTATTTGAATGATAAGCAAGCATGGACATAGATTATGAAATCACAAATTGTAACCCATAATCTTTAAAAGAGCAACCCTAGAGTTTCTTGCTCGTTCTTATCTGGGGAGTCAGCTTTGTGAATGAGCCGTAAATTTAAATGTAATATTAATAGTGACGTTTTCAAGTGATAATTTTATCCTATGAATTAAAATATTTTGAATTTGAATTTGAATTTGTTTACATTGAGCCCCGGAGGCGGTTAAAATTTTATTTTTATTTTATCTTATTGATAATACAGAATCAACAGCATCATTATAAAAAATATTACACTAAATTTACAAGCCAAAGTCATGCCAATTGCAGATTCTCATTTTTCATTACAATTCTCTTGAAAAAATAATTAGGTGGAAAGTCACTATTAAATAATAATCATTATACAATCTAGAGGTAAAGTGAATAGTGAGACAAACTAAGTAATAATAAATAATTTTGTCAATAAGTAATATTACAAATAAAAAATTGGTCAAATAATTCAATCAATGTCAAATAATCGTCGTATGTATGAATGAATTTCGCAATGTCGTGTTTTGTTTATAAACTAATGTCAATATTTTATAAACATTATTGACATTAATTATATTTGATACAGCATAATTCTTTTAAATTTAACTCAAATATAACAATTCAATTATCTATTGATCCAAGAACGATAGTCCGTCAATTCAAAGAAAACGTACCTTGTACTTATTAATAATGTCAATTAAATGGTCACAGCTGCTCATATTAGTTGTTTGAATAATACACGTGTTTGTTAAAGGAAAGCAGTAAGTGATGAGATATCCTGAGAGCCATTGCGGTGGTGATACATTGATTCCAGATTTAAAGCCGCTGTAAAAAAAAACGTCTAATTGAAAATTTAAGAACAAACATCGAATACCGTCGTAAGGTCATCTGTATTAGTTTTATCGGTGGCGTGCACAGCGTTTTGTCACAGGGTGGGCAAAAAAAAACTTACTCTTATTGCAATCCTCGCAACTGTTTTCAGAATATTAATGTTCACATCAGTAGGAATTTCGAGGAAGGCTTACAATTTGCGAGGGTAGGCACTGAACTTCTGCATGTATGGAGGGCACGCCACTGAGTTTTATTCAAGCTATTTACAGGATTTCGGTGAGTTGGAATTCCATGATTTTAATTCACTATTTACCAATTTATTAAGAGACAAAAAATTTCGAATTTCCAAAAAAATAAAATTTCTTTAGAGAAATACGTTTTATAGATAAATAGAAAAACATTTATTTGCATCTATATACACACACACACATAACAACTTTACATATAAAACAATGAAAGACATGTACAGAAACATCAAATATTATGTGTGTGCCGCAGTATACAAAAAGGCTACAGCTCAGTGTGTGGATTTGCCCGACGCGGGGAAAACACTGGTATTCTGCTGGACCCTGAGGGTTGGTCTGGGACAAATGGAATTTTAAATGTGTTTGGTTTTATTGAATTTGAAACTAACATAATTGGTAACTGAATTTTAGTGTAAGAGATTTAAATTACTATGACTGTGAAGCGAATATTGGGTTAATCCCATACCATATTGGATCAATTAATAAAATATACCTAATTAGGTTATTAAACAAATTATTATTATAGAATAAATGATTAATTAATGAAAAATTAACATTTTGTACATTTATTACAATAATTTCTTAATTTTCCATTAATTAATCATTTATTCTATAATAATAATTTGTTTAATTATAATTTTATAATAATATAATTCTATAGTAATAATTCTATAATAAATAGTTTTATTTGAATTTGTAATGTCCAAGCTATGGATCCAGTCTACAGCCTTTTACTACTTCATATACCGGATGAGGTTTTTTACCGTAAAACAATAGGGCATATTGGGTAAATTAAATAGAAGTTATTGAAGTAGGTAGTTGATTTTATTTTTTCTCAAAAGCACGCGCCAACCGGAGATTGATAAGTGACTGGCGAGATTCGTATGGTTCCCATCATGCCAAATTTATTTGGAACTACATGTTTACTACAAGTTTTTTTTATTTCATCATTATGTTAAACCGCCTCCGTGGCTCAATGTACACAACGTTGGGTTTACGATTCGGATTCTTATCTAAATCTGCCGCCAAGCAAATGTTAAAAGCATTGTTGTGTTCCGGTTGTCGGAGATAAGATAGCCATTCCCCCAAATGTGTTGGGGTTTCCGGGTCAGTACGCTTCCACCTTCGACCTCATCTTCACTTAACATCAGGTGTGATTGAGGTCAAGTACCAACCCGATGAGCATAAAAAAATATATTAATTTAATAATGTAATTACCTATATGGAATAGGCTATAAAGGCGACCGTTAAATGAGACAAGGCTTTACCGGACGATGGTTTTGAAAAAAAAAATTAAACTACCTATGCCAATACCTTCTATTTCACTTACCTAATAACTTTCTTTCTTTTGCGGTAAAAAAACTCATCCGGTAAATATTATCTTTCTATCTTTTAAAAAGGAAAATATGTAATCCCAATTTTCTGCTTTTCCTTCAAAAAAAATATCTTTTAGTTTAGTTTAGTAGTTTTATTTCATTATGATTATTTTATTTCATTTTATTTCATTATTTGTTTTTATTTTATTTTAGTTTTGTTTTATTTCATTATTCAAAAACAGTATGACGTTGACGTAACAATGGTTACATACTTATACTTTATTAATTAATTTTGACATAGTTACATATTAATAATATATAGATGCTAAATTTCTATCTTATTTTGTTCATTTCGTGACTTAACAAATAATCTAGTAATTCTACAAATCTTTAAGATGTATGTGTATAGTTATTGTTTTATGTTTGACAATCACTTTTACTTTAAAAATCATAAATTTACGGAACTATGTGTGACTTAATATTGTAAAAGTGAACTAAATAAATCTAATCTAATCTAATCTATCTGTATTTAGTCTTAAATGTTGGTTTTGATCTTACCTTGTATAGACCGACCCTGCTATACAAGTGTTGAACAATTCTTGAAATACATTAACGATCGTCTCGTGTTTGAAGGCGGCTAATTTAGGCACACCAGTTGTACCGCTGGTACTCAATAACCAGACGTATATCTTCTCCGTGTCAAAGTAAGCTGGTCTGCAATATGAACACAACAGAATTGGAAAAGTTGGTGATAGTAGGTACCTTCCACTTGTTCCCTTCATCCACCGTCTGCTGTGCATAGAGTCTGCCAAGACCAATCCTCACGGGCCTGTGCCAGTCGTACCGAATGAGATCCCATCAACTGTACGATGTCTTTAGACCAACAATCACACATAAAATGTTACACTTCTCACCGAAAATTAAAATTCCATCCACATCACCTGGATGAGTGGAAGTCTACCACTGTACATCTCTCAAGAAACTTCCTACCACGTACGATCACCCTGTGGAACGGACTTCCTGCGGCGGTATTCCCGAACGAGTACGACATTGGAACCTTCAAGAAACGAGCTTACACCTTCCTCAAAGGCCGGCAAAGCATCTGTGACCCTTTTGGTGTTGCGGGTGTCCATGGGCGGCGGTGATTGTTTTCCATCAGGTGACCTGCATGCTCGTTTGTCGCCCTCTCATATAAAAAAAAAATAAAAAAAGCAGACTAGCATGCCTTATCGACAAGATAGAAGCTTTGTAGTTCTTTTACTCCTATAGGTAAAGAGCGAACGTGACAACAGGTTTCTATGTCTGTGTTGAGAAACTACGGGTCATGCTATGCCCAGCAGGACCTTGCATGTGTCCCGCCCGCCTCCACCTTCGTCTCGTTGTTGGCTTACATACATCTTCAACTTTAGTTTCAACGTATTTCGATGTTTGGTATACAGTCAACAAGAGAGATGCCTAACATGGAACGCTCCATTGCTCTTAGCCACCTTAAGACCACCTTGTGCATATTCTGCTTAGCCACCTAAGTTAGGATCGGCATGACACATTCGTTAGGTATACACGTTTGTCTTCACAGAGCTTACCACCCACTCATCATCAATTATTTATTATACTTTGACCTTTACTCCGCCTTCGTGGCTCAATGTAAACTACATTGGGTTTACGATTCGGAGGTCGCGGGTTCGATTCCCAGCGGGGTACATGTTTAAGTACTCGGTTTGGTTGGTGCTAGGGCATTTTAAATGTCCGCCTGGATAGGTACCACCATCTTATCTAAATCTGCCGCCAAGCAGCAATGTTAATAGCATTGTTGTGTTCCGGTTGTCAGAGATAAGATAACCAGTCCCCCAAATGTGTTGGGGTTTCCAGGTCAGTACGCTTCCACCTTCGCCCTCATCTTCATTTAACATCAGGTGTGATTGAGGTCAAGTACGAACCCGTCGTGCATAAAAAAAAATGCAATTTTTCCCTGAGAGAAACAATCAAGAAACTCGAAGTGTTGCTCTTTTAAAATCAGGCTTTGATTTTACATAAAGGTTTTTATATCACAAAAAGGTTTTATATTTCATTATTGATTGTGAAATAGCCTGCATGGCATGCGAACGATCTGATTATGTCCAGGGATGATTATCATCTAAATAGTCTGATATTTTATAATATGCTTTGTTAATAAGTTTCTGTTTTATAGTATCTTACAATTTATTGGGAGGAAGATTTTGTAAATCAACTGGAACCTTATTGAAAAAGCGTATAGAATACGCTTTACGCTAAAGTTTATCTTTATTTCTTGTATTGACGTCATGTTTATCACTATTCTTCCTAAATGATGCTATATTTTTTTTGACATACATTTGATTTTCAAAAATATACTGTGACGAAAAGGTTAGAATGTTATTATACACTTTAAACCTATCTCTAAGTGACACTGCAGGTCTCAATTGATAAATTGCGCGAACGGCTCGTTTTTGTAAAACAAAGATTGTATTTATACCGTAAGACATCAAGCTGTGGAAATGACTAAAATATACTAATCTAGCAGTAGTTACGTCTGATATTTACTTACTTAAATTCATCTGAGTCATCTCCATCATATTTGGCCATAAATTTGGACATAGTATTCTCGCCATTATCGAATGTGATTATTTCTACATCAAGTCCCAAGTCACTAGCTGCTTGTGCGTACATATCGTAACTGTGGTGGTCACAAAACGATACTTTCGGTTGAGCTATACTGAGAAAGTTCTTTATATGATCTGAAAGTAAACTTTTATTTTAGAAATTACCCCAGACCAGAGGTTATTCAAAATCAAAATAAAAAAATATTTATTTCGTAGGATAAAAATTGTCACTTTTTTTATCTTATTATTAAAGTTTTTGACATTATTGCTCATTCTCAAAGCTGATTCCCCAGAGAAGAACGAGCAAGAAACTCAAGGGTTACTCTTTTAAATAAGTTTGGGTTACAATTATATTGTATAATTAGACTGAATATCGCCGAGCGGTCTATGTCCATGCTTGCTTATCATCCAGATATTCTGAAATTTTATAATAGCCTCCCCATTTTACTTCCCATCAGGTGAGATTGAGGTCAAATGCGTATCCAGTTAACCATAAAAGAAAAAAAAAGCCTTTGGTAAATAATGTCTGTTTTATGATGATTTTGAATTTATTTAAAGGTAAATTTTGAATGTCCACTGGAACCTTATTATAAAAGTGTATACATTTACCCTTTAAATGACTTAGTGACTTTGTGTAAACTTCTGACATGAACAGCAAGTTTATTTTTATATCTGGTATTAACATTATGTATATCACTATTTACTCACTTGCTGCACACACGCATACGTATACACACAAACACAGATACACGCACACACACATAGACGCACACGCATGCACACATACATGCACACACAGTAACGCACATACGCATACAAACACTGACAAGATTATAGTCGGAAAGGGGGGTACTATGCCGAAAATAGACTCGTAGGCATACTTAGTATGTGAAACAGTGGAAATGCTGTCGTCGAGTCCAGCTCAGCCCTCCTGCTTTCTTATACATCTTAAATTATATTATTACCGCCTCCGTGGCTCAATGTAAGCAACATTGGGTTTACGATTCGGAGGTCGCAGGTTCGATCCCCAGCGAGGTACATGTTTAAGTATTCGGTTTGGTTGGTGGTAGGGCATTTTAAATGTCCGCCTGGCTAGCCAGGTGGTAGGTAGCTACCACCATTTTATTTAAATCTGCCGCCAAGCAGCAATGTTAATAGCATTGTTGTGTTCCGGTTGTCAGAGATAAGATAGTCGGTCCCCCAAATGTGTTGGGGTTTCCGGGTCAGTACGCTTCCACCTTCGACCTCATCTTATTACCCGTTATGCATAAAAAAAACTGCGTTTCGATGTAGTGAGTGTGACGTGGACATATCAAATACCTCACCGGGTATAAACAGTGGATCCACCCCGGCAATTGGATATCCATTAAAGGCGGCGGCGTAGAATGGTATATGAAGGTCCAAATGGTTCGATCCTCCAACAGTGACCACGTCTCCTGGCTGTAAACCAGCTCTCCTCATACATCTTGCTAATCTAGTGGAACGTGCTAGAACTGAAGCATACGTTTCCTTCTTTCCACTTGATGCTTCAATCTGTAATGTATCAAATAAAAACTTTTAAACATCAAACTTCAAGCATTTATTTCAACGTAAGATATATGATATCATTTGTTGAATGTTAATTTAAGTCTACTGGAAATAAAAGGGCTTATTGCATTTATCTGGCTGTCAGTATGTCCAAGCTACTACCGCTTCGGAAAGGGAAATCATCTGTGGTAAAAGAGGCGGCGCAAGAAACCCACAGGATCATTGTTGTCCTTTTTTTTAATAAAAAGTATACAACTTAATACAATTTTATAATTTTTGGCATCTATTTTCGACCAGGTACTTTTCGGTACGCCAAGCGTGTTTGTCATTCAGACAGTCACTAATTTTGTAATAATCCTTTTTGGCTAATGTTGTTTTGAAATGATCTTTAATTTTTTTGTCAGTTAGATTAATTATATTATCAGTTTCAATATATTCCGGTATAAGTTGTTGGAACCTTCAAGAAACGAGCCTACACCTTCCTCAAAGGCCGGCAACGCATCTGTGACCCTTTTGGTGTTTTGGGTTTCCATCAGGTGACCTGCATGCTCGTTTGCCGCCCTCTCATATAAAAAAAAAAAAAGGTAATCAATTGGTAGGAGTATGGTAAGTCACTTACCCACGTCACGGGAGATTCTCATCCACAGTTAAGAGAATCTATTCATCACACATGCTTACTTACCTGACAAATATCATCCGGACGTCTTCTTTTGAAACAATCCAAGAGAATATGGCCGACGTGAAAGTTACCGTCAACTTTACCATCCAGATTAACGTCAGTGTTTACCATTGTTAACTAAAAGCCAGTAAGATATTTGTAAATTTAAATAAACATCGTTCCAAGAGCCCTTAAGAGGGCTTAAGCCGGTGGCATCCACATTGGATAGATTAAGATTTCTTTTAAAATACTGGAAAATATTGCTCTGACCTGCTCTCGAAAAGCCTTATCATCATTATCAGCCTGTAAACATCCCACTGTAACTTTATTTATAAAAGAAATCTCACAGCATGACATTCGTAATGAAAAATACACAATTTTATGTATATAAGATCTAACAAAATTAACCCGACAAACGTTGCAGAGCATGTATAGGATGTACTGATTACGAAAAAAATAAAAAATAATACATTAAATTTAACAGATTTTATTCAATAAATAAAATTTAGAAATGTAAATTTTGTGAGTTGGACATTAATAATGGCCGCGCCCTCTAAGTACTTTGCCACAACACACAAACACGTGCCGCGGTATCTTTGAAGACGCTGAAAGGCGACAACAAGCCGCTTGCCCCGGCGCCGCGACTTGCTGTGATTGGTTGCCCCCTGTGCCACATGTGCGTCTTCCATATGAACGTTGGTTATTTTTTCTCATTGATAAAGTAAGGCACAATCGAAATGAAGTAAGTCTGTTAATTTGTATTTTCATTTGCACTGACATCTAATTTATTCGGAAACAAAATTTTGAAGGCTAGTTTTTTTAATTAATGTATTATTTTATTGTCATGTACGTGCAATTCCCAAAGTTTGTCGGGTTAATTTTGTTAGACCTTATATACAGGAAGAGTTTTTTTACCGTAAGAAAAAAAATAGGGCATATTAGGTAAGTGAAATAGAAGTTATTGACATGGCAATTTTTTTTCTCAACAACATACGCACCCGCCATAGATTGATATGCGACTGGTGGAATGCGTAGGGTTTGTATCAAGCTAATTTAATTTGGAACTCATATTTCTCCAAATTTTCTTTGTTCAGTTAATTTAACGATGTACCTAATTATGTCGAATAAGCTACAAACGCGACCGTCAAAAGACACAATTAACGCTGAATTCAATAATAGTTTTGAAAAAAAAAACTACACATATTATAAATGAAAACATTCATAACTCGGGTACACAGGTCCGTATTCATCACACAAACATATGCCCCTAGCGGGATTCGAACCCGCGACCATTTGGTATAGTGGTCAGAGTTGATAACCACTACACCAAACAGGTCGTCGAGATATATAAAAAAATATATAGTAATAATAAACTAATAATAAATAAATCTCCTTATTTCATGTAAATCAGCACTTTAATAATGAAGTTCTGCCAACTAGACTAGTTTTCACTGTGTTACAGTAGCCCGTTTCTTACCAAAACCGCCTCCGTGGCTAAATATAAACAACATTGGGTTTACGATTCGGAGGTCGCGGGTTCGATCGATGTTTAATTGCTCGGTTTGGTTGGTGGTAGGGCATTTTAACTGTCCACCTGGCTAGCTAGCACCGTCTTATCTGAATCTGCCACCAAGCAGCAATGTTAATAGCATTGTTGTTTTCCGGTTGTCAGAGATAAGATAGCCAGTCCCCCAAATGTGTTGAGGTTTCCGGGTCAGTACGCTTCCACCTTCGACCTCATTTTCACTTAACATCAGGTGTGATTGAGGTCAAGTACCAACCCGTTGTGCATTAAAAAAAAAGTAATATTCACGAAGGTCTAATGTGATTGTAATACTTGTTCAAGGTCAGCATTTCAATATGCTTATCACTTTATTTGACCGGAAGTGCAATTATTTTTTAATAATAATGTATAAGAATATATAGGAGATATATAATTATAATTACCTTTTTTATAATCTCACGAACGAAATTGCAGAAAAATTAAAAAGTCACTAATGCGTATCACCAGATCGACTGTGGATCATCTGGGTTAGATAACAGTACATGTACCATTGTACACTTGCTTAAATATCGTCGTCACGTAAATACGTCAACTTCCCTACATACTGTTGAATCAGCTGTTATAAATATCTGTTTACGTACATGAAATATATAAGCAATACACACATGCAGAGCGAGAGGCTTGTTGTAACCGTTTTCAGGAAAACGAATATATCTTGAGATTTGTCGGTTAAATTACTACTAAATAAACATAATATATTGTTACTGTAAACTTCTCCTCTATCAAATCAAGTAAAAAGCATACCGTAAGTAATAAATAAAAAATAAATAAAAAAAATATAAATAAAATATCCTTAGACATACACACAGCGCCATCGAGTTCCACAGTAAGCAACTATAGGCTTGTGTTGTGGATACCAGATGGTTGATATACTACATAAATACATTTTTTTTTGTAAATAAATACTTATTATAAATGAAAACATCCATAACTCGCGTACACATATTCGTATTCATCACACAAACATATGCCCCTAGCGGGTTTCGAACCCGAAACCTTTTGGTATAGTGACCAGAATTGCTAACCACTACACCAAATAGGTCGTCAAATACATAACTATGGGTCATTATTATTAATGTTAATTTCTTAGACACCCCTTGTGATTAATATGGCACTTTTAATTCACAGTAAATTAAATTATTTACCATTTAAAATTTGTCTTTTAATTATCTCTTACTGAAACCTTATATCTATACATATAATAATCAATCTTTGGATAAATTTCTTTATAATTAAATTCAGTCTTTAAATGGCGGATCAACTCCTGCAATAGGTAACCCGTTATAAACAGCTCGTAGAAAGGAATACGAAGGTCCAAATGGTTCCTGCCCGTAACAGTGATCATGTCTCCTGGCTTTAAGCCAGCATTCCTCAGACATCTAGCTAGTCTGATGGAGCGTGCTAGAACTGAATCATAAGTTTAATGCTTTCCACTTAAAGCTGCGAAATGTTTATAATCAGTATCCTCATATGACTTTTAACGCCCGACGAAAAACGACGGATGTTATGTGTTTCACGGCATTGGAAACGGTCTGCATCTAGCTACTGACGACCTTCATCAGATCGTTGGTGGGTTTAAATCCCACGCTGCGCTTGCCACGTTGCAGGGTCTCCAATACCCCAATGCCGAACTCTAATGCCCCAATGAACATCGTTTCTCGAGTTACTTGCCCAGCTCACTCCCACTTCAGCTTATTAATCCTCTTGACTTTTTGGGCTACTGTCTTTGTTATACGGATTATTAATTTCAACTTAATACCTCTAAAAGGGCCTTGGAGACATGGACACGCAGACAGACATATATAGGTTCCTAAAGATACTTTAAAAATCCTATAAAAACCTATAAAAACTTGCACTACGTCATCACGATGACAACAACAGCCTTTCGTCGCCAATAGGAGGAGGTTAGCCTATGCTCCTCCTCGCGGGCTCAATACGAATTGATGGATTATCGTCAGACGAAGCTCAGATTTGCATTGACTATTGAATTGGAAGCCACTAAGACCCACCTGTCTATGCTAAATCTGCATGCCACCAAATGGAACACTAGTTTTAAGCCGTTTTGCCAAATTTACCGTACCACACACGCAGCATCCTTCCGTTTGGCAAAATATTTTTCGTCAAATTTTACTTCCCAAAAAACTTATCGCACTAATTTCATTTCCCAAAAGAATCTTTATCAAATTTATATTTCGCATTTTATTCACTTGATCAAGTACTTTTTACTTGCTCAAGTTTTATTATGTCAAGTATACATTAAGCAAATGCTTATAGAAGTTCTTAAGTCTCCACAACTGGTCCCAGAGGCCAATCAACGCGCCATCCCTCAGTTTCCAGTAGGACAACGTCTCCTGCCATGAGAGACCTACTGCCTCTTTGTATGTATGAGCCAACATAACTATACCGGATGAGTTTTTTTACCGCAAGGAAAAAATAGGGCATATTAGGTAAGTGAAATAGAAGGTATTGGCATAGGTAGTATATATTTTTTTTTGAAGTATTTATTTTTTATTTATTTTTTTAACGCTTTATTGCATATAATATACAAATATACATTGAACAAACATAGGACAGAAATTCCAATACACAATACTATCTTAGAATAAAACCTTAATTGTGTGATTAGACGGTCGCGTTTGTAGCCTATTCCACATAATTACATCATTAAATTAAATAAATAAGAAAACTTAGAGAAAATATGAGTTCCAAATAAATTTCGCATGATAAGGACCCTAAGAATCACGCCAGTCACATATAAATAACTGGCGCGTGCGTTTAAAAAAAAAAACATAACATGCCCCATTTTTTTCCGTACGGTAAAAATACTCATCCAGTATACTGTTAATATACTGGATGAGTATAAAAATACTCATCCAGTATACTGTTTTTAAATCCTTGCCTCAAAATCTTGGCGTAACTTCCGTAAATATTTATAAATTTGCACCATAATGATCCTGTGGGTTTCTTGCGCCGCTTCTTTTCCCACAGATGATTTCCCTTTCCGACATACTGACTGACCGAAAAATGCTTAGCCCTATTTTTATTTCCAATAGATTTAAATTGACATTCAACAAATGATATCATGTATCTTACGTTGAAATAAAGTGCTTTGAGTTTGAGTTTTGAGTTTGAGTTAATGATTGTGCCAATAACATCGAAGTCAGTCACATCCACTTTATTCTAAGATAGTTTAAAAAAATTAAACTACCTATGCCAATAACTTCTATTTCACTTACCTAACATGCCCCATTTTTTTTCTTACGGTAAAAAACCTCATCCATTATACTATTTTTTAAATCCTTACCTCAAAATCTTGGCACAACTTCTGTAAATATTTACATATTTGCACCATAATAGTTCTGTCAATAACATCCAAATCAGTGACATCCACGGTCGCCAAATAATTAGTGCAGTCAACTAAATGACGGGTGAAAGGCGATGTCAGCCATTTATAGAAATAACGAAAATTCACTAATTAAGAGGCAGGATTTATTCAAACAGTTGAATCCCAACGCCGGGAACAAAACGTGATTGCCCGACGACTTATACTATAATGCAATTTCCTCTTTTCTTGTTCGGTGCAAGTGATGAGCGAGGGAAATTTGGTGAACGATTTTCACAAAAAAAAAACTAGCCAAGTGCGAGTCGGCCTTTGGAAATTTTACTTACGAAATTATAGACGTCTAAGGCCCGTACTAATAAACCTTTCTCAATACAAGTCTTGAGGCTGTATCACACGAGATACGTCTTAAGCATTTGACGCTATCTCAAGCTCCGTGCTAATTTATAAACCAATCTTGACGTCTACTCAGCTGAGATCACTTCTCAAGAGTACGCCTCACGGCGAATGAATGATAGTCTTGAGTTTCGTTTATTAATACGTGAAACTCGGCGCACCTGTCAAGTGAGTACTGCTTGAGTATTCACGTGCGTTTCAGGTCTCAACTTAGGTTTATTAATCAACACGTTTACTTGAGACCGATCACAAGACTGTTCTCAATCTTGTGACTGGTGATTAATACGGGCCCAAGTTACGTTAGCTTGAGAATAATTATCTACTTTTAACCGCCAACGAAAAACGACGGGTGTTATATACGGCGTTGTGTGTGTGTGTGTGTGTCCAGTCTTTGTCCAGGCTAGTCTGTATGCTAGTGTACTTGAGATACATTCGGACAAAACTGGATATACATACACACACACATAACGCCCTCAAACACATTACACCCGTTAAAATATTGGGAAAATTCGTGTTACAAGAAAAGAATAAATGTTTCTGTATTCGTTTCGTTCTTGAGACTTCCCACTTCACTTATACCACGGCCGACTGAGGGAAGGGTGCAGAATCCTCTTATTGCAGCTCGCTGGACTGAGAGGGAGCCCAAGAGAGGCGAGGAGGGCACGGGACCCTTCGGTTCGTTACCAACTGGCTGACGGCTGCACTTTTTGACGGGCTTCCAAATATCTCATTTAGTTTCGTCGATAAGGTTCGCATGTTGTTATTCGGGACAGAGATGTCTGAATAATCGATGCTACTCATATTCATGTTTCAGCGGTGTGTTCCTCCTTCCATATACCGGATGAAAAAAATATAACATATTAGGTAAGTCGAATAGAAGTTATTGGCATAGACAGATAAAAAGTTTATTGCATAAACTGGCACACATACAAGGGAGAAACATGAACAAATAAGAAAACAACAACAGACATACAATTTTTAACGAATACAAACAGATATAAACAAATATACCACAACATTAAAAATACCTTCAAGACTTACTGCCGATTCATTATATGTGGGCATGTGTGCAACAGTCATGCAACAAGGTCATAGCTTAGTGCATTAAAATTGCTCAATGAATGAGCAATCACTGATTTTCAGCTATCACCCAGAAGGCGCAAAATCACAAGAAAAGTATGCAAAAGGACAATGTGTAGTGTAGTGGCGCGCTGACTTGAATGAAACGCTTTATGCTTTAAGTGATTTCGTCTACTTAAAATGATGACAATATAATATTATTAAATGAAACAAAGTAGAATCATATTATTCCGTCTATGAGTAGTGCTAAGCACCCAATACCCAGTTTTTGTTTATCTAGTAGGTACGATATATATTGTTTTCTGATACTGAAAGAAATGTTACTGATACTGAAGAAGAAGATACTGTTAATGAAAGAGATACACTGATGAGACAATTAAAGCTGAGTCAATACGCTGTAGGTTTGGCTCAATCAATTTTGGGTAAACCTGGATCAATAGCGGCCAGATTATTATATAATATGTTTGTATCTTCTCATCAGTGAATCTTGGTCAGGGTACGATGGGACTGTCATGTCTAGAAGGACTCAAGTCCCTAAATTAAATAAAGATTAAAAAAAAAAAAAAAGCACCCAATACCCAGTTTTTGTTTATCTAGTAGGTACGATATATATTGTTTTCCAAACGTACATTTTGAACCAAGTAACCTGACAGGAGGAGGAATGTTATTCCAGCACTTAGTCGTACTGTAGCGGAAACTGCCGGTAAATGCTACTGTACGGTGCAAGCTTAGCAAGTTACGATTATATCTAGTATTACATCTATCGTGAAAAGGGGAGAATTGAGGCTTGTTAAATAGGTACTCTAGGTAGATTAATGTTTTTTTTTACTCAAAAACGCACGCGCCGACCTGATATTGATATCTGACTGGCGTGATTTTTGGGGTGCTTATGACGTGAAATTTATTTGGAACTCATATTTTCTCTTAGTTTTCTTTATTTATTTAATTTAATGAAGTAATCATGTAGCTACAAACGCGACCGTCTAATCACACAATTAAGGCTCTATATTCTAATTTGACTTTTTTTTTTTTGGATTATATATGAGGGGCGGCAAACGAGCATGCGGGTCACCTGATGGAAAGCAATCACCGCCGCGCATGGACACCCGCAACACCAAAAGGGCCACAGATGCGTTGCCGGCCTTTGAGTAAGGTGTAGGCTCGTTTCTTGAGGGTTCCAATGTCATACTCGTTCGGGAATACCGCTGCCGGAAGTCCGGACTTTACTACTGTAGTTTAACTTTTTTTTAAACCATAATCGAGATCGAGATTGGTTTGCGACTTACGGGATTCGTAGGGTTCCTATCATGGAACTCATATTTTCTCCCGGAAACCCCAGCTTGTTTGGGGGACTGGCTATCTTATCTCTGACAACTGGATCACAACAATGCTATTAACATTGCTGTTTGGTGGCAGGCTTTAGATAGGATGGTGGTAGCTAATCAGACGGACGTTTAAAATGCCCTACCACCAATCCGCTGGGAATCGAACCCGCGACCTCCGATTCATAAACCCTTGTACAGCCGATCTCAAATCAGACTTAACACTTTGACCATTGGATGGACCGCTTCGTTATATAAGTACTGGGAGCTCAGCTCAAAATTGAAGTGTACCTAAGTGCGATACAATTCCAATATCGAGGCATAATACGTAAATGTTTTTTTAAATTTTAATTGTCTGTCTGGATGTTATTTTCGGTTACTCCAACACAACTTTTTTTTTTTTAACTTTTGAAGGGATTTTTAATTTTGGTTGAGAGATAAATTATTTCCTGCATTAGGGTATTTTTATCCTGAAATTTTAATTCCCTGGAAATGGTAAACGATTTCGTTCGAGAAATCAAATCGATAGGTGAATAAGCTGAACAGCTAAAAAAAATGAAAATTTACTGTACTTAACTTTGTTTAGCGGCAACTTCAGAACAACGAGGAGGTTTTTTAACCGCCTCCGTGGCTCAATGTAAACAACATTAGGTTTACGATTCGGAGGTCGCGGGTTCGATCCCCAGCGGGGTACATGTTTAAGTACTCGGTTTGGTTGGTGGTAGGGTATTTTAAATGGCCGCCTGGCTAGCTACCACCATCTTATCTAAATCTGCCGTCAAGCAGCAATGTTAATGGCATTGTTGTGTTCCGGTTGTCAGAGATAAGATAGCCAGTTCCCCAAATGTGTTGGGGTTTCCGGGCCAGCACGCTTCCACCTTCGACCTCATCTTCACTTAACATCAGGTGTGATTGAGGTCAAGTACAAACCCGTCGTGTATATAAAAAAAAAGGTAATACACGTTTTTCAAACATGGCGATACGTGAGAAGTTGCCTAGAGATAAACAAATTGTACATATATAAAGGACTGCCACGTGGGCGCCGCCCCGCGGGTAAATAATTGTGATTTATCCAATTTAAAACATCCTTTAAATCACGTCGTTCCAGTCTTCACCATAGTACCTACTCTTTATTTAAATAGAAACAGAGTGGAGAGATTTTACAGACGTGGAGTGTCACCCCTTCTGTCATAAATAAACTTATAATCCCCTAAATACGGTGCAGCTACTTGAAGTGAAAGGTCCATTTGACTCTCAGATTTACCCTTCGTTACTCAGTGTTGCCATATAGAATTTATTTTCCCTAAAACTAAGCAATAATTGTAGCGCAATTATTTAAAAAAAAAAAATTATTTTTAAATGATTAGTCTAGTGGGTACATTCGAAACCAATAGTTGCAGATTCGATTCCCGATAAGAGTGAATGTTTCTGTGAAGAATTACATAGAGTAGAACATTTATGTTTGAGTCATGGATGTCAATATGAATTATAATTTATCATATTATGTATGTTATAGTTATTTTTAATTGCTGTTACAAAGTTATTATACGGAGTGGGCCAGAAAGATTTGCGAATTAAAAAAAAAACTAAGTACACGTCACATACAGGTTTTTATTTCTATAAAAATAGACACCTGGGAAATTTATTTCTTAGCACCATCGCGCTGCAAACATTCTTCGAACCTCTTTACCCTGTGTCTTAATAATAAGCTAACTTCTTCTTATCGAATCGATGGCAAAAACATCAAAGTCTTGAGCACCAGAAAGCGGCCAGTATGTATATGACTGTAGAAATAAAATAGCACCACACACCGGCCAGCGCTATATAGAACGTCCACCAAGGTCGATGAACGATCTGATGAAAATTGCGAGAAGTTACTGGATTCAGACCTCTTCGACTTCAGGCTGGAAATCTATCGGGGAGGCCTGATAATCAGCAGTGGACGTCCTGTGGCTGATATGGTGACGAAGCTAATCATTTCCACATCTCAAAGACTTACAATTGTATAAACCTCTAATGTGACTAGCGTGGCCTACGAGATTCAGAATCCATCAAAAGCACGCGACCAAGTCATTATAGCTCAAATGACTAGATGTTTAATCTCAAATAATTGGTATGTTCTTGTCCGATGCCGATTATTTATTCATTCCAAAATAGCTTTTATCACCATAGAAAAAAGTTTATTTTATATTACAGCAAAATAATATCACTTATCTGATCACTGATACCCCATTTATCACGATTTAACTACCAAAATTAGGGTAATAATTTGACACATGGCAACACTAGCCCTCGACCGCGCGTTATGAATATTAAACAATATAATAACAACGTTGATTATTGTCTTGAACGTTTAAAACAAGGGAAATTGGAGACGTGACAGCAATGCCAAGGTTGCGCAGGAATTTCTTATTAGCAAGTTGAATGAGGTTTTTCCTGTGGAGTTGGAATCCTAATTGACAGGCAGTAACGCTGTTGCAAAAGTTTTTTTTTTATATCTGTATATTTTGTAACCGAAGGGTGTTTTTATGCGGGACTTTGTTTTAATGAATATTTATTAGATAGCCACAGTCAATATAATGTAATACAGTCGACAATTGCAATAGTATCTTTTCTTTTTAATAGTAACTTATTAATAATAGCAACGTATGTATGGAATAATGTAGACTCGTTTAAGAACAAAGATAGATAGATAAGCATTTATTTGCATCCATGTACGCACACATAACAAATTTTACATATGAAAAATACAACTAAAACAATAAAACACAAGTACAGAAACATCAAATATTATGTGTGTGCCGCAGTATACAAAAAGGCTACAGCTCAGTGTATGGATTTGCCCGAGGCGGGCAAAACACTGGTATTCTGCTGAAACCTGTGGGTTGGTCGTGGGACAAATGGAATTTTAAAATGTGTTTGGTGTTATCAAATTAAAACTAACGTTATTGGTAAATAAATATTGTGGTGCCAAGATTAAAAAAAATATATTATTATAGAATAAATTGATAATTAATGAAAAATTAAGAAATTATTATAATTTTCGATTTCATAAAATATACACGTTATATTATAATTGTGCACAATAAACTATTTATCTTATCACAATAAACTTCCTGTAAATGCCACGGTCTTATGAACAATAGCCCGTCAATAAAAAGCGAGTTGGCCTTGTACTATCATGAAAAGGTGAGAACCTTAACTTAGAATATAAACATTCTGGTTCTTTAAACTTTAGAACGTCGAACACCAGGCAATAAGTAAAATATGTAGCTTAAAAAAACTTATAAACACGCCTAGTGCAATAATGTTGGACCCGTCAAAACGAATCATATGAGCTCAAACTCGAGGGGTTTAAGAGTAGCCACTGAAGAATTCCACCATCCACCTCCTGGATTCATCATCAGATCAGCTTCAAGATAGCACATTATGTATTATCATCCAAACTACGTTTACATACCATGTTTCACTTCTATACGACAATTAGAAAAGGTTAAAATTAGATGACCGATTGGTGTAGTGGATAGTGACCCTATCAGCGAAACCAACAGTTGCGGGTTCAAATCCCGCGAGGGGTAAATGTTTGTGTGATGAATACGAACATTTATTCCCGAGTCTTGGATGTTTATAATAAATATTTATGTGTTTATATCCGTTATCTAGTATCCATAGTACAAGCTTTGCTTAATTTGGGACTAGTGTAAGTGTCGGAAATATTTATTTATTTATAAAAAAAAAAATTTAAATTGACTTGCAAAATTTGTTAGTTACAAGTGAAGCTGATAGAAGCCATAAACTTGCTGTTCCTGTTATTGCTTACATAAAGTCAAACAACTTTATCGTGGAAATTTGTTTATCCCGCGGGAACTACTCACTTTATCGCGATAAAAAATATTTCATGTCTCAATCCAGAGTATATTCTACTTATATACCAAATTTCATTTAAGTCCATCCATCCGTTTCGCCGTGATTGAACAACACTCGACGATTGTGTTGAACTCTAAATATCTCCGAAACTCTTCATTTAACATCAGGTGTGATTGAGGTCAAGTGCTAACCGAGTGTTATTTTAAACGAGTATCATTATGATCCATACAATTACTATACTACCACCGTAAAACATGATCTTTATAGAAAGAATACACACTTATGGTTGTTATTGAAAATTTTTGCACTAGTACCCTTACCCTCGCTTTCTCTCGCAGGGCACTAGCTGAAAATCAGTGTCTTACCGCTATAGGTGAGGATCCACACTGAGCGATGGCCCATTTGTGGTACAGATACACATACAACTCTATTATAAGTTGTAACAGTTGTATTTAATTTTAGTTTTTATTTTTATTAATGTGAAATAAGGCTACATTGTGTAAGAATAACACCAAGCAGAATTATTGTTGCGTCGAATATTTTTGTACGTGTTTCTGTAATATGCAAATAAACGCTTTATCTATCTAACTATCTATCTATCTAACCTGTTGTGCATAAAACAAACGGCTTAACCAAAATTATTCGTTAAGTCTTTAATATAAACCGCACTCCAATCGGACAACGCATTACTGAGATACGTCGGAACAAAGACTGGACTCACACAACACCCCTCGGGGTTAAAAATAAATAAAACTAACATTTCAGAGAAAGCATTCCTAACCCAAAAGGCATAATAATGGACAGAAAAAAGTACACATTTTTTACCATCCTGTATCGGCGTTTACACTCCAATGCTCGCGAGGAGCACTCTGTATAAGCGGGCGCTCACGTCGAAAGATATCAATGCCATTGTCTGCCTTTGATGGCCTTATCTGATTTACCTGAGCCCGGGTGAGAACCCGGATGTGACGGATCTTGGGGTTTTTGTAAACGCCGGATGGAAGGTAGGTGGAAATTCTTGGAGTATTTCGAATCAGTTGTATAAATAGATTGTTTATTTTTTTTTGTAGAATATACAAACTTCAAATAGTTCTTTGAACGTAAGATAGGCACGTGATATCATTTGTTGAATGCCAATTTAAATCTAATGCAAATAATAAAAGGGCTTATTGCATTTATCTGCCAGTCAGTATGTCCAAATAGCCCAGGGAAAATACGGTAAAAAATTAGCATATAATTATATTATAGACTTATATAATTGCTATCTTATAGAGGTATTAGAGTTGTAATTTTGAATAATAAAGCCTAACAAGCTAAGACGCCAGAGCGGGCCACACAAACGACATGAACACCAATCGGGAGTAAGATTAACACGTTAACTGCCGCGACGCAGACACAATTGAAAATCAATTGTTTTCCGGTCCCCGGTGACCGGCGTGGCGCTCAAAGGCTTAAGTAACCATCTTCGATATCATTCCAAGCTATTTCTTTCAAAAAATATACAAAATTCAAGCTTTCCATCGAATCGTGCCTTCGCCTTGCGTGAGGGTAGACCATTAGCCGAAAGCACCACTCATTGTTACATGGCAAATTTAGCTACGAAAGGGTATTGGGTTTGATACATTGTTGGACAAAGCTGGACATAATATAGACAGAAAATACCAAGTAGAAAACAATTATTATACCGAATGAGTATTTTTACTGTAACGAAAAATATTCCGCATATTAGGTAAGTGAAATAGAAGTTATTAGCATAGGTAGTTCATTTTTTTTTCCAAACCATCATCGACTTCATCATCATCGATTGTACATCCTGTATCTAGTATGTATTTGACTTTTATGTGTACTCGTGTGCAATAAATTATAAATAAATAAATAAAATCGACCCATCGCGCCAGTCGGAGATTAATATGCGACGGGCGGGATTCCTAGGGTTCCTATCATGGGAATTGTAATTTGAACTCATAATGTCTCCAAGTTTTTTTTTTAATTTATTTACTTTAATGATGTAATTATGTGCAATAGGCTACAAACGCGTCCGTGCCTCAATGTAAACAACGTTGGGTTTACGATTCGGAGGTCGCGGGTTAGACCCCAGCGGGGTACATGTTTAAGTACTCGGTTTGGTTGGTGGTAGGGCGTTTTAAATGTCCGCCTGGCTAGCTACCACCATCTTATCTAAATCTGCCGCCAAGCAGCAATGTTAATAGCATTGTTGTGTTCCGGTTGTCAGAGATAAGACAGCCAGTTCCCCAAATGTGTTGGAGTTTCCGGGTTAGTACGCTTCCACCTTCAACCTCATCTTCACTTAAGTGAACACTTAAGATGTTAACATCAGGTGTGATTGAGGTCAAGTACCAAACAGTTATGCATAAAACAAATAGTAAAATGATTCTTCGTCGATTCAAGCGTCGGTGATAATAATCAATCACTCATAGTCGTTGATGTGTTCAGTGGAGCTCCGACTCCTTTGAAGGCTCGTAGCAAAGTGTGTCTCATTCTCGATGTGAAAACCTAATATAACTGTTAACGTCGTCACCGCGCCTCCGGCGATACCAGCGCTACCCAGTTTAGTTCCCACAGCAAACCGCGTACTATGATAGTCAGTTGACCGTTTGAATAATGAATTCTAAAAACACAGTTTTCCAGTTCATTTTAGTTATTACCCGACTGCGAAGAAAAGGTTACGTTTGTTTACTTGATATGAAACTTTAACAATCAATATCGGTTAAAATTATTGTTTCGATAAATCTTTCAGAGCGTTCATTATGTACGGGCACGAAATTACCTTCTAAACCTTTCATGAAAATCCGTTTCGATATTAAAACAAAATACACTCAGTCGAAACAATAATTAGTGAGGTACCTTCGTTACACAAGTAGGTACATGTGCTTGGTGTCTGCTGCCTGCTCGTAGCAGAGTGTGTCTCATTCTCGATGTGAAGACCTAATATAACTGTTAACTTCGTCACCGCACCATTTCCGGCGATACCAGCGCCACCAAGTTTAGTTCCCACATTAACCGCGTATTATGATAGTCAGTTGATCGTTTGAATAATGAATTCTATCGCTAATTTATCGCTATCTGCGACATATCTATCTATTGCGTCATCGATTGTTGTTACTCGTCATCGATCATATAAATTGCGATGTATAACCATTCTGTATTGCGTAGGTAACCCTTAGCTTGGAAAACTGCAGTTGAGTTAATTCGAAAGAGTCGTTAATAGGTAATAATGTTGCCTCATTAATAATATTGTGACTATTATAGGCTATTATGAGGCTATGCAGTGAAATTACGTTTGACACAACACAATGGGTGTTACGTGTTTATTATTGCCTCGTTTCACGGAGCGTGGCAGTTTTGGGGTTATACTTATGGGCGAAGTTAAATTGGGGTGTTTTGTAATTGGTGTTATGGTAACATTATGCATGGTAATCTTAATATTGGTAACTTTCTTACAAGCTAAATTCAACCGTATTCATTATGCATAAGTATCAAAGTTATTTTTTTTATGATTGAATGGATTCGCTTTTGCCCACAATCTCACCTGACGGAAAGTGACGATGGGGTCGAAGATGAAGCACGCGATCCCAGTATGTCTATTCACTCTACTCTTGAAGATCCCATGGTTGTAGGATTCAGGAAAGACTGACGCCGGAAGGGAGTTCCATGCCTTGGCTGTTCGGAAGATGAATGAAGAATCAAACTTCTTAGTGCGAGAAATAATAAATTTTATACGAGTTACGCCCTTTCCAAAATTAGAATACAAAGTGTTTAATACCTGATTTGCCCATGGTACAGCATTTTGGCTTTTTCTCTAAGTTTAAAAAGAGTTGATAATAATTTAAGCACCTCCGTGGCTCATTGTAAACAACATAGGGTTCACGATTCGGAGGTCGCGGGTTCGATCCCCAGAGGGTACATGTTTAGTACTTGATTTGGTTTGTTGGA
Organism: Oegoconia quadripuncta; assembly: GCA_949316235.1. Taxonomy (NCBI): domain Eukaryota; kingdom Metazoa; phylum Arthropoda; class Insecta; order Lepidoptera; family Autostichidae; genus Oegoconia; species Oegoconia quadripuncta. The sequence goes on along the minus strand of OX438750.1, from coordinate 11,639,335 downwards.
TACAATACCTTATAAATGTCCGCCTGGCTAGATAACATCATCTTATCTAAATCTGCCGCCAAATTGCAATGTTAATGGCATTGTTGTGTTGCGGTTTTCAAAGATAAGATAGCCAGTTCTCCAAATAAGATGCGGTTTCCGGGTTTTTACGCTGCCACCTTCGGTTAGCACTTGACATCAATCACACCTGATGTTAAGTGACGATGAGGTCGAAGGTGTAAGCGTACTGACCCGGAAACCACATCTATTTTGGAGGACTGGCTTACAATACTAATACACTTTATTGCACAATAAAAAGAAAATACAGTTACAGTAAAGTGGTAAGAGTAGAATGTACAATTTGATGACCTTATTACTAAAAGCGATCTCTTCCATGCAACCATTGGGTATAAGGACAGTACATTTGAAATAGGCAGGTTGTGCGGTATTAAATACGGATGCAGATAGAAAATATAAGTTAGATCGCACAAGCAAGATGGCAACCAACAGAGTATCGAAACTACGATTTTCGCCAAAAAAGAAGATAACAATGATCCTGCAGGTTTCTTCCTTTGCATCCGCTTCTTTTCAGTAGATTTAAATTGTCAGTCAACAAATAACATTGTTTAACTCACGTTGATATAAATCCTTGAAGCTTTCAATATATTTTTTTATGCACAACGGGTTGGTACTTTACCTCAATCACACCTGATGTTAAGTGAAGATGAGGTCAGCGTACTGACCTGGAAATCCCAACACATTTGGGGGACTGGCTATTTTATCTCTGACAACCGGAACACAACAATGCTATTAACATTCCTGCTTGGCGGCAGATTTAGATAAGATGGTGGTAGCTAGCCAGGCGGACATTTTAAATGCCCTACCACCAACCAAACCGAGTATATAAACATATACCCCGCTGGGGATCGAAACCTCGACCTCCGTATAGTAAACCCAATGTTGTTTACATTGAACCACGGAGGCGGTTAAAATTTACAATCTGAATTAAAAAGAAATCCGGATAAGTTCAAGTCTGACTTGAATATATAGTTCGCCCATCACGGGAATCGAATCTCGAAATATCAGCTTGTAATAACAAAAAATGTATTTTGTTAATGTATTATAGCTACTATAGTACTATAAGTAATATAGTATATTTCCAAATACACTGTATATTAATATGGTCTGTAAAAATAACTCTTTTCCGCGCTCTAGGAGACACGTCAGCAAGGGCCCACCCACTTCACATTGACAAGGGACTGATTAGACGCACCTGCGTTCGAAGACTAACACGTCGTCAGTATTAACTGCCAACAAATAAATGGTTTTCCGATTGTCCCCTTTTCTATTTAGGAATAGAGAGAGGAGATGTGCCTGCTGTGTTTTTCCAAGGGTTATGCCTTTAGGTGTATAGAGTGTGTAATAGTTAACAAAAATATAGTTAGTTGAAATAGCCATTTAAGTATTAGGTCCTTACCTATGAAATTGGCGTTTTGTATGAAGAATTTAATTAAGACTGTTTTTTTTTGGAACGGCAAAATCCAAATTTAGCTAAACTTTGTGTGTATTATCGGTTAACATTAAGTTAAGTATAGGCAGCGTTAATTTTTAAAAGTAACCGCTTTATAAAAGTTTCAGCGAATCTAAGAAATGATTATGGGAAGCACATGAAAAGAGCTCTCTTTAAATTTTTTTATTATGTGATTTAGCCCAGAAATTAAAAAATATTTCATGTGAAACCTTGAAATCATATTCCATTTTCCAAATAAAAAACAAATTTGGATAGCTTTGAAAATCGCAGGAATTGGTACATATGATTAACGAAGAAAAAAAACTCCAATTTCATAGGTAAAGACCCAATAATATCCGCTTGATCATCAGAAATGGACCCTCTGCCAAAGCGTGAACAGAAGCGTCGGTAAAAGTCGACCAAGAAGGACATACGTCAATCAAGTGACTGACGTACTCACAATAGGTCAGGTGCGGTCAACCGCTAACCGACGACAGTGTATGAAGATTCCAAAATGCAGGGTTATGCCTTTTGGTGTATAGAGTATGTAATAGTTAACAAAAATATAGTTAGTTGAAATAGCCATTTAAGTATTTATAGACTCCGGTTTACGTACGCTGAAAACTGGGCTCGCTCTTAGCAGGCAGCCTTTAGCACGACTAAGCGGTGCAGATGGAAGAAGGAAAGGAGGAATAGGTGACAAAAGTGGTAGTTGGAGTTATGATATCGATGGAGAAACTAGATAAGAGGACCCTTATTACGGAAGGATTTATATATATCCGCTTGATCATCAGAAACGGTGCCTCTGCCAAACCGTGAATAGAAGCGTCGGTAAAGGTCGGCCAAGAAAGGTCAGGTGCGGTCAACCGCTAACCGACGAGCGTGTATGAAGCGTTTGATGAGACTGGAAGAAGCAAAAGTAGCAGGTCAGGATCTTTGCAAATGGAAATCAATAGTCTTTGCCAACCGCAACGGGAAACAGGTGTATATATGTAATTCACTGATAAGAATAGACGTTCATCGTAAATAACACAAGTTCTTCCCCATAATTACCACAAGCGAATAAATTATTCCATGTCGGTATCGGTACGTCAATCAATACGTGTTCAAGAAAACTCGACGCCCATTGTCTTACTCTCTAACTATTTGTCTCTGTTAGGGGAAGATTAATTCGTTGAATACTTTCTAGTGATGTGCCTCTTTGCGGAATCGACTCAGTATTCCAGATCTTTAAATTGTTTTGATATGGATCACTCCTGTCGGTAACATGGTGCGAGGCGGGAAACTATGTATGAATGAGCGTGATCGGCTACTATACTGTGACAGTCCGAACTACTTACGCGTTGATAAGAAATAGAGATACAATCCTGCTAGTCTATTGGTTGATAGTAGATCTTTGATATCAGACTCTCAAAAAATCAATCCATAACTAAATAGTGAAGTGATTTAATTTTAATATGCCTATTTACTAGTAGTACGTACATAACAACGTTCCACTGTAGAAGACTGAGGACCCATGGGACAGGTATTAATTCTCAACAATCAAAACTCTTCGCCGAATTAAGTGTATATTTCGAAATTCCGTGATGCCAATAAATAGGGATAATTACCATTTATTTATTTTATTTATTTTACCATAATTTCATGTTAGTGTCATGAATCACAATTCCAGATCATCACACTGATATAGATCCAAATGTTTCTATCTCTACCAAGATGTAGTTTTGTCATCTCTATTACTTGCTAATTCGATATATGTGCTTGACTGGCTGATCGATTAGGAAAGCCTGTTTTCTTACGGGGCGCTTCCTTGCCGCGACGGCAAGAGGTAGGTACATAATATAATATAGGTTTGAAGCATTTCACTATCTGTGAATTGTATGCTATCTGTGGAATTTTAGCACTTTAGTTTAGCTATACAGGGCGTCCCAAAGTTATGGGACATGAAGGGGAAGTACCTTAAATATTGTAGATAGTGAATTTTGCTCAAAGAAGACTTTATGTTATTTTTAAAAGTTAGTAATTCTGCATTCATAGATTTTCTAAAAATTACTTGCTTCGGCTGGGAATCGAACCGACTTAAATGTGAAAAAAAAAACACCCTACTTTTATGATGCCAATCGAAAGAATAGCTAAAAAATAATAACTCTGCCTAAGTAACATAGTATTTTAAAAGAAAGGAACAACATAAAATGATTGAGTCAAATTTCAAGAAAGTTATTTATTGCCGACGACGTTCGAAAAGTAGCGATATTATCATTCCAAAGATAGCATTGATTACCATTCCGCGGCGGAGCAAGAAAACTTAATTTTCCAACAAGATGGAGCTCCGGCTCATAATAGTCGGAGAGCAGCAGATTTTCTAAATGAATGTTTTCCTACATGGATTGGTACAAATGGACCGATTAGATGGCCGGCCAGATCCCCGGACCTCACACCATTAGATTTCTTCTTTTGGGGATACGTGAAAGATATGCTATACAAAAAGCGATACGAGAACGTAGGCGAGTTGCAAACAGAATTGTGCCATATCACATCGAGTGTTCACCATAAAATGATTAGAAAATCAACAGGCAGCGGGCTCATTAAAAGATTGGCGATTTGCGTAAGACAAGAGGGATCACATTTTGAGCATTTAATTAATTAATTTACAAAAAAATACCTACTTAATTGACTACGGCAGTTTCATGTATGTTTTTTATTTGATTAAAATGATTAATTTCACGTTGTTCCTTTCTTTTAAAATACTATGTTACTTAGGCAGAGTTATTATTTTTTAGCTATTCTTTCGATTGGCATCATAAAAGTAGGGTGTTTTTTTTTTCACATTTGAGTCGGTTCGATTCCCAGCCGAAGCAAATAATTTTTAGAAAATCTATGAATGCAGAATTACTAACTTTTAAAAATAACATAAAGTCTTCTTTGAGCAAAATTCACTATCTACGATATTTAAGGTACTTCCCCTTCATGTCCCATAACTTTGGGACGCCCTGTATACTAGAATCTTTATGTCCTGATTTGGTAAACTCGAATCGAATATCGAGTCTTCTGTAAAAAAACTTGGAGTCTCAAATCGAGTCGAATACAAATTTTCGAAGTAACGACTCGAGCTGTAAATAGAACTGGTGTCTTGGTATAGCGACACATCTGCTGAAGGTACGGCGCCGAGAGTTCGGAATAATACGCTCGCAGTGTTTCGCAAGTAACCTATGACACATCAGCCGAAATTACGCGGCGTTCAGCGTATTCGTATTCGTTGGCGGGCCGGTTTCCGGAACTCGACGTCTAAGTGCGCTTATTTTGCGGACGGGGTAATACTTAATACTGCCACCCAAGCTCCTGAAGGAAGTCGAGCAATTTTGGGATGTTGCCACAGGCTTCGGGGAGAGACTCCGGTTGTTTTGTTGTAAATGACCGTGACCTATTAGTGTACCCGTGATCAAACACAGCTGCGCCTTGGAGAGGCGCATAAGTTATCGACTTAGACGCACACTCCGAGCTGGGATTGCCGCTCTGGTTTGCCTGCAGTCTACCCTTGAGGTCCAGTTACGCGACCGAATGTTCGGCCAGCTATATAGCACCGATAATTTAGTCGCCGTAACTGTCCGCACAGTACCTTCCGCAGTTGTGTCCCTACACTTAAACTGGACATGAGTCTGATAAAATAGACAAAGATGTAGTATTTTTTTTTATTCACGACGGGTTCGTACTTGATCTCAATCACACCTGATGCTAAGTAAAGATGAGGCCGAAGGCGAAGCGTACTGACCCGGAAACCCCAACACATTTGGGGGACTGCCTATGTTATCTCTGACAACCGGAACACAACAATGCTATTAACATTGCTGCTTGGCGGCAGATTTAGATAAGATGGTGGTAGCTAGCCAGGCGGACATTTTAAAGTACCCTACCACCATTCAAACCAAGTACTAAACACGTACGTAAACATTCGTAAACCCAATGTAGTTCATATTGAGCCACAGAGGTGATTATTATTCCAAGAATACGTCCACGATATCATAAAATGGTAATCAACTACAAACAAACTCCAAATTATCTCATCTCCACCTATCGCCGTAAAAGGCACACAAAAAAGAACAGATCCTTCCAATTTCCCCGCCAAATATCTTTCTGTTTATAGTGAAAATATTCGCGTACCATCAAGCCATTCAGCCAATCGCGTTGTCGCAAGAGCACAGTCAATATTTGCCTCCGTTTGAATGAAAGGGTTGAGTGCAAAGCGATTACGAAGTAGAATAAGCCTTTCGCACTAAGTCACCGAATGATAATATTTAGGTAAGTTTATCGGAGTGTAGTTTGTTGCAATTTTAACGGTTTGCTTATTAAATGTGCGATATTGGAGGCTTCACAGAAAACTATTTTTAATGAAAAGCTGTCGAACTAACGGAATCATGACACGCTCAACCGATGTTTCTTTTGAAATCATCAAAACAGTCAAAATTGTCTTCTATTATCTAGTATGTGGTACTTAGGATTATTTTTGAATATTTTTTTTTAATGTTTGTATGGAGAAAACAGTATTAATAAAATTCTTCATACAAAAAGCTAATTTCATATGGTATTAAATAATAATAAATAAATATTTCGGACACTTACACCAATCATCTAGTCCCAAACTAAGCAAAGCTTGTGCTATGGATACTAGATAACCGATACACATACATAAATATTTATATAAACATCTATGACTCGGGAATAAATGATTTAGATAAGATGGTGGTAGCTAACCAGGCGGACATTTAAAATACCCTACCACCAACCAAACCGAGTACTTAAACGTGTACCCCGCTGAGGATCGATCCGCGACCTCCGATTCGTAAACCCTATGTTGTTTACATTGAGCCACGGAGGCGGTTATACCTTTGACACATCGATACAGTTTTCTTAATATTGTTGACGACCGGTTGGTGTAGTGGATAGTGACCCTATCAGCGATACCAACGGTTGCTGGTTCGAATCCCAGGGGTAAATGTTTGTGTGATGATTACGAACATTTATTCCCGAGTCATGGATGTTTATATAAATATTTATGTTATCTATAGTATTCATAGCACAAGCTTTGCTTAGTTTGGCACTAGACGATTGGTGTAAGTGCCCAAAATATTTATTTTTATTATTATTCATTGAAACGAGAAAATCAAACACAATCGGTGTCATTTGGTATTGGAGCTTACCCCATCATGTGTACGACTTTGTTTAATAGCATTTGTCCTCAGCGCAGTATGTATGCCGCAACTACAATGCTATACGCGTGGTGGAATTCTGGTCCTCGAGAATTTGATGTTTTTACCATCGACTCGCTAAGAAGAAGAACTACTTCTTTGCGTTCTAATGAGCAGACAATGAGCTGTCAATCGAGGATATAGATAGAGATTCACATTGCTTATCGAGCCCATAGGAAACAGGTGATAATAATTATAATATCCTTGGTTGGACATACACACAGGGCCATCTAGTTCCACAGTAAGCAATTATAGGCTTGTGTTGTGGATACCAGATGGTTGATATACTACATAAATATTTTTTTTTTTTTGTAAATAAATACGTATTATAAATGAAAACATCCATAACTCAAGTATACATGTCCGTATTCATCACACAAACAATATGCCCCTAGCGGAATTCGAACCCGCAACCTTTTGGTATAGTGGTTAGAAACTCTACCGCTATACCAAAAGGTTGCGGGTTCGAATCCCGCTAGGGACATATGTTTGTATGATGAATACAGACACATGTCCCGAGTAGTGGATGTTTTTCATTTATATATGTATTTATTTACAAAAAAATATATGTATTTGTGTAGTTTATTAACCATCTGGTATCCGTAATACAAGCCTAGTTGCTTAGTGTGGAACTAGATGGCGTTGTGTGTATGTGCAAAGATATTTATTTATTTACAGTGGTCAGAGTTGCTAACCACTACACCAAACAGGTCGTCAATGATGATGTTTAATAAACAGACAAACAGTTTCACCTATAAATACCTCGTCCCTCTAATCTCAGAGAAGTAATGACAGGCTGTAATGTAGCTAATCGCAGCGTTGCAGGCGAGTTGCGAGATCACTCCGTAATACCTCTCCGAGCATTTCAGGAGGGCTTAATGCCTCTCGAATTAGTTGGTTCGTTACAGGTAGGCGTAGTAAGACTCAGTGTTCTTGATAAAGTAGTGAGGTGTTCACTGGATAATTCTTGATAGTGAATCTATAAATGGGATTTTTAAGTATCTCTAGCTATTCTAAAACCTATTAAAAACTATCATGTGTTAAGATTGGCCCGCCTATTTTTAACCGATTTGAAAAAAGGACGAGTTTCACAACTCGATTGTATTGGATAATCGATAGGTTGGTTGGTGGTAGGGCATTTAAAAAAATGTCCGCCTGGCTAGCTACCACCACCTTATCTAAATCTGCCGCCAAGCAGCAATCTTAATAGCATTGTTGTGTTCCGGTTGTCAGAGATAAGATAGCCAGTCCCCAAAATGTGTTCGGGTTTCCGGGTCAGTACGCTTCCACCTTCGACTTCATCTTCACTTAACATCAGGTGTGATTGAGGTCAAGCACAAACCCGTCGTGCATAATCGTCAAAATGGAGGAACCAAATCTTGGATTTCTAATCTACATTCAAAAAAGTGTAATACCATGCACTGAACGTGACTATTTCAGCGAAACCAAAGTTTGCCTACAACTTACTAGTCCGCTGGGCTATGTCAGTGACCTTCATTCGCCTATGGATTTCTTCAATTCTAATTCGATCACGTAGTGAAACCCCGAACATCGGCCTCTCTATGCTGGTTGCGTGACTTTGAGCATTCTTATGAGGGCCATATTGAGACACCAAGTTTCAGTGACATAGTCATTACTGGTATTACACATTGGTTAAAGACTTCGTCTTCACCCACTGAGGTTCCAATTTCATAGGTAAATACCCAATATTTTGAACAAGGAAAAACAAAATCAGCAAATATCGCATATTTTTTTAGATCTGTTCGATTATAATTTTTATTTAATATTTTATTCAATATAGGATACAAAAATATGACTCATTGAAAGTCAACATGTTATTTTTGTAAGGTTAGGGAAAAGAAGCGACAAGAAACTCCGTAACAACACATTTTTTAAACAGCTCTCCATCTTTAATATTACAATTTATATTACATATTACAAAACAAAAGAAATAAAATTAAATTAAACCTTACCTGATTCGGTTGTGTTGCCAATTTTTATCTAAGTCATTTAATTTACAAGTGATATTGATTTTCAAAATGAATATTCACAAAGAAATCCCCATTAGCTATATCTCTTATCCCTCCCAATATTACTCAGAGGAATGTATTACCGGGGAATGGACTTCCGACCAATAGACAGAGCTATTTATTTAGTTTGCGGCGTGATCGATCTTAATCTGGGGTTCGGATAAAGGAGACCCTATTCACATGTAGTGTTTTTTTTTTATATGAGAGGGCGGCAAACGAACATGCTGGTCACCTGATGGAAAGCAATCACCGCCGCCCATGGACACCCGTAACACCAAAAGGGTCACAGATGCATTGCCGGCCTTTGAGGAAGGTGTATAGGCTCGTTTCTTGAAGGTTCCAGTGTCGAACTTAATTAAAATGTTTTAATTAAAACATTTAGACATATACACTACCCTCGAAGTTGTCCACGAGTACCTATACCTGGGACAAGCAGTAAATCCAACGTCGAATCCAATTCGGCTGGGCAACGTTTGGGAAGCTACGTAACATCTTCTCGTCTCAAATACCGCAATGTCTCAAGATGAAAGTGTTTGATCAATAGCAAAGCCGGTGATGACATTATTGGAACAGAAACTTGGTCGCTCACTATGGGTCTCATAAGAAGGCAACCCAAGGTCACCCAAAGGGCATTGGGGAGAGCTAAGCTCGGAGTCACCTTGCGGGATCGAGTCAGAAATGGGGAGATCTGCAGGAGAAGCTAGCTCGAAGAATTGCCAAACTTGATGTGGCAGTGGACACATTGCTTGTAGGAGCGAAGGTCATTGGGGTGGAAAGTTCTCGAATGGCGACCACGTACCGGAAGACGCAGCGTGGGCAGACTGACGATTTGGTAAAGTCGTTGTGCATAAAAAAAACAGATTTTTTATGGCCAACGACTTACCACGTGACCTCAATCACACCAGATGTTAAGTGAAGATGAGGTCGAACGTGGAAGCGCACTAAACCGGAAACCCCATTTTATTTGGGGGACTTATATATCTTGTCTCTGATAACCAGAACACAATATTTCATGAACATTGCTGTTCGGTGGCAGACTTAGATAAGATGGTGGTAGCTAGCCAGGCGGACATATAAAATGCCCTACCACCAACCGAACCGAGTACTAAACATGTACCCCGCTGGGGATCGAACCCGTGACCTCCGATTCGTAAACCCTATGTTGTTTACATTGCGCCACGGAGGCGGTTGGATTTATGGGGATTTGATTGGGATTAGACGATTTCGAATTAAACTTAGGAAAATTTATAATCTAATGTGTATTCTCCTTAATATGTCCAAATAAGCAGGGCCCGGAACGCATTAGCGATGGTAACCTGATCTCAACGTGTATTAATTTGTGTGACTCGAGTGTGGTGGGATGCGAGTTGACGTGGGTGTGGGTAGTGGCAGCTATTGATGGTCCACTTGTGGAGAATAGACAGGGGAGGATTAATTATGAGCTACAATAATATTTACGACTATCAACGTCACGAGCTTTATCCCAAATAGGTGGTCAGAGATATCCCAAACATAATTGGGTGTCGAAATTTCGAATACACAGAAGTGCACACGTGTTAGGGGGTGATATCCATATCGCCGTTAAAATGTTGTACTGAATATATGCTTTTGGTGTAAAGTTCCATGGCCGCCTATTTCCCACGGGAAGATATCGGTTGGTCTATTATTTTTACGAGCCGAAACCATCATTCCGACTAACATCATTAACATCAGCCCGTAAACATCCCACTGTAGGAATATAGGCCTTCACTCGTATAATGAAGGAGTATATGGGCCATAGTCCGCCACGCTGGTTCAATGCGGGTTGAGGACTTCACATGCCTTAAAATTTTTATTTCTCAGGCACGCAGGTTTCCTCACTATGTTTGCCTAGTTTGGAACTGAATAATAGGTCGCCGGTTCGATCCTCAGCGGGGTACATGTTTAAGTACTAGGTTTGGTTGGTGGCAGGGCATTCGCATGGCTAGCTACCACCATCGTATCTAAATCTTCCGCCAAGCAGCAATGTTAATAGCATTGTTGTGTTCCGGTTGTCAGAAATAAGATAGCCAGTCCCCCAAATGTGTTGAGGTTTCCGGGTCAGTACGCTTCCACCTTCGACCTCATCTTCACTTAACATGAGGTATGATTGGGGTCCAGTACCAACACTTTGTGAATAAAAAAAAATGTATATTCTGTTCTGTAGTTGCAACCTAAGTTGGTTTAAAATCATTTCTACAGAATTTTGCAATTTTTTGCTTCCACTAACAAAGGACTATGGTATTTATTATGGTAGCTTGCAATATTTAGCCTATTAATTAGTGAAAAGATTTGCTTTGTTAATGTAAAATGAATTATGAATTCTCAACAAAATGACAATTCAACAAAAGATTCTATTATCTGACAAGGAAAGGTCGAAACAAACGAAGTTCTTGACGAAGAGCTCTGGAGCTGTCGAGAGTCGCACAAGTTTGTGTAAGCCCTTCCGAATGTCTGCCGCTGATACCGACTGTACCCGGATACAATGGGGAAGGCAGATACGAAGTTTTATCTATTTCTCCCGTAGACTATATTGGTCGGATATCGACTTTGCTTGTTATTTATGGAAACTGACAAAAGGAACATTTTCATCATTATATTGAATTCAAAATCCAAAAAAGGTTATTTCCTAAGTCATAAGAACAACATGTATCTTAAATGACAAGTCCATATAATTGTCTTGTAACCAATTGTAACGTACCGTATCATATATGCAATGTATTTTATTTGACATAAAGAATTGTATTAGTAAATTAAGTATATTTTTGTAAATTGTAATTGCACAAAATGTTGTCATATTGTATGCCTTTACGGCGGAACATAGCGATCTAAGGATTTTGTAAGACCAAATGCTACCTGTGTTCACAATAAATATGCTTTGACTTTGACTTTGAACATTTGAAATCATCATGACATACAATTATCTGTCATTCACAAGGCAATCTCCCCAGAGAAGAACGAGCAAGAAACTCAGGGGTTGCTCTTTTTAAACAAGTATTTATACAATTTATGACTCGACAAAGAAAAAAAAGAAAATATACTGGATATCGCAGAGCGGTTCATGTCCACACATTCTTATTATCTGGACAGTCAGAAATTTTATATTTATCAGCCATGATATACTTACATACATAAAGTCACGCCTGTTTCCCGTAGGGGTAAGGAGAGACCACAGATTTCCAACTTGCTATGATCCTGACACACCTCTTTTGCTTCATTCACTCTCATAGGTCGTTCATACATGCTCGCCGGTATAGTACACCCTTGACTTGGCCTTTCTTTAATACGTCTCCGATTTGATCACGCTACGTTTGGTGTTGTCTTCCCCTACCCACAACGACCATCCACATATGTTTCGTATATAAATAAATAAATATTTCGGACACTTACACCTATCATCTAGTCCCAAACTAAGCAAAGCTTGTACTATGGATACTAGATAACTGATAAACATACATAAATATTTATATAAACATCCATGACTCAGGAATAAATGTTCATATTCATCACACAAACATTTACCCGTCGCGGTATTCATACCCGCAACCGATTGGTTTCGCTGACAGGGTCACTATCCACTACACCAATAGGTCGTCAATATATCTCTTTTATTAGTCTGCTTTCATTCATCCTCTCCACATGTCTAAACCATCTTAGCATAACTTTTTCAATCTTTGTCACTACGTCTTCTTTCTCACTGCTTAACTCCCTAATTACGCTATTCCTAATTCTATATTTTAATGTCACCCTATGTTATGTTATGTCAAATGAAAAAAAAGTAAACTCGAATAAAAAGATGGAGTCAGATTACAGAGTTCATTAATTGTCCAAAATCCATCACCCCACTCATACTTCTATGCACGACGGGTTCGTACTTGACCTCAATCACACCTGATGTTAAGTGAATGATGAGGTCGAAGGTGGAAGCGTAATATCCCGGAAATCCCAACACATTTGGGGGACTGGCTATCTTATCTCTGACAACCCGAACACAACAATGCTCTTAACATTGCTGCTTGGTGGCAGATTTAGATAAGATGGTGGTAGCTAGCCAGGCGGACATTTAAAATACCCTATCACCAACCAAACCGAGTACTTAAACATGTACCCCGCTGGGGATCGAACCCGTGACCTCCGAATCGTAAACCCAATGTTGTTTGACGACCTGTTTGGTGTAGTGGTTAGAAACTCTGACTGTTATACCAAAAGGTTGCGGGTTCAAATCCCGCTAGGGGGATATGTTTGTTGGTGAATACAGATTCAGTTCCCGAGTTATGGATGTTTTTCATTTATATTATGTATTTATTTCCAAAAAAAAATGTATTTGTGTAGTATATCAACCATCTGGTATCCACAACACAAGCGTATAGTTGCTTAATGTGGAACTAGATGGCGTTGCGATTTATTTATTTATTTATTTATGTTTACATTGACCCACGGAGGCGGTTCTAGAATGATATCTATTGTTAAATATACTCCATAGACTTCCAGCGTTACTGGTTGGAAGTGGCTAGCATCCAGCAACTGCCTGCGATCTTTATATAAAGATCGCAGGCATGCATATGCACTGCTAGCACAACTTAGCGCGCCTCGAGTGAGCAATAACAACAAGAGTAACATGAACAAGATAGTCAAAGTCAAAAATGCTTCATTTTGCATAGTCAGACTTTATTTATTTATTTGGGACAATTAACAACAGTGTACATAGTTACATTATTAACAATTTCTGTAGTTATTAAGTATATACACAGTCCACGACACTATCCACAAGGTAAGTAACACAGTATTTCACAAAACTTACAAGTTATGAAGTTTACAATAAGTACATCCGTATCATTACAATGTTACAATGTGCTGTTACACAAACCAAACAATACAAATATTACCCGTATAATAACTCTTCAATAACAGAACTCTTAAATCTGTGGTATGATAATAAAAATATGTCGAAATCTAAAAATCAGTATACGTGTTTACTAAGCGTCTTAGAGGAGATCTCACACCAGCATTTGTCCTACATGGAGTAGTAAGGAATATTTTGTGAAGATTCAATGAGCGTTGCAGATTGCAGTGAAGTATTGTATTTTAGCTGTATAGTCTTAACACAAATTCTTAATGCTCCACTAAAGCTCCACAACAGTGCTAAGAAGTACAATTTTGTTAACTTCAAAGCCGTTTAAGGAAGTTATTAATTTTAATTACCAACTTTGGAATTCCCCGAACAAATAAACAAGTTGTGATTAAGATGTGTGCCGCTCCGCTTGTTTGTAACTTGGCAACTCAACTGCGGGATCCGTTCGTTTGATTGGGTTAGAATTTATTTTGGAAGTATTCAAATAAATTATAATAGTTTTATCTCTAGCGACTTTTGGTGTTTGTACTGTATAACTTTTCCTATAGATCTTGAATCGTTTAAGAGAAATCGTGTCATTTATTATTTCATCAGCAGCCCGTAAACATCGCACTGCGGGGATATGGGTCTTCTCTCGAATAATGAGGGACTATGAGTCATAGTTCATCACGCTGGCCCAATGCGGGTTGGGGACTTCATATGCATTTGAATTTTTATTTCTCAGGCATGCAAGTTTAAAGTATTATTTGGTTGACATTTGATGATGCACTTTAGAGCAAGAGAGAGATCCCACCTCCGCTCTCCTCTCACTGTAACTCCTGTAAGCCAGGATCAACAGTGGTACTCTGCACGGCGCCTACTGAAGGTAGACGGTGTCCTATGTGACTCTATTGCTACCTTGGACCCCAGATTAATTAAGGAAAGAATTTAAGGGTGTAAAAGTAGGAAAGAAAGAATGTCCTACACAAAGAAAGGAGACGACCGGTTGGTGTAATGAATAGTGACCCTGTCAGCGAAACCAACGGTTGCGGGTTCGAATCCCGCAAGGGGTAAACATTTGTGTGATAAATACGAACATTTATTCCCGAGTCATGGATAATTATAAAAAATATTTATGTATGTTTATTCGTTATCTAGTATCCATAGCACAAACTTTGCTTAGTTTGGGACTAGATGATTGGTGTAAGTGACCGAAATATTTATTTGTCGTTGATAGCGATAAATTAGCGATAGAATTCATTATTCAAACGGTCAACTGACTGTCATAATACGCGGTTAATGGGAAGTAAACCTGGTGGCGCTGGTATCGCCGGAAACGGCGCGGTGACGACGTTGACAGTCATATAAGGTCTGCACATCGAAAATGACAGGGACTTTGTTACGACCCTTCAAAGGAGTCGGAGCTCCACTGAACACATCCACGACTGTGAGTGATTTGATTGTTATCACAGACGCTTGGAAGAATCCGGTGAGTCGTTAGCTAATAAGAACTTGATCATGGGATTTGAGCAAGGAGGAATTGAATACCAGGTCCGGTTGAATTCCACAGACCGCACGCGGGGGCCAAGCTGCATGGCATGAGGGCTGTGCAAATGTTTACTATTCACCAGTAAGCATCGCAGGTTCCATGATCATAATCGAATGTGAATACGTAGTCGATTTGCCTATGGTAGCTTGCAATATTATCGCCATTGCCCGAGCCACCCTTTACCACGCGACTGGCACCGTCCCGGTCGCTAACAACGCCCACCCCACACGCCCATCTCGCCCATCTACGACATATTTATTTAAAGGTCCGGAGCAAGAGAGTGGAACTTTACTGTAGTTATTTAAGTTGGCATAATGTGTTGTGTCGTTCTATTACAACTCCTCATTCAATACAGTCGCATTCAAGTCAATTTGGTTACCTCCAACCTACTAGTTTAAGGCTAAACTCATGAATATTCACGAACTTAGCCTCGATTGATCAATATTGGGAAATAGGTATATTAGGTGAGGAGGAAATCGGGTGTGCGAACGTGAAATCTGGATTGGAGGCGCTTTTGTCATTTGTAGTGGTTAGGTTAGTTACCCATACGGTTATTTCAATTGAAGACCTCTTTGATACTTAGTTCAATGGAGTTCTGCCTTTAGATTATGTAACTTCATCGGTATCGTCATCGATTACATTGACCAATGAGAAGCCGTCAAATTGCCGAGCGAGCGATGATTCAACCAATCACATGTCAGAACGTATCCGATGACGATAACGATGAAATTATGTAAAAGAGCCCTTGAGGTAACTATCGTGATGGTTATATTTTTTTTTTTTTTTTATATGAGAGAGCGGCAAACGAGCATGCGGGTCACCTGATGGAAAGTAATCACCGCCGCCCATGGACACCCGCAACACCAAAAGTGTCACAGATGCGTTGCCGGCCTTTGAGGAAGGTGTAGGCTCGTTTCTTGAAGGTTCCAATGTCGTACTCGTTCGGGAACACCGCTGCCGGAAGTCCGTTCCACAGGGTGGTCGTACGTGGTAAGAAGTTTCTTGAGAAACGTACAGTGGTAGACTTCCATTCATCCAGGTGATGTGGATGGAAATTTAATTTTCTCCGAGAAGTGTATCGGTTAAATTGAGCAGCGGGTATTAGCTCGAACAGTTCTTCAGAACACTCCCCATGAAATTTGCGATAGAGAATGCAGAGGGACGCGACATCTCTTCGCAACGCCAGGGGATCCAGTCGGTCGGTGAGACTCTCTTGGCCGACAATATGAGGCAAAGTGCACATGTAAGACGAGACCTTGTATTTTTTTTTCTTATTAATCCAGTGAAAATACATAACATTTGTGATATAACTTGCTATAATATTTCAAATGTACTGTCCTTATATTTATATAGGTTGCATGGAATGGAAAGAAGAGATGCTTTTAGTGATAAGGTCGCCAAATTGTACATTCTATTCTTACCACTTTTCTGAAACTGTATTTTCTTTCGTTGTCCAATAAAGTGTATTTGTATTGTATTGTATTGTAAAGTCCAAATTATGACACTTCAATTGACTCTATTCTGTTTACTACTACTAATAAAATAAATAAAATATAAATATCCTTAGACATACACACAGCGCCATCTAGTTCCATGGTAAGGTTGTGTTGTGTAGGCTTGTGTTGTGGATACCAGATGGCCGATATACTACATAAATACATTTTGTTTTTGTAAATAAACACTTATTATAAATGAAAACATCCATAACCGGGTACAAATGTCCGTATTCATCATACAAACATATGCCCCTAGCGGGACTCGAACCCGCTACCCTTTGGTACAGTGGCCAGAGTTGCTAACCACTACACCGAACAGGTCGCGAAATACTGTTTTCAGCCAACGAACAATAAGTAGCCAAAAATAATATCACCTTACTTAATTATGTTTCACCTTTTTTGTAACTACCTACATTAGAATGATTTATTTCAAAGACTTCTTTCAACAATTATTAGGTCCTTACCTATGAAATTGGCCTTTTTTTTGTGAAGAATTTCATTAAGACTGTTTTCTCTATACAAACATTTTTGTTTTTTCTTTGGGAACGGCAAATCCAATTGTAGCTAAACTTTGTGTGTATTATCGGATAATATTAAGTTAAGTATAGGAGGGCGTTAATTTTTAAAAGTAACCGCTTTATATAAGTGTCAGCGAATCTAAGAAATGATTATGGGAAGCACATGAAAAGAGCTCTGTTCAATTTTTTTGATTATGTGATTTAGCCCAGAAATTAAAAAATATTTCATGTGAAACCTTGGAATAATATTCCATTTTCCAAATAAAAAAGAAATTTGGATATAGCTTTGAAAATCGCAGGAAATATGATTATCGAAGAAAAAAAACCCCAATTTTATAAGTAAAGACCCAACATTTATCGCAACTTTTCCAGAATAGAAACCGATAGAGCATTGGAATTCGACTCGTCTATCTTCCACTCTTCAATCCCTCGTGGTGATTGCAACTCAATCTTACTTTGCCGTTAGTAATGCACTGCAACTGCATCATCCATTATGTTCAACTGTTGGAATCTAACTTTGGATCTGTTTTAAAATATGTGAGTCAATTCGGAGGAAATACAAGGAAAAGGATAGATTTTGGAGACAATGTAGTTGTCGATCACAGGGAATCAGTGTCTACTAGGTTAGCAGTTTGTTCGTCTGTCATTAATAAATAAATAAATAAAACGGTTGGTGTAGCGTACCCGGTAAACTAATTTTAATAAAATAAATAAATCACCCATATAAATACATACGTTAATTGAATACATACAAACATACATACACAATATTCATACTCGTACATACATATTTTTTTTTTAATTTTTGTTTTTTAGAAATGCTCACGTGACAGGGGGTGAGCCTATCGCCGTTGAAACGTGTAGATCTATAATTGTTTTTCGGTGGAAAGTCCCTTAGTCGCCTTTTATGACACCCACGGGAAGAGACGGGTTGGTTCTATTCTATTTAACTGCCGAAACCACATCATCATCAGTCTTTAAACATCCCACTGCAGGGATAGACCTTCCCTCATATTGAAGGAGTATATTAGTGTGGGTTGGGGACTTCACATGCCTTCGATTTTTTTTTCCTTAATTTCTCAGGCATGTATTTTTCCTCACGATGTTTTCCTTCACCGTGTAAGAGCAGTTGGATTAATGCGGCGCATAAGTAATTAAATTAAATTTTAAAACTCATTGATACCTATATGACCTGCCTGGGAATCGAACCTGGACCTCCAAAATTGGGAGACCGCGTCTTAACCGCTGAGCCACTGACGCTCCCGCCGAAACCACACAGCACTATATTTATAGTGCATTTGCAGCAGCCGTATAAAGGTAAACATGCATAACTCGGATACACATGTGCATATTCGTTACACAAACATGTCTTTACCGGTAGACATAATGGTCAGGGTTTCAACCGTCCACACGAGATTTAATAAAATTATACGATAAAAAACAATAAATCTTTTAAACCTCAAAAAATTCCGACCGCAAAAATAATAACAACGTCCCTTCTCCTCTAATCATCCAAATTTCGAGGACCTTTCCTCCAAAAATTTAGCATGATTGTCTCTAAATTTAATAACAGATTTGAATGACCCTCGTCCCTTACTTCCCGCGGGAGGCCTCTGTTCCTCACTCCCCTCGCTCCTCGATCGAAGGGCTATAGACGACTTCGATTATTGATGAGAATATATCGGCTGGTGACACACTTAACTCTATAAACCCTAATAAAAAAAAACAATCGACTTTAGTAAGGTTCCGGAGAGCTTCATCAGATTTTAATTTTATAAAAAATAAAATATTTATTTTATTTTATATTATTTTAGTTACATATTCATCACACAAACATTTACCCGTCGCGGGATTCGAACCCGCAACCGTTGGTTTCAGTGACAGGATCACTATCCACACAACCAATCGGTCGCCAAATTTGGATATAGCTTTGAAAATCGCAGAAATTAGTATATATGAGTAACGAAGAAAAAAAACTCCAATTTCATAGGTAAAGACCCAATATTATATGTTCGAATGTAGTTACTATCCCTGTTAGATACAACAATAAAAAAGAGTCAGGATATGTAATCGATGAACCGTCTCGATGTAGGTCTTAACGGATATTACTTTGACGACCAATTGGTGTAGTGGATAGAGACCCTGTAGGCGAAACCAACGGTTGCGGGTTCGAATCTCGCGAGGGGTAAATGTTTGTGTGATGAATACGAACATTTATTCCCGAGTCATTGATGTATATATAAATAAATAAATAAATATTTCGGACACTTTCACCAATCGTCTAGTCCCAAACAGCACAAGCTTTGCTTAGTTTGGGCCAGGGTAATTGGTGTCCGTTATATTTATTTCTTTATTACGCTCCCATTGTGCCCCGTACCGAATGTAGGATGAATTGTCTCATCAAATTATTTGCCTATCGACTTTATATATATAGGGTATTATTTATCATTTATTTTATCATTTATTGCACACAAGAAAAAAAAATACAGATACAACATAATAGAGACGACACAACGACCTACGAAATAGAGATATGACTAGAAGAGGCAGATAAAACGTGCACAATGGAAATCTAAAGAAATGAATAAATATGATAGATAAAAAACCTAACTGAATAGAAATATAACGTAATGTGTTTCGGGTGTATGTATGTATATCCGTTCATTTGGCGCATCCTGTACGCTAAACGGCTTGACCAATTTCGAAGTCAAAAAACAAAATCAAAAAATGTTTTATTTTGTAGGTACACAGGGTACACTTAAAATAGTCAGATTTTACATTTTTAAAGCTACTGCTTGTTCAAAAGCCAATTTTCCCATGAGAAGAACAAGCAAGAAACTCGAGAGGTCGCTCTTTTAAAAAAAGGTTTTTATATTACAAAATTATTATTTTATATTATAATATTTCATTATTAATTGTGAAATAGCCTGGTTATGCGAACGGGCTGGTTATGTCCATGATTGTTTATCATCTAAATAATCTGATATTTTATAATATGCTTTCTTAATTAGTTTCTGTTTTATAGTATCTTTAAATTTATTGAATACCTAGAGTGAAGTGAAGTGAAGAAAGTGCATAGTTAGATTCGTCTTGATACCTAGAGTGTCATAGGATTTTGGAATTTAAATCGGTTTTGGAGTGCAAGGTGTCGTTCGATTCATCTTGGAGAGTGGACTATCACAGGATACATTTTATAGTAAAAAATATAACATAGCCTCCGCAAAATACTAAATTGCTCTCGCGTTTTCTTGGTCTTTAATTACTTCAATTGTTATCGTGTTACACATTCTAGTTTTGGAAACAGCTAAAGTAATGTAATTGAACCAACCAATGTTTAAGTACTCGGTTTGGTAGGTGGTAGAGCATTTGATATGTCCGCCTGGCTAGCTACCACCATTTTATCTAAATCTGCCGCCAATCAACAATGTTAATAGCATTGTTGTGTTCCGGTTGTCAGAGATAATATAGCCAGTCCCCCAAATGTGTTGGGGTTTCCGGGTCAGTACGCTTCCACTTTCGATCTCATCTTCACTTAACATTAGGTGTGATTGAGGTCAAGTAAGAACCCGACGTGCATAAAAAAAAAACTAAAAATCAGTATGGACAAGGCCACACTTCTTAATTTGACAGAATAATTGTAACCAAAATGTCATCGCACAAAAAATTTACTCATTACGGGATTCAAACTTGCAACCATTTCGAAGGCAGGGTCACTACCCGGCATTCCAATCAGCCGCCAATCATTAAAAAATGCAAACTTTTCGTGTAAAATGTTAGACGAAAAGCGCACTTACTTACCTTTTCTTGGAGATCCCGTTTAAGCATTTATATAATTTAAGTACCTATATCGGTACAGCAAAGGGTTTCTCTTAGCTGGGCTGAAGGAAAATTATACGAAAAACCTGTTGGTAGGTACTGAAAGTAATGAATGATGTCAGTAATTTAAACGATGAAGCGATTTTCATGCATTGCTCTAGCATTTTTGTTCACAGAAATTCATTCGAAATTTGAAACGTTCCGCTACTGTGCAATGGATGACGACCGGTTGATGTAGTGGACAGTGACCCTGTCAGCGAAACCAACGGTCGTGGGTTCGAATCCCGCGAGGGGTAAATGTTTGTGTGATGAATACCTACATTTATTCCCGAGTCATGGATGTTTACATAAATATTTATGTATGTTTATCCGTTATCATGTATCAATAGCACAAGCTTTGCTTAGTTTGGGACTAGATGATTGGTGTAAGTGTCCGAAATATTATATTTATTTATTTATTTAATGCGACCAAAGAATTTTATGTTTCGAATATCGATTGTCGAAATAATATTTGTCTTACTTATTCACTTGGACAAAATATATAACTATCCCACTCTCACACCTACGTAAGTGTGAAATTCTATTACAAACCATATTACTACTTGAATTTTGAACTTTTTTTTATGCACAACCGGCTGGTACTTGAACTCAATCACACCTGATGTTAAGTGAAGATGAGGTCGAAGGTGGAAGCGTACTGCCCCGGAAACTCCAACACATTTGGAGGACTGGCTATCTTATCTCTGACAACCGGAACACAACAATGCTATTAACAATGCTGATTTAGATAACATGATGATAGCTAGCCAGGCGGACATTTAAAATGCCCTACCACCAATTAAACCGAGTACTTAAACATGTATCCCGCTGGTGATCGAACCCGGGACCTCCGAATCGTAAACCCAATGTTGTTTACATTGAGTCACGGAGGCGGTTAGTCTACAAAAACTTAGAGAACCCTAATAATAACAAGCAGTATAGCTGAACCGATTTTGATAAAACATGTCTAACAAACACCGCTATATAACCTGCTTTCAAATAAATAAAAAGCGCGTTTAAATCGGTTTACCCGTTTACGAGCTACGGTGCTACAGACGGAAATCTTATCGTAACCAATAATATTTGTAATTTTATTTTTAAGAAAAGTCCTTTACCAAACATGCTTTGAACGCAGCTGCTATTTAAAATGCATTACTGGTGTCCGCTGTAATATAAATATAATTTATCTTTCACTAAAATTTAAATAATGTGATATATTCGTAGTTATATTGTATATAACAACCTGTTTGGTGTAGTGGTTACAAACTCTGACCACTATACCAAAAGGTCGCGGGTTCGAATCCCGCTAGGGGCATATGTCTGTATGATGAATACAGACATGTGTACCTGAGTTATGGATGTTTTCATTTATAATAAGTATTTATTTACAAAAAAAAAATGTATTTATGTAGTATATTAACCATCTGGTATCCACAACACAAGCCTATAGTTGCTTAAAGTGGAACTAGATGGCATTGTGTGTATGTCCAAGGATATTTACTATTATTATTTATATATTATTATTATTTAAATAGTTAAAATCAAAGCGAGTATATTTTCTGTCCATAAACTATTTACAGTTTGGTAGAAGTGTGTGATAAAATGTAACTCTGTAAAAGAAACTCAAAATAAACGTTTTATTCATTATTTCCTAGCTGTTGCATTTTAATCAAAATTAGCCCATATGTTAATTCAGGTCCTAATGTATCTACAAACAAAATTTCATCGAAATCTGTCCAGCCGTCTAGGCGTGAAGAGGTAACAAACATACACACAAAAGATTTGCTGGTAGAAATCTCTCATTAGCGATAAGTCCGTCTAATAGTACAAATTGTAGGTAAAGTTTGTTTAACAAATGTAATCCCTATTTGTTGTGTAATACAGTATACTTGATTGCTTGATTGATACATACATACAGAAACTTTCGCATTTCTAGTATTAGTCGAGTTTTTTTTTATTAAAAATCGCTACGCTTCTCTCCTTGGACCATAACGCAAGCGCCTTTAATATTTTTTTTTCAAAGAGCTAAAACTTTGCCTAGCTTTCTGCTGACCTGCGTGTGTTTCGGGCTGTTCAGGCTATTAAAAAAATTAAAAAAGCCTCCGTTAATTGGACCTGCCGTTTGTGCGAAAATTTCGCTGACGTCACTTTATCGGCCCGAAGCCTTTTGTGCTTAGTTTTAAGTAAAGTTAAGCAGATTTTGTGGACGGATTTTTATTTAATTGATGGTACCACGTTCAATAATCCTGAAATCCTTTGATGTATATTGGGAATCGTTTATGAATCTTTAAAAATAAAATCCGTGAAAGCAAGATTGGTAAAACGAATTTTGTACCTTCCAAGGATGTTTTTTTTATGCACGGTGATGTTAATGAAGATGAGGTCGATGGTGGAAGCGTACTGACCCAGAAACCCCAACACATTTTGGGGGACTGGCTATCTTATCTCTGACAACCGGAACACAACAATGCTATTAACATTGCTGCTTGGCGGCAGATTTAGGTAAGATGGTGGTAGCTAGCCAGGCGGACATTTAAAATGCCCTACCACCAACCAAACCAAGTACTTAAATATGTATATATCGAACCCGCGACCTTATAATCGTAAACCCAATGTTATTTACATTGAGCCACGAAGGCGGTTTTTATCTTTGAGTGTCTACTTTTGTAATTTGTAGCAAAAGCAATTTCCTTTTCTTCGAAATAATATTGTGCATCTTCTAAATGTGTTTTACTCCACGTATCAACCCCCTATCCGACTAACCTTGAATCTTTTTGAACAAATTCAATCAATACAGAAATCAGCACCACACTGTACTCCCCTTGGCACATGCGAGACAGACTTAATCCGATTTGCAGCGCAGATGTACGATTATGTGATTGTATTAATTTTGTATGTGTTTGTATTTGGGTTTTTGGGCTTTGTGTGTAGGTATTCGATATTGGATCAATGGTGTTATAAAATATAGCACGTAGCATTCGATATTTGATTTCGATTTGCGAAGTTAAGCAATGCCCGGCGCGGTCAGTCCTTGCATAGATCACAATATGTGTTAACGTGCGACAATCGCTAAAAAAAATCGACAATTTAATGTACCCATTAATTTGACTGACTGATTAATTAAACTGACGATTTTTTTTAATACCCTATTAGCTTCACTTGTAACTAACAATATTCAAACTCAAACTCAAACTAACAATATTTTTTTTTATGCACAACGGATTGGTACTTGACCTCAATTACACCTGATGTTAAGTGAAGATGAGGTCGAAGGTGGAAGCGTACTGGCCCGGAAACCCCAACATATCTGGGGGACTGGCTATCTTGTCTCTGACAACCGGAACACAACAATGCTATTAACATTGTTGATTGGCGGCAGATTTAGATAAAATGGTGGTAGCTAGCTAGGCGGACATATCAAATGCTCTACCACCTACCAAACCGAGTACTTAAACATTGGTTGGTTCAATTACATTACTTTAGCTGTTTCCAAAACTAGAATGTGTAACATGATAACAATTGAAGTAATTAAAGACCAAGAAAACGCGAGAACAATTTAGTATTTTGCGGAGGCTATGTTCTATTTTTTACTATAAAATGTATCCTGTGATACTCCACTCTCCAAGACGAATCGAACGATACCTTGCACTCCAAAACCGATTTAAATTCCAAAATCCAAAATTTCAAAATTTAAATTGCTGCTAGGCGGCAGATTTAGACAAGATGGTGGTAGCTAGCCAGGTGGACATTTAAAATGTCCTAACACCAACCAAACCGAGTACTTAAGCATATACCCCGCTGGGGATCAAACCCGCGACATCCGATTCGTAAGCCCAATGTTGTTTACATTGAGCCACGGAGGCGGCATAATTAACGAAGAAAAAAACTCTGAATTTCATGGGCAAAATACCTATCAATCGAATCTTTGGGCAAAATAGTGGAATTAAGGCCGGCAACGCATCTGTGACCCTTTTGGTGTTGCACCCATGGACACCCAGACGGCGGTGATTGCTTTTGATCAGGTGACCCGCATGCTCGTTTGCCGCCCTCTCATATAAAAAAAAAACTAAATTTAACTATTTTTCCATCAGTCCGTTTATATTAGGTCTTTACCTATGAAATTGGAGTTTTTTTTCTACATTAATCATATGTACCAATTCCTGCGATTTTCAAAGCTATAATATCTAAATTTGTTTATTATTTGGAAAATGGAATATTATTTCAAGGTTTCACATGAAATATTTTTTAATTTCTGGGCTATCACATAATAAAAAAAAATTTGAACAGAGCTCTTTTCATGTGCTTCCCACAATCATTTCTTAGATTCGCTGAAACTTTTATAAAGCGGTTACTTTTAAAAATTAACGCCGACTATACTTAACTTATGTTATCCGATAATACACACAAAGTTTAGCTAAATTTGGATTTGCCGTTCCCAAACAAAAAATCATAAAATGTTTGTATGGAGAAAACAGTCTTAATGAAATTCTTCATACAAAACGCCAATTTCATAGGTAAGGGCCTAATATATCCCCTACCACCTTCACATTTCTCGTAAAATAACCACGTTTGAGCTCACCATTCAGAGGCACTAGCAGTACAAATAGTGCATTAGTGTGCGGCGCATCCACACACGAGGGGGCAAAAACTGCGCCGTCAATTGAATAATCCATTTACTGTGGTTTAAGTGAGATGAAGCAGCGTAGGAGGTGTATTTTAACCACAGCGAGGTTATTTTAACCGCCTCCATGGCTCAATGTAAACAACATTGGATTTACGAATCGGAGGTCGCGGGTGCGATCCCCAGCGGGGTACATGTTTAAGCACTCGGTTTGGTCGGTGAAAGGGCATTTTAAATGTTCGCCAGGCTTGCTATCATCTTATCTAAATCTGCCGCCAAACAGCAATGTTAATTGCATTGTTGTGTTCCGGTTGTCAGAGATAAGATAGTCAGTCGCCAAAATGTGTTGGGGTTTCCGGGTCAGTACGCTTCCACCTGCAACCTCATTTACACTTAACATCAGGTGTGATTGAGGTCAAGTACCAACCCTTTGTGCATAAAAAAAAATTCTAAGTCGGTCAGCAATTTTATATAAATTGTACATATTTTTGGCTGCAGGGTATACTAGAGGCAGAGCACTATTACAACCGCCCAATACGGCCATATTCCATCAGCACTGGATAGATAACCTTCACCACATCACACTCTGCACAATTGCTTATATTATCAGCTTAATAAAAATCTGTTGTAATATAGACTTATTTCATAGTACCTATATAGTAATCAAATTGATATATATATATTTTTTTAATTCAAATGTTTGTCCGTCACATTCTTTTTTTCACTTCAGAAGTTTCTATAATATTTTTCACTATTTACAACAAAATCGCTATCGCCTTTGCATTAAACCGTGTCAGTATATTTGGTAGAAATAGTGCCGCTGCACCATATGGGAGGAAATAGATGTTTGTGTGCAGGCTTTAGTTTGTGAGGGCTGCTTTTGGCCTCAGAAAGTTCTGTATTGTGGATGAATTGCGCTAAGTTAAAAGGATCAGGTTGTACTTATTCATTAGTTTAATTAAATAAATAATCCTTGTGCTGAAGGATTAGCATTTTTGTTCATAGGGTTCCGCAGTCAACTAGAAACCTTAGTAATAGAAAGGTGTAATTTGGCATGGACATATTTATCACGTCGACAATTTAGTAAAGTATTTTTTTTTATATCCCATCGTGTGGAATGTCCGTTCGAAAATATAACCCGTATATAAATATAAAGTTTATTAGAGTCAAGTGTCCCGTCGTCGTCGTCGTCCCCCCCCCTGCCAGCCAAACGGTTGGTTTTGGACACGTGAAAAATTTCACGGCACTAATATATGTATATAGACACCCGATTTAGCTTCAATTGTAAATAACCAGAAACGACAAATTAACGTGCCCTCCGAAGCATAGTCACTTTTGTACTAAAATAGTAGTGGTCACCCATTTAAGGACCCCAAATATTGCTTGCCTTTGCAAATTAGAAACAATTGCTTCCGGAATACATTGAGGCGTTTCACAACCCAGCACAGTATACAACAACCATTCTACAGGGTGAACTTGAAATCGTGTAATTCTCACTAACTGGTGACGTCAGTCTTGATTACGAACAACTTTCCCAAAGGAATCATATTCGATTACGATCAAAAAAATTTCGATCACCCATACAAAGTAAACTATTCTGCAACAACTTTTAGTATGGAAGTCCGATAATTTTCACCTGGTGACTGGCCCCTTTACGAACAACTTTCGTCTAGGAACCGCCTTTTAACCGCCTCCGTAGCTCAATGTAAACAACATTGGGTTTACAATTCGGAGGTCGCGGGTTCGATCCCCAGCGGGGTACATGTTTAAGTACTCGGTTTGATTGGTGGTAGGGCATTTCAAATGTCCGCCTGGCTAGCTACCACCATCTTATCTAAATCTGCCGCCAAGCAGCAATGTTAATAGCATTGTTGTGTTCCGGTTGTCAGAGATAAGATAGCCAGTCCCCCAAATGTGTTGGGTTTCCGGGTCAGTACGCTTCCACCTTCGACCTCATCTTCACTTAACGTCAGGTGTGATTGAGGTCAAGTATGAACCCGTCTTGCATAAAAAAAAGGAACCATAGCCTAATTCAGCCGAATTGTTGGACTCAAATACTAAAGATGATTTCAGAATGGTTTATTTTGTAAGAGTAATCGAAATTTCTTTGATCGAATTCGGCTTTGGTTCCATGGGTAAAGTTGTTCGTAATCAGGAGTGGAGTGACCAGTTAATAGGAATTACACGAATTAAATTTCACCCTGTATATAACGAAGTTAAAATTATAACTATCATAGCTAAGTGGTCGAAAAACTTATAAAATTTACCTAGTTTCCATTGAAAATTATTTATCCAATAACAATAAGTTGTAAGTTCGGAACCCAACACTACGCGAGGCCTAACACGCACTTGGATTATTTTAATTACACGCCTGGGTAGACAAGACAATGGGTGTGACACACTGCCTTTAATCAGGAACAATTTTGTGGTTCTTTCTTATGTTACGTTTGTAAACCCCGACACAAAAACAGGGTTGTTATGAGTTTGAATACTACGTATACATCTGAGTATCTGTGACTTGTTATTGTCTTGTATGTTTCTATTTGATTTTTGTTTTTTTTTTTTTATACACGACGGGTTCGTACTTGACCTCAATCACACCTGATGTGAAGTGAAGATGAAGTCGAAGGTGGAAGCAAATACATTTGGGGGACTGGCTATCTTATTTCTGACAACCGGAACACAGCAATGCTATTAACATTGTTGCTTGGCGGCAGATTTAACGCTAATCAGCTTTTTTATACCTTCATTTACACCTGATGTTAAATGAATATGAGGCCCAGAAACCCCATCTAATTTGAGGGACTGGCTATCTTATCTCTGACAACTGTAACACTACAATGTTATTAACTCGCTGTTCGGTGGCAAATTTAGATAATAATAATATAATAATAATATCTTTAGACATACACACAGCCCCATCCAGTCCCACAGTAAGTAACTATAGGCTTGTGTTGTGGTTACCAGATGGTTGATATACTATATAAATATGTTTTTTTTTTGTAAATTAATATTTATTATAAATGAAAACATTCATAACTCGGGTACACGTGTCCATATTCATCACACAAACTTATGCCCCTAGCGGGATTCGAAGCCGCAACCTTTTGGTATAGTGATCAGAATTGCTAACCGCTACACCAAATAGGTCGTCGTCGAAACAGATAGGTGAGACTTATTTTTGTAAAAAAAGAATAAACAGGAATATTACCATCTTATTATGATACACGCGACGGTATTTCGTCTGCTCTAGATGTAACAGAAAACCATTCTATAAGTCCGTCCAGATTGACTTGTCTTATTTGGTAAACAAACCACACTCGGAACAAAAACACGACTTGCCGTATAAATCACGCCATATACACTGTGTATAGATGTCTTGAATTATATAAGAAACACATGGAATGTGAATTTCAACGAAAACTGCTGCGAATTATCCTTAAAATACTTATTTTCGCTGAAAATATAAATTTCATAACCACATATTGGCAATATGTGGTTATGTTGTTATTGGTTATGTGGTTATAATTTATCATGAAATTTATATTTTCAGGATAAAAAAAACTTTGACATTACTGACGTCCGGAAATCTATTTTGGTTGTGATTTTTAGGGATGGAAAAGTAATGTAATGTGATGAGCGAAAGAACTGAATCAATGAACTGAATTGACATCATCCGTTTGGAAAATATTAATTTTTATAGGAATCCAAAACGTATTTAATTAGTTGTAAAGAAATTTTAGGCTGTCTTCACACTAGCGATTTCTTATTTTTGATTGATTTAATAAGCTTGTTAATATTTTTTTTATTTCGGTTATATATTGTTCTATTTGTGGGGGAGGCCTATGTCCAACAGTAGACTTCTGTGGGCTGAAATGACGATGATTAATCAAATTAAATGATTAATTGAATTAGATGATCAAGTTCACGTCATTTTCGTACTCATTCACCATCATTGGTTCGGTGATACCCCAACCCTATAAATTGTCTCTGGTTACTAGTACGCCATATTTGTTTACCAAATAGGACAAGTCAATCTGGACGGACTGTACATAATTTCATCGTTGTCGTCATCGGTTACATTCTGACATGTGATTGGTTGGCTCGGCAATTTGACGGTTTCTCATTGGTCAACGTAATCGATAACGATACCCACGAAGTTACGTAATCTAAGGGCAGAGCTCAGTATAAAGGTGGGTCGTGTCCATTTCGTTGTTGCGACATATCATTGAGTGTTTTATTATATTATTTATCTAACAAATTGCTGTGAGTCGAAGTGGCAGAAATATAAAGAGTAAGTATTATATAAATATAAGGCCATCCGTCTGTGGAACTCTCTACCTGAATCCATCAGACGTGCTCAGTCTTTGAATGTTTTCAAGGCAAGAGTTAAAGAGCTATTTTTAATCGTTTAATCTACTCTATATTATTATTATTTTTTTTTTTTCACCGTTCATCGTTAATTAGTAATTTTGATTTACAAATTGTTTAATTCTTTTATTATTCTTTATTGCACCAAAATATTACAATAACAGAGTACAAACAATAGGTCACGTACAAACGTGGACTTATCTCTTTAAGAGATCTCTTCCAGTCAACCTGAGCATTGAAATAGGAAACTTAGTAAATTTGGGGTTTAGCAGTAAATTGTGTGCAAAAGAAAAAATCCTATAACGAATAATAAAACAAATAAAAAAAAGAAAAGATACCTGAATAATAAACTTACACTAAATATATTACATATACCTACTGCGAAATATATACATAACATAATTTAAATATATATATATATATATACTATAAACCTACATACACATACTAATATCACGTAAGATGGGAGAGGTAATGCTCTTGTAGCCTTTTCTTAAATACTGCAATTGAAGGGCTGTCCTGAATTAATTTTGGCAGTTTATTCCACATCATGGCTGCTTGAACACTAAAGGAGTTAAAAAGAAAGTTTATGGTGGTTCTATTATATATTTATAAAGTACTTATGTGTGTATTATTTTTGTTATGTATGTGGTATCCATCTACATGTATACACTATTACACTAGCTATTTATGTATATAATGTATATGTATAAATGTATGGTTTTACTTTTTGTTTATTATATAAGTAATTGATTATGTAGATATTTCATATCTGCATCAGTATTTTGCACAACCTGCCTGTTCTATAGAGTTATACTCCTACACCCAAAGGTTGCCTGGAAGCGATCGCTCTTAGTGATAAGGTACTCTTATCCGATATTGTTATACTCGATATTGTACTCTTTTCAGTATTGTGCTTTGTAAAATGTATGTTCTTCTTTTGTACAATAAAGTGTATTATATTGTATTGTAAAGAGTAAGGGATTGCTTATGTTCTTTCTAAAATAAAATCCTATTATTTAACGTTACAAAAATGGTGCAATTAATCGACTCTCTAACACTACGAGTTGCAGAACGATGTTACATGAATGAAACTCCACCATGTATAAGAGCCGGTGTTACTTCTCACGCTGTATAAAAAGAGAGCATCTTGTCTGCTCCCGTCGAGTAAATTAGTTGCTGGAGGAAAACAATTTATTTAACTGACCGTTGTAAGATGAATCTATTCTTGATACTGGGGTGAAGAGAAAGGGTTAAGACCTGTTAAACTGCGGGTGGTATTCAACGGGCTCTTAACTCAACTCAACGATTTAAACTCTTCTATTAAATTTTACTTTTTAACCGATTTCAAAGTCAAAGATGCTTTATTTTGTAGGTACACAGAGTACACTTACAATAGTCAATTTTATATTTTTTAAGCTACTGCTTGTTCGAAATGCAATTTTCCCCTCAGAAAAACAAGCAAGAAACTCGAGCGATTGCTCTTTTAAAAACAGGCTTTGATTTTACATAAAGGTTTTTATATTTCATTATTAATTGTGAAATAGCCTGGCATGCGAACGAAATGATTATGTCCAGGGATGATTATCATCTAAATAGTCTGATATTTTGTAATATGTTTTGTTAATAAGTTTCTGTTTTATAGTATCTTTAAATTTATTGAGAGGAAGATTTTGTATATCAAAAAGGAGGAGGTTATAAATCAGCCGTTTGTATATTTTTTATGTTTGTGCTATTCTTTCAATACGCTCTCTTGCGTCGTTCCTTCCGCTCGAACGAACAACAGAGACAACGGAACATTTTTCATTTCGATGTCCACTACTGAGGGACAGAGCAACTCATTTCTTTTCAGTGTCCACCAGTAGGGTCCAACGGGAAGTTTTCAGTAGCGTTGTGGGGGACAACTGGTGGATATAGCAACTTTTTTTCTCGATGTCCACCAGTGGTGGACAAATAGTGGGGGACATCGGGAATAAACGGCATCTTTCAATTTTCGCATCATTTTCCTGCCCTTATCCGACCCCACCTAGAGTGGGATAAGGGCAGGAAAATGATGCTCGCATCTCTCAATGAGTTATTTTCTACGTTCACTGTCGTAATTATTATTATGTATACTATACATATGAAGAAGATCCTTTGAACTCGAAGGTACTATTGAACGAAAACACACACAAACACAGACAAAATTCTGTGTCATCATGTTGAGAATAATGCTGTGCTGATAAATAGAAAAAGAATAAAATACAGCGTCCATTTTCTTTTCCATTGTAGATGTTCTAAAGTCGCATAGCGTCATCCGCAGGGCACCCTTCTCGAAGGCCGCCAAAGTGTGCGGACTAAGTCTGACAGATCGAATGGAAGGCACTGGCTTCCGTTTCCTCTCGTTATTTCTTTGAGAAATGCCGAAACAAAGCCTCTTTGGAAATATCTTTTAAGTCGCGCAAAATTGGGAAAGTTCCCTTATTATTTAGTTTTAGTTGCCTCCGAGATTCTCTTGTTCGTGCCTTTGTTGGTGCCTTGGAAAATGCATGGTATTTGCATAAATTGTGCTTCTGCTATTGTCAGTGACGAAGAAAAATGCGCAAGCACATTCGGGGATCCGATTTAACCACAGATGATTTCCCTTTCCGAAGCGTTAGTAGCAGGACATACTGACTAACAGAGAAATGCTTAATCCCTATTTTTCTTTCCAATGGATTTCAATTGACATTCAACAAATGATATCATGTATCTTACGTTGAAATAAATGCTTGATGGTTGAAGTTATTATGGAATTTGACTCGACAAACGATTCAGTGAAGCTTATCTACTCGTATCCAGGCTCTTGAAAGAGACAACATCCTGATTTCGGGCCTGATTGCCTACTCTTACCTTCTATTGCCTACACTTGAAAGTGAAGCATTTGATCTCAGTAGATGCCAATTCACCATGCTCTTGAAGATCCCAAGGTTGTAGGATTCAGGAAAGACTGACGCCGGAAGGGAGTTCCATGCCTTAGCTGTTCGTATTATGAATGACGAGTCGAACCGCTTAGTGCGAATGTTCGGTGTGTTAACTAGATACGTGTGGAATCTCTCCCCACGCCTAGTAGTCCGAGGAAAATTTTAATATTTGTTACAGTTGAAGCTATTTAACATTTCATCTCGTAATTAATATATATTTCTTCAATAATTTAGTCAATAAAGTTTGCTTTAGTAAGATATTGATTACTGATTTGACTTCCGTCCCAGAATCTAATCTAACTAATATTATAAATGTGAAAGTATGGATGTTTGTTTGTTTAATTAATTAAAATTTTATTACGGCAAAACGCATAAAGGAATTTGGATGAAATTTGGTATATAGGTAGAACACTCTCTGGATTAAAACAAAGGATATTTTTTATCCCGATCCCGAGTTCCCGCGGGATAAACAAATTTCCGCGATAAAGTTATTCCACATAGGCGAAGCCCAGAAAACTAGTACTTAATACTAACGCTTTTGATCTTTTCCTGTGTAAATCACCGATTTAGTAACTTGGTAAGATCCAGTTCATATTTATGATAATAATGATTGAAGAGGTCAATTCATAGTTCATTCATATTTAAATCGCTATTAATTTACTGATATTTTCATAGAATTACGATTCAATAAGTTATTCTACTGTGTACATTGCTGAATGTCATCAAAATGTATAAATAGCCGTGTCTTGTCTAGACTAACAAAAGAAATATACGAAGCGAATGTGGATAGTGGGAAGATCACGGCGAACGTACAATGATCAGATCGGGGACGTCATAAAGAAAGGCCAAGTCAAGAGTACCCTAAACCTATGAGCATGTATGAACAACCTTGTGAGAGTGAATGAAGCAAAAGAGATGTGTCAGGATCGTAGCAAGTGAAAGTCTATGGTCTCTGCTTACCCCTACGGGAAACAGGCGTGACTTTATGTATGTATGTCCTGTATATAGATCGGGACATTTTTTTGCTGCTATTCTACCAAGAGGACAAACTGAAGTGTATATCTAGTGTTGTTCTTGTCCCGCTGCCCGCTTACACTTATGATAGAATATTTCCGAACACCACAATGTATACATTAGTCTGGAGTATAACGTAATATGCTTTGGAGAGGCTTTATTCAGACGGTCGATGTTTCACTCAATAGTGAAGTACTGTACGTAGGTAGGTAGGTATTCTCGAACGAGTACGACATTGGAACCTTCAAGAAACGAGCCTGCACCTTCCTCAAAGGCCAGCAACGCATATGTTACCCTTTTGGTGTTGCGGGTGTCCATGGGCAGCGGTGATTGCTTTCCATCAGGTGACCCGCATGCTCGTTTGCCGCCCTCATATAAAAAAAAAGATGCTGGAAACGAATTCTTTTTTCAACATAATAATCTATTTCCTCCAAAGTCGTTATCAAATCGGAACCACATCGGAAGGTGATCGGAAAGAACGCCCGACAAAGCACGCACCAACGATAAATCTGCCTGCTTCACCGAAATTAGACCCGATTAAATTCTTGGCACGTAATTTATCTACGGATAACGGTGTACGAAAGAATATAATTATTGGAGTGGTGCGGTGATCGCAGATCTATGGGAAAGATTCGGACAATCATCTTTAAAAATGCAAATTGATGTATTTGATTGGACGACCTGTTTGGTGTAGTGGTTAGCAACTCTGATCACTATACCAAAAGGTTGCGGTTCGAATCCCGCTAGTAAATATAATTTTATATTTAAGCGTAAATGCGTAACGGTGCTAGATGCAACGTCGGAAATACCGCAATGTCTCAAGACGAAAGTCTTTGATCAGTGTGTGTTGCCATTGATGACATATGGAATTGAAACGTGGTCGCTCACTATGGGCATCATAAGAAGGCTTAAGGTCACCCAAAGGGCAAAGGCGAGAGCTATGCTCGGAGTCTTCATACGAGATCGAATCAGAAATGAGGAGATCCGCAGGAGAACCAAGGTGACCGATATAGCCCGAAGTATTGCCAAACTTAAGTGGCAGTAAGCGGGGCACATTGCTGTAGGACCGACGCCATTAGAGCGGAAGGGTTCTCGAGTAGCGACCACGCACCGGAAATCGCAGCGTGGGCAGGCCTCCCACGAGGTGGACCGACGATTTGGTAAAGATCACGGGAAGCCGCGGGCAGCGCAGGACCGATCGTTGTGGAGATCTTTGGGGGAGGCCTTAGTCCAGCAATGAACGTCTTTCGGCTGATATGATGATGATACCTTGCCTTAACCGCCTCCGTGTCTCAACGTAAACAACATTGGGTTTACGATTCGCAGGTCGCGAGTTCGATACCCAGCGGGATACATGTTTAAATACTCGGTTTGTTTGGTGGGAGGGCATTTTAAATCTGCCGCCAAGCAGCAATGCTAATAGCATTGTTGTGTCCCGGTTGTCAGAGATAAGATAGCCAGTGTATTGGGGTTTCCGGGTCAGTACGCTTCCACCTTCGATCTCATCTTCACTTAACATCAGGTGTGATTGAAGTCAAGTACCACCCCGTTGTGCATCAAAAAAAAAAGCACTCAAATCTGACCACACATTCCTAAGATACGTCCAGCCAATGACTGGACACACATACACGTGTGTGTGATAACACCCTTCGTTTTTTCGTCGGGGGTTGAAAACCGGAGCGATACGATAACCAACCACAATATTCGTTTCACGAGTTCGCGTGTATTTCGCTGTATTTCACATGTTTGCCTCTGTCACTGTGAATTAGCGGTACCCTTCACGAATGTACCTAGAAAGCGTTCCGATGTAACGATGAATATTTTATATGGACACGTCTTTAGATTTATGTGAGCCCCCGTTTGGTGGGTACTTGTAGTAAATCCGGTAGGTTAGTATTTTTTTTTTTCAAAAGTGTTTATCAATGGTGTCGATTTGGATGTACACCAACTAAACTAAAACCAGTTTTAGAGTGGTGCCCTCACATCGTACTGTTCCAAGGAGAAAGAGACAGTACTAGTTTAAAACTGGTTTTAGTCTAGTCTAGTCCAGTCCAGTCCAGTCCAGTCCAGTCCAGTCCAGTCCAGTCTAGTTTAGCCGAATCGACACCACTGATGAAAAGCTAGACAATTTGGATCTTTAACAGGGTTTGTTTTGTCAAATGGCACCCTTATTAGATTTCTTTTTAAATCTAACTTATATTATAAATGCGAAAGTTTGACTGTTTGTTTGTTGCTTAACGGATTTGGAAAGAAATTTGGTATATAGGTAGAACATATCCTGGAAAAGCATAGTATATTTTTATTTCGATATGGTGAGTAATTTAATGTTAATATAGACGATATGGTAGAATTAAGCTGAGATTATAACAGCTGCATGAATATGACCATATTCTTAAAGTCAATGCCAATTACTTATTTATTTCAAATCTTTCAAGTGCGACATCTGGTTAAATAAGATGCAAAATTTGCTTGGTGTACCACTAACGGTTGCGGGTTCGAATCCCGCGAGGGATACATGTTTGTGTGATGAATACGAACATTTATTCCCGAGGATGTTTATATAAATATTTAGCTATGTTTATCCGTTATCTAGTATTCATAGTACAAGCTTTGTTTAGTTTGGGGATTAAATGATTAGTGTGTCTGATATATTTATTTATTTATATAAGGTTTCCAACCACTATACCCCTCGTGGTCCTCATCAGCGCTAGCGCTTATCAGAGAACAAGGGGGACTCAATGGACCAACTACCGGTGAGTTAAACCGGATAACGGATATCGTGACATCACAGACATACCAACAGTAGGTATATCAAATAAGAGCTACATTGGGTTTACGATTCGGAGGTCGCGGGTTCAATCCCAAGTGGGGTACATGTGTACTCGGTTTGGTTGGTGGTAGGGCATTTTAAATGTCCGCCTGGCTAGCTACCACCTATACCACCAAATCTGCCGCCAAGCAGCAATATTAATAGCATTGTTGTGTTCCGGTTGTCAGAGATAAGATAGTCCCCCGAATGTGTTGGGGTTTCCGGGTCACTAAGCTTCCACTTTCGACCTCATCTTCACTTAGCATCAGGTGTGATTGAGGTCAGGTATCAATCCATTGTGCATAAAAAAAGAGCTTATAAAAAACCACTTCCCTTATTCCGACGCCTTTAAAACCGTCAAATGAATCAATACGGCTAAATGCAAAATAAGAACGAAAGAAAACTCTTCGCTTTTACCAAACTTAAACTGTCCAGATTGGAGGAAGTTCAAATACGACCTTTCGATTTAAAGCAATGGGGTTTAAAATTGTTTGTGACAAAGGGAATAAAAATCTATGGATTTAAGGCCTTTAGCGGGTTTAGAAGCGATTAAAACGTGGGTACGGAGCGAACTCAAAAGAGATTTCCGTAATTCTTTCTCGAATTTTCTCTGTAGATTCTCCCAATTCCAGGATTCCGTACATTTCTCACGTGATTTTGTAGATATTCGCTTTGTTACGTGTAAATGAAATTAATACTATAGACATTGTGGAACATTTGTAGAATGTCTGCGAAAAAGAGAGTTTCAATTTTGAAGATATTAACTATAGAAGAGCGTCGGTGGCTAAGCGGTTAAGCCGCGTGCATTTATCCGACTGCTCTTAAACGGTGAAGGAAAACATCATTTTGACGACCTGTTTAGTGTAGTGGTTAGAAACTCTGACCACTATACCAAATGGTCGCGGGTTCGAATCCCGCTGGGGGCATATGTTTGTGTGATGAATACGGACATGTGTACCCGAGTTATGGATGTTTTCATTTATAATAAGTATTTATTTACAAAACAAAATGTATTTAAGTAGTATATCAACCATCTGGTATCCACAACACTAACCTATAGTTGCTTACTGTGGAACTAGATGGTGTGTGTATGTGTAAGGATATTTATTATTTATTTATTATCGTGAAAATTCAAAGGCATGTGAAGTTCCCAACCCGCACTGGGTCAGCGTGGTGGACTCCTCTCTCTTCAGATTAAGAGCTATGGTCTTGTCGGTGTAGTCCTTTCCACACTTCTCTACATTCTGCCTTTTCTTTGTGAAGCTGCATATAATAAAATGTTTCATTCTAAATAGATAGATAGATGATAAATCGTTTATTTGTATTTACAGTCACACACATACCATAAGTTCCAAAGCAATTGGATAATCATATTTTATAACAATTCATAAAAGTAACATCAGGATACACTAGAGTATGCGTGTGCTACAGGAACATTTTGACGGTACTATGTACACAGTCAGACAAAGGGTTCAAACATAAAATACTCCTTTCGTCGAGGTTTAAAAATAGGTATATTAAATAATAAAAATACACCTACAGCTTTACTTTAGAAAGGTTCCAAAGAACCCCAAAATAATTCACAGTAATGGTTGAAGGATTACTATAGCGTAATCCCGGCTCTGTCTATCGTCCGATTGATGCTCGGACGGGGCCTTTTTGTCTTTAAATATACAGGGATAATCGAAGTAGTCCGGAAAAATTCAGATATTCCTTTTTAGAAATGGACGAGTTTAGTGTTCTGGCATTCAATTGTGAAAAGTGCGAGGAGGACTCGAGCCTTGATGGTGCCGTACCTGCTTAACATCATGCTAATTTTTTTTTTTATGCACGACTGTTTCGTCACAACCTCAAATCACACCTGATGTTAAGTGAAGATGAGTTCGATGAGTTATGGCACATAACTCATCACTGATAACACTATCTCTAGGTAGAGTAACAAAATTTCAATCATCTTGGTGATTTCAGTTTCACAACTTTCCTTATTGCCAGTAAGTATATGAAGAAATAAAAAATCTTTGCACTGCACGGCAAGGAACAAAACATTTTATGGAGCCATAAAACGGCCGAATCTCGAGTCGAGCCCAAGTTAATTAAATTGTTTGCGGCTGTTTTGGGCCACTTGTAGCTTTATCTCTCCATTTAATGGCAAAAAAATAAATCGTAACCCTAAAGGCTCTTTTACACTAAGAACGGTATAGGAAATAACTATTTAAGTATTAAAAACCAAGAAATCCGACAGCTATTTTGTACCAAGACGAATCTAACGACACCATCCACTTCGACTACAGGATACGCCAAAGGAACGGACATACATACATATATATATATATATATATACTCGAAAAATATTACCCTCCTTCCTTGGGCAGTCGGGTAAAAAATATCGCAGTAACTCACTTGATTTAGATGTTTTCCAGACCTTGGCTTGGGCACTGCCATGCACTTCGATCAATTCGTGACTGGTGTATTTTTGACAGGTACCTAGATATTTATAGCAGTACCTGACTATACTACTCATTGTTGAAGAGAAGGTTCTTGAAAGATTATTGGAGCTAGAGCTGATGAAAAGTATGGTAAGTAATGCACGGTTGGTTTATCGTCCAGCTGCGCTGCCATGAGGTCTTATACTTGAAAACTTATCAGTCAACCAATCAATGTGAATGTGTTTATAGATGGGGCTCTTTGATATCATCAATGTAGATTTTTGATCCAATATATATCAGAAACTCTAATTAGATTTTTTAAGCTTACTCGAAACTTTATTTCAATAGAATATAAAACTTACTAATAAAGAGAAAATTAATTTATTTATGTAGAGAAATAATAACAAAATATAAATTGAAAAACTAAAAAACTCGATAGCATGTTTTATATTTTGCGGGCGCCATGTTGGATTTTTTACTATAAAATATATCCTATGACACGTCAAGACGAATCTAACGTTACCTTTCACTTTAGTACTATATTAATTCTGTGCTTTCACTTTAAGATAGGTCAAGCCATGTATGCTACACTAGTCAAAGTCAAAAATGCTTTATTTTTTTAGTTACATAAGACAATTTATTAAACAACTGCTTGTTCAAAAGGCAATGCTCCCCTAAGAAGAACAAGTAAGAAATTCGAGCGGTTGATCTTTGTTGGCTCGAATATTGTTGTATGTGTTTCTGTAATATGCAAATAAACGCTTTATCTATCTATCTATCTATCTTAAAAACAGGTTTTCATGTTATAAAAAGGCATAATAATATTTCATTATTAGTTGGAAAATAGTATGGCATGTGAATGAGCTGATTATGTCCAATGATCATCATCATCTAAATAGTCTGATATCTTATAATTTGATTTCATAATAAGTTTCTGTTTTATAGTATCTTAAAATTTATTGAAGATTGGATATCAACGGGAACCTTATTGAAAAAACGTATACCTGCATATTTTTATTTCTTATATTGACATCATGTTTATCATTATTTTTCTTAAATGATGCAATATTTAGTAATAGAATAGGTGGGTTAAATCAACTAATTCTACTTTCATAGTCTTGTCTAGAAT
Organism: Oegoconia quadripuncta; assembly: GCA_949316235.1. Taxonomy (NCBI): domain Eukaryota; kingdom Metazoa; phylum Arthropoda; class Insecta; order Lepidoptera; family Autostichidae; genus Oegoconia; species Oegoconia quadripuncta. The sequence continues at coordinate 11,598,994 of OX438750.1, read as the reverse complement.
CACATAATTATACCGGATCATGGAAGTTAGAAAGGACGCAATTTCAATCCCAAAGATTTTATACCTTTGTTAGTAAGTCAGCTATGTTTCCTTTTATTGGGAAATTACACAGACAATATCGTTAGGTTGGTGGCTTTGGAAACAGAAATAAAATGTGCGCGGACATTTTATGCTTCATCAATATTGGTAACGTTTGCTAAGTAATTAGGTATTTTTTTGTTTTTCTAATGTATTTTGTAAATATATTCCATTCCTTTTTTTTATTTTCGTTTGACCACAATCTCACCTGATGGAAAGTGACGATGTGGTCGAAGATGAAGCACGCGATCCCAGTAAATGCCTATTCACTCTGCTTTTGAAGATCTCAAGGTTGTAGGATTCAGGAAAGACTGACGCCGGAAGGGAGGTCCATGTCTTGGCTGTTCGGATGATGAATGAAGAATCGAACTTCTTAGTGCGAATGTTCAGTATATTAACTATATACGGGTGGAATCTCTCCACACGCTTAGTGGTCCGAAGATGGAAGGGTGACGGTGGAATAAGATTATGTAATTCCAACGCACACTCCCCGAAATTCATACTGTAAAAAACTGAGACACAGGCGACTTTCCGACGGTGTTCAAGGCTCTGCAATTTAGCAGTCATCGAATTATCACCCATAGGTGATAGATCAGTCTCATGGTCTTATAGCCTTTATTACTCATGTCCGAAATATATACTATAGTGCAAAATTTAAATTCAGCGCAGCAAATGAGCAACGATTAGGAACGACGGCAACAAATTCTAAAGCAATTACACCAATTCTTTATGACGACAAATTAAATCAGAGCGCACAGTGTGCCCGCACGCGCTAGCCGCGGACATAACAACTCTTAACTCGATCCACTACTGGATAAAAGTTTAATACGTTCCCAGTGGAAGTTAAGCGAAATATTTTAACCACACTGCACTCTGTCACAGTAGTTTTAAAACAGTGACACAACTTAACTTAGTGTTATCAAGGCCCGTTTGAATTTACTTTATTTCACTCTTTTGGATTTTGTTAGTATACTTTGCAATGGATTTGAATAAAGCGTGCTCTATTTTGCATGACTTTGTCTCGTTAAAAGTGTAGACTTTAGATGTAATGACTAGCAGTCAACATTGATACAAAAATTATTTCTTTATACGACAATTTTTTTTTTAAATAATTATTACCGTAACTACGTATTTAATGTGACCAATGAAATTTTTCCATATAAATAGCACTAAATAATTAAATAGAAATATCCTTGGACATGCACACAATGCCATCTAGTTCCACTTTTAGCAACTATATGCTTGTGTTTGCGGGATTCGAACCCGCGACCTTTTGGTATAGTGGTCAGAGTTTCTAACCACCTACCAAGTAGATATTCATTTCACTGATATCAATGCTAGTTTCTGTTATAGCATACTTGAAATGGTTTGCTTGTTTGTTTGTATATACTTACAAAAACAATAACATCACAATTATTGAAATACACAAATAGGTATAAAGACGAACTTATACCTAAAACGTTGTCCTTCCTACGTCAATAAAAAAATCTGTGTTATCAGAAAGTGTAAAGAAACTATCTAACATGCCTGCACGTATCACCGACGTCTTCAACTCGATTGTAGGGATGCGGTGTTGGGTTTGTGGCGAGATAAATGAAACAGTATCTTCAGTTGAAACTCGTATAATTTTCCCCAATAAATCAAAGTAAAAGCTTATACTAATTCATTAAACTACTATATTATATAAACATGGTGGTGAGGTTACTACTTTTATCAGGGCGTCTTGGTTGAATTACTGCTAACATCTCTACTCTATTGTGACTGGCTAGTTTTTAATAAAATACTTCATAGGTTAGCTTAGTGTTTCCTATCGTTTTTGGATACAGGAAAATGGGAGCGGAAAAGAAACTCTGACTTTCTTCCTCGATCGGTTGATTAGTTCTCATTTATACTGTTTCGAATTTATTATCATTTAACAAATTTGATTCCGCGCCATCTCTTGGCAATCTACCGAACCACTACACATAAATTAAGTTATCGACAATGGTCCGAGAAAGCGCCATCGAACAAGCTAGATGGCGCTGTCCGAGACAGTTAGTGTAGCGAAATAGGGAATTTTTGATGTTTAAAGTTTTCGACCAATAATTTAAAAGTAATGGTTGTGTTGTATACAATCTTGGGCAATGTAACTATTTTGTGGGAGTATGTCATAATAATGTTAAATATTTGTGAAAAGATGAATAAAATAACTTGTACTTGATTGACTTTCTGTAATTATGAGTTTCAAAAAAAAATCGTACGGAGCTTCGCCTTTTATTCGCCTTAATAATGTCAGGAAAAAGAGAGCCATGGCTCGTTCGCTGGCTTATATTATAGCTGATCATGTCACTCCCTCTCAGCGCTATCCGGCCGGGTGCGTTCGTATGGGGCAGGTTTGGCGGTGTGGATGATGACGTGGCGGCTTGGCTAGGCTGGCTGGGCTGGATGGCTGGTGAGCAGCTTTCAAATATTTCTCAAATTAGGAAAACCCTATATTATATATTAGACCACAGATAATCTTCAATAAACGTATTATTCATCACAACATTTACCCCTAGCGAGATTCGTAGCGAGTATTCATTTTGATGTAATTTGTTTAGACAACTAAATTACCTAGTTAGTCGGCAGTTAGTTACTTAACTAATTGGAAACAATTCAGTTTTCCAATACAAATTTAGTTGCCGTTGGAAAATAATAAAAACTCTCAAATTTTTGATTATATCATGGATGATATAATCATTTAATCCACTGGAGTGGATTCAATAATTTTAGCAGGTCGTAGAATTTGTAGACAAATGTAATACCTAATTATATTTACTATGTATACTAATAATCCAGAATTTCCAACAAAATAGCGAGTCAATTTAGTAGAGTGTCGGCTGCGGAGGGCAGCATTTGTCTCGGCCAGAGGTGAGCCCGGGTAAATTGTGGCTCCTGACAAATTGTCCTTGGCTTTACTCTCTCGCCTTAGCAACTGGCTTGTGGAGCTATGTCTGTTTCGTAGATATCAAAAATAATTACTTTTCAAGGCCCAATTTGGCGCTATTTAATCTCTACGCAAGGAGAGATGTTATTAGTTTGAAGCCTATGTATATCTGTTGGAAACCAGCGTTATAGGGACTGGCTATATATAACCCATGATGAGTTGGAGACATTTTTGACTTCACTTTCTTAATTAGACGGCAACCGTGTTTACTTTTGTATGTATCTCGACTGTGTAACACTGTACCTGATTGTAGTTGTCACATATAGAGATTAATAAAATTTTCTTTCTTTCTATGTGTCTGTATTCTCATTGTAGTCTCCCTGTGGCTTCGTAGCCACAAAACGGTTGAAATGATTTGAAAAGTTTTTTTATTTTTGTAAGCAAGTATTTCCAAAGTGGTTCTTAGTACTGATTGGTAGAAATCAGTTCAGCTGTTTTGACGATATTTAGCTTTTAACATTGTCAGTTTATTTATCTGAGTTTTTAACACAGTTACATCTGGATGAAGTTTTCATTTCAAGAGACACGCGGCGGTTCTCAAAATTTTTGAGTTTATAGTTACGTTCTAAATAGACAAGAATCTTTAAATTCGTGATTTTGTGTTAATTTTAATTATCTGCATTGCTAATTACCTCTATACACTAGGGAAGACAATCCTACTAGCTGTAGGGTTGTCTTCCCGTCCTCTATCTTTCTTTTCATAAAGAAGGCAAGTGAACTGACTGCTAATTGGAAGCTTATGAAATGGATTTGTGAAAAAAGGTTATGATCATTTGCCACTACAGAACAGCTGCAAATGCCTTATAGGTCTTTGAGTTCTAATCGCTTTTCATAGCTTTGACCTTGGAAGTAGCTTGTTCTGTCACTTGCATGATTCCATAATATCATCTACAGGACATTCAATGCCGAATATGGGCCTTCCCCGTAAATTTCCATAACGACCAGTTGAAAGCAAGCTTCATTCAGAAACGTCCTGCGACCATAGACTAACTATGCGCCATAGACGACCTACGATACGTTTGCCGGTGCATTTCGACGGATTTAATTATACAATACAATACAAAAAGTTTTTATTTTCTCTCACAAAAATGTAGGTACAATATTTAACATTAGCTGCTTAAAATTATGGCATATATAAAATGGTTTTTGAGAGAGACTGGTGTCCGTACTAGGAAACCTGTGTGACGGATCACCAACCTCTCACCCTCTGGAGTGGCTCTCTTATTGTGAGACAGTATGGGTTCAAAAACAAAATTATTTCTGAACGGATTTCCTTGTAAAAATTTTGGTTTCATTAGACCCATAAAACCTTACGGAATAATCTCTAAATCCCGCTGTTACAAGTTCACAACTTTAATTTGCACAGTTGTCGTTTCAATCATAAAATAATTTCGTACCTACAAAGTTGTTGGAATAAATCCCGCCGCTATAATCCTGCTACGGATGTAGTTTGGACACACGCGGTTGCGGTTAGGGATTGTGCCTGAACGATGTTGGAGCACTGTGCGATTTTAGACAACGCTAAAGCGCTGTTGATACGACAGCTAATGAAGAGGTTTATTGGTTTAGTGTTGCAGATAAGGTACAAACAAGACATGTATTGCATTGGCCTTTAATTATCGAAGTTAACTACTATTAGAGAAATTTTAATACGAGTGCTACGTAGCTCTGCTTATGACACCTCATTGGAGGTAGTCCTGTAAAAACAAACAGTCACAAGTTTGATAGAAATTCACCACTTTATTTATTTATTTATTTACATAGAATCAACAGCATTATTACAAAAATTACACAGTACAGTAAACTAATACCAAACTTATGCAAATTAGTGATTCTTATTATGTTATAATCAATGGTTATCGTTATAATTGAGTGGGTAACGTTTTAATTATATTACAATAAAATTGCTACTTTTACATTATTATTATATAATTATCAATAAAAACAATCCTCAGTAATATAGGAATCGTTATGTCAATGAGTCTAAATTGCGTAGTATTACTTAAGTCAAACTAAATAAATTAAGTAATTTTAAGCCAAATAAAAATTTCAAAACTATAGATCTACGTAACAATTAACTAATAAATATATTATGCCAGAAATTGATTATTATGTTGATAACCTTTTTCTTAGAATTACGTGCAAAACGATATCTGAAAAAAAAGCGCTGGGGTTTTTATGAGGGGACGACACTTTTTCTAACAATGGGTTATATTGATGTGGTTGATTTCGCTTGTTTTAGGTGGAAGTTTATTGATGCATCAATATTTAATTGGTATATAAAATGCATTTTGGGTATGAATTTAAGGGAAATATTAACATCATCTTACACAAAAATGTTATATAATTTTATAGACTACCTGTTTGGTGTAGTGGTTAGGAACTCTGACCACTATACCAAATGGTCGCGGGTTCGAATCCCGCATATGTTTGTATGATGAATACAGACATGTCTTCCCGAGTTATGGATGTTTTTCATTTATACATGTATTTATTTACAAAAAAAAATGTATTCGTGTAGTTTATCAACCATCTGGTATCCACAACACAAGCCTAGATGCTTATTGTGGACCTAGATGGCGCTGTGTGCATGTGCAAAGATATTTATTTATTATTTATATTTTTGTTGACAGACAAATCAAAACTAATAATTGTTTTGTATCTTTTCAGGTAAGTTTCTACATTCGACTACATTTCACCTGGGATAGCAATGTAAATGAAATAAGATATGCTTGAAAAAATATCATAAGTGACTTCTTAAAACCGTATTATATATCCATTTAGAGATTTTTATTGTTGCAAATTCAACAGGTTCGCAACTGTCAACAATATTTGCATGGTAAGTTCGACATGACAAGCCAAACACAGAGTAGGTTAGACCTTATATAACGTGCAAACAGAGATTAGATTAAATTTATAGCAAATTTTTACAATGTTACATACAATTATGGAGTTTAAAATAAAAGTGATTGTCAAACATAAAACAATAACAATAAACATACATGTATGAAATTTGTAGAATTACAGTATTATCTAATATAATTATAATTTTAAAATATTGTGGAAACACATACAAAAACAACAATAGGTATGTCAACTCATTAGACACTAAGAATTGTCACCATTGTTACGTCTATGAGAAAAACATAAGAGCAATATAGCATTATACATAATAATATGTATATCAAAATTAAACAGTAAAGTACTAGAATTGCTGTTTAAAATTGTGCTTTTATTATGATTTACTATATCGATACCTGTGGGCTCAAAGGTCGTAAAGGACATTTGGTCAAAAATGAGTTTTATACACAGTTATATTCAGATTTAAATTCTCTATCGATCTATGTATTTCTTTTCACGAAATTCGCAAAAAAATTGCCTTTACGACCCTTCATATCTGAAATATTTATTCGGAACATCTAATTTCTTTACAGTAAGTCTAAATAGTCTAAAAAGTGAATTAAAATAATCTAATCTATTCAAAAATTTAACATAATTACCTAAACGATTTCCTAAAAATTTAAACTATAAAATATTTAACAAAAAACGCTTCGTTCTATTCAAATTTTTCTAAATCACACGTTAATTTAATAACCCGTGCTAAAATTAGAAAAAAATGGACCCCAAAGCCAGCCATTACTTACACAGCGGCTGAAATATTTGCAGAATATACGACGTAATAAAATGAGTTAACGCGAACAAAAATACATTTTAATTGGAAAATTATTACGAATGTGGTTGAAACAGTGAATTATTGCACAGTGGGACGAAAAAAAAACTAATTGCCGCCATAGGCCTTTTGTTGCCCGCTCACCGCGGCAGTGGGCCGTCGATGATTTAGTGCGCGATATTTTGGCCGCAAAAAAGCTGTCCGGGCCCACTGTGCGTTATTTTTCTCGACACGTATGTCGACCTGTCCTTTGTTATGGGGGCTTTTAATGTTTGAAGTTTTGTGTTTAATATTCTTTGTCTATCACAGTTGTCAGAAGAACGCACCAATGGGCATTGGTAGATTTATGTAACAACGAGATTGAGGTCAAGTACCAATCTGTTGTGCCTAAAAAAAAAATTAGAACGGCAGGTTCAACACGGAGTGTGCGCTTAACCCGCCAACTAAAGCGCCTTTCTAAGGCACAACTGCGTTTGATCACGGGTACACTAACAGGTCACGGCCATTACAATAAACATCTGTTAAGTTCTGCCAGTATTTAAATATAAATGACCTTCTGTGTCAGTATCAGTCTGGCTATCGACCGGGTCACAGCACGGTCACCGTACTCATTAAAGCTACTGATGACATCCGTCGTGGTATGGACAGTCAGCTATTAACTATCGTAGCGTTACTGGATTTCAGTAAAGCTTTCAATACCGTCGATTTTGACATCCTTCTTGCGATTTTGGGCTCACTTGGTTTATCCGCAGCAGTGATCGAATGGTTTCGTTAGCTACCTCTGTAGTCGCCAGCAGCGTATTCGAATAGATGATAGAAAATCAGATTTTTGTGATAATTACAGCTGGTGTGCCGCAAGGTGGTGTGTTATGTCCTCTACTCTTTTCCATTTTCATCAATTCCATAACGTGTCCCCTATCTTCCTATTTCCTCCTTTACGTCGATGATCTTCAAATATATTGTCACGCTCCTGCGGATTATCTTTATAAGGTAGTCGCCCAGATAAATAACGACTTGGCAGTGATCAGCCGATGGAGTGAATCCTATGGTCTCAGTGTTAACCCTAGCAAGTCGCAAGTTATTATCATGGGAGGACCGAAGCGGTTGGCACGCATTAATCCCAGCAGCGTACCGGCAGTTACTTTTAATGGAGTTGTCCTGCCCTTCAGTGAAAAAGTTAAAAATCTTGGAGTTGAAAAAAAATTGATAAGACTCTTTCCTGGGCTGCTCATGTAGAATGTCTGAGTCGCAAGTACTTTGGCGCACTTGGCTGTATTTAATGTATTTATGTAATTATGATTATATATTACTATTGTAATATATTATATTTGTGTGATATATTTATTATTACAGGGATTGACATGTGTGTATTTTGTTTGTAATTTTGCTTTACGCTACACTGCAGAGTTGTGTATATTATGTATCAAGCTCCTTTGACACGGTTATTTGGAAGAGATCTCTACAAGCGATAAGACCGCCTTTGTACACCTGTTAATAATTTTTCATTGTGTATAAGTTTAAGTTGTGTGCAATAAAGAATTTTTCTTCTTCTTCTGTTCAATATATTATGTGTCACAGACCGCCCCCTGTACAGAGCGTTCATGGAGGCGTGAATCAGCTGCCACATCGGGCCACCCATCTAGGAGGATCAAAGGCACTGCCCGAAGTCTGTAAAAACATCCCAAGGTTGCCCAAGGTGGCAGTATTAAGTATTCCAATACTAAAATAGGCGCACTTAGTCGTAGAGGCGGAAATTAGCCCGCCAACGAAAACGAATACCTATACCTACCTACTCTATTGTGACCATGATGATATGTACATTTTGGGGCATTATGACGTTCATATAATTTTTACCACATAGTCGGTCCATATGGACATTTTGACCCCTACACATTCCAACCGTTGAACATTTTTTCACGTTGACTACCCATTCCCGGAATGCTTATATCTACGAAATTATTGAGAGCAATTAAAAGCCAAATACTATTAGACATAGTCTTTACCTATTAAGTTAGTAAGGAAACAAATTACAAAGCTCTCATTGCTATGTTCAGAAGAACAGGAATAGCAAAATGCCTACCACGAGGCAAAACCTCGAACAAGGTTATGACCGCTTTTTAAATTGCTCAACCTAGAACCAAATTCCGGTCATTTTAACTGACAGCACAGGTATGTTCAGTGAATCTTATTTACTAAGAACAATGTCCTTCAAAACCAACACAGCGTTGCTAACAATTCAATTAACTTCTTAGTTAAAATTCCAGATTATGTACCGTTTCCAATTATGCGGTAAGAATGCCCGTCTGTTGGGGCAAAGCGGTTGGAACGCTTCTTCGAGTTTTAACTAAGTTAACGGTATTCACCGTTTTCTTGGGTATAAATAAACAACTGGATAGTTATTTTAGGTTGTTAAATATTTATTTGATTGGTAAAACAAAATGAGAGGTCGTATACTCATATACAATGTGTAATCTTAAAAAAACGAACGGCCATATCAAGCTATCATCAATTCATGAGAATGACTGAGTTATTTCTGATGTAACAAACATAAAAAAGATACAACCGAATTGATAACCTCATCCTTTTTTAAAATCGGTTAAAATGTGGAACACAATGTGTTGTAGTTAGTATCGATTATTGCTACTGATTTTTTTTTATGATTTACTTGATTCGCGTTTGACCACAATCTCACCTGATGGAAAGTAATGATGTGGTCGAAGATAGAGCACGCGATCCCAGTAAATGCCTATTCACTCTTGAAGATCCCAAGGTTGTGCGATTCAGGAAATTAGTGTTGTGCCAGATATAGATATAAAATAAATTGTGTTGCAATTTTTTTTAAACTGGTCAGTATAGTATAGCTACGTAGATGGCTAAAAAGTGCATCAGGTCGATTAAAATCATTAACCGGCTTCTACATTTCTGCTTGATGTACGCTTTTTGTTACACTTGTATTGTATTAACAGCATACATACATACATACATAATGTCACGCCTGTTTCCCGTAGCGGTAGGCAGAGACCACAGACTTCCACTTGCTACGATCCTGACACACCTGAAACACCTTTTAAAAGTAATATATTCCTGAAATATACAATGTGTCCCGGAGAGAAGTGACCAGCGGGCGTAGTTTGAAAATTTATACAAAATTATCGATAAATCATTTAAATTTAGAGACCTAACTGCTTTTGTTTTTTAAAAATTGTTAATCCTTTTTTTTTTAATAGACATGTCTGACCTTCTGCACTATTTTAGTCATAATTTCTTTGTTTTTACGTCTTTCCCAATTCTTTTTTTTTTAATTCAGTGCTGTTATTATTATTCATCAAATTAAGTTATGAAAATTATCCCAAAACAAATAAATAATTTATTAAAAAAGAAATAAACTTAAAATTCGACCAACAAAACTGTATTTCTTTAAGTTTAAAAATAAAAAAACGAAAAATGTCCCTATAACATCATGTTTTTTTTTAAATTATTATGATACTACATGATATTCTCTAAAATATCCTCGAACAATGTTTTTAGTTATTTCAAATAAATGTGAACGTACGAGACATTGAAATTGACCTTTTATGCTCCAGTAACTAGATAGAGATAAGTTTAAAAAAATGAAAGTAATGTTTTAAGCAGTTTATTTGCACATTTAAGTGTTTTGTTATTACAATGAATCATTTTGATTTTAACATGATAGTTTAATAATAAATAAAAGATACTTAATTTGTTAAAATGGTTGTTTATTAAGAAAAATCAGGTAATTAATTAATTATGTTTTCAAAATGACCGCCGTCAGCGGTTATGCAGGCCAGGGCCCTAAATGACATCCTTAGTGTAGTTCGCCTTATTTCTGCATGATTCTGCGCTATTTCTGCGGCAGCAGCATCGATTCTCTGTTTCAGCTGGTCTCTTGAAATTATTGGCACAGCATAAACTTTTTGCTTCATGTAGCCCCAGAAATAATAATCAAGAGGCGTCAAGTCTGGTGACCTCGGGGGCCATGCTACTGGACCGCCTCTGCCAATCCATCTTGGATAATTTTCATTGATGAATTCACGTACCGATTGTGCATAATGTGCCGGGGCTCCATCTAATTGAAAGTACATGTGACGTCTCGTCAGCAAAGGGACGTCCTCTAATAATTGTGGGAGATCATTGCCTAAAAAATTCAGCATGACCTCTTGCGTAAGTCTTCTTGGCAATTCAAATGGGCCAATAATTAAATCGTCAATAATTCCAGCCCACATGTTTACAGAAAACTCGTATTGAAACGAGGTCTCCCTCACTGCATATGGATTTTCAGCGGCCCATATGTGCAAATTTCGGTGGTTGGTTATTCCGGCCCTGGTGAAAGTAGCCTCGTCGGTCCATAAAACGCGCTTTATAAAGTCAGGATTAAGCCTGTGTTGACGTAATATCCATGTACAAAATACCAACCTCGGTATACTGTCACCATCTCTTAAGTTTTGAGCGCGTCGATAATGGTAGGGGTGAAGTCCCTCTTTCTTCAATACGCGCCAGACGCGCATTCTTGTTATCCCCAGCCTGATAGTAATTCTGCGAATGCTTATCGTTGGATCAGCTGTTACTAAACGTAACACCTGCTCGTCGATGTCCATACGAACAGCAGGAGCAGGTTGTACGGGTTCATTTCGTCTGCGACGTAAACCCATTTCACTCATTTGGCGATGTACTGCGATAAACGAGCGATATCCAAGTACGACCCGGTTGGGATATCGTTTTCTGTACTCCGCAACGGCAGCTCGTGCGTTCCCGTCACAAAAACCATACACAAAATGCATATCAGCCACATGAGAAGGTTGTAAATTTGCAAGTCTAGACATTTTAAAAGAAAGTCACAAATTGAAACAGTAGTCCTCGAAACTCGGAAGCGCACCAATTGAATTCAAAGACGTAGCGTCACGGACACAAGGAACGATCGACTAACTAATAATAAGCAAATTGGAGCCGGTCTGAGAAAGGTGGCGGGGGGCGGGAGGACAGGAGCTATACGATAACAGCTAGTAATTTTTTACCTGCTCTATCCTTATTTGAAGGTCACAATTCAACACATTGTACTTTGGCACACGTTTGAAATTGATAGAAACATTGTTCTAGGATATTTTAGAGAATATCATGTAGTATCATAATAATTAAAAAAAAACATGATGTTACAGGGACATTTTTCGTTTTTTTAATTTTAAACTTAAAAAAATACAGTTTTGTTGGTCGAATTTTAAGTTTATTTCTTTTTTAATAAATTATTTATTTGTTTTGGGATAATTTTCATAACCTAATTTGATTAATAATAATAACAGCACTGAATTAAAAAAAAAAGAATTGGGAAAGACGTAAAAACAAAGAAATTATGACTAAAATAGTGCAGGAGGTCATACATGTCTATTAAAAAAAAAGGATTAACAATTTTTAAAAAACAAAAGCAGTTAGGTCTCTAAATTTAAATGATTTATCGATAATTTTGTATAAATTTTCAAACTACGCCCGCTGGTCACTTCTCTCCGGGACACATTGTATATCAATAACCTAAACGACCAAACGCATAGCTTAAGAACACCACTAATGAGTGTCCAACACACTCTCCAACACACTCTTGGTCGATATTTAATTAAAAAGAAAATAATATGTCACATGTACTGGGTGTAAACGAGCGGTTCGCGCGATTTACAAACTGGGCCCCAGAGTGTCTCTTAGGAATAAATTTAAAGAAATTAATATATTAACATTAGCATCGCAATATATTTACGAAAACTTAATGTATGTAAGAAAAAATATAGAATCGTTTAAGAAAAATTGTGATATACATAATGTTAATACCAGATATAAAAATAAACTTGCTGTTCATGCCAGCCGTTTACACAAAGTCACTAAGTCATTTAAGGGGCAATGTATACGCTTTTATAATAACGTTCCAGTGGACATTCAAAATTTACCTTTAAATAAATTCAAAACCATCATAAAACAGACATTATTTACCAAAGGCTATTATAAAATTTCTGACTATCTGGATGATAAGCAAGCATGGACATAGACCGCTCGGCGATATTCAGCCTAATTATACAATATAATATAATTGTAACCCAAACTTATTTAAAAGAGCAACCCTTGAGTTTCTTGCTCGTTCTTCTCTGGGGAATCTGCTTTGCGAATGAGCAATATTGTCAATAATTTTAATATTAAGATAAAAAATGTGACGTTTTCAAGTGATAATCTTTATCCTACGAAATAAATAATTTTTGACTTTGACTTTGACTTTAAGAAAACTGCTTCCAAAATTTCATGGTGTGAAAGTGTCCATGAATAAGTTTTACGGATCTGAAATATACAAAAAAAATAATTTCGGGTTCCAGCCCTCCAATATGAATAGAACAGCTAAATATAATGTAGATTTCCGATTTGATTGTATAGTAAAAGTTTGTCATATTGATAAGCGTACTTTCATTGTCATCATCACAGGTCGTCCATAGTTGAACATAGGCCTTCCCCATAGAATTTCAGAGTGAGTTATTAGGTCGTCTGTTCACCATGCGCTGTACACTGCGCTTGTTGATGGCATCCACTCGAGAATACCAGCCGTAAGTTCTACGAGCTATGTGGTCTGATAATTGCCACTTTAACTCTATCTCATATCTATCAGGGCTATCTCAGTGACTTTCGTTCGCCTACGGATTTCTTCATTCCTGATTGGATCACGTAGTAAAAGATCATCGCCCTCTTTATAGCTCGTTGCGTGAGTTTGAGCTTTCTTATGAAGCCCATAGTGAGAGACCATGTTTCAGTGCAATAAATCATCACTTATCACACATTAATTAAAGTCTTTTTCACAGTCACATTAATTTATAGACGACCGATTGGTGTAGTGGATAGTGACCCTATCAGCGAAACCAACGGTTGCGGGTTCGAATCCCGCGACGGGAAATGTTTGTGTGATGAATATGAACATTTATTCCTGAGTCATGGATATGTTTATATAAATATTTATGTATGTTTATCCGTTATCTAATATCCATAGTATAAGCTTTGCTTAGTTTGGGACTAGATGATTGGTGTAAGTGTCGGAAATATTATTTATTTATTTATTTATCTTTCGTCTTCAAGCGCTGAGCTATTTTGGACGAGAAGACGTTGCGCAGTTTCCCCAAGCGTACTTTCACCACCTGAAATTTACGGAAGCGGTTTTCTTCCACCCTGTATATATGACGCAAAATTGCAGCGGAGTATGGTGTGACCAAAAGTATACAGTCAACTTTTAATGAGGCGTAATAATGCAAAAGTGGAGGTAATATTTAGAAGCGAAGTTTTACTCGAGTTTTAGTTAGGCGAGTCATGGATATTATTCGGAACTGAAAACTTGCTTGATAATAAGGTGGTATGTTTTTCGAGTGTATGAATGTATGTAGATTTCTATGTTACCTCTGTGTAGCCTAAGTTTTAGTTTTAAAGTGTCATTGGATCTATTTTATGATTAAAAATCCAACATGATGCCCGCAAAATACAAAATATGCTATTGGATTTATTGATTTCAAAACTCATACTTTTATTACGTTTAATATATAAATAACTTTCTTTTTCCTCAGGTAAGTATGAGCAACTTTAGTAAAAAAAAACCAAAAAACCACATTTTTTTTAATGCACCACGGTTTCGTACTTGACCTCAATCACACCTGATGTTAAGTGAAGATGAGGTCGAAGGTGGAAGAGTACTGACCCGGAAACCCCAACACATTTGGGGGACTGGCTATCTTATCTCTGACAATTAATTACTTTAATTAATTAATTAATCAATTAGAATATTTTTACAGCATATTACGTGGGCTATATCCTATGACATTCCAGGGATCAAGCCGAATCTAACGACACAATGCCCTTTAAAATTTGTCAAAGCCTTAGTTTAGTCTAAACACAGGAGGTCGGCAACGCATCTGTGACCCTTTTGGTGTTGCGCGGGGGCATGGGCGGCGGTGATTGCTTTCGGTCAGGTGACCCGCATGCTCGTTTGCCGACCTCTCATAAAAAAAAAATGTAGCATAGAAATCTAAATACATACACAATAAATCTTGCATAACTATTTAAAAACTAAAAAATATGACAGCATATTTTGTATTTTGCGGGCGCTACATTGCATTTTTTACCACAAAATATATCCTATAATACACCAGAAATCGAAACGAATCCAACGACACCTTTTCTTCAAAATCGGTCAAGCTTTTTTATTAAAAGTAATTTAAATCTCCACAGACACATGGTCCGCGCTCTTGTTTACAAAAATATAATTTATAAATTAACTTGTTTCTTTTTACATTTCATACTCTAAAGACTACGACAATGCTTACATCTAAAACAGTGAGTTCTTGTTCTTTATGTATATATATTATATATCTTCCCTTTGTCATATTCTTATTATTATTATTTTTTTTTTAAATAATAGCCGTCTAGGTTACAGAAGGTGACATAGAATTTTAAGGCCAGGCCAGTTTACGATATCTGACTAAATGATGAATCTTTGAGCTTCCAATGTGAAGAAAGGTTGTTGAATTCTACTACACAAAAATTATTATAGAATGAATTCACACTTAGGCTTGAGAACAGTTAAAAAGGGACAGCTTTATGTAAGTTGTTGTATAGCGGCATCTCTTTCTAACTATGCTCAAGTCGCGCTACGCGTAAACAATATTCTGAAATACCGGCCTAAATCAAAAAACAGGATACTCCTTCCTTGGGCAGGGGTATCTTTTTAAAAAGGTAAAAACCTTTTTTTTATGCACAACGGGTTTGTACTTGACCCCAAATCACACCTGATGTTAAGTGAAAATGAGGTTGAAGGTGGAAGCGTATTGACCCGGAAACCCCAACACATTTGGATGACTTGCTATCTTATCTCTGACAACCGGTACACGACAATGCTATTAATATTGCTGCTTGGCGGCAGATTTAGTCAAGATGGTGGTAGCTAGTCAGGCGGACATTTAAAATGTCCTACCACCAACCAAACCGAGTACTAAATATGTACCCCGCTGGGGATCGAACCCGCGACCTACGAAACGTACCTTGAGCCACGGAGGCGATTAGACTACTCCACAAGGTGTAATATAACGTTCAAGTTTTTTTCCCCAAAAAAGGGGGTTCGCACAAAAAACGGACGGCAACCAGGAGGGTTCCGTTTTACTCTTTTTGCCCGTCCTTTTTGCTTCAGTCCCATCCGTCCCAACCCTTTTTATTCCCGTGACATTTGAAATGTGACTACCCGGGTCCCGGGGGTAGAACTGTCCCCGTCCGAACTTTATGAAATACCAACTCATTTGATGTGATTAAGTAATTAATTTGGATTTAAACTTCGAGAGTGATTTTGGCGAAGTTAAAAATGGGTACGGTTATTTTTTTTAACGGAATTTCGTTGCGAATTTTTTGCGTAATTGAAAAGTTGAATTTTTCGTACGGAACTTTTGAATCTTGCTCCAAAATTGAACTTTTTAACCACCAATGAAAAACGATAGGTGTTTACTGTATGTTTGATGGCGTTGTGTGTGTGTGTGTGTGTATCCAGTCTTTGTCCAGACGTCTCTAAGTAATGCGTGGTCCGTTTTGAGTGCGGTTTTTATATTAAAGACTAAACAAGAGGTCAGGTTCTTAGTCATGAATCATATCGAAAATATTTATCTTGTAATATTTTTTTGTTGTATAACGATATAGTCTTTCGAGGGTTTACTAAATTCTTGTATTCATATACGTCTACTTATTATTTAGTTACTATAAATAAGTTTATATACACGACCTGTTTAGTTAGAAACTCTGACTGCTATACCAAAAGGTCGTGGGTTCTAATCCCGCACGGGCATATGTTTGTATGATGAATACCAGTGTCGTGCCCAGCGTTTTGTCACAGGGTAGGCAGAATGAATAAATACGATCACAAAATAATAGCTTGCATAGGATAGGCAATGCCTTTCTGCCTGTACTGCACTGATGAATACAGACATGTGTTGCCAAGATATGGATGTTTTTCATTTTTTTTTTTTTTTTAATATGAGAGGGCGGCAAACGAGCATGCGGGTCACCTGATGGAAAGCAATCACCGCCGCCCATGGGCACCCGCAACACCAAAAGGGTCACAGATGCGTTGCCGGCCGGCTTTATGTATTTATTTAGAAAAAAATGTGTAGTTTATCAACCATCTTGTATTCATAATACAAGCCTAGTTGCTTAGTGTGGGCTGTCTATATATATCTAAGGATATTTATTATTATTCATTTGATTATTTATTTATAGTTTGAGACTAGATATCCGCCTTCATTGCTCAATTTCAACTATAACTTACAAAACGGAGGGTAGGAGTTTGGTACTCGGTTTACATCATGTCAATACAAATCTTGAGGCTGTATCAACCGAGATGCGTCTTAAGTAGTTTACGCTATCTTCAGCTCCGTGCTAATTTATAAACCAATCTTGAGGTTTACTGAGCTAAGATCACTTCTTAAGTATACGCCTCAGCGGCGAATGAATGATAGTCTTGAGTTTCGTTTATTAATACGCGCACCTCTCAAGTGAGTAATGCTTGAGTGTGCACGTGCTTGTCAGGTCTCAAGTTAGGTTTATTAATTAACACGTGTGCTTCTACCTCCGGTACATATTTCAGGTTAACCTCAATTGAGACTACAGCCAGTCAATACAGGGTGAAATTTAATTCATATAATTCCTTTTCACTGTTGTCACCACTCTTGATTACGAACAACTGTCCACTAGGAACGATAACCGAATACGATCAAAAAAAAACTTTGATCACCCATACAAAGTAAACCATACAGAAACCACCTTTAGTATGGCAGTCCAACAATTTTCGGCTTAATACGGCTATGGTTGCTAGTGGAAAGTTGTTCGTAATCAGGAGTGAATCACCAACCGAAAGTTGTTGGACTTCAATACTAAACGTAGTTTCAGAATGGTTTACTTAATATATGGGGAATCGAAATTTTTTTGATCGAATACGACTATGGTTCCTTTGGCAAGGTGTTTCGTAATCATAAGTGGCGTCACCAGTTAATGGGATTTACACAAATTCAAATAAATTCACCTTGTATAAAAAAAAATTTGTTCCAAAAACAACAAACAGCTTTTCTAACTTGATAAAATCCACACAAAATCAAACTACACCACATCAAAGATACAATCGCCCCAAAAATTTGCATGCTCATTTAATTATGGTCAACAATGACCACAAAGAACCAGGAAAATAATTCGATAATCGCGTGATTCGATTACAGGCCAGTGACGTCACGGTACAGTCTGCTACGAACTTTAACTACGAAATTTAACCTTTATTTTATGCACAACGGGTTACTATGTGACCTCTAACACCTGATGTAAAGTGAAGATGAGGCCGTAGATGATAGCGTACCGGAAACCTCATCTTATTTGGGAGACTGGCTATGTTTTCTTTGACAACCGGAATACAACAATGCTATTAACATTGCTGAATTATGATTTTGAAAAAATTGTATATCTTTATGAATTTAAAACGCCCTACCACCAACCAAACCGAGTACTAAATATGTACTCTGCTGGGGATCGCAACCGCGATCATCGATTCGTAAATCTATGTTGTTCACATTGAGCCACGGAGGTGGTAAAAAAATCTGCTTTAAACAAATAAAAACCATCATGGAAAAACAATCACATATAATAAAGTCTAAAATTCTACCTTCACCTTCACCTTAGGGCACATCGTCACTTGCCATCAGGTAAGATTGTGGTCAACCGCGTATCCAGTTAATCATAAAGTAGAACAGCAGAAATAACGAAAATTTAAATTTTATACAACGCCCGTGAAACAGTATTTATAACATCCAAATAAACCAATGTGTCAAAAATTAAATATCTTTGGAACATTTTAAACAATTTACATCGAAAATGACTAAAAATTTTCTCACATCCACTAACTTTCGAAAATAAAAACCGTTTACGAATCGGTTCAGCCTTTTTGGCTCTGCAATACCATAGACAGACACAAACATAGGCGTGAAACCTCTTGTTGCTTCGAGATTAGAAATGGGAACGAAGAGAAAATAGTAGTCGTTTAAGAACATTTCAACCGCCTCCGTGGCTCAATGTAAACAACATTGGGTTTACGATTCGGAGGTCGCGGGTTCGATCCCCAGCGGGGTATATATTTAAGTACTCGGTTTGGTTGGTGGTAGGGCATTTTAAATGTCCGCCTGGCTAGCTACCACCATCTTATCTAAATCTGCCGCCAAGCAGCAATGTTAATAGCATTGTTGTGTTCCAGTTGTCAGAGATAAGATAGCCAGTCCCCTAAATATGTTGGGGTTTCCGGGTCAGTACGCTTCTACCTTCGATCTCATCTTCACTTAACATCAGGTGTGATTGAGGTCGAGTACGAACCCGTCGTGTATAAAAAAAGTATAATGCCACACCTGTTTCCCGTAGAGGTAGGCAGCGACCACAGACTTCCATTTGCTACGATCTTTATATACCTCTTTTGCTTCATTCACTCTCATAAGGTTGGTTTAGGGTACTCTTGACATGACCTTTCTTTAAGACGCTTTGATCATGGAACATTCGCCGTGTTCTTCCCCGTATTACTACATCGACATTACTAGATTACCATCCATATTCGCTTCGTATATCTCTTTCATAAGTCTTTTTTCATTCATCCTCTCGTCTTCCATTCCATCCATTGATATTCATATTCATCACTCTCTTAGTAACATGCGTTTCATCCCTCTTCACAAAATTTCCAAAGTCAAACGATTTCCTTCCAACTTTACTCCCACGGCTGCCATTTTTAAACTCCATTTACATACTCATTCCTTATTTTATCCATCCTCGTCACTCCACTCATCCATCTCAACATTCTCATCTCCGCTGCATGCATGTACCTTTAAACATTTGACGTTTCTTGCTTGATTGGTTTATAAGTATAATGTTTTGTTCATATTTGTGTATCATCTTACCAGACAAGTGTGAATTGTAGATGAACATGGCAATATCTTCGTATGAGCATGCAATTCTCAAAACAACAGACAGTCATCTGGGATCTTACTGGGATCATGGGATGGAGGACTTCTTTGTCGATTTTGTTGCTAGCTGTACAATTAGTCCCTAATAGCGTCACATTGAACTACAATAGGGGTGCCTAGGATTTGATTACGTTTTAAGGGTGGATTTTGTTGATGGGCATAATTATGGCATTCTCTTGTAGTACTCGTTCTATTTAATTAGATACGATTCTTTGAAGGGGTAACTCTACGTAAAAATTATAAATGCGAAAGTTTGGATGTTTGTTGTTGTCACGGCGAAACAGATGAACGGATTTGGATGAAACTCTGTATAATATGTAAAATATACCCTCGATTAAGACAGGATTTTTATCCCGATTAAGTGAGTAGTTCTCTCGGTATAAAATTTATTCCTCACATGCGAAGCCACGGTAACTATAAAAACAAGGTCGCACCATAAGGATTTCTTTTTATAATTTTGGTATGGAACACTAAAATGATTCTATATATAAGATTTTTACCCGACTGCCTCAAAGGGAGAGTACTGGTTTTCGCGTGTACGTATGTATGTAAAATTCATTCTTTCGACGACCGATTGGTGTAGTGGACAGTGACCCTGTCAGCAAAACCAACGGTTGCGGGTTCGAATCCCGCGACGGGTAAATGTTTGTGTGATGAATATGGACCTTTATTCCTGAGTCATGGGTGATTATATAAATATTTATGTATGTTTATCCGTTATCTAGTATCCATAGTACAAGCTTTGCTTAGTTTGGGACTAAATGATTGGTGTAAGTGTCCGCAATATTTATTATTTATTATTTTATTCTTTAACTTAGTACAAAGAGGAGGAGGTTCTCAATTCAGCCCTTACGTACGTACACCGATATCATCGAGATCTGGCTATTGATTGGCATAATTCTTTTTGTAATTCAAAGGGGATGCCGTCAAAATTGCTCCCATTCACGGGTTCAGTAGTTCTTTTGTAATCATGGTAAGCAGCTGAATAGCATTACATATTTAGACGATTGTGTAGTTTTTGCACAGGGAACCTAAATTCAGTTTGGATTTGTATGGAAAAAGTACTGAGAAAGTGATTACCAATAAATATGACAAATCGAAGATGATGAGGTCGAACGCCATCGCACAAAAACGATCAGGGAGATTGACAAGCATGCTAAAATACTAAAAGAAAACAACCTTTTGTGTTCTTAAAATATAGCACCTCTGTAGTATGTAACTGGAAATATAGTGTACATTCTTAACGCTTTGAAACCATTCAGCGTTCGTTTACTAGACACTTAATATATGTGTCCTCTGGAGTGTCACACAGGGCACCGTATAATGTACGATTGGACTTTTTAAAAATGGACTCACTACGCAATCGCCTTCTACTTGATATGGTATTTCTATATCAAATTCTTAATGGTAATATTGACTGTGATCATGTACAAAATAAAATAAAATTATCGATTATTTACAATTTTCCCAGAACTCCCATTACTAGACTACTGCATATCCCCACATCTAGAACAAATGTTCTACGTCATTCTCCAATCCCGAAACTGTGTGGTGAATTTAACCATTTGAATAGTGAGATCCCACAGACTGATATCTTTCACTATTCATAGAAGAATTTCTCAATGTTTGCGGAAGCAACATTTATAGATCGTTGTGCTGTTTTCAATTAAATTTATTTAGTTTTTTGTAATCGTTACTAGACTTGTAATAACTTAAATTATGTTTAGAGCTGTGTATTAGTAGAGTGTTGTACATGTTTAATATTGGCACATATATCAGACCTGTTTATACTTGAACCTGTTGGTTATTGTGAGTTGTAATATGTGTGCTGTTAGTGTGTCTTATTAAATAAAAAAATAGCATCCGACGACAGAGTAAAGTTACATCAAAGGAACGTCTAATATGTTCGTAAATGCTACTGTAATTTATATTCCTAACTTACCTTTCGTTCAGTAGGAACCAATCACGCGTACAAGCCTCCGCGATTGTGGCAATCAATGAGGATTGCATCCAATTTATACCGTAACCCCCTACATCTGCCGTGTTACGGTGCGGACTCATATCTCAGAGCGGCACAATGCGGCAATCAGATTGCTCAGCCAATTTGTGGTCGTTGCTTACTATTGGAGGGTTTGCATTGCTACAGTTTACTAAGAACAAGCATGTTTTCGATATGCTTGTTTGTAAAACAGAACTTTCCTTAAAAAGAAATTGTGAGTGAGTGAGTGAGTGTGCGTTGGAATTACACAATCTTATTCCACCATCGCCATTCCATCTTCGGACTACTAGGCGTGGGGAGGGATTCCACCAGTATGTAGTTAACATACCGAACATTCGCACTAAGCGGTTCGATTCTTCATTCATAATGCGAACAGCCAAGGCATGGAACTCCCTTCCGGCGTCAGTCTTTCCTGAATCCTACAACCTTGGGGTCTTCAAGAGCAGGGTGAATAGGCATCTACTTAGATCGCGTGCTTCATCTTCGGCCACATCATCACTTCCCATCAGGTGAGATTGTGGTAAAATGCGTATCCAGTTAACCTTAAAAAAAAAAAAAAAAAAAATCATACATGCACATTTCCAGGTACCCTGAGCACGTGGCCACTGTCCCGCACACTATGACGTGTTTGCTATAAATAGTTACAACATGGCCATAAAACTATTGAACTTCCTGCCTGATGGAGTGCTTAAGAATATGTCTCTGCCAAAATTTAAAAAGGAGCTTTACAATATTTTGGATTATTTTCGGCTATTATAGTTTACTATTACTTTCTGACTAGTGTTCCTCGCTGTACCTGTTTCATCATAATCATCAGCCCGTAAACATCCCAATGCAGGGGTATAAGGCCTTCCTTCGTATATGAGGGAGTATGGGCCGTAGGCCACCATGCTGTCCCATTGCGGATTGGGGGCTTCACATGCCTTTGAATTTTTAGTTCTCAGGCATGCGGGTTTCCTCACGATATTTTCTTTCACCGTTTTGTGCCCGTTTAATTTAATTATATTTTTTGACAGTTCGATTTAGACATTGTACCTAAACTTAAATATCTTGACATTTGTATTTCACTTTCATTGTAATGACATTTTAATGTAAGAATATCCTTTTAACAATACATACAAATACACTTTATTGCACAACAGAAAAGAAAATACAGTTTAAGAAAAGTGGTAAGAATGGAATGTACAATTTGGCGACCTTATTACTAAAAGCGATCTCTTCCAGGCAACCTTTTAACCCAAGACGTCTGATTCCCACTTTGCCAGATTCTCACTTGCTAGATTCCGACGATACCAGAATCCCACTATGCCAGTATCCTATATTACTAGATACCTATGTTATCAGATTGCCACAGTGCCATATAGCAGTGACGTGCACTGCTTTTTATCACAGGGTAAGCAGAATCATAAAATTTGATAATAAATAAAAAATACAACTATAGAATAATAACTTACTCTTATAGCAATAAAAATAATAATGTAAATAATAAAAAGTTTTTATTTCTTTTTAAAAATTTGCTTACAGGTAGTAAACTGGTAACAGGTAGCAATGCTCGCAACTGTTTAGAATATTTGCATTTCGGGGAGTGTGCGTTGGAATTACATAACCTTATTCCACCGTCACCCTTCCATCTTCGGACCACAAGGCGTGGGGAGGGATTCCACCCGTATATAGTTAATATACCGAACATTCTCACTAAGAAGTTCGATTTTTCATTCATCATCCGAACAGCCAAGGCATGGAACTCCCTTCCGGAGTCAGTCTTTCCTGAATCTTACAACCTTGGGATCTTTAAGAGCAGAGTGAATGGGCATTTACCACATTCGACCACATCGTCACTTTCCATCATGTGAGATTGTGGTCAAACGCGAATCCAGTCAATCATAAAAAAAAATATTTCTGTTCACATCAGTATGAATCAGCTGTCTTGACAATGGATTTCGAGGAAAGCTTACAATTTGCTAGAGTAGGCACTGCCTCTCCCCGTTTCAAACTAATACATATTCTGTATCTCTATATGTGAATCAGAGTTTAAAATTGTGAAACATGCAGAGTGTGCACAATGGCGTAACTGATCCCATATAAGAGCGAGATCTTAAATGAATCAAGTTGCAATTGAATCTGGTCAGTGGAGCTTGTTGCAGGGCACAGGGATTCAATGTTATCTTAATTTGGTGGCTGGGTACAATGCGACAATCAGCATGTGGTAGCAATTTGTGAGCATTGCTTACATGGAGACCACGCAATTGCTTTGTGGTTGATTAGTTTATAGTTGGTGATCATTGGTTCAATTAATGTGACAATGAAGGAACACCTGCTTCTCTAAGCTTTGACCAAAGCTTATTATTATGACACTTAATTATTATGAAAGCTTAGGACAGATCTATGATTGACGACCAGTTTGGTGTAGTGGTTAGATACTCTGACTGATATACCAAAAAATCGCGGGTTCGAATCTCGCTAGGGACATATGTTTGTATGTGTTCCCGAGTTATGGATGTTTTATTTATATGTGTATTTATTTACAAAAAAAAATGTATTTGTGTAGTTTATCAACCATCCGGTATCCATAATACAAGCCTAGTAACTTAGTGTGGAACTAGATGGCGCTGTGTGTATGTGCAAAGATATTTATTTATTTATTTATGCATATACTGGTGTTTTCCTTTTTACATAGTAGTTCTCTGTATGTTTCAGGGACAGTATAGCGCTTTCAGTGGAGAGCCCCTCACGGAAGCCACACTGATCGTCATGCAAAGATAGCACTGCATCAAGCTGTCCATCTAGAACTTTGCAATTACCGTTGCTAGAGAAATCGGTCTGTGATTTAATTTATCAGAGTTATCACATTTGGTACAACGACTGTTTTCATTAGATTCCGTGGTAAATATGAGTGACGTAAGCAGAAGGTATAGAGCATAACCTGTGATGAGATGTCTAATGATGTGGATATTGAGAAGGAACGCAGGGCGCTGTGTGTGTTGTCAAACGTTTTACACGTGCAGTCTGTGGGTCAGCTACACTCAGCGGGCATACAGCGCGCTGCGCATCCAGTACAATAACGCGTTCAGGATGCTGTTTGGACTGCCACGACACTGTAGTGCGTCTAACATGTTAGCTGAGGCGCATACGGACTGTTTTTTTTTTTCAATTATAAATCGTGTTCGTGCCAGCACGAACGGCATCTTGAGCGTGTTAGCCCAGCGCTGAGACTCGCCGCTGTGGGCACAGTGTATGCGGCTGCATGCTGCTATTGTGGCAGAGCCTCGTCGTTTTTAGTGTTCTCTAGTCATAGTCCTACTAACACAACTTTCAATTAATTTTACTTGTAACTAACAGTTACGGATTTATTTGTCCGAAATAAAAATGGTTTGATTTGATTTTGATAACCAGTACCCTATATAGGTGTATGCCTGCGTGCTGCAGGTTCTTATGCTGAGCACGTTATGCCCAAGCGACTTGCCCCTCTTCATATTCCTAATGATGGGTGACCAATGATGACTACTAAAAATTAGAAATAACTAAAATTTAAATTTTAAAAGAACCCCGAGAAAACAATAAACCAACCCAACTGTATTAAAAGGTAAACAAACATCTTGGAAACGTATTAAACACATGGCTAAGAATATAACAAACACGGCTGAAAAATTTGTCCCCTCGTTTAGTCTTTCATATAAAAAAGAAACCGTATTCAAATCGACCCACCAACATAAATAATAATTAACAAATAAATATCCTTGGACATACACACAATGCCATCTAGTTCCACATTAAGCAACTATAGGCTTATGTTGTGGATACCAGTTGGTTGATATACTACATAAATATTATTTTTTTTGTAAATAAATACTTATTATAAATGAAACATCCATAACTCGGGTACACATGTCCGTATTCATCACACAAACACACGCTCAGAGTTTCTAACCACTACACCAAACAGGTCGTCGAACATACACTGAGGTACGTCCGGACAAAGGCTGGACATATACAAAGTCGTCAAACATTATCGACGTTAAAGAAAGAAACTCACCCATTACTGGTCAGATTTACAGAGTGTGACTAACGCCAAAATTCTGAAAACCATAACTTAAGTGTGTATCGTGTGACATACTCGTATATTCAATGCGAAAAGTGTACTTCGACCAGCTCCCCAAAATTATAAAATTGTATTAGTTATATACTTTATTTAAAAAAAAAGGACAACAATGATCCTGTGGGTTTCTTGCGCCGCTTCTTTTCCCACAGACGATTTCACTTTCCGAAGCGGTATTAGCTTGGATATACCGACTGACAGATAAATGCATTAAACCTTTCTTATTTCCAGTAGATTTAAATTGACATTTAACAAATGATATCATGTATCTTACGTTGAAATAAATGCTTGAAGTTTGAAACAATTTTCCTTGATAAAGTTATTCCTCGCAAGTGCGGGCGGAAACCATAATAATAATATTAAATAAATAATAAATAATTGTTTTCTTTAATAAATAAATAAATTAATAAATATTTCGGACACTTACACCAATCATCTAGTCCCAAACTAAGCAAAGCTTGTACTATGGACACTAGATAACGGATAAACATACATAAATATTTATATAAACATCCATGACTCAGGAATAAATGTTCATATTCATCACACAAACATTTACCCGTCGCGGGATTCGAACCCGCAACCTTTGGTTTCGCTGACAGTGTCACTATCCACTACACCAATAGGTCGTTTGTTCTACACCAATTAGTGTTCACTCCAAAACAAACACGTTATAAGCATCGTTTTTTTAAATCAACTTCAACACACAAGTCTGGTTACATTAGACTTTGTTCAATCACACAATTTTCACGCTTCAACCCTCATTGTGTACACTTCATTGTCATCAGAGAAGCCCATTCATTCCGATATTAACATTACAACAACACTCCATACGAAATCAAAGCCTAGCCTAACGAGCTATGGGTCTAAATTAGATTATCGAATGAAAGTGCTCAAATGCACGCTCGCGGCATCAAATTGACCAAAATATTACACGTTCCTCTACTCGTTCAACCAATTTTAAACTCCAATCAACTGGTATAAAGCTGACAGTTCATTGTTGGAGTAACTGCACTAACGCTGTTTGATCACGATTGGAGACGGCAGACTACAATTTCCCAGTTAAATTCTAAACGCAGCAAGCGCCGAAATTTGTTTAATGAATTTTGAACCGAAACGTTAAAGATTTAGAATAATGTTTCGTTTGTTACGGTGCGTATTGTAAAGCAGGGGTGGAAGACTTTGTGACGTATATTGTTCATACGATAGGATAATCGCGTCAAACGGTTAAGCTTCTAGTTATGACGTGTAGATTGTTTTGCAGACACTAAGCTTATTGCGTTGCATAACTTGCATAACCCTCTTAAGTAACAATAAGCAATTGCTTAACCTGTTGAATTTTGTGATAGTCACTGTTATACCATAATTTGTTTGAGTTTCTTGCTCATTTTTCTCAGCATTGCATCTCAGAGTACGTCATTGTACGACGACCTGTTTGGTGTAATGGTTAAAAATTCTGACTGCTATACCAAAAGGTCGCGAGTTCGAATCCCGCTAGGGGCATGTTTGTACGATGAATACAGACATGTGGTCCCGAGTTATGGATGTTTTTCATTTAAGTATTTATTTACAAAAAAAAATGTATTTGTGTAGTTTATCAACCATCTGGTATCCATAATACAAGCCTAGTTGCTTAGTGTGGAACTAGATGGCGCTGTGTGTATGTGCAAAGATATTTATTTATATTTATTTATTGTGGTATTTGTATTGCAAAAAGAGTTGAACCAAACCCTTTTCTTCCCAAGGGTGCGAAAGCGACGCGGGTTCGATCCCCAGCGGGGTACATGTTTAAGTACACGGTTTGGTGGGTGGTAGGGTTCAAGTTGTCAGAGATAAGATAGCCAGTCCCCCAAATGTATTGGGGTTTCCGGGTCAGTACGCTTCCACCTTCGACCTCATCTTCACTTGACATCAGGTGTGATTGAGGTCAAGTACGAACCCGTCGTGCATAAAAAAAAAAAAAACCAACTCATAACAGCCATGTCTTATTTATCTTATTTCTTCAGTTTGTAAGTCAGTCTCAGTCAAAACAAGTAATTCGTCGTATAGTACTTGGCGTATACAGAGTCTAGTCACGGTCAAGTCATTCTTCAGTAAAGTGGCAGAATGCTTTACAAAAGATTTAATTTACACTTCCCTTCACTTGTACACCATCACTAACGTTTGCTGCACAATATTCTGCCATTATTAAGCATCAAAAGTCAGAATGCACAAATTATAAGAATTATAAAAAAAAATGCTACTTCACTCGCCGAGTTCCCGCCAAAAAGCCCTTTTTTTTTTTTTTCGTTTTATCCTCTAGGAAAAGGCAAAGGGATCTAAGCCCATAACAGCCATGTCTTATTTTACTTATTTGTTCAGTTTATAAGTCCGTCTCAGTCAAGTCATTCTTCAGTAAAGTGGCAGAATCGTGGCGGGTCGATTTTGACCCGATGCTGGAACCCGAAAGCTTCCTTACGCACTTTAATTTACACTTCCCTTCACTTGTAGGTATACCATCACTAACTTTTGCTGCACAATATTCTGTCTTTATTAAGCTTCAAAAGTCAGAATGCACAAATTATAAGAATTATAAAGAAAATTGCAACTTCACTCGCCAACATCATGCCAAAAAGCCAGACTTGCATGTTTTAATGACAATAGGCTCGACGCCTGTCACGCGTGCATATCGGGATGTTTCGGATGGTGAATTCTTAGGTTAAACATTTATGTTTGGGATATCTCTGAACACCGCGTCTGCAATTACCGTCATATGATTGATACAAGGTCACCATGGCTTTCTCGACAGCGATATACTTGAATAATTCTTTGATTCCATAGGCTTCATGTCCCACTTGCGACTCTTTTTCACTCAAATTGCGCTAGTTGTGCGTGCTGTGACTATAACCTACTAAACTACCAATAGCTGTTTCGATGTGAAATATCGCCTGTAGTACAATATATACAATCTATTGGCTGATACAATGACTTTATGACGAGCTGTAAATTGGCTCTCCTGAACCCAGATCGTACGGCACTACCACACCATCGTGATATTGTGTCGAAAGCTGTCCGGTTATTTCCCGAAGGAAACAATTCTGATGTTTACTAGGAAATACACTGGTTAGCCAGAGTTTATATCTACTATTTATTCCAACGGTATTTCATACTAACTTTTAAGTCAACATTTTTTGAAATGAATGGACCGATTCTAGAGTCATACGTTTAAGTACTGAAAAATTATAGCACAAAAACATTTTTAATAATATATTGTATTTTTTCTGTTACTGCAAAAACTTAAATCACTCTAATTTACTTAATTCTACTCTTTTTCAAATAAAATTTTCCACTCGCTTTTTAGAACTATGTTCGTGTTTTATACTTATAAAATTTCATTACAATCGGTTTATTCATTTCGACAAAATTTGGAATTGAAGGTTTGTATGGAATACCGTGCAGGATAAATCATCTTAGTAATAATTATAAATATTTATCATCTCGCCACTGTTGGCATTTATTGAGAGGCCTTATTGAGAGGTTTATGGGCTGAAATGATAGTGGCCACCTTACAGTCAGTGTTTTAAGCCCCTAGATGGATGACCACTAGCGGCCTTTTAATTCGAGTGTATCCGTGCTTCGGAGGACACGTTAAAAACTTAAAAACACAGTTCTTCGCACGTTTATATTTCAATGTTCAGTTACACGCATTATTAATAGACCGTATTAGATACTACTTGGATATCTACGTATAACTCCTATCGTCCATTGGGAGTAGTAGGGATCACATATGCAGTCCGCTTTAATCCAATCAGGGGCGATGAGATCAGAAATTTGCGGCATAGGTATTGCTGACCTGTAATGACTGTGGCTTGTGACTGCTGTGACTGTCCAACGTATACCTACATTGTAGCAGATAGTCCAGTAGTCTATATTCTATATCTATAGTCTAGTTCTATAGTCGCCTTTAATAACATGGGTAGAAGGTTGCCGCTATTCTTTTTACGTCCCGAAGCAACTCATGTATTATTATTATTTTAAATTCTTGTTTATCTCTTTTTCTTTCGAAAAAGGTAAATACCGCTCCGCACGGGCCTTAACCAAGTGTTGAGGGGTTATTGTTCATGGCAGTGATGACGGATGTAGTTAGAAACTTGCGAGTGATACGACAAGTGTTAAGAATGGTAGTCTTTTGTAATATGTAAGAGATGGAAGTAGGCAATTTTAACGTATTTAGGCTATTGCTGAGCGTATTCGGTATGATAGCTGTCGAAGACAATACTATGGGTATAATATGCACTTTCTTTACTTTCCATTGGGATTGAATTTCTTTTTCTCAGCATGAGCTGGTATTATCACACCATTTAGCCAAGTAAATGGTATATTTCTACTTATTTATTATTATTATTTAGAGCCCATAGTGTCCCACTGCTGAGCAAAGGCCTCCCTCATCTTTGTTCTTGGCGAGCACAATCCATATTATTGTTCAATAATTTATTTATTTATTCACAAGAAATCTTAACAGCATTTAAATATATATTTAACAATCAATATCTTTAATCTTGCATGCCAGATAATAAGATTTCAATACTGTCTGTATGTGTGATCCGGTAGCAAACTGATTCCAATATTAATACATTATTACTGAAACAAATCAATGAAGATAAACCAGACATTAATGAAAATTAGGATCATAAGTGCTAACGAGTTTCACATTATGTTTATACGAGCTGAGATAATAGGGTATAAGGGTAGGGATAGGAACCTGAGGGGAGGGGGAGTATGCAAGAATTTTTAAAATTATTAGTGTGTGTGTGTGTGTACATGTGCATGTGTTTTCCTGTTGCTGTACTATTGTAACTATAATAACTCATGTAATTCCAAAAAAAAAACTGTAACTATTCAAAACCACGGTGAAATCAGATTCACAAAACAAATCACTTTGTGAACGTGATTTCTTTATAGAGATGTATACTAACATACCCTTGTCTACAACCCCAGTGTACCCTCGTCACGCTTCGTTAGACCACAATCGCGTTAGCACACAGCCGACGTTGTGAGCAGCCGTGCGTGGGTGACTGTACACATCGGGCACACTTATTTTAAGGCTATTGTGATCATTTATTTCAAAGTGCACATGAACATGAATGTTTAGAGGTGATTTCTTGATGTTGAAGTAAAGCTGCACCAACTTAGCTCTTTCTCTCCACGACATATAAAAGCTCAAAAGGCGCTGTCGGAGAAACACAATCTTATCATGTCTACAAGTATTTAATCACTTCGAATGCTAATTCATTTCCGAACACTTTCGCGGCTAGGTTACCAACAGCCTCGACGTCGGCTGGCGCCATCTCTCGCCAACTTTCCGAAGTCGAGTCAGTTGGACATTTTCAAAGAATATTGAATTAAATATATTTAACAGCATTTGTTTAATTACTTTACTTAACTTTTAACGAACTGGTTTTCGCTACCTGCTCACCTCATGATATAATAAGTCCAATAGTTAACTACAAAAGGCTACTTATACTAATTTTATTATAATTACATAGCCCAAGCAGTATGTATAAAATATAATAGCTAACACATACTAGTGAAAGTTAAAAGCGAAACTTTTGTAGGGTCACTTTTTCTTCGGAAATCGCAATTTAACGACTCTTGGTGTAGTGGATAGTGACCCTGTCTGCACAACGGGTTGTTACTTGACCTCAATCACACCTGATGTTAAGTGAAGATGAGGTCGAAGGTGGAAGCGTACTGACTCGGAAACCTCAACACATTTGGAGGTCTGGCTATCTTATCTCTGACAACCGGAACACAACAATGCTATTAACATTGCTGCTTGGTGGCAGATTTAGATAAGAAGGTGGTAGCTATCCAGGCGGACATTTAAAATGCCCATTGGGATCCAACCCGCGACCTCCGAACCGTAGGCCCAATGTTGTTTACATTGAGCCACGGAGGCGATTGTAAAATAAATAGTAATCAGTTAGCCTGAATATATTAGCATTTGTTCTTATCCTCAAACTTTCTTGTCATTATTATCAGAAATTACATAATAGTCTTGTACAAAATACTAAAAAGGATCAATTTAGTTTCGGACCGCGTAAACAATAATGCGTGCATTATTCTATTATTTTAATTAACTTTTATGGGTCTGTAATAACAGTTGTATATATTATTAAATTACACACATATTTATTAGCGGACGTACAAGGGCGTTTTGTGGGTTTGCTTGTAATCGGCGTTTTTAATCGGACTTTTTAAAATCTAACTATTATTTATAAATGCGAAAGTTTGGATGATTGTTTGTTTGTTACTTAATCATGGAGAAAGGACTGAACGGATTTGGATGAAATTTGGTATATAGGTAGAACATACTCTAGATTAAAACATAGGATATTTTTTATCGACGACCGGTTTGGTGTTAAAAATTCTGACTGCTATACCAAAAGTTCGTGGGTACGAATCCCGCTAGGGGCATATGTTTGTAGGATGAATACAGA
Organism: Oegoconia quadripuncta; assembly: GCA_949316235.1. NCBI lineage: Eukaryota > Metazoa > Arthropoda > Insecta > Lepidoptera > Autostichidae > Oegoconia > Oegoconia quadripuncta. Next base: position 11,566,658 of record OX438750.1, on the reverse strand, counting down.
TATGTGTTCCCGAGTCATGTAGAAAGAAATTAATATTTTAACATTTTCGTCACAATATATATATGAAAATCTTGTATATGTTAAGAGAAATATATATTCATTCGAGAAACATTGTGACCGACATAATGTCAATACAAGGAGCAAAAATCAATTAGCTGTACCTTTTAGTAGACTTAGTAAAGTTAGTAAGTCATTCAGAGGTCAATGTGTGCGCTTCTACAACAAGGTTCCCATGGATATACGGAATCTTCCGCTTAATAAATTTAAACTTATTATAAAACAAAAATTATATAAAAAGGGATATTACAAAATTTCAGACTATATTAATGAAAGTAATCCATGGGATTAAACGGCTCCTCTACACGATATATAAAATTGTTGTAACCTTTCTTGATTGTAAATGATTTATTGAAAAGAGACAAACCCTCTGAGTTTCTCGCTAGCTCTTCTCAGTAGTGGTCGCGTTCCGAGCTAGTGGTAGTTTTAAAAAACAAATTACGTTCATAAGTGCATATTGTATTGCCTACATGAATAAAAAAAATAAATGATTTTCAAATGAAATGAAAATAAATGTATGCTTTTCATTTATTTATCTATTTATTTACAAAACAAATATATTTGTGTAGTTTATCAACCATCTGGTATCCATAATACAATCCTAGTTCCTTAATGTGGAACTAGATGGCGCTGTGTGTATGTGCAAAGATATTCATTATTTATCCCGATAAAGTGAGTAGTTCTTGCGGGATAAACAAATGTCCGCGATACAGTTCTTCTACACATGCGAAGCCGCGGACGGAAAGCTAGTGAGGTAATAAATTTGGTTGTATTTTTTTCGAGTTCCAGTAAGTCAATTTATTTGCAAAATAACTAACCTGAAATGGTTTGCAGGACTCTGCGTAAAGAATCACTGCAAACAGAATGCAATGTATAGAGGATTAAACATTAGGGTATTAACTCTTGGATCCCGATTCTCGCACACTTGACTTTTCTTTCACACTTATATGCAAGTACAAAAGTCACAAACCTATTGGTGTCTACCGACAGTGAAATGTCGTGTGCGCGGAATCGGGATCCAATTCTCTACTTCCAGAGTACGTATGTCATAAAATTTTCACTAAATTGAGACACGACCCTAATAAACACAAGCTTTTATAAAGACTTTTATGGTTACTAAGTAACCCTTCTCACATTGTCAAAACTATAAATAATCGTATTTCAAAAAATTGCGCCTAGCGCATCTCCTCGAGGCGGCATAGTACCCAACTGAACAGGCAAGATGCGTGCCCGCGCTGAATAGCGAGACTTAGGCCCGTATTAATAAACCAATGTCAATACAAGTCTTGAGGCTGTATCACCCTAGATGCGCTATCTCAAACTCCGTGATAAATTATAAACCAATCTTGAGGTCTACTCAGCTGAGATCACTTCTCAAGTATTCGCCTCAGCGGCGAATGAATGATAGTCTTGAGTTTCGTTTATTAATACGCGCACCACTCAAGTGAGTTTTCCAGGTCTCAAGTTAGGTTTGTTAATCAACGAGTTTACTTGAGTCTGTTCTCAATCTTGAGAATGGTTTATTAATACGGGCCTTATTCTCTGCGCTAGGAAGCCGCCCGTTCTGCGGTCACCAGAAGCCTCGATGAGACGCGCCGACAGGTCTTGAACCAGGCGTTTTGCCTCATGGCCCCAGGACCCAATTTCAATTTTGAATTTAAAAACAATGGAATTAAGAACGGTCCACGGTAATTTTGAAACATTTTATTAGACGACCGATTGGTGTAGTGGATAGTGACAGTATCATCGAAACCAACGGTTGCGGGTTCGAATCCCGCGACGGGTAAATGTTTGTGTGATGAATATGAACATTTATTCCTGAGTCATGGATGTTTATATAAATATTTATGTATGTTTATCCGTTATCTAGTATCCCTATGGATACTAGATAACGGATAGCAATGCTTGTGCTATCACAAGCATTGCTTAGTTTGGGACTAGATGATTGGTGTAAGTGTCCGAAATATTTATTTATTTATTTTAAAATAATAAAAATTTTGTCCGCATTCTGTATTAGTATACAGACAGACGGCGTTGAATTGTTGTTCTAATATAACGAACATTTAAATATCCATATTCGTAGGGAAGGTTAATGGTAGTAATAACGTACGATTGGGGATGAATGAAATGGTGTAATTTATGTGTGCGGTCCCCAAAACGTGGCGGCAATTACAGAGTATATGGGGCTGTTAGAGATGAGACTGCATATCGATATAAAAGTATTGGCTTTTGTCGACATATTGTACGCGGTATCTGTGGCTTCGGTTATGCCCGCCTACGGGCGACAATCGGTGACCGATTTTTTATAGGACATCCAATAATGTGCGCCATGTTATGTTAGCTATAATATTTAGTCTCTATTTGCGAAAATAATTTTTTTCTCTTTTGTGGGAGTATAGGCATAGAATTCCAACTACTGTTTTTTATTAAAACAGGCTTAGAAACCTGCTATGGAGCTTCCAATTCTCATAACAATTTATTGAATTACCCGTTTCTTAAGAAAAACATGAAATAAATCTGTACTTACCGTAAAAATACCAATTATATCGTGGATATAGGGATACCTACATATTACAACTCGTAACATTTTTCTGATTTTTAGTATTATAGCTGTAGTAGTGTTCAGTAATTATATCCATAGATAATATATTCCCGTAGCTATTGCTTTTCACAGATTACAAATACACTCACTAAGTATAAACGTTTTTAACACCGCAGGTATTTTCGCAAATATGCGACAGGCGCGCCGAGATACTTGACCCTTAGAATTTTTGCGTGGGAACGGGCGACAGAGAGGTTAAATGTATTGACAAAAAAATCGGTCCGATTATTGGTCCTACAAAAAGTCGGTCGTGGGCGGGCACACTAAACCTATATAACCTATAACCGATATCTATGAAATAATAGAGACGGAACTAATTACTAAGGAATTATTCAATTTGTTATCAGATGTGGCCAATCACTAGTTATTATATACAAATACAATACAAAGAGTTTTTTTTTTCATAAAAGTTCACATAGCTCAACAATAAGTGCTTCAATCTAATCTAAAATATACAAAACATTGAGTCCGCCGTTATACTCAAACTCTGTATCTTTGTAAAATTAATGTATTGCCTTTTTGTACAATAACGCGTTGACAAACAAACAAATATTTGTTTTTACAGAGACGTGACCGTATTTTAACCGCCTCCGTGGCTCAATGTAAACAACATTGGGTTTACGATTCGGAGGTCGCGGGAGAGATCCCCAGCGGGCTACAAGTACTCCGTTTGGTTGGTGGTAAGGCATTTTAAATATCCGCCTGGCTAGCTACCACCATCTTATTTAAATCTGCCGCCAAACAGCAATGTTAATAGCATTGTTGTGTTCCGGTTGTTAGAGATAACATAGCCAGTCCCCCAAATGTGTTGGGGTTTCCGGGTCAGTACGCTTCCACCTTCGACCTATCTTCACTTAACATCAGATGTGATTGAGGTCAAGTACCAACCCGTTGTGCATAAAAAAAATACAAGAAAACCTTTAAACTTTGTTATACTTATTGTTTTTTTGTAAGTGTATCGAATATGATCTCAGTATTTTTCTAATGACGCCATAGCTTAATGAATTATTTATAAGTGATTTTAAAGCACTATTCAACCTTAAAAAGCCCCTTCAAAATCTATCACCAAATCCCAAGCGACTATAAAAAGAACAATTGCCGAGACTTAATTATCCTTATCGATAGGTCATTCTCGGCTCTAATGACTTTAGTCCCATCCTATTGTAGAAAATGCTAATGATTTCCTTCATTTCCGACTTGCAACTGTTTACAGGGGTACGGTTAAAAGAGGGGGGGGTCACCCTCGGGCTTTAGTACAGAAGTACCAAAATTGTTCAAGAGATGTCGCCAATCAATAGGTGCGTTACCTTTAAGGTCCGTGTAATTTATTTTTATGACAAACTGTAACTGCACCAGATGGACGGTAATGCTTTTCAGTGTATTTATATAGAATTTTATATTACTTACTGTAGCCTAAACGGCTTGATCAACACGCTCCTCTACACGATAAATAAAAAATGTTGTAAGCTTTCTAGATTGTAAATGACTGATTGAAAAGAGGCAAACCCTCTGAGTTTCTCGCTAGCTCTTCTCAGTAGGGGTCGCGTTCCGAGCTAGTGGTAGTTTAAAAAACAAGTGACGTTCATAAGTGCATATTGTATTGCCTACATGAATAAATGATTTTCATTTCACTTCACATTGCGTACGGGAGTTCATCGCAAAGATCCGCTATGTTAGCCATCTTCGAACACACCAACGCCGAACCGATTAGGAGTCAAAGTGGTCGTCATGGCCGAAATCGGTCGGAAGCATCATCATCATCACACTTTTTCGAGACAAGCTATCCGATGACATTTGGAGTATTATTCACTTAAATCCACCGAGCCGTTTGGGTGCCAGAGTCTGGCAAAGTTAACTTTACAAAGGCGAAAATGTGGTAGATTTAAAAAAAATGTATATGGTATCCCTAAATAAAAATATTAATGAGGTGTTGCAATAATAAATAATTCATCGCGATTTTCCAGATAGGTTTTTTCAAAATTTTAAAAATCTAAATAATTCGATAGATTGCACTACGGCTATTTCGTCGTTTTCTTCGCTTCATGCCTTCATTTAAGTAAAAGAATGTTTATTTTTTTTCGCGCCTAATGCTATAAGATCCAACTAGAAATATACAATCTTACAGTACAATTAAAATAGTCAATTTATCATCAATTGTTCATTGTATAATGAAATATTTATAATGGAAATGTCACAATTTTATTGACATTTGATATCAATCAATCAAAATATTTTATTTCATAGGATAAAATTATCAATTGAAAACGTCACTATTAATATTAATATTACATTATAGTTTAAATTTACTGCTCATTCACAAAGCTGACTCCCCAGAGAAGAATGAGCAAGAAACTCCAGGGTTGCTCTTTTAAACAGATTATAGGTTGCGATTTGATAATTATATGAATAATAAGACAGCTATGTCCATGCTTGCTTATCATTCAAATAGTCAGTGATTTTATAATAGCCTTTTGTTAATAATTTCTGTTTTATGATTGCTTTAAATTTATTTAAAGGCATATTTTGAATGTCTACTGGAACCTTATTATAAAAGCGTATACATTGCCCTTTGAAGGATTTACTAACTTTGTGAAGTCGGCTAAGATAAATAGATAACTGGTTCTTATTCCTTGTAATAACATTGTGCCTATCACTATTTTTAGCGAATAAGGTTATATTTTTTTTTGCATATAACAAATTCTCATAAATGTATTGAGATGCCATTGTTAAGACATTAATTTCCTTAAACTTATCTCTAAGAGGCTCTCTAGGTCCTAATTTATAAATGGCACGAATAGCACGCTTCTGCAGAACAAAAATCATATGTATGTCAGCAGCGTTTCCCCACAACAATATGCCATATGACATATGATACCGAATATGGACCAAATTTCTTTACAAACTTCTTTATCAAATCTAATACTGATACAGAACCATTATGAAGATAGCATTACCTAAACATAATTGGCCTCCAGGTGGGTCGACAGTTAAATCATTATTTTCAATTTCACATTCCTCATTTTCATCCTGAGCCAAATTTTGCGGCCAAACTTCTTAACTCAGTTTGGCAAGTTTTCCCATTTTATTTGATTTGGGCGTAGCTATGCCGTAATGCGGTATTCTCGCTCCATCACCATGACTGTTGTATTTTTGCACCTGTCATAGCCTGTAGACCCTCGCCTGTTTGAATGGTGAAAGGGATTGACATCTGCAAAGTCATCACTTCACCTGTAAATCTAATGGTGATGTAAAGTTCAAAATATATATCATATTATAAGGTTTAACAAAATTAACCCGACAAACGTTGCAGAGTGTATGTATAGGATGTACCTATTATGAAAAAAATAAAAAATAAAATATTATAGTTAACAGATTTTATTCAAAGAATAAGTACTTTGCCACAACACACAAACACGTGCCGCCGCGGTATCTTTGAAGACGCCGAAAGGCGACCACTCGCCGCTCGCCGCCGGCGCTTGCCGCGGCGCCGCCGCGGCGCCGCCGCGACTTGCTGTGATTGGTTGCGCCCTGTGCCCCGCCACCCCCTTTGGCGTCTTCTAAATCAATGGAGCGTTGCCTGTTTTTTCTCATTGATAAAACAAGGTACAATCGAAATGAAGTGATTCTGTTAATGTGTATTATCATTTGCGCTTACATTTTAATTTTTTTAGTCGGAAACAAAATTTTTAAGGCTAGTTTTTATAATGAATATAATTATTTTATTGTCATGTACGTGCAATTGGCAAAGTTTGTCGGATTAATTTTGTTAGACCCTATCTAGTAGGTACGATATATATCGTACCTACTAAATAAACAAAAACTGGTTATTCCTCAGCACTACTCATAGACGGAATAATATAATTCTATTTCATTTATTATTATCATGTCTTGGTCATTTTAAGCAGAACGAAATCACTTATTTATACGTTTAACTTGCACCCATACACGATGGTCAAGTCAGTACACCACCACACTACACATCGTCCATTTGCATTTCTAGCGTCCACTAACCTTACCTCGTGATACTTCCACTCTTCATTTTCTTTTTTTTCTCATTTTTATGCTTGCTCCCGCGCGCATCCTGGGTGTTAGGCTTAACGGAACCTTGTAATGTCAATGTAATGTTCGTCCATCGGTTCATCTCGCTGCGACTATTTACTAAACGAATGCTAGGCTGACGTCATCTTCAGACTCTTCTTCTCCTTATTTTTGAGGATGGCAACCAGTCAACCTCACTGTCGAGGGACATTACTGCCAGTTTCGAGTGAAAAATTTCATTTCTCTTATTTCTTCAGTTTATAAGTCAGTCTCAGTCAAAACAAGTACTTCGTCGTATACTTGGCGTATACAGAGTCTAGTCACGGTCAAGTCATTCCTCAGTAAAGTGGCAGAATGCTTTACCAAAGATTTTGGCAGCTTCTTGTGGGAACCCGAAAGCTCCGTTACGCACTTTAATTTACACTTCCTTTCACCTGTACACCAACACTAACGTGTGCTGCACAATAATCTGCCATTATTAAGCCTCAATTTAGATTTAGCATGCACAAATTATAAGAATTATAAAGAAAAATGCAACTTCACTCGCCGAGATTCCGCCAAAAAGCCATCTTCAGACTCCGAACCCTAAATTAATAAAAAGAGAATTTAACTCCGCGAAAATAAATACGCTTTTACTTCAAGCTTTTCTAAAGGACAGCCTTTTAGGTAATTAAAATCCCTAGATATTTTGAGGCCCGAGCTCTGAAAAGCCTTAGTCTTTGTTTGCAGATTCCTCTTGCTTCAGTGTGCATTCCAAGTTTAGAATTTACATTGAATTGGGGAAAGCTGTGAAGCCGAATTGGAATGTATTTCGCCTACAAAGATTTCTTTTACATTAACAGTATGTACATATCTATAAAATCATTTACCCACGAACACAAGTACACCTACATTAAGGGTGAAACACAGTAACTATTTTAACATAGCATCATTGTATATGCCATAGATGAAATCGCGCGAACAAATCTTTTTCATGATTTTCGTAGTAAATGAAACAGCGCCATCTCTTAGAACTCTCGACAACTAATAGGACTGCTGACAATAAATTGCCAAAACAAAACCGCGCACAACCAAATTTTTTTGTATATGCACACAACCTATAAGAATGCAAGAGAAAATTACAATATTGATTAAAAATATTAATTTTACGAGTAATATATTGTTTGTTATACTGTACTCGCATGTTTTTTGATCACTTTTCTGTGGTTGGAGTTGCTTTTTTTTTCATAACATAAGTCAGGATTTGATGCCAAAGTTCGTGGTCGAAGTGGTGCTATTTTTATTGTTTCAACGACAAGGTCCATACGCAGTAAAATATAAGTTTATGCTTAGCATATATTTGGTAATGGAACTGAATTAGTTCAACGACCAAGTCGGATTGGACTTGCAACTACTGGATTAGACATAAATTATTGGATTGGACTTATATTACTGGATTGGCTTTATATCTATAAGAATAAGACTTCTTCTTCTTCTTCTTATTTTTGAGGATGGCAACCAGTCAACCTCATTGTCGAGGGACATTGCGGCCAGTTTCGAGTGAAAATTTTTATTTATCTTATTTCTTCAGTTTATAGGTCAGTCTCAATCAAAACAAGTACCTAATTCGTCGTATACAGAGTCTAGTCACGGTTAAGTCATTCTTCAGTAAAGTGGCAGAATGCTTTACAAAAGGTTTTTGCGGCTTCTTGTGGGAACCCGAAAGCTCCGTTACGCACTTTAATTTACACTTCCCTTCACCTGTACACCAACACTATCGTTTGCTGCACAATATTCTGCCATTATTAAGCTTCAAAAGTTAGAATGCACAAATTTTAAGACCTATAAAGAAAAATGCTACTTCACACGCCGAGTTCCCGCCAAAAAGCCCGAATAAGACTTGAATCAAGATTTGGCGTCAGCCTTACCGTTTCAAAAAAGAAGACTAGGCGATTTTGTCTATAATTTAAATGAATGAATAAGAAGAAAATTACAAACGTCGAGGCTGTATGGTGTATTACCTTTTGCCTATCCTATATGGATGAATATAACAAAAAAAAAATCATTGTAATAGCATTGATCATTGATTTCATTTACTTGTTATTTTTAATTGACATTGATTTATGATTTAATTTGATTTATTTTGATTTAATTTGATTTATTTTGATTAATATTGATTTATGATAAAATTTACTTAAAGTTATTAATGTGATGTATGAAGTAAGACTCTGTAATTGGCTTAAAATTAGTATTATACCACTGTCTAAATGTTTTGTGATTACGATGTTGATTCTGTATGAATAAAAAAGCAAAAGTGACATCCGAACTGCTAGGGATCCGCAAAAAATTTTTGTTTTAATCAAGGTTGCGTTTTGTTAATTTCTAGTTAACGTTTATTAATTGTAAGTAAAGTTTGATTATTAATAAATGAAGTCAAATTAGATTGTTAAAAATATTTTTTCTGAGAGGACAATGCTACATTATTTTATTCTTATATCTGTCTCTACCGTATCTCAGAATACTATGGTTGCTAGAAGTGGAGGGTAGTTGAAGGTGCGGTGAGGTGGAGAGGGGAGGGGTGAAGATTGATTGCCTCCTCACGCACAGACATGAGAGACGGTAATTAAATATAATGTTGTGGGAAAAAGGTGATTTTTTTCCGACGTCTCATTTTATCAAGTAATTGGGTTACTGGGCTTTCGCTTTTATATGGTCGTGTTTTATTGTTAATGAGTATTTGTGTGGATATTTTTGCTTATTTTAGGGATAATGTTACCCGGTGGCTAGACAGGGCTTGCAAGGTTAGCCTCATTACGTTGTTTCGGAATTAATATAATTTTTCTCTGGTGTCTTTGCTTGTAATACTAGTTATTCGCCCGCGGCTTCGCCTGCGCGAAAGAACTTTATCGCGGAAATTTGTTTATCCCGCAGGAATTGCTCACTTTATCGGGATAAAAAATTCAGTTTAGCTGTTTCCCCGTGATTGAGCAAACAGACAAACCAATAAACAAACAAACATCCAAACTTTCGCATTTATAATAATATTAGATAGATTAGATTTAAGATGATGATATTATAAGATTGCGGCGATGGGCTACAATCTGCGATTATTAGATTTATTAGGAATATTAACATTTCACTGTTCGACACGACCTCTGGGTTCCATAGATTACCAGCACTCTATGTAGTAGATCTTGCTAATTGAAGCCCATGATTATTCGTTTCATTTGTTTTAGTCTGTTGTATATGCAGGAGAGAACAATTCTGGATTTGGATAAATTCTGGATTTTGTACTACCTAAGTAACCGTACAGTGCATTGGTAATTTTACTGTAATGCTGTATGTGAAAGACTGAATAAATAAATAAATAAATAAATTCTTATGTTCAATTAAGTGCTGTCACGCCGACTGTGTTATGCTGGCGCCGATGTAAGAGACGGTAATTAAATATTTTTTTTTGTGGTGAAAGGGTGATTTTTTTCCGACGTGTCATTTTATCGAGTAATTGGGTTACTGAACTTCCGCTTTTATATGGTCGTGTTTTATTGTCAATGAGTATTATGTGGATATTTTTGCTTATTTGGGGAATAATGTTACTTCTTCCGTAGTGACAGAATTTTTTGGCTGGTGTCCTTGTTTCTATATAATGGGATGATGACGACCGTTTGTTGTAGTGGTTAGAAACTCTGCTGCTATAACAAAGGTTGCGGGTTCGAATCCCGCTAGGGACATATGTTTGTATGATGAATACGGGCATGTGTACCCGAGTTATGGATGTTTCTCATTTATACATGTATTTATTTACAAAAAAAAAATGTATTTGTGTAGTGTATCAACCATCTGGTATCCACAACACAAGTCTAGTTGCTTACAGTGGAACTAGGTGACGCTGTCTGTATATGTACAAGGATTATATTATTATATTATAATATAAGATTAAAGTGACGGTACTTCAATATGCAATACAGTTAATGTATTAGATATACTACTTTTCGTTGTTGACAAGACTTATTCTGTGGAAGATTTAGGTCAGGGAAAATACGGTTTGACCTCGGAAAAACGATTAACCGAGATTTTCTTGAAACATTTAATAAAGTGTTGTAAATGTAGTAACAATTGTTAAAAATCAAACATTTGTAAGAAGTACTAAGTAAGTAACTAAATAAACTCTAGTTGAAAAACGTGTTTATTATAAAAAATGCTCAAGTGATGGGTATTTCTTTAAATTCAAAACTTTTAGGGAAATTATCGTTACAAAATATTAGTTCTCATTTTTATTTCTTAAACAATGCAGCTCGACGACATTTTCAGCTAAAACACATGCATGTCTAATTATTACATGCTTAGTTTTTATCCATCAATAAGTTAACTGCGTTTAATAAAAGTCTACCTAATTAAATATCAGTTAGTATTTATTGTTATTATAAGATACAAATTAAAAAAAGGGTTTTCTAAAAAAATCTAGATTAACCGCTCGTTTTTTTAGGCTTAATTATTCAAAATTACATCTCTATTATACCTCTACACCTTCCTTAAAGGCCGGCAACGCATCTGTGACCCTATTGGTGTTGCGGGTGTCCATGGGCGGCGGTGATTGCTTTCCATCAGATGACGCGCATGCTCGGTTTGCCGCACTCTCATATAAAAAAAAAAAAAACGTCTATAAGATTATTTTTTTATTAAATACTGGTTTCGCATTTGACTACAATCTCACTTGATGGAAAGTGACGATGTAGCCGAAGATGTATCACGCGCACCCAGTTCTGAATTATATCTAGCTAAGCTAATTTTTTACCGTATTTTCCCTGGGCTAATCAATGGTGCAGATAAGACTAATTAGTTTCATTTGCTCCAGTAATATTAGACATATATTTATTTGACACCACACCATAGCACCAACAATATTAATAAAAACAAGAAAATTACTACAATATACAGAAACAGGGAGATATTGAAATGCGGTGAGTGCAGTATGATGTCGAAAATTTACTCCATCTCAGCATAATTGCTGTAGCATTTGTTACAGCGCTGGTTTTCGGAGGAGCCCAACGTCAAGAGGCTCCGATGTGATGCGGAAAGTTGTACTAGTTATAACACATAACTAAATATAACAGTTGCATATAGATAAAATTAAACATTATTTAATATAGGACTGGGACTGGGCGGGTCACGTGGGTCGCATGCCGTGCGAGTTGTAGGCAAAGTCCACTATTTGGACTCCTGCAACCGCCAGACGCAACAAACGTGGCAGACCGCGAAAACGGTGGAGAGACGAGCTTGACAGTTTTAAATAAGGGATGGTTTGTACTCGCCAAGAACAAAAATACTGGAAACAGATGAGGGAGGCCCTTGCCCAGCAATGGAACACTATGGGCTCTTAATAATAATAATAATATATATACTGAATATTTATATAGGTAATTTATAAAATTATGACGAAGCAATGAATAATCTAAATATATTAATACAACTTCTTCACCATACTTTCGTAGTCATACGTAAAATATGAAACCAATATAAAAGCATAAAAATGACCAACTTTTAACATACTCTAGTTAAATATGGGACAGTCCATCCGTATCATCTGAAGTTAGTATAGCCACGTCAATACAATCAATATGCCAGAGGCAACAACTCGGCTGGAGAATGAAATAAATACAGGGAAAGCGCAAAAACAAATGTTAGGTGGGGATCGCAATGCGGGCGTAATCCGGCTGGGAAGCGACGGCCAGGCCCGTACTTGGACTGCGTTGAGCACTGTGACAGCTCAAGCATAGAGTTCATTATTCATCGTGATGATGCAGGTGACGATTGTGATTTTTGTTTATTCACAACGATTTACCATTTCACCTCAGTCGTAAACGTAGGGTTAAATGAAGATGAGGCCGAAGGTGGAAGCGTATAGATCAAACCCCATCTCCCTGAGTTTCTCGCTAGCTCTTCACAGTAGTTGTCGCCTTCCGAGCTAGTGGTTGTTTAAAAAAAAAAAATACGCCCCGAATACAGAAGTGACGTTCATAAGTGCATATTGTATTGCCTACATGAATAAATGATTTTCATTTCATTTCATTTCATTCCATCTTATTTGGGGGATTGACTATCTTATCTCTGACAACCGAAACACATTAATTCTATTAACATTACTGTTTGGCGGCAGACTTAAAGAAAATTGTGGTAGCTAGCAACACGGACATTTAAAATGCCCCACCACCAGCAAAACCGAGTACTAAATATGTACCCCGCGCCGGCCTCCGATTCGTAAACCCTATGTTCTTTACAATGAGCCAAGGAGGCGGTAAAATTACCTAATTGACGGCTTAGTGTAGATTGGTAGATTTGTGTCTGACTATGGTCCACCTGACCATCAGTATTTTACACCGCAACTATAGACACCCGATTTAGCTTAAATTGAAAATAACCAGAAACGACAACGTAACGTGCCCTCCGAAGCACAGTCACTTGTACTATAATGCTACGAGTGGTCACCCATTTAAGGACCATAAATATTGCTTGCCTTTGCAAATTGAAAACAGTTGCTTCAGGAATACGTTGAGTCGTTTCACAACCCAGCAGAGTATACAACAACCATTCTACAGGGTAAATTCTACAGGGTAAATTCTACAGGGTTTTTCCCGACACTTACAACCTTGGGATCTTCAACTCTAGAGTGAATAGGCATTTACTGGGTGCGCGTGATACATCTTCGGCTACATCGTCACTTTCCATCAGGTGGGATTGTAGTCAAACGCGAAACCAGTTTTTAATAAAAAAAAAAAACGATTTATATAATTGCTATCTTATAGAGGTATATTAGAGATGTAATTTTGAATAATTAAGCCTAAAAATACGAGCGGTTAATCTAGATTTTTATAGAAAACCCTATTTTTAATTTGTATCTTAATAACAATAAATACTAACTGATATTTAATTAGGTAGACTTTTGTTAAACACAGTTAACTAATTGATGGACAAAAACTAAGCATGTAATAATTAGACATGCATGTGTTTTAGCTGAATATGTCATCGAGCTGCATTGTTTAAGAAATAAAAATGAGAACTAATATTTTGTAACGATAATTTCCCTAAAAGTTTTGAATTTAAAGAAATAGGTACCCTGTTCCCCTTCCCATTTACTGGTGATGCCATTCTTGATTACGTACGTTTTACTCATACAAAGTAAACGATTCTGAAACCACCTTTAGTATGGAAGTCCTATAACCTTCGGTTGGTGGCTTCACTGTTGATTACGAACCACTTTCCACTAGAAACCTTTTCCGAATTCATCCGAAAATTGATGTACTTCTACACTAAAAGTGGTTTCAGAAGTGGTTTACTTTGTATGGGTAATCGAACTCTTTTTGATCGAATTGGACTATGGTTCCTTTACTTGGGGAAATTTGTTCGTAATCAGGAGTGAAGTCACCTGTTAATGTAAAATTAACACGGTTTATAAATCAAGTAATTTTAAAAATTCATAATTCAAATTATCGATTAATCAATAGAGTACTATTGACCTTTATTTGCCAGTCTATCGCATCAGAATAGGTGACATTAGCAGTAGCGATAGCCATCTAGTGACAAAATACGATGTCTCTCTCTCTCAACCACTTGGTTGAGAGAGAGAAGGATGAGTGTTTACGCCATGATGCCTTCATCATGGCGTAAACACGGCGCTCCGTAAAATAATTCACGTAATTCATTTTTGAGTTCAAGAAAGGTGCAAAGTTATCAGCTGCTGTTACACAATCATCATCAACACACAAAGCCTCAATCACATCATCACACATTAAAATCAACAGATAAGTATAGTGATTTCCAAAGTGCACTAAATCGCCATCAGGTGAGTCTAAATCATCATAAAAGAATATCACCAGTAAACAAGAATTACATCTATTCAATTTCACCCAGTATAAATCATGTAGGGTTGCTTTCGTTCAGAAGAATGGAACAGGGGCCGATTACTGCAGTGATGACACGGGTGATAAATCCGTTAAAAAGAAACGGCTTCTTACGTTTGCATATCTGAAAGGCTAAAAAAGTGTATGTTGTGTAAAAAGTGGCAGCAAAACATTTAAACATTTACTACTTCTTTGTTTTTGTATCGTGTTGTGGCGTTCATAATAAACTATTCTTATTCTTCTTATTTTAAAACTAAAGTAAAGATGAACCAAAGCAGACGCATCGAAAACGAAGCGGAAGCTGAAGAAATTCTGCAAAACTGTTCAATTGGTTAGTCTCACCACCTTATTATATTGTGTGTCCGCTTGATAATGGCGCTGTCCGCCCCTGTCCTCACCAAGTTGTGGCGGGGATTGATAACAGTTTTATTTGCCACTTAAATAGTGAAACAACGGGGTCGCTAAATCTGCTCAAAAGAGGTGTGGTAGGTAAGATAGGAAACTGTGTATCCTTAGTTACATGAAAAAATAAAATGCAATTCCATGCCTGAATCGACCATCACAAAGTACACGGGTCTAGCCTTAAAGTAACAAGGGCTGTGATTGGAGTTTGGGTTAATCACTCGATTGTTGCAGCTTCTGTTGTTTGCTGGTGTTTAGGTCTGTGTGTCACCGCCGATCAAACTAATATTCCGCCGTGATACTTTGCTTCCCTCCGGCTAACCAATTGTTGTTTCAAAACTTTGGAATACTGATGAAATTGTATCAATTAAAAATTTTTTTTTTGATTCACTGGACACATTTGACCACAATCTCACGTGATGGAAAGTGACGATGTGGTCGAAGATGAAGCACGTGATCCCAGTAAATGCCTAATCACTCTGCTCTTGAAGATCCCAAGGTTGTAGGATTCAGGAAAGACTGACGCCGGAAGGGAGTTCCATGCCTTGGCTGTTCTGATGATTAATGAAGAATCGAACTTCTTAGTGAGAATATTCGGTATGTTAACTATATACGGGTGGAATCCCTCCCCACGCCTAGTGGTCTGAAGATGTAAGGGCGACGGTGGAATAAGATTATGTAATTCCAACGCAAGCTCCCCGAAATGCATCCTGTGAAAAACTGAGAAACAGGCGATTTGCGACAGTCTCATGGCACCTCGTTCCATAGAATCGAGTGCAGCTAGTTGGTTTTCCTATATTTTTAAATATGAGCCAATAAATTATTCATTTATTTTGTTTAGATTACTTACTGGTTCTATTTAGACCAAAAATTTAAAATAATCGGACAGAATTTTTTTTTACATTAACAAAGAGCGGTGTCAAATCTCGCGCCCGTGGTTAAAATATCACATGGCTCGACTAATTAGATCTTTGTGTGATATTTGACCAATCTCAAAAACATCTACATCTACAGCTACATCTGAATCTACAGCCCAAACTGCGGCCAAAAAGCTAGGCATTCTCAACAAGGTCAAGCGATACTTCACACCTGGACAGCTTCTTACCTTATACAAAGCGCAAGTCCGATCCGGTATGGAGTATTGCTGCCACCTGTGGGATGGATCTGCTAAGTACCAGCTTGCCGCTTTAGATTCGGTGGAACGCAGAGCCAAGCGATTGATAGGCAACAAAGAGTTGGTAGAATCCCATCTACACAGCCTTGAACACCGACGGAAAGTCGCATGCCTTTCAATCTTCTATCGGATATATTTCGGAGAGTGTGCTGAAGTACTGCATGAGTTGATCCCGCCATCCCCGTTCTTACATCGAAATTCAAGACGTACCGCAGGATATCACCCACACTTAGTTGACGTGCCATTTATAAGGACCAAGCGTTTTAGGTCTTCGTTTCTCATGCGCACGGCTAAGGAGTGGAACGCATTGCCTCCGTCTGTGTTTCCAATCGCATATAATCCGCAGCTCTTTAAAGTCAGGTTAAATAGGCATCTTCTGGGAAAGCTCGTTCCATCGTAGACCTTATCTCGACATTAGTCCAGATTAAGGTCAAGAGCGATCCCATTCTAATTAAAAAAAAAAAAAAAAAAAAAAAAAAACATTTTGAAAGAGTAACATTCCACTATTGGCACAAATTTGATGATTGAATGAACATAGTACAAAGAGAACAGAAGGCTGATTTTTTATTAATTATGAAAGCATCATCAACAGCTTTTTAGGAGATATTTATCATACCATACTAGGTATAGGCAATATGTTAGGAACTCTTATCTTACGACGGTCACCTATAACGATAGCCATGGAAAGAGACTGGTTACTCCCATTTTATGCTATCGAAATACACACTGTTGAAAGCACAATGACACACGAACTCAAATACAATACTCTCGTACTGGTTATTCACTGAAAAAAAAAAGAAAATTAGCGGCTCTCATAAAAAAGGTTCGAACAAAAACTGACCGACAAAGGAGATCGTAATAACAACGACCTCGATAGGAGTAAATTATCCACGAACCGGACGATGTGGATGAATGGGGAAATATTTTGGTTTTGACGCGCCTCATGGACCCATTGTTGGTGGTAATAAAGAGACTAGATGTGGGTTGATGATATTCATTTGTGTAATTGCGTTTTCTACACGTTTAGGCATTATTATAAATATATATAGTATAAATATATATTTAAAATTTGTGTTTTAATTGAGTTTCTTGTTGCTTCATCCCCTCGACTATAACATATTATATATACTTATACTTGGACATATACAGACAGCGCCATTTTGTTCCACAGTAAGCCACTATAGGCTTGTGTTGTGGATACCAGATGGTTGAGATACTACATATATACATACATATAAACAGGTCATAAATTATGAAGCGATGTAAGTAATTTTGTATTCATCATACAAACATATACCCCTAGCGGGATTCGAACCAGCAACCTTTTGGTATAGTGGTCAGAGTTGCTAACCACTACACCAAACAGGTTGTCATTATGAAGCGATATAAGTAATTTTGAAAACAAAGGTTGGCTTTCAATCCTGAAATCCAAAGTTTTTTTTATAAGGAACTGGAGATGAGATGAGGTGGTCAGGATTCTAATAAATGCTTATTTGTCCTAATTGTTAGATTGACCGTAATAGAGTACTATATTACCTAATTCTGTGGTAATAGTTTAGTACGTGTCCACGTAAATTTCAGGGGTGTAACTTCTTTTTTTTTTTATGATTGACTGGAGTCGCGTTTGACCACAATCTCACCTGACGGAAAGTGACGATGTGGTCGAAGATGAAGCACGCGATCCCAGTAAATGCATATTCACTCTGCTCTTGAAGATACCAAGGTTGTAGGATTCAGGAAACTATACAGAAAACTATCTATAATCTTAACATTTCTTATACATTGATGGAGTACTTGTCAGTGTTAGAATAAAAATGATTTTTGGACAATTTGGTAGCTTGCTTTAAGAAAAGTACGGGTTCTATCTATGAAACCTACAAATTTAAATTATAATTATCAGTCTATCTATTAAGAATCATTAATTGGCATAAGTTTGGTATTAGCGGTCTGTATGAGAATTTGTAATAATGCTGTTGATTCTATGTAAATAAATAAATTAATAATTACCACTGTGTTGCGTCCTGGAACATACTGAGATTTCTAAAACTGTTTTCTACAAAAATTAAACAATAAGTACTTTTCATTTTCTAAAAATTTATTCAGTCGTTATATTTGCCATCAGGGATTATTTTTATATATAAAAGTTATTGATCGACCTTCTACAAAATAGTAATAAGGACTTCTTTGTACATCTTCTGCGACGTAATGATCCACTCAGTGCAACTTTAATTTAAAATTAAACTAAATACATACACTATATCTTAAGCAAGCTACCAATTTCTTAATATATATATCGACACCAATATAAAGAAACGAGACTCTTAGTGCAAATGTTCAGTTTGTCAAAAACGATCGAACGAAAACGTTTACAGAATACCAGCTATTGTTGACATCTCGTAGCATACACATTCACAGTCGTATTCATATGTTTCTGTATCCTCTTTATCGATCGAGTGAGAACAGCTAAGGGAGTCTTCACACGGGCGGAGTTAGGTGTCAGACGCGTTGAGTAATGCGCTCTAGACCTGCCCCATGCGTGTAGTATGAGATTGCCATGAATGCCGAATATCCCGGGCTTGAGGGTTTACGATGATGGCGAAAGTTAATGACCCTAGTAGCAGTGCTTGAGTGAAAGTAGTTACAAATGGCCTAGTCATTTGTAAGGGAGGTTTTAGGGATGCAATGCATTAGGTATCTACTCAAAGAAAAGTAAAATCAATTTTTTTTAATGTTTTTTTTTTATGCACCCTCTTTGGGGGACTAACTATCTTATAGATAACAACCGGAATACGAATCGTAAAGTACACAAACACACACAAACACACACACACACACACACACACACACACACACACACACACACACACACACACACACACACACACACAAACACACATACACATATACAGACACTTACCTGGTAATATTTGTTAATGTTATTTCTTACTTGTTAATTATCTGAGTACCCACCATACGTGACTGATTAGATATTACTTATTTTAAAATCATAAGTACGATTCACATCCGGGAAGTACATCTGGGGTATTGGTGACCTGAAACACAGGCTCACGCTTATATCAGGCACCAGTCTTCACACTTACTCATCAGCTCCATTACCACCTGTATACCTATATTTTTAAGTATGGTTGTGAGGAAGAAAAAAAGTATTTTTATTATTATTATTTAGCGGCATGTGTTTTCCCTCCCAGTTCCGGTGACACATCAAAGTTCAAATATATCAACTGTTAAAAACTGAAACCAACCAGCAACATTATTAAAAATATTCATCATCATCATCAACCCGTAAACATCCCACTGCAGGGATATAGGCCATCCCTAGTATGTGAAGGAGTATGGGTCATAGTACACCACGCTGGCCCAATGCGGTTTGGGGACTCCACATGCCCTTGAATTTTTATTTATCAGGCATGCAGGTTTCCTCAGGATGTTTTCCTTCACCGTTTAAGAGCAGTCGGATAAATGCACATAAGTAATAAAATTAAATTTAAAAACTAATTTCCCAGACTTCCCAAATTGGGAGACCGCGTCATAAAACCTGAGCCACCGACGCTCTAAAACAATATATTGTTACTATTTACAAATTATTTTGACATTACTAAGTAATGTTAATATGCTGTTACTGTCGAGTGGTTGCCGGAAGAGTAGAATATGATCAACTCGCCCCTCCTGTGGTTGTCGTAATAGGTGACTAAGGGCATCGTGTAATAGCATACACCAGTGAAGGGCAGCGATCACCAACCCGCTCGTCCAGCGTGGTGATTACGGTGATTACGGTTCCTACTCATGGAAAGCGATGCAATTCATCTCATTCTGGAGGCTTATGTTCAATTCTGGAATAATAGCCAATATAATGTTTGAAATTAACAAGTGATTTTGTTATTACTCTTATGTTAACAATTAACAAGTAATTTTGGTATTATTGTTATGTTTACAATTAACAAGTGATTTTGTTGTTACTCTTACGTCAACAATTTACAAAATAATTTTGGTATTTCTTTTACATTTTATATTTACAGACCTTATGTTAGCTGAATTCTTAAAAATTCGCTTTAGCAGATCTTATCCATTAAATAGGTTGTTTTTCATCAATAAACAAACTGTATAGAACGAATGACTGTGATGCCCGCAATGCAGACTTAATCCGCTTCGGTGAAGTGGCATTGACTATGTGAATTTATATAGAGCTCAAGTCCGTATTATGAATTCATTTATTTGTTATTTATTGATAATGTAAAAGAAAATATAAATACAAAAATATATGTGTATAACAATGGCTGATTTAAAAACAGTAGATTGGCCGTACATAGATAATAAACATTAATTTATGGTACACTTATCAGGACTTGTCACCGGTTTCGAAATAACCGGTATATAAAGTATTATCCGGATTTTAGAAAAGGTTTCATTAGAAGTGCGTCCGAATTGAGAGCGACAACCAAATTCAAAACATCAGCTTTAACAAAAAAATATGTTCAGCCATTTTGGCTTTACAGCAGAACTATATTCGTTGGGCATAATAATATAAAAAAAAATATATTACAAGATATATATTTTCGTCATGCCTGTGTTATTTATAATTTGATTTATCTACGATATTTAAAAAAAAACAACTCTATACATATAATTCCACACTTTGTGAAGGACCGGTGAGATCTGACGGATTCTTAAGGCCCTTTTCTGAGTGTAAGACGAACGGGGCCGATAAATTGGAGGGAGACTACATCTCGAGGGTCGAAAGTATACGCCAAATTACTATACTATAGTAGCGTTACAGTCAATTTAAGTAACAGTAAATCTATTTTAGAATTTGCAACTGTACATTTTTTTTTTCATTTCTTAATTAGGACCATCAAGTTCACAATATTGCATAGAAATGTCGAACACGGCTGCGCGAGTATTTCTTTTTATATTTATACTTACCTAAAATATTGGAAATCTAACCACGTGGATCCTCTTCGAAAAAAAATTCGACTAGTATTAAATGTTTGATAGCGTTGTAAGTAGGGTTCACTTTGTTCGGACGTATCTCAACATTACATGGTCGGATTTCAGTGCGGTTTTGACTATGAAAATCCATTTCGAAGCTATTTAACATTAAACATAGTTACTTTGTATAATTGGATGATATTTAGCTCCTCGTGGGGTTATTAAATTTTTAATTAATGTTATTTTTTAGTATATTAAGGAGGCTTTGTTCGTGTACTGAACGAACATGTCACCCTTATACTGCTGAACATAGGCCTTCCCCATAAAGTTCCATAGGCACCCTTATAGCAAAGCTTATAACCGGTTCAGGAAATACAGGTAATAAAGGTTTATACCGGTTTTTAGAAACGGTATCGTTCGGAGCGCGTCCGCTATGAGAGCGCTACCTGAAACCTTAATAAACCGGTTAAATCCAGACAGACAATAAAAAAAAAGTTTATTTTCAATTTCTTTTACAGAGTTACATAATTTCACACACTTCAACCGAACTATAAGTTTATGAGCAGAAAATATATTCGTTTGATTTTAATATTCTTACAATGTAACTGTCACACATTAATTAAACTTAAATGGAACATAAACATTATGTGATTCGTTTCATATATATTTACATGCATGATTTGTTAAACTTTTGTTTTTTATTTTAGTCTTAAATGATTTGGGCACGTGTCACTTTTTATATCTTTATAACACTAATGCATACGACTGCGGTGGCATCGTTTAACATTTATAGTGATGCGGCCCATCGTCGGTAAGAGCGAAAAGAAAACCATTAAAAACCGCCTAATTGTCGAAAAACCCATTTGGTTTCGCGTCTTAAGAAAGCCGGTTTTGAGGTTCAAATCAAAAAAAAAAAAAATATTTCGTAGGATAAAGATTATCGCTTGAAGACGTCACATCTTTATCATAATATTAAAATTATTGACATTATTGTTAAGATAGAGCTAAACTTAAATGAAATACTCCTTTTGTACTTGATGCTGATTTAGGTTTTAGCATAAACCGGTAAAGAAACCCTGCCGAAAAATATTCCATTATTAAATTTTTGTAAATGAAGTTGCATCACTATACGTAGATGTACTGTGGCATGTGTAGATATAGGGATGTATAAAACTATCGTTGGAGAAAATAGTGCGAGCAACGCTTTGGTTTGACGATTTTAAGTTCGGTTGGATTTTCTCTTTTTACGTGAGGATAAATTGGGGATAAATGGAATGAAGGACATTTTTAGAGATATATCAATCGAAGTCATTTTAACCAGGTTGCATTTGATAAAGACGTAAATATTGGGTATTTACCTATGAAATTGGAGTTTTTTTTTCTTCGTTAATCATATGTACCAATTCCTGAGATTTTCAAAGCTATATTCAAATTTGTTTTTTATTTGGAAAATGGAATATTATTTCAAGGTTTCATATGAAATATTTTTTTAATTTCTGGGCTAAATCAGATAATAAAAAAAATTTGAACAGAGCTCTTTTCATGTGCTTCCCATAATCATTTCTTAGATTCGCTGAAACTTTTATAAAGCGGTTACTTTTAAAAATTAATGCTGCCTATACTTAACTTAATGTTATCCGATAATACACACAAAGGTTAGCTAAATTTGGATTTGCCGTTCCCACAAAAAAATAAAAAATATTTGTATGGAGAAAACAGTCTCAATGAAATTCTTCATACAAAACGCCAAAGTTTTGTGTCGTGTTTTTTTTTATCAAATTGACTTTTGACCCAACTGCGCTAAAAGGGCTATGTTTTTCGACTGTATGAATATAATGTATGTAAGTATGTCCGTTCCTTTGGCGCATCCTGTAGCCTGAATGGCTTTACCGATTGTATTGGAGTCATCGTATTTGCGGGAATGATTTAGAAAATATATTTATTACTAGCTATGCGCCCGCGGCTTCGCCTGCGTAGAATAACTTTATCGCGGATTTTTTTTTATCCCGCGGGAACTACTCAGTTTATTGGGATAAAAGTATTCCATGTTTTAATCCAGGGTATATTCTACGAATATAGCCAATTTCATCTAAATCCGTTCATGCGTTCGGCCGTGATTGAGCAACAAACAAATGATCAAAAAACATCCAAACTTTCGCATTCATTTTTGATTTTTAATAATTTAGCTTGTTTAGGAAAAAAACAGTGACGTCTGCCATTAACAGAATCTGCCGTTTAAATAATCTGCCATTCAGGGAAAAAGAACAAAATCAGTTCTTAAATCGTAAATTTTGGATTTGAAAGCAGTAATTTCGATTTACATTTCGGAGGTATCGTTAATTCGTTAGCACGTGATATAAATGGCATTTTTACCGTTGTGTCAGTGATCTATTTATAAAAACTGTTGATTTGAGTTCTGGAAGTTGACAAGTTAGTTACAAAAAGACGTGGATAATCGGAGTATGTAATTTAGTTATCTGGCATAATGTGGATATTCCCCTTCATGAACATTTAACCGCCATTTACATACGCAGTACATGTTTAAGTACTCGGTTTGGTTGGTGGTTGGGCATTTTAAATATCCGCCTGGCTAGCCACCATCTTATTTAAATCTGCCGTCAAGCAGCCATGTTAATTGCATTGTTGTGTTCCTGTTGTCAACGATAAGATAGTCAGTTCCCCAAATGTTGGGGTTTCCGGATTAGTACGCTTCCACCTTCGACCTCATCTTCACTTAACGTCAGGTGTGATTGAGGGCAAGTGCTAATCCCGACATGCAAAAATGTCTTGCCCATCACTAGAAAATTCATCATTCAGAGACAATTTCAATATGGCGGTTTGTTTACATGAATCAAAATCAAAAATATTTAATTTAATTTAGGATACAAGTATGTCGGAGAGATGGCGGGTTCGGGGGTGGGCGTTACTAGTGACCGGGACGCGTGCCAGTCGCGTGGTAAAGGGTGCTCGGGCAATAGCGACATTATTGAAAGCTACTATAGGCAATCGACACGATATTCACATTCGATTATGATCATGAAACCTGAGATGCTTTCTGTTCAATAGAAAACATGTGCACGCCCCTCGTGCCATACAACTTGGCCCCCGCGTGCACTCTGTGAAACTCAGCCGTACCTTGTCTATAGTTCCTCCTTGCTCAAATCCCATGATCAACTTCTTATTAGCTAACGACTCACCGGATTCTTCCAAGCGTCGGTGATAATAATCAAATCACTCACAGTCGTGATGTGTTCAGTGGAGCTCCGACTCCTTCGACCGCTGGTAGCAAAAGTGTCCGTCATTTTCGATGTGCAGACTTTATATTACCGTTAACGTCGTCACGGCTCAGTTTCCGGCTATACGAGCGCCACCAAGTTTAGTTCCCACAGCAAACCGCGTATTATGATAGTCAGTTGACCATTCGAATAATTAATTCTATCGCTAAAATATCGCTATCTCCGACAAGTATAACAGTTATTGAAAGTCGACATGTTATTTTTTTTTTAACTACATATATATACTTACTTAGCTAGCTCCATAGAATGTTAGTTTAGTTCAATATGGACAAATCTCTATATCTCCCTAAACACAGTATGTAGATACTACATAACATCCCAAATACTTATCTCTTGTGTCGACATAAGAAATGCGAGGGTATTTCCTTAGGTCCGTTATCAGCACCTCGCTCCCCGCACCCGTCACCACTTGGTATAAATCCAAGATTTAGTATTACAGGTGACAGGTTTTATTTTGTATAAGCGAAGGGGAAGATATCTTTGTAGTTTTCGGCCACAAATGTAAATGTTTGGGAATATAAAGCATGCATTGCCTGTTCGTACTAAAAACAAAAGCTGTAATAAAAACTTTTTATCAAAGAACCGACGACCGATTGGTGTAGTGGATAGTCACCTTATCAGCGAAACCAACGTTTGCGGGTTCGAATCCCGCGAGGGGTAAATGTTTGTATGATGAATACGAATATTTGTTCCCGAGGCTTGGATGTTTATATAAATATTTATGTATGTTTATCCGTTATTTAGTATCCATAGTACAAGCTTTGCTTTGTTTGGGACTAGATGATTGGTGTAAGTGTCCGAAATATTTATTTATTATAAAAAAAAAAAAAACAAAAAAAAAACAATGCATTACAATTTATTATAAAAAACATGCTTGGAAATATTGTCATTACTATCGAAAACAGAACACGTGAAGTATCTAATTTACGGACAGCGAAAAATAAATCCATTGCAGGAGCGTTTTTTGAATTTGGAACATGCTGGGGTTATTATATACTCTTTGATTGGATCTCTTTTATCATTCTTGGCATACCAAAATCTCTTTGCTTAGTACAAATTACGTTCACGTGGCTGTATGCGTAAATGCGTTTGCCTTTCGGCACAGATGATAAATAGAAAATCGGCGGCAAAGCTGAAAATTCGTCTTGATTTGTTATTAAAATATTTATTATTTCCCTGCATTCTTTTGAGAAAAGCACTATATATCTCGCCTACGGCTCGGCCTTCAAACTCATACTCGACCTGCAATTGCCTATTTCCCGGTCTTTGCAATAATGTACTACTTCGCTCGTATCACTTAATCAGTTATTTTCTCTGTTTACTATCGTAATTATTATTATTTCTAATATATGAATTAATATCTTTTGAAATCTTCGTAAATAAAATCACTTTAAAGATAGAGGCCGAGTTCGATAGATATTTTTTAAAGTAAATTAATCTCCATTAAAATCCTTTTAAACGTTGGAGCATCGGTGGCTCAGCGGTTAAGACGCGGTGTCCCAATTTGGGAGGTCCGGGTTCGATTCTATTGTTATCATCAAAAATTATTGTAAATTATTTTGCGCAATAAAGAGTATTTGTATTGTATTGTATTGTATTGTATTGGTCTTCTGAGGGGCACGTTACGGACACACTCCATTAGTATGTGGTAGATAATTACGACGACCTGTTTGGTGTAGTGGTTACAAACGCTGACTGCTATACCAAAAGGTCGCTGTTTCGAATCCCGCTCGGAGCATAGGTTTATATGATGAATACAGGCATGTGTTCCCGAGTTATGGGTGTTTTTCATTTATATATATATGTATTTATCTACAAAAAAAAGTGTAGTTTATCAACCATCTGGTATCTATAATACGCGCCTAGTTGCTTAGTGTGGAACTAGATGGCGCTATGTGTATGTGCAAACATATCAATACAAATCAAATCAAAATATTTTATTTCATAGGATAAAATTATCACTTGAAAACGTCACTATTTATATTAATATTACATTTAAATTTTAAATTTACTGCTCTATTTATTTAAATTAAATTATATAATATAAAAATAATTAAATATATTCATATTATATTTATTTATGTATATAATAGATTTCTATGCTAACTCATGTAGCCTAAATTGCTTGACCGATTTCGCAGTGCACGTATATTCGTCTTGATCCCTGGAGTGCAATAGGATACATTTTATGCTAAAAAATCCAAAATGGCGCCCACGAAATACAAAATGTCGGGTTTTCAGGTTTTAAAACTCATATTGTTATTCCTACTTTTATTTGTTTTTTTTTTTTACATTTGTTCGTTTTGTTTATTAAAATAATAGAAATGATGTAGGCATGTGCAACGATTAAAAGGAAATTTAGGTACGTCCAAAACGGAATTTGAACATTTATAATGCTTGTTGCTTAGTGTGCAACTAAATGGCGCTGTGTGTTATATAATAACAATAATAACAATAAATATCTTTGCACATACACATAGCGCCATCTAGTTCCTCACTAAGCAAATAGGCGCGTATTATAGATACCAGATGGTTGATAAACTACACTTTTTTTTTTGTAAATAAATACTATATAAATGAAAAACACCCATAACTCGGGAACACATGTCTGTATTCATCATACAAACATATGCCCCTGGCGGGATTCGAACCCGCGACCTTTTGGTATAGCAGCAGAGTTTCTTACCACTACACCAAACAGGTCGTCTTTATATGTCTATACAGGGTGTAATCGTTAAGTGTGCACAGGCGATTATTCCGTAACTATTATAGATATCAAAAGACTTTAAACTGATATTGGATATTTCTCGTTTTATTTTTAAAAAGTTATTAATGTCATTTTACTCATTAGGTAAAGTACTTTCGATATCAGTTTAAAGTTTTTTGATATCTATAATAGTTACGGAATAATCTTAACGATTACACCCTGTATATGTCCAAGGATATATATTTACTTATTCATTTACAAATATATATATGATTCCCTGTCTAGTAAAGAGTGAGTATTATCTGAATAAGGTTTCCAGAAAAGGCCATCGATTCCGTCTTTGTTCACACCATAAGTGCTTTACCTACACAATTGTCATTAAAGTGAGTCAGAACCCCACCCTAGCTTAGCCGGCTTTACATTTTATTCAGGCGCCATAAATAAGTGAACAGAAAACAATCTCGTGTGTAATCTCCTTACAAGACGCCCATACATTCAATTAAAGTGGGCCGGGCTTAGCATTGTTAATTCTATTTTGATAAGGGTGCGCACAGACGGCAGGCTGGTGTAAACAATTTATGAATGACGAATTTTTTTACCCGACTGTTCAAGAAAGGAGGGTAATGTTTTTCGAGTGTATGTATATATAAATATGTATGTCCTGTACCCTAAACTGCTTAACTGATTTCGAAGTGCATGGTGTCGTTACATTCGTCTTGATACCGGGAGTGTCATAGGTTACATTATATGGTAGAAAATCCAACATGGCGCTTGCGAAATACAATATATGCTGTCGGCTTTTTTGGTTTTTAAATAATAAATAGTTACTTCACAACATATTAACACTTGGTTTCAATCACACCTGATGTTAAGTGAAGATGAGGCCGAAGGTGGAAGCGTATTGACCCAGAAACCCGATCTTGTTTGGGGGACTGGGTATCTTATCTCTCACAACCGGAACACAATAATGCTATTAACATTGCTGTTTGACGGCAGACTTAGATAAGATGGTGGTAGCTGGTCAGGCAAAAACTTAAAATGCCATACCACTAACTAAACCGAGCAGTAAACGTACCCCGCTGGGGATTGAACCCGCGATCTCCGATTCGTAAGCCCTAAGTTGATTATATTGAGCCACGTTAGCAACATCGTAGCAGAACATCTGATAATTACGTAACATACGCTTTTAAGGTTCGACAAAGTGCTAGGTGTCATAAAGTTTGTGTTGATCACCAGAGTGTTATTGGATACAATTTGTTGTAAAAATCTAAATACCGCCTCCGTGGCTCAATGTAAACAACATTGGGTTTACGATTCGAAGGTCGCGGGTTCGATCCCCAGCGGGGTACATGTTTAAGTACTCGGTTTGGTTTGTGGTAGGGCATTTTAAATGTCCGCCTGGCTAGCTACCACCATCTTATCTAAATCTGCCGCCAAGCAGCAATGTTAATCATTATTGTGTTCCGGTTGTCAGAAGTAAGATACCCAATCCCCCAAATATGTTGAGGATTCCGGGTCAGTACGCTTCCACCTTCGACCTCATCTTCACTTAACATCAGGTGTCATTGAGGTCAAGTACGAACCCAAAGTGCAAAAAAAAAAAAAAAAATATGCTCTCGTGTCTTTGGGTTTTAAAGAATATCTACTCTATCCACGTCGGACCGTGTGTGCACGCCTTTACGACTTAGCCGATTCCTTTACAGAGGTCTCAAGCAAGGAGGTTTTTCTATAAAATATTAAGAGGTCCAGACCCCAAGCCTGCGTGGATTATCTGGGTATTATCCTCGTCTCTTGGATGGGGTGTCGGCTTAGTGCGAAAGAGATAGTTAATTGTGACGATTTTTGTTTTGTGGATGAGTAATGCGGTTTCAATTGTAGTTTTTTTTTTGTATGCATAACGGGTTGGTACTTGACCTCAATCGGAACAACCGGAACACAACAATGCTATTAACATTGCTGATTGGCGGCTTAGTAGTAGTTAGTAGTAGTAGTAGGCTTAGTAACAATTATTACTGTTAATTTATAGGTAAGAACAAAGAAAATCGTTTAATCTCAAACAGCGACGTCAAAGATATCTATAAACGTATTTCCCTGTTGAGTATACTCTTGCGTCGAGTCTTTAATAACGTATTTCTCTGTTGAGTACCGAATATGAGAGTCATTATTGATTTAATGGTACATTCCCCCATATACATCAAATCTCCGTTTATTTTATGTTTGTACATAAGAGGTATATGTACGGTCTACCAGATGGCATTTTTGTGTGGATTGGAATCCTATTATCGACCTGTTAATATGTTAAGCTTTCAATGTAGGTACAATGGTTGCTTGGTCAACGTGTGGTGGACTGTACATAACTGCAGGCTGTGGCTGAAAATCAGGGGCCGCTGGTTCCCAGCAACCATTATGCTGAGCTACAGACCTTTTTGTCATAATTACAAATAAAATTTTGAGATTTTTTTCTAAAATTCAAACAAACAAAATAAATCTTCTTTAATTTTTGACGACCTGTTTGGTGTACCTAGTGGTTAGAAACTCTGCTGCTATACCAAAAGGTCGCGGGTTCGAATCTCGCTAGGGGCATATGTTTGTATGATGAATACAGACATTGTGTTCCCTAGTTATGGATGTTTTTCATTTATATATGTATTTATTTACAAAAAAAAGTAGTTGTGTAGTTTATCATCCATCTGGTATCTGTAATACAAGCCTAGTTGCTTAGTGTGGATGGCGCTGTGTGTATGTGCAAAAAAAAAATCTCCGGCAGTCGCGTGCATTAAAAAAAAAACAAAAATTAAGCTATCTATGCCAATAACTTCTATTTCACTTACCTAATATGGCCAATTTTTTTTTCTATTTTTATACCCAAATGGATCATATTGCAATAACCTTATTATGTACATACATCGTATTGCTCACTGGGCCCTATAAGGTTAAACCTTGTCATTGACAATGAAAATATTTTTATTTCTTCCAAGAAGCGTTTTCTTGACATCTGAATAGCGTTCGCGTTTAATTATCTCGGATTAATGAAGATGTTTATGACAGGTTGTACTCCCTAAGGAAACACAAAAAGGGTGCATATCTTCTCATTCCTTGACGACCTGTTTGGTGTAGTGGTTAGCAACTCTGACCACTATACCAAAAGGTTGCGGGTTCGAATCCCGCTAGGGGCATATGCTTGTGTGATGAATACGGACATGTGTACCCGAGTTATGGATGTTTTCATTTATAATACGTATTTATTTTTGACGACCGGTTGGTGTAGTGGATAGTGACCCTGTCAGCGAAACCAACGGTTGCGGGTTCGAATCCCGCGAGGGGTAAATGTTTGTGTGATGAATACGAACATTTATTCCCGAGTCATGGATGTTTGTATAAATATTTATGTATGTTTATCCGTTATCTAGTATCCATAGCACAAGCTTTGCTTAGTTTGGTACTAGATGATTGGTGTAAGTGTCCGAAATATTTATTTATTATTTATTTATTATTATTATTATTATTTATTTACAAAAAAAAAAAGTATTTGTGTAATATATCAACCATCTGGTATCCACAACACAAGCCTATAGTTGCTTACTGTGGAACTAGATGGCGCTGTGTGTATGTCTAAGGATATTTATTTATTTATTTATCGATTAGTGTATTACTTCAAGGCGAAATGGATGAACGGATTTGGATAACATTTGGTATATAGGTAGAATATACCCTGGATTAATACATAGGATATTTTTTATCCCGATAAATAAATAAATAAAAGGTATTTATTCACCACAAAGTTAATTTAAGAAGTAATTAATTGATAATAAATTAAGTCAAACTGTGAAAAGAGAAAGTAGGGACTCAGCAGATTTGCTGATTTGCAGTCCCCCCCAAGTAGAGTAGTTGCTGCCACCAAGGAATTAATTACTATTACTCTATGAATAATTTTAAACATTAACTAAAAGTAAACAAAGAGAAAAAACTATATCTAAAATCAGCTCAGAAACAACTGCAAGTGATAAACCATGAAAAGCTAGACACGAGAAGGTATCATATAGGTAGATATTTGGTAAATTTTCAATACTTATGTGTGATTGTGTGAGTGAATTTAATTGTTTTCAATTTGTTATTACTAATTTAACAAATTTAAATCATATCCGAATCATATTGTACGATAAAGTGAGTAGATCCTGCGGGATAAACAAATTTCCGTGATAAAGTTATTTGTGGGAAAATATAAAGTAAGAACACTAGATGTTTACATGATAAATGTATATTTGGAAGTGATTGTCACAGTAAAAGCAGATGTTCTATACTAAAAATTCAAAATAAAATAGTTCTAATATGGCCAGTATCACATCTTACAACATCCACCCGTAATGACCATATTCAGAAGCCTTAGTAATAACAAACAAACACTGTAACATATAGAAAAACATTGTAACATAAAGTAACTACGCCTTAACTAAACCTATACTATTGATACACCTTTGATGTGCAACTTTCCCAAGACATTTTGTCAACACGTCAGCTAACAGGTCACTGGACTTAGTGTATTGAAGCACAATCACATTTTCAGATACCTTTTCGCGAATAAAATGGTACCTAACATCAATATGTTTCGATCTGCCGTGGTGTATAGGATTATGAGCTAAGTTCTGCGCACTCTGACTGTCACTGCAAATGGTTATAGTAGGATATTTAATATCACATACCTCGGATATCAAACGACGTAAGTAAATAGCCTCTTTCGCAGCATCAGTCAACGCCATGTACTCGGCTTCGGTAGAAGACAGCGCCACTGTAGGCTGCTTCTTCGATGCCCACGAGACAGGTCCATTTGCCAGTTTGAAGCAATAACCTGTGTAGGAACGACGATCATGCACACAGTTCGCAAAATCCGCGTCCGTATAACCTACGAGAAGTTCTCCTGTCTTCTTATAAATAATAGAATGATCTATAGTGCCTTTTAGGTACTGAAGTACTCGTTTCGCTGCCACCCAATGCGTGCTGTTATATTTGTTGTTATACTGACT
Organism: Oegoconia quadripuncta; assembly: GCA_949316235.1. Classification (NCBI taxonomy): domain Eukaryota; kingdom Metazoa; phylum Arthropoda; class Insecta; order Lepidoptera; family Autostichidae; genus Oegoconia; species Oegoconia quadripuncta. Next base: position 11,534,537 of record OX438750.1, on the reverse strand, counting down.
AAGGTAGCTAACAGCAAAAGCAATATCAGGTCGAGTATTGACAGCAAGGTACATTAGACAACCTATTAAATTCAGATAGGCATAATGATTATTCTTACAATCCGAATCCTGAAGAGCACCTATTTTGCTATTCGCCAAGGGAGTGTCGTACTCTTTTGCCTGCCCTAAATTGAATTTTTCTAGTAGGAATTCAATATATGACTTTTGATTGACTCGTATTTCACCATTTTCCGTTGAGATATTTAATCCCAGATAATATTTCAGTGGACCTAAATCTTTTAATGTAAAATATTTTAGTAAGTCACTCTTGACAGCGTCGAATGACTTTTCATTCTGGTAATAAACAATGATGTCATCCACATAGACTGCTAACAGGATTAATTCTGAACCAAGGAGTTTTTTATATACGCATGGTTCGGTAGGTAATCTAATAAAACCTATTTTACTCAACACTTCATTGAGCTTAAAATTCCACGCGCGAGGAGCCTGTTTTAAGCCATACAGGGACTTTTGCAACAGACACACTTTATCTTCGTCACCTTTGCTCTTAAAACCCGGAGGCTGGTCCATGTAGACTTCTTCTTGAAGATCGCCATTTAAAAAGGCGGTGTCGACGTCTAAGTGTCGCATCTTCAGGCCCATTTCTGCTGCTAAAGCAATCAAAACGCGTAAGGAGGAATTCCGAATTACCGGAGCGAAGGTTTCATAGTAATCGACACCATGAACTTGATTATAGCCTTTCGCGACAAGTCTAGCTTTATACTTGATTATATCGCCATGGGCATTCTTTTTTAATTTGTAAACCCATTTGCATGGTATAACCTTCTTATCTGGCCTATTCACCAGAATCCACGTTTTCTTTTCCAGCAAGGCCTGGTATTCATCTCTCATAGCATGATACCAATTATCTCTATCTACTGCATTCACCGCTTGTTGATAAGTAGTCGGTTCATCCATTTGAGAGGATATAGTCTGCATACAAACACAGTTGGCGGCAGTATTGTGGATTTTTCTAGGTCTCAGATTATAGCGTGATTCTGCAACCTCAACATCAGAATCACTTTCTTCTAATTGTTCTGGTGACGGGGCAAGCCCAAGTTGACTCGGCTCAAAGTCGGCAACAATACTTGGTCCAGGTATCGGATCCTCTCTACTATTTGTTGTAGAGTCGATCTGTGAACATAAAGGTAAACGTGCCGGTTGTGGCACATCCACCCGTGATTGAGGACTAAGGAATAAGGGTACACGTGCCGGTTTGAGCGCACCAGGCGCTAACTGGTATTTGACACCCTTTCCTTTTTCCTCTAAATCCCGGAAAGTGTCTTCAAAGAAAACCACGTCCCTACTTTTGACAAGTCGTCTAGGATATTTTGCATCTCGGAAATAATAACTATTGGGATCGTCAGAATAGCCAACAAAAATATGCTCGGTTGCCTTCACGTCCAACTTCTTCCGATTACAATCGGGGACATGAATCAGAGCTCGACATCCAAAGACTCTTAAGTGTGATAGGTTCGGCTGTTTACCATACCACAGCTCAAAAGAAGTCTTACCTTCGAGAGCACGGTGAGGAGTCCTATTCTTAAGATAGACTGCAGTTTCCGTCGCATCTTGCCAATATGCTGGAGAAAGAGAACTGCCAGAGAGCATAGACCTAGCCTTCTCTATGATCGTTCTGTTGATCCTTTCAGCGATGGAGTTTTGCTGCGGACTATAGGGCACTGTCGTCTGATGCTGAATTCCTTCCATCTGTAAGTAATTTGTAAGGTCAGTATTGACATATTCTGTCCCGTTGTCGCTCCTCAACACTTTTATTTTTAATCCCTTTTCACGCTCCACTAGGGATTTGAAAATACGAAATTTATCCTTTACTTCAGCTTTTGAAGAAATAAAGAATGCAAAGATCATACGAGTAAAGTCATCTATGAAAAATAAGACATACTTACTTCCTTGAAAAGACGTCTCTGATAATGTACAAACGTCAGAATGGACAAGTTCTAAAACTGAAGTTGCCCTTTTATACGGAATCCTTTTGAAAGGCTTCCGACTCAGTTTTCCTTCTACACAGGCCACACATGGTTCCTTGTCAACTGTTGAATAATCTATGCCTACTACCTGGTCCTTTTTTAAGCGATCCATCCCAATGCGGCATAGGTGACCTAAACGTTTATGCCAGAGTTGATACCTGGACACGTCAGAGTGCACATCAAAAGCAGATAATTGACGTGGTACATTGACTGTACAATCTAAAGAATACAGCCCACCACAGATCGAACCATGTAGCAAAGAAATACCTGTACAAGAAAAAACACTAGAGTTATAAAAGTTACAACCAGATTTATCAAAAACCACACAAAAACCGTTATCAACTGCTTTCTTTACTGAAATAAGATTAGCGTTCAAATTAGGTACATGAACAACGTCACTAATCTTCGTAACCTCATCACACATCGTAATAGAAATATCGCCAACGCCTTCACTGGATAACACCTCTCCATTAGCAATTGTCACTTTGCCGGTGGGATATCCTTTCACGTTCTCCATCCATTCTCGTCTTGAAGTCATATGGGCCGACGCCCCAGAATCTATGTACCATTTAGTACTCTCCACGTCACCAATGACATTCAACGCACTTAAAGAGTTTCTATGATTCTCAGATTTCTTTTTCTTGTCCTTCTTATGGGGACAGTCTGGACTCTTATGGCCTGGCTCCCGACAGTCGCAACAGATAATCTGTTTCTTAGTTTTTGATGAAGATGGCTTAGATTTCTGATTAGTCCGTGTTTTCAGGGCAGTATCCTGGTTATTCTCCTTTGGTTTATTCAATTCATTCAACAATTTCGTCTTTATCAAGTCAACAGTAATTTCTACATTTGAGTTCTCCAATGCCATAACAAGAGGGGCATACTGTGGAGACAAACCTCCAAGAAGAATAGCTGCGATTGAAGCATCTTCTATGATCTTGCCGATATCGGCAAGGTCCTGGACTGTTGACATAACAGCATTAATGTACATTTCTATATCATTGAAATCATCTAGACAGTACCTGTACAACTTCCGTTCGAGGCTTATTCTACGTCCTAAGCCTTTGTCTTCATACGCAGAGGACAAGGCTTTCCACGCAGCTTTAGCCGTTTCACAAGGTCTGAGAAGGGTGATTGCCATACCATCAACTGTGAGACAAATTTTCGATAACGCAATCTGATCGTCACGCAACTTTTTCTCAGCGGTAATTTGATTACCTTCAGGGTATCCGGCAACAGTTTCCCATAAATTTTCGTGTATTAGGTACATACGCATCTTGAATTTCCAAACACCAAAACCGTCTCTGTTTACTAGCGGTTTTATTGCAGAAATTGAACTTGACATTATTTCACAGCTAATAATGTCAAAGACGAAAAAATGAAAAATAAGCGAAATTATAATTTTCGCGACTTTCAACAAATATCTTTTACACGCACGTGTTAAATATTTAGTGTTCTTTACCTTTTCGTGCTGATAACGTGTGGGAAAATATAAAGTAAGAACACTAGATGTTTACATGATAAATGTATATTTGGAAGTGATTGTCACAGTAAAAGCAGATGTTCTATACTAAAAATTCAAAATAAAATAGTTCTAATATGGCCAGTATCACATCTTACAACATTATTGCACGCAGACGAAGCCGCAGACGGAGAGCTAGTTCAATATTAACCATGTTTATATGCAATGGCAACGATTAGGCTCCTTCCTATACAGCTCAACACTTTCGCAGACACTGAACGTCTATAGACGTTTGAATAAAAATAAATAAAACCTCTATTGTGTCCACGCATGCAAAATGCATGCAAAAGCTAGTTTAATATTATACTAAGTCTGTGCACTAAACACAGCTATTTTTGTTACAAAAAATATCACATAAACAAAATGCAACGTTGTGTTTAGAAAACTACCAAAAACTTGTATCAAAATTTTCAATGAATGGGTGCAATGGCGCGATACAAAATATATTGTGCCGCGATGACTTCGAATACGACAAAACAATATTTCATGTTCTATTTCCATAGCATAGAGTCGCTATTTATAGCATCGCGTTGGTGTTTGGTACGTAACCCCTTCAATTTGTGTGTAAAGTAAGGAACCGATCTATAACTTGCGATAGTTGCGGTCTTAATAATCAATGTATGTTTACATTTTGAACTGTAGTGTTGCCAGATGTTTGTTTTAACGTCTGAATGTCAGAATTTACACAATCGAATTCAGCTATTTTGACAGATAGATAGATAATAGTTATTTGTGATACAAGAGTGCAAAGTTGCTTTTTAACCGCGTGCTCAACTTTGATGACCGAGCGAGCGAAGGATTCTAAAATTATAATCCTGAGCGTAAGCGAGGGAATCAAAAGAGCATAAGGTAAAAAATCTTTGCACTCGAGTGCAACACGTAACTTTTCATCCCCCCTCAGCGAGGAAATGAATAAATGCAAAACAAAACATTTACAATCACAAGATACTTTTATTTCAGTTTAGGTACATATTTACTACAACATTATGAATGTACCTAAGTATTACAGAAAAATATTTATATTATGTATAACAAATAATACTTAGGTAGGTACTTATATTTAAGAAAAATTGAAAGTAACGTTGCTACAGTTACTTATGTTGAGTGTGGCTTTTTGGCGGGAGCTCGGCTAGTGAAGTTGTATTTTTCTTTATAATTCTTATAATTTGTGCATTCTAACTTTTGAAGCTTAATAATGCCAGAATATTGTGCAGCAAACATTAGTGATGGTGTACTAGTGAAGGGAAGTGTAAATTAAAGTGCGTAACGGAGCTTTCGGGTTCACACAAGAAGACGCCAAAATCTTTTGTAAAGCATTCTGCCACTTTACTGAAGAATGACTTGACCATGACTAGACTCTGTATACGCCAAGTATACGACAAATTACTTGTTTTGACTAAGACTGACTTACAAACTGAACAAATAAGAGAAATAAGACATGGCTGTTATGAGTTGGTTTTTTTTTTTATGCACGACGGGTTCGTACTTGACCTCAATCACACCTGATGTCAAGTGAAGATGAGGTCGAAGGTGGAAGCGTACTGACCCGGAAACCCCAATACATTTGGGGGACTGGCTATCTTATCTCGGACAACTTGAACCCTACCACCAACCAAACCGTGTACTTAAACATGTACCCCGCTGGGGATCGAACCCGCGTCCTCCGAATCGTAAACCCAATGTTGTTAGCATTGAGCCACGGAGGCGGTCAAGGCTAGATCCCTTTGCCTTCTCCTATAGGAGAGAACAAAACGAAAAAAAAAAAAATTATGTTGAGTGTAATATTTTCGTTTTTTTTTTTGGTTTCATTCTCTCCTTTAGGAGAAGGCAAAGGGATCTAGCCCATAACAGCCATGTCTTATTTCTCTTATTTCTTCAGTTTGTAAGTCAGTCTCAGTCAAAACAAGTAATTCGTCGTATACTTGGCGTATACAGAGTCTAGTCAAGGTCAAGTCATTCTTCAGTAAAGTGGCAGAATGCTTTACAAAAGATTTTGGCGGCTTCTTGTGGGAACCCGAAAGCTCCGTTACGCACTTTAATTTACACTTCCCTTCACTTGTACACCATCACTAACGTTTGCTGCACAATATTCTGCCATTATTAAGCTTCAAAAGTTAGAATGCACAAATTATAAGAATTATAAAGAAAAATGCTACTTCACTCGCCGAGTTCCCGCCATAAAGCCGTAATATTTTTGTTAGGCACCTTATTGTTGGTGTTAGTGACTTGTGTCATGTTTTTGGTAAACTATCTGTCATACTTAATGTTGCTTTCAGCATTGAATACGTACTCCATAGAGTACTTGATTTCTTGGTCTCGGATAATTCAATAAAATATGCCAGCAAAACGTTTTCTGACAAAGTTTTAGCTCCTTTAGCTAGTCGCCACGAGTTAAACATATCGTACTGTTTTAAATACTTCTCGGGTGATTGTTGAGGGAAAAAGCGCATTTGCGCATTTTTAACAGTTTCTGTCAATTCCGCTGGGGTTAAGTGAACTTCTTCGTCACTGGAATCACTTATTTCCTTATTTTTTTTCTTGTTTTCAAGTTTCTTATTTATAATAATACCTATGATGTCAAAACAAAATGGCGCGCGCAAAGCAAATTAAAACCAAAGTACACCAAGGAGGTTCAGAGTCCGAGTTTTTAACAAATTTAAAAAGTTGTATGGTAAATAAGGCACCATGGAGATGGAAGTAAATCGGTTTAATGACGTTTTGGAACGTCTAGTGCACGTGATGTTCTAATTCAAATTTACTTTAACCTCAATTGGATAAAAACGGCTATTTCTCCAGTCGCACACATACATTTAAATTTTAGATACAATAACAAATTGTAGATCGATACAAATTATGGTATACGTATTACAGGATTATACGCAGCACAAAAGTGCCAATGGTGTCGATTCTGATGTACACCAACTAAACCGCTAAAAGAAGATTTTATCCGCCTCAGTGGCTCAATGTAAACAACATTGGGTTTACGATTCGCAGGTCGCGGGTTCAATCCCCAGCGGGGTACATGTTTAAGTACTCGGTTTGGTTGGTGATAGGGTATTTTATCCAGGGTATATTCTAACTCTACACCAATATTCATCCACATCCGTTCATCAGTTTCGCCGTGATTGAGCAATGTCAAATAAACGAACAAAGAACGTCAACAGAAAGTGGGAGTGTCCTTCATAGAAACCGACTCGCTACCGGAATTCAAGTTCACTTCTCTCAAATATTTGGGCTTCAAATGACGGTTCAAAACTTAATAATATAAGTTAGATAACTAACATTTAATCAAAAGCTGTGTGTGGTTTCTGCAGTGCTGTGTGGTTTCGACACTAAAATAGAAGAGAACCAACCCGTCTCTTCACGTGGGTGTCGCAAAAGACGACTATGGGACTTTTCACCAAAAAAACATCTATAGATTTGCATTTGAACATTGTGTATATCACTATTTATTTATTTATTTTAACACTTTATTGCCTATATAAATATACAAACATACATTGAACAAACATAGGACAGAAATTACAATACATAAAAGGCAGATAAGCTCGCAGTAAGAGATTTCTTCCAGCAAACCCTCGGAAGGAAAAATGAAATCACTATGTTTCTTAAACGATTCTATATATTTTCTTACATACATTAATAATAATAATAATAACACTTTATTGCATACACAGAAAGCAATTACAGTGATACTTAAGAGTTAAGATATACAAAAGGCGAGCTTATCCCTAAAAGAGATATCTTCCAGCAAACCCAACATAGGAAATAACAATAGTGAAGGGGAAACATAGAGTGCACACAAGTAAAATGAAAATAAGAAAATAAATATTAAGTACATAATAATAAGTACATAAATAAGCCTACGAATATATAAATGAATATATACACGAACATATAAATGAATATATACACGAATATATAAATGAATATATACACGAACATATAAATGATATACAAATGAATAGATTAATACATATATTAATAAATATATAAATAAACAATGGTTATAGACAGGACCCCAGATAATGCTCTTTCACACGGAATTTAAAAATGGGCAATGACTGGCTGTCGCGTATATTAGTGGGAAGTGAGTTCCACAGCCTGACTGCATGAACAGAGAACGAGAAACTATAAAAATCAGTGGTATGGGGATGGAAACGTAGTAGTAGGAATTAAGTTTTCGTAAATATATTGTGATGCTAATGTTAATATATTAATTTCTTTAAATTTATTCCTAAGAGACACTCTGGGGCCCAGTTTGTAAATGGCGCGAACCGCTCGTTTCACACCCTGTCACGCGTGCATTTCTGAATATTTCGTAAGGTGAAACGTGGATATTGTTTCAATCATTCATCTCTTAATGTTTGGAACACTCAAACACTATTGTTTGGGATATCTCTGACCACCCCATTTGGGATAAAGGTCGTGACATTATGTATGTAGTGAAAAACTGCACTTTAGTATTGGAAACAGTGAGATTACTCCGTAACAGCACTGCACTAATACCTACAATTTGCATCTGTATTCACTTACATGATAATAAGGGATAAAGACACTTACGAGTATGCCTTGGCCCGGGCCAACTTATCCGCAAGCATAGATTATCCATCCCCATTTTTCCCCAAAATGACATCGCATTCTGAAACTGCGACAAACAAAATTAAACACTCGTAAACCGTAGGATTAACTAGTAACGATTTATTTATCTGCATTCTTTAGGAGTTCAGGATACTGCTCCAAGTTATACTATTAAGTGTCCTAGTATAGAGTACCTAATACATACACTTAACAGTAATTCAATTAGTTTTATTTATACCGGCCCATATATATACCGGATGAGTTTTTTTACCGTAAGGAAAACAATAGCACATAAGGTAAGTGAAATAGAAGGGGTACGAATAAATTATACATTTCCAATAACAATTTAATTACGTTACTAATTTGCATTGCGTTTGCACGCGCGACCTAGATATTTAACCTAGATTTACAATTTGACAATTTTATACAATAGTGAATTTCAGTGGAATAAAGACACTCGTTGATAACGGTCGACTATAATTTTTTTTTTTAGTATCATTCTCTCCTCTAGGAGAAGGCAAAGGGATCTAGCCCATAACAGCCATGTCTTATTTATCTTATTTCTTCAGTTTGTAAGTCAGTCTCAGTCAAAACAAGTAAGTCGTCGTATACTTGGCGTATACAGAGTCTAGTCACGGTCAAGTCATTCTTCAGTAAAGTGGCAGAATGCTTTACAAAAGATTTTGGCGGCTTCTTGTGGGAACCCGAAAGCTCCGTTACGCACTTTAATTTACACTTCCCTTCATTTGTTAACCATCACTAACGTTTGCTGCACAATATTCTGCCATTATTAAGCTTCAAAAGTCAGAATGCACAAATTATAAGAATTATAAAGAAAAATGCTACTTCACTCGCCGAGTTCCCGCCAAAAAGCCGGTCGACTATCATTTGACATCTCCAGACCTTATCAGCTGACATCTGACATCAGCAACAGTGCGTGAACACAGCAGCCCGCACAGAAGGTATTGGCATATTTATGTTTTCAAAAACGCACGCGCCTGCCATAAATTGATATGCGATTGGCGGGATTTGGGATCTGAGCCCATGCAGCCTAGTCTTCTGTAGTATTTCTTAGTATTCTTCGGTAAAGTGACAGAATGCTTTATGGAAGATTTTGGCGGCTTCTAGTGAGAACCAGAAAGCTTCTTTACACTTCTCTTCACTTGTACACCATCACTGACCTTTGCCGTACAATATTCTGTCGTTACTCGTATTAAACTTCAAATCTCAGAATGCACAGATTTCAAGAAATAAAAACAAAAATGCAACTCCACAACTACTCCACAACTACTACTCCATAACTCCACAACTACCACTCTAGCTGAGTTCCCGCCAAGATTTACTGAACTGTGACCGTTGTAAAGAACAAAATTTGTCTTTTTTTTTTTTCATTTTAATTCACTCCTCTCTGAGAAAGCAAAGGGATCTAAGCCCATACAGCTATCGGCGGTCAAGATATATGAACAATTTTTTTTTATGTAAACGAAAACATCCAAAACTCTAGTAAATCTGTATTCATCATACATATATGATTCGGGTTATAGCAGCCTGGTTTTTAAACTATACCAGAGTCGACGGTATATCAGTATGAAGTCGGACTACTGCAAAATATAAAGAATTGGCAGCGAGCAAGATATAATCCAACTTGGCAAGCGAACTGGTTTGTATTAAAGACAAACAGACACGCGAACCGACAGGGATTGCAGTCGCTGCGCTTTAATGCTAGAATTGAATATTATATCAATAGAGCGCCAGAGAACGCTTGCATAGATAAATGGGTCTATTTAATTTTACAACTATGGAATGATTATTAAATAATAGCGAGTATTAAATGCTGTACCCTTCAAACTTACATCATCTGTGGGATGGTTACAAATACTACGAAATAACATCCGCAGTGAACGTACTTTTTTCTTGGGGACTTCACCTTCCCTTCCCACGTATAATTAGAGAGTATAGGCCATAGTTGGTTTGTGGTAGGGCATTTTACATGTCCGCCTGACTAGCTAACACCATCTTATCTAAATCTGCCGCCAAGCAACAATGTTAATAGCATTGTTGTGTTACGGTCGTCAGAGATAAGATAGCCAGTCCCCCAAATATGTTGGGGTTTCCGGGTCAGTACGCTCCACTTTCGACCTCATCTTCACTTAACATCAGGTGTGATTGAGGTCACTCACTCGATATGCATAAAAAAAAGAAAAAAAAAATTCTGCCACACATGCCTTTGAATTTTTATTTCTCAGGCATGTAGGTTTCCTCACGATGTTTTCCTTCACCGTTTAAGAGCAGTCGGATAAATGCACATAACTAATTAAATTTAAAAACTCATTGGTACTTGGCCTGCCCGGGAATTGAACACGGATCTCCTAAATTGGGATACCGCGTTTTAACCATAGAGCCGCCGACAACGCTTCCCTTCCAAATAAACAAATATTATTAAAATAGGTTTCCTTCTTCTTGGGGCAGTCAGGTAAAATGCAAATTAAATTATTCTTGTATTTGTATAAATAATAGCATTTTATTAAAACAATTATATTATTTGTTATCTATTTAATACACATTAATAAAGGATTAAAATATATATTTTTTTACATATTTACAAAAGCGAAATAAATAAATACACATCCCACCAAAACATTACTGTAAAAAAGAGGCCAAGTTCTCATTCAGTTTTCATTTACACCTACAAAATAGTTGAAATCTAAATGTAACGAGAAGTTCCTGGACTTCCATGCTTAAACAAAACCAAAAGACATAGTCTCGTCACAAGAGTTTCGAATAAATGACTTCAACGAGACCTACATTGTTGAAGAATAAATCTATGATTTGGTATGTCGCAGAATATCATAAGGTGATAATACTATTTGTACGTTTGTTTTAAAAGTTTGAAACTTTTATTATTACTACTTTAATTCAGTTTTTTGGGCAGTTTTGTAATAATATGCGCCTGCTCACTTAGTATTGATTGGTGAGTTCACTTTATGAGTTAAAAAAGATTTCTGAATTTCCAAATGTACCTACACCTGACTAAACAATACAAAGTTGTACGCACTTAGCCTCTTATCCACTCAACCGTCCGGCCCGCACGGCAAAATTCCAGTCAACTGTCCGACTCCGCGCTATCAGTAATCAGTAATCAGTCATTTATTTACATAAGAATATAGTAATGTAGGTACAGGTGTTATAATCTATCACATTTTGTGCGCACGGTACGTTTATTAATAAAAACATTTCATATCTAACAAACTACAATAGCTATAGCGACAAAAAAATATGTAGTTATAGGTGAAGAATTACATATTAAAATAATATAAAAGAGAAAACAGAAATACTTATTCTAGAGTACTAAAAGCTGGGTATAACATACGATATCGGTAAAAAAATTCTGCAACTTTTCCCTAACATCGTGAATAATAACAAATTTAGTAACTTTTTTTTTGAGAGCTTGTGTTATGCGCTGCCGTGTGCTTCGGATTCACAAACAAATTGTCCCAGATCTTCCTGAACCCGGTGTGTGCTAAAGGGGCTAAGTGCGTACTTGTATGGTATTGTCAAGTTTACATTTGAATTTCACTCTTTGTTACTTCAAAATTTGAACATAGTAGATTAGGCCGAACTTTTGATTACAGCAAGATACGGTAACGGTAAAAACTGATAAAGGGGCCGCGAGCGTGCCGGCGCGACGTAAAATGGGGGGGAGGGGGTTTACAGCCGGAACGCTCGCTGAAGGCTATTTGTCTGCTGCAACACTGCGATCTGATGGTGGACTATGGTATTAGATGAAGCGATAATGACACAGATAATTCAATCAATCAAGAGCTTTGTGACCTTCCCAGTCCACCTATGCCCAGCTGGGTCGAGTCACAAGGTGTATATGTACAGAAAGGGCGGGACAGCTCAGGCTAGGATAGATGAAAGATAAGCATTTATTTGCATCCATGTACACACACATAATAAATTTTTCATATGAAAAATACAACTAAAACAATAAAACACAAGTACAGAAACAACAAATATTATGTGTGTGCCGCAGTATACAAAAAGGCTACAGCTCAGTGTATGGATTTGCCCGAGGCTGGCAAAACACTGGTATTCTGCTGAAACCTGAGTAACAAATGGAATTTTGAAATGTGTTTGGTGTTATCAAATGAAACTAACGTTATTGGTAAATGAATATTGTGTAAATACTAGGTCAAAATAGAACACGGATTACCACACCAACTTATTTGTCGCATGAAACAGAGGATCGAATGGGTCTTAAAACTAAAAAATTAACTATTAACATGTAAAAAAATGATTATACATAACAGTGAGACTGATTTGAAATCTGGAAATCAATGTGCCAAAAAAAAAGGATCCGTCAGTTCATCAGTCAGTCAGTTAGCTTAAAATTTCGATTTTGAACTCAAAAGAAAGACACCGTTACAGCCTTCTGGCGGGATCTTGGTGAGTGAGTTGCAATTTTCTTTATAATTCTTATAATTTGTGCATTCTGACTTTTGAAGCTTAATAATGGCAGAATATTGTGCAGCAAAAGTTAGTGATGGTGTACAAGTGAAGGGAAGTGTAAATTAAAGTGCGTAACGAAGCTTTCGGTTTTCCACAAGAAGCCACCAAAATCTTTTGTACAGCATTCTGCCACTTTACCGAAGAATGACGTGACCGTGACTAGACTTTGTATACGCCAAGTATACGACGAATTATTGTTTTAGCTGAGACTGACTTATAAACTGAAGAAATAAGATATGGCTGTATGGGCTTCGATCCCTTTACCTTCACCGAGATTAGAGAATTAAACGAGGAGAAAAATTCAATCAATCAATAATGTTTTATTATCATGGGTAAAATTTGATGACAATACCTATGAGAAGATACCCATGAAATTCAATGGTTATTCTTAATTTAATTTAAATTAAGGTGTAGATATAACGTAGCTTGAATAGTTTTTATATTAAAAAGTATAATTAAAGTGATATTTAAAAACTATCCTATTACAAGAAAACGTGAAGTGTATAGCAAAGTGTTTTTTTTTTGTTTTGTTATGGACAACGGGTTGGTACTTGACCTCAATCACACCTGTTGTTAAGTGAAGATGAGGTTTGAAGGTGGAAGGGTACTGACCCGGAAACCCAAATATTGGGGAAGTGATATCTTACCTCTGACAACCGGAACATTAACGTAGTGCTAGTAATCGCAGACAACATAGCTGAGTGGCTGCCTATGTCGACCAACTTGTGACATGTTGTTGGGTCTATTCATAGAAATTCCATGTAATAAATACACTGCAAAAATGACTATTTCAAAATCCATATGCACTTGGCCATTTTTTGTAAACTTATAAGACCTGCCGCCAAGCAGCAATGTTAATAGCATTGTTGTGTTCCGGTTGTCAGAGATAAGGATAAGATAGCCACTCTCCCAAATGTGTTGGGGTTTCCGGGTCAGTACGCTTTCACCTTCGACCTCATCTTCACTAAACATCTTATATGATTGAGGTCAAGTACCAATCCGTTGTGCATAAAAAAAAAGAAATTGGAACCGGATATAAAAGTAATCGGTCGTACCACGATGTTCTTAACGTTGTTGTTAGACCGACGCATATAGCATATGCTTTTCATGGGAACAACTCAACTCATTATTGGCAGCAACTACTCTACTGGCGGGGGGACTGAAAATCAGCAACACTGCTGAGTCCCTACCCATTCATCACAATAGTGTGGTTCTTGATTCTATGTATGCTTGTGTTTTTTTTCTTTTTTGTGATGAATAAATACCTTTTATTATTTTATTATTATTATTATTAATCTGTGCCTTGTAAGTAAATCTAATCAGCTCGTTCGCATAACCAGGCTATTTCACAATTAATAACTGTATTGAGATTTACTTGGTGGGTCGATATTTTGATGATCAGCATAGTAATCATATATACTCGTATATTATTATATTATATTATCATCACTGGGAATATACCTCCATTTTGTAAAGTTATCAACTTAGCTGCTTAGTGAGAGATGTGGTACCTGGAACCTGATATTTGGGTTTTCGGGTCGATACGCTTCCACCTTCGACCTCATCTTCACTTAACATCAGGTGTGATTGCGGTCAAGTACGAACACGTCCTGCATTAAAAAAAACTATAAACGCTCTGCTTAAAAATTACACCAATACCAATGCGGCAACAGTCTATATTCAGAATTTTTGCGAGATCGCACCCAAAAACACAATGCTTCCTGCAGTGCAGGCGGTCGGACGCTACCTTTTGATTGGTCTAAAAAATTTAAAGACTCAAAGGCTCGACCAATACCGATTGATGCATGAAGATTGGAATACTGTCAGGGCTGTTATGAATTGGGATGCAGTTTTTGCTTAGTCGGTAACAGATGATAGTTTAGTAAAATAGAACGCTGGGATGGAAATTGGGGGACAAAACGCTTCCGTACGAGCCAATGTAGGGTTTACAAAATAGAGGCATATTCCCAGTGGGATTTGTTTAGAACTTAGTTAGGTGGTAGCATATTTACAAACTTTTATTTATGTTATATATGAAATTAAATGAAATCACTTTATTTGCATTGATTTTTGGTGGCGTGGGTGGTAAATATATTACAAAATTCCCGCAAAAACCTGCCTATACGAGGCGTGCTAATATTGAAGGCTTAAATTACAAATTTTACAATTTCCACTATTTTACGTATTTTACGTATGTAAGTATGTATGTAATGTCCGTCCATTAATTTACTCCATCATGCAAAACCCACCACCATCACACACTAACTCTTACACACACATACACGTGAGTGTCACACACACATATTTTGTACATAACCCTTTGAATGAATTACTGACTTTGTGGAGGCGAATTGTGTGACCTGCCAGTTTATCTTTATTTCTTGTATTGACATCATGTTTATCACGATTTTTCCTAAATTATGCTATATTTTTTTGACATTCATTAGATTTTCAAAAATGTATTGTGACCAAAAGGTTAGAATATTATACTCTTTAAATCTGTCTCAAAGTGACAATATGATTACTACACTGATAATCAATACGTCAACCCACCAAGTAAATCTCAATAGAGTTTATTAATTGTGAAATAGCCTGGTTATGCGAACGAGCTGATTAGATTTACTTACAAGACACAGATTAAGAATGAGTTGAGTTGTTCCCGTGAAAAGCATATGTTAAACGCGTCGGTCTAATAACGCGGTTGTTGAGAACATCGTGGTACGACCGATCACTTTTATATATAATTTCTTTTTTTTTTATGCACAATGGGTTGGTACTTGACCTCAGTCACACCTGATGTTAAGTGACGATAAGGTCGAAGAGGGAAGCGTACTGACTCGGAAACCCCAACACATTTGGGGGACTGGCAAATCTCTGACAATCGGAACACAACAATGCTATTAACATTGCTGTTTGGCGGCAGATTTAGATAAGATGGTGGTAGCTAGCCAGGCGGACATTTAAAATGCCATACCACCAACCAAACCGTGTACTTAAATACCCCGCTGGGGAACGAACCCGCGACCTCCGAATCGTAAACCCAATGTTGTTTATATTGAGCCACTGAGGCGGTGAAACTAGTTGTTATATACCGATTTTAATAAAATTTACACTTTTCTACAGCCAGTATGTCACTATTTAAAATGATGTACGAGAAATATACACTTAAAATAGTCAAAATTTACATTTTTAAAGCTACTGCTTGTCCAAAAAGGCAATTTGCCCCTGAGAAGAACAAGCAAGAAATTCGAGAGGTTGCTCTTTAAAAAAAAAAGGTTTTTATATTTCAAAAATAGCCTGGTTACGCGAACGGGCTGTTCATGTCCATGAATGTTTGTCATCTAAATAATTTGATATTTTATAATATGCTTTCTTAAAAAGTTTCTGCTTTATTGTATCTTTAATGCCAATTTGTATAATAGTGATGAATGATTTCACAGTACACGACCCCAAATATGTTGGGACTAGGATAAGAAGAAGATTATGATATTAGATTCTGTTAATTTAATAATATTTTTCTATTGTTACAGTGGAAATCGCGGTGGGGCGTTGTCACGAAGTTATCACCAGCCGCAGGTAAGATAAGACTTATATTAAATCAGCAACAAAAAGACATTTTACTGTATATGAACACTCACACGTTTCGCTTCTTTGTCCATAATGCGGACTGGTTAAGGTTATACTTCGGAGGTCGCGGGTTCGATCCCCAGCGGGGTACATGTTTAAGTACTCGGTTTGGTTGGTGGTAGGGCATTTTAAATGTCCGCCTGGGTAGCTACCACCATCTTATCTAAATCTGCTGCCAAGCAGCAATGTTAATAGCATTGTTGTGTTCCGGCTGTCAAAGATAAGATAGCCAGTCCCCAAAATGTCTTGGGCTTTCCAGGTCAGTACGCTTCCACCTTCACCTCACCTTCACTTAACATCAAGTGTGATTGAGGTCAAGTACCAACCCGTTGTGCATAAAAGTAGTCGGTCGTACCACGAAGTTCTTAACAACCGCGTTGTTAGACCGACGCGTATAACATATGCTTTTCAAGGCAACAACTCAACTCGTTATTAATCTGTGCCTTGTAAGTAAATCTAGTCAGCTCGTTCGCATAACCAGGCTATTTCACAAGTAATAATGAAATATTGTACCATTTTTGGAATATATAAAACCTTTTTCTTGTAAAGAGCAACCTCTCGAGTTTCTTGCTTGTTCTTCTCAGGGGAAAATTGCTTTTTGAACAAGCAGTAGCTTTAAAAATGTAAAATCTGACTATTGCAAGTGTACCCTGTTTACCTACAAAACAAAGCATTTTTGATTTGATTTGATTTGAATCAGTTTTCAACACTTTCTAAATTTTGGTATCAATTTGAAGCTTTGCAAACTTATGCAAGCCTGGCGACAACACAATAATATCATCGAGCTGGTATGATGATATAGGTCGGAATTGCTAGGATGTAATTTCTAACAGTATGACTGTGCGCGACGCACATCTTTTGTATCTTTTTACTTTTTTATATTTTATTACTGCTGTCACCTCTGGGATGGTTCAGCCAAGTAGCAACTAGCTGCACTCGATTCTGTGGAACGACGTGCCATGAGACTTATAGGTGATAGTTCGATGACTGCTAAATTGCAGAGCCTTGAACACCGTCGCAAAGTCGCCTGTCTCTCAGTTTTTTATAGGATGCATTTCGGGGAGTGTGCGATGGAATTACATAATTCCATCTTCAGACCACTAGGCGTGGGGAGGGACTCCACCCGTATATAGTTAATATACCGAACATTCGCACTAGGAAGTTCGATCCTTCATTCATCATCCGAACAGCCAAGGCATGGAACTCCCTTTCGGCGTCAGTCTTTCCTGAATCCTGCAACCTTGGGATCTTCAAGAGTAGAGTGAATAGGCATTTACTGAGATCACGTGCTACATCTTCGTTCACATCGTCACTTTCCATCAGGTGAGATTGTGGTCAAACGCGAATCCAGTCAATCATAAAAAAAAACTTACCTGTGATGTCTTTGACACATTATTACATTGTTTTCTTGCTGTTGAGCTGCTAACTGAAGTGTCAACTACTTTTATTTCCAAAAATTCCCATAAAATACTGTTTAATCCACAATCTCCTAATAAACAGGCGTCGTTTACAATGACCATGGAGTGACTCATTTGACTTATCTTAGTGAGCTCTGTTTTTTCCAATATATTCTCCACTATCCATACTTTCGTGTCCTGCACATGCGTACAAAGTTAAACCAACAATAGGTTAGTAAATTTGTTTATAATTTGATCAGGGTCAAACAGTCATGAATGTTAAACACGAAATGATTAAACTTTCTTGATAGGAACACAATGCCGCCGTCATATTAAGCGGCGATTAAGTCGCGATGCTATCACATGACAAGTTAAATAATGTTCGGGCTGTATTGTACGATCAGAATGAAAATTATTTTTTGAAGAATAATAATATAAATTCCTGACAACGAAGTTCTTTTTATTCAGTTCGGAATAGTGTTTTACATCAATCACATTTCATTTAAGCAAAGATGTGGCGGATGGTGAAATAATGTAGTAGAATTCCAATTAGCACCTATTGCTTTGATGGCAGGATTTCTAACCACAAGATCAATTTATTCGATAGTAACAATTTTCTTCATCCAGTATTTCGACCGAGAACCGAGATCCGTCTTAAGCACTTGACGCTGTCTCAAGCTCCGTGCTAATTTATAAACCAATCTTGAGGTTTACTTAGCTGAGATCACTTCTCAGGTATTCGCCTCAGCGGTGAATGAATGGCAGTCTTGAGTTTCGTTTATTAATACGCGCTCCTCTCAAGTGAGTACTGCTTGAGTATGCACGTGCTTTTCAGGTCTCAAGTTAGGTTTACTTGAGACCGGTCACAAGACTGTTCTCAATCTTGAGAATGGTTTATTAATACGAGCCTACATTTAGAGCGAAAAGGTTTTTACTGAGATCGCGTTCTTGATCTTCTTCTGTAATCATCATTTTACAATCAGTAGGGTTAACCATGAGTAGATACATATTTTTCGCAGCTCTCAAATATGTCGAGATACGAAACATGACCCGTCACATCGACAACGATCGACAAATTTGCACGGTAAACAAAGATATCTCGTATCGTTCACTCTAAATTACATGCATTAGCGTTACGGGTGATACGGCAGGAATATGATTTAGTATCACAGAACACATTTCTGTATCGTATTTAGTACAGAGACGTCACGTTCTGTCAGGATTTCACCAAAAAGTAGATAGAGTTCATACCTCTTTGCTTTGTAATTGTTCTAATCTCTCAGCTGATGAATCTGGATTTAGTAAACAACTAGGTTGAATGTGATTTACAAACGAATTAAAAGAAATGAAAAATAGCTCCATTCTTAGATATCGATGAAACCTTCAAAGAACAACAACCAAAACATTTCTCGGGTGCGCTTGATTTCTCGAAGACTATTCGAGTGGAATGTCTGAAAAGACATAAATCTTCTCTGTCTTGCAGCAGTTATGCGAAGAAGTCTCAAAATAAGAGGACTGCGTGCAAGTGATTGTAAAAGAAATCTACAGTTGCTAGACCTCAGGTAAGATTGTGCTCAAATGCATCGCCAGTCCATTATAAAGGAAACACAATTTTTTGTCTGACGGTATTGCTCATTTCGTGTAGACCATAGTGACGGCTACATCGCGTAAGCTGGCAGGAACATGGCGTTTGTTAGCAAGAGCTAATAGGGAAATAAGAATGAATTTATTTAACATTTTTAGAAAAACTTGTATAGTATTTTTAGATCCTTGACCAAGCACGCAAATTTTGAACTGAAATACAGAAGAATTTGCCTAAATCACTGTCATCATTCATCATCAATGATACAATCCGTTGGAGTTCATCACTGTTACAAGCATCATATATCCACTATTGGGGCTCAGCTTGCTCTCGTTAGGAGAACAGGCTGGATAGCCTGATCCGATCTGAATGGGACATGCATGGCATCCGATCTGTGTCAGAATCTGACAGTGATTTAAAGCCGCCGCCTCAAGGGCACGTTACCTTCAAAGTATGAAATACCGCCGATCACCCATCTAAGGACTAACTACGGTAGACGATTCAATAACCTCGCCTACGGAAGACGAATAGCGAATGCGACAACATACCATGAGTGTTCGCGAAATATAAACATGAATTTATGACCTGATTGATTGACCTGTCTTTATTATGAAAATTTCTTGAGATGATGTATATGAAACATGCATAGGTCATGCTTTTAGAGATTTGGCTCGGGGATCAGCATGATTGTAGAAGATACAACACTGCCGGACTATTGGAGAGAGGGTAGATCACAGGAAATAAAGTAAAACGAGACATTTCGATATGAATTTGAGGGCGCATGTAGGTTCCTATACCTTTTTTTAAATACACAGTTCCTCAACTCTTCTAGTTCGTATAGAAAGTCTTGTGTGTCAGGTAATTCTTGCAATCCTTTTATGGACTTCGGATCTAATTCCATTAGTCTTATTTAACAATGATTGATTATTATGGAGCGTAACAAAAAGCTAATGCATATTTTGTGTCGGGATTCTCAGTTGGAATAAGCATTCCGTGTTAAAGTAGTCAAGAGTCTAGATTGAGGGTAGATATCAATGTTACACAGTGGGGTGTATGGTGGTGCAAGTAACAAACTTAAGGATCGACTAATTGCAGCAGCTATTGAAAGATAAGCAAGCAAAGGACATTAACAGTCATGAGGACTGCTCCGCTGAACACCCAAAGTGTGCCCCTGGTGGTAGAACGGGTAAATTTTGTATGATCTGTAGTGATCCTTTGGTGGTTTGGTGGAGCACATCTTATGTGTCATTATATTTATGGCTCCACTTTACCCATACAAAGGATGCAATACATGTTGACCATTTTATTTGCACTCGACTCTGAAGAGTACTTCAAATAAGTTATGCTATCTCTACAATAAAATCTACTTAGATAGAACTACTAATATAAATTGTTCGTAAGAATAACAAATTAAAGACACATTAATTTATAAGTAGAAAAATAATTTAACTTTGAAGGAAGAAAGTTTTGTTTATTTCAATAAAATACTTAACATTATAGATTTAAAACAAATATTTCAAGTATTTCATTTTAGTTGTCCCTCCAATGTGTTCATAACTTAAAAGGAGCACGATAGGTAACTCAAAACTTCTGAAGCACTAAAGGGGCACAACGGAGCATTCGAATTTATCCGTCGTACCCTTGGGGGTACAGTCTGGATGTTTAGCGGAGCAGTCGTCCCAGTCATCAACAGCCTTACACGTCCCACTTTTGGGGCACAGCCTTCTCTCACTGGGAGAGGGTATGAACTATAATCTTTTCCGACTTTACCTTATCGACTGCCATCAGTTGAAAACAACCGGAACTAACTATTTATCGTGCCCTCCGAAGCACGGAATCACTTGTATTAAAATTCCACTGACTACGTCAGACATAATCGAAAACGAATAGAGAATGCGAATGCCCCACGTGCGATTTCAGTCTAATTGTTTTTTTTTTCTTGTTTGGGACAAATTGTAACACTGCATCGCTTAGTTTGGGACTAGATGATTGGTGTAAGGAGTGATTAAAATATTTATCTTTTTTCATAAGCGCAACGAGTTAGCACTTGACCCAACCACACCTGATGTTAAGTGAAGATGAGGAACAGTATTTAAATCATGAAACATTACAAGTTCAGGAACTTCGCAAACTCTTATATCTTGCTCCACATTAAGTTTTAACACTTCCCTTCCAACCATTTCTATGCATGTTACAGTAAAATATTCCCAATTCCGGGCATTCGTCGGGACATTACAACGGTGAGAACATTTGTGCTAATCGGCACATTTCGATTAACGTTTTGTGAGCTAGTTAAGCTTTTAGTTTCCGCTTGAGTTCGTTTCTGACGTATTTAGTTGGGTCTATAAAGGGGTGGTGTCTGACTTAATTTCTAAGTTATACTTACTTTCTCCTCATCTATGAGATAATACTTCTTTATTTGTTTCGTCATCATCATCATGCCCTAGTCCTAATTCATTTAGGGTCGGCGCAGTACAATCTCCTCTATCAGCCGTTACCTCATCATTCACGCCCTTTTCGTTTATATCACGCCTCACATAAGCCATCCATCTTTTCCATGGTCTTCCTCTTCCTGTCCAACCATCTACATCCGTATTCATCACTCTCTTATTAACGTGCGTTTCATTCCTCTTCATAACATGTCCATACTAAGACAAACATTTTCCTTTCAAAGTTTCTGTCACGGGTGCGACTTTTAAACTCCCTATTATTCAAGGATTTTCTTTAAATGATGGAAGCT
Source organism: Oegoconia quadripuncta (assembly GCA_949316235.1). Lineage (NCBI taxonomy): Eukaryota > Metazoa > Arthropoda > Insecta > Lepidoptera > Autostichidae > Oegoconia > Oegoconia quadripuncta. Next base: position 11,512,552 of record OX438750.1, on the reverse strand, counting down.
CTCAATTCAGCTGTTTCTTTGGTAAAGTTGTAAACATGAGTAGATGCATCTTTTGGCATCAATGACTAATTTCATCGTGTAAATTACTTAAATTATACTAACATTGTAAATCCAACTAAGCTATAAGGCTATTGCAGCCTATTTGATCCACAATTTAATTTTCTATTTAAAGTTATATCTTGAGTTTGTGAATTTATTCGCGTGGCGACTAATTTATCGCTATGAGTAATGTGAACTAACTTACCCGCTAACTTCCTGAAAGAGGATCCTCGCTATCGCATCATGGCGTAGTCCATAAGGAGTTAAAATGTATAATGGATATGCTATCGTTTTTAACCCACGACGCAAACGAGGGGTGTGATGTGTTTAAGAGGGTCTAATCCGTCCAGTGGCGCCCTCATTGGATAAATTAAGATTTCTTTTTTAAATGACCTGCAACCAACCAAAAGTGGCACAAATGTAAATATAATTGAAAACACACGCGAAAGTAATAAAAACGATGATTTAAAAAGTTTTAAAATTTATGTTTTTTTTTTAAACCATCGAATGAATCTACGCAAATGAATTAGTGTTGCTACATAAGGAAACCAAGAGTCAAAGAGGTAGAGGAAATTGTAACCTAATAAAGGTTCCATAGGTAAGGAAATACTGAGGTGACGGCTATATGAGAATGGATGATGCAAACTCAAACCCAAAAAAAATATTCGGCAAATTATAAGACATATAATTATCGCTCATTTACAAAGCGGACTCCCCGGAGAAGAATGAGCAAGAATTTTATAGTTGTTCTTTGAAAAAAGTATTTTTACAATTTATGATTCGACAAATTTTTCGACAGCGGTTAATTTCCATGCGTTCTTATCATCTAGATAGTCTTCACATAGTTACCGTTTAATTGTGGTTTTAAATTTATTTAAATTCAAATTTCTGCCGGAACCTTCTTATAAAAGCGTACACATTGCCCCTTGAATAACTTAGTGACTCTGTGTAAATTGCGATACGATGCCAATGATATATCGTGCCCAGTACAAAAACAAAAAGAACAAGAAGAAATAGACTAGATGAATTCAAGAATAGTGAACAAAAAAAGAATTTGGAAGTGGCATATCTGATGTAGTTGTACAATGCACACGCACGGGGGCGTCTCTTAGGCGGCGCGAAATGGCCATAAATAACGGGAACAAATTAAAAAGTCCGACCCGGTGTTATTGCACGCTGCGTGACGCCAGGGTATATAGTCTGGCGGAGGGATTTCACCCCCGTGCAAGGAATTTGATAGGTTACTGTGGAATCTTTAAATTTAAATTTGTTGCAATGCGAATTAATCAATACTGATATTGTTCCAACCAGTCACTTCAAACTTCAAGCATTTATGTCAACGTAAGATACATATCATTTGTTGAATATCAATTTAAATCTACTGGAAATAATAAAAGGGCTGATTGCATATTAATACAGCGAAATATATACATAACATAATATATATTGTTATATGGCAGCAGTAGCTATCTGGCAACCCTAGAAGGTGACGGGTGAGTCTGTCTGGTATTCAACTGTGAAAGAAATAAATCCCATTCCCTAATATTGAACCGGCCGTTTATTATTAATATTACAAAGTCCACTGTCGACACCTAGCCTTTTCTAAAATACTGCAATTGAAGGGCTGTCTTGAATTAATTTTGAGAAAAATAATACCCTGTCTTTAGGTGAATAAAAAGGAAAAGAACATGAATAATGTTGACGATATTATTGTCGCTGTGACGTCACATCAACACAATCTGTCAGGCTAGCGACTGCCGTCCACACAAACAAACTGCACTCCAATCCCCCTCCCAGACGACATTAAGCAGATTTCCCGCTCATAAAATCCGTAATTTGAATTCCTTACGAGGGTCCATATCCGCATCACTCATATTACTAGTTGTAACGTAAGGCAGGATAGTGAGGCGGGGAATTTTATTTATTACACCATCAAGTGGGTAAGTCGTCTTAAAAAGTGTATACTTAAATGTGAAGAGTGAGATGGGTTCTGATCTCTTGTAACAAATTAAAAAAAAATATTGTATTTTTGGTTCAATGTAAATAACATAGAGTTTACAATACAATACAATACAATACAATAGAAATACTCTTAATTGCACAGACTAATTTGCAATAATTTTAGATCATAACAATAGAACACAATTAGGTGGTCTTATCACAATCATTGCAACCACCTCCGTGGCTCAATGTAAACAACATTGGGTTTACGATTCGGAGGTCGCGGGTTCGATCCCCAGCGGGGTACATATTTAGCACTCGGTTTGGTTGGTGGTAGGGCATTTTAAATATCCGCCTGTCTAGATAACACCATCTTATCTAAATCTGCCGCCAAACAGCAATGTTAATAGCATTGTTGTGTTCCGGTTGTCAGAGATAAGATAGCCAGTTCCCCAAATAAGATGGGGTTTCCGGGTGAGTACGCTTTCGGCCTCATTTTCACTTAACATCAGATGTGATTGAGGTCAGGTGCTAACCCTTTGTGCATAAAAAAACAAACAAATAAACAAAATCATCATCATCATCAGCCCGTAAACATCCCACTGCAGGAATATAGGCCTTCCCTCGTATATGAGGAAGTATGGGCCATAGTCCATCACGCTGGCCCAATGCGGGTTGGGGGACTTCACATGCCTTTGAATTTTTATTTCTCAGGCATGCAGGTTTCCTCACGATGTTTTCCTTCACCGTTTAAGAGTAGTCGGATAAATGCGCATAAGTAATCAAATTAAACTTAAAAACTCATTGGTACAGTGGCCTGTTTGGGAATCGAACCTTCATCTTCACTTAAGGAGGTCGTCAAAGGTGCTGCTGTCAGGACACGACACACAGCTGACGACCTCCTGAACGCCACAGAGAGTGCTGTTAGAGTGGCTAAGTTTTGGTCCAATAAAATTTGAAACTTGCCTCGACACGAAAAGAAGAAGATCTTCACTTAACATCAGGTGTGATTGAGGTTCAAGTACGAACCCGTCGTACATAAAAAAAAAAGAACCCCGAGCTCCTAAATGGGAGACCGCGTCTTAACCGCTGAACCACCGACGCTCCTGACGCACCGACAAAATACTGACGTAGAACTATTCGAAATTGTTAACCGAATAGTCGTTGAAAGGCACTTGAGTTTTACAGCTGATGCATTTTTATGAGACGGCACTCGACTAGCGGGATATCGTCCGGAAAATGAGGTAAGCTATCTCGTCCCCCCTTTCAGCTAACCATATCGGTTGGATTTTATGATGGAGAAGTTAGTGCCCAGCTCCCAAAAATGATCCTGTGGGTTTCTTGCGCCGCTTCTTTTCCCACAGATGATTTCCCTTTCCGAAGCGGTGGTAGCTTGGACATACTGACTGACCGAAAAATGATTAGCCCTATTTTTATTTCCAGTAGACTTAAATTGACATTCAACAAATGATATCATGTATCTTACGTTGAAATAAAATGCTTGAAGTTTGAAGTGGAACTAAAGAATCCTACTATCATAACTAGAAAATGTAGAAAACCTGGGGCAGTTAAAAATAAAATGTTGCTTTCCAAGCTGCGTGACAAACGCGTTTACTTTTTACCCGAATGTCCAAGAAAGAAGGGTAATGTTTTTCGAGTGTATGTATGTATATATGTCCGTTCCTTTGGCGCCTCGTTGACTAAACGGCTTGACCGATTTCGAAGTCCTTGATATCGTTAGATTCGTCTTGATACCTGGAGTGTCATATGATGTTCTGTGCCATGAGACTCCTAGGTGATAATTCGATGACTGCTAAATTGCAGAGCCTTGAACACCGTCGCAAAGTCGCCTGTACTCTCAGTTTTTTACAGGACATATTTCGGGGAGTGTGCATTGTTATTACATAATCTTATTCCACCCATATAATAGTTAATATACCGAACATTCGCAACTAAGAAGTTCGATTCTTCATTCATCATCCGAACAGCCAAGACATGGAACTGCCTTCCGGCGTCAGTCTTTCCTGAATCCTACAACCTTGGGATCTTCAAGAGCAGAGTGAATAGGCATTTACTGGGATCGCGTGCTTCATCTTCGACCACATAGTCACTTTCCATCAGGAGCCTCCGTGGCTCAATGTAAACAACATTGGGTTTATGATTCGGAGGTCGCGGGTTCGATCCCCAGCGGGGTACATGTTTAAGTACTCGGTTTGGTTGGTGGTAGGGCATTTTAAATGTCATCTTCACTTCGACCTCATCTTCACTTAACATCAGGTGTGCTTGAGGTCAAGTACCAAAAGAAAAAAAAAAGGTGAGATTGTGGTCAAAGGCGAATCCAGTCAATCATAAAAAAAGGATACATTTCATGGTAAAAATCGGGTTTTTTGGTTTTTACATACTTAAATAGATATTAGGAGCGACGTGATTGTATCCGACTGCCCCAGTAAGGTGAAGGCTAAATGTCAAGGTCGTTTGATTGCGTCGTTAGATTCGTCTTGATTCAATAGGATATGTACACTTTATTGTAAAAAAAATAATTAAATACATAAAAAGATATAACGATAACTATGGCATCTGTATACAGGGCGTCCCAAAGTTATGGGACATGAAGGGGAAGTACCTTAAATATCGTAGATAGTGAATTTTGCTCAAAGAAGACTTTATGTTATTTTTAAAAGTTAGTAATTCTGCATTCATAGATTTTCTAAAAATTATTTGCTTCGGCTGGGAATCGAACCGACTCAAATGTGAAAAAAAAAACATCCTACTTTTATGATGCCAATCGAAAGAATAGCTAAAAAATAATAACTCTGCCTAAGTAACATAGTATTTTAAAAGAAAGGAACAACGTGAAATTAATCATTTTAATCAAATAAAAAACATACATGAAACTGCCGTAGTCAATTAAGTAGGTATTTTTTTGTAAATTAATTAATTAAATGCTCAAAATGTGATCCCTCTTGTCTTACGCAAATCGCCAATCTTTTAATGAGCCCGCTGCCTGTTGATTTTCTAATCATTTTATGGTGAACACTCGATGTGATATGGCACAATTCTGTTTGCAACTCGCCTACGTTCTCGTATCGCTTTTTGTATAGCATATCTTTCACGTATCCCCAAAAGAAGAAATCTATGTACTATGTTAGTACCTATTTTATGAAGTGGGTACTTATTTACGAATAATCAATGCTATCTTTGGAATGATAATATCGCTACTTTTAGAAATATGCTTCCATTAGATCAAAACTTACTTGATATGCCATGTTCGCAATAAATTAACACAATAACACTTGTGTAAGTGAATTGAGACTAAACAGATCAATATCCGAAAAACAAACGCTCGCACATACTGTTCCATTTTCAAATTTAAGAACAACATTTAAAAATATCACTTCTTTTTAAAATATCTTAAAAAGTATGCATTCAAACAAATGCTGTCATAAACTGTTCCATTTTCAAATTATAAATTATTTATTTTTGTTTTTAATTTGCCTTCTGTCTAGCTTACAGAGGACGTATTGAAATACAAGTTTTATCATTTCATCTACACGTGCACTTATAATAAGGAAAACTATGTTAGTACCTATTTTATGAAGTGGGTACTTATTTACGAATAATCAATGCTATCTTTGGAATGATAATATCGCTACTTTTCGAACGTCGTCGGCAATAAATAACTTTCTTGAAATTTGACTCAATCATTTTATGTTGTTCCTTTCTTTTAAAATACTATGTTACTTAGGCAGAGTTATTATTTTTTAGCTATTCTTTCGATTGGCATCATAAAAGTAGGGTGTTTTTTTTTTCACATTTAAGTCGGTTCGATTCCCAGCCGAAGCAAGTAATTTTTAGAAAATCTATGAATGCAGAATTACTAACTTTTAAAAATAACATAAAGTCTTCTTTGAGCAAAATTCACTATCTACAATATTTAAGGTACTTCCCCTTCATGTCCCATAACTTTGGGACGCCCTGTATAACTAAAGAAACCGATTTACTGTACCTACATAATTTTTTATTTTTTTTATATGAAAGGGCGGCAAACGAGCATGCGGATCACCTGATGGAAAGCAATCATCGCCGCCCATGGACACCCGCAACACCAAAAGGGTCACAGGTGCGTTGCCGGCCTTTGAGGAAGGTGTAGGCTCGTTTCTTGAAGGTTCCAATGTCGTACTCGTTCGGGAATACCGCTGCCGGAAGTCCGTTCCACAGGGTGGTCGTCCGTGGTAAGAAGTTTCTTGAGAAACGTACAGTGGTAGACTTCTACTCAACCAATTGTTGCGACTTTGTTATTAGAGCAATAAAAAGCGTTTGTATTTGTAATTTTTCAAGTGACACTTGAAGTTATAATTGGTATTTTAAAATGTTCAATGTCTACCCACACACACATAGTTATAGGTGATTGTACTAACAAACATGGACATTATTGTCTGAAGAATAAATGATTTATTATTAATAAATCTACCTCTTGACACACATTTAGCCACGTAATTATCATGTTTAAGCAAATTCAGTTTAATACAAAACAGGCCGTTTCTGTTAACTACAGTTCACTTTAAACAGTAAATCGTTTCTATTTATATGCCCGCATCCAAACGCGTGCTTGTTAATTAACTAAGTCTCTTTATTATCCGAATAGTGTGCGAATTCATTCCTTTGTGTGTTTGTTATGTAGACGATGCTGTCATCTAGATATTAGAACAATTTGAATTTGGGTTTTAGAACTGTCTATAAATATACAAAACTAATAATAGTTGCATAAACCCCGATAGATAATGCATAGTTTTTTTTTGTTTTATTGTTATTCTTTATTGCAAATAGAAAACATGTTGACAATCAGTCGGAAATATTGTACAAAGGTGAGCTTATCTCTAATAGAGATCTCTTCCAGCCAACCTCAGTGGTGGTTAGAGCATTGTGCGGGACGGTGAACAAAAAGTGCAGTTATGGAATGACAAATATACTATACATAATAATATATACTTTATAATATTATATGTTATTTACATACATACACTACTAGAATAGGTACAGAAATACACTTAGTTATAAAATTATCTTAAATCATGATAGAATGATAGTGCTCTTTTAGCCTCTTCTTGAATACGTGGACGGAGGGACTCTCTTGGATGTGTGCAGGAAGCTTGTTCCACAACTGTGCAGCTCGTACTGTGTACGATTTAAAAAAGAAATTGGAATTTGACAAGGAATTTTATTTGTTTGAGAGACAAACAGTTGCTTACATGAGTTACATAAGTAGCTCATGTACTCTTAAAATATTGCTGTAGCTCTTAAAGTATTACAATATGACAATAATGTGGAGAGCATTACCTAATCTTAGGTACATTAGGTACCTATATTACATGACATAAAAAAATCAAAGGCCGAAATCTTAATTGATGATACGAACTCGATTCGAAAAGCTAACACATGTGTCTATAAACATATGTTTTGTGTTTTGCCAAAGATAAACTAAAAATATCTACATTGCCTAACCTATCATTGTATAGCTTGCTTGATCGCTTACGCTTGCGTTCGCTTGATGAAACCGTTAATGTCATAATTAGTACTAATTTTGGGAATGTGAAATAACAGCTTCTTACGGCAATCGCGTTCGCATCGACAATAGTATGTATACATGTAACAAGATGGAATTATGCACTCACCTTCTACATATAACCGATGGGGTTTCCGTAACATGGAAATGTAAAAGGCTTGTAATTTTGTTATAAGTGTTTTCAATAATAAATTAAAATAATAAATAAAATAAAAGGCGATTAGTTGAGATAGTGACTAAAAATACACATTCTGGATCTAGTCAGTTCATTCCGAGACGAATTCCTTTTACGCACGTGAATCATGAATTTGGTTCCGAGATGGAATTAGTACAAACATCTAATATCGGGATTTGCTAATATTTTGAATCCCAGTTATGCGTAGTATTTTTTTAACACACTTTTATTAGCTGCACTTGTAACTTACTAACAAATCTTAAGATCAAATTCAACCTACTTCTAATTGTCGTATTGAAATGAAACTTGGTATGCATAAAGTGGTTCGGATGACAAGGTGGATGGTGGAACTCTTCAGTGGCAACTAGTAAACTCCTCGAGTTTTGGCTCATATGATTAGTATCGATTAATATATTGCACTTGTGTCGAGGGTCTGATGATGGAGCCATTAGGTGAATTGTGGAACTCTAGGATGTTCTTTTAGTTTTTTTTATTTATGTATTGTGAGGACGGGAGTTGTTTGAGGAAAGCAAACAAGTGATACCGATGAAATCTGGTTTATTACTGTCTATTGATTATACATTATAATTGTATTTAAGGTATTTTAATACCTTGGTAGGTGTAGGTATGTGCCATACGTCACAGTATGTCATCCATATAGTCGTAAATTTTTAGTCGATTCTGATGACTATTTTCGTTTCAATTCAAATCAAAATATTTTATTTCATAGGATAACATTATCACTTGAAAACGTCACTATTAATATTACATTAAAATTTACTGCTCATTCACGAAGCTGACTCCCCAGAGAAGAACGAGCAAGAAACTCTATGGTTGCTCTTTTAAACAGATTATGGGTTGCGATTTGATAATTATATGAATAATAAGACAGCTATATCCATGCTTGCTTATCATTCAAATAGTCAGTGATTTTATAATAGCCTTTTGTTAATAATTTGTGTTTTATGATTGCTTTAAATTTATTTAAAGGCAAATTTTGAATGTCTACTGGAACCTTATTATAAAAACGTATACATTGCCCTTTGAAGGATTCACTAACTTTGTGAAGTCGGCTAACATAAACAGATAACTGGTTCTTATTCCTTGTTTTAACATTGTGCCTATCAATATTTTTAGCGAATAAAGTTATATTTTTATTTGCATATGACAAATTCTATTATTGAGATGCCGTTGTTTAGACATTAATTTCCTTAAATTTATCTCTAAGAGACACTCTAGATCCTAATTAATAAATGACACGAATAGCATGAATTTTATCACTAGGGTGGTCCCATAGTTTGGTTAAGAGCTGATGATGCTCATCTGTGAAAGAGAATGGAGTTACTGAAATTAGTTGTTTTGGCAATTTTAAGCTGTTTAACTTCAAAGAGATATTTTAAATGTTTAGCGAACCCACCTTAAATCGAATGTAAGGCTTAACTGCGACAAACACTATTGCGAAAGACTGAATTGCGACAGTGCCGAACTGCGACAGATCTGAACTGCGAAAGACCTCGTGATATTCTTCTCACGCTTCCCGAAGGGAAGCGTGGGGAGCCTACTCTCCAGACAATGGTCTGCTGCTAGGAGTGTCTGCCGCTATCTGTTGAAACAAATAGGTCATTAGGGTGGTTATTATTATTAAAATACAAGTATAAAAATAATAATTACACAGGTGGCGTGGGAGCGCACGATCCGGCCCCCCCCCGCCCCGCGGGATTTCGCCCGCCGGTGTGGCCGGCCGGTGATCTCACCGCGCGGCGCGGTTGGGCGGTTCAGGACTCCGAATCCGTGGTGTCCACCACTAGGTCTCTGGGCAGCTGTCTGAAGTCGGGCGGGCGCGCGTGGTGCGGCGCCAGCCCGTGGATGTGTGGGAGTGAGGACTCGTCCGCTCTAAGGAACTGGGACTTGGCTAAGCGTTTCACGAAGCGATCCAGGCTTTCCATTTTAAGGTCTCTCTGGATCACTGCGTTTCGAACGAAACGGGGAGCACTTACTATTGAACGAAGCGTCATTGATTGTTGCGACTGCAGCTGGGTCCTGGACGCTTCACCGGCCAGTGAATACCAGGCTGGTGCTGCGTAGGTGAGACGCGTTCTAATATACGTCTTATAGACGCCTATTTTCGCGCGTACTGGAAGCTTTGAGGTCAACACCGGCCGGAGAAGCGCCCGTGCTGCGCGCGACTGCCCTATCGCGTGTTTCACGTGCGCCTTCATGTTCAAGCACCGGTCAATGTAGACCCCTAGGTATTTCACCACGGGGGCCCACTCGATCTCCTGTGCGAACAGTCTGACGCGTGGTGGCTCTTTTTGACGAGGGTGTGTCCTGTAAATGTTAATAGCTTGCGTTTTGTTAACATTAACTGAAAGTCTCCACTTACTTAGCCAGTCGGGGAGAGCGTCCAGAGTCCTCTGTATTTTTTTGACGGCGTGTTTGGCGTTCATGGACGACGCGTAGTACGCCGCGTCGTCCGCAAACAGAGCTAGAGACGTACCGTCTTCCACTGGGATGTCGTCTGTATACTTGGCGTAGCAGATCGGCGACAGGCAGCTACCTTGAGGCACTCCAGCCTCGATGACGCGCTCCGGCGACAGGGCGTCTTCCACCGCTACTTGGAAACGCCGGTCTGCAAGGAAGGTGGCCACCGTCTTGACGACTCGCCTCGGAGTCGTAGACGTGGACAGCTTGTACAGCAGGCCTTGGTGCCAGACGCGGTCGAACGCTTTCTCCATGTCGAGGAGTACTGCCACTGTGCGCTCCCTCCTGTTGAGGGCGACGGCCGTGTGGTGCAGTACTTTCGTCAGCTGCAACGTGGTTGAGTGCTCTGCCCTGAAGCCGAACTGCTCATCCCGTGGAGTCAAATGGGGGGTCATATGAAGCAGAAGTAGTTTCTCGAACACTTTTGAGATGGTCGGCAGGAGTGTGATGGGTCGATAGCTTTCGGGTTTCATAATATTCTTACCGGGTTTCGGCAGCATGATGACGCGGCCGAGCTTCCAGTTGGTCGGAAAGTGACCCGTTCTCAGGATCCCGTTGAATAGCCGCGTCACAACTGCCACCGCGCGCGGTGGCAGGTGACGCAGCGCCTCGTTGGTGATCTTATCTGGTCCCGGGGCTTTACGAAGCTTCGTCTTGTGGATCATGCGTTTCACATGACCCGGGGTGAAGACTATGGGGTCCTCGGTGGTGGCTATCGGCTCTGCAAAGTAATCGGCGAGGTGTCTACTCACTTCTGCTTCATGTTCTGCATCGTGTGACGGGTTCGGCTTAAACTGTCGCTCTAGGCAATCGGCGAAAATTTCAGCTCGATCCGCGGCGCGGTAACGCGGCGTCCCGTCGCAGGCCAGTAGAGGGCGTATCGGTTGCGCTTTGTTTGTTATTAACCTACATAGCTTATGTATGGATGTCACATCGTTTTCAGCTGAGTCGATAGTGCGTTGCCATGACTCGGTCGCCGCCGTTGCCAGGGCGTCCGAGATCTTCGCTGCTAACGAGTTCAGTTGAGACTTCATGAGTGGACAGCGGGTCCTTTGCCATTGCCTTCTCATTCGCCTTTTATCGGTGATCATTTTTTTAATGAACGCCGGTATGGCTGTGAGGGCGGCTTTTTTGGGAACATCTATGGTGGCGTGTTTTAGGGCGTTCTGCGTGTGCTCGCTGAACGCGGCTGCCAGCTGGTCTACGTCCTCTGGCGTACTCACTGGCCTGGTGGGGAGGTGCTGCGCTACGTACGCACCAAACTGGTCCCAGTCACACAATGCGCGTGTCTTGGGTGGCGGTTTAACTGTGTGTTCTTCACTTATGGTGACTAACACAGGTTGATGATCCGAGATCATATGGTCGTCTAATACCTCAGAATGCACACTCGTGGGGTCGAGGCCGTTTATGATTGCGAGGTCAATGACGTCCGGCATGTGGGTAGTTATGTGCGGGTAGTGGGTAGGCACTTCCGGTCCCTGTACGTCATAACCTCTACGCTCTGCGTCATCAAATAGGCGGCGTCCATCGTTGTTAATCGACATAGAATTCCAAGCTATGTGTTTACAGTTCATGTCCCCGGCTATGACCGTGCGGTAAGGCGAGTCCAGTAATGTATGGACGTCAGCCACGCATAGTCTGTCCGTCGGAGGCTTGTATACTGCAAATACACGTAGCGGCTTATCATTGGTGCAAATCTCTACGCCTAACGCATAGATAGATTGAAGCTGTACATACGGTATCGGTTGGTGGACTATTCTCCTCCTGACTAGAACGGCCAGGCCTCTGTAGACCCGGCCGGTGTCGGTGGCTTCGTCTTTCCGATAGGTATAAAAATTTGGAAGCTTCAACTTATCGATTTTTCGTAAATGGGTTTCTGATATGAGCACCAAGTCGATATTTTGGTCGACCACTAGGGCTCGCAGAAGGTTTATCTTGTACTTAGATAAGCCTTCGGCGTTCCAGTGCACTATTCTGAGTGTATTAGCCATTGAACTGAATCAGTGAAGCTATGCCTCTGAGGATGATGGGGATGGGGTCCTGCCCGGACTGGTACGCAGACAAGATGTCGCTTAGCAGCTGTATAACTGCCGTCACGTCCATCTTCCACTCCCCTGTAGCTCTGGCGCTACCCGTCGCTGTACGTGCCGGCTGCGCCTTCGGCGCCCCCGAGGGGGCGCTAGGCGCCGCCGGCTTCTGGGCTCTCGGCATCGGCTTAGGTGGCTGCTGAGGCCGGGGCGCCTTCGCCGTCTGGCTGGGCGCCTGCGGTACTGCTGCCGGTGTCGGCTGGGCCTGCGCCTGCGCAGGTTTGGCCTTTTTAGGGCCGCGCCTGCGCCGGCGTTTGGTTTTTGTGCCGCGGTCTGTGGGGTCATTCGCGGCTGCCATCAGCGTGGCTGCTGCGTTTGCCTCACCAGGTTGGGCGTCGGTGGTGGTGGCGGGCCTCTGCGCGGTCAGCGATACCGTACCGGCCTTTTTGTTGCGCGCCTCCTTCCGGAACACGGGGCATTCCGTGTTGTTGGCCGTGTGCACCCCTTTACAGTTTGCACAGGTAGGCGGTTCTTCGCGTGGGCGTGGGCAGTCGCGGGCGGAGTGCTCTTCGCCGCAGCGCACGCACGCCATGCGACGATGGCAGTTGTGCGAGCTATGCCGGAACTGCTGGCATCTATGGCATTGGGAGGGGCCTTTCTTACCTCTCCAGGCTTCGATTTTAACGCCTGGCATGCACAGCAGCTCGGCGACTTCGTAGATGCCGGGCGTCAGATCTGGCGTGCGTTGCATCTGGGCGAAGTAAATGCAGCCTGGCCGCCCCTGGCGTGCGCGAATGGCGCGCACGTACTCGGGTACATAGCCGAGGCTACGGAGTTCGTCCTCGATCTCCTGCGGGTCCGTGTCAACCGGAAGACCACGGATGGCAATCTTTAAGCTGCGTTCGGCTGGCAAGGAATAACAGAACCATGAGATTCCGTGTTCCTTCTCCAGCGCCGTGAGGTATCGCTGAGTAACTCTGTACTCGCTGTCATCGCGCGGTATGAAGCGAACACCCTTACCAAAGGGGCGCGCATTCGGCGCGTGGCCTAGGAGCTTCTTCAGCTCACGAAAGTGGTGCGCCCAGTTTGGCAGGTGTTCGACCACTAACGGCGGATACCTGGGGCGCTTGGCTGGTTTGCCTGCGGGCGGTTGTGCTACCACGGCGGGGGGTGGGGAGGCAGGAGGCGAGGCCGGGGACTGCACGGCTGCCATAGCTGCATACGATGCTGCTGTGGCTGGTGCGGTGTCCATGGCCTCTGGGTGGGGGTCTAGGCTCGGCATTGAGCGCGCTATTTGCGGCGTAGGCGGCATGCGCGCCCACGCGGGCACCGGTGGGCGCGTCGGCGACGTGAACTGTATCGGCGGGGGAAAGATCTGGTGACGCGAACCAGATGGCCCTGCAGTATGCAGTGGAGGGGGTAGGGACACCGCGGAGCGCTCGCTGTCGCGGCGCTCGACGCGTGTGTCGCTTCTTCGTTTGGCCGCGGGCGACCCAACGAAAAATTCCTCACCGCCAGCTTCAGAGGTGGGGGAGGAGGGGGTCCTTGACACCATCGATGCCGTCGGGCCGGAGCATGACGGCGGAAGTGGTGCCTGGGCCTGCGCGGTAATCGCTTTCGCGATATTCGCGAGCTGCGCGGGGTTCGCGCGCCCGATGGGCAGCCGCATGTGCGGCATTGCGGTCGGTCGCTTCTGCTTCCGGACCGACGGCATCGACTTCGGCAGGGCCGGCTTGCTTGGGCCGTCCGTCTTCGAGGAGGACGCTGCGCTCCTCGAAGACGGCTGGCCCGCCGGGCGGCCGCTCATTTCTTTGCCCACCGCGTAGGGGGGTACCCTCGCGGTCGGCGCAAAAACAAGTGGGTACTACAGACCCATTTAATTTCCTATTGCGGGTGCAATTGAAAATTAAATTTGTCTGCCACCGCCTTTAGCAGCACGGGCAGAAAAAGAAAATGGGGGTAGGCCGAGAACTACCTGGGTGCGATGGGTGGCAGACCTAAGTCTCCGCTATCCACGCGAGCACCAACCTTCGAATGCGCGGGGCTCCCTCAGCTTGAACCCGCCACTGGGTCCGCGCCAATCGACGTTGGTCCCGCGGGCCGGTGGTAGGCCGCCCGCACTGGTGTCACTCCCTGTCCACGCTCCTCCTCGATGCTGGCACTGCAAACCAGATCACGCACAGACGCAGTCACGCACTACGCACTACACCGCAATCCGAAAAGGGCACTGCAATCCAGGGGGACCGAGAGGCTTAAGAGACGCAGGACTCAAAACTGGACGATACAAAAAGTGCGGTACACTGCGAAAGACTTAACTGCGACGGGACTTTTATATCAATGGTTCATTAGAACGGAGTGATTCGGTTCTGGCACTTCGCCGGCCGCTGCCGCGGCACGCTCGCTTCGCTCGCTCGGCTCGTGCGTTGTTTCTCATGTTTCCAACCTAACCTAACCTAATTAACAAACAAAGTTAACCTGAGTCCTGTCGCAGTTAAGTCTTTCGCAGTTCAGATCTGTCGCAGTTCGGCACTGTCGCGGTTCCATCTTTCGCAGTTCAGTCTTTCGCAATAGTGTTTGTCGCAGTTAAGTCTTACATCGCCTTAAATCATAAATTCACCTAAATTATACCCTACAATTCCATACTATGATTTTTCATTCCGTGTTTTCAAAACAACGCCATTACTTTAGCTTGGTTAATGCAAAAAATCGTGACTATAAAATGCAGGCGTTTTAAATTTGCATGAACTAAACACGGCGAGCCCAGTGATAGTTCGCGATATAGGGTTGTGGGCGAGGAGGGTTGCAATTCAAATAAGTTAAGTTATTTATTGAAAACACACCCCGACCGGTGGATGTAATGCCCTGAGGAGATGGTTTTGCTCGCACGAGTCGGTCTTACAACTATAGGACAGACTACAGAAAAAGATATCATTAAATTTTGTTTTTTTTTCTTGTAGAAAAGTGGAACATTGAGAAGAACAAAAATGCTGTTTTTTTTTATGCACAACGGGTTAATACTTGACCTCAATCACACCTGATGTTAAGTGAAGATGAGGTTGAAGGTGGATACGTAACCCGGAAACCTTAACACATTTGGGGGACTGGCTATCTTAACTCTGACAACTGGAACACAACAATGCTATTAACATTGCTGTTTGGCGGCAATTTAGATGGTGGTAGCTAGCCAGGCGTACATTTAAAATGCCCTACCACCAACCAAACCGAGTACTTAAACATGTACTCCGCTGGGCATCGAACCCGCGACCTCCGAATCGTAAACCCAATGTTGTTTACATTGAGCCACGGAGGCAGTTACATTGAGCCACGGAGGATTACGACCGTTCAATCCCCGACTAACCACCATTTAAATATATAATAAATAAATAAATAAATTGCAAATACACACAGCGAAATCCGTTGTGCATAAAAAAATCGAGATTGTGTCGTTTAAACACAACTGTTCCGTGTTTAAACACACGGGCGCCACCCGCGCCTACTTTACGTAACTTTGATATTTTATTTGTTCTGTCAGTTCTCACATCAAGACTTCAAGTGAGTAAAAGGACACACGTATTTTCTTAAATTTCCATTCCTTTAATACAAATCACAAAATAAAACAACCAGCATTAAAGAGTGAAGTTAGATTATTTGAAACTTCCACAGACAATATTGAATATAAGAAAAACAGGACAATATTAAAAGATCTTAATAAAAGTTATCAACGCAAACTTTACTTTTAAATTATTTCAGTAAAACCATCAAATGGTTCCTTTTAAATTAAGGCTTAATGTTTTAATTAACTTGAAACCGCAGCACAAAACAAAGGGACACAAATGGAATGAATTAGCAAAGGAAAAAAGTAAATATTCAACACCAAATTGATGATTATGTACCTAGTCAACGGATCCCAAAAATTTTCGCCGACGAAAATAAATTGCCTAAATTGGTATAACAAGATAGGCATGAAAATAATTCCCATTGTCAGGGGACTCAACTTATTGAGGGAAACCAATTTGCCCCAGAAAGTTCCAATTTTTTTCCCCTACTCGCCGACGAAACGAATAGAGTAGTGGAGATACTTGTAAATACTCGTCCGAAAGGAGACGATGAAATCTATTTATTTAAATATAAAGAAAATATAAATTGGTAATCCGATTTCCTTTTATTTCGCTTGAGAAAGGCGTTGGAGAAATTATTTTATTTATTATTTTACTATTCTACTGAGATATCGTAGATTACATTTCTATATACAAAAACGCACTAAAAAGTTTTTTTTTTTCTCGTTACGGAAAACATTTTTACATTAAAACTAGTTTAGTTTAGTTAACTAATTTACTCAAGTAACATTACACATGGTTTAAGGCTTGAGAGTACTGAAATTTACACCCTTTAGATAGACATGTCATAAATGTAAATCGCATGCAGATGTCCATAATATTAGGTCCTTACCTATGAAATTGGTGTTTTGTATGAAGAATTTCATTAAAACTGTTTTCTCCATACAAACATTTTTGATTTTTTTTGGGAACAGCAAATCCAAATTTTTGTGTGTATTATCGGATAACATTAAGGGCAGCGTTAATTTTTAAAAGTAACCGCTTTATAAAAGTTTCAGCGAATCTAAGAAATGATTATGGGAAGCACATGAAAAAAGCTCTGTTCAAATTTTTTTTATTATGTGATTTAGCCCAGAAATTAAAAAATATTTCACGTGACACCTTGAAACAATATTCCATTTTCCAAATAAAAAACAAATTTGGATATAGCTTTGAAAATCGCAGGAATTGGTACATATGATTAACGAAGAAAAAAAACTCCGATTTCATAGGTAAAGACCCAATATTTATCATAAAAACATATGCCCTAGCGGGATTATTGAACCTGCTACCTCTAGACATAGCAATAAAACTCTACTTACAAAATATAGATCATTGTCTGAAATAGAGATATTTCAATTTTTATTTTATTTATAGAATCCAGACTCTTACCATGCACCAAATAGGTCGTCTGAATTTTTAGATGATTTCAAAAGAGGTTAGAAAAGCAGCTTGATGTCTTTCGTCCAGATATTGCGCCGTAAGCTGAACCAGTTCGTCAGCATTTCAATAAGGCGGATTTAGTATTGTGTGGATTTGCAACTTTGTACAAGAGCTACGAAGTTACAGAGAGCGATTACTTGAATATGTATTAAAGGGAAGTGCAAATATAATTTTCTTGTAATGAATAATAAAGATGTGAGAGCACAAAGGGTTGCAGGACATGAGAGATGAAAAAATTAATTAAAACATACATACAAAAAAGAAACAAAAAATAGTAAAAAAAGATCCGAGCCGTTCGTGTTATTTACCAATTGAGACCTGCAGTGTCACTTAGAGATAATTTAAAGAGTATAATATTCAAATTTTCCCTTCACAATACATTCTTGAAAATTTGTTATGTGCCAAAAAAATGATTTTTTTTATGCACAACGGGTTGGTACTTTCCTCAATCACACCTGATATTAAGTGAAGATGAGGCGTACTCACCCGGAAATTCCAACACATCTCTGACAACCGAAACACAAAAATTGCTGCTTGGCGGCAGATTTAGATAAGATGGTGGTAGCTAGACAGGCGGCCATTTAATATGCCCTACCACCAACCCAACCGAGTACTTAAACATGTACCCCGCTGGGGATGTTGATTAATTTAAGAAAAATAGTGATAAACATGATGTCAATACAAAAATAAAGATAAGCAAGTCACATAAGTCCCCTACGTAAAGTCAGTAATTCATTGAAAAGGTTATTTTTATGTTATTTATTTATACGCTTTTTTAAACAGGTTTCTGTTGACATACAAAATCTCCATTCATTAAATTTAAAAATATTAATAGAATAAGCTCCCAGCGGATGTCTTTCCGAACCGATACGATCTGGGAACCTTCAAGAAGCGAGCATATTCCTTCGTTAAAGGCCGGCAACGCCACTGCGGATCTTCCGTTTCCGTAGATGGTTATGGGCAGCGGTGACACTTACCATCAGGTGCGCCTCTTGCTCGTTTGCCCACCTCTTCAATAAAAAAAAAAAAAAATATTATAATACAGAAACTTATTAACAAAGCATATTATAAAATACAAAATCTCCATTCAATAAATTTAAAGATATTATAAAGCAGAAACTTATTAACAAAGCATATTATAAAATATCAGACTATTTAGATGATAATCATCCTTGGACATAACCTGTTTTTATAAAAGCAAACCCTCTACTTTCTTGCTTGTTCTTCTCAGGAGGAAATTGCATTTTGAACAAACAGTAGCTTTAAAAATATAAAATTGACTATTAAAAGTGTACCCTGTCCTGTGTACCTACAAAATAAAGCATTTTTTACTTTGACCACAAAGCCAACCACAGTGATGATAGTTGAAAAGTTATACATCACAGTAAAGAAAAGGTATCAGATAGCATAGTACAAGCTGACATTAATAAACATTTTGCTACACAAACAATATCATTTAGCTAAAACAGCAGACTATTAGTAGATATAGAGTCCCAGCAGGACAACAAAGTCCGTGGCAATAAAGATCTTGAAACAATGGATTAAAATAAGGGACATAGTCTACAATGTCTGCTATCAGATCCTGTGAGAGTTTAAACTCAATGACATATGTCCACAAGCCACTTATGTGGTGCTTCACAACTTCCAACAAGTCGTAAAGTTGGTGCAGTCTTGCGATCAAAGGCATAAGTGGAAGCGAGAGCGAAGGGGATAAGTCAATGCTTCAACAAGGAGCAGGAGGCTTCGAAAGACTATAACATTATTAATCAATCTGAAGTAATCCATGTAATTCAGCAAAATAAATTACAGTATAGTGCACTAAATATAATAATAAAAAATAAACATTTATTCTTAGTTCTTTTTAATTTCAACCTAGTAGTAACAATTATGTCACTGTCATTTGTAGAGCATGTTTATGATAATATTGATAATATAGACTATAACATTATTAATCAATCTGAAGTAATCCATGAAATTCAGCAAAATAAAATACAGTATAGTGCTCTAAATATAATAATAAAAAATATTTATTCTTAGTTCTTTTTAATTTCAATCTAGTAGTAACAATTATGTCACTGTCATTTGTAGAACATGTTTATGATAATATTGATAATATAGGCAACTTGTAATTGGTACATGTCTAAGTTTGGTTGGTGGTAGGGTATTTTAAATGTCCGCCTGGCTAGCTACCACCATCCTATCTAAATCTGCCGCCAAACAGCAATCTCGTAGCATGGTTGTGTTCCGGTTGTCAGAGATGAGATAGCCAGTCCCCCAAATGTGTTGGGGTTTCCGGGTCAGTACGCTTCCCCCTCCAACTTTATCTTCACTTAACATCAGGTGTGATTGAGATCAAGTACCAACCCGTTGTTCATGAAAAAAAAGCCTCTTGAAATGCTGTTAGTTTTCTTAATAAAGTAAATTAATGAAAATATATTTTTTTTTTATATGAGAGGGCGGGCGGCAAACAAATTTTAACTTACCTGACGGTTCTGATAATGTTATTTGTATTGGATATATCAAGTACAAATCTCATAATAATTGAATTATGCAAGGATATTTAACTCTTACTCAAATAGTTTCAATTTCTTATTGTTAGTGAGTAGGTATTACAGTATTGTTTTTTTTTTTATGATTGACTGGTTTCGCGTTTGACCGCCATCTCACCTGATGGGAAGTGACGATGTGGTGGAAGATGAAGTACGCGAGCACAGTAATGCCTATTCACTCTGCTCTTAAAGATCCCAAGGTTGTAGGATTCAGGAAAGACTGACGCCGGAAGGGAGTTCCATGCCTTGGCTGTTCGGATGATGAGTGAAGAATCGAACTTCTTAGTGCGAATGTTCGGTATATTAACTATATACGGGTGGAATCACTCCCCACGCCTAGTGGTCCGAAGATCATTATTTACATTTTTAGATTTACATTATTACAATATCATTGCTTATAATTAAGTAAATTTTGGTAGCAATTTGCAAATACATGTCAGTTTTCTATACTGAGGAATAATTATAAATTTGTGTTGCGAAAATATTAATTTGCATCGGCTAATGGAGACTTGACTTGCTTCCTAACATTTATAATAAAATACCACGCTCAAATCAAATCTTTTCTTTGTGTTTAAATTTTTGTTTTTTTGTTAGAGTTTTATTTTTCTAAGCTCCGCCAATTATGTCCGGGGAACGAGCGAGTCAACCCCAACACGAGTATTATATTTTACTCTCTGGGGATGCCTCAATACTGTTATATACTATTACAGGAGAAATAAAAGTATTTTTTTTATTTTTTTATTTATTAAATCAAATCCGAGCTACACATGATTATAACACACTTAGTTTTGTTTTTTAAATACGGCTCCATTACCGACCGATTACCGATACCGATACCGATTTTGACGACCTTAGAAACTCTAACCACTATACCAAAAGGTCACGGGTTGGAATCCCGCTTGGGGCATATGTTTCTATTATGAATACGGACATGTGTACCCGAGTTATGGCTATTTTCATTTATAATAAGTATTTATTTACAAAAAAAATATGTATTTATGTAGCATATCAACCATCTGGTATCCACAATACAAGCCTATAGTTGCTTAAAGTGGAACTAGATGGCATTGTGTGCATGTCCAAGGGTATTTATTATTTTATTATTTATTATTATTACCCAAGAGCTGAACACAGTATATAGATAAAAAAAATATCGGATATTTTAATTTCACTCAGTAATTCGACCCCTTTGCGCACACGCTGCCTCAGCTTCGAATGGTTGTGACATCGTATGTCAAGGGGGAGCTAGCAGCTAAAGTCTATTTTCTTACTTGAATAGAATAGAATAGAAATCTTTATTGTTTTAAATGTGGTGGATACAGGTCGTGTTTCTAATGCATGCATGCATAATAATATTCTCATCATCGGTAAATTATGTTTGTTTAAAACTTGACCTTATTTTATTGCGTAGTTTAATATCTACATGTTTTTAAAAGCTTGTTCGGTACCTGTGTGCGAAGTGTGAGTTTTGTCTCGTTTTTAACTTTACCATCGCGTTTGCGTTTAAGAAAAAGTATCTATGAAAATAAAACTCCATACAATCGTCACGTAAACGTGAACGCGGTAGTAAAGTTAAGTCGAAACAAAACTCACACTCCGCCCTCTGTTGTGCTGTTGATATTATTTGCTTGCGATATTCAAAATATCTTTTTTATTCTCATACCGCTTAATACTTGGGCCATTGGTTATCTCTCGTAAGCACCGTGAAGAGGCTCAGGTCTTCGCACAAAGGAAGTGCGACCAAACTCGCGAATGGAGATCTGCTTTATGGTGCTGCATCGCTTGATAAAGCTAATTTAGCTTCCAACTTTGTAAGGATTTTATGTAGGTACTGTACTTACTACAAGGAGATTTTAATGTGAGTCGTGAAACAAATGATTTAGGATCGAATAATGATTATCTGGTGTAAATTAAGACGTTGCTGATCTTTGCTAACGGATACGAGTCCAAGAAGGAAATTAAGGCCAATATGACCCTGAACGTGGTACCCTTGCTTTCTCTCGCATGGCAAGGTAATAGGTTACCAGGTAATAAGTATTGGTGAGGATTCACACTAAGCGGTGGCCGTTTGTGGTACAGACACACATACAACTGTATTGTACGTTGTATACTCTGCTCTTAATTACAGGGAAATAAGGCTACATTTCGAAAACGATAGTACCAAGCATACATTGCTCACGCTTGTTCTCGTTGGGGTAGGCAGAGACTATTGATTTCCATTTGCAACGATCCTGACATACTACTTTTGCTTCTTCCGCTCTCATCAAATGCTTCATACACGCTCGTCGGTTAGTGGTTAACTGCACCTGACTTTTGGGCATACGTCAGTCACTTGATTGACGTACGCTTCTTGGTTGACCTTTACCGACCCTTCCATTGAATTCAATTTGTGTACATGTTTCTGTGATAATGCTAATAAACGTTTTATCTAACTAAGGATTTATTACTATCACTAAATCATTTAGGATAAATAGTGATAAACATGCTGTCAACACAAGAAATAAAGATAAACTTGCAGGTCACATAAGTCGTCTACGCAAAGTCAGTAATTTTATACGCTTTTTCAATAAAGTTCCAGTTGATATACAAAATCTTCCTTTCAATAAATTGAAAGATACTATAAAACAGAAAGCATATTATAAAATATCAAACTATTTAGATGATAATCATCCCCTGAACATAATCAGATCGTTCGCATGCCAGGCTATTTCACAATTAATAATGAAATATAAAAAGCTTTATGTAAAATCAAAGCCTATTTTTAAAAGAGCCACCCATCGAGTTTCTTGCTTGTTCTTCTCAGGGGAAAATTGCATTTTGAACAAGCAGTAGGTTAAAAAATGTAAAATTGCCTATTTTAAGTATACTCTGTGTACCTACAAAATAAAGCATTTTTGACTTTGACTTTATTATTTAATAGTGACTTACCACCGAATTATTCTATAAGAATTGTAATAAGAAATGAGAATATGTAATTGACATAACATTGGCATATAGATTGTGTGTAATAATAATATAATGATGCTGTTGATTTTGTATAAAATAAAGACTTTTTTACTTTGACTAAAGGTTTCACAGGCTTAGCTGTAAGTTTCCAGTGTTTCCCCGTACCAAATTTTCCATAACTTTCACCATATTGCCACACAAGTTGCTGTCAAGAGGCTCAGGTCCTCGCACAAAGGACGTACAACTAAACCTGCGGATGTAGTCTTATCTGCTTTATGGTGCATCTCAAGATAATGTAGATTTAGCGTCCTCTTTCAGGCTCCTGCAATTTTAAACGTTAACAGACTCGTATGTTCCACTTTTAAGGCAATATCGTGAGTGAAGTTAACTGTTGTTAAGGGGTATACTTCTCTACCTTGTAGACTTGTAGTAAACTTGAATCATTTTATGATGCCTTTTCTAACTGCAACATCTGCACAGCTATGTCGCTGTGGTTTTTCCTTTATAACTATTTAAAGCGATGTACATTCAGTGTACTAAGTATCGGGAATTTGTCAATAAAACAAAAAATACAAATTATTCATCTAAATTTATTTTATCGCCTTCAAAGTAGGCCCCATCGCTTGCAATACAACATCTCCACCGCTTCACCCAGTCTTCCATACATTTTTCATAGGCTATTTGCGGTATGGCCTTTAGCTCATTCAGCGAATTTTCTTTTATGGCTTCTATCGACTCAAAACGTTTTCCTCGAAGTGGTAATTTTAACTTGGGAAATAAAAAAAAGTCAGACGGAGCCATATCAGGTGAATACGGTGCTTGGTCGAGAACTTTTGTTGAATTTTTCGCTAAAAACTCTTTCACTATAATGGCTGTGTGTGATGGTGCATTATCATGGTGCAGCATCCATGAGTTGTGTTGCCACAAATCTGGACGTTTTCGGCGGATACTCTCACGCAAACGCTTCATGACGCCTAAATAATATTCTTTATTCACTGTTTCTCCCTCTGGAAGGAATTCGGAGTGAACCACACCACGGTAGTCAAAAAAAACTGTCAGCATCACCTTGATTTTGGAGCGACTTTGCCGCGGTTTTTTGGGTTTCGGCTCGTTTTCGAGACGCCATTCTGAAGAATGTTGGCTGGTTTGCATGTCGTACTCATAAACCCATGTCTCGTCGCCAGTTATTATACGTTTCATAAAGGTCGGATCCGTAGAAGCTCGGGAAACCATGTCTTCAGCGACATGCTTTCGCTGCGTTTTTTGAACAAAATTGAGCTCTTTTGGAACTAGTCGAGCGGCGACGCGTTTCATGCCTAAAATGTCAATGAGAATGTTGTGGACGGACTTAAAAGATATGTTCACCTCACTAGCCAACTCTCTCAGACTCATACGTCGATTTTCGAGCACTAGCTTCTTGATTCTGTCGATGTTTTCTTTGGTCGTAGCGGTTGAAGGTCTACCAGAACGAGGCAAGTCTACTACTACTTCTCGGCCTTCTTTAAAAGCCTTATACCATTCATAAGCCCTTGTTTTCGATATACACGATTCGCCGTAGGTATTTCGCAACATTTTTAGTGATCCACCACATGAAATATCATTTGAAACACAAAATTTAAGGCACACTCTTTGTTCAACAATATTTTCCATTGTAAAAATCGCCGAGGACTCAAAACTATGACCAACAAAAAGTGTAGTTTAAAACAAATTAAATGACAGATCCCGCTCAAATTTTGCGCGCTAAATCAGTACAGTGCTACCAACATGCAGTAAAAAAATTAGAACGACCTCTTTTACGCGGGTCTTTTTATTGACATATTCCCGATACTTTTTACACAGAGTAGTATACCTAATATTTATGGGTAATGCTGTAAGATATACGTTCCCCAAAAACATTCGAAAATGTTTTGAATTTTTTTTTAAACGGTTCACAAAACAGGATACAATTCAAAATATTTTCAGTCTTACCCAACATTACGACATAATTAACTGAATATATCCTACTGGACGTGTAAACAGTTTCAATACTTAAGAAGAAAATAGACAATTTACTAACTAAATCACAAAGACAATACAGAAAGATCTTTTTTTTATGCACAACGGGTTGGTATTTGACATCAATCACACCTGATGTTAAATGAAGATGAGGTCGAAGGTGGATGCGTACTGACTCTTATCTTATCCCTGATAACCGGAACACGACAATGCTATTAACGTTGCTGCTTGGCGGTAGATTTAGATAAGATGGTGGTAGCTAGCCAGGCGGACATTTAAAATGCCCTACCACCAACCAAACCGGATCGTAAACCCATTTATAATATAATCGAATTTATAATTGTTGTACAAAAAGAGAGGAAGATTACCTTAATACCATGTACAACCATAGATAATTTTCTTAGTGGAGGCAATTGTTCCTGAAAATATATCTGAATAATTGAAAATATGAATTATAAGACATTGTAAAGGATTTCAATCAATCAGTCAAGTACACTTTATTCCACAAAAATTCTACAAAAGACAGAAAGATAGAAGATAGAAAAGATTTGTCTATTAGACTGGTTATGTATTCTGTGAGGTAATGTCGTTAGCACACTGGGTGCCTCACAGAAGCGAGTTGGACCGGATGATTTTATTAAAAGATATATTTTTTTACCTTTTGTAAAAATTTTAATTGTGTAAATAGAACCAAGCCGTCTCTTCCAAGGTGACTAAGGGACTTTCCACCAAAAAATATTCTGTATATTTCGTAAGGTGAACCGTGGATGTTGTTTCAAGTATCTATTAATCTCGTAATGTTGGAAACCCCCAAATAGTAATGTTTGGGATATCTCTGACCACCCCAATCAGGAAAAAGGTCGTGATATTATGTATGTAGTTATATTAGGACTGATTTAAAGATCCATTGCCAACCCATTTATCCAAGTTTTTAATTAAAAAACTCTAAACACAATAATAAACAAACAAATTAGCTAATCCTTAAAGTAACACTAGTAGGCGTTATTAATTTTACGTAACATGTAGATAACTACTTTATATATTTGTTATGGACGTGCACAAATATTAATAAAAATGGATAAATTGAAAATAAAACCCGTCAGGCTCATGTAATATTTTATGGCACACACAAATAGACAGAAAACGAAAAAGAAGTCAAAAAAGCTAACCAGTGCCTATCGCCAACAATATTAATTTCCATAAACTTTTTCAAATCGTTAATATTATATTACATTTTAAATTTTTATAAACTTCACTTTTTATGTACAAAGCTCTGTTTTAAACTCCAATAGCACTAATTTTCTTTTGTACCCACATTCGGAACTCAAGTTACGACTCTATTGTGGTTTGAAATGAAGCTTCCTTGCGTCCGCCCCACTGCGGTGCACGTGGTGGTATGAAATATTTAAATAGCTGGATACGGGAGCTCTCATTAATATCTGAGTGTACATTGCTGTCCTATTGTTCGTTTTAATTTGTTTTTATACATGTTTGGTTTAAGGATTTGGTTTAGCCCAATTTATTTGTATTGCTGAGGTTTGTGAAATAACAGACTTTAGTTTCAATCAAAGGAAATCTTGTAATTGAAAGAAGTTTAAGTATAGATAGATAGATGATTTATTTACGCCACTGCCTTCACAGCCATACACAATTTTTAAATTACAAAGAAATATACATAGAAATAAAAGTAAAGAATAGAAAATACAAAGAGCGAGTGTGTGCCGCAGTAGCACAAATGGGTTATAATCATTGTGGCACATCACTCAAAGAGCGAAACACTGGTTTTCAGTTACAACCCCTACAAGCACTAGCGCATAAAAGTACGCGCATGTTCCCGTCTGCGTGTACATTTGTAGTCAATCGTGAGTGAAAAGTGTTCGTTGTTCCAGCTGGTGTAGAGTAGTAATTATGATAACAAGTTAAATGAATCATAATTGATGTGACAAAAGGAAAAAAAGAAGCGCATAGAAAGGTCCACTACAGGTAACACTTTGGAATTCCATTTTTTTGTTTTTGTTAGATGTTTTTTGAACAAGCTTAATGATATAATTACGATATGTGACACTGAATAAATATTTCTTCTTGAAAAGTCCGAAGTAACGACACAAACATATCAATGGGTTATAAAAGTTCACTACCTGAGTGATAGATGTGCATCGGAGAATTTGTCCTCGCTCGGAAAGAGGGTTGATGATCGCAAAATTTTCTGGAGCTCTGCAATAATTCTCTGGTCTACTGTTATACTCCAAACAGATACCTACCTTAGTACCCTTTTACGACATCCACGGGAAGAGAATGGATTGATCAACTTATGCTGAGATTCACGATCATAAGTTACTTTGACACCAATTTGCGACACTGAAAACTAGTTCATGCTATTTATTTTTCAATTCTTTTATAGTTACTTAAATTGCCGCCTTATCACAAACCATTTGTGACCTTCCCAGCCCGCCTATGCCCAGCTGGGTCGAGTCACGAGGTGTTTTTGTACAGAATGGGGCTCTGGGCATGGGTCAAAACACAACACGGATCACCACACCAATTCCACCGCACCACACCATTCAGAGAAACAGGTAGTACTGCCATAAAACTAAAAAAGCTATTGAGATGTAAGAATGATTTAAATAACGGTGAGACTGAGTTAAATCTGGAAATCAATGTGCCAAAAAAAGGATCCGTCAGTTCATCAGTCAGTCAGTTAGTTTAAAATTTCGAATTTGAACTCCAGTAACCCAAACTCACCAATGAGTATCAGCTCAAAAGAACGACACCGTTACACATTAATTATGGACGGTTTATAATATAATCATTTAATACGAAAAGTAAAATTTCAGGCTTTATGGTACCTTGTTTCTTTTCTGCTTCTAATCCGACCTACCTATACCTATACTACCCTGGTGGGAACCATAGCGCCAATAATACAATATACTTCTACGAATTACGCTTGTTACATTTCAGGAAATTGTTTGAAATTCAATTGAATTGTTAATCATACCAGGTGGTTTCGATTACTGGATTTAAATTTCTGATGTTCCAATTTCCTTATTTAATCTTAAAGGAATATTTTCCTTATTATCCAATTTCAAATGTTACTTCAATGTAAATTTATGAGCTTCGTTATGAGTTTCAACCGCATTACTATGTTCTAATGTCGCAACATTATGCTGAGTGGATGACTTTTTGGCACCACCACTTAATTATGTACTAATTGAACTAAGCAATAATGGTATGAAATAAAAAATGTTTCCTTCTTTTTAATAGCGTAAAATAGTTGATTATTTAAATTACCTTCTTTATTACTTTTGGTTGAATAGAGTTCAATGCATATTTCATCATCATCACAATAGCCGCTAAAAACCCAATACTGGACATAAGCCGCGCCAATGGCATTATGATTTGCATCACTTTCCATGGAGGAATTTACCCCTAATCGCCACGCTGCGCTGGGCAGGCGGGTTGGCGATCGCAGATTTTTTCCGACCTCAGCACTAATGACGCTGCAGCCCACCACTGGAATGACTTACGTACTGTTATGTTCACTATCCCTTAGTCACCTTTAACGATACTCTTGTGAAGAGACGGGTTAGAATAGACGCTATCCAACTCTGGCGGGCAACACACGGCCAATGGTAGTAGTCGAAAGTTGAGTATTATTGAAAATTTATTAACACAAATTTTGTCCAAAACTTAACTAATAAACTATTTAACATAGATTGGAGCGTTTAATAATGTATTGAACAAAAATAACCTCAGAATACGTAAGGTCACACATTACCTATCTATTGAACATTACACGGATTATCGCCACTATTCTTTGTACATTACTGCTAAAGTATTGAGTCCACCGTTTCATATACTTACAAGCTCGGCAATGTATGTGGAAATATGGTAGACTCACATTGAAATACAGTTGTACCTGCGTGCCGCCTCAGGCCACAAGGGACCGAAAGCGCATGTAAACACAGAAATTGGTTTACGTCTGTTAGAGCGGAGCGCAGCGGCATGTGGATTACACTCCATTTGTGAATTGGAAATTTGTCAATTATTTAATTTATTACAGCCCCAGTAACCCTATGGGGATTTCGCCTGACTTTAAATCATAGAAGCGTAGATACCACCCTAAACTAGTTGTTATATTATTCATAAAATCTGTTGTTTCATTCACAAAAAATCACAGGTTGTGAAGTCCCCAACCGGCATTGGGCCATCGTGGTGGACTATGGCCCATACTCCCTCATATACGAGGGAAGGCCTATATCCCTGCAGTGGGATGTTTACGGGCTGATGATGATGGTGTTTAGGCATTGCAATCCTTTTATATCGGCAACCCCGGGTGGGAGTCGGTTTCATCGGCATTGCTCCCAACTCTACGCACCGTACGGTGGTTAATTTGTTTAATGACGACCTGTTTGGTGTAGTGGTTAGCAACTCCGACCACTACACCAACAGGTTGCGGGTTCGAATCCCGCTAGGGGCATATGTTTGTGTGATGAATACGGACATGTGTACCCGAGTTATGGATGTTTTCATTTATAATAAGTATTTATTTACAAAAAAAATGTATTTATGTAGTATATCAACCATCTGGTATCCACAACACAAGCCTATAGTGGAACTAGATGGCGCTGTGTGTATGTCTAAGGATATTTATTTATTATTTATTAATAGGTATTGGTGGAATTTACTTTAAATGGACAACCCGGAGTGGACTTGGTGGAAACGTGGCGGGCTGGGGGCTAATTACGCCATCGTCAGCCTAGGAGTGAAGATGCTCTCATATACCACTGTATATCTCATATATCTGGAGTGCAATGCCTGAAAGTTATACATAAAACAAAACAAAGATCAGCGTCTGCTATCGAAGGGATCTCGCGAACAAAGGACTTCTCGTTGAAGAAAACGTCCTAATAATATGAGAATCATTTGGCCGTCTGCTCCAGTTTCATAGAGCTGCCTCCGTGGCTCAATGTAAACAACATTGGGTTTACGATTCGGAGGTCGCGGGTTCGATCCCCAGCGGGGTACATGTTTAAGTACTCGGTTTGGTTGGTGGTAGGGCATTTTAAATGTCCGCCTGGCTAGCTACCACCATCTTATCTAAATCTGCCGCGAAGCAACAATGTCATTAGCATTGTTGTGTTCCGGTTGTCAGAGATAAGATAGCCAGTCCCCCAAATATGTTGGGGTTTCCGGGTCAGTACGCTTCCACCTTCGACCTTATCTGCACTTAACATCAGCTGGCGGTGCCGAGGGGGCGCACCAACTTGTTGAAGAAGGCTCCCTTGACGCGAGCGATTCAAATTTTAAACAAGTTAGCGGATAGGATAGACTTGTTCTCATGTCCTCTAAGTGAATTCACAAAAGTCGCGCTATATGTTGTATGTTATATAAGTAGGTAATGATTAGTATGCCTAAATTATAATTTTATTGTTTTATATATTAACTATTATACTATTTAGTTGGTTCGTACATTATTGCATTGGTTTCTACTGTAACGATAATGTATCGTAATAATAATAAATAAATAATAATAAATAATAAAATAAATCAAGTGTGATTGAGGTCAAGTGCTAACCCGCTGTGCATAAAAAAATGAGGCAATAAAATTTCGAGGTTTCGAGAATATCAAGCAGAATACTATAATATATAGCACAATAAATATCAAAATCTTTTAGAAACCTCCGAAACAAAATCGAAACTTTCTTTCGCCATCTAATCCCTTTGAAAAGAAAGTGAAACATAAATTAACAGAAATGAATGATAACTCCAACCCCCAGTCATTTTTAATCTAATATTTCTGAATTACGCCGGGCGGAATTGAATCCGGGGACATTACCATTTCAATCCCGCTGCTTGAGTAGTAGTTGGTAAGCAAAACAAAATTTGTATCGGCTTCAATAAGACGCGTCCCGGCGGCTGGGTAAACATTGGCAAAGATATCAGTGTGGCCATGAAAGGGGTGGAGGAAGCGATTCAGGAGCAATATAATGTCCAAGATGAAAATTGTTGACATCAGTTATTGTTCATTCAAATGATTGTCGCAAAAACAAAGGAATGACGTTTTCGTTGAAATTGAAATTGAAATCTGTATTGTCAGATTGTTGTACGGCTAGTTCTTACAATGTTTGGACTCTCACAATCCACTCATTTGGGGCATACAATAATGAAATTAAATTAAAAATATTAGCATGAAAAAGAAAACAAAAGCGTAATGAAAAATTAGCAAATAACAAATTATAAAATTAAGTAATACAATAATGTTCACATGATCTGAACAACATAATTCAATTATTATTAGAACTAAGAAATTCTTTTACAGAATAAAACAATTTATACAGCAACCATTCAGTAATATTCTTTTTGAATGAGAAGAAACCTTTCAAATAGCTTGGTAGATTATTATAAATTTGAATAGCCATGGCAGTGGCATTATTTTTATGAACATCTACTCTTGATTTCGGTAGATACAATCGTTTTTTAGGTCTGGTAGATCTAAGAAATACATCGCCATGCGTTTGAAAATACCCACAAATCCCAAATTTATATGTCGACCGATGTCTCTTAGGCCCGTATTTCGGAATGTTGCAGTTGATTTGCGCACGAGCATAGTTAGAAAGAGATGCCGCTATACAAGGTACATAAAGCTGTCCCTTTTTTAACAGTCCTCAAGCGGAGATCTCTGCTTGAGTACATAACGTTCTGTGGGTCCCTAGTCGAGACGCGACTATAGAAGATAAAATATTTGTAATGGTTTAACCGATTCCAATAAACATAGCTAACTACCTCACAACAACAGACAGACAGGCTTCGAACTGTAGCGTGCGGAAATAAAATGTTCTTTGTGAAAGTTAAAAAGAAAGGGGAGGGAACGCTCACCAGGCGTGCCCCGTGCTCCCCCACACGTGGGATGGATATAAAATTTTATTCGAATATAATTGGAACAGAAGGTCAGTTGTGTGTGGCGCAAGCGCAATGTAAACCACTGGAATGCACGGAGTTGAAGTCAAAACGGCAATGCACGAAGCCGGATTTTTTTATGCACAACGGATTGGTACTTGACCTCAATCACACCTGAGTTAAGTGAAGATGAGGTCGAAGGTGTAAGCGTACTGACCCGAAACCCCAACACATTTGGGGGACTGGCTATCTTATCTCTGACAACCGGAACACAACGATGCTATTAACATTGCTGCTTGGCGGCATATTTAGATAAGATGGTGGTAGCTAGTCAGGCGGACATTTAAAAGGCCCTGCCACCAACCAAACCGAGTACTAAAACGTGTACCCCGCTGGGGTCGAATCCGCGACCTCTGTATCGTAAACCCAATGTTGTTTACATTGAGCCACGGAGGCGGTTAAAACGGATTTGCTAAGCTAAATTCGTTTATATGTTCACAAGGCGAGGACATGATGGCAACCAGGCAGGGGGGGTTCGAAGAAGCCGTAGCGGCACGCTACAATACTTCTAATACCCGCCTGTTTGAATCTAGGTTTAGAAATACACTTTAAGCTGAATTCGTGGCCACGCATAACTTCTTAGAGCCGTGGATGTTGATTTTCAATGTAAGTTACCAATAGATAGAACTGGTATGAAAGGATCCTTCTATTTTTCTAAGCCAAAATAATAACGAAACGTTTAAGAATACAATAATAGGAAAGTTCTTCATGATTTAAGATAAAGAAAACATTAGAATTTCGTTTCGGAAGGAGTGACTACATTTCCTTTTAAATACTTATAAAAGAAAGCTGTATACTTACGGCACGAATAAAAAGAATAATAGATCCATATCGTCTCTTCCCGAGGGTGTCGTAAATACGACTATGAGACTTTGCACCAAAAAAACATTTATAGATTTGTACCTTACGGCGTTGGACCCCTGTCACGTGTGCATTTCTGTATATTTCTAAATTATTGGAACACCCAAAAGCTAACGTTTGGGATATCATTGACCACTCCATTTGGGATGCAGATCTTGACGTTATGTAAGTATACACAGTCTGTTATAATAATGACAAAAGATATGACCCATATTTAATTTATTTTAAAACCTTCGTAGACCTTATCTCGACATTAGTCCAGATTAAGGTCAAGAGCGATCCCATTCTAATTAAAAAAAAAAAAAATAACGGGATACATTTTCATCCCCTCCTCTTATCTAACCCATCTAACTAATATACCTAAATGCGCAAGTTTGGATGTTTGTTTTGTCAATCAATCAATCAATCAATATCATTTATTGTGAATCACAGGATTAAGGATGTTACATTAAATTATTACCGCTGTGTTCCGCCCGTAGGCATACAAGGTCAAAATAATTAGGAACTATAAATTAAAGTAAAATAAAATAAAGTAATTACATTGCGCATTAAAAAAATCCATAAAAATGTCATAAAATTCCGAAACGTTACATTTGCATTCATTCATTAATATTACATACAATAAACTATGTACAACATTTATGTCAACATTTTTGTTTATTTGTTTGTTGCTAAATCACAACGAAACGTCTGAACGGATTTGGCTAAAATTTGGTACATAGGTAGAACATAACCTGGATTAAAACTAGGATACTTTTATACCCAAATGCGAAAGTTTGCATGTTTGTTTGTTTGTGCTCAATCAGGGTGAAACAGATGAATGGATTTGGATGAAATGTGGTATATATTCAGAACATACCCAGTCTCACAATAGAAGATACTTACCATTTAATACCATTTATTTTCCACACACACATAAATATAAATATAAGCTTAAGCGTAACAAGACATTAAAAAAGGCTCGTATTAATAAAACTATCCCAAGACTGAGAAAAACTTATAGAATTATACTTGAGATTATTCTATTTCTTCCGTCTAATCTTAATTCTTTTTATCTCGATAAAGTGAATAGTTCCCAGTAAAGTTCTTCAACGCAGGCGAAGCCGCGGGCCGAAAGCTAGTAGTAAATGTAGCGGAGTGTATAACGCAAAATGATCTCCGCCTTTATTTAACTTTTCACGATTCGGTGAAGCAAACGCATGCCAAATGGTTATAAGCATAAAATAAATTCCTTTCAAATTCCAGACAGTACATCCAGTGTCTGAATTCTAGTCAGGTTCGAATCATAAACCCGTATTCGGCTGCGTACTATAAAATATTATGACTAAAGGAAGATTTTATTCCCCTTGTTAGATGTCTTACATATTAAATGCAGTCAGCATGTTCAGATATGTTAGCGAATATTTGAAGGACCTAATCTTATATACCCTTCAAAGTATGAAACATGGCTGGACAAAACGGGCGAGGGTGGATATACACTGTGTAAATGTTTTTAAAAAGAGCAACCCCTTGAGTTCCTTTCCTTCTCAAAGAAAAATTGCCTTTTGAATAAGCAGTAGCTTAACCGCCTCCGTGACTCAATGTAAACAACATAAGCTTTACGAAGATCGCGGGTTCGATCACCAGCGGGGTACATGTAGTACTCGGTTTGGTTGGTCGTACGGCATTTTAAATGTCCGCGTGGCTTGCTTACCACCATCTTATCTAAATATTAATAGCATTGTTGTGTTCCGGTTGTCAAAGATAAGATAGCCAGTCCCCCAAATGAGTTTCTCGCTAGCTCTTCTCAGTAGTGGTCGCGTTCCGAGCTGGTGGTAGTTTAAAAAACAATTGACGTTCATAAGTGCACGTGTATTGCCTACATGAATAAGTGATTTTCATTCATTCATTCATAACATTAGGTGTGATTGAGGTCAAGGCAACCCATTGCATATAAAAAACCTAATCGTGTAAGACACAGTTTTTGATAGGTTACCTAAATCTCTTCCAAAAATATTAAAATATGAAGTGCTTATTTTAGCAAAATTCTACTTTGATAAAATTAACAATCTACTCTTACATCACAATGCAACATGATGAAAAATCATATTTTTGTTATTTTGCCTTTTATTGCAATAAAATTAAAACATTTATGTAAATTTATTATAACTTAAAATGACGGTCGAAGGTGAGGGGAAGTTGGGCGAGAACACGTCGTAATATTTTATGTGATGCGTGCGGATGACCATGACAGAGGGGTTGAGAAGCTGTTTTATGAATCTATGGGATTGGATATAATAAAAAAAAACTTTGAAAGCTGGCGGCTCTTATCTCTTTATAGGGAAGAGTTATCTAAACTTATGTCGCATTGTACGAAGTTATTTAATAAAATGTGGCCTGTGTTCTTCTAAGATTTTATCCTGTCCTCGTGTTAATTATAAGAACTTAACCTTGAAATTACTATTCCCGTTAGATATAGTAGAAGATGAAAGATTGTACAAGTCCCAAACACCCTCTTCCAAGTGAAACAAATATTCAAAACACTTACGGCAGGTCACGGTTTAGGGCGAACATATCTATACCGCGTTTTAAAAACGGTCAACACCATCTAGCGGTAACGACTAAGAACTACATATGTTGCTTAGTAATAAACAAAGATAATTATAATTATACTGACGTTCAGAAAATTTGTCATATTTCAGACATGCAACTCGCTCCACGCAATGTCTAAAGCCCTATACATAGGTTCAAGCTACTCCCTTGAGAATGTACCTATGTCCATAACAACTATATCCACAGATGTAAATTAGACTGCCTATATTTCTATTAACCACTCAACCGTCCAAATTCCGGTCTACTGTCCGGTCCGCGCGGTCGCACTTTTTTAATAAAAACCTTTATATCTGGTAAACTACAACAACTATAGCGACAAGTAAATACGTGAGTATAGGTGAAGGATTACAGATTAAAACAATATATAAACGAATACAGAAAATATTAGTCTAGAGTACTAAAAACTGCGTATAACATAAGATATTGGTAAAAAATCAATGAAAATTGATATTGAAATCATACTCGAAATATCGCTACAAACTGTAATAATTGTGCATAATCGTAAATCCTCACGATCATTTGATACATAATTAGCCCAGACATATCTAAAAACATTATAATTACTTACGACATAAATGTTGGAACACTGTTCCCTACACATAACTGACTGAACGAACTAACTTTATTACTGGATAATAATAAGATAATTTATTGCTGGTCACACTGAATTTTTTTCCCAACCAGTTTCAACTACCGATAATAGGAGCTAGCGCGCTTTCGTTACTGTGGTAAGCACGGACAGTAGTCTTTTTTTTTGGTTACAGGCGTAACCGCGAACGCTTGAGTGGACACTATTATAACTTCAAATTTCTTTAATTCAGGTCAGTTTTAAGCATAGAATTTCCAAGAACAAATACACTTATAGTACAGTATAAACAATTGACAACATTGCTAAGTCAAACAGGACAAAAACACCAGCGATGATTTTTCATACGAGCCGCCCTTGTAAGCTTATTTTGGGTAAATATTTGCTAATTAATTGATTGAGTCGAGCACCGGTGAGTCAACATACCCCGACCTCCCCCAATACGAGTGTTTGCGTTATTTTGACGAGAGGTTGGGATTTTTTAACAATGTCCTATGTAAATTAAGGAATGTCTCGAATGTTTTCAATATTCAAAAATATTATTGTGTTTTCTTTTCTTTCGTTATTTTTATGTTTGTGTTGTCTCATATTTAGTTTCCGTGTTGCCTACGGAACCCTTCCAGTTTCACCATGTCCATCTGTCTATCAGAAGCTTTGCTCAGACGCTCTAAGTACTAGCAAGCTGTAATCTGGCATGACATATATTAATCACACAATAAAATAAAATGTACAATTTTTTTTATGGTACGTTGGACGTAAAGTTGGCATGATTTTTTTTATATAGGTCGTTCAAAGATTTGGTTATTATCAACAGTTTATCGATTCAGGGTCCGTTTGCGAAACATTAAGCTTAAATGCAAATTTTTGTTAGAGTCAAGTGTCGTCGTTGTCGTTGTCGTTGAAATAAATGCTTGAAGTTTGAAGAAGTTTGAAGCCTAAGTCCACAATACATATTGTAAATGGTAAGTTTAACCCTACACTGCGCGTGGTCGGACACGCAATTGTCCGGTTTGTTTTTTATTTTTTTTATATGCTGACGGGTATTTATTTTTTAAGACATTTCAAAATTTAAGTTTTATGAATAATTAGATATGGTTATTACTATTTAACCAGTAGACATGCTGAGGCGCCGTCAACGCCAAGCATTATTTATTAACCAATATTAAAACATTTTCAACAGCTCTACAAATTAACCCTACATCGACCTCACTGTCAAACTTGGGCCCAAATTTTATGGTTCGCATTAAAAATTAAAAAGCTTCCCAAAGTTTTAATATCCAGGCTCTTTGGCAAATCGCGTTTCGGCAAAATTTCGAGCGATCTCAAATGTTGCCATTAGTGGGACGAGTTTAGGTGGAATTCGAGTGATTGCTTAATTAGGGTACTGTCGTGCTACCTTGCGGTTCGGTTATTAATACGGGTTGGTGAATTAGAAGGCTTGGGGGGTTGGATTTCGTTAATGTTTACTTTGGAGCGTTCTCGTCTTATTTGCCTAATTTTCTAAGTAAATGCACAAATAGAAATTTATGACACGTGATTAAAATACGGCTAAATATTGATTACTATGCTTTTATGACCATTGTCATGACTTTTACCGCCTGCTGAAATTAGCACCTTTTGAATTTCTAAGTAGGAGCGTCGGTGGCTCAGCGGTTATGCGCATTCTCCTAATTAACTTTCTTTAAAAGTTACGTTTTTTTTTTTTATGCATAACGGGTTGGTACTTGACCTCAATCACACCTGATGTTAAGTGAAGATGAGGTCGAAGATGGAAGCGTACTGACCCGGAAACCCCAACACATTTGGGGGACTGGCTATCTTATCTCTGACAACCGGTACACGATAATGCTATTATCATTTCTGCTTGGCGGCAGATTTAGATAAGATGGTGGTAGCTAGCCAGGCGGACATTTAAAATGCCCTACCACCAACCAACCAACCAACGTCCTTTTCAAACTGAGGTAAACAGTATTCATCATCATCATCTCCTTGGCCTGGTCCCAATTTATTTGTGGTCGGCGCAGTAAGTACGTCTTTTTCTTCCAATCTCCTCTACCAGCCGTTACCTCATCATTCACACCCTTTTCATTCTTATCACCCTTTACAAAATCCATCCAACTCTTCCGTGGTCTTCCTCTTCGTTTCCAACCATTAACATCCATATTCATTACTCTCTCAGTAACATGCGTTTCAT
This sequence comes from Oegoconia quadripuncta, assembly GCA_949316235.1. Classification (NCBI taxonomy): domain Eukaryota; kingdom Metazoa; phylum Arthropoda; class Insecta; order Lepidoptera; family Autostichidae; genus Oegoconia; species Oegoconia quadripuncta. Next base: position 11,474,607 of record OX438750.1, on the reverse strand, counting down.
CCCTCGTCGTAACATGTCCATACCAAGCTAAATGGTTTCTTTTCAACTTATCCATCACGGGTGCCACTTCTTACGTACTCATCCCTTAAATAAATAATAAATAATCGTCCAACACTAAAGAATTCATAAAAAAGGTGTCGGATTTGCGTCCGACCAAGCGTCAGGTGACCTCAGGGCGGGCGCCTTCTTTATACAAAGACTAAGCCTGGCGGTGCAGCGGGGCAACGCGGCTAGCGTGCTGGGGACAATGCCGCAGGTAGGAGAGCTCGAGGCGATACACTTTTTATAGTTATGTAAATATTATATATATATCTTTATTATTATTATCCAATTATGACTTGCCAGTAAAGCTTTTGCGAAAAAAATTATCTACGTTCACCCATGACATAAAACAGACTGACGAACTTGGCCATTATAAGTACAGAATCAAACATTAATTTCAAAATAAATGACACAATTGAAATATTTACCAACACAAAAGCCCGAAAAAATGTGTTTTATTTATAGTCTTCGAATGTTAATAAAATAAAATAATAAATAAATATTTCAATTTCAATATTTCTGAGACTTATACCACTCATCTAGTCCCAAACTTAGCAATGCTATAAGCATAATGGATAAACATACATAAATACGTATATTTATATTTTTACTATAAAATATATCGTAGGATATATATTTTATGGTAATAAATTCAACATGTCGCCCGCGAATAACAAAATGGCGTCTTCATCCAAGCATTGCAGTGAATGGCTGCCGGATTTTGTGATTGTGTTTTTATTCTTTATCTATATACAGTTACAATTTATTCGTTTTTAATTATTTATTATTAATAATATTATAATAAACAATTATAAATTAAACCATCATTGAAATACGAGCAAATTAAGTTCTAAATTGCCGAGCCCAATTCTGAAAGGATCATTTTACTGAATTTATTTTCAATATTAATTGAAATCAAACACGGATCCGACATTACCATACAAACGACTTTGCACCCAAAACATCGATGAGTTTTAAAAATGTCAAACTGGACGTGCTCAATTATTCCATACTTGGAGTTATATTAAAAAAGTTCCAGCATCTGGGACAGGGAGACGATTCGGTGAAATTTATTCCGGGTTCCTGGAAAAGGTTAAATGCATAAAATTTATTAGCTTATAGTAATTGATGGGTCAAAGGGACAACTTTATAATCTACCATACAATACAATAATTCTTTATTTGTGAATTATAAACCGCCTCCGTGGTTCAATGTAAACAACATTGGGTTTACGTTTCGGATGTCGCGGGATCGATCCCCAGCGGGGTATATATTTAGTACTCAGTTTGGTTGGTGGTAGCGCATTTTAAATGTCCGCTTGGCTAGCTACCACCATCTTATCAAAATCTGCCGTCAAGCAGCAATGTTAATAGCATTGTTGTGTTCCGGTTGTCAGAGATAAGATAGCCAGTCCCCCAAATGCGTTGGGGTTTCCGGGTCAGTACACTTCCACCTTCGACCTCATCTCATTACTTTATTTTTGCGGAGAACAAGCCTTCGCCTAATTTTGTACGACGTTATATAATGCGTTACAAAAAAGAATTATGGTTTCCCTCAAATCATAAGTCCTGCTGCACCCAACGATCCCTAATGCCTGCTTCATTCTAACTCACTTCCCGCCACTCGATTATCCGCCTTTTGTTCTAATGAAATATAACCCCTCGAGAACAAAAAGTAAATTTGGTAATGAGCTGCACGATTGTATATGAAAAGGCATATTTTTAAAAAAATTTCTTACGTTCCCGTTGATATTTCTTGGGCCGCGAGAGATTGCGTTGTTTGTCTTTTAAACGACTTACAAAAAAGTGCTTAAGCACGTGTCGGACTTCGCACATTTGGGTTCCGTGTGTGCAAGCTACGCGTTTGATCGCAAAATTAAGTTAGTTCGTCAAGGTAAATGAGGTTTAAAAGAGGAATTGAGATTTATCAATATATTGGTATTATTGTTGGTAAAATATACATAGTAATAAACTTTATCGCGGAAATTTCTTTATCACGCGGGAACTACTCGCTTTATCTGGATAAAATACGTATGTATCCTATGTCTTAATCCAGGGTATCTCTGTATAAAATTTCATCTCAATTCGTTCATCCGTTTTGTCGTGATTGAGGAACAAACAGACATCCAAACTTTCGCATTTATGATATTAGTTAAATTACGCCCGCGGAAAATACACACTTATCGGGATAAAAAGTGTCCTATGTACAGACGAATCATCCTAAAAGTATCACATGGGCTAAAGTGTTACCTCCAAAAATTTTTACTTTTCTTATTTTCCTTACCTTTTTATTATTTTAATGAAGTGTTTACGGTTTATTTTCCTTTATAAAAAGAAAAAAAAAACCAAATAGAAAAAAATCGAATAAAAATTGTCTTAGCCGGATTCGAAAACCGTGTCTTTTCGAAAGACGTTACCTAAGCACTCGTGTCGCTTGCCACTAGACCACGATATCAATTAGCAGAGCTGACGAAATTTTCTTACTCATTTATATGTGACATATTATTATGGATTTGGTTTGAGTGTTGATATTGTATGAATACTTTCTAATAGATGGTGCTAGAGTGCTTCGGTCCATACGGTTCATATAATACTTTTAGGGAGATCCGTGTGTACTATATTCCTCTATGGTACTATGGTATGTTCTTGCTCTATACTGAATTTCATCCAAATCCGTTCGTGCGTTTCGCCCTGATTGAGCAACATGCAAACATCCAAACTTCCACATTAATTTTATTATTTAGATTCAAAGTTAAAGGAATAAACTTCGTATAAATATCTGTAAAAGACTAATCTTATTTCTTTTATTAGGGCGATGTGCCGTTTTATGGATTAATAGTGCATATATATATGCCCATAAATACAGGGTGCTCGGGTTCTGGAATGTTCGGTTAGCAAATGAAGATGGATGGGCCGTGCTAATTCGCGATATAAACAAAGCAATTAGCGGAACAGGCCGACAGACGATCCGTTTGTATATACGGATGTGTTTAATTGTTTTGTTATGGATGTAATTACAATTTAAGGATCGAGTTTTGAGGTGTGGAAGCCTACGTATGCAAGCAGTTCAGAAAAAATCCATAAGTCGTATGTTAAACGTATGGATAAACCTAAATAAGTTCTTCATTAAAATACTGTGACATAAAGTCCATCAAGGAGATCCAGTGGCAATCTTTTGGCTCCATCTTCAGACCTTCGTCATCATGTGGAATGGAAAGTATATATCAAAAAATCAAAATCAAAAATATTTTATTCAAAGTAGGATACAAAAATATCACTTATTGAAAGTCAACATGTTATTTTTTTTAATCTACATCGCTTCACAAGGTGTTATGGTTAGGGAGAAGAAGCGACAAGAAACTCCGCAACAACACATCTTTTCAATTAGTTTCCATCTTTACAATAATATTACATTTTATATTACATATTACAAAACAATAGCAATTAACATAACGACCAGTTAACACCAGACCTCCTTATCGCCTAAATAATCATCTATCCTGTATATTTAACTTAGGCGAAATCGCGGACGAAAAGCTAGTTTTAAATAAAAGTTATAAAATATAATTAAATGACAAACAAAAGTGATAAATTGTAAATTTAAAAACAAAAGTAATATTAAACATCGAAATACACTCAAAGCGCCGACAATTATCTGTCACTTTTTCCATCATCCATCTCTTTCAGGCTTAATCTTTAAATTGTTGTCGCAGTATGGACATTTGACAGGACACCGCGTCAGGGGAGCACTTTTAGGGGCCGCAGATGAATTCGTTATTATGCAATTCCATTCTTTATATCCTGTGGGGTCCGCGGTATGTCTTTGACGTTTGCCTAGTTATGTTTTATGGAGAATTTTATATTTTACAACCCTCATCTTGTGGGGTAGATACAAAAATTTATATAAACAAGCTGCATCTAGTCATAAACATAATATTAGGTCCTTACGTATGAAATTGGCGTTTTGTATGAAGAATTTCATTAAGACTGTTTTCTCCATACAAACATTTTTGATTTTTTTTGGGAACGGCAAATCCAAATTTAGCTAAACTTTGTGTGTATTATCGGATAACATTAAGTTAAGTATATAGGCAACGTTAATTTTTAAAAGTAACCGCTTTATAAAAGTTTCAGCGAATCGAAGAAATGATTATGGGAAGCACTTGAAAAGAGCTCTGTTCAAATTTTTTTCATTATGTGATTTAGCTCAGAAATTAAAAAATATTTCATGTGAAACCTTGAAATAATATTCCATTTTCCAAATAAAAAACAAATTTGGATATAGCTTTGAAAATCGCAGGGATTGTTACATATGATTAACGAAGAAAAAACTCCAATTTCATAGGTAAAGACCCAATAGATACCGATTGGTGTAGTGTGTAGTTATTTTACCTTCGAAACCAACGGTTGCGGGTTCGAAATTTGCCGTATGTCATTACTTCCCAGAATTCGTTCCTTATTAGGGACACTATCGAATGCTGTAATAATACAGTTTATGTGTGTTTTTTTTTCAAAATCAACAGGTTCGAATCCTGGCTAGGAATATTTTTTACAAAATCCATTGATGCAGTTTTAGTTTTCATTTAAATCGGGCCCGAGACTCCTTTGAGTACTTTCCCCATTCCTCCTTTTTTTTTTTTATTTATTTATCATTTATTGCACACAAGAAAAAAAGACATACAGATACAACATAATAGAGACGACACAACAGGTTCTGCTTATTTCTACAATGAAATTTCTTCCAGCAGACCTACGAAAGAGAGATATGACTGGAAGAGGCAGATAAGACGTGCACAATCTAAAAAATGGATAAATATGATAGATAAAAAAACCTAACTGAATATAAATGTAACTACATACTAATAAGTACATAAATACATAAATAAGTACATATTTCAATACATACGAATATAAAGTATAACATACATATAATACACGGAATAACACTATGAAATGGAAAGGTAATGTTCCTTAACTCTTTTCCTAAAGACAGCGATCGATGGACTGGCACGGATAGTGTGAGGAAGAGAATTCCACAGCCTGGCAGCATGCACAGTGAAAGAATGTGAGTAGAAGTCTGAGCGGTGAGAAGGGATACACAGCAGAGTCCTGACATTAGAACGGCAGGGCTCATCCTGTGGCCGCGAAAAAGCCATTTATTAAAAACTGGTTTCGCTTTTGACTACAATCTCACCTGTTGGAAAGTGACGATGTTTCGCCGTGATTGAACAACAAACAAACATACAAACTTTCGTATTTATAATATTAGATATAACACATTGCTTTGTATACGTCGGTGATATTCTTATGTTTAATCGGTGATACTTTCATTTTTTTTTAAATTTTTACCGTCCGCAACGGAGGATGTTATAAGATCGACCGCTATGTGTGTATCTGTCAGTGTCGAAAGACTCAAAAAACGCCGTGATTGTTTTATATTATTAAATTAATTGAATTATTATATTCAAAATCAAAATCAAAAAATGCTTTATTTTGTAGGTACACAGGGTACACTTAAAATAGTCAGATTTTACATTTTTTCAGCTACTGCTTGTTCAAAAGCCACTTTTCCCCTGAGAAGAACAAGCAAGAAACTCGAGAGGTTGCTCTTTTAAAAAAAAAAAAGATTTTTATGTTACAAAATTGTTAATTATTATTTTATATTATAATATTTCATTATTAATTGTGAAATAGCCTGGTTACGCGAACGGGCTGTTCATGTCCATGAATGTTTATCATCTAAATAATCTGATATTTTGTGATATGCTTTCTAAATAAGTTTCTGTTTTATAGTATCTTTAAATTTATTGAAAAGAACATTTTGTATATCAACAGGAACCTATAGGATATTAATTTAGAAATGAGGAAACCACTAAAAATAATTGATTATAAAACATCACAATTCTACCTAAATATAAATCGAACCGCCAGACAGAATAGACGCGGGTAGCTGTGGGATAAAAGGCGGCAGTGATGCGAAATGAAGAAATTTAATTTTTCAATGCTCTCCTAGCCCCTCTCTCCCCGTCTGACGAGTCGGAGCAAATTGTTCGGTCGAGATGAACCGGAAAATGCGATAATCAAAAATTCGAGAATGTATTTTTTTTTTTAATGAATACAAATTTTGATCTTGCAAGCGGGGTTTCTTATATTCCTTACTAAATTATTGTATTAATTTGAATATTTCCAGATACTAGGTGGAAATACTACCGACCGATTGATGTAGCGGACCTGTTTGGTGTAGTGGTTAGAAACTCCGACTGCTATACCAAAAGGTTGCGGGTTCAAATCCCGCTAGGGGCATATATTTGTGTAATGTCCCCTTCCCCTACTACCCCTTTTTTTTATTTATCGTTAAGCTATGTATGCTTCTTATTGTTGTACTATAAAGAATATTTTGTTTGTTTGTTAGTAAAACCCGTTGAAATCCGTTACCTCCATATTCAACACCCAGTGCTCACTTTTATTTTATTTTTTAATATACTTTGGACACTAGATAACAGATAGATAAACATAAATATATCTAATATAACTAATATAACTAATATTATAAATGCAAAAGCTTGGATGTTTATTGTTCAATCACGGCGAAACAGATGAACGAATTTGGATGACATTTGGTATGCAGGGTGAATTTTTCAAGAAAGTGTGCAAGGCCAATTCCGTAACTATGAGGAATGGGGAAAGTATTCAAATTCAAATTATTTATTTTGCCAGAATATAGGTACACCATGGTGTTTTCGTGTTAAAAATAAGGCCCATTACATTCTGCCTTTTGAGCATGCAAAATTTAACGAATTATATCTATTTATAACTACCTATTATTAATTAATTATACAATTTTTAAATAACCCAACCTGCAAGGGATGTTTAAAAATTGTCAACGTTACAAAATTAATGTCAAATCTTCAAATGAACGTCAAAATTAATGAGAATTAGATAGAATGTCAAAATCAATAAAAAGAAAGAAAGAAAACTCCTTGACACACTTTACTTTACCGTTTACATCTAGGTAATTTGAAATCAAAGTCCACTTTTAAATCAATGTCAGAAATATACACAAAGAAATTAATGCATGTGGGTCAACAAAAGCAATTTCAAATAATATATTAAAAAAAACGATCAAAATTACAACCACAATTTATACAAATAATAATGAAGATTTATGTCAACTCAAGATATTCTTTTAATGTACAGAAACATTTATCAGTTAACCAATTACGTAGCTTTGATTTAAAATGTTTTGGTGGCAACTCTCGAATTGGTTTAGGAATTTTGTTATAAACTTTTATCGACATAATATAACAATTCCTTTCAAATAGTGCAGTATGACATGTTGGCATCAGTAGTCGTGTTGGATCTCTAACGCGAAGTACTCAAAGGAGTCTCGGGGCCGATTTAAATCTAAGGCCGGCAACGCATCTGTGACCCTTTTGGTGTTGCGGGTGTCCATGGGCGGCGGTGATTGCTTTCCATCAGGTGACCCGTATGCTCGTTTGCCGCCCTCTAATATATAAAAAAAAAAAAAAAATGAAAACTAAAACTGATTGAGGTCAAGTAAAAAAAGAAAAGACTCTTTCGACACTGACAGACACACACATAGCCGTTAATCTTATAACATCCTCCTGTGATGATGATGTGATGTGAATGAAAGTATCACCGATTAAACATAAGAATATCACCGACGTATAGGTACAAAGCAATGTGTTATATCTAATATTATAAATGTAAAAGTTTGTATGTTTGTTTGTTACTCGATCATGGCGAAACAGATGAACGGATTTGGATAAAATTTGGTATATATGTAGAATATACTCTGGATTAAAAGATAGGATATTTTTCATCGCGATAAAGTTAGTAGTTCCCGCGGGATAAACAAATTAAACACCTATCTAACAAATATTTTAAATGTGAATGTTTGGATGCGCGACAAACAAATTTCCACGATAAAGTGATACCACGCAGGCGAAGCCGTGGGCGGAAAGCTAGTTATTTATAATTAATAAAAAAAAATATCCTTACACATACACACAGCGCCATCTAGTTCCACAATAAGCAACTATAGGCTTGTGTTGTGGATACCAGATGGTTGATATACTACATCATTTTTTTTTTTTTTGTAAATCAATACTTATTATAAATGAGAACATCCATAACTCGGAAACACATGTCTGTATTCATCATACAAACATATGCCCCTAGCGGGATTCGAACCCGCAACCTTTTGGTATAGTGGCGAGAGTTCTAACCACTAACACCAAATAGGTCGCCAAATTAGCTTTTAGAGTTCTCAAGTGCACGTCAGAACGATTTCTTTAAGAAATCTTAATTTATCCAATAAAGTCCCCATGTAGAATAAACGCCCTCTTAATAAATGAATATGAAACCTTTGTCTCTGTCAGTATATAATATACTTGTATCGACTTAGGTAATATTAGCTCTTCTTTTCTAGTAATATTGCGCAGCCATCTCTTTCACTCGACGTTGGTAATTAGCATTAGTTTCACTTACCCCCAGGCAAGTGTTAATGAACAATTTACCCTGAATAACGGCCGTGGCTACGACTTTTATAACACGCTGGATGTGAGGTTTTGTTGTATTATTATTTTGCATTCGCTCAGCCCGCGACTCCGGTCGTATTCTATTTTTTCAAGACTAGAAAAGAAACTCAAGTAACGTTTTGGTTGATTAACTTGTAGCACTTTTTTGTGCTAGCACTTGACCTCAATCACGCTTGATGTTAAGTGAAGATGAGGCCGAAGGTGGAAGCGTACTGACCCGGAAACCCCATCCTATTTAGTGAACTTGTTATCCTATATCTGACAACCGGAACACAACAATGCTATAAACATTGCTGTACACAATATAAGATATGGTAGAAGCTAGCCAGGCGATTATTTTAAAATGCCCTACCACCAACCAAACCTTATACCTTAGAATATATTTTTTTAAACTAGCTTTCTGCCTTGACTGGCTAAAAGTCTTGGCTGTATGGGCTTAGTAGCCTTTGCCTGTACCAAAGTAGAAACTTTACAAAATAAATTATAATGTTCGTATTTCACAGAGTACAATATATTAACAATGAAAGTTCTAAATATTAAAAAATAATTTTAATATGAAAGTGATTTTTTTAAGTCTTGCCTTCAGTGAAAACTCAATCAAGACGACTTGAAAAAAGGAATACGGCTATATTTTTTTTATTGTATGTTCACAAATTTTTTTTTTAATCATTTTAGTTTCATTTTTCATATTTCCATACACCGAAAAAAAACCACAACAACATACAAGAAATCAAAACAGAGGTGACTAAGGCCCGTATCCCTCAAACCGCTCTCAAGACTGAGATGGCCACAAGCTGACGACCTGTTTGGTGTAGTGGTTAGCAACTCTGACTACTATACCAAAAGGTTGCGGGTTCGAATGCCTCTAGGGGCATTTATTTTTGTGTGATGAATACGGACATGTGTACCCGAGTTATGGATGTTTTTATGAAGTATTTATTTTACAAAAAAAATAGGTATTTATGTAGTATATCAACCATCTGGTATCCACAATATAAGCCTATAGTTGCTTACTGTGGAACTAGATGGCGCTGCGTGTATGTCTTATTATCTGTTCCATATTAAAACAGTATCAAAAAAAGATAAGAAAACTATAATATCGAGACCAACACGCGATCCCAATCTCAAGATCAATCCACCAACACGGCTCTATGACTAACTAGGTACTACAATTTCAATACAATAAATTTTCGTTAATTGTCAACCGATTGTGATGATTATCTTTTTATGTGATAGAATTTATAGAGTGACTTAGGCCCGTATTAATAAACCATTCTCAATACAAATCTTGATGTTGTATCACACGAGATGCGTTGAGAGAAGCAGTTGACGCTATTTCAAGCTCTGTGCTAATTTATAAACCAATCTTGACGTCTACTCAGCTGAGATCACTTTCCAAGTATTCGCCTCAGCGGCGAATGAATGATAGTCTTGAGCTTCGTTTATTAATACGTGAAACTCGGCGTACTCAGGTGAGTACTGCTTGAGTATTCACGTGCGTTTCAGGTCTCAAGTTAGGTTTATTAATCAACACGTTTACTTGAGACCAGTCACAAGACTGTTCTCAATCTTGAGAATGGTTTATTAATACGGGCCTTAGTTAAGAGATGATGATGGACTTCGGAAATAAAGAATGGAGCCTTATTGAAGTCGGTTGTTTTGACAATTTTGGCGCTTCAATCATTACAGTCACGATTTCAACAATCAAAGAACGCATTTGAGCTTTAATTGTGCGTAATTTAATACTAAACACCATAATGCATTTGTGCAATTAGTCCAGTATTTTCACGCATTGCAAATTTATCCCTAACCGCTGAATTATCACACCAGCACAAAAATACCGACAAGGCATAAGCGGACAGCGATTATACTTGGAAAATATATTTTGGTATAATTAGGGTCGCTTTAAAAATGTGGGCGCTAAGTGAAAGGTTAGATTCCTTTCGAGGTTGACTGATTTGCAATAAACATATCTGGATAGAGTCGGAGTGAAAAGTTTGTAATTAAGCTCTTATTACACTACTTGGCTCCTATCACTTTCTTATGACCAAACGGAGGATTTCCTTACTGTTGTATCTTAACATTACTTATATTAAGTTAATTAAAACATTCGCTGTGTCTTATGTACACTCCTATATTATATCTTATGTACACAAACACGCCCAAACACACACACATGCAGGCACACACACACACACACACACACACACACACACACACACACACACACACACACACACACACACACACACACGCACACACGCACACACGCACATCACCATCCACACGCACATCATCGTACACACGAACATCCCCACGCACACAAACACACCCCACACAAACCAACACACATACAAACACAATTACATAACTCATAAGTCATAATACACTTCGCCTATACTTACCAATTTTGTTACACATATACTGTTAATTCTTTAGTTTATGTTAGTTTTTAAGTTAATCGATATTTGTGACACGTTTTGGGATACTGCATCAGACACAATATGCTTTTTATTGTTTTATATGTCGAGAGTCAAGTTGTATCCCTACACGTGTCAATAATGTTATTATTATGTTTTTGGTTATGATGACTATAAGGCTAGTGATACTGTCCTATGGGGAAGGGCACTGTATGCTGAAATACAGGTTTTTTCAACCTAGTTCGGCAACAGGGGCTATATTATTGGAATACAAAATTACTAGCTTAATATAGATTATAAGATAAACTGTAAACGTTTTTGGAATAAAGTTATTATTATTATTATTATTATTATTATTATTATTATTATTATTATTATTATTATTATTATTATTACTATCATATTTCATTAAAGAATTCTGTAACAGTGACTTCAATTTTTTTGTTTTTAAAACAAATCTATTTTTATATCTGGAACGAAATTTATTACTCTACAAATCACGTTGTAAAGTATTAGAAAAACATCAAACCATAACATAAATTGAAGATGTAGAAAACCTCCGAGGATCTTTAGATTTATGAAACAATATCATTAAAGTATGCAATTAAAAGTTAAATAACTTCGTAAAGTCTCACCAAATTTTCATCAAACATAATTAATATAAAAAATGTAAATAACCCTTACATTTTTTAGTTTAATCTTATATCACGCATTATTGTGATACATCCGGACAAAACCGAGACCCACACACACATAAAGCCGTCATACACATAACATTCACCGTTTTTCGCCAGGGGTAAAATAAAAATTTATGATTACAGTACTTCTCCACGGTTATTGCTATCCACAAGACGCAGACGCAAATACCTAGGACGCTAAAATGTGGTAGGTACGGACGTACATTACGTTTATCAAACTTGTCTATCTCACCAACTTTTTTAAATAAACTGATATGCATATAATCAATCAATTAATCAAGTAAACTTTATTGCACAAAATTTAACAATACATTTAATAATTTTTTTTTCATTATTATTAAGAGCCCATAGTGTCCCACTGCTGGGCAAAGGCCTCCCTCATCTGTTTCCAATCGTTTCTGTTCTTGGCGAGCACAAACCATCCCTTATCAAAACTGTCAAGCTCGTCTCTCCACCGTTTTCGCGGTCTGCCCCGTTTGCGTCTTTTTTTAATACATTTAAATAACATTTAATAAATATAGCTTAAAAAAAAATTGTACAACAATTGTATAATTTACCTACCTGTAGTAATTTTTCCTAAAAAGAAATCTATTCTAGGTTGTATATGTTTGAATTGCATCATAACTTTCAATCAAAAAAAACCAATCACATGTGAAAGAACGTAATTGATTTTGAGAATGGTTGGTAGGTATAACCAGCCAATCTGGTCGCCATTTTGTTAACTATTTTTCTTTATCCATGCAATCGATTCACTCATGACTTGTACCACACTCGGCGCAAATACGCGAGTATTACTGAAACGTTTGCTACAAAACGGTTTATTTAGGGAATTAATTTATTGCGGTCAACTTGGCCGCGTCACAACGTGCTCCCTGGTTGTGATGTGTTCATTAACTCACTGGTCGGTGATGTTTATTCCTTTCAATGCGAGAATTTCCATTTAAACTGCAGACATTTTTAAACGAATGATTTAAAAAACTTTGTAAACTCATGCTTTTCTTTACTTTTCTTTTATTTTAGGGATCCGCACATCAAAAGGAAATATAAATAAATAAATAAATAAACCCGACACTTACACCAATCATCTAGTAAACTACGCAAAGCTTGTGCTATGGATACTAGATAACGGATAAACATACGTAAATATTTATATAAACATCCATGACTCCGGAATAAATGTTCTTATTATCACACAAACATTTGCCCCACGCAGGATTCGAACCCGCAACCGTTGATTGCACCAATCGGTCCTCAAGTCGAAAGAACCCTAGAAACACTTTAAGGTTCCTTTTCTCACACACTAGGGATCAAGTTGAAATTAATACGAAATAGGTATGTAATCAATGAGTTCTACATTACATACATAACGTCACCTCCGTGGCTCAATGTAAACAACATTGGGTTTACGATTCGGAGGTCGCGGGTTCGATCCCCAGCGGGGTACATGTTTAAGTACTCGGTTTGGTTGGTGGTAGGGCATTTTAAATGGCTACCTGGCTAGCTACCACCATCTTATCTAAATCTGCCGCCAAGCAGCAATGTTAATAGCATTGTTATGTTCTGTTCCGGTTGTCAGAGATAAGATAGCCAGTCCCCCAAATGTGTTGGGGTTTCCGGGTCAGTACGCTTCCACCTTCGACCTCATCTTCACTTAACATCAGGTGTGATTGAGGTCAAGTACCAATCCGTTGTGCATAAAAAAATAAACAAAGCTATTAACATTGCTGCTTGACGGCAGATTTAGATAAGATGGTGGTAGCTAGCTAGGCGGACATTGTAAAATGCCCTACCACCAACCAAACCGAGTACTTAAACATGTACCCCGCCGGGGATCGAACCCGCGACCTTCGATTCGTAAACTCCGTGTTGTTTACATTGAGCCACGGAGGCGGTTGACTGTACATAGATCTAAAATGTCAGTAGAGAATATTGTCGAAATAGAGTATAACTAACAAATTACAGTGATTATACTTTTTAAATAGTAACAGAAAAAAATCAATATATTCTTTTAAATTCGATATTTGAAAATATTTTTTTACGAACTTTATCCTGCACCTTGCTTACACGTATAAAGTTTCATTAGAATCAGTCTATTCATTTTGGTATAGAATGCCGTGTGGCATATACCGTCTTAAGTATCTACTTAAGTTTTTTTTTTTTTTTTTTTTTATTCACAACGGGTTAGCACTAGACCTCAATCACACCTGATGTTAAGTGAAGATGAGGCCGAAGGTGGTAGCGTACTGACCCGGAAACTCCATATTATTTGGGGCACTGGCTATCTTATCTCTGATAACCGGAACACAACAATGTTATTAACATTGCTGTTTGGCGGCATATTTAGATAAGATGGTGGTAGCTAGCCAGGCGGACATTTAATATGCCCTACCACCAACCAAACCGAGTACTAAAACATGTACCCCGCTGGGGGTCGAACCCGCGACCTCCGAAACGTATACCCAATGTTGTTCACATTGAGCCACGGAGGCGGTTTACAATTAAAGACAAAATAGATGTATGTAGTAGGTAGACATAGACATATTATATTCATTTGATACCACACTATAGGAACAACAATAATAATAAAATAAAAAATACGCCCCGAATACATAACCTCCTCCTTTTTTGAAGTCGTTTAAAAACAAGAAAATTATCACAATTTACAGAAACAGATTTTGAAATGCGGTGAGTGTAGTGTGATGGCAAAAATGGACTCCATCTCAGCATATGCTGTAGCAATTGTTACAGCGCTGGTTTGCAGAGGAGCCCAACATCAAGAGCTTCCGAGTTGTAGGTACTAGTGTTGCAAATCCGTTCACATAACTAACAATCCAACAAAATCCAAAATACACTAATGTCCAACACGTTTAAACTAAACCAACTTCAAATAACAGAAACCAGTATATTTACATAGATAGATAGATAGATAGATAGATAGATAGATAAAAACTTTATTGGCATTACAGATACACACACAGTTATGTTATGCTATACATATAAAGCAAAAGTATCCCCGGTTAAAACTTACATTACAAATCAAACTAATATGTGTGTGTGCCGCAGTAATACAAAAGAGTTATAGCTCAGTGTGTGACTTTACCCAATACCTGGGTAAAACACTGGTATTCTGCTATAGCCCGAGGTTGGCCAGGAAACTAGTATATACAACAGACAAGGTGTTATGGGATGTAGTGTATAGTGCACATTTAGCGTTAATATGTTGATGGAAGGCAATAAACAAATTTTTGATTGATTGATTATTGATTGACAATACATACAAAATAATAAATATAAAATAAAAATAATTTTATTTTCACACCACATCTGTTCAACAAACAAGAAATCCAAAAAGAAAAAGAAAAAATCAAAAAATTATTAGATGTGGTGGACTGGAGCCTGAGCTAGACTATAATAAAGTCTGTATTTCAGGACTCCAGGCTTCCACCCAGCGGATTGGAACTAAAAATTTACAAACAAAAGGTCTTATACAAAAACAAAAAAATATGAAAGAAAGGTGTGTGTGTGTGTGTGTGTGTGTGTGTGTGTGTGTGTGTGTGTGTGTGTGAGTGTGAGTGTGCGTGTGCGTGTGCGTGTGTGTGTGTGTGAGTGTGCGTGTGCGTGTGAGGGTATCTAACCTGTAAATTAAAGTTTAAAGTTTTAAAACGAACTTATCTATTTTGTTCAACTAATAAAGTTAGTACTGTGTATTGAATTTTTATCCAAATTACTCTCACGAGACACAAACAGTAGCAACATACCTTTCAGGAATTCCAATTTTTTGTTTCTCCTTTAAATAGTTTCTGTAATGGTTTTTAAACGTGACTTTGGATTTTAGCAGTCTAAGCGGGGGAGGTATGTTGTACATCTATTTTTCTTTTAAAGATTATTTGTCAAAGGACATCCCCTTGCCCTAACGGTATATCTTGTGATCATCCCCAAAACATATCACTAATGTCAAACATAAACACATTTACCCTATCCTATCAAGGTTTACACAAAGCCCTATTACACCTAGCAACACAAGTCAGCGATATTATGTTCACAGTAGGGATGTTACGAATATTCGCATTCGCATATGCGAGTAGTTCGCATCGTTTTAAACATTCTCATCGACAATCGGATTCGCATCAGTCAATGCGAATGTTATGCGAATGCGAATGTGTCGCGTTTTTGGCACTGCCATTTTTCTCTTTTAAGTAACAAAAATTATTGATTATGAATTCATCATCAAGTATTGTCTGTGTATGTCTTCGTAACATTCGCATTCGCGTTCGCACATTGGCAGCCCAAATATAATTAATAAATTTGAGATTCGTAACATCCCTAGTTCACAGTGAAGGGGGGCGTTTCGCGCAAGGATTCTTAATTTTTATAATAATTGAACGAATGTATTTAATTGCATAAATATGGTACATCAATCAGACGTTATCCAGTAGTGAAGTTTCATCATGTTTGGCCAGTGTGATTGGCTTGCAAAATTTATTTTCTAAACATAATTACGTATAACTAGTAACAATAATTGTAATAATTTCTTGTACCAATATTAATAAAATATTATATTGAACTATACGCAGACAATTTAATAATTCTATTATTTTGTCAACTTCTATTTGAACGTCAACATCAATAGTTTTTTTATATTCCATTCAAAATCAAAATCAAAAAATGCTTTATTTTGTAGGTACACAGGGTACACTTAAAATAGTCAGATTTTACATTTTTAAAGCATTGTAAATTAATTAACACTTTCGCGGACACTGAACGACTATAGACGTTACAGGAATAAAACTTCTATTGTGTCTGTTTCAATGTCTCTGAAACTGTTAAAAAAAATCGATATATTATAAAAGCCAGTTGCTACATAATTTGCGCTAAAAGTGCACCAATTTCCACTGCATTTATTAATGAGATGTTAACGCAAAAATAAAACTCGTTTAAGAACCAGTGACGACAGAATCGCGCGTGACTTTCGCTCCATCTGGATAGGTCTTAAGGAAAATGTAAAGACTTTTGCCGAGCACTGTACCTCGTAAGATGAAGTATTTGCATAGTTATCGAGTTGTGCATTAGAGTGCATCTGACGCGGTGCGCTTTGACAGTTCATTGAGATGGAAAATTCGGTACAATTTTGGGAAGTTGTTTTTCAACTGTATATCATTTGTTTTTTCAGATGTATTTAAGCATATATTAACTCAAAAGAATTGAATTGAAGCATATATTAACCGCCTCCGTGGCTCAATTTAAACAACATAAGGCTCACGAATTTAGTTTAGTTTTTTAGTTTAGTACTCGGTTGGGTCGGTGATAGGGCATTTTAAATATCCTCCTGGGTAGCTACCATAATCTTATCTTAATAGTAATGTTAATAGCATTGTTGTTGACGGCCTGTTTGGTGTAGTATGGTTTGAAGCTCTGCTGCTATACCAACATGCTTGTATAATGAATACAGACATGTGTTCCCGAGTTATGGATGTTTTTCATTTATATATTCGTATAGTTTATCAACCATTTGGTATCTATAATACAAGCCTAGTTGCTTAGTGTGCAACTAAATGGCGCTGTGTGTATGTGCAAATATATTAATTTATAATTTATGGTTGTGTTCCGGTTGTCAGATAGGAAGATAGCCACTACCCCAAATAAGATGGGGTTTCCGGGTCAGTGCGCTTTTACTTTCTACCTCATCTTCACTTAATATCAACTTAATATTTCGCGGAGTGACATAACGATACAATCTGACGCCCGAAATATACAAAATGGCGTCTGCTTCCAAGAATTTAAGCGAATGGTTTGAAGAATTTTGAAGTGAGAAGGAGTAGTTTTTCAAAGCTATTTAAGTATTACTAGACGCAATAAACCCTGAAAATATTTATATAAGATTGTGTACTATTAAATAATAATAATAATAATAAATATTGTGGACACTTACACCAATCATCTAGTCCCAAACTAAGCAAAGCTTATAACGGATAAACATAGATAAATATTTATATAAACATCCAAGACTCGGGAATAAATGTTCGTATTTATCACACAAACATTTACCCCTCGCGGGATTGGAACCCGCAACCGTTGGTTTCGCTAACGGGGTCACTATCCACTACACCAATCGGTCGTTTTGTTTAATACTTTTTTTTGTTACCACCAGTTGTTTTTTGTTGTTGTTTTTGGTACCAATTAAATACTTTTGTTGTTTCAAACGCCAATAAACTGTTACAGTTTTAGTATTAGTTATTTCTAAAATGAAGTATCTTCTACACGTATCGTTTGCCTTTTTTATTTTTCCCAAAGAACTTCCAACCAATTTCTTCGTCAGCATTTTATCGTGTCCAGCAGTGTAGCTACGACCTCGTTTCACGGGCCATAACGCGTTCATTCTCTTCGCCATCCACGGTACACTTGCTTGCATGCAAAATGCATTGCTCGTTTTAAAGAATATTTATTTTATACGCGCTTCTATTTTGTTTTACTAAAGTTGTGAATCATGGAGTTGAAGGTTTCGTGTTTTTATTTATAAAACCTACTGGTTCGAAACTGTTCTATTAAGTATATATATATATATATTTATACATGTACAGTTTACACTGTGTATTTTAATTTTCCTTCGCATTATACTTTTTTATACAAACTACAAATTAACACTAAAACGCGTTAGTCGCGACACACACACACACACACCACTCTACAATTGCCAATTATAAGCAGGCAAATTACCTGCTAATACATTCGAAATTTAACTGTATTTTGAGTTCGTTGTAATTTAATTGTTTTTGAGTTAAAATACTATTTTGGCTCAATTGAAATTTTAAAAATTCTACACTCTGTTTCCGGACTCATAATAAGTAATAAAATGGCATTTAAAAAATAAATTTTGAAATGTTTTCCTAATTAAAAAAAAATACAATTATATAGTTATATACTATTAATTATCAGTAAAAATACGAAGTCCACTCCCAAGGTGGACGAACGATCTGATGAAGTCGCTGAATGCAGGCCGCTTCCGACCGGATGGTCTATAAATCTATGGGGGACGCTTATGTCCAACAGTAGCTTGTGATTTGCTATAAACTAAGGCGGACCCCACATTGCAACGCTCACCGGACGCAATCGGACACACTAGTATAATTTCCATATTTGTACAAATGCATTGACAGTGAAAGTTTGTACAATTTTTAATGAGTCATTTTCCATATTTGTTCAAATTTTAAATGTTTCGCTAACGAATAAAAAATGCTGTTGATTCTATGTAAATAAATAAAATAAATAAATAAATACTTCTGCCTCACCTAATGAGAAGAGGCTGTGACAGCAGGTATTCTCATATATACGAGTAATTGCAATCACATCCACTTTTGTTCGTGTTATCCTATCTTTATTTATTCAAGTGTCATTGTTACAGGTACGCACAAGTCGACATATGTATGCCCTTAGATACGTATGTATGGTAAGATTTTTTCCTTAATTGAAAAAATACTTAACTTCTCTCATACGCAAAAATATTTCGTACAAGAGAAATTGGATGGAATGTTGCGAGTGGTGTCGTATCGTGTTACAAATGATAGAGCCATATTAACGGGGCCGGACTAAGGGAGGTTACTAGGGGGTCACATTAAGGGCACAGTTACAAAAGATGAACCATCTACACATAAAACGATGAGGTTTATGTAAGATGGAAGATACAAAGATTTCTTATAAGTATTTTGATCAACAATAAAAAAAACCTATTATCCATTACCTCCTGTGCTGGAGGCCTCATGACAGACGTGGTGTCTACCACTGTACGTTTCTCAAGAAACTTCCTACCACGTACGACCACCCTGTGGAACGGACTTCCTGCAGCGGTATTCCCGAACGAGTACGACATTGGAACCTTCAAGAAACGAGCCTACACCTTCCTCAAAGGCACCTGTGACCCTTTTGGTGTTGCGGGTGTCTATGGGCGGCGGTGATTGCTTTCCGCCGCCCTCTCATATAAAACAAAAAAAAAATGTAGCCGACATGGTCTGGTTTGGACAAGATTGGAGACCAATTGGATTCAATAGTGGATTAATACGAGTAGATGCTGCTGATGATGAAATCTTTAACCATTAAAACCGAATTAACGATACGCACTCACTCCGCTGTGTTTTAATTTTAATAAATATGTCTCAAATGGATAGCCATCGAGGTGATTTTAGGTGGTTCCTTTTGTTTTTTTTTAATACACTACACAGAGGTTTTTAACCGCCTCCATCACTCATTGTAAACAACACTGGATTTGCATGAATGGTCGCGTAGGTAAATTATAAGAACCGAAATTTTATTTTGTTATACTTGAATGTGACGACATTTGTGGCATAGCTGTTTAATTCGCTTCACTGTGAATTTTACTTAATTTAATTTTTTAATTTTTAAGTATTTTGCAAGTGTATGTCTAATTGGGTCAAACAGATGTTTTTTATTTATAATGTCCAGTGTCTAGATTAACATCATCCATATCTTTTTTAACCCCCCTTTCAAATCCTGAATCCGGCCCAGTATAATATATTACATGTAACGTGTTACGAACGCGTGCGTCGGCCCAGATGCGGCCGGGTCATAATCATAAGGCATATTATGACTTGTAAGTCATCTCGCGCCTCCAGGTTATGATTATGTCACACAGTATATGAAAAGAAAATAGATAAATTGACTTGATATATTACAAGAATTTTATTAATATCACTCTCCCTATCGCGTTTGGTTAGTTCGAATTACTTTTCATACAACTCTTAAAATGTGGTAATTATGTGGAAAAAGAAATTTATAATAATATATATTTTTTTAATCTTTATTTAAAGAGCTTGGTCACTTTTGTGACTATGTCGCTCTATATGTACCCTTCCCTACCTTAAGGTTGAAATTAAGACAACATGGAATTTATCTTAATTTCAAACCTAACCTAACTAATTTGTATGGCCAGCGCCGTATTACATCCTCCGACCTCCTTAATATTATTATATTCTACGAATATTTGGAATCTGTAGGACTCGTTCCGGACACACTCCATCATTATGTGGTATGCGTCTTCTATCACATCGCACTCAACGCAATTTGGTGACTGAGATTTTCCCATCATAAATGCAAATTTATTTAATGGAATGTGTCCGGATCGAAGTCTCATTGCTGTAACAAAATCCTTTCTATTTAAGCAGCTGCTGATCCAGGGTATATTTAGAGGTTCCGGTTGTATGGTCTTGTACCATATACCTACTTCTTTAGATCTCTGATCAAAATATTCTGTCCATAATTTGACACATTCTCGTCTGGCTTCCTGTAGACAGTCGGTAAAAAACGGAAGGGTAGTATTTGTTTGTCCCTCAGTAGCAGCTTGTTTGGCTGTTTGTTTATTTATAATAATAATAATAATGCATAAACACACAGCGCCATCTAGGTCCACAGTAAGCGGCTTGTGTTATAGATACCATATAGTTGAAAAACTACACAAATACATTTTTGTAAATAAATACATGTATAAATGAAAAACATCCATAACTCGGAAACACATGTCTGTATTCATCACACAAACATATGCCCCTAGCGGGATTCGAACCCGCGACCATTTCTTATAGTAGCAGAGTTTCTAACCACTACACCAAACAGATCGTCAATGTAGCTAGCTCAAAAACAAATTTATGTCATGTGACGCTGTTGTTTTCCCGAATGAAGTAAAATCTAAATGAAAATAAATTACCTAATGACAATTTAAATATTTATAAACAAAATACCCGACATATTTTGTATTTTACGGAGGACCATGTTGGATTTTTTTTATCATAAATCCCAAATCCGACTAATATTATAAATGCGAAAGTTTGTATGTATGTTTGATACCTCTTCATGCCTAAACCACTTTTCTGAACTTGTATTGCACCGTGTTCGGTGCGGAGCGCAGCCTAAATAAACTTGTTCCATCATCTAACAGCGCTTGCTGTCCGATGTCAAAGAGTAGTTTTTGTGCTCGAATTAGTGAAAGCGGCTCTAAACCGCCTCCGTGGCTCAATGTAAACAACATTGGGTTTACGATTCGGAGGTCGCGGGTTCGATCCGGGGTACATGTTTAAGTACTCGGTTTGGTTGGTGGTAGGGCATTTTAAATGTCCGCCTGGCTAGCTACCACCATCTTATCTAAATCTGCCGCCAAGCATCAATGTTAATAGTATTGTTGTGTTCTGGTTGTCAGAGATATGATAGCCAGTCCCCCAAATGTGTTGGGGCTTCCGGGTCAGTACGCTTGCACCTTCGACCTCACCTTCACTTAACATCAGATGTGATTGAGGTCAAGTACCAACCCGTTCTGCATAAAAAAAAATATGATGTAGATATAGACACCTAGGCTACACTGAAATCCAGCGTTATAGCCCAAACTCCAGACTGCAACTTAAGCTGAGATGGAGACCTACTTTGACACCACTTTGCGACACCGAAAATTAATTAATAAATAATAAATAAATAATAATTTGGGACACTTACACCAATCTATAATATCTGGCCCCAAACTAAGCAAAGCTTAGTATAGTATAAACTATGGGTACTAGATAACGGATAAACATCCATGACTCAGGAATAAATGTCCATATTCATCACACAAACTTACCCGTTTTCGATTAGTTCATCATCATCAGTCCGTAAATATCCCACTGCAGGGATATAGACCTTCCCTCACATTGAGGGAGTATGGGGCCAAAGTACGGCTGACCCATTGCGGTGTTGGGGTCTTCACATGCCTTAAAATTTTTATTTCTCAAGCATGCAGGTTTCTTCACGATGTTTTCCTTCACCGTTTAAAAGAGCAGTCGGATAAATGCACATAAGTAATTAAATTAAATTTAAAAACTCATTGGTATATGGCCTGCCTGGAAATCGAACCCGGACCTCCCGAATTGGAGACCGCGTCTTAACCGCTGAGCCACCGACACTCTCAAAAAAAAATATTTACTTAATTTTTGATTTTTTATTTCTCAGGCATGCCGGTTTCTTCATAATGTTTTCCTTAACCGTTCAAGAGCAGTCGGATTAGTTCTTCATTGTTTAATGCCGAATAGTCTGACATTTTCGTATATACTTCACCCGAGAACTGAACCTTCAGCCAGTCGAGCCGCAAGCAGTCGCATAACTCACGATACGACAAGAAATTCGTCTTTCCTCCCCCCATCCGTCTTGCATTATATTCTTTTGCGATGAATACCAAATTATGGCGGGAGCCCCTTTCATCCAGTTCTTTGTTAGGCGCAATTACACCATTTTCTTGTCTACAGAGAAATTGTGTGAAACACTTTTATGGAATTAGTTGAATAATAAAAATAATTATATTACCAAATTGTGTAGTGATGTTTAGTTTAAAAAGAATATGACCGACCCGTCTCTTGCCGTGGGTATCGTAAAGCGACTAAGGAACTTTACACTAAAACACATTAGGCTTATACTTTTCAACGGCGATAGACTCACTCCCTGTCACGTGTATATGATCTGTATATTACGATAAGTGAACCATGAATATTGTTTCAAGCATTAAACATTTTAATGTTTAGAATACCCAAACGCTTAAAAAGAGCGGGGTTACTCTTTTTAAGCGTTTGGGTAGTTTCTTGCTCGTTTTTTTCTGGGGAGACTGCCTAGTGAATGAGCGATAACTGTGTGTCATGACGATTTCAAATGTTATTCTTATAACTTACGAAATAAAACATTTTTGATTTGATTTGCTAATGTTTCATTATTGATTGTTTCTCATCACATATAGTACTTATTAATGTTTTGCATACTTATAAGATAACACTTTTTGATTTCAATATGCAGAACTTTCAGATGTACTTAACAATTAGGAAATTATTTGTAATAACCCACTTAATTACTCGTATTGAAATTCCGTGATGATAGGTTTGCCTGGCCGCCTAATTTGTACTTTCAATAAGATATTTAAATGTACCTTCCTTATTTAAACAATAAAGCGTATTTGATTGATTGATTGATTGATTGATGATTATAGTAATATGTTAGCATGGTTTGGGCACATTATGAGGAGGGATGAAAGGCACGTAACAAGTGTTAAGTATGAATGTGGAGGGATACAGAGGTAGAGGAAGGCCAAAGAAGGTGTGGGTAGACAGCGTGAGGAATGACATGTGTGTGAAAGGGGTGAGTACGGAGATGACGGCTGATAGACGAGAGTGAAAGAGGATGACATGTAGTACCGACACCACCGAGATATTTATTTATTTACAAAAATTATTATATTGCCTCAAACATATATTGTACATTGATTGAAAAGAGACAAACCCTCTGAATTTCTCGTTAGCTCTTCTCAGTAGTGGTCGCGTTCCGAGCTAGTAAAAAACAAATGACGTGCATATTGTATTGCCTACATGAATAAATGATTGTCATTTCATTTCATTTCATTTCATCAAAAAAGATTACCTTCCGTTCAGGGGCAGTCTGTTAAAAACACAATATAAAACACGTTGTACTGAAAAAAAACCTATTTTATGCAGTGTTCGTTCCCACAGGGAGTCAGGCGTCATAACGCCTTACATGTTCCCATGTCGTTCGGTAGAGTGAATTTTTAAACAGACGCGGTCTCTCGAGGATGCCTGCAATGTGTGGCGGAAAAGGTAGTATAAAAGTGAGTCAGATGAACTAGCAGTTAGAAAATTTTAACATTTTAACAGATATTCCTAGACTTCTACCTATATTATTCTATACACGGTTATTTGAAATTCGACGTATTCCTTCCAAAATATTAAGGGACAGCCAAAATGCAACAATACAAACCTGGCCTGTATGGCCAAAATTCAATGGCTTTCAAGATATTATGAAATTATAAATTTTTACCAAAAATTTACTTTTCTAAATTTTTCTTAAATAAAAAAAAAACGGCTTATCGAATTTGATTAAAATTCGTAGCTGGAAGGAATACGTCGAATTATAAGTACCCCTGTATATATATTAAAAGCGAAAGGACATACTCACTGACTAAATACGAAATTGTCAGGTAGGTAGTTTATTGGTAGCCAATCGCTGGGGGTAAACACTCGCTACTACAAGATTTTGGAAAATTCTCTTCGGTAAATTTGGGATTCCCACGGGAAATTGAAAATTACTTGACGTATATAAATAGCTAGTTTATAGGTAGTGGAAATTAGATAAGAACGGATTTCCCGATCGATACGCTGAGACAAGATTTTGGAAAATTTCCACTTGAAGTTTTCACCGGGGCGAATTTCCCGCATGTCCAATTTCTATTTGTCGGAGATAGGTGAGGGTGGATGGTGGGCGTTGCTAGCGACCGGGACGGTGCCAGTCGCATGGTAAAGGTGGCTCGGGCAGTAGCGACATTATTGCAAGCTACTATTGGCAAATCTAATACGTATTCACATTCGATTATAATCATAGAACCTGAGATGCTTTCTGTTGAAGAGAAAACATGTGCACGCCCCTCGTGCCATACAACTTGGCCCTCGCGTGCAGTCTGTGGAATTCAACCAGAGTAGTCTACAATTCCTCCTTGCTCAGATCCCATGATCAACTTCTTAACGACTCACCGGATCCTTCCAAGCGTCGGTGATAATAATCAAATCACTCACAGTCGTTGATGTATTCAGTGGAGCTCCGACTCCTTTGACGGCTCGTAGTAAAAGTGTCTGTTATTTTCGATGTGCAGACCTTATATTACGCTAACGTCGTCACCGCTCCGTTTCCGGCGATACCAGCGCCACCAGGTTTACTTCACATTAACCGCGTACTATGATAGTCAGTTGACCGTTTGAATAATGAATTCTATCGCTAATTTATCGCTATCTCCGACATATTTACGGATATTTTTTTTTTATAAAGAGATATTGTTTACATAAAACATGTAGATATAATATATGTCATCGTTATAGTGGATAGACCAAAGCAGAAATCCTTTTGGCAAGCGGCATGTAGCGCGCGTAACTCAGACGATTATGCTGTTGGCGCTTGTGGACTTGGCTTAGTGCTAAGTGCTGAGTTTATCGATGACACTAAATCGATGTAAATAGTAGAATCAGTTGTGTTTTTGAGGAAGAAATAAAAAGTTTTCTTTCTTTGTATTTGGGTATAACACAACCTGTCGATTTCAAACGTACTGTCCTTGTACCCAAAGGTTGCCTGGAACATATCGCTGTTAGCAATAAGGTCGCCAAATTATAGGTTATAATCCTACCACTTTCTGTGACTGTCTTTTCTTTTCTGTTGTGCATAGGTCTCCCCATTGCTCTTTGGGTGACCTTGAGCCTTCTTATAGAAAGAAAGAAAGGAAGAAAAGTATTTAGTTATTGCCAACAAATACAGAAAATTTCGTAAGGTATAACATTTTGCATAATTAAATATTTTAGTATTTGTGGCAAAGGGATTGGGCGTCAGCATTTGCTGCCAATATGTCTTATAGCAATTGCCAGCGCTGGTTTTCAGCGCAACCCCTCTCTCACTTAGGTTTTCAAAATAAAACATTATAAGGCCCATAGTGAGTGACCACTATCATGATCATTTCCTATTAAATGAGATAAAATACAACTACGAAATAATAACATATTCTTTCTTCGCAACTGTTCAGAATATTATCTGTTCATATTAGTATGAATCAGTCTTGATGACGCATTTCGAGGAAAGCTTACAATTTTTAAAGGTAGGCACTGCTTTTGTGCCTTTATGGAGGACACGCCACTCTCATCTCATCGAGCAAAAACAGTAAATTTGAACAACTTTCGTGATATATATGATTTCGTGATATACCTATATGATAACAAAACATAAGGAATGCAATAAATGATTTGAGTTTGAGTTTATATTAGCTGTCCTCGATGCAAAGAAGAACACAAACATACAATCATAATGTCACGCCTGTTTCTCGTAGGGGTAGGCAGAGACCACAGACATCCACTTGCTACGATCCTGACACACGTCTTACAAAAACACAAACATGCAATTGTAAATTAACATTGGGAATAATGTTTAATAGATCGTTCAGCCAAAATCCCGCCAGTGCAATCCGTTTGGCAAACTGATATAACTCAGGGTATTATGCCGCTGCTGGCAACGTCGCCGTGGTAAGCTTAAGTGTAAATGTATATTGATGACTTCACATACGCTGCCATGACCTTGCTGACGCCTATATTTATTAGTCCAGTCTAACCCTATGTTACAACCTCATTCCTACTTGCGTACATATATTAGTTGACGTAAACTTTGTAATAGTTACTCTATAAAATTGACGTCATCTATATAATAGCTACTCTTGACGTTATTAATAAAATTTGCAAATCTATAACGATGACGTCATTTATAAAATTTTCAAATACATATATAACGTTAACGTCATTAATAAAATTTGCAATACCATTTACGTTGACATCATTTATAAAATTTGCAACTCTATTATGTTGACGTCTTTTTAAAATTTGCAAATCTGTTACGTTGACGTTATTTATAAAATATGCAATACTATTACGTTGACGTCATTTATAAAATTTGCAACACTATTATGTTGACGTCATTTATAAAATTTGCAACACTATTACGTTGACGTCAATTATAAAATTTGCAATACTATTACGTTAACGTTTATAAAAATTGCAAATATACGTCAGTTATAAAATTTGTAACAAAAAGAACTCTTTTGTATTTATGCCATTTGTAACATTATGCTTACATCATTATAATAATGTGCATCTTTATTAATTTGACACTCTATCAAATATTATAAGTTTCACGTTACCAATCTATCCAATGTTGTACAGCTCTTTGCAGTAGTTTATCTGAAATTTGAAAAGCGCCAATATTCCAACAATTTTATCGACCGATACGTCATTGTGATGATAAATAACAAGATCGTGTAAGATCGCTAATATTTTCGATCGCTCGCATCTTTAGCGAGCGTTCTCGGTCGTTTTAGGTTTTACGACCACCGTTTTAAGAACAAATTGAAATATCTACATGAATGATGCCGTCCTGAAGGGATAGGAGGTAGAGTGCTTTAGAAAATTGATATTCTGTATAATGTTCAGTAGATTTTACCTTTTAAATATCTTATATATATTTATAACCTCTATAATGAAATGTAAATTTTGGGGTTTATCTACCGATAATTTACCGATAATTAAATATAATTTACACAAAAAATGTTTGAAAAAAAAAACAACAGAAGTCGCTGTGGTTTTTCGTGCGCTTTTGGGATCCATTGCACGTCGGTACATAAAAATATTTTTTTTGGGCATGTCGATTTGTCCGTTATAGTTCTGGTGGTGTTAAATGAATTATGTTTTCTGACAAAAATTATCTGTGAACACTGTTTGTCAAAGAATTATTATTTTACCAATATATTTGTTGTATTATGCTTTGACTGTTTGTGTTCTTAAAATAATAAAAAAAGATATAAAAAAAATTTTTGAAGTTCAAAATTTTTGTGGTTATCAGAATGAAGCCTTTGTCTCTCAGTGTGTCAAAATAACGTGGCAATTAAGTCATACCTTCGCTTCATAACCTAACGAAGAAATAGTCTGCAATGGTTTTGGAAAAATAGTGAAATACATAATGTAAATACAGGATATAATAACGATAAGCTTGTTGTTCATGTCAGTCTTTTTTACAAAGTCACTAAGTCATTCAAGTTACAATGCATATAACAAGGTTCTGGTGGACATTCGTAATGAAATGAAATAATTTATTTGCTTGATTTTGGGTACAAGATAGGATGACACATAACAGAAGTCCCATTCAAAATCTACTTAAAATCTAGCGTGCAAATATTTAATAAATTAGGATAGCATTAGATAGGTTATTACTTAAATATAATGTAATAATTTATGTTGTCACAATATAAAACTAATTAATTGTCAATGCTGTGTTGATGTCAGAAAGCGTTAATTTCTTTAGATAATTTTAAAACAACCTTTAAAAAGAAACTAAGAGCAAATAGCTATTATAACAATTCTGATCATTTAGATGATAAGAATGCATGGACATGAACACGCTCAGTAATATTTAGTCGACTATTTTCTTTATCGAATCATAAATTTAAAAAAATCATAATTGGAAAGAGCTAAACCTAAGTTTCTTGCTCGTTCTTCTCTGGGGAGTCTGCCTTGTGGATGACCGTTAATTGTATGTCATGCATGAAGTTTTCCGATGTTGCATTATAATTCATGGAGTAAAACTTTTTGGACTTAATTTGACTGGACTTATATGACGTATCAACTCTGCAATGCGTATAGAAATGCTTTATTTAAAATATAATTAAAATAAGTAAATTGAAAGTCTACAATATTCCAGGGAGTATGATTATATAATACCAGATACGCAAACTAGTGGAGTAAATAGCTAAATATGCTCAAATCGACTTAAAGAACCACATCGCAAACACATATGTTCACCCGTTTTGACCTTACAATGTCACGGACAGAGAGACATAAACTGATCTAGGCTTCAAATTTGAACTCCCTTTTCGTATCGGAAGTTAAAAATACAACAAACAAAAAACGAACATTGAACAAAATTAAACAGAATCAGATAACAGGCGACAGTAAGATGAGTTTACGTTTCCCGGGTGCCAACTGATAGCTGCCGGCGTGCCAACCACGCGTTGAGTGCCAACACAGAGCGGACAGTAATCTCGCATTACACTCCAGATAGCGGGAGACTGCAAATATTTTGATAGCAAATTACTTACTATAAAAATATCCATTATAGGGATATTGTGTTGACATGGTGATGCTTCTCATGTCTATTGGATGCCTTAAAACAATCGTAAATCACGAACCAGTAAACTTTACGACCTGTTTGATGTAGTGGTCGGAGTTCGAATCCCCGGGGGATGGATTCGTGGCAGTCTAGTTCACTTGGCTGTCTGTGATTTCAAGCAACCACCTGCCATCAATTGAAAACGATCCGGGGCAGGAAAAATTGTCACTAATAGTCACCCGTCAGCTGACAGCACCAATCATTTCTTAAAATCGCTAACCTACCGAATGCGCCACGATTACCTAATTCATAACAAACCTCACAATTTCGTCTAACAAAACCCCCGAAGGTCTAAAATAGAAAGTCTCGAACAACCTGAGCGCGTCGGCGAAGTTTAATTCGCAACAAAACAATAACAACGTAATTAAATTCCAACGAAACGAACATCCATTTTGAGTCCCCAAATAGAATTACCGGCGGCGACAATCGCGGGCGTCTTAGCATACGGATGATTAATTATTTTGTAGATGTGACACTCGTGTCGGATGTAATGTGCCTACTGATCATTAGCCTCCGCGCGAGAAACTGAACAGAAGTAAATATAACGAAATCAATACACAAGATACTAATTTGTTAGTCTTGATCCATATAATACTGTCATTGGGTAGTTCCAAATTATTCGAAATAACGGTTTTGTTTATAAAAAAATAATAGGAAAACCGAACTGGTCTCAATTTAAATGCTGTAACGGTACTTGTCGAAATGTTCGGTGTTTTATTTATTATCATTTTTTACAAGCTTCTATTTAATTTGCAATGTTCGTATGAAAGTAAGTTGTCTGTTTCGAAATTTGTAAAGCATTTTCAACCACATGCTGGTATCTGATTGAGATAATTCACATATTTATGTAAGTTCGGTAACAAAACTATGAAACCATGGAGCTGATCAGATGAGTTGGTATTTAACTATTTTATACTGTTATCGCTTTATTGTGTTGAAACATAAATTGTGTCAAAAGAACAAGACTTGAGTACGTGCCTAGGTAAATGTATATGTTGTGTCATGCATAGTAAATATGTCAAACTTTATAATTGGCTTAATAAGTATGTAATTTTTTTATTGTATTTTGTAACTGCATTATGAGACAGGAGTACCTATCCTATTACATGAAACTGTTTTGTGTACTACTTTTATCTCACTCGGTCCCAATTTCACTGTGTATATTTTCACATTTCATCTAATAATAATATGTGTGTCGCTAAATGGGTCAAATAAATCATTCTTATTCTTAATTTAATTTTAAGTAATTATAAGGATATGCTGTAAAGTTTGTTAAAAATAAATAAATAAAGAAAAATGTCTTATATATAAAGGAACTCATCTATCTATTTCTTTCGAGTCTTTAGTAGTCTACTCTTTCATCACAATTGTATCTCCTATGTAACACATAATCTGGAAGTAACGGGCTTCCACAAAGGAGCTTTCTTCCTGCTTTGCATTATTTATTACTCTTTGCTCTTTGTGTGCAATGTCTTAATCATTGTTGTATTTATTAAAATTATGCGTTATATTATTTAGAGCATTTCAGATGGAGACAGAAGAAGTTGTCGTTATTTTTAATGAAAGCAATTTGGAATTTTGAGGATTGTTTTCGATTTTTTTTTTAATTGTTGTTGATTGTTCAAATATTTATTGTGAATCACAGGTAGCATTTGGTCTTACAAAACATTATAATTATTTATATAGACATAAAAAATAAAAACTAATTTAAAACTATAAGGCAAAGACCTTATCCAGACCCTAACACACTGGCTGCTGTTTTAGAATAACAAGAATAAACTTTAAAACTCGAAAATGCTGTCATTAGATTAATCCTCTGCTGTGTAGCAACTAGTGCTACACTCGTAGCATTTGTAGAGATAGTGACGTAGCACGTAGTCAATAGCTACAGAACTGCTACGTGGCAGAACTTAGATAGGGAAATACTTGTATGGAAAGGGGGCATGGATAGTGATTTCTTCATATGCGACAAATGCACACAAAGTGAAGGCACAATGCGCGTTGTACTCAAATGCTGCGTAACTTTAAGAGATCCTTAAACATCTTGCTCTCAATTTCAGTTGATAATCGACATAATATTTAAGAATCTCTTAAAGTTAAAAAGCGTTTGAGTACTCAGGCGTTAATGAGCCAGACATATTATTAGATTAAAATTATTTTTTTTATATAGACAACGGGTTAACACTTCACCTCAATCACACCTGAGCTTAAGTGAAGATGGTCGATGATGAAAGCCGGACCCTGGCCCGGCAACCCCATCAAATTTGGGGTGCTGGCTATCTTATCTCTGACAACCGGAACACAATAATGCTATTAAAATTGCTGTTTGGCGGCAGACTTAGATAAAATGGTGTTAGCTAGCCAGGCGGACATTTGAAATGTCCTACCACCAAATTAAATATACACTGATCATTATACTGATCTGTATCCATCATGCATATGTAACATCACTTCACAATGCTGTCATTTGCGTACCCAATGATATCCGACTTAAGGCTAATTCGTTCCGTTTTACCATACATTTTATTTCATAATTATTCAGAATATTTATCATCAACAACTAACTCAACAATTTAAAATTCATATCAAGACAATTTACAATTTATTTAATCGCCTCAAAAGCCAATATAATTATACGAGAAATTATAGGTCATTTGAATAACGTACCGTGGCGCGTGGGAATGTTCAGGTGTGAGGTTATATTCAGGAGTAGAGATGGAAAAATATCTCCAAATATAGTGATATGTATCTTTCCACCAAAAGATTTAGGTACTCACTCAGTCTTTGATACCAGTAAATTAATACTCTGCAGAGATAATGAAATTATGTTGCTCTTTATTTAAGAGAGTTTATTCCGCACGGTATTCTATACAGATTTTGAAGTCCAAATTATTCTAAACGAATTTTATACGCATAAAGTAAGTCCATAGATCTAAAATCAGTAGAGCATTTTTTCGAAAAAGAATATTGAAACTAAATTGGAGTGATTTTAACTTTTTCCATAGTAACAGAAAGATACAGTATATTCTATTATATGTTTTGTAAATGTTTTTATCTACTTCTTAGATCTATGTATCCTATTTATACCGTGTGGGGTAAACTCGCTTAACCTTTAGACGGACGCGGGCACCGATCGGTGCCAAAAAAAATTTTATACCGACAACACTCGCGGACACCGATCGGTGCCCACGGACACCCGACTTTCAACTCTCAATTGTAATGATTATAGAGTTCCAATTCCTTTGGACTGTGTTTGAACTTGATCTCTATTAAATCCAATAATGTGCGCCATGTTATGTTAGCTATGATATTTAGTCTGTATTTGCGAAAATAAATAGAGGTTAAGAAACAACGACAAGTACACTGACAGACTGATATTTTAGTCGGTAACAAACTGTCAGTTACTTTATACATACATACATATATAATGTCACGCCTGTTTCCCGTAGGGGTAGGCAAAGACCACAGACTTCCACTTGCTACAATCCTGACACACCTCTTCTGCTTCCTTCACTCTCATAAAGTTATTCATACATGCTCATCGGTTTAGGGTACTCTTGACTTGGTCTTTCTTTAAGACGTCCCCGATTTGATCATGGTACGTTCGCCGTGGTCTTCCCCTACCAACACTACCATCCACATTCTCTTCGTATATCTCTTTCGTAAGTCTTCTTTCATTCATCCTCTCCACATGTCCAAACCATATCAGCATGCCTTTTTCAATCTTTGTCACTACGTCTTCATTCACACTGCTTAACTTCCTAATTATACTATTCCTGATTCTATCTTTCAAAGTCACGTCAAGTTAGTTTATGATACGGTGTTATGCAGCATTTTTTAAGATACGGTAGTGCGGCGCACGCTGGTGCTACAGAACACTAGAACTACTAACTAAATTAAACTACCCAGTAATATTCAACCTAATATCGAAGGCTAAGGCTAGAGCGAAGAAGTATTCTGTCACGAATGGTTCGTGTCGTCGAAATGTTCCGAACTTTTGCGGAAAATGAGTAGCTAACTCATTTTTGTAGTTCGTTCGCTCTCTACCAACGTATATTCTGTCGAGTGCTCTGTCTGTCGGTAACCTTAATGATCATTTCGAGGACTTATATCGTAAATTAAATTTGGTCTCTTCATTAAAGTCGGATGGAATTATTTAAATTACTCGTAAACAATGGTAAATTAGCTACATTGTCTCATTTGTGGAGAATTTAAAGTAAGTATAAATAATTATGTATGAATAAGGTATTTCTGGGTAATTATAATTAATTTATTTGTATTGGATAGATAGGTAATGAGAACATTTATTCAATGCACGGAAGTACAACATTAAAATATAAAACAACGTTAATAAAAAAATAAAAATAAACATACCGTTCATGTCAGTTTACACAATTTCACTAAGTCGTAATGAACGTTAAACTTTTACTTAATTGCTCAACATTGAGTTCACGATTCGGAGGTCGCGGGTTCGATCACCAGCGGGGTACCTGTTTAAGTACTTGGTTTGGTTGGTGGTAGGGCATTTTAAATGTCCGCCTCGTTAGCTACCACCATCTTATCTAAATCTGCCGCCGAGCAGCAATGTTAATAGCATTGTTGTGTTCCGGTTGTCAGAGATAAGATAGTCAGTCCCCCAAATGTGTTGGGGTTTCCGGGTCAGTACGCTTCCACCTTCAACCTCATCTTCACTTAACATCAGGTGTGATTGAGGTCAAGTACCAATCCGTTGTGCATAAAAAAAATACTGAAATTACTGATCATTTCCAAAGCTGACTCCCCAGGGAAGAGCGATCAAGAAACTAAAGGGCTGTTATTTTTAAGCGGCCCTTAGATTATGTAACTTCATCGGTATCATCTTCAATTACGTTGACCAATGAGAAGCCGTCAAATCGCCGAACGAGCAATGAGCCAACCAATCACATGTCAGAACGTAACCGATGACGATGAAATTATGTAATAGGACCCCAGATTTCAGGTTATATGAAATGAAATATGCGTCAATCTCTATAAACCATGAATTTGCGGCGCTTGCAGTGGAGACATTGAGCCCTTGGTCTTCTGACACAAAACAATTTGTAAAGGATTTATCCCTTAGACTGGTACAAGTCTCTGGAGATGTAAGAGCTGGTGCTTACATTGCTCAGCAGTTCTGCTGAGCTTATGCATTCAGCGGAGCAATAGCGCTAGCGTACTAGGTACTATGCCTCACGGAAGCGAGTTGGACGGCGTATTTTTTGCTATAAGATATAGGTACTTTCAATTGTGTTTTATAAATTTGTTGTTTCATGTACCAGGCCACTCAGAAAATTTTGCGGAAAAAAGTTTTTATGAATGAGAGACTGGCCAGTTAAAATTATTTTAAAAATATGATTATTTATAAGTAAAAATAGGCACATTCCAATTTCAAATTTTCCCTCCACATTTTTTGCAAGCTGATTTAAATTATCGTGTCTCAGTGAAAAATGGATCTGCACCGGGAACATTATCGCGCTATGATTTTATACGATTTCAAGTGCCGCCTGAAACCGGAAGAATCGTACGAAAGACTTCAAATGGCATTCATGGATGAAGGCCCTTCTAAGGCAACCGTGTATCGTTGGTATAATGAATTTAGGCGCGGTCGACTAACTTTGGGGGATGAAGAAAGAAGTGGTCGCCCTTCGACGGCTGTTACGGAAGAAAACGTGTTAGCAGTGAAAAATTTAATCCAAGACAATAGGCGAGTAACATACCAAGAGATTCAGCACATTGTGCAGATTGGATCGGGAAGCCTTCACAAGATTCTGCACGTGCATCTTCGCGTGAAGAGGATAGTTTCACGCTGGGTGCCGCACAACCTCACCGATGCTCAGAAACAGGCCCGGGTGGAATGGTGCCGTTATATGCTTAACAGATTTGAAGCAGGTTCGTCTCGGCGTGTTTATGACATCATTACAGGTGACGAGTCCTGGATATATCAATACGATCCAGAAACGAAGCGCCAGTCGACAGTTTGGGTGTTTCAAAACGAAGCAACGCCTACCAAAGTGAAGCGATCTAGAAGCGGGGGGAAAATTTTGATCGCGAGCTTTTTCAATTTGACTGGCTACTTGGTGTCAATTCCTTCACAAAACCAAAGAAGCATCAACGCCGAATGGTATATTAATAAATGCTTGCCAGAAGTTTTCTCTGTTGTGAGCAACAAGCGACCAAACACAGGGCTCCGTGGGCTACTGCTCCACCATGACAACGCGCCCGCGCACACCGCGCTCAAAACGAGGGACTTCCTGGACAGCACGCCGGTCAAACTCCTAGGTCACCCTCCTTGCAGCCCGGACCTAGCACCGTGTGACTTCTTTTTATTCCCAAAAATTAAAAATCAGCTCAAAGGGATACAATTTTCATCGCCGGAAGATGCGCTGTCAGCGTTCGAGCAGGCCGTAAACGAGGCGTCTGCGGCGGACTGGAAAAAGTGTTTCGAAAATTGGTTCAGACGCATGAAACTTTGTATAGATGCTAGTGGAGAGTACTTTGAAAAGATTTAATAAAAATATATTTGCCCATAGAACAATTTTTTTCTGTTTCGCAAAATTTTCTGAGTGTCCCACGTATATACTGTAATGCAATTTATTTTGATTAGGTATTTTTTAGTCATAAACTTTCTGAATTAAAATTGCATCGAATGGTCGATTAAATCGCAGATTTGAATATTTTAAATATTTCTATACCTAGACTTTACAATGGATCTTTAAAAATAGTTTTCCTTTATATTCCTGACTCGATCCTGATTCACCCCTGAAAATTTGCCTGGTACTTTAACAACCTGTATATGGGTGGAAAGAGCGTCGATGGCTCAGCGGTTAAGACGCAGTCTCGCAATTTAGGATATCGGGGATAATAGATAATATAATTAAAATGTGCATAATGCTGTCACATGTTGCGGCGCGCACAAATGAGTTAGCACTCAGCTCATGCTGTGACGACTTACAGCGCTGGTTTTCATTGCTCACAAATGCCCAGTGATGCACGGACGTTACGTCAGTGTAATAATGAGCAGGATAATAATAAATAGGATGGAATAGTGGAGCGTCGGCGACTCAGCGGTTAAGCGATCTCCAATTCGGGAGGTCCGGGTTCGATTCCCAGGCAGGCCATGTAAGGCGGGCAAGGCGGGTCGACTGCGTCTAACCTTTCCCTGTCCTTGTCGAGATGTGGTGCTGGAGACGAATGGAGAGAATAAGCTGGCCAGAGAAGAGAGCAAATGAAGAAGGTACAAAGAAATGATGGTAAACAACAGGACAGGAACAGGAAATATGACATCACTTGATACGTCACAATATTTTTTTGAAGAACATAATTGAGGGAAAGGTTGAAGGAAAGAGGGTAGGGGAAGACCTAGGCGTAATTACTTTGACCAAGTAAAAGAAAAGGTGAATGTCGTGTCGTACCAAGAGGTTAAATCGAGGGCGGAAAGTAGAGAGACGTGGCCAATACTCCACCGACAAGAGTATAGCTCTTAAATTGAAGAAAAAATGTGTAATTATTAAATAAATAAATAAATATAAATAAGTATCCTTAAACATACACACAGCGCCATCTAGTTCCACAGTAAGCAACTATAGGCTAGATGGTTGACATACTACATAAATACATTTTTTTTGTAAATAAATACTTATTATAAATGAAAACATCCATAACTCGGATCCATGTCCGTATTCATTATACAAATATATGCACCTAGCGGGATTCGAACCCGCAACCTTTTGGTATAATGGTCAGAGTTGCTAACCACTACACCAAACAGGTCGTCAGTATACATACACATAGTACATACACAAAAGACGCGACCAAACACGTAACACCCGTTGTTTTTCCTCCGGAGTTAGAAAGCGTTTACATTGACCCTTAAATTATTTAGTGACTTTGAGTAAACGACTGACATGGACAGTGGAAATAGAAATAAGGGTGGAATCCACCACCTGGTGAAGAGGGTCTCTAAATTACCATGTAACAAAACACAGTCATTAAAATGTTCGTCGATAGAAAATTACATGTTTTACCAAAGTTGTGATTTGTGTTAGCTACGTACAGTCGAACACAAAAGTCGATTAACAACTTTTACCTATGTAAAGTGCTATTGTTTTTATGTTTTTCTCATGTTTGAGATAGAGAGATAACGGCTACAATTCTTAAGTGTCTAACGACATACCTATTGAAAATATATATATTGAAAATATGTATATTTCAATAACTGAATATTTGCAACAAAAATAATCTAATGACGACTTGAAAATTGTAAAATGTTATAATGTGATTTTATTGACATGTGAAATTTTTATCTATTATTTACTAAATTTTAATTTTGTTTTTCTTTTAATTTTTTGTAATTTGACATTGTAATCTAACTTAACTATAAAATATTTCTACGCCAAATCATGGCAGAATATGCTGATGGATCTAAATGTGTCACCTTGTAATGTACCATATTCTTGGAAATAAATTATTATTCTATTCTATTCTATGGTAACAGGTTATATTTTTATTTCATTTTGAGATTCCATAATATTTTAACATTATATTTATATTAAATAATCCTAAAAAAACGCTTGGTATACTTAGCCCGGCTCCCAGAAATTATAAAATTGTATTAGTTGTATACTTTTATATATATAAAAAAAAGAAAAGCAAAATGATCCTGTGGGTTTCTTGCGCCGCTTCTTTTCCCACAGATGATTTCTCTTTCCGAAGCGGTGGTGGCTTGGACATACTGACTGACCGAAAAATGCTTAAGCCCTATTTTTATTTCCAATAGATTCAAATTGACATTCAACAAATGATATCATGTATCTTACGTTGAAATGAATGCTTGAAGTTTGAGTTCATTATAATTCTACAAATTTTTGAGATGTATATAATAAGGTTATTGTTTTATGTGTGACATTGACTTTTATTTTAGAAATTATTAATTTACGGAACTGTGTGTATGACATGATATTGGAACTAAATAAATCTAATGTAAGCAAATTCAAATTTTCAGATTTTCTATATACACATTCATTATTAATAGCCTTACTCATCAAAATCAAAATCAAAAAATGCTTTATTTTGTAGGTACACAGGGTACACTTAAAATAGTCAGATTTTACATTTTTAAAGCTGCTGCTTGTTCAAAAGGCAATTTTCCCCTGAGAAGAACAAGCAAGAAACTCGAGAGGTCGCTCTTTTAAAAAAAGGTTTTTATATTACAAAATTATTATTTTATATTATAATATTTCATTATTAATTGTGAAATAAGAATAAGAATAGAATAAGAATAAGAATAATTTTATTGGATACAGAAATAAATATACACAGTACAAAATTGCGATGATAGCTACTGTAGTTGGAAACTGTAGTGTAGCTATAAACGCCCATCTCCAAAGCGACAGCGTACCAACAAATGTATTGTTATACTTAGCAATAAAAAATAAATATTGTAACACAACAAGTAGACAGTATAACAACACCACCAAAATGAAACAAAGAAAGAAAAAATAGAAAAATAAATAAAAAATTCTTAAGTATCTACATAACTCACAATTGTTGTTTGTTATGTATATATATATATGTGTGTGTGTGTGTGTGTGTGTGTGTGTGTGTGTGTGTGTGTGTAAATAAATAAAATAAATAAAACGTTTATTTTGAGTTTCTTTTAAGAGTTACAATTTCACACACTTCTACCAAACTATAAATAGTTTATGGGCAGAAAATTAGTGTGTGTGTGTGTGTGTGTGTGTGTGTGTGTGTGTGTGTGTGTGTGTGTGTGTGTGTGTGTGTGTGTGTGTGTGTGGTTATGCAAACGGGCTGGTTATGTCCATGATTTTTTTTTAATGCACGACGGATTCGTACTTGACCTCAATCACACCTGATGTTAAGTGAAGATGAGGTCGAAGGGAGAAGCGTACTGACCCGGAAACCTCAATACATTTGGGGGACTGGCTATCTTATCTCTGACAACTGGAACACAACAATGTCATTAACATTGCTGCTTGGCGGCAGATTTAGATAAGATGGTGGTAGCTAGCCAGCCATTGTTTATCATGTAAATAATCTGATATTTTATAATATGCTTTCTTAATAAGTTTCTGTTTTATAGTATCTTTAAATTTATTGAAAGGAAGATTTTGTATATCAACAGGAACTTTATTGAAAAAGCGTATACATAACCCTTTGAATGAATTACTGACTTTGCGGAGGCGTCTTATGTGACCTGCAAGTTTATCTTTATTTCTTGTATTGACATCATGTTTATCACTATTTTTCCTAAATGATGCTATATTTTTTTTAAAATATATTAGATTTCCCCATCCCCACTGTTGAGGCACAGCCTCCTCTCACTGAGACAGGTCACGGGTCATAATCCCCACGCGGGCCAGTGCGAATTTGTGTTTTTTTTTATGCACAACCGTTTAGCGCTTGACGTCAATCACACCTGATGTTAAGTGAAGATGTAGCCGAAGGTAGTACTGACTGAAACTCCAACACATTTGGGGGACATAAACATGTAAATAACATACATGCGATGAATATATACACACATAAACATAAATACATTATACATTACGCAAGAATCTGTAACAATAGGGTTTTATTCCCGAAGTTACTCGTTAATGTACTACGCGTAATTTTCGATAATCAGTAGTATCATATTCACCGGGTATTTATCCTTTAAATAATTTGTTCCTACAAAGTTGTAGGTCAATAATTTTCGTAGTTATTTCGGTAACTATAATTTGGGGTGAGTTTTAATTAGCACTGACCTATAAAGGTTAAGGATTATAACCTTTCGGACTCCCACTTCATATTTTATACGTAATATGCGTTGCACAGGATTGACAACGTCATAAAGCTCATCGCTTTAATATGTCTTTGCGCGACTCCATTGCTTTATTGTGTATTATAAATTAGGACCTAGAGTGTCTGTAAGAGATAAGTTTAAGGAAATTAATATCTTAATAATGGCTTCTCAA
This sequence comes from Oegoconia quadripuncta, assembly GCA_949316235.1. Lineage (NCBI taxonomy): Eukaryota > Metazoa > Arthropoda > Insecta > Lepidoptera > Autostichidae > Oegoconia > Oegoconia quadripuncta. The sequence continues at coordinate 11,434,124 of OX438750.1, read as the reverse complement.
TACATTAATGAGAATTTGTTATATGCAAAAAAAATATAACCTTATTCGCTAAAAATAGTGATAGGCACAATGTTAATACAAGGAATGGGAACCAATTATCTGGTTATGTTAGCCGACTTCACAAAGTTAGTAAATCCTTCAAAGGGCAATGTATACGCTTTTATAATAAGGTTCCAGTAGACATTCAAAATTTGACTTTAAATAAATTTAAAGCAATCATAAAACAGAAATTACTAGCAAAAGGCTATTATAAAATCACTGACTATTTGAATGATAAGCAAGCCTGGACATAGCTTTCTGATTATTCGTATAATTATCAAATCACAAATTGTAACCCATAATCTGTTTAAAAGAGCAACCCTAAAGTTTTTTGCTCGTTCTTCTCTGGGGAGTCAGTTTTGTGAATGAGCAGTAAATTTAAATGTAATATTAATAGTGACGATTTGTATCTATGTATGACTGGATTCGCGTTTGACCACAATCTCACCTGATGGAAAGTGACGATGTAGTCGAAGATGAAGCACGCGATCCTAGTAAATACCTATTCACTCTGCTCTTGAAGATTGGTTGTAGGATTCAGGAAAGACTGACGCCGGAAGGGAGTTCCATGCCTTGGCTGTTCGGATGATGAATGAAGAATCGAGCTTCTTAGTGCGAATGTTTGGTATATTAACTATCTACGGGTGGAATCCCTTGCCACGCCCTTGATTTGATTTGATTTAATGGTTTCTGAAAGTAAAAAGAATAGTACTAACTAGTGATGACTGATGGCACTGAAATGTGGTCTCTCACTAAGGCCAAGGACACGCAACGAGCTATGGAGAGGCGATGCTCGTCGTTGCGCCACGAGAACGATACAAGTATAAGAAAGCAGTAGACGAAGGAACAGTAGTAAGATAAAGTGGCAGTTCGGCGGACATTATAATAACTATAAACAGATAAATGATGACAGATAGATAAAGCAATTATTTACGCCACATACACAATTTTTAATTTACATTTTAAATATCCGCCTGGCTAGCTACCACCATATTATCTAAATCTGCCGCCAAGCAGCAATGTTAATAGCATTGTAGTGTTCCGGTTGTCAGAGATAAAATAGCCAGTCCCCCAAATGTGTTGAGGTTTCCGGGTCAGTACGCTTCCACCATCGACCTCATCTTCACTTACGTCAGGTGTGATTGAGGCCAAGTGTTAACCCGTTGTGCATAAAAAAGGTAAAAAAGAAAAATGGTCTCTTTAACACGCTTTTGTTATTATTATTAAATTCTTTATTGCACACAAAAATAAAATACAAAGAACATTTTAACATAGATGATGAAGTGTACAAAGGCGGTCTTATCGCTGATAGCGATTTCTTCTAGACAAGCTCAGTTAAAGAAGCTTTTTAATAAGTAGTTGGATAGTGCAAAGTAAAAGGTGAATAACTTTAAATATCAGCAGATACATAGACGATACATAGAAAATACACAGGTATGGAATACATACAAAGATAAACACTTACTAAAATAAACAAACCATATAAATAAGTACAAAAATAAAATACACATAAATATATAATAACAGTATATACAATTCATTAAAGAGATAAATAATATTCCTTTAGACGCAGTTTAAACACTGCAAGCGATTCTGCGTGACGAATATTTTGTGGTAGTGCATTCCACAATTGCTCAGCCTTAATACCAAAGGACTTTATTAACTTACTTCTAATTGTTGTATCGAAATGAAACTTGGTACGTACGAGTATTATGTAGTTCGGATGACAATACTATAACTTGGTATCTTGGACCTGATGATGGAGCCAAAAGTTGGATGGTGGAACTTTAGCGTGTATTTAGTTTTATTTTGTCTCTCTATAATTTAAGTGTTATGCTCTTGTCGGTGGAGTCTTTTCCACCTTTTCTTTGACTTCCTGATACGACACGGCATTTACCTTTTCCTTTATTTGTACCATGTATGTTCATCTAGGCCTTCCTCTCTCTCTCCCCTTCCATTTTTTCTCCAATTATGTTCTTAATAAAGTTGTCGTGTAGTATCAGATGACCCATCATCTCTCCTCTTCTGATTTCAATGATCTTCGAAAGCACTCTCTTCTCATAAACCATCTGCAGCTTATTCTCTCCATTCTTCGCCGACACCACATTTCAAATGCTTCTAATCCACGTTTCATTTCCATATAGAGCAATGCTCCAGGTGTATACTATTTCGTTTTTTAAACTACCTATTTTTATTATTTCAACTTACAATTGTATTCAGTCTTAAGTTTTTTGTCGTTATAAATTAAAGGAGGTCAGTTTTAAATAAAATTTACTGTCTTTATTTACCGACCGTTGCTTAGCTCACCCTGTATACCCTCGTTATCATATTTATACAAACTTTATACTAACATCATAACTCAAGGACATGACTTATTTATCAGAAAAGATACAGAAAAATAATAGCAGGTGGGAACATTTAGATAGTCGGATAATAAATCGATTTTCTTTTATGCACGAGTTAGCGTTGGACGTTCTACGTCTAATGTGATAATTATTTATTTATTTAAAAACAGTAACAAAGAGATGGAATTTAAATATAAATTACAACAAATGTAAAAATTTGGGGCCGCGAGGCAAGGTACCCAAAACGCTGGCAGCGTTACCTCGTTGGATGCAGATACTTAAGCGTTGAGCGAGGAAACAACCAGCTTTAGGGTCACCAGTGACATCGACTAAGCGCTTTGAAATATTAAAAAAAAATTATGAGCGCCCAGCCCCCAACGACCTAAAGTTTCGACTCCGAAAGCAAGGAAAATGTATTCGGAACCGATGTCTCTATATTTATTAATTTTGATGTTAAGTGAAGATAAATCTAAAAGAGATAGATAAGATAATTTATTTATCAAAACAATAACAATTTCTCCTGAACAGAATGCCATATCATACTTAGGGATAAGTAAGTAGTTACTTATCCCTATGAAAACGGACGCGTTGGTCTCCTGACTCCCAAACTAGATGAGAACCAGTGCTCTGGAGCTAGTGTTCCTTCGCACAAACATTTTTCTCATCTCACAGCAATACAGTAATAAGAAGTGAGCTAATCTAGAATGTCTAACTTATTTGGGGTACTAATAATCTTATATCAAATATCCGCAAATATGCTACTGACACGGCAAAAATCAAATACAATATTTTCGTTTTTTTTTATGCACAACGGATTAGCACTTGACCTCAATCACACCTGATGTTAAGTGAAGATGAGGCCGAAGGTGGTAGCGTACTAACCCGGATACCCAAATATTTGAGAAACTGGCTATCTTATCTCTGACAACCGGAACACAACAATGCTATTAACATTGCTGTTTGGCGGCAGATTTACATAAGATGGTGGTAGCTAGCCAGGCGGACATTTAAAATGCCCTACCACCAACCAGCATTTTTGTTTTTGCATAATATAATTTTTCTACGATAATGTTTATACTTTTAAGAGGCGTCCAGCGTCACATTAGATCAATTTGGAATACTTAATACCTAAATAAAAAAATCGCTCTGACCTGCATTCTAGAACTCTAAAAGCTAATTATAAATTATACCCAAATAGCTTTATCAGAAATCATAATCATAAAAAAGTTGTCTCGAAAATAACCGTATTTAAAATAAGTATTAGTTATAACTATGAGTAGCTTTTAGGCTGCTCGATTGCATGTCAGAGCGATTTTTTTATTTATTATGTATTTAAAAGAAATCTTTATTTATCCTAAGAGGCCGCCACTGGACGGAATAAACCCCCTTAAATACTTTTCTATCTGGTATCCATAACACAACCCAAGTTGCTTAGTGTGGAACTAGAATACCTTTTCCTAAAGTTACCTTTTGTTAAAAATCAAAAAGAATATTTTATTGAAAAGATTGAGAGTCGCAATAATTTACGCTCAAGGTACAGATATAACTTATGCATGCCTCCTGGACCTTATAGCGACATTTATTATAAAAGTTCTTATGTTACTGGGATCAGAGTATACAACCATTTACTAGAATATATTAAGGAATTAGTAGGCATTCAGTTTAAAAAAAAGCTGAAGGAATGGTTGCTATGTAAAGTTTTTTATAATATAGAAGAATATTTTAGGAATATCTACTGATCCTTGTTCTATGTTAATGTTCATGGTGACAGTTTTAATGACATTGTTTTAATAATATTTGACATAACTAATTTTAATACGATAATTTTAATACGATGCTTTTCTTTTAAATTATTGTATCGTTGTGTCAAAAATAAGATTAACATCTCCTGTACACAGTTTTACAATAAAATTCTATTCAATTCAATCTTTATCTCTGTGTCATCTTTCTCACCGCATAGCTCAAAATTTTGTTTAAAATATGTGATAAAATTTGCGATATTTATCCGCTTATCATCAGTCCGTAAGCATCCCACTGCAGGGATATAGACCTCCCTCATATTGAAGGAGTATGGGCCATAGATCGCCACGCTGGCCCAGTACGAGTTGGGGACTTCACATGTCTTCGAATATTTTTCTTTTTTTTTTCCGGCATTATGTTTCCTCACGATGTTATCCTTCACCGTTTAAGAGCAGTGGAGGAGACAAGAGAGCGTCGGTGGCTCAGTCACGACGAGACACAGTCTCCCAATTCGAAGTCTCTCCAGGTTCGATCCCCAGGCATGCCATGTACCAATGAGTTTTTTAACTATTTCTACTTAAATAAACACTTAAAAATAAACTCCACAACATGTTTGAGCTATTGCAAGGCAATAATGGAAACTATTCCGCAGCAGCTCCGTACGCATGCGTTAACTGGATTATTTATATGAAATCCTTGCAGAGGCGCCAGGGAAGGCTTTAAACTTTTAAAATCTCGTAAAATTCTTTAGCTCGAGCGCGAAATATTCCAATAGTAATACTTTCCGAGGCGCGCGCTAAACAGCACAACGGTCGCCATTGACAACTCTCATCGCATAACCAGTAGGACCACTCTACCACACTTAAAATGAGGGGGTCATAATGTTCGTATTTTGAGTACGGAAATGTGTAACCGATTTAAGGTTGTTTACAATTATAATTAGTATATTACTTACAAAAGAAAAATTTGGTATTCATAATACAAGCTTTGCTTAATGTGGAACTAGATGGCGCTGTGTGTATGACAAAGAATATTTATAATTTTATTATTATTATATTTACTTGATCACCTTACTTGTTTATTACTTAAAATGTATAACTTATTATATAGCACTACTTACTTATTATAAATGAGAAAGTATGTTTGTTTATTATTATGTATATTGTTTATCTTTCCTTATTAATAATCCGTGTGTTGTTTAAGAATTCTTAATTTATTATTTATAATAGTTAAAAGATCGCAGAAAGATATCGATTAGAATTTTTTTTAATTTATTTTTCCGGAGAGAAATAATACTCCACGTAAAGTCATGGCCGAAATTAGTTACAAAACTGACTTTATATATTGATAGGAATTTTTGGAATATATTTAGTCCTTATAAGTTATCGAAATTGTATGGGAACTTGAAAATTGTTTTTCTATTTGAACAAGTATTGTTAGACTCTCGATGATGGACAAACATACCTGTATTTACGAAAGTTAAGTTGATGGAAAATGAGGAATCGGTATTTACTATTTCTTAGTATAAATAAATATAAACAAATATCCTTGGATATACACAATGCCATCTAGTACCACATTAAGCAACTATAGGCTTATGTTGTGGATACCAGATGGTTGACGTACCGCAAAAATACATATATTTTTCTTTCTTTGTAAATAAATACTTGTTATAAATGAAAACATCCATAACTCGTGTACACATGTCCGTATTCATCATACAAACATTTACCCCTAGCACCTCTATTCACGACTTGTTTTACTGATTTCTGAATGCACTGTTCTCGCGCGAACAGTCGACATTGCAAATAAAAGTATCATTGCATTTTCCCACATTCCCCTGGGACAGTGTTTGCTTGCAGTTGCATCAAGCAGGGCAGGGCTACCATTATGGCGACGCTGTGGAACTTTTACAGAAAAAAGAACAAAGAAGAATTGAAAGAGGGGTGTCCGAGGACACTGGAGTGTTCATCCACATTAATATTATAAATATAAACGTGTCTGTCCGTTTGTTAGCATTTCACAAATTATAGGTACGAATAATTTTCATATTATACAACATTGATTGAAAATAGTTTATCTCTTTATGTACAGACATGCTAGTAAGTAGCATGAAACGGGCATGTTTATATGAGCATGCTTAAAAATCGATTGACGTTCGATTATTGAGCATGCTATCTGAGGCGGGGACAGGAGGGGGTGTGGTTTGAGCATGTCTGAACTGGTTTGCTTATGAGCATGCTAGTATCGTCAATTGTTCGTGCGTGCAAGTCTTTACACCCGGATAAGATAAAAACTAAGGAAAAAAATTCAATTTCTCGAAGAGTCAAACCTGAGCAGCGAACTGTAGGTTAGCCAGAAATAATACTAATACCAACCTGGGATGTGATGCATGATGATAAGAGTTGAGTCGAATTCAGTTCGAGTTCGAGATGAGAGCCTGTGATATAGTAATTTCACTCTGATGAAGCCACGGGCTGAAAACTAGTGCAAATATATAACAATAAAATATCCTCAGGGAACAAAAACTCCATTGTACGGAATATTAAATGCGTAAGGCCGTACCTACCTGTGACAAGATAATTTTGTCGATTCCAAATTTTATTATGTCTGTTCAGGCTGCCGCATGATGAACGAGGTAGAAGTTAAAACCAGATACTATAATCTTTATTTATTTAATTTACATAGCACAGAAATGTCCTGTCTTTATGCAACTAGCGACGGTAACTCGTCTGCTCTGGTTGCGACAGTAAACCAGCGCTGAGCTCTTATAAGGTCAGCATATAGCTGAGTCGTTTCCCTTTCGCTTCTGCAACACTTATTTGAGTGTTCTGTTATTTTATTTGCTTAACAATTGTTGTATGTGTCGAAGTGGCGAATAAACAGATTCTTTCTTTCTTTCTATTATATTTTTACTTGGTGATTGGTAGCCCTCTTATCCTTTGTTTCCTTACCGCCTGGGTTGTACCACGCTACATTCAATTCTATTCATATATTTGCTATGGGTTTGGGGAATCTAAACTCACTTCGATCTAGTAGGAATCTTTTGTAGTGTGCCAATTCCAATTACATCTCTCTCTTCTATTTAAGAGCTATGCTGTTGTCAGTGGAGTCCTTTCCACACTTCTCTATAGTCCGCCTTTTCTTTCACTTCTGGATACGACATGGCATTTACTTTTTCCTTTACTTGTGCCATGTATGTTCTTCTAGACCTTCCTCTCTTCTTCTTCCCCTCCTTTTTTCCTTCAATGATGTTCTTGATAATGTTGTCGTATCGTATCAGATGACCCAACATCTTTCCCCTTCTGTTTACAATGATATTCAAAATAAAATAATAATAATTCAATCTTCCGATTATAAAAATGCGAATTTTTTAAATGTTGGTTAGTTAGTTAGCTCAATCTCGATGAAAAAGGTGACCGGATTTGAATGAAATTTGGTACACAGGTGAAATATTATTTCCTGTATATTTATCCCGATAAAATGAGTTGTTCCGCAGGTTAAAGAAATTACACATAAAAGAAATCCACGCTGGTGAAGTCGCGGTTAAAGACTAGTTTATAATAATACCAAACTGCCAGGAAACGCACGCTCACAGCATTTCAAAGACTTACCTTCCAACGTGATTTAAATCTAGCGGTGACCCTAAATAGGAATGTTTGCGATGCGTTGTCGCAGTGCGTACCCGCGGCGTATCCGCTGCGTTTATACTACCTTCGTTAGTGCAGATATCCGGGTATTTATGGACATCGTAGGACCGTGCGGTTTGCTGCACCAGTATGTAACACGTTGCTTTGTTTGGGGTGCAGTGGCCAGTTTAATTTGTTTATTTCATTGCGCTCTTTAAAGGTTATCTACGATGGGATAGCTGCGGGATCATACAGATACTAAAATAGACATGGAACAGGTCTTTATACTGTGGCTTGGTCTTTAGGTCTCATTTTTGTAAAAGAAAATGACGGTTTTGAATATGCAGCATTAAAGCTTTTAGGAGTTTATGTTCCTCATCATCATATCAGTAGCAGAATTGGGTTTACGTTTCGGAGGTCGCGGGTTCGATCCCCAGCGGGGTACATATTTAGTACTCGGTTGGTTGGTGGTAGGGCATATTAAATTTCCGCCTGGCTAGCTACCACCATCTTATCTAAATCTGCCGCCAAACAGCAATGTTAATAGCATTTGTGTTCCGGTTGTCAGAGATAAGATAGCCACTCCCCCAAATAAGATGGAGTTTCCGGGTCAGTACACTACCACCTTCGGCCTCATCTTCACTTAACATCAGGTGTGATTGAAGTCAAGTGCTAACACGTTGTGTATAAAAAAAAGGATACTCACTGCTCAACATAGGCGTCCTCTGATTTCCAGCCCGACCAACTGGAAGCATTTTGAACATCATTGCGGCATTCATGGATGGGTTTGCGGTCATCTGTTATGTTGTATCTTTAAACCAAATTATTGGGTTTTAGAAAGTATGTGGCCAATGCAACTGTAATGCTAAGTACTCATAAACTGGTTCACGCACACACATATCCATTCATGAACACACACACACACACACATACACGCATACGCGCGCACACACACACACACACACACACACACACACACACACACACACATACACACACACACGCACACACACACACACACACACACACACGTACACACACACGCACACACACACAATCTTGTCGGTTTAAGACTCAATCGAGAAAGTAGCTGATGCTCTTAACACAAGTATTTTTAATGCTTAGCATGGCATCTGCTGGGAACATAATGTTTTAGAAATACAAATTATAATTACTAACTTTACCTGTTGCAAACCGTGTTTACTTGTTGTTGAAATAAATTATTATTCTTATTGTGTTGTGAGACGGAATAGCAACTGCCATGTTGCGATTTGCATCACACTCTTGTTTTAAAAGGATTTCTTCATCGTAGTGGAACATTTTATTTTTATTTTATTGAAATGAAATGAAATGAAATCACTTTATTTGCATTGATTTTTGGTGGCGTGGGTGGTAAATATATTACAAAATTCCCGCAAAAACCTGCCTATACGAGGCGTGCTAATATTTAAGCCTTCAATTACAAATTTTACAATTTCCACTATTTTACGTAGCTAAGCACAGTGAATTCTAAATTATCCCAGTCACAATTAATAATACTAAATACCAACGAGTTCGTCAAAAAACAGTATTAATTATAATTCAAATGTCATATATATAAAATAGAAAAACTATTCTCTATTATTATCATTAAATCCTTGCATTTATAAATTTATACTAGTGATTCCTATATAGTATCAAATTTGTTTATTCAGGTTAACAACAGCCTTAAAACACAGATATACAACTAGTTATTATTTAAATTGTATAGACTAATAAAAGTTAACCACAAATTATATATAACAGAGAATAGACTTATTCATAAACCGCACTTGTAACAAAAGCAAATATCGATTGCTGGTTTCATGTAGAACGTTTGACTGTACAAGAATTAAAAATATTTTGAAAGGCAAAGGAAATTCAGTTGTAAGAAGTTCTGCAGTGACGTCATCGCCCTCAAGACGACAGTTGAGTCAACAGGCCGTGTGAACTCATGAGTGGCGCCGGAGTGGCGACAGAGGTAGGGCCAGCAAAAGAAAAAATAAACTCATTCATGTCAGTCGTTTACCCAAAATTACTAGAGACAATGGAAATTTTTTAGCAAGCTTCTGTTAGAAGTTTTCCGTAAAATTAAATTAATACCATACCATAAAACAATATTAAAAAATATCTGATCGATTGGCGATATTGAATCTAGGTATTTTTTTCATCATTTTGTTGAATCACAAATTATAGCACTAACATAACAAAAAGCGAGCAATCTTGCTAGCAAGCTACTTTTCCATACTGTGAATGAAATGATTACGTTCATTTGTTTACATTTAACGACCTGTTTGGTGTAGTTGTTAGAAACTCTGCTGCTATACCAAAAGGTCGCGGGTTCGAATCCCGCTAGGGGCATATGTTTGTATGATGAAAACAGACTTTATATATGTATTTATATATCTATAATACAAGCCTAGTTGCTTAGTGTGGAACTAGATGGCGCTGTGTGTATGTGCAAAGATATTTATTTATTTTCCTTACATTATAATGTTAGTACAATCTTCTGTCCTTCCAAAATCTGGATACTAAGGCGTGTGAATTTTCAAATACATTATTTTTGGTTATTATTAACAGTTCTATATAAATTCATGAAACTAAACTCCGCCGACAAGAACAGGGCTCTTAGATAAGATCATTATCATCATTATCATCAGCCCGTAAACATCCCACTGCAGGGATAACGGCCTTCCCTCGTATAATGAACGAGATAAGATTATGATGATAAATTCATGAGAAATATTTTTTCATTTTTTTTATACTATTAACTTTTTTATTATGCACAACGGTTTGGTACTTGATCTCAATCACACCTGCTGTTAAGTGAAGATGATGTCGAAAGTGGAAGCGTACTGACCCGGAAACCCCAACACATTTGGAGGACTGGCTATGTTATCTCTGGCAACCGAACACAACAATGCTATTAACATTGCTGCTTGGCGGCACATTTAGATAAGATGGTGGTAGCTAGCCAGGCGGACATTTAAAATGCTCTACCACCAACCAAACCGAGTACTGAAACATGTACCCCGCTGGGGATCGAACCCGCGACCTCGGAATCGTAAACCCAATTGACATTGAGGCACGGAGGCGGTTCATGTCCTAAACATATTGTTTATATATTTTTTAACCTACTGCTATCTAAATGGAGCGATTTGAAGGATTGCCTTTCAATCTGCACGGAAATAGGATCTAGATTTTTTTATTTAAAAGCGAATTGATAATTATCAATCTGATTCTGTATGCCACCTATTTGGCTTAACTATTAAAAACACTCGGGATTACTCGTATGAAAACCTTGCTAGTTATCCATTCAAGGACTGACCTCGCGAGACATTACTTCACTTCGTTAATGCAAATTGAATAGGGAATGTGACTGCGTCATCTAACTGCTATCGCTTATCTGAAACTCGCTGTTTTCAAGGCCTCGTTCGTGAGTCAATGAGTAAGTCGACACCATAAACTATGAATAAACATTATTGTCATATCAATGATCTTAGTTTCCTTTATCTCGCCTACTCATGGGGATGGAGTCATAAAAAGCTTTTTTACCCGGCTATCCCAGAACGGAGGGTAATGATTTTTAGGTGTATGTATGTCGATTTCTATTGTAGGTTAGTGCGATTTATTTTGATCCCCCGAGTAATAAATTTTATGGTAAAAAATCTAACATGGCGCCAGACAAAACAAAACATACTGACGGGTGTTTTATAATACTCGTATACTTAAATATTTATTAGCATTGATATATATGATGTAGATATGAACGCGTGAAGAAATCTTATTCGCGCTTTTCTTAGGCCCGTATTAATAAACCAATCTAAATACAATTCTTGCGGCTGTATCAACCGAGATGCGTCTTAAGCAGTTGACACTATCTCAAGCTCCGTGCTAATTTAGAAAACAATCTTGAGGTCTACTCAGCTAAGATCACTTCTCAAGTATTCGCCTCAGCGGCGAATGAATGACAGTCTTGAGTTTTGTTTATTAATACGCGACCTCTCAAGTGAGTACTGCTTGAGTATGCACGTGCTTTTCAGGTCTCAAGTTAGGTTTATTAATCAACACGTTTACTTGAGACCTGTCACAAGTCTATTCTCATTCTTGAGAATGGTTTATTAATACGGGCCTTAGTACAGTCGCCTGCATCTAAAAGTATACACTCATGTTTCCTAGCGCGCTAAATCTCTATTCCGTTAATTATGTCTTGCAAAGAGCCTCAAGTAAAACGTGCAAAAGTAGTATTATCAGGACATAAAATTTCGAAACCCCTGGCTTGTTCTGCCTCGTACAACATTATTATGACAATAGGGGTATTCTTTTAGCTGCAGGTGATGACTTTGAAGTCATCATGAAGTCATTTGTTGACCGTTTGAACGGTCAACAAAAAAGTCGGTCCCATAAAAGCCCAAGGAAAAATTACAATGTTGATGAAATATATGAGTTTTACGAGTAATACATTTTGGTTGTTATATTGGTCTTTACCAATGAATTTGGAGATTTTTTCTTCGTTAATCATAATGTATCATGGTCTATGTCCATGCTTGCTTATGATCCAGATAGTCAGAAATTTTATAATAAGCCTTTGGTAAATAATGGCAGTTTTATGATGGTTTTGAATTTATTTAAAGGTAAATTTTTAATGTCCACTGGAACCTTATTATAAAATATATAAGTAATATATACCAGTAAGTCTATGGTTATTAGTGTTCCAGATTAAAAATAGCAAAACAGTACACTATTCCAATTACCTCGATGGCCCTGGCCGTTTATCACCTCTATTTATTTGATATATCAACAATCGAAATATAATACTAGAAGTGATTAAGCGCTAACCCGTTGTGGAAAAAATGTATTAAACCAAGCATACCTACAAATAAAACCTTTATCCTAACATAGGTCGTTATTCACTCCGACTCGCCGCGGCCGAGGCAGACGGAAAACATAAAATGTGCCAAAGGAAATGAAACCGTAAATATTAGAAAAATAAATTAGGTAAGGGCCCGTATTGTGGGCAATTTGGTGCAGCAATTTAGTGTTTATGCTGAAACTGGGCCCTGACCGCGACTTAGCTTATATTACTAGACGTCATTGATGATGATTTAAACATAAACTACGTCCACACGCATCACTTCACCTCATTCGCACTACACACAAACCTTTACAAATTTAAACTAAAAAAAACTTATATACCTATAGTGGGTTTAAACATAAGCGATATCTACACGCATTAATAATTCATATATTTATTGCATTACACATGTCATAGTTGGAGGTTGAGGTTGACTGGAAGAGATCTCTATTAGAGATAAGCTCACCTTTGTACAATATTTCCGACTGATTGTCATCATGTTTTTTATGTGCAATAAAGAATATATAATAGTTACAATACATAGGTAAGTACTAACATACACAATGTACCTTCTCAGGCATGGTAATATGGAGGAAAGGGATATTTATGTTAATAATGTCGTTTCAATTACCAATAGTTATAATTTTTATGAAGCTACATATGTATGTTGTAACTTTAAAGAAAGTGCTCCATTATCTAGCCAATACAACGTGATTTTAACATAAACTACGTCCACTTTCATCATCCCACATATACACCGTAGTGTAAGATCATAATGGTACGTCCACTCGAATCAACCCACGTATGCAGGGTGATGTTGAACATAAGCTACGTCCACTTTCATCATCCCACATATACACCGTAGAGTTAAATATAATGATACGTCCACTCGTATCAACCCACCTATGCAGCGTGATGTTGAACATAAGCTACGTCCACTTGAATCATATCATATATATACCGTGGTTATAAACATACTCGTAAGCTATTTATATTTAACGAAAAAATATTTCTGCATTCCCAAAAAATAGTGATAAGCATAACTTAAATTTGCGATATACGGACAAATTCACCACCCCTATGTTCAGACTGAACAAAATTAATACATCATTTACGGGACACTGTATACATTTTTATAACCTTATACCTGAGAATATCATTAATCTAAATGAAAAACAATTTATCAAACCATGTCAAAACAACATTAACAAAAAAAGGATACAAAATTAGTGACTACCTGAATGACAAAAACGCTTGGTATACTTCGCCCAGCTCCCAAAAATTATAAAATTGTATTAGTTGTATACTTTAATATATATAAAAAAAAGAAAAGAAAATGATCCTGTGGGTTTCTTGCGCCGCTTCTTTTCCCACAGATGCTTTCCCTTTCCGAAGCGGTGGTAGCATGGACATACGGACTGACCGAACAATGCTTAACCCTATTTTTATTTCCAATAGATTTAAATTGACATTCAACAAATAATATCATGTATCTTACGTTGAAATAAATGCTTGCAGTTTGAAGTTTAAAATTTGCTATGTCCACTCGCATCGGCTCACACAACGTCATTCTAGACATAAAATACGCCTTCAAGCACTGACCGTGTCACATATTGCTTAACTTTTCTATTATGCGACTGCGCTGCGAGTGTTTTGCCATTAGAGATAATAATAATAGTTAATCTGTTTTTCCAACACAGCAGCTTTAACTGCCCGTTTAACACGCGCTGTAAACAGTTTACGGCTGTATTATCTCTGTTTTAAGTTATAACCGCGCTGACAGATGCTTCTACGTTATTAGCCATCGTAATAATAAACCTCCAGGATATTGTTCCTATAAAAAAATACTTACTCGGTATGGTAACGCCAAAATCGACATCTGTTATGTGTTTTGATAAACTATGTCAATTCTAGCTAAAATCATAAATGCAAAAGTTTGGATATTTGTTTTGTTTGCTCAATCACGGTGTAACGTCTGAACGGATTTACATGGAATTTGGTATATAGGTAGAATCTTTGTTTTACAAAAACGAGCAATTCGCGCAATTTATCAATTGAAACCTGCAGTGTCACTTAGAGACAGATTTAAAGAGTATAATATTGTAACCTTTTCGTCACAGTACATTTTTGAAAATCTATAATATATGAAAAATAGTGATAAACATGATGTCAATACAAGAAATAAAGATAAACTTGCAGGTCACATAAGTCGCCTCCACAAAGTCAATCATTCATTCAAAAGGTTATGTATACGCTTTTTCAATAAAGTTCCTGTTGATATACAAAATCTTCCTTTCAATAAATTTAAAGATACTATAAAACAGAAACTTATTAAGAAAGCATATTATAAAATATCAGATTATTTAGATGATAAACAATCATGGACATAACCAGCCGGATCGCATAACCAGGCTATTTCACAATTAATAATGAAATATTATAATATAAAATAATAATTTTGTAATATAAAAACCTTTTTTTAAAAGAGCGACCTCTCGAGTTTCTTGCTTGTTCTTCTCAGGGGAAAATTGCCTTTTTGAAGAAGCAGTAGCTTTAAAAATGTAAAATCTGACTATTTTAAGGGTACAAAATCAATCATTATATGTTTATCCCGATAAAAAGAGTTGTTCCCGAGGGGTAAAAAAAATTCCGTGATAAAGTTTTTCGACGCATGCGAAGACGCGGGCGGAAAGCTCGTTTAAGGTAAACCATCTTAATTTGACAGACCTTTATAGAAAATATTTCTCATTACACGTGTAGGTGGTTTGTTTCCATAACCATGAGCATGATAAAAAAATAGTATTGAAATTGAATAGTGACGACCGATTGGTGTAGTGGATAGTGACCCTATCAGCGAAACCAACGGTTGCGGGTTCGCATCCCGCGAGGGGTAAATGTTTATGTGATGAATACGAACATTTATTCCCGAGTCTTGGATGTTTATATAAGTATTTATGTATGTTTATCCGTTATCTAGTATCCATAGCACAAGGGAAATGCCGCGGATATAAATACAATCTTTGTTTTACAAAAACGAGCCGTTCGCGCAATTTATCAATTGAAACCTGCAGTGTCACTTAGAGATAGGTTTAAAGTGTATAACATTCTAAACTTTTCGTCACAGTACATTTTTGAAAATCTAATGTATGTCAAAAAAAATATAGCATCATTTAGGAAAAATAGTGATAAACATGATGTCAATACAAGAAATAAAGATAAACTTGCAGGTCACATAAGTCGCCTCCGCAAAGTCAGTAATTCATTCAAAGGGTTATGTATACGCTTTTTCAATAAGGTCCCAGTTGATATACAAAATCTTCCACTTGATAAATTTAAAGATACTATAAAACAGAAACTTATTAACAAAGCATATTATAAAATATCAGACTATTTAGATGATAATCATCCCTGGACATAATGAGATTGTTCGCATGCCAGGCTATTTCACGATTAATAATGATTTATAAAAACCTTTTTGTAATATAAAAACCTTTATGTAAAATCAAAACCTGATTTTAAAAGAGCAACCCTTCGAGTTTCTTGCTTGTTCTTCTCAGGGGAAAATTGCATTTTGAACAAGCAGTAGCTTAAAAAATGTAAAATTGACTATTTTAAGTGTACTCTGTGTACCTACAAAATAAAGCAACTTTGACTTTGACTTTGACAAGCTTTGCTTAGTTTGGGACTGGATGATTGGTGTAAGTGTCCGAAATATTATATTATATTATATTATATTATATTATATTATATTATATTATATTATATTATATTATATTATATTATATTATATTATATTATATTATATTATATTATATTATATTATATTATATTATATTATATTATATTATATTATATTATATTATATTATATTATATTATATTATATTATATTATATTATATTATATTATATTATATTATATTATATTATATTATATTATATTATATTATATTATATTATATTATATTATATTATATTATATTATATTATATTATATTATATTATATTATATTATATTATATTATATTATATTATATTATATTATATTATATTATATTATATTATATTATATTATATTATATTATATTATATTATATTATATTATATTATATTATATTATATTATATGAAACTTAAGTTAATATAAACACAGCCTTACACGTCCTCACTTTTGGGGCACAGCCTCCTCTCACTGGGAGAGGTTGTGGACCATAATTACCCTACCACCATATCAACTACCTAAATTTAATAATGTATATGGCATGAGAATATGGGATTATATTTTACCAGATATTTAAATAGTATTCCTGGTGAACTATATTCACATAACATAAAACAATGTAAAAATGCATTAAAGAAGTACTTTATAGATGGAAATATGTAGGAAGTGCCTTTCCAACAAATTTTATTTCGATAGCGAGACACATGTCTACTTGCTTTCGTATATCATCTTATGTATGTATGTAGATATTTTTAGTTGTCTTTTGTAATAATTAATAACGCGGCGGGTCAGTGATCTCATTCGCACTACACACAAACTTTTACAGGTTTTCGTAGGCGTCTTATAGTGAAGATTGTTCAAATAATGTTCTATGGATTAATAAATAAAAAAAAAATGTTTTTCTTTGTCCACTCTATCTGCTGTTATGCAGTTTGAAATTTATATGATGAATGATACATGCAAATTTATGGTCTTATATAAAATGTGACTTTTTCAAGTGATAATTTTTATCCTACGAAATAAATATTTTTTTGATTTTGATTTTGACTTTAATCCTCCACGCAGGCCCTATTTTTAAGCTGCCCTTGTAGGCTACTGATTTGTTTAACGACTGCCTTCAATTGAAAAGCCCCCGAAGCACGGCAACACTTATATTAAAATGCCACTAGTGGTCACCCATCAACGGACTGATCGCACCAGACATTGCTTAACTTCGCTAATCGAAATGAGTACGAGTCTAGGCAACATGTAGGTAGATAATTTTTCTCTTATACACAACTGGTTGGTACTTGACCTCAATCACACTTAATGTTAAGTGAAGATGAGGTCGAAGTTGGAAGCCTACTGACCCGGAAACCCCAACACATTTCGGGAACTGGCTATCTTTATCTCTGACAACCGGAACATTGCTGCTTGGCGGCAGATATGGATAAGATGGTGGTAGCTAGCCAGGCGGACATTTAAAATGCCCTACCACCAACCAAACCGAGTACTTAAACATGTACCCCGCTGGGGATCGAACCCGCGACCTCCGAATCGCAAACCCAACGTTGTTTACATTGAGCCACGGAGGCGGTTGTAACATGCAAAGGGATGTGAAAAATTTCACTGGAATTCAAATAATTCAAACGCGGATAGCTGATAGCACCAACACGCATTCCACTCGAGCCGAGCGAACTGGTCGGGAATGCTGACGCTATTGACTAGCGTCACTATTATTGCATGTACTCAATAAAACTCATGTTTTTTAATTCTAAAATTACAGAACAAAATGAATTGCACTATTACAGATGAAAGTATTACAGATGAAAGCATTTATATTAAGAGTATCTCATATTTAGGCGTATTACATGCAAATAAATAAATAATAATAAATAAATATCCTTGGACATACACACAACGCCATCTCGTTCCACACTAAGCAACTATAGCCTTGTGTGCACTTTTGGGATCCATTGCATATAGGTACATAAAAAAATTTTTTTTTTGGGCATGTCGATGAATACATCATACATACGTCTGTTATAGTTCTGGTGGTGTTAAATGTATATGTTTTCTGAAAAATTTTATCTGTGGACACTGTTTGTCAAAGAATTATTATTTTACCAATAAGTTTCTTGTATTATACTTTGACTGTTTGTGTTCTTAAAATAAAAAAAAATAAAAATAAAACAAAATACCAGATGGTTGATATACTACATAAATACATCGATATATTTATGTAGTATATCAACCATATATCAATTTTCTGCTCATTCACGAAACTGACTCCCCAGAGAAGAACGAGCAAGAAACTCTAGGGTTGCTCTTATGGGTTACAATTTGTGATTTGATAATTATATGAATAATAAGATAGCTGTGTCCGTGATTTTATGATAGCGTTTTGTTAATAATTTGTGTTTTATAATTGTTTTCAATTTGTTTAAAGGCAAATTTGGAATGTCTACTGGTACTTTTATTTTAGCTACTTTCATAGCATTATGTCTTATGGTTGTGGGGTAGGGCTGCAGATATTCAAACAATATTTGTTCTACAAAAAAGAGCAATCAGAACAATATATAATTTACGCTGCCGTGATTCTCTAAGAGATCTGTTTAAAGAAATAAGTATTTTAACTGTTGCATATGACAGTATAATGTATGTACGCAAAAATATATGCCTATTTCGTAAACATTCTGATAATCATAATTTGAATACTAGAAACAAAAATAAAATTGAAATTCCACAATTTAGACTTAGCAAGGTTATCACATCCTTTGTGGGACACAGCATACGCTTTTACAATAAAATACCAGAACATGTATTGAGTTTAACAGAGCAGAAATTTAAACGCCACATTAAAGAAACTCTGTGTAAGAAGGGTTATTACAGGATAGATGATTATTTAGGCGATAAGGAGGTCTGGTGTTAGCTGGTCGTTATGTTAATTGCTATTGTTTTGTATTGTAATATGTTATATAAAATGTAATATTATTGTAAAGATGGAAACTAATTGAAAAGAGGTGTTGTTGCGGAGTTTCTTGTCGCTTCTTCTCCCTAACCATAACACCTTGTGAAGCGATGTAGTTTAAAAAAAAATAACATGTTGACTTTCAATAAGTGATATTTTTGTATCCTACATTGAATAAAATATTTTTGAATTTGATTTGATTTTTGATTTCTTTATTATAAAAGCGTATGCATTGCTCCTTGAAGGATATACAAACTTTGTGAAGTCGGCTAACATAAACAGATAACTGGTTCTTATTCCTTGTATTAACATTGTGACTATCACTCCATTTAGCGAATAAGGGTAATATTTTTTTTTTGCATATAACAAATAAAAGTATTGAGATGCCATTGATAAGATATTAGTTTCCTTAAAGTTATCTCGTCGTTTTCTTTGTGGTTTAATACAATAGTATAAATGGCGCTCAGAAAAATGCTTCTGAGGTACCTATCTATTAACCATCAGATAGCTCAATAATTCAGCGTTTACATTACACACACAATGATGTAAGTGCCATCTGTCGTTCTCTAATTATAGGCAGATAACAGCCGACCCGGGAGCGTGACACAAATTACGCCATATAGCCAGTTTATAGCTGCTATATAGAGGTTGTGTAACGTATTAATTTGATCCTAGTTACTGGGATATGGTTATGAAGTTACTTAACTTATTAGTGTTACCATATAGTTATGAATAATAGATCAAACACTAATATAGATATGCATATACATGTACTGCCTCATCTTGATCTAGTGGTAGCTTGTATCTTTACCCTAAGGTTTGCCTAACCGAGAATGCCGCCTTTTTATGCGATTAATGATGTACGCTGTATTCTTTATGTAGTTGTTAATTGTGCAATAAAGAGTATTTGATTGATTGAATGATGTACTGTTCAAGTAGTGGGTTTGGTTGAAAGCAATTTTAATATTGGTTAACACGTTCCGGGACACTTCACTAGACACAATAGAAGTTTTATTATTAGTAGGTAGGTCTAGAGGCGTGATGTGTCCCGCTACGTGTCAAGTTATTATTATATATTATTATTAAGTAATAGTTGTCCTATGTTTTAAGCCCGGGTATGTTCTACATATATACCAAATTTCATCCAAATCCGTTCATCCGTTTCACCTTGATTGAACAACAAAAATACATGGAAACTTTTGCATTTATAATATTGGTTTGATATCAACTCCGAACCCATCAACATACTAACACATATACACACAAACAAACAACAAACAAACAAAATATTCTTTATTGTAGAACAATAAGAAACAAGAAAAATTAGAAAAAGGGGATAGTACAATTTGGCGGCCTCATCACTAAAAGCGATCTCTTCCAGACAACCTTCGGGTTAGGAAGCATTACGCACATGATATGTAGGTAGCGTGCGCGGTAAACTAATTTTAATAAAATATGTAAATCACCCATATAAATACATACATAATACATAAAATATATACCCATATTTAAATTTATATCTACTAATTAAATAGAATGGTACGTAACTAAGCACACAGTAATTAATGCGAGTATGGAACGAAAAGAGGATAGATAGAGGAGCTAGATAGAGGGCACACACACACACACCCAACTCTGTCAAACACAACGTCTCTGTAGTTTTTCGTCGTCGGTTAAAAATATTCATCAAAATCGATTAACAACTAACAAAAATATAGTTACACACACATAAAAAATAAACAATGAACACCACAATTTTGGAGTCGATTAAAAAAATCAGATCAACAAATTCTTTATCTTGTAGGTACACAAAGCATTTTACAAGTTTAAGTTATACCATTTGTTCAAAAGGCATCTATTATGTATACATAAAATGTCGCCACAGATTGTATGTATGGTTACACCTCTCTATTAACGGAACACACTAAATTAACAATATGCCTCGAGTTATAGACCTATCATTACTAGTGCTTGTGTTTGCGACATCTGTGGGTAATGCGAAACGTGGCAACTGACTTGTATCACGTTAGTCAGTAGACATAGTACATAATATCAACTGTATAAGCCTCCTGCAAAACCAACACTTACACACAAAAATGTTTTATGATGTGTATAACATTATATAATAAATTACCACAGTCTCTAAAAAACGAGAAACTTAATACATTTATGAGAGGATTAAAGTCGTGGCTCTGTGATCGGTGTTTTTGTAGCGTGGCTGAATTTCTTGACTATAAATAGTAGGTACTCTGTTTGATAGTTTTTTTTTTTTTTAATATGCGGGTCACCTGATGGAAAGCAATCACCGCCGCCCATGGACACCCGCAACACGAAAAGCGTCACAGATGCGTTGCCGGCCTTTGAGGAAGGTGTAGGCTCGTTTCTTGAAGGTTCCAATGTCGTACTCGTTCGGAAATACCGCTGCCGGAAGTCCGTTCGACAGGGTGGTCGTACGTGGTAAGAAGTTTCTTGAGAAACGTACAGTGGTAGACTTCCACTCATCCAGTTGATGTGGATGGATATTTAATTTTCGGCGAGAAGTGTAGCGGTTAAATTGAGCAGAGGGTATTAGCTCGAACAGTTCTTCAGAACCTCAAACGCGTATATATATATTTATTTACAAAAAAAATATGTATTTGTGGAGTTTATCAACCATCTGATATCCATAATACAAGCCTATGGACTTAGATGGCGCTGTGTGTATGTGCAAAAGATATTTATTTATTTATAAATTTGCGGATTAACGATCCCAATTAGCACCAAGAAGTTCGAATTTCAAAGCCATCACCAATGGATGCGTCTAGGAATACCAACACCATTTTATGCACAATACATTTGTATCGCAGGCGTCGCCATCCGCGGTATATACGCGGAATATTTTCAATATCTGCAACTTAACCGTGAAACGGAGCCGCGCGGATGCGGCGAGGAATTGCAAGAGAAAACTTTTGCAATATGTGTACCGTTTGGAATTTTACTACTAAAGATTCCTGCTGTGGAATTATTGGATGCAAGATGACACGGTTTGAATAGGAACATAAAATAAATGAATTTATGCGTATACTTATATAATATAAATATATAAATATCCCTAGACATACACACAGCGCTATCTAGTTCCACAGTAAGCAACTATATGCTTGTGTTGTGGATACCCGATGGTTGATATAAAACATAATTATTTTTTTTTGTAAATAAATACTTATTATAAATGAAAACATCCATAACTCGGGTACACATGTCCGTATTCATCACACAAACATATGCCCCTAGCGGGATTCAAACCCGCAACCTTTTGGTATAGTGGTCAGAGTTGCTAACCACTACACCAAACAGATCGTCATTATTTATTTAAGACGGATGCGGCAACTATAAAAGCTATACAAGGCTATCTATTAGTGTGTATATGTTTGTTCTAGTTAATTTTATTCTGTAATATGTTTATTTTATTATTTAATTATTGTATGCACAACCTCACTCACTTGACCTCAACCACACCTGATGTTAAGTGAAGATGAGGTCGAAGGTGGAAGCGTATTGCCCCGGAAACCCCAACACATTTGGGGGACTGGCTATCTTGTCCCGCCATATATAGCCAGTCCCGCAAATGTGTTGGGGTTTCCGAGTCAGTACGCTTCCACCTTCGACCTCATCTTCACTTCTTCACACACTAACATCAGGTGTGATTGAGGTCAAGTACGAACCCGTCGTGCATAAAAAAAATAAATAATTATTTGTATAAGAAACAAACAGTCTTACACATGTTTTGGGTACAATAATGAGTTACTTATGGACTTATAGTTTTACTAATTAATTACTTACATAACTAAGCATACCTGCAATTGCAGGGGAAAAGAACATGTGATTTTTTGATTTGAGACCCGAACGAAACATTCGAATCCCATAAAGTGTAAGCTTATTTGGAAAAAGTACAATTATTGTTGATCATTATACACAAAAAAGGAAAAGAATATATATAATAATAATAAATAAATAATAAATATTTCGGACACTTACACCAATCATCTAGTCCCAAACTAAGCAATGCTTGTGCTATGGATACTAGATAACGGATAAACATACATAAATATTTATATAAACATCCATGACTCGGGAATAAATGTTTGTATTCATCACACAAGCATTTACCCGTCGCGGGATTCGAACCCGCAACCGTTGGTTTCGCTGACAGGGTCACTATCCACTACACCAATCGGTCGTCGTACATGCATCTACATACATTTAATACCAAGCAGTAATATATAAGATAGATAATCTTTCTATACGACCACAATGTCACCTGTTCTGATTTCTAAAGACATTTTTTAACATATTAATGGAACAATGATATACACCTATACCGGAGAGTTTATCATTTTCATTAAATAACCTCAGTAGAGCGGCTCGTTACTTCACGCCGGCTCACCGCCTCCAACTTTATAAGGCGCAAGTTCGGCCGCACGTGGAGTATTGTTCTCACCTATGAGCTGGGGCACCTCAGTACCAGCTTCTTCCTTTTGACCGCGTTCAACGTCGCGCAGTCCGAATTGTCGGCAAAGAGAGTCTCACTGACCGACTGGATCCCCTGGCGTTGCGAAGAGACGTCGCGTCCCTCTGCATTCTCTATCACATATTTCATGGGGAGGGTTCTGAAGAACTGTTCGAGCTAATTAATACCCGCTGCTCAATTTAACAGATACACTTCTCGCCGAAAATTAAATTTCCATCCACATCACCTAGATGAGTGGAAGTCTACCACTGTACGTTTCTCAAGAAACTTCTTACCACGTACGACCACCCTGTGGAACGGACTTCCTGCAGCGGTATTCCCTCAAGAAACTTCTTACCACGTACGACCACGTATTCCCGAACGAGTACGACATTGGAACCTTCAAGAAACGAGTCTACACCTTCCTCAAAGGCCGGCAACGCATCTGTGACCCTTTTGTTGTTGCGGGTGTCCATGGGCGACGGTGATTGCTTTCCATCAGGTGACCCGCATGCTCGTTTTCCGCCCTCTCATATCCTAAAAAAAAAACCTACATACACGCCTAATAAACATGTTACTTGTATAGCAAGTTCTACTACGCGGTATGTGGAAAAATTTTTTACGACAACATTTTCATTCACGTTTGCTTGGCGCCTGCTTGGTATTTAATTACGGAAATTTGTTAATCCTGCGTGAACTACTCTCTTAATCGGGATGCAGGTTTCCTCACTGATGATGATTTAAGAGCAGTCGTTATAGTTAAATTAAATTGAAAAAAGTCATTGCTACATCACCTGCCTGGGAATCGAACCCGGACCACCCAAGCCACCAACGCTCAACTTATATGTTGTTCGTTGAAATGAAAATCTTAATCTTAAAAGCGACAGACTTATATACGATGACCTACTACCAATCGAACGGTAAACGAAGGTGATTAAATCCATGACAAACACAACACATAAATATCATAATATTTTAGGTGCAGAATCTCCGAAACTCGATTCAAGTACCCTCTTCTCTTGTTTGTGAACGAATCCACAAACGCTAAATAGTTTCTTGTAACAGGGGTATTGCACAAGCTGCCAAATAAATGCTTGCTTAAAGATAAAGGACTTGACACACGATGTTTATAAATTTGACTGAATTGAAAACAACCAGGACTGACTATTTAACGTGCCCTCTAAAGCACGGAAACACTTGGATTAAAGTGCCACTAGCGGTCACCCATCCAAGGATTGACCGTGCCAGATATTGCTTAAATTCGCCAATAGAAAACGAATAGCCAATGCGATTGCGTCTCGAGTGCATTAGTATGGATAAAGGCAGTCTTTTAAAGTTTTTTTTTTTTTATGATTAACTGGATTCTCGTTTGACGACAATCTCACCTGATGGAAAGTGACGATGTGATCGAAGATGAAGCACGTGATCCCAGTAAATGCCTATTCACTCTGCTCTTGAAGATCCCAAGGTTGTAGGATTCAGGAAAGACTGACGCCGGAAGGGAGGTCCATGCCTTGGCTGTTCGGATGATGAATGAAGAATCGAACTTCTTAGTGCGAATGTTCGGTATATTAACTATATACGGGTGGAATCCCTCCCCACGCCTAGTGCTCCGAAGATGGAAGGGTGACGGTGGAATTAGATTATGTAATTCCAACGCACACTCCCCGAAATGTATCCTGTAAAAAACTGAGAAACAGCGACTTTGCGACGGTGTTCAAGGCTCTGCAATTTAGCAGTCATCGAACTATCACCTATGAGTCTCATGGCACATCGTTCCACAGAATCGAGAATCACTAGTTTTCCACTTCGTACGCGTGGAAGATTTCATCAAAATCGGTTCAGCAAAAAATGCTTATATATTAACACAGGTCCTAATCTGTCTACCAACCAAATTTCATCCAAATCCGTCCAGCCGTTTAGGCGTGAAGAGGTAACAAGCATACATACGTGTACACAAACTTTCGCATTTATATATTAGTTAGGATATGTCATACTTACACGATTGCTTGTTTCGTCTGACATCAATTATGTAAAGCTTTCTATTTCGATATATACTTTATATCTCTACGGGTTCAGCAAACCTAGAATTGATATTAGCTATGCTGCCGATATTTGCGTTCTCATGCAGAGCGAATGTAAGAATTAGAGTTAAAATTCGCATCCGCATTCGCTTTCAGTGCGACTATTGCGAAAGAGTGACACAAGGCGCCAGCGATATCTTTATCATCATCAGCCCGTAAACATCCCACTGTAGAGATATAGGCCTTCCCTCGTATATGAGGGAGTATGTGGACCAAGTCCACCACGCTGGCCCAATGCGGGTTGGGGACTTCAAATGCCTTTCTCAGCAATGCAGGTTTCCTCACGATGTTTTCCTTCACCAAGAAAATAAGCGAGAGCTTATTTTGCACTAATTTGGTCCCTTAAGGTTGTCTAATCTTTTTACTAAAATTTTCATTATCTTGCATCGTTTTATGCACTCTTTCATATTATTCCCACATTCGCGTTCGCATCGGCATTCGCACTCGCATTCGCAATTGCATTCGGTAACACGACAATCGCAACATCTCTATTAATTATAGAGGTTACATCACAGATAATATCCACTAAGGATACACAAATCGAATCATCGGTCGGACATCTGTGGTCGGCTCGGTCCATTACCTTCATTATTAGTTCACCTGTCGTCGACAGATTGCTGCTATTGGCTAATATCCAATATTGGATAGTTCGGACAGATCATTTTGGTAGTTGTGTTTTTGTTTGTTTTGTTGTTGAGTTTGTTTATGTGTCTTTGTTTTTATTGACTGTACCAGATGGACGGTAATGCTCCTCAGGTGTGTATTTGGCGACCTGTTTGGTGTAGTGATTAGTAACTCTGACCACTATACCAAAAGGTTGCGGGTTCGAATCCCGCTAGGGGCATATGTTTGTGTGATGAATGCGGACATATGTAGGTGCCCGAGTTATGGATGTTTTCATTTATAATAAGTATTTATTTACAAAAAAAAATGTACTTATGTAGTATCAACCATCTGGTATCCACAACACAGTCTATAGTTGCTTACTGTGGAACTAGATGGCGCTGTATGTATGTCTAAGGATATTTATTTATTTATTATATATAATTTTATATTACTTACTATAGCCTAAACGGCCTGATTAATTTACAAGTGCCCTTGTTCTTTCCCAGAGTGTCATGGAATATATTGTATGAAAAAAATCCAACATGACACCCGCAAAATGCAAAGTGGCTCTTGCAATCAAGTATTCTGGTGAATGACTTGATGGATTTGATGCAGTAGTAGACTTTTCAGTTGGATTTCCATATGCTAATTGTTATTATTCGAGTCATAAGAACTTTCTGTTCCTGTCAGCCGTTTACACAAAGTCACTAAGTCAGTGGGCAATGTATACGCCGTCATAATAAGGTTCGAGTGGACATTCAAAATTTACTTTTAAATAAATTCAAAATCATCATAAAACAGACATTATTTACCAAAGGCTATTATCAAATTTCTTGCTATCTGGATGATAAGCAAGAATGGACATAGACCGCTCGGCGATATTCAGTCTAATTATACAATATAATATAATTGTAACCTAAACTTATTTAAACGAGCAACCCTTGAGTTTCTTGCTCGTTCATCTCTGGGGAATCAGCTTTGTTAATGAGCAATAATGTCAAAACTTTCATAATAAGATAAAAAATGTGACGTTTTCAAATGATAATTATTATCCTACGAACGAAATGCTAAAACAGCAGCTAAGAAGCTTGGCATTCTCCTCAAGGTCAGGTGATATTTTACGCCGAAACAGCTTTTGATACTTTACCAGGCTCAGGTTCGCTCGTGCATGGAATACTGCTGTCACCTTTGAGATGGTTCAGCCAAGTACCAGCTGGCTGCACTCGATTCTGTGGAAAGACGTGCCAAAAGACTCATTGGTGACCATTCGATCACTGCTAAATTGCAGAGCCTCGAACACCGTCGCAAGGTCGCCTGTCTCTCAGTCTTTTACAGGATGCACTTCGGTGAGTGTGCGTCGGAATTACACAATCTTATTCCACCATCGCCATTCCATCTTCGGACTACTAGACGCGGGGAGGGTTTCCACCCGTATGTAGTTAACATACCGAACATTCGCACTAAGCGGTTTCGATTCTTCATTCATAATGCGAACAGCCAAGACATGGAACTCCCTTCCGGCGTCAGTTTTTCCTGAATCCTACAACCTTGGGATCTTCAAGAGCAGGGTGAATAGGCATCTACTGAGATCGCGTGCTTCATCTTCGGCCACATCATCACTTCCCATCAGGTGAGATTGTGGTCAAATGCGTATCCAGTTAACCATAACAAAAAAAACTAAATATTTTTTTTGATTTTGATAATATTGTACCAATCCTCAGATCGTTTTTTCATAAATCCCAATCTCATCTCAACTAATATTATAAATGCGAAAGTTTTTGTGTTGTGTGTATATTTGTTACCTCTTCACGCTTAAACAGCTGGACAGATTTGGTTGAAATTTATTAGGTAGACAAATTAGGATCTGGATTAATATATAGGCTACTTTTATCCCGGAAAATTGAGTTCCTGTAGGATAGGATTATTAGTGGGATAGCTGTTGAGTCATAGAGTAACGTATTTGATAGTAAAGCAGACGCAGGTAACAGCTAATTAAGTAATGAAATATTTAAATAAAAAACGGTTTTCATATGAAGAAATTCTATCAAATTTATAGTCTGCTTACTGCTAGGACACGGCCTTGACCCATTAGAAGATGGCATCCATCCAGTGATGTAGAGGTAGAGGAAAGTGTTTGAACTAATTTTTCTGACCAAAACTAAATGTAATTGGAAACATTTACATGACTTTGGACCTATATTTCGGCACAAAAAAAGGATCAAGCAGTCTCTTCCCGTGTATGTCGTTAAACGAGACTAAGGGACAGTCCACTAAACATCTATAGATTTTCAAGTTTCAACGGTGATAGGCTCATTCCCAGTCACGTGTGCATTTCTGTATATAACGAAAGTGAACCGTGGATGTTGTTTCAAGCATTAACATTCTATTTAATACCGCACAACCTACCTATTTCAAATGTACTGTCCTTATACCCAAAGGTTGCGTGGAAGAGGTCGCTTTTAGTGATAAGGTCGCCAAATTTTACTTTCTATTTTTGCCACTTTTCTAAACTGTATTTTCTTTTCTGTTATGCAATAAAGTTTATTTGTATTGTATTGTATTGTAAAATTCCTCCAACTTAGAATGAGGGTCTTATGTATGTGCATAGAATTGTAACACCCCAAAGTTTAGCCACTTGCACACCAGACGTATTTGTCAAGATAATTGTGTTTCAGTATCGTGTATATAGTCTCTTAGCAGTATGCGGTCCTGGTACAAGCCACAACTGATTATGGCCGCTCTGCGCCCGCTTCCAACGTGCGCTGAACAAATTCCCTCATTTATTTTAGCACAGTTAAGCCGACTTCATAGTTTAACATATTAATGACACATTATATTTATGAAATATAATTTTATAATATGTTACTATAGAAATCGATTTAGTGTGCCTACACTTATATGTATTACGACGACCTGTTTGGTGTAGTGGTTAGCAACTCTGACCACTATACCAAAAGGTTGCGGGTTCGAATCCCGCTAGGGGCATATGTTTGTGTGATGAATACGGGCATGTGTACCCGAGTTATGGATGTTTTCATTTATAATAAGTATTTATTTACAAAAAAAAAATGTATTTATGTAGTATATCAACCATCTGGTATCCACAACACAAGCTTATAGTTGCTTAAAGTGAAACTAGATGGCGCTGTGTGTATGTCAAGGATATTTATTTATTATTTATTTATTATTTATTATTATTATTATATATACATAAATAACTGTTGTGACTTTGTTATTAGAGCAATAAAAAGCATTTGTATTTAATCAAGTTTCATAGTTATACAAGGTTAAGTAACATACTTCTCAATTGTCTCGCTAACATAAGCCTATAGTCGCTTACTGTGGAACTAGATGGCGCTGTGTGTATGTCTAAGGATATTTTATTTATTTTAATAACCGAACCGGTTATTAGGATGTATAAAACATACATCAATGCGGGTAATACCTCAGTCATAAATAACTAAAATTTTAAAGCGCGTATGCACCAGTTTAGTACGATCGTTATCGCATCGATCGTGATCTCCCGAGCAGATGTACGTGACAATCGTCCGGTGTAAGGCACGTACGTGTCACGTAGGTTGACGGTTAAACCTCGCTAGTGAGAACGCAGCTTTATATCTGCGTGATAGTTTAGTGGTTTAGGATAGGCGTGTCAAAGTTGCACAGCGATTTAGATATCGATAAAAAATATCGATATGTCGTAGATAGCGATCAATTAACGACGGAATTTATTATTCAGACATGACCATCAAAATACGCGGTTTACTACAAGAAGTGAACTTGGTGGCGCTGGTATCTCCGAAAATGGCGCGGTGACGTTTACAGTAATGTTAGGTCTGCACATCGTAAATGAATATTCATATTGCTGCCAGTGTATGTGAGTTTATGTGTTGTATGTATCGTGTAGCGTGTTGTGTGTCCTTTTAAATTCAGTTAACTTTACAAAAATGAATAAACCACTGAAGTGATCAAAAGCAAATATAGTGCGGCATTATAAAATCAAGGCTTTTAGCTTTCTAGTGCACCAGAACCTGACTAGGTTCCATTATAGAAACACCGCAATCCAATTATTCGCTGTTTATGATAGCGCCACAAATCCGCTTTTACTATCGCCTTCGCTTCGCTTCGCCCGCATTGTCGCTTCGCCTCCCCCCACTAGTGTTAGCGGATATTGCGCGAAGGATTGCTCTATTTACGATGCCGTTAAATCGACACGTTTCCGTTATATGCAAAAGGTGCTCTCTTTTTTACGGATTGTTGAGACGGATGTCTTAGCGGCAGCCGGTATAGAAGCTGTCTCTACAGCTGAACTAAACAAGCAATATGAAGTTTACAAGTTGAAGGTCATTCAACTATCGACTCGTTATCGAAAATTTTCGAATCGAATTACAGTTACAGTGGGAGGAGTGTGTAGGCGGGATATGTAGAAGAAGCAATCTCTTTGCAAAATAATCACACCATTGAATCGGGTGGCTCGGTTTAGAATCGAATTATCCATACTTTTTCAATAAATCTATCTCACTAGGGTTGATTAATTCCAATGGGCCAGCAAAGCCCAAATTCCTAGGCATATTGAAATGCCATCATTCTTCGTTGCAAGTGTTAAATCTGCGTCGCTGTTTTAATATTCTAGTAGTTTTAGTAGCATAAGATCCTCAATGATGCATAAAACCCCAACTTTAAGGGATTCTATGACAGGCGAGCATAAGCAACCCGAAGAAAAGATGTACTTTTCTATTCGAGCCAAGGGTGTGGCATACACTGCAAGAAACCAAGAAACAACATTGAAACCTTCAAGAAACGAGCCTATACCTTCCTCAAAGGCCGGCAACGCATCTGTGACCCTTTTCGTGTTGCGAGTGTCCATGGGCGGTGGTGATTGCTTTCCATCAGGTGACCCGTATGCTCGTTTGCCGCCCTCTCATATAAAAAAAAGAAAAAAAAAGAAACTATCCTTTGGATTTTAGGTTTCAGCAAAGATATGATAATATTTTGCGAGCGTAACCAACACGAATATTCTACATCGATAATAAGTATTCCATCTCGTATTATTCAACACTACCTGGGTTACCTAACTGGACGTGCCTCGAGAGTTGATATTTGGTCATGGAAACTACACCTGCCAATTTTCCTCCAAACAGTAAGTACAAAACCTAGGCATTCGTGTTAAATTAACAGCATCTTCCAGACAGAGACCACTGTAGAGAGGTCACAGTCAATACCCTACACGTGGGGCATTTTCCCCCACGATGCACTCTGTAACTTAAATAAAATAACCCCTTACCTATCCTTTACTTTACTACGATTTTTATCAAATCGTCGGTCCACCTCGTGGGACGCTGCGTCTTCCGGTGCGTGGTCGCCACTCGAGAACCTTTCCGCCCTAACGGCCGTCGGTCCTTCGAATAGTCCAGAGGTGAAGATATCCATCCACTTAGGGAGTCTATGGCTGAGCGCACGAATTTGGCATTAAAGGCGGTACCCGATTGGGGCGACACTAATCTAGTCAAATTCAATGCCACAAAAACACAGGCGTGTCCGTTCACCAGCAAACGGAGTTCATTCAACCTGACTCCGACTTTCCGAGATGTATCTCTGACCATCTCAATCTTTTGGACATGGAAATAACCTCGAACGCTAAAACAGTGGCTAAGAAGATTGGCATTCTCCTTAAGGTCAGGCGATATTTCACACCAAAACAGCTGTTGGTCCTTTACCAGGCTCAGGTCCGCTCGTGCATGGAATACTGCTGTCATCTCTGGGATGGTTCAGCCAAGTACCAACTAGCTGCACTCGATTATGTGGAACGACGTGTCATGAGACACTTGGTGATAATTCGATGACTGCTAAATTGCAGAGCCTTGAACACCGTCGCAAAATTGCCTGTCTCTCAGTTCTTTACGGGATGCATTTCGGGGAGTGTGCGTTAGAATTACATATTCTTATTCCACCGTCACCCTTCCATCTTCGGACCACTAGGCGTGAGGAGGGATTCCACCCGTATATAGTCAATATACCGAACATTCGCACTAAGAAGTTCGATTCTTCATTCATCATCCGAACAGCCAAGGCATGGAACTCCCTTCCGGCGTCAGTCTTTCCTGAATCCTACAACCTTGGGATCTTCAAGAGCAGAGTGAATAGGCATTTACTGAGATCGCGTGCTTCATCTTCGACCCCGCATCGTCACTTTCCATCAGGTGAGATTGTGGTCAAACGCGAATCCAGTCAATCATAAAAAAAGAACATAAATCAAAAGAGTTGTACAGCTTTAGTGTAGTCAAAATAAACCTACTCTTTCTTCTTCTATTTTATCTTCTTCGCCTTTTTATATAAGGGCGATCTTCGAAGAGTCAAGGTAATAAGTAAATCCATTACGCTTTTATCATCGTCCCAATACTTTAACACTTCTAAATCCTTTAGAAAATGCAGAGGCAGCCCATCATTGGTTTAATGGTGCTCGTATAGCTCGAAGTATAAAATGCGAAAGTTAACTGCTTCCTATGACTTTGCTTTTACAGCGCAGTAAATTTGACATTTGGTTTAGGCACAATATAAGTTAGAGTAGTGGATAACTCGTTTCAAACAATCAATCAATCAATCAATCAAATACTATTTATTGCACAATTAACAAAAGCTACATGAAGAATACAGCGTACATCATTAATCGCATAAAAACCGCTTTTAACAGCGATCTCTTCCATGCAAACCTTAGGGTAAAGATGCAAGCTACCAGTAGATGAGGATTGCACAATTTTTTTTTTATACATAAGAGGGCGGCGGTTTATCCGTTATCTAGTATCCATAGTACAAGCTTTGTTTGGTTAAGGACCAAATGATTGGTATAAGTGTCCGAAATATTTATTATTATTATTATTTATTATTAAGATCATATGATATATATATGGGATATATATCCCAACTAATATTTTAAATGCAAAAGTTTGTGTATGTCTGATTGTATGTATCTGGATGGATTTGGATAAAATTTGGTGCGTAGACAGATTATATATAATTTAATATATAGACAAATTTTTTTGCTGAACCGATTTTGATAAAATCTTCCACGCGGACGAAGTCGCGGGCGAAAAGCTAGTATAATATAAATGCAATAAATTGAAATTAAAATTTCCCGAAGTGTCATATACAGTATGTCATCACGATTATTCATCATTTTTTTTTCAGACACTTGAAACTAATCATCTAGTCCTAAACTAAGCAACGCTTGTAGGTACTATGGATACTAGATAACGGATAAACATACATAAATATTTATGTAATTATCAATGACTAGGAAAAAAAAATTTGAAATTGGAATTCCTAACCAAAGAGGAGATATTTGAGATCAAAGTGGCCAGTACGACAAAACGTCAATTTCATATGTAAGGGCCTAATATATACGTAACATAAAATATACATAACCATGGTAAGGTTTTTATGAGTTGAGCATCAAAGTGGCATCACATGTACTAACCTTTACTGTGTCCTGAAAAACGGTTGGTTAATCTCTTTTTAATGCCGTTATTTGATCGTCGGAGAGTTCTACGAATTTTGTCAAATACATAAAACCTTTTAGCATTCATTATTAACCGCCGAGGAAAAGCAACGGGTATTGTGAGTTTGACGGCAGTGTGTGTGTATGTGAGACGGACGATCTGATGCATACCGCATCCAGTAGGTCGCTCTGGAAATAAATATTTTTTAAATAAATAAATATAATGTTTGCATATAAACACAGCGCCATCTAGTTCCACACTAAGCAACTACGCTTGTATTATGGCTACCAGATGATTGATATATTATACAAATACATTACAGTACAATATAAATCAAATAAAATTGGTTGATGGGTTTCCGTTTCCCAAATGTGTTGGGGTTTCCGGGTCAGAACGCTTCCACCTTCGACCTCATCTTCACTTAACATCAAGTGTGATTGAGGTCAAGTACTAACCCGTCGTGAATAAAAAAAAAAAAAAGAAAAAAAGATATTTATTCACCACAAAGTTAATTTAACAAGTAATTAATTGATAACAAATTAGGTCATACTGTGATGAAAAGGTAGGGACTCAGCAGATTTGCTGATTTTCAGTCCCCCCCCAAGTATAGTAGTTGCTGCCACCAAGGAATTAATTATTATTACTCTATGAATAAATTTAAACATTAACTAAAAGTAAACAAAAACAAAAATCTATATCTAAAATCAACTCAAAAACAACTGCAAGTGATAAACCATAAAAAGCTAGACACGAGAAGGTATCATATAGGTAGGTATTTGGTAATTTTTCATTGTTTATGTTTTTTTTTATATATATGAGAAGGCGGCAAACGAGCATGCGGGTCACCTGATCATCACCAAAAGGGTCACAGATGCGTTGCCGGCCTTTGAGGAAGGTGTAGGCTCGTTTCTTGAAGGTTCCAATGTCGTACTCGTTCGGGAATACCGCTGCCGGAAGTCCCTTCCACAGAGTGGTTGTACGTGGTAAGAAGTTTCTTGAGTAACGTACAGTGTGTGATTGTGCGAGTGAATTTAAATGTTTTCAAATTATTATTACTACTTTAACAAATTTAAATCATATCCGTATCATACTGGCATACATCAAATCAGTTGGTTTGTTCATCGCACCTTTTTAACCTCTATTCAGTTGGTTGAACATTTAAAATTAATTTACCGATATTGTAACGTATTATTATAATTATGTTAATGCTATTAGTCTGTGGTATCAATACACATGCATTGTGGCCCAAATAACAGCGTAATATTACAATAAATAAATAATGAATCCTTGGACATATTTTATACACAGCGCCATCTAGTTCCACACTAAGCGACTAGGCTTGTATTTTATGGTATGTATTTTATTAGGTACACCAACAGTATAACATATCACACTCTTATGAAAGCTTATACAGTAGTTTTGTTCTGATATGAATACCTATTACAGGCGTACACAACATTGATAACATAGCTACACTAGTTACTTAAAATGGAAATATGTAGGAAGTGCCTTTCCAACAAATTTTATTTCGATAGTGAGACACCATGTCCACTTGATTTCGTATATCATCTTATGTAGGTATGTATGTAGATATTTTAAGTTGTCTTTTGTAATAATTAATACCGCGGCGGGTCAGTGACCTCATTCGCACTACACACAAACCTTTACAGGTTTTCGTAGGCGTCTTGTAGTGAAGATTGTTCAAATAATGTTCTATGGATAAATAAATAAAAAATAAAAAAAAAAGTAGTACCTACAATATATTGGGTCTTTACCTATGAAATTGGAGTATTTTTCTTCGTTAGATAACTTAGATAGTTGATGTACTATACAAATACTTTTCTCTTATATAAATATATACATACATACTAGCTTCCGCCCGCGGCTTCGCTCGTGGAATAACTTTATCGCGGAAATTTGTTTATCCCGCGGGAACTACTCACTTTATCGGGATAAAAGTATCCTATGTCTTTATCCCTTCAACCGTTTCGCCGTGATTGAGCAACAAACAAATGAACAAACAAACATCTAAACCTTTGAATTTATAATATTAGTTGGACTATAGATAACATAACTCGACACTTAACCGAATTCATCATACTGTAATGTATTTGTATAATATATCAATCATCTGATAGCCATAATACAAGCGTAGTTGCTTAACGTGGAACTAGATGGCGTTTATTTTATTTTTTATTTTATATATTTGGGACAGTTAACAACAGTGTACATAGTTACATTATTAACATTTTCTGTAGGTATTAAGTATATACACAGTCCACGACACTATCCACAATCTTACACCTTCCTCAAAGGCCGGCAACGCATATGTGACCCTTTTGGTGTTGCGGGTGTCCATGGGCGGCGGTGATAGCTTTCCATCAGGTGACCCGCATGCTCGTTTGCCGCCCTCTCATATTAAAAAAAAAAAAAAAACCAACCCGTCTTCTTCCGTGGGTGTCGTAAAAGGCGACTAAGGGCCTTTCCACCAAAAAACATCCTTAGACTTGCACGTTCGAAGGAGAATAGGCCACCCCCTGTCACGTGTGGTGAGAACCATTGATGTTGTTTCAAGCATTAATTTTGTTATGTTTGGGATATCTCTGACTACCTCATGTGGGATAATGGGCCTGATGTTATGTATGTAATTTTTTTTCCATTTAGTTCCAGATTTAATGACAGTGTAAAAACAAAATTTCCCCGCTAACAGTGGCACCACGACCATTATTGGACTCTATCTATACATATAGATAAGGTCGCGGTCACAGTAATGATTAAAAGGCGATTACAAGGGTCGTCTGACGTTAATGTGGGTTTGTACTACATAGTTAATTTAATCCGCACCGGATTAACTTGGCCAGTTAAAATTTAACTAGATCGTGGCTTTTGGGAGGGATTTGTAACCGTAATCTCTACTGTTTTACAATAATATAGTGTAAAGCTATTATTTGGTGGATGATATTTTGCTTGCCAAGTACTTATTTAATGAATTGGGATGGTTCGCTTTCCATTTTAGATTAGGGAAGTTAAGCACGATTGGCGAGGTCAAACTTGT
Source organism: Oegoconia quadripuncta (assembly GCA_949316235.1). Classification (NCBI taxonomy): domain Eukaryota; kingdom Metazoa; phylum Arthropoda; class Insecta; order Lepidoptera; family Autostichidae; genus Oegoconia; species Oegoconia quadripuncta. Next base: position 11,397,100 of record OX438750.1, on the reverse strand, counting down.
TTTATTTAATTTCATCAAAATCGGTTCAGCAAAAAAATTTGTCTGTATTATATTAATCCAGGTCCTAATCCGACTACCACCCAAATTTAATTCAAATCCGTACAACCGTTTAGCACACTCACGCACACACAGTCGCATTTATAATATTACTAGCTTTCCGCCCGCGACTTCGTCCGCGTGGAAGATTTCATCAAAATCGGTTCAGCAAAAATTTTTGCCTATATGTTAATCCAGTTCCTAATCTGTCTACCCACCAAATTTTATCCAAATCCGTCCAGTCCTATAGGCGTGAGGAGGTAACAAACATACATACAGACGTACACACACACAAACTTTCGCATTTATAATATTAGTTTTTTTTTAATAAATAAATATTTGGTGCACTTACACCAATCATTTAGTCCCAAACTAAGCAAAGCTTGTACTATGGATACTAGATAACGGATAAACATACATAAATATTTATAAAAACATCCATGACTCGGGAATAAAAGTTCGTATTCATCATACAAACATTTACCCCTCGCGGGATTCGAACCCGCAACCGTTGGTTTCGCTGATAGAGTCACTATCCACTACACCAATCTGTCGTCTACACCAGTTGGGATTAGTTTGATAGTGTGATGTGACTCTCAGTTAAAGGCAATCGTTAAGTCAAGGCCATGGTTTTACTGACACAAAATACATTATTCGCCACTGACCGAGTATGGTAGATTAGGATTGTCCTTCCTTTTTTTTTTTTAAGCACGACGGGTTCGTACTTGACTTCACTCACACCTGATGTTAAGTGAAGATGACGTCGTAGGTGGAAGCGTACTGGCCCGGAAACCCCAATACATTTGGGGGACTGGCTATCTTATCTCTGACAACCGGAACACAACAATGCTATTAACATTGATGCTTGGCGGCAGGCGACATTAAAAATGCCCTACCACCAACCAAACCTGAGTACTTAAACATGTACCCCACTGGAGACCGAACCCGCGACCTCCGAATCGTATACCCAATGTTGTTTACATTGAGCCACGGAGGCGGTTCTTTCCTTTAATCTTTTATTACCAAAAAAATTGCTTGAAACGGTAAATTTAATTTGTAATGAGTTGCAAGCATTTATCTTCATAATGTTATCTTTATATAAAAATACATATATATAAATATATAAAGATATAAATATAAAAAAATACAGAAAAACCAAACGCCAAAGTCAAAATATTTTATTTCATAAGATAAAATTATCAAAACGTAATATTAATATTAAATTTACGGCTCATTCACAAAGCTGACTCCGCAGCGAAAAGCGAGCAAGAAACTCAAGGGTTGCTCTTTTTAAATGCATTATTGGTTATAATATAGAACCTCCTTCTTTTTTTGAGACTACCGCTAGTTCCAGACGTTGCCTATCTTCGTTTTTATAGTATTCTTAAGTTTTTATAAAACATTACAATAGCGACGACTACAAAACAAATCCACCCGATAAGTAATTGGCAAATATTTAAATAAAATAATTAGTCGCTCTACTGCTGTAAACTGCACCTAAACTAATAGACATAAAGCTGTGTTTGAAATGGCAGAGCTCACAACTCGTTAGCGTGAACTAATATTGGCACGGCGCTAGACTGGATTTATTGACGGATCGTGTTTGAACAAAAATCCAGGAGTCGCGCTTCTCGATTCCTTGTATTGCAGATTTGCAGATTGTATTTTTATGAATGGGTGCTGGAAAAAACTGGGTCAGTGAGTCATAATAATTAAATCAACACATTCTATTTTATAATTATGCTAGATAAAAATAATGTTCATTTACAGAAAGTCTTTTTTTAGTTTATATACTCCAGTCACATAGAAAATCAGGATTAGTAATAAGGGAGGGGTCGTCATAAGTAGAGTATATAACTTGTGGGAAAAAAATTGCATCTCGATTCTTTATATCCCTCGAAGCAAATTTTCCTCTTTTTCTACTATTTATTATTATTATTATTATATTATAGACGAGCAGTATTACTCCTGGTATGTCTATGTCACAGTGATGGAAGAGTTCACATTGTTCATTATGTTGTTATTCAGTCAATAATTAAGTCATCACTAGTTTTTTTTAAATTTATCCAATGAATGAAGTCACTGATTGGGCGGAGACAACCTCTTCCGGCAGCGTATTCAAGGCCTGAACAACACGGTTGCTCAGAAAGTGATTTCTTAATGAAATACGATGCAAGTTTTTTCTCGGCCTATTATTTCAATCGCTTTTCTAATTATTTCATTACTTTATCCCAGTGTTGAATCAAGCGACACACAAACGGCAAAGAAATCTCATCGTGACATATCGACGAAATCTTTAATTTGCCTTCTCTTATTTTCAGGTATGTCTACACTCTATGCGATATGTTACTTCACGGTTATTATGTAAGTTAAATATATGATTAATTACTGGTCGGAGGAGGCCTGCAATAGAGAGCCGTGGAGAGAGAGGAGGGAGGCCTTTGCCCAGCAGTGGGACAGTATGGATTCCTAATAATAATAATAATTGCTAAATTGAAGATGATATTGCATTATATCCGATGGGCGAGATGGAAGACGGATCAAGGCGGCTTTTGAGTGGAGGTGGACATGACACCGAAAACCACTCTTAGCATAGTCGCTTTTGCTATTACTTTCTATTAGCGAAGTCTAGCGCCGTCAGTCTGTGGATGACTGATCACTAGTGGTATAATCATTCCAGTTTGTTGTATAACGTTAAATAGTCAGGCCCGGTTGTTTTAAATTGAAAGTAATCTATGGCCTCCAGAGGCGGCTTGAAATCATGATCTCACCACTAGCTTGTGTCACACCCCTGAGTTTCTTGCTCGTTCTTCGCTGGGGACTGAGCATTGCGAATAAACGAAAATTGTATCTCATAACGATTTCAATGTTATTCTTATAACTTATGAGATAATTTTTTTTTATTTGAACAATTCTCACACAAATCCGCGAATTATTGAAACCACGTGGTAAGGTTATTAGCATAAAAACTATTAAAACTATTAAAAAAATTGGTTGCTCCTGTATCTGAAATTCCAGTTCATTCCTAGCTCAGCTGTGGGTGCACCATGGGTCAAACAGTGGTCACAAAACTTCATGTAATACCTTGTATGGCTATGACATAAATTTATTTCGATCTTATTGTTGAAATCTCAGTGAAAAACATACAATTATATCCGCCCGCTCATTTTCTTTTCTAACAGCTTGTCCAAAGAAACCCAAACTATAGAATTAAAAACTTCACTGCATCTGTCGCACAATCTTTCTTGTAAAGTGGAGTGCAAATAAACATGTTCAGTTTTTGTAGCGGTAGCGAACTGCGACACTCGGGGCACAGCTGGAGTTTAAAGTTAAGGGTGAGCCAGGGTTCTTTATGTGGTTCTGTACATAATTATAGATAGACAAAACCTTTATTTACATATTACATACACACACACACACACGTACACACATACATACACACACACACACACACACACACACACACACACACACACACACACACACACGTACACACATACATACACACTTTCAAGCACTTACACAATACACATAAAATATAATATCTCCCTCACACATAGGCGATTACAAACAAGAACAAGAAGGTTTGCTTAGATTTTGTTCTATTAATGTAAATTTAGGAGTCCATTGAGGAGTTAGCAGCTGATGCTTATGACACAAGTATTTTTAATGCTTAGCATGGGCATCACATGTTTAAATTAATAATAAAAATTTGAATCGATTACATGATCCTGATTACGCAATGCCCCACAAAATTTGATGGAAGTCGGTTAAATCATTTCGTATATATTCAGCTTCCAACACAGTTGCTTTGTTTACCTAGATGACCATATGGATAGACTCAAGGGGCTTCAAATTTTTTTTTAATGTTCTGAGTCTTTATACTATAAATACTGTTTGACGATAGATTAGTGTAGTGGGTTGTGATTATGTCTTCAAAATTAAGGGTTGCGGATTCAAATTCCGCTAAAGGTGAATGTTTGTGTGATGAATTATGAAATCGACAGTCGTATAAATTTTATAAATGTATATGTACGACTTGTACGTTTTGTACTTGTATTGTAGGCTTGGCCTAGTTGACAAGATAATTTATGTAAATGTGCCAAGCATTTGTTTTCTGGTGCTGGTGTCTTGACTCGTCCAATCAATAAATCAAACTACTAATGGACTCTCCATGTCTTTAAGGTTAAATATATATTTTTTCAGATGCATAAAGAAATATTATTTTAGACCCTTTTGGATTTCTGCGAAACCCTAAAAACTCGAAACCAGCACATGTTGCGACAAAACTCTTTATTCAGTATTTTTAACTCGCCTCGTGAGTTTTATCGTTCCCGCGACGCGCTACGGCGCTACAGGCGTAGCACTACGCTACGAGTCGGCTACGGAGGAACTACTTAGTAGTGATGGGAAGCCACTGGTAGAACCTTTGTCGAGACTGTTTTTCACATAAGACTTTTACTCTTTAAACTTTATGTATGTGTGTGATTGGAGTAACAAATAAACGATTTATCTATCTATCTATCTATCTATCTATCTTTTATATTGCGATTTTCGATGCTTTCTATGTGTGGATTTGCACTAATAGCTACCGAGCAGGAGGTTAGCATTTGGAGATGTCTTCTGTCGGTCTCCCCATACAGGCAATACTCGTAATGACTGTCACATGTGATTTTAAAACAACTACCTAATATCACGAATTATTTCTATTTCGATAAGTTTAGAAAGATTTTTGGTTTTATATCCATTTTTTAAAAAATTTATTTAGGACAATAAACAATTGTACAGTAGCTTAATTTTAAGGAATAACAATAATTTTACTAATTGTACAACACCATTGTCCCCAAAATAGCATCATAATGTTCACAGAGAAACCAAAAAAAAATCTACATAGATATATTTGATAGTTTTAAATTATTGGATTCTAAAAGAATCATTAAACACTTCTTCTTAATCACTTGAGGTAGAAAATGATAAAACATTAAATTGTCCTCATCAAAAATTCAAGACAGTGTAGCATGGTTCATTTATTGCTGTCCAATGCTCGTTCTCTGAACTCTATGTACTTTCACTTTCTCTTTTAGTTGTTTCATGTTATCCCATATTGGTCTTCCCTTCTTGTTTTTCCTCCAACTTTCCCTCTATTGTACTTTGCACAAGAACGTCGTATCGCATCAGTTACCCCATCTTTCCTCTTGTATGATCTATTATTTCATCACTATTTTCAGCACTTTTTAAAATACACTCGAATCCGATTTTACTAAATTTTATTTTATCTCAAGTGCCCACCGGCCAGTACTTATTGACAATTGAATAGTATAATCATACATATATATTTTATAGGTCCTTACTTATGAAAATGGCATTTTGTATGAAGAATTTCATTAAGACTGTTTTCTCCATACAAACTTTTTGATTATTTTTTGGGAACGGCAAATCCAAATTTTGCTAAACTTTGTGTGTATTATCGGATAACATTAAGTTAAATATAGGCAGCGTTAATTTTTAAAAGTAACCGCTTTATAAAAGTTTCAGCGAATCTAAGAAATGTTTATGGGAGGCACATGAAAAGAGCTCTGTTAAATTTTTTTTTATTATACAATACAATACAATACAATTACAAATACACTTTATTGCACATATACATACATACATATTTCAGTTTCAAAATACAGTTTCATAAAAAATTGTAAGAATAGAATGTACAATTTGGCGACCTTATCACTAAAAGCGATCTTTTCCAGGCAACCTTTGGGTATAAGGACAATATTTGAAATAGGTAGGTTGTGCGGTATTATGTTATTATGTAATTTAGCCCAGAAATTAAAAAATATTTCCTGTGAAACCTTGAAATAATATTCCATTTTCCAAATAAAAAACAAATTTGGATCTAGCTTTGAAAATCGCAGGAATTGGTACATATGATTAACGAAGAAATAAAACTGCAATTTCATAGTTAAAGACCCAATATTTATTTGGATTAGGTATATTTTGACACCTGTTTATTTTAAACTTGTAGGTTTTAACATTTACACATGCTGTCGCTTTTGCATTTTGGCACTTGGTTATATTTACAGTTACGTATTTAAATCTCTGTACATTTTGAGCCCTATTCAATTAGACACTCGCACTTTATGACCATTAAACAATTCATCCACTGGACATTTTGTCACGTTGACGACTCAGTCCCGGAATGAATCCAATTGATACCATATCGGTATCGTCGAAGTGAGTGCAACACTATTCTACGTTTTATGCAACTGTAGGCATGTTAGTACGGGCTGCGAAGGTAAGGAGCGTGGTTATTACGACTTGCAATGTGTTATTTCTTTTTCTATGCGTGTTCCATTATATTTTTATTTAGTTTCATTTCAGCATTCGCGATCATAGCAGAATCTGTATATTTTTTTGAGACAATTAAATCCTATTCCATTTCATAATCCTGGTACGACGACCTGTTTGGTGTAGTGGTTAGAAACTCTGACCACTATACCAAAAGGTCGTGGGTTCGAATCCCGCTAGGGGCATATGTTTGTGTGATGAATACGGACACGTGTACCCGAGTTATGGAGGTTTTCATTTATATTAAGTATTTATTTTACGACCGATTGGTGTAGTGGATAGTGACCCTGTCAGCGAAACCAACGGTTGCGTGTTCGAATCCCGCGAGGGGTAAATGTTTGTGTGATGAATACAAACGTTTATTCCCGAGTCATGGATGTTTATGTAAATATTTATGTATGTTTATCCGTTATCTAGTATCCATAGCACAAGGTTTGCTTAGTTTGGTGACTAGATGATTGGTGTAAGTGTCCGAAATATTTATTTATTAATTTAGTTATTTGATCCTAAATAGAGAAGAATAAATATTTACAAAAAAAAATGTATTTATGTAGTATATCAACCATCTGGTATCCATAACACAAGCCTAGCCAAACTATACATATATTTTTTTTTGTAAATAAATACATGTATAAATGAAAAACATCCATTCCCGTCTGTATTCATCATACAAACAAATGCCTCTAGCGGGATTCGAACACCCGCGACCATTTGGTATAGTAGCAGAGATTCTAACCACTACACCAAACAGGTCGTCAATTACTTAATTACTCCTATTGAATTCCGTGATGATAGGTTTGCTTGGAAGAGATCGCTGTTAGCGATAAGGCCGCCTAATTTGTAGTTTCTAAGATATTTAAATGTACCTTCCTTATTTGAATAATAAATTGTATTTGAGTTGAGAAAACTTATTAAGAAAGCATATTATAAAATATCAGACTCTTTAGATGATAATCATCCCTGGACATAACTAGATCAATCACATGCCAGGCTGTTTACCAATTAATAATGAAATTTAAAAAACTTGCAATATATAAGCCCGTTTTCAAAATTAAAATGAAGTAAATTACTTACGGATTTATCTATTTCGGAAATGACATTATAGTTTATAAAACATCGATTACCTCTTAAATTTTTCTATACTAATATTGATGGACCCTATTTTAATATCCTTGATGAATTATTATAGTTTGTGAGATAAGATACCATGTGATGTCACAATAATAACTCTGCATCCACACTTTCGCGAATATTCACTAAACTAACTGCCCAGTCGCTCTTTAAATCCTCACTGTAGCGCAATTCCAATTCCATCGAAGACTGCGCAACTTTATATTAGTTCTTGAAACTTGGCCGATGACTTTTCAATGGTCCGGACTTCTCATGCATCTTTAAACAGCTAGACAGTGATATATAACGAAAAGTTGAAACGAAATCATTTGGATTGGTATGGACATGTTATGAGGAGGGATGCAACGCATGTTCCTAAGAGAGTGATGAATATGGATGTGGTCAAACGCGTATCCAGTCAATCATAAAAAAAAAAAAAAAACGATGGTTGGAAAGGAAGAGAAAGACCACAAAAAAGATGAATGGATTGTATGAGGGGTGATATGAACGAACAAGGCATGAACGATTACGTAAAAGAAAAAGATCTACTGCACTGACCACAATAAAATTGGGACTAAAGCAAGAAGATGATGACAGAGATGGATTATTCCACTATGTTCAACCAGGTGATATGACCCAGGTGAACAAAGCGGAATTTATTAGTCAACTTTGATTACCTCAAAAGTAAATAATCACATAGGTGATATAACTCCAATTTTTAATTTTTATTTTGTATGTATCTTATAAATAATAATCGGTACTGTCAAATAAAACCCTACGCTCCCCTACTTGTCCCGACACTTATAATGTACAGGACCACTACGATGTCACAGAAAATGCTGAACGCGTGGCCACATTTATTTTTATGTATGACGGGTTCGTACTTGACCTCAATCACACCTGATGATAAGTGAAGATGAAGTCGAAGATGGAAGCGTACTGACCCGGAAACCTCAACACATTTGGGGGACTGGCTTCATCTCTTACAACCGGAACACAACAATGCAATTAACATTGCTGTTTGCATTGATTTAGATGAGATGGTGGTAGCTAGCCCGGCGGGCATTTAATATGCCCTACCACCAACAAAACCGAGTAATATGTACCTCGTTGGAGATCTATAAAATAGTGGTAGCTAGTCAGACGGACATTTAAAATGCCTTAACACCAACCAAACCGAGTACTATGTACCTCACTCGGAGATCTATAAAATGGTGGTAGCTAGTCAGGTGTTAATTTAAAATACCCTACCACCAACCAAACCGAGTACTAAATATGTACTCCGCTGGGGATCGAACCCGCGACCTCCGAATCGTAAACCCAATGTTGTTTACATTGTTTCTCATCTGATTTGTTTCAATCATATACTAAATCAACCATCTTGCTAACACCGTAATAAAATACAATACAAATACACTTTATTGCACAACAGAAAAGAAAATACAGTTTCAGAAAAGTGGTAAGAATAGAATGTACAATTTGGTGACCTTATCACTAAAAGCGATCGCTTCCACGCAACCTTTGGGCTACCTTTAAAACGGCAACTTTTAAAATTATGATGACGCCATCATTAAGGATTCATTCTTGTAATACACCACCCCTTTTCCAGACCTTAAAAAAGATTTCAATGTCGTACATTATTATAATTTCCTTAATAAAATTACAAAAACAGAAATAACATTTTCCTAAAATATCTGCGAATAGAAAAGGTCTGCTCCAATCGGAAGATAATAGTGATACCTAAGAACGTACGCAACCGTCATGATAAAGAATTGGTTTTTAAGCGCATTGTACACATGAGTGTACAACGAGAGAATGTTACAACCAAAATAATTATAGTTGATATTTTATCGTATGTTCATGGTGCTGATGGAAAGTCCCCAAATAACTACCTTGTTACAAATACAGCGGCATGTATTCAGAGCCTAAGCATTTCCTTTTATTTTTATGAATATAGCCGACGCATCGTGAAAATGGATTTCCGATGGCTCTTCAGAACAGCGAGGGTTTGGGGGAACTGCGTGATCGTTGTAATTCATTCGGCGGCCGACAAAATCTCGCAAATATCTCGAATGGAAATAGGAATAGAAACTACGGAAATAGAATTGCAGTTCCTATTACGTCGGTGGTCGGGATAATTTATTTTCGATTGTGTTCTTTAAGCGCTTAAGCGTTTTTATTGGCACTTTTATTAGCGGAACTCTCATCCTGGGTAGGATGAGACTTCAGAGCTGACTGTGATCTTGCTCATTTCTTTATGTACTATAAATCAGGGGCACTAACTTCATTGATACTCTTCCTTGTAGGGTTTTTTCTGATTTTTGCTTTGCAGTCGGCCATAACTAATGTACATGTAAAAATTAGAGACCTCAATGAAATAATAAAAAATGTATTTAACAGCACAATTGTTTGTTTTATTAAAGATGGGAATTAGGAACTCAGCTCATTAAATGTATTAAAAGCGAAAGCGAATTAAAGAGATCATCTTTGAAATATCGCTCTAATACCTTACAGATCTAAGCGGAATATGTGAGCTCCGGAAGATCACAGCATTGCGGAAGCTGGACACTCACATGCCGCCGATGCGGCAGCGCATAGCTGAGTTTCTTCCAAAACCAAGAGTCCCCACGTTTCACATATGTGTTATTCCTCAAGTATTTTCGCAGTTCTGCATCCAAATTATCATAGTTCACATCTTCCAGTAAAACAACTATGATACGAGATCTACCACATGCCAGTGCATCTTCGTACGCGCTCCGGAATTCCAGCAGTCCCCACTTTGATTTCAGATAATGTTCTGACATTACGATTATAGTTCTTCGTGACTGCTCCACGGACCTTGTGATCTGCTGTGGGATGAACTCCCCTGGTAACCAATCCCGGAAATGTATGCACACCTTGTATTGCTGCTGCTTATCTTCCAGCCACGCCAGTAATTCGTTTACAACATACTCCTCGTCTTGGTGAGCATATGATAAGAAAACATCATAATATCTATCGGCGTCGAGTTCTTCTTCGCGGACACAAGAAAGACAGAGGCCTTTAGCATACAGAAAGATCTTGATTTCCTTATCATATCGGGCGTATATTGCCAAGCTGAAAGCTATCAGTGCAAAAAAAATGCCTCCGACAACCAGACCAACAGTTCGCCAAAACTTTCTCTGTTCCATACAGAGGTCATCTGTAATAACATCCTTCAATGGCCTATTATCGCCGACACATGTCACATTATTGTAATCCTTTACCTGTGGATGAGTCACAAAAATTTGACCGAAACAGACTATCTTTTGAAATTAATATCAATTAAAGTGATGTAATGAACGATAATGATATAGAGATACTCGTGTTAGACAGGGTGGTTACTCCAAATATAACCGTGTGTAAAAATAGCATAATGCTTGAAGCTAAGTTCATGATTCATTAAAATATAGTGAAAGATGCGCACATGCATTAAAAAAATTAGTGAGCAAAATTAATAGAAGCAAGTCACATCAGTCACCTAGTTTGGGAGTAATATCAGAAAAACTCAAATAGCAATCAAAGTTTGGATAAATTATTCTTTCATAAAATACAACAAGCTAAATTTATTATTACCTGCGATTGATGTGTCTGCATGGCGACAATAAAGGCATAGTTATCGCAATTGCAGAGTATCGGGTTGTCGGCGAGTAAGACGATGCGTTCGCGTACTACGAACAAAGTCGCTGCAGTCTCCGCATCCACATCTGACACTCGATTGCTGGTCAAGTCGAGATACTGCACAAATTGAAAGAAAATTTCAGTGCCTTTAGTGGCAATGGAAAGTTATTGGTATCATGAGAAGGGGTAATCATTTCCCATCAGGTGCGCTGCTGAATTTTATTGGCTGGTGATGCAGCAAAGAATTGTAATGGCTCAGAACGTAGAAGAATGGACGTTTGGATAGCTAGGCATCCACAATCGGTCGCGCATGACTCACTTCTCCTTTCAATCCTTTAATCCAATAGCATTAACAGACTGATGTACTGCTGGGCCACAGGCTCTTCTCACCAGAAGAGCATAATGGACCATAATTGACAATCAGGCACAGTGTGGATTGATATAAGACCAGAAGTGCTTTGTAAGCCTGTAGCCCACGTAGTTGGATTCCGTTGAAAAATACAGCATTCAGATGAAAACAACCTGTACCTAAATAATCGTACTTATGTAAGAATATACTCACTAGTAAGGTGTTCGGCAAATCGGTATGATTAATGGTTTTAAACTGGTTGTTACGAGCGACTATGCTCCGAAGACCATCCACATGAGGTATCCTTTCAAGATTACCAGGGCTACAGTTTATTACAGTAGTGCCGTCATGACAGTATCTGCTACATTGACAACTGCCTTTTTCAAATAGACAGTTATATTTCTCGGAAGCATGAGGCTCAGAGGGTACATTGGTTAAAAACATGTAATTATAACATGTTATGCCATTTATTTTCAGAGATTCGAATTCCTTTAAAGCGCGAATCAGCCATCCGTACCGACAGCCACAGTCGATTTTCAAGTTCAGAGAAATGTTAATGTCACCACGACGAACTCGAGTTCCATTGCTAGAAAGATAATGCTGTAGAAAAGAGAAAATTAAGTCAAATTATCGGTGCTCGTAACAAGTGGAATTCATATATTAATAAATAATTTGGTCCAGAAACAGATTATAAATTAAGTACGGTAGGAGTACCTTCAAGCTTTAAGCATTTGTTTCAAAGTGACATACACAATATCATTATTATTCTATTGGAAATCATTGGGCTTGTGCATTTGTCTATCACAGTAACATCATCAGTGCAAAAAGAGTCGGCGCAAAAAAAACTATTTTCAATTCTATTGGTAAATCAATATAATTCAGAGCAAATTAAAGAAGCATTTTAATATTAATAACTAATCTAACGAAATCAGTATCTCAACTTTATTCTGAATTTTGAAATCGGCCTTAAAGAGATATTTTTGAAAAGATGAAACATACATTGTGTTGCTTTTCGCAACAAGAATCAGAGTTTTTTGGTTTAATAAACATAACATGTGGTTTTAGACAATTTCAGTTTTTCGATTTGGTGATAGCTTCCTTCATTTTATCAGGAGGTACACATGTATGAAAAAAAAATACGCCCCGAATACAGAACCTCCTCCTTTTTTGAAGTCGTTTAAAAACCCTGTATTTGCGATCAAAATCTCAGTTGTTTGGAAAATTACAGATAGCCACGGCAGATAGTGATCGAATTAATTTAAAGATAATACTCAAAACATACTTGATCACGTAACGTCTCGTAGTCGGATTTGTTGAAAATAATGTCTTCAAGAGGATTGTTATCAAGATCCACAGTCAGATGTTGACTTGAGAGAGGTAACCTATTAAACTGAAATAAAACGTTATTAAACAGTGTTTAAAAATAAGTTTAGATACACGTATGCGATAGTATGCACCTAGTGAATAAATTTAAATTAAGACCAGGATAAGAAGAAGATCATGATTATGAACATAGAGTCCCAGAAAACAGAAATAGGATACAGACTGTCCGAGACACAAAACACTAGGGCATTTTCGATGTACCCTTCACGGAGGTCATACATAATAATATTTCTGATTTACTGGCGAGGAGCATGAGAATGATTGCAGGGAGAAGGCAAGTTGATCAACATTGTGATATAATATTCTCATGAGAAATGAACCTTGAACTGTTCCCTAATATTTTGAGCGCACGACGTAAGGACCAACTCCAGCATAAACCAGCCAAAACACTTCTGTTTGTAAATAGTGTGTTTGCAATGGCCCCAAAAATTTATAATAAACTTTCTCCAGATTTAAAGAAATGCACCGAGTTTTCTGAATTTAGGAGAAAGTTATTTGACTATCTTATAGAAATGACATTTTATTCTATTAAGGAATTTTTTGATACAGATGACAGTTGACATTATACCATAATTGACATTTTCAATTGACATTCAGTTTCATCATAATAAATTATTAAATTGTTGACATAATGTTGTATGTAGTTTATTGTATGTAAAAGTAATGAATTAATGCAAATGTAACATTTCGGAATTTTATGACATTTTTATGGATTTTTTTATGCCCAATGTAATTACTTTATTTTATTTAACTTTATTTTAAAGTACCTAATTATTTTGACCTTGTATGCCTACGGGCGGAACACAGCGGTAATAATTTAAATGTAACATCCTTAATCCTGTGCTTTAAGCACGTTTGAACTGGTTTGCTTATGAACATGCTGTATCGCTGAGGTGAGCCAATTAGGGATCCAAGCGGGAACGAACATTTTTCTATGGAAACTGAAAATCCACCCTCCGCGATTTTATTTTTTTTTCAAAGTTTCCGCGCACATTGAAAGTTATATATATGGATAGAGGATACTTATATGAACAAAAAATGTCAAGTAATATATTACCCTAACGTCGTAACATGTTATGCAAGTAATTAAATAATGTTATTTTATTTTCGTGATACTAGGTTATGCTGCCTTCTAATAAATACTTAAATCAACCAGAGAACTATTATTTGAATGCAATGGAATGCGTATACATTCGTAATTATTGCATTTTTAATTATTGTCATTGTTATTATATTGCGATTTTTACCTCCAAATATCTCGGGAACGTGACACTTTAGGGTAGCATATTACTTGACATTTTTTGTTCATATAAGTACCCTCTATCCATATATATATTTAAATAAAATCAAATTGGCGGCGGGTGGGATAATAATATGCCACAAAGGTTCCCTTTCTAGCATTTTCTTCTCTATTTCGTCCTTGAGAACAGAACTTATTGGATGTATTGCATTGCAAGCAAAAGTATGATTTTATTCAGTTCCGTCTCATGACATGCGTCGTTCATCGCATACGAAATACCAAGTGTATCAAGTTCAAGAGCATGCTCATTTTAAAGATACTCATAAGCATGCTTTATAGCGTGCTATTAAAGAGCATGTCTATCTGTACCTTATAGGATAAAGACATGGTGCCATTGTGAGTCACAGAACATTTCAAACATACTTGCAATTTCTTGACATAGTTGCTACCGAGGTCCAATAGCCTCAATGACTCCATTCGCCCAAAGCAGACCTCAGTATTTCCTGCTCCGTTCATCATCAAATGCCTTAGTTTGGCATGTTCAATTGTAATATTACCTGCAACAGTGAGTTGAGATAGAAACTTTATAGATTTAACATTCTCGTGACATAATTATTCTTTAAATTACAAAATGTTTATTATTCCAAATTCAAAAAAAAAACAAAAATATTTATTTTTAGTCAAGCGTAACAATCTTGTACACAATTGTGAGAGTATCCTGTTAAGCTTCTTTAAACTTGTGTTAGGATACTCTGCTCTCCCTTCTTGTAGTTTTTAGAAGTACACCATGTACACTTACATTGCGAATAGTAATAATTTCTGGTCTATAAGGCAACTCGCCGAAACTGATCTAATTAGTAACCTAGTATGTTTATTTGTATTATATTTTATTTACTTGAATTTATATTGCTTACGTTCCGCTGTCATAAATATTCTTATATAATTCATACATACATACATAAGGTCACGTCTGTTTCCCGTAGGGGTAGGCAGAGACCTCTTCTGCTTCCTTCACTCTTATAAGGTTGTTCATTATGCTCGTCGGTTTAGGGTACTCTTGGCTTGTCCTTTCTTTAAGACGTCCCCGATTTGATCACGGTACGTTCGCCGTGGTCTTCCACTACCAACACTACCATCCACATTCGTTTTGTATATCTCTTTCGTAAGTCTTCCATCATTCATCCTCTCCACATGTCCAAACCATCTCAGCATATTTTTTTCAATCTTTGTCACTACGTCTTCATTCACACTACTCTATTCCTGATTCTATCTTTCAAAGTCACCCCATTCATACTTTCATTCTTCTTTTGCCATACCCAGCATTCCCTCCCGTAAGTCAGTGTTGGAACCAGCACCCCGCCATGAACAGCCAGACGAACTTTTTTGGACACATTCTGGCTCCTCATAAAGGCATGCAATGCTCCATTCACCTGATTTCCGGCATTCACTCTTCTTTCGATGTCCTCGTCACACTTTCCATCCCTTGTAAACAGTGAACCCAAATACACTTTTTCTCCTGTATATAATTCACTCTACTTATATTAACCAATAGAAATAACCAACCTGTATTGTTCTGGTTTATATTTTTACAAATATCCAGTGCCTTGTTACCCGTTAGTTCTATAACTTCCAACTGTGGATTGTTGTTAATCAACCTCACTGCATTCGCATGTTGAATTCTGTTGGAACCCAGATCCAAATTCTTCAGAAGTGGCGTTTTGCTTCTGAAATATTTCAATTCAAAATACAGAAGCTAGAATAACTTTATAGTTACTGAATAGCACAGTTTTCGAACTGGAAAAGAGATTTTTGGAACAACATTCACAGAATTCACGATTTTTAGCAATACGTGGTTAACAAGAAAAACATTCGAAAGTCTAAGTAAATTTCGATATTGATCGACCATAAGTTCAAATCTTGGATTAGTTATTATAAATTTTCTTGAAATCAATCACATCTATTACCTTATAAGGGAATCAATGTTTTGCAGCTCGTTTCTGTTCAATTCGAGATTTTCTAAATACTTCAGTTCAGGAAGTTCGGGCAGTGTTCCAAGCGACGAGAGATACACTTTCAGTGTCTGCAAACCTGTCGCATTGAACAGCGCTCGTCGCAGCGATTCGGTCGACAGTGGCATCTTCCTACAGTCCTCCAGCTTCACCGTAGTAAGCAGAGGGCATTGCGACAGCCAACCCTCCGGGATCTTGCTTAGGTCCCAATTTTGAAGACGCAAGGTGACGAGATGTGAACAGTTTCCCCACTCGCCGAGTGATGCTCCATTTTCTAAGAAAGCAAACGTGATTGTTGTCACTGATACTGGTGGTAGATCCATGTTTAGCAAAAATATGTCGCTTAGGCTTGTGAGTGGTGCAAGGAAGTCGGGAGTGGGCCGAGGTCCTTTTGATCTTCCGTAATCGATCCACAGTGTTCGTATTGATGCTAAGTTCTGAAAAGGTTTAAAATAGATAAATGAGTTACTTACATAGAGAGATACCTTTACAATTTCTTCGTCAGTCGATCAATGCTCGTAATTTTAATCCATTATCGATGGCAGACTTGGAATCTGAAATTGTTGCACGTTGTTCGAAATACAGTTTTTCAAGCGGTAGACCGGCAAACAATATGACCGAAATCACAGATCAGGGGTTCTATTACATAATGTCATCGTTATCGTCATCGCTTATGTTTAGACGTGTGATTAGTTGGCTCATCGCTCGCTCGGCAATTTAACGGTTTCTCATTGGTCAACGTATTCAATGACGGTACCAATGAAGTTGCACAATCTAAGAGCAGATATCGATTTATCTGACAAGTTAAATTCAATCGTATTTCGCCTACTTTAACATTAACTTTGGTAGTTAATCAAAATTTTTATCCTTTTCAAACTGTTTGAGAAGGAGCATGAAGTAATAGTGTTCACAAGTTTAAAAGAAGTTTTGTTTGCACTTAAAAAATAAGACGCTGCCTAATCGGCCAATACGTACCGTGTCTCGGCTAAATTTAGCTTGTAAGGGAATAGCGATCTAATTAATATAGTTAATATACCGAACATTCGCACTAAGAAGTTCGATTCTTCATTCATCATCCGAACAGCTAAGGCATGGAACTCCCTTCCGGCGTCAGTCTTTCCTGAATCCTACAACCTTGGAATCTTCAAGAGCAGAGTGAATAGGCATTTACTGGAATCGCGTGCTTCATCTTCGGCCAAATCGTCACTTTCCATCAGGTGAGATTGTGGTCTAAAGCGAATCCAGTCAATCATAAAAAAAAATTACTCCTATCTTAGATTATGATATTGAACGGCTTTAACTTCTTCATAAGCTACTCAATATTAAAGATGTCGAACTAACATCGATTATAACATAGCACCGTAAAATTGTTTCACGCACCTGGAAATGCGTTGCACTCAAAGATGTTGAATTGGAATCCAGAGAAATGTATAGTCTAAGCGCATCAGTCTGAGAAGTATTGAAATTTAATGCCGCTAATGTTTCTGTGTATGACTTGACTGGCACTGGGCATTGTTGGAGCTTCAAGGTTCTTGAGAACGTTAGGGGACCTGCGATTGGTATTTCGGGGAATTTAGATTGACACTGCATCGTATACTCTCCTCTCGTCACATCTGAAAAGAAATTATCAATTTGCAAATAACAAGACACAAAGACATACGAACTGACGGTTCACCTGATAGGAAGTGGTCATTGTATTGAACTAACATTTGCAATATCAGGGAGGCTACACCATTGAGCGTCGATGGTTCAGCGGTTTAGACACGATCTACCAATTTGGGAGGTCCGGGTTCGATCCCTAGGCAGGCCATGTACCAATGATGTGCATTGATCCGACTATAGAGCAGTGAAGGAATACATCGAGAGAAAACCCGCATGCCTGAGCAATAAAAATTCAAAGGCATGTTAAGTACTCAACCCTCATTGGGCCAGCGTGGTGGATGGTATACCCTACACCTACTCCCTCATCATACGAGGGAACGCCTATATCCCCGCAGTAGGATGTTTACAGGGTGAGACGACACCTTCGAGAGCTCTATTCATTTGCTTCTTGAGACATCTTACATCATAGTTTCATGTCATAGCAAATGGATAACATCATTTGACCATGTGAGTTTCTTGCGCTACTTCTTTTCACACAGATATCTCAAATAGAAGCGGTAGTAGTTGGGGTATATTGATAATAATATATGGCCCTGTTTATCGACGATTGGCCTATATTCGACCTGCTTGTTGTAGTGGTTAGCAACTCTGACCACTATACCAAAAGGTTGCTGGTTCGAATCCCGCTAGGGGCATTTGTTTGTGTGATGAATACGGACATGTGTACCCGAGTTATGGATGTTTTCATTTAAGTATTTATTTACAAGAAAAATAGGAATTTATGTATTATATCAAACATCTGGTATCCACAACACAAGCCTATACTTGCTTAATGTGGAACTAGATGGCGCTGTGTGTATGTCTAAGGATAATTATTTATTTATTATTATTTCCAATATATGTGATTGACATTATCTCATTTTGCGAATTCGTTCAAATACATAAAAAAGATTGTCTAATTCAATTTTCGTTTTCTGCAGCATGTGATTCTATAAAAAACTAAACTCCACTTACGTCCATTGCTAGATCCCTGCACGAGAAAATACAAGCAGGTTTGTAGAAGCACGACGTTCCATAAGCATATTGTATTATCCATAGTTATTAAAGATCTTGTTTATACTGAAACATCGGAATGGGTTGGGAATTAGTCGGAGCCCTGCAGATCAGACGAAAAAAAAAACATTCATGGATTTGCACATTTTAATGGCGATGGGCTCACTCCCTGTCACGTGTGCATTTCTACATATTTTGTTTGTTTGTTTGTAAAACAAAAACACTAATGTTTGGGATATCTCTGACCACCACACATTTGGGAATGATGGTGGTGACGTGATGTATGTGTTATTAAACCAATTTCCTAACTGTTGCTAACTGGACATAATTTATAACGTCTGAACTAATTATAAAACTTAGTAGCTTCACAGATATAGGTTATACCTCGATGAAAATTTTAAGGAAACTCCATTGAACTATAAAGTAATTCCAGTCCGAATCCTACAATCTTGGGATCTTCAAGAGCAGGGAGAATAGGCATCTACTGAGATCGCGTGTTTCATCTTCGGCCACATCGTCACTTCCCATCAGGTGTGATTGTGGTTAAATGCGTATCCAGTTAACAATAAAAAAAATTGGGTGTAGTCACGAGATGTTTATGTTGAAGAATCTGTTTATCATTGTTGTTTGATGCTTTTCCACCAAGAGGATTACCCAACAGACTACGCCATGTTGGATGTTTAACCATAAAATGTATCCTATGACACTCCAGATATCAAAACAAATCTAACGACATTATGCATTTCGAAATCGGTCAAGCCGTTTACTCTATAGGGCCAAGGAACGGACATACTTACATACACTCAAAAAACATTACCTTCCTTTCTTGGACAGTCGGGTAAAAGCGGTGTATCTAGATTCTGTTCCTGCTCTACGGCCCATTTAATAAAATTTCTCTAAAACAGTTGATATTTGAACATGTTTATGAGATGACTTTTAACAAAGATCTCGGAATTTCCCTGAGGGGGAATATCACGTGCTAATGGCCTAACTGGAGAAGAGTAGAAATATTAAAGTCTTCCTCCAGTATTAATAATTATGATAAACTCACTCACATACTCACTCTGACAAGTGCTGTTAAATTCGTCTTTAATCACTTAACCTCAGATGCTCTTCGTTCAATTGTCAGCCAAACAGGACACTTATACAAGTTATTAATCTAATGTTAATGTTTTTATTTGCAAATATTACTATACTAATTACATATTATTTATATCACACATAGTTAAATATGGTTTCTGTAATTTCCTTATTTACCACTTCCACTATCATAATAATATTTATATTTAACACAATTTGTTATTAAATAATTAATTGTATAAACTTTTGTAGAGCGTGACGAGTTTGACAAGCGACGTGCGTCTGCGCCAGCGTCGATTTGTCAGTTATGCGTGACGTCACGCGTCAAGGTCGTGAGGTCACTCGATAACAGTAAGCCATGCTCGTGAATTAGCATTAGTTTGCACTTCATTGCTCTGCTGACATGTTCTTTTATAGATCACTGCTATTGTAAAACAGCAATGTGGTATAAATACGTAACGTTTGAATGATTAACAAAGGTAGACAAATTATTCCTAATATAAATCCCCATCCCTCACAGAACTCACAATAAAGTTGTCCATACAGACAGTAATCTATGACATGATAACGACCCATGCTCAATAACTAAAAATAAATAACATCAAACGAATCAGGAATGAAGAAAATACGTAACCGACCGATAGTAAGTTGAAAATAATAAATAATAATAATAAATATCTTTCCATATACACACAGCGCCATCTAGTGCCACACTAAGCAATGAGGCTTGTATTATAGATACCAGATGGTTGATAAACTACACAAATACATTTTTTTTATTTATAACTATAGGTAATACATATATAAATGAAAAACGTCCATAACTCGGGAACACATGTCTGTATTCATCATACAAACATATGCCCCTAGCGGGATTCGAACCTGCGATCTTTTGGTATAGCAGCAGAGTTTCTAACCACTACACCAAACAGGTCGTTAAAATGACAGAAAATGGATCCATTAGCATAGTGGATAGTGACCCTATCAGCTAAACCAACGCTTACGGGCTCGAATCCCGCGGGGGGTAATATTTGTGTGATGAATACGAACATTTATTCCCGAGTCATGGATGATTTTATAAATATTTATGTATGTTTATCCGTTATCTAGTACCTCTTCCGCCTCCGTGGCTCAATGTGAACAACGTAGGGTTTACGAATGAGATCCCCAGCGGGCTACATGTTTAGTACTCGGTGTAGTTGATGGTAGGGCATTTTAAATGTCCGCCTAGCTAGCTACCACCATCTTATCTAAATCTGCCGCCAAGCAGCAATGTTAATAGCATTGTTGTGTTCCGGTTTTCAGAGATAAGATAGCCAGTCCCCCAAATGTGTTGGGGTTTATGGGTCAGTACGCTTCCACCTTCGACCTCATCTTCACTTAACATCAGTTGTGATTGAGGTCAAGTACCAACCCGTTATGCATAAAATAAATAAATAAATGCATCTACTCGTAGTATCCCTACGCTAAATCTACACAATCGTCCAAATATGTAATACAACGAGTACTCTCCTGTTTACCATGATAACAAAAAAACCACTGAACCGATTGCGCTAAAATTGCAATTGCAAGTCTCGGAATTATAAATGTACCTACACACATGTAAAACAACAATTGAGAACCTCCTTTTTGAAGTTGGTTAATGAAACATTTCATGCCTTAAGATTTACTTGTATTACGAATGTGGGTATGAATTTGTATGAAATATTGCATTAAATTTAAATACAACTACAATCAGGGCTGTGTACAATACTCGAGACACAATCCCGCACTAATTGCGATCCTGACTATAAATTAAGCACAACAAAGATAAAACGCGGAGACGCCCGAGATTAAAATTTGTTTAATTCAATTCTCTCGTTAGACAACCCTAGGGTTTAATAAAACTGTAATTCAAGCGTGCTTATCGATGTTTTAGGCCAAATATACGTCAGATTTTGTTCCCGATTGTCTGATTAGACTATTTGATGGTATTTACATACAATACAAATACACTTTATTGCACAACAGAAAAGAAAATGTAGTTACAGAATAGGAGTGTGTAGTTGCGAAGTTCATTACCGCGATGTACGCTGCTGCGAAAGTTTACCATCGCGACGTACGTTGTCGCGAAAGTTCTTTACTGCGATGTGCGTTAAGTATATTAAAGAACTTTCGCGATAACGTACATTGCAAAAACGTACTTTCGCAATAATATACATCGCAGTAAAAAACTTTCGAGACAACGTACGTTGTCTTCACTGAATCAGCCACTACAAAGTAAAAAAAAAATATTCAAACTTAAAAATAAACAAAAATTTTTCAATCACTTATTTTCTATATTGTCGTAATTATTATTATTTGAACTAGGCATGAATCTTTTGAAGTCGGCACTACTGTTGAAAGTAAACTACATTATAATCACTGTTACATATTGACGCCGACTTCGAAATATAATCTTTCATATAGAAGAGATAATAATTGCATGGGAGTAAAGAACTTTCGCGAGAACGTACATCGCGATGGTAAACTTTCGCAGCAGCGTACATCCCGGTAATGAACTTCGCAACTATGATTTACACTCGTGTATAAGGACAGTACCAGTACAAAATTACCAACTATTCGAATCTATTATGGAGGACTTATTAAAAATGTTATGTAAAAGTAAAAAAAACGTAGTAGTGTGTGGTGATTTCAATATTAATTTATTAGAGAATACTGCTATGACTGGCAGAATAAAGAACTTATTTAGTAGTTTTAATCTCGTAAATGTTTTTTTAGAGCCGACACGAATTACTGAAACCACAGCTACATGTCTAGATAATGTTTATTGTGAATGTGAAGTAGTGGAAAGAATTATTATAAATTGCATAAAGTCTGATCATGGTGGGCAATTTGTTAGGTTTGTTTTACCTGAGAAAACAGCTTCGTTTGAAATTAACACAAGGCCTGTGACTGAGGCTCGGATAGAAGTATTTAAAGAATCCTTATCAAATAGCATTTTTAAAATGGAATTTTCACACCACGACCCAAATCATAACTTTGCAGAGTTTTTATATTTTATAACAAACGATTTTGAAACAATCTTTAAAACCAAAAAAGTAAAGGTTAATTCTGTATGTAAATTCAATGATTGGGCTACGAAAGGCATAAGAAAAAGTAGAGACAGGCTTTATGATTTGTATGAGCAGAGGTCGTTTAATCAAGATCCCGTTTTTAAGGAGTATTTAAAGAAATATTCGAATCTTTTTAAGAAAGTCTGTTATAGTGCTAAGTCAAATCGCATAGCCACAAGTATCAAAAATTCTTCTAACAAACAAAAAGCTGTTTGGAATGTAATAAATACCGAAACAGGCAATGTAAAGTTGGGCAAACAAAATTATACAATTGCAACGGATACTGGCCTAATAAGTTCAAGCAGTGAGGTAGCTCAAATTTTTGAAACATTTTTCACTGATATCCCTTTTAAAGTTACGGCCAAATTAAATGCCACTCCGGCAGAAGCAGAAATTATATTGAGGGAAAATGTTAACAGTTCTCTTGAGGAATTTAAGTTTCATCGCGTTGATCCTCCAACTATTGTTAAAACATTTAAGTCGCTCAATTTAAAAAACACCGAGGATCTTTGGGGTTTATCAGTACGGTTGGTATAACTTTACTAGCCCCCCCTCTGTCACATTTGTTTAATACATGTATTGAAAAAGGAATCTTTCCAGATTTAATGAAAATTAGTAAAGTAGTACCAATATTTAAATCGGGTGATAACAAAGACCCAGGTAACTTCAGACCAGTATCTGTTCTTCCAGTGTTTAGTAAAATTTTTGAAAAAATCATGTTAACACAAATGCTTTCCTATTTTAATGTAAATAACTTGTTCCATCATCAGCAGTTTGGCTTTACCAAGGGAAGAAACACTGTTGATGCGGGAGTTAGCCTGATTAAATTCATTTTTGAGGCTTGGGAAAACTCACAAAATGCAATTGGTATTTTTTGCGAACTTTCAAAGGCATTTGACTGTGTTGATCACAAAACGTTATTATTGAAATAGAAACATTACGGAGTCAAATCTGAGAGCATTATCATGATTCAGTCTTATTTAGAAAATAGAATACAAAAGGTAGATGTCAATGGGGTAAGATCACCAGGCTCTCGAGTGAGGATAGGCGTGCCACAAGGCTCAATATTAGGCCCTTTTCTGTTTCTAGTTTATATAAATGATCTCCCATTTATGGTTCAGAGACTGACCGAGATAGTACTATTTGCTGATGATACATCATTAGTTTTTAAAGTTGACAGAAAAGACGATGTTTTTGACAAGGTGAATAATACTCTTCGGTTAATTTTACGCTGATTTACAGTTAATAACTTGGTTTTAAATGCTAAAAAAACCAAGTGCATAAATTTCTGCCTACCTAATGTAAGAAAAATTGATTGCAATATTATGATTGACGAAGATAAAGTAGAATTTGTAGATAAGACGGTATTTTTAGGAATTACTCTTGACTCCAAGCTTCAGTGGGGACCACATTTAGAATATTTAGCAAGTAGATTGAGTTCCGCCGCATATGCCGTCTGGAAGATTAGACAGCTAACTGATGTGGCTACTGCAAGATTGGTCTATTTTAGTTATTTCCACAGTATTATGTCTTACGGTATTTTGCTTTGGGGACGAGCAGCTGACATAGAACATATTTTTATTTTACAAAAGAGAGCAATACGAGCAATTTATAATCTGCGTCGACATGACTCTCTCCGGGACAGGTTTAAAGAAATTAATATTTTAACTGTTCCTTCACTGTTCATTTACGAAAATATTATGTACGTTCGAAAAAATATTTCTACGTTCCCGAAAAATTGTGACAAGCATAATTTAAATTTGAGATATAAGAACAAATTGGCTACCCCTATGTTCAGACTAAGCAAAGTTAATACATCATTTGTGGGACACTGTATACGCTTTTATAACCTTATACCTGAGAATATCATTAATCTAACTGAGAAAAAATTTAAAGATTATGTCAAAATAACATTAGCAAAAAAGGGTTATTATAAAATTAGTGACTACCTGAATGACAAACACGCTTGGTGTACTTCGACCAGCTCCCCAAAATTATAAAATTGTATTAGTTATATACTTTATTTAAAAAAAAATAAAAAAAAAGAACAACTGATCCTGTGGGTTTCTTGCGCCGCTTCTTTTCCCACAGATGAATTCCCTTTCCGAAGCGGTAGTAGCTTGGATATACCGACTGACAGATAAATGCAATAAACTTTTTTTATTTCCAGTAGATTTAAATTGACATTCAACAAATGATATCATGTATCTTACGTTGAAATAAATGCTTGAAGTTTGAAGTTTGAAGTTTGAAGTACATTTGAAATAGGCAGGTTACTCGATATTTAAATTTTTACTCGATACACGTCTGATAATTGCGCCAGACTTACTTTTGAACTTAGTCGCTCTCGAGCTATCCCGAGTGCTTGCATGCGGAGCAGAAAAAAATATGAACGACGAATTACTGGTACTTATTGCATATTTGCTCGTGTTGACGCGAAAGAAAAAAAACCTGTAATGAAATCGTAAAAAGCTCGGCGCTGTATCGGATCGGACGTACACGATCTGACATGCATGTATGTGTAACACATATCACAGGTGAGCGCTTCGCCCATAAAACGTGCATGTGGCTTAGTAACGAGCGTTTCGATCAATTTACAAATTGGGCCACAGAGTGTCTTTAATTTATTTATTTTTATTTTATTTATTTACATAGAATCAACAACATTATTACAAATTCTTATACAGAAAACTAATACCAAACTTATGCCAATTAAAGATTCTTATTATGTTACTGACAATGGTTACCGTTAAAATTGAATGGGTAATGTTTTAATTAAATTACAATAAAATTGGTACTATTACATTATTAATTATAATATTATTATATAAATATCAATAAAAACAAATCAAATCCTCAGTGGATATACGAGTCGTTATGTTAATATGTCTAAATTACATAGTATTGGAAGTGAAATAAGCCAAATGAAAATGTCAAAATTATATTAATTATAGATCTATAAATATGTACACATATGTGTGTTGTGAGTGTCTGTGTGGTAAGAGTTAAGTGTCTCTCAGGAATATATTTAGGATAATTTAAGAAACCGTCTAGAATCGTTTAAGAAGAATAGCGACATACATAATGTAAATACAAGATACAAAAATAAACTTGCTGTTCAGGTCAGTCGCTTACACTTTATTTAATTTAATATATATTTTTCCTTGTTTATTCCAATTACATAACCTACTTAAAAAGTTTCTTGCTCGTTCTTCTCTCAGGAGTCAGCTTTGTGATTGAGAATGTAATGTCTGGAGTGTCATAGGATGTATGTAAAATGTATTTTAAGGTAAAAAATCCAACATGGCGTCCGCTAAACACAAAATATGCTGTCGGGCTTATTGCTTTTTAAATACTTAAGTAGTTAATACATACTGGAAAACAATATCACATAATATTTTTTAATGATCATTGTTTAAATATAATATTGCACATCAAGAGCTTCATGTCCCCCTGCTGGGTCATTCGTGTTAGTCTGCTAATGGACAGTCACTGTTTTCAAGACCAACGACTTGGCTTACCGACTATTTCAATTGCAAACAACCCGGGCCAATTTTAACGTATTCATTCCGAGACATACTGATATTTTCGAGCAATCGGCATACATTGTTTACTATGGTCGGGGCATGTCACGTGACGCCCCGGTGCCCCACGCCCCGGGGCGGCTGCCTCAGCCGCTGCATAATGCGCAGATTGGATGCAAATCGCGTGGGGTTCCGACTAATTTATCCGTGTGTAAATTTGTACCGTCCGCCTCGGTCTGATTCCTCGTTGTGATGACAGGGGATTCGTCACTATTATGTCTAACTTATCACTGGTATTGCATTTTTTTCTATTTTTAATCGACTCTAAAAAACGAGGAGTTCTATGATGAATTAATGAATGAATCCACTAAAATTATGATACCGTATGACACTAGGATTTAATAGGACGAGGTAATGGTTTGTCACTGATGGAATACGGGTCAGATATCTTAAACCTTCCGGGAGCCAATTACAGACCACTTAGCCCCACACAAATCATAAAACTCAATTGTGATCATGGAACCTGATTGGCTTATTGATGAAGTGTAAACATTTGCATGCCCCTCGTGCCATCTAATTTGGCCCACGCATGCAATCTGTGGGATTCAAGAGGAGTAGTCTATAATCCCTCTTGCTCGTATTCCATGACCAATTTCTTATTAAGGAACTAGTCACGGATTCTTCAGTCAGTCGGTAATCAATGTCACTCCTCGTTGATGTGTTAAGTGGTACTCCGTCTCCTTTCACGGCTGGTAGCAATATGAATAATCATTTTCGATGCGCAGACCTAACATTACTATAAATGTCACTGCGTTATTTTCGGCAATTGTTTTATTATTCATACGACCGTCCAAATTATAAATACAGTCGTTAATTTACGACTATTATACGACTACGACATTTATGTCCCGTGGTATTTTCGACATTTGTGCACTCACCAGAAGAGACGTTTTTCTATTCGACCACGTGATTCCTTACATATGGATTGTAAGCTCTCACATTGAACAAAAGACTATCTGTAATTCGATTGACAAGAATATATATATATATATATATATATATATATATATATATATATATATATATATATATATATATATATATATATATATATATTATTTTTTTATTTTTTAATGCATAACGGGTTGGTACTTCACCTCAATCACACCTGATTGTTTGTAAATGACACACATATTACAGGCCATAAATGCACCATAGCAATATTAGTAACCGCGCCGCACGGCCAAGTGAATTGAAAATCTTGTAATTTTATAAGAGCAATCTGTGTAGACAAAGGAGGCATTTTAAGAGGGCATTCTATACAATACAATATAAATACTCTTTATTGCGCAAAATAATTTATAATAATTTTTGATGATAACAATAGAAGGCAATTAGGCGGTCTTATCACTACAAGCGATCTCTTCCAGACAACCCACAGCTATGGGACATTTGTAGGTAGAAAAACAGGTAGGGTAGGTAGATAGATAGATAGATAAATCGTTTATTTGTTACTCCAATCACACACATACATAAAGTTTAAAGAGTATTTCTTAAAAGAACTTAAAACGTAAATACTAGGTACAGAACAACGAAAAGCATGTGTGTGCTGCAGCAGGACAAATGGGTCACAGCTCAGTGTGTGAGATTGTCCAAAGAACAAAACACTGATTTTCAGCTATTACCCGAGGAGGATTATAGGTACAAGTGCAACATAAATATAAAAAAAAACAATGCTGGATTAGTGTAAATGATAAAATGAGTACAGTATAGAAATAATGAAATGTGTTGTATGTATGAGTTGTTGAGTGATAGAAATGAACATCAATGAAAATTAAATATCAAATATAAATTATAGATTTTTAGTAGTTCTATCATCTATCTATCAGATTATACTTTTATTTGAATATAAATGTATTGTAGTGGTATTGTAATGTAGGTAGTGGTAGAGCCACGCTGTAAGCTATTAGCTTGCAGTATGAATGGGCCGGCTCGACCGGGGAAGTACCACCCTCTCGCAGAAGACCGACGTCTGAGTAGTGGCATTTTGCCACTGCGCTTCGTCCGGTGAGCGAGGGCGCCGGAGGCCCACCTTCCAGTCTCTCTCCAGAATGGTAGCGGTATTTAAAGAGTTAGTACCCCAGGAGGGTACCAGCACTATTAGTGCTGGAGAATCCCTCATCGCTCAGGCTGCCCTACTTATTCTGGGGTGGACACCTTCCTCAAAGGCCGGCAACGCATATGTGACCCTTTTGGTGTTGCGGGTGTCCATGGGCGGCGGTGATTGCTTTCCATCAGGTGACCCGCATGCTCGTTTGCCGCCCTCTCATATAAAAAAAAAAAAAAATATATAATAATAACTATTTATTAAACAAAAAATTGGTAGTTATAAGGTCAACGCTCGAGTCCTTTACGGGAGCGTACAATTCGCATACGAGCCCATACATGTACGTAATGAAATTTTCATAGTAAATGTACCCGTTCGCCCGTTCGTGGGCCCAACGATACCTCTATTTACGATTTTTCGTTATCGAGTTTTATAGGACTTTAAAGCCGTCCCCTTTTATATCACTAGACTGCCCGTCGGGTCTGTCTCGGTACAAAGTCTCATATCAAACTTTGTAATAACTTTATATTGCTTCCTGGTCAGTTTATTACAGTTTTGTTTAGTGCCCACTTAAATTCGGAAACCTAATTAATAAGGCAGAGTTTCTAATAAATAACATATCGACAACCGATTGGTGTAGTGGATTGCGACACTGTCAGCGAAACCAACGGTTGCTGGTTCAAATCCCGCGCGAGTAAATATTGGAGTTTTTTTTCATCGTTAATCATATGTACCAATTCCTGCGATTTTCAAATCCAGTTTAGTTTTTCTATTTAGAAAATGGAATATTATTTCAAGATTTTATATGAAATATTTTCTAATTTCTGGGCTAAATCACATAATAAAAAAAATTTGAACAGAGCTCTTTTCATGTGCTTCCCATAATCATTTCTTAGATTCGCTGAAACTTTTATAAAGCGGTTACTTTTAAAAATTAACGCTGCCTATACTTAACTTAATGTTATCCGATAATACACACAAAGTTTAGCTAAATTTGGATTTGCCGTTCCCAAAAAAAAATCAAAAATGTTTGTAAGGAGAAAACAGTCTTAATAAAATTCTTTATACAAAACGCCAATTTCATAGGTAACGACCTAAGTGATTAATACGAACATTTATTCCCGAGTCATGTATTTATTTCGGAACATCAACATCATATAATGTCATATAACATCTGGAATCGTTAAAAATGTCAAGCGGATATTAATATAAAAATTTCAGTTTGTTTTTTTTTTTTTTATATGAGAGGGCGGCAAACGAGCATGCGGGTCACCTGGTAGAAAGCAATCACCGCCGCCCATGGACACCCGCAACACCAAAAGGGTCACAGATGCGTTGCCTGCCTTTGAGGAAGATGTAGGCTCGTTTCTTGAAGGTTCCGATGTCGTACTCGTTCGGGAATACCGCTGCAGGAAGTCCGTTCCACAGGGTGGTCGTACGTGGTAAGAAGTTTCTTGAGAAACGTACAGTGGTAGACTTCCACTCATCCAGGTGATGTGGATGGAAATTTAATTTTCGGCGAGAAGTGTATCGGTTAAATTGAGCAGCGGTGAGCTCGAACAGTTCTTCAGAACACTCCCCATGAAATATGCGATAGAGAATGCAGGGGACGCGACGTCTCTTCGCAACACCAGGGGATCCAGTCGGTCAGTGAGACTCTCTTGGCCGACAATTCGGACTGCGCGACGTTGAACGCGGTCAAAAGGAAGAAGCTGGTACTGAGGTGCCCCAGCCCATAGGTGAGAACAATACTCCACGTGCCGCCGAACTTGCGCCTTATAAAGTTGGAGGAGGAGTTTATACGTTATCTAGTATCCATAGTACACGCTTTGCTTAGTTTGGGACTAGATGATTGGTGTTAGTGCCCGAAATATTTATTTATTTAAAAATAAAGCTCTAAAAATAGGGTTCTTATGAAAACAATGAAATTAGTTACTCCCCTGTCAAAAGTCCCCTCTAATTGCTTGAATATGTAAATGCAATCACATCTCCACCTACGGCATTAATTGTTTCATTTTAATCTGTCCCGTGGAACAATAGTTATGCTAATTGAAAATGAATATTCCGTAGCATTGACCTTTTAATTTGAAGAGGGTTCATATACAAAGGTGTAGATTTCGTTCAAAGAAACAGTCTTACACTGCTGGGGCAATAGCTTACTCATACTAAGATAGGACATGGACACAGCGTAATAAGTATGTCATCTTAACAGTGAAATGATTTAATCATAGATAACTATCCTACTACGTCCTTTTATATTCACTCGCACCTACTATCACTCATCAATCACTATTTCATGAGCCTGAAAATTGCTATTTACTTAATACTTACTGTTTCCTCTGGTTTAGGTTCCAAGTTGCTCTGCTCCTTAGGGGATAGCTGAAAATTAGTGTTTTGCTCAATGAGCAATCTAATACACTGAGCTATGACCCATTTGTACTGCTGCAGCACACACATGCGTTAGTGTTACAATATTACGTTATTGTTGTTGATGTGTTACCTTATCTGTGTATCAATATGTATAAGCTAAATGTATGTGTGTGGCTGTGGAAACAAATAAAGGCTTTATCTAACTATCTATCTGACGCTAAGGCATAATGTTAGGAAGTCACAGTAGGACTACCAGACACCCTCATGCAAACACATAATGTTAAAATAAATATTTAATATTTAATTTTAAGCTAAAACCGTATGTTATGGAAGAGCGGGACTTCCTGTTACAGGTATTATTATACTCAAAAGGAAAGTCCCCCCCAAGATTGATGTCACGTGTTAAGAAATAAATAGAGAAAAAACAACACAAAAAAATGTTAATATATTTAGGTCTTTACCTATGAAATTGCCGTTTTGTATGAAAAAAATTAAACGAATTAATTTTCATGTATTTTTTATTTGTATTAATCGAAGTAATCACCCATGCAATCAATGCATCTTTGCCAACGCAGTGGCAGTTTATTGATGCCCTTCTTAAAGAAATCAGCTGGACGGGAGGCAACAAATTCTTCAAAGGCATTTTGTACTGCCTCTCGGGTATTGAATTTTTTTCCTGCCAAGAAGTTATCCAAATTCGGGAAAAAGTAGTAGTCTGTACGCGCAAGGTCTGGTGAGTAGGGCGGATGACGGAGAGCTTCCAACCCCAGTTCTTGAAACTTGGAGACCGTCTGCTGTGCAGTATGAGGTCGCGCGTTGTCGTGCAGGAGCAGCGGATAGGAGCGATTGACCAATGCTGGTTGTGTGCCAGCTTCTCCATCATTGTGTTCAGTTCCTCACAGTACACATCTGCAGTAATGCTCATCCCGTTTGGTAAGAAGCTGTGATGAATCACGTGACCATCACTTTTCTAGGGGTAAGTTTTAAGTTCCGGTTTGTCAGAGATAAGATAGCCAGTACATTTAGGGGTACATGTTTAAGTACTCGGTTTGGTTGGTGGTAGGGCATTTTAAAATGTACGTCTGACTAGCTACCACCATATCTAAGCCTGCCGCCAAACAGCAAAAGTTGTGTTCCAGTTGTCAGAGATAAGATAGCCAGTCCCCCAAATAAGACGGGGTTTCCGGGTCAGTACGCTTCCACCTTCGACCTCATCTTCACTTAATATCAGGTGTGATTGAGGTCAAGTACCAACCCGTTATGCATAAAAAAAAGTAAATTTATTCATTCTCCTCTGGGGAGTCAGCCTGGGAGCACTAATTATATGTCCTATTCAGATATTATTTTAATAACTTATGAAATTTTTTTTTTGATTTGATTTCAATTTTCAACCAACTCAATCTTTCCATACCGTCTGTGAAACAGATATCACATTCGATTGCATTTCAATCTCCAATCTATACGGACATACGCCCGGCGATCCTATTAGTGCCAAAAATCGTCAACGCAAACAAAATGTCCCCATCGCGCATCGTTCCCCCCATAAAAAGTAAACAACGAGGATAGGGGGGACAAATCCATTAGCGAGTGCAGCTTGGGACCAATGTTCGGTTATTAATCAATGGATTGGTTGGCTCCAATGTTTAGTGTGGGGCCAATGAATTAAAATGGCCTACCACCAACCAAACCGAGTAATAAACATGTACCTCGTTCAGGATCGAACCCGCGACCTTCGACTCGAAACCATATGTTGTTTACGCCACGGAGGTAGTATTTGGATGATATAATCATTAGTTTGCTCGGAGGTTTACTAAATTTTCAATTCATAGTTATTAAGACCCCATTTACTGTAAATTAACCGTAAGTTGACCTAAATAGTGTTAACCAACCTGCAACTGTCAAACTTAAGCTAATAATAAACTTTTCCCCGGTCACTACGACTTACCCGGGCAAACTTGTCAGTGATTTGTCTCTAACTAGTTAGCGGATATCCGGGTATACCGGGCTCGACCAATAAAAAGTTGGTTCTAACCTAACCACCAACTAGTTGCGTAAGTGTTAATGTTCAGACATGAAATTGGTTTATTCTGATTGCAACACACATCTTTCCGCTCCGCGCCGTCGTCGTGTTCGCACGTCTGTCGCGCGCTCTCTCGATCGTTCGTCTCGCTGTGCTGTGCTGTGCTGTGCTCCGTGCTCCGTGCATCGTGCATCGTGCTGCGCTCGCCGCCTGCTGCTCTTCCGCGCCGTGTCGTCCGTCGTGCCGCACAACCGCGTCGCGCTCACCCCGCGCCGGTCTACATCCGTGCTTCCGCGACGGTAGCGCCACTCCGCGGCCGGCCGCGTCGACTGTTTAACGTCGTATACGTTATTGCGCATAGGGACCGCCGCAGTTTTCACTGCGGGTTCTAGGTCCCTTTTGTTTCACGCGAATTCGTGCATCGTTGCAAATCCGCCCCTAGCGGTGGTCGCCCTGACAGACACCCCTTAGGCAGGGGAAAACAGTGTCTCGGGCAGGAGGCCGACCCGAGCCTCGTGGTTCCCCTTCTGGGAAACACACTTTCGGAAGGCGTTAGCGTACGGCCTTGGGGGGTCTCCTAGTCGTGCGCTAATTGCGTCCGCCCTACCAACCACCCATCCCACCCTCCTATCCCCGTGGTGTTGTTTGGGCGTCTGCCGGGACCGCTCCCGGCCGGCTACCCTCTCGCCTCGGGCTGCTAGGGCTTTACACCCTCCGCACATTAAGATTGGCGGAGGACCACGACACACCTGAGTGTTAGGGCCCACCTAGGTCACTCAACCTCCCCGCCTCACCCGGCCGGGAGGGTACCTACACATCCGCGGGCAATCCCACCCGTCGGACCCCGCGCTTCACGCACCTTGCGCTTCACGCACCCTCTCTTTTTGAATTTTTTCCAAAATGTCCCACCTACTCGAGATGGTCGCCGTCAAGTCCATCATGACCCACCTTCTTCGAAACCACCCCCGCGTCTGTGTCGAACTCAAGGAGTCTCCTCACTTCGCCCACCTACTCGAGGCTGCTGAAAAAAGCATAGCCAAATCCGATGAGCATACCAAACGGCTCACCCGCGACCGCTCGCCCCTCAGGCACACCTCCTCATCCCCTGAGGCTGGACCGTCAAGCTCCCCCGCGAGCAAGGACGTCGTAGCCTCAGAGGAAAACGACTGTACCGATTCGTACGAATCCCTTTCGGACTCGTACTGCACCTCCGTGGATGAGGACGAGTTCATCCCGGTCACCAAGACCAAGCGGCAAAAGAGGCGGCGTAACGCCAAATCTGCTGTCTCCTCCTCTTCTTCGTCAGCGCAGCCTCCTAAAAAGAGCGCTGCGGCCAACACCCCCCCGCCCTCAGCGGAGCCGATGGACACTAGTGCCATCCCGCCCCCCGCCCCTCAGGCCGCCCGCTCCACTCGCCCGCCTCCTGTAATAGTACAGGATAAGGCCAAGTGGGGCCGTCTATCTGCTCTTCTTAATGAAAAGAAGATAGCTTTCACCCACGCCCGTTCGACCCCTCAGGGTATCAAAGTCGAGGTACCTACCTCCGACGATCACCGTCGCCTCACGACGCTCCTCAAAGCCGAAGCCATCGGCTTTCATACGTATGCCCTAGAGGCGGAACGCCTCTTCCGCGCGGTCATACGCGGAGTGCCAAAGGAGCTGGACTCCAAGGATATCTTGGAGGACCTCCAGGCGCAGGGCTTCCCCGCTTCCGAAGTACACAGGATGTACAATGGCCGCACCAAAACACCATACGACATGGTGCTGGTCATTCTCCCCATGACCCATGTAGGCAAATCAGTCGCCAGCAAGCTGAAGACTGTTTGCAACCTCTCCGGCCTCACCGTAGAGCCCCCCAATCGCAAAGGCCCCCCGGGCCAATGCCACCGTTGTCAGCTTTACGGGCACTCTGCCCGTAACTGCTTTGCCACTCCAAGGTGCGTCAAGTGCCTCGGAGACCACGGCACAACCGACTGCCCCCGCCCCAAAGTTAGGGAGGAGTGCACCGAGCCGCCGAGCTGCGTCTTGTGCGGAGCCACTGGGCACCCCGCGAATTACCGCGGATGCCCGATGGCTCCTCGCAGGAACCGCGTTGCGGCTGGGCGCACCCCTGCCCAAACCAAATCGCCGCCGCGCCCACTCATGTCCATTGGAGTGACCAAACCCAATTTTCCTCCGCTAAAGCCCACAAGTTATATGCCGCCACCGGCTGTAGCTGACCTGCGCCCCTCATGGGCAAAGGTCGCCGCCCCCTCCCCACTTCAAACTCGCCCTGCTACTCAGCAGCTCGCGAGCCCAAATTACCTCGGCTCACCGGCTTCCCCGGCAAAGCAAACCCCCGCGAATAACCGCCCCCCCCCTGCCCCTCTGGCCGAAGACGATTTATCGTTAGTTTGCCGCTTCGCCAGCGTCTTCAACGCTGCCGAAATCGCGGAGCTCGCCCGACAGCTCAGGGCCACCGACGGCAAGCCGGAAGTTCGGCTGGCTGTCGCTATCAACCACTCGAGATTGATCGCCTCAATCTCAAATTTCAACGCGAACGCCACTTAGGCGTTCACCCACCGTAAACATGTTCACACTACAAACGACACTCTATACTCGCCGGTGAGTATAGATCCGCGTCCTTGTCACACCCTAGAGTCACCGCGATTTTTAGTACGACTAAGGTCGCCTAGGCCTTTCACTGTTTGTCACTAAACATACCTATGTATAGCACACTACAATTAGCTTTTTCCAAATTCAAAATTGTGTGTCGGAGAGTTTCTTGCGTCGTTTCTTCTCTCTGACTATACACATTACGAAGCGATGGTAATCAAGTCTCTAAATTCCCCCATGCAACGCCCTAAGCCGAGGTTCGAGCCCTGCGTGGGCACCCTTAGGCGTCGGTTGCAAACATCTACTTTTCGTCCTGTTGCATGCAGTCAGGGTGCGCTTCGCGCACCATGACTGCATGCAAGAGATTGGGCAGAGCGCTATCGCGCTCACCCCACCGCCCGGTTAAGCTGAAAAAGTCCTTAGGACTATCAGCGAGTTCCAGTCTACAAAAAAAAAAAAAAAAAAAAAAAAAAAAAAAAAAAAAAACTGATTGCAACACGTTTCAGGACACAGTGAGATATAATGAATTGTTTAACAAGGGACTAAAACAATAAATCTGCTTATAAACTCAAACTCAAATCATTTATTGCATTCCTTATGTTTTGTTTTAATGACATTATGGTGTACTGTATCAATAAAATACAGATACTGAAATTACATCCTGTGGAAAATCGTCATCTGGTGGCTGATGTAATGTTTCTTCAAAAGATTATGTCTGGGGCGGTCGAATGTCCGCGTTTGTTGGAGCAGGCATGTCTGCGTGCCACTCCTTTACGTCTTCGTGCTCGCAGCTTATTTCACACCCCCAGAACAAGAACTAACTATGCTCACCACTCCACCATGATTCGATGTTTGCGAGGATATAATGAAGAATTTTCGGTATGGGACATTTTTGATCTCAGTCGTAGTCAGTTCAAATCAGCTGTATTGAAAGCACTGACATAGATTAGGTAATTGTGCACACATACACTCAACTTATACACACACATACACTCACACATATTACTCCATACACCCACAAACACAACGATTTGATATCTCGATAGATAAGGTAACAAAATAAGCTAATGTATAAACTTACTGAGATCTATTTTGGGGTTTAGTAGACAAAGGACCTATTCGCAAAATGACTTCCAGTCGTTTTTGGACCTATTCATGAAATACCCTATTCGTGAAATACCCTATTCTTGAAATACCCTATCCGTGAAATACCCTACTTTGCTAAAGTCTTATTCGTGATAGCAGCCGCCCGCGACTTCGTCCGCGTGGAATGTTACTTTGCCCCGCTAGCTGTGCCCCACGATTTTGCCCGCGTAGATTCCGTTCCCTAAGGTGCTAACAACTTATTTTTTTATTTTTTTTTTTTATATGAGAGGGCGGCAAACGAGCATGCGGGTCACCTGATGGAAAGCAATCACCACCGCCCATGGACACCCGCAATACCAAAAGGGTCACGCAGATGCGTTGCCGGCCTTTGAGGAAGGTGTAGGCTCGTTTCTTGAAGGTTCCAATGTTCCTAAGGTGCTAAATGTTTTATTTTAAATTTGTAATTATGGCTGTGATTTCAAATAAATCATTAAATTAAATCCTTATATATACGTAAATAGTAAATACCTATCTATGTCAAACTTAGTGTTTCACTTGTGACGAGGTGTTCAACCTCGACCTCTTTTGTCTTTTTGATGCTATTTGGTTTCTTACTTTTTTTCTTCGTTTTATTCTCTCCTCTAGGAGAAGGCAAAGTGATCTAAGCCCATAACAGCCATGTCTTATTTTTCTTATTTCTTCAGTTTATAATTCAGTCTCAGTCAAAACCTGTTGATTACAGAGTACCTACTCTCAGGTAGGTACTCTGTAATCAACAGGTTATTATTTGTTTAGTAATATAATACCTGACCTCATTCGTTTATAGTTATGCGGCTCTGTTATTCAAAATGCCAAAACAGTTTACAGAAAGAGATTAGACGCAATAGAACGTGAACCAGATGTGTTTATCTGAGACCGTGTAATTTGATCCCTTTGAGTGCGCACGGGAGGGGGGGTCTGGGGATGTGGTGACGTAATCGGCCAAGGACTTTACATAATGGCATAATAAAGAATTTCATTTACAAACAATATTGTTTTGCACATGCACATACTATTAGGTACACATGTACCTAATACTTATATTCTAAAAGTGTAAATGTATGACTGCTAAATAAAACACAGAATTTCAGCTTTCCTGTATTGTTTATTCACCGACATCTCCTGTATAAGTCTGCTGGGCTAAACACTTCCCACGGCATCCAGCTCCTACCCCTCACCACCACCAACTACCATCTGCATCCCAAAGGGATACAGTCACCCGTCGCAGACTTACAAACAAACAAACAAACAAAATATTCTTTAATGTACAACAATAAGAAGCATAAAAAGAAAATAAGAAAAAGGGGATAGTACAATTTGGTGGCCTTATCACTAAATACTATCTCTTCCAGGCAACCTTTGGGTTAGGAAGCATTATGCACATGACGTGTAGGTAGCGTGCAGGGTAAACTAATTTGAAGAAAATAAATAAATCATCCATATAAAGACATACGTTAATTGAATACATACAAACATGCATACATAATATAAAAAATAATACAATACATTACAATACAAATACACTTTATTGCACAACAGATAAGAAAATACAGTTTCAGAAAAGTGGTAAGAATAGAATGTACAATTTGGCGACCTTATCACTAAAAGCGATCTCTTCCAGTCAACCTTTGGGTACAAGGACAGTACATTTGAAATAGGTGGGTTGTGCGGTGTTAAATAGGGATGCAGATACAAACTACGTGAATACATTTCATATATTTACATACACATACATACATAGATCAATAGAAAAATATACCTACTTAAACATAACATTTATAAAATAGCAACAAAATACAAACGTAAATATATAGGTGTACTAAATAAATATAAATAAATAATACATATAATATATACCCATATTTGAATTTATACTAATTAAATAGATTAGTACGTAATTAAACACACAGTAATTAATGCGAGTATGAAACAAAAAGTTACTTCTTGATAAATTATACAATTTGTATCGCCAATTACGACAATGCAATATTAATTCATTTATTATTTTAAGGCGAATACATCATAATCCTATAAATTACTAGGTATGTACTGATAATGACTATAAATAAAAAAAAATCAAACAAATGACAATAGCAACGCAAACAAAAGCGAGCCATAAATAAAATTAGGGATCCGCGGCGAGTTCCTGTTTAACTGTAGAGGGGTGTGGGGCCCGCAGCACGAGCTAACAATGGGCGACCTTTCAATTTGTACGTATATAGCGAATTACAGTACAGTCGTCCACATAATCGATGATAGAAGAAGTATTTTTCTATGTATTGTACATACATCTACGTCTACATTGTAATTAGGTAGGTAACTTATAAGCTGAAATAGAAATAGTATATTTGCATGATTTTGGGTACATCATCAGATGTCAAAAAATTAAAAAAATACATAAATAAATATCTTTGCACATACACACAGCGCCATCTATAGGCTTGTATTATAGATACCAGATGGTTGATAAACTACACAAATACATTTTTTATAAATAAATATATATATATGAAAAATATCCATACAAACATATGCCCCTAGCGGGATTCGAATCCGCGACCTTTTGGTATAGCAGCAGAGTTTCTAACCACTACACCAAACAGGTCGGAAATACAGAGTTCCTTCAAAATCTGCTTAAAATTAAAAACTATTATAATACGACCGATTGGTGTAGTGGATAGTGACCCTATTAGTGAAACCAACGGTTGCGGGTTCGAACCCGCGAGGGGTAAATGTTTGTGTGATGAATGTGCCCCGCCCACTGCCACTTAAGTTTTGCAATTCATCGAGCTATATCGGTCACCTTGGTTCTCCTGCGGATTTCTGATGAATACGAACATTTATTCCCGGGTCATGGATATTTATATAAATATTTATGTAGGTATGTTTATCCGTTATCTAGTATCCATAGTACAAGCTTTGCTTAATTTGGAACTAGATGGTTGGTGTAAGTGTACGAAATATTTATTAATATTTGTAATTAGGTTATTTTACTTTAAATAATAATAAAAAAAAATAAAAAAAAATCATAATTTCACTGCCTTTAACCCAAATGGGGTGGTTAGAGGTGTCCCAAACATTAGAGTTCGGATCGATCGGAGAACATCCATCTTTTGAAATATACAGAAATGCAACGTGGCTCAATGTATGACTGACTGTATGTTTGTATGACTGTACCATCACAGAGGGTGCAGACAGACCAGAATACGCATAAATTAACGCTGTGGCCTAGGGTGTCTGACGGTACAAGAGCTACCAATGATAGTCGGTGCCACAGATAAGTGGCACATCTGTAGGTAGAATTTAGGACTTTGATAATAAATAAATAAATATTTGCGACATTTACACCAATCATCTAGCCCCAAACTAAGAAAAGCTTCTAATATAATAAATAATAAATATCTTCGCACATGCACACAGCGCCATCTAGTTCCACACTAAGCAACTAGGCTTGTATTGTGGATACCAGATGGTTGATAAACTACACAAATACATTTTTTTTTGTAAATAAATACATAAATAAATGAAAATCATCCATAACTCGGGAACACATGTTTGTATTCATCATACAAACATATGCCCCTAGCGGGTTTCGAACCCGCCACCTTTTGGTATAGCAGTCAGAATTTTTAACCACTACACCAAACAGGTCGTTAAGCTATGGCAACCAGATAACGGATAAACATAAAAAAATAAAAAAAACTAATAATAAATATTAATAAATATTTCGTACACTTACACCAACCATCTAGTCCCAAACTAAGCAAAGCTTGTACTATGGCTACCAGATAACGGATAAACATAAATAAATATATTATATAAACATCCATGACTGGGGAATAAATGTTCGCATTCATCAGTAATGAGAAGATCCACAGGAGGATCAAAGTCACCGATGTAGCCCGAAGAATTGCCAAACTTAGGTGGCAGTGGGCGTAGGACCGACGGCGGTTGGGGCGGAAAGGTTCTCGAGTGGCGACCACGCACCAGGAGACGCAGCGTGGGCAGGTCCCCCACGTGGTGGACCGACGATTTACGATTTACGAACGAAGCCACTGGATGCGGCAGCATGGGATCGTTGTGGAGATCTTTGAGGGAGGCCTTTGTCGACGACGACACTTGATTTGGTCTATTTGGATGACACAATCATTTGTTTCCTCGGGGACTGTCTAAATTTAAAATTTATAGTTACAGATTAGATGAGTAGGTACTTTCGACCCCAAATACATCATAGTTGCGCCGTCTACCCGAGGGTCAGAAGGTATCCCTCTAAAACCTTTACTGTTGAGGAAAATTTTATTAATCTTTGACAAATTAGTGAACTGTGAAGGACCAATAATAATTGGCGAAATATATATTTTATTTATTGCTTAATTACGATTGTAGATCTCTTCAATTAGATAACACATGAGAAAAGCATCACTCACCCGTTGTGGGCTCGTGTTCTCCTTTTCACCGGATCCGGGTCGATTAACTTCAGTGATAACTTCGTAATTACAGTTAATGTATACTTTATATTAATCCATACACACATCCACTGCCAGATTAAGGATTATGATATAGTTTATAGGGTTTACATAGATTTAACAAATTAACAGTCGATGAACACGCATTGGATGCAGACCGGCGATCACAATTAAGGTTAGACGTTCTTCTATTCGTACACCACCATGTGCGATTATCAGCAATCGAGTCCAGTTTAGAATGTGTGGCGCCATCTCTTGGATTGCGACACTTAACTATGTGCTAAATTAAAGAAAAGATCTCAATCTCAATTATTATTATTATTATTTTGTTTTTTATGATTGACTGGATTCGCGTTTGACTTCATTTGTTATAAATATATTACAATACTAAACACTTAGCTCTCTTATCCTGACCGATACACAGCAAAGCAAAAGAGTCGTGCCATAATTTCACAAATGTCTTTAAAAGATGTGTATTTTTAAAATTAATTGTTTTAATCTTTGTCAACGCATCCAAGGTTATGCGGCATTAGCCCATCGCCACGGGAAGGGTTAAAAATCGTG
Source organism: Oegoconia quadripuncta (assembly GCA_949316235.1). Lineage (NCBI taxonomy): Eukaryota > Metazoa > Arthropoda > Insecta > Lepidoptera > Autostichidae > Oegoconia > Oegoconia quadripuncta. The sequence continues at coordinate 11,355,391 of OX438750.1, read as the reverse complement.
AGTTATGTTCTTTACACTCGTGATCCGGTATTTATTATGATTTATGCGAGTCGAGTGTCCCGGTGGTATCCACCCTGGTGTTTATTCTATAGCTTTTATGCAATAATCACTTGTTAAAATATCGTTATTCATTACCGAGGTGTTTAAGTTGAAATACTCCTCAACAAGATAATAATTTAAAAACGACGTCAATAATAATATGTTATGTCCAGAAACAGAATATTACTTTGACCTCGCAAACATACTTTAAGTTAGGTGTCCTCAATAGAGCGGCTCGTTACTTCACGCCGGCTCACCGCCTCCAACTTTATAAGGCGCAAGTTCGGCCGCACGTGGAGTATTATTCTCACCTATGGGCTGGGGCACCTCAGTACCAGCTTCTTCCTATTGACCGCGTTCAACGTCGCGCAGTCCGAATTGTCGGCCAAGAGAGTCTCACTGACCGACTGGATCCCCTGGCGTTGCGAAGAGACGTCCCTCTGCATTCTCTATCGCATATTTCATGGGGAGTGTTCTTCAGAACTGTTCGAGCTAATACCCGCTGCTCAATTTAACCGACACACTTCTTGCCGAAAATTAAATTTCCATCCACATCACCTGGATGAGTGGAAGTCTACCACTGTACGTTTCTCAAGAAACTTCTTACCACGTACGACCACCCTGTGGAACGGACTTCCGGCAGCGGTATTCCCGAACGAGTACGACATTGGAACCTTCAAGAAACGAGCCTACACCTTCCTCAAAGGCCGGCAACGCATCTGTGACCCTTTTGGTGTTGCGGGTGTCCATGGGCGGCGGTGATTGCTGCCCATCAGGTGACCCGCATGCTCGTTTGCCGCCCTCTCATATAAAAAAAATATACTTTTTCATGTTTTTTCTACGCCCATATGTAAATTCCTCTAATAAAACAAAAATAAAATTGAAATTTCACAATTTAGACTTAGCATACGCTTTTACAATAAAATATCAGAACATGTATTGAGTTTAACAGAGCAGAAATTTAAACGCCACATTAAAGAAACTCTGTGTAAGAAAGGTTATTACAGGATAGATTATTATTTAGGCGATAAGGAGGTCCGGTGTTAGCTGGTCGTTATATTAATTGCTTTTGTTTTGTAATAAATGTAATATAAATAAATAAATAAATATCCTCACACACACACACACACACAACGGCCATCTAGTTCCACATTAAGCAACTATAGGCTTGTGTTGTGGATACTAGGTGGTTGATATAGTGGTTGATATACTACATAAATACATTTTTTTTGTAAATAAATACTTATTATAAATGAAACATCCATAACTCGGGTACACATGTCCGTATTCATCACACAAACATATATGTGTTGTTGCGGAGTTTCTTGTCGCTTCTTCTCACTAACCATAACACCGTGTGAAGCGATGTAGTTTTAAAAAAAAATAACATGTTGACTTTCAATAAGTGATATTTTTGAATCCTACATTTAATAAAATATTTTTGATTTTGATTTCACATATATTATCCTAGTAAAAAGAAGTAACATAAATTCCATCAAGGAGAGCCAGTGGTAATCTTCAGGCTCAATCTTCAGACCTTCGTCATCATATGTAATGGAAAGTGCTCATGGCAACAAAATAAACTAGCCCAAATGTGACTATCTTGCCATTGGCCACCAAGGAGTTCCAGTCCCTACATCCCGGTTAATTCTACAGATCAGCTCGATGGTACCATGATATTGCATTATCACCGAACTTACATATAAATGCCAAATTTCAGCTCAATCAGATACCAGTAAGTGATTGAAAAATGGTTTGCAAATGTAATATTGGGTCTTTACCAATGGATTTGGAGTTTTTTTTCTTCGTTAAATCCAAATTTGTTTTTTATTTGGAAAATAGAATGTTATTCCAAGGTTTTCAAATGAAATATTTTTTAATTTCTGGGCTAAATCTAAAACAGAGCTCTTTTCAAGTGCTTCCCATAATCATTTCTTAGATTCGCTGAAACTTTTATAAAGCGGTTACTTTTAAAAATTAACGCTGCCTATACTTAACTTAATGTTATCCGATAATACACACAACGTTTAGCTAAATTAGGATTTGCCGTCCCCAAAAAAAAATCAAAAATCTTTGTATGGACAAAACAGTCTTATTGAAATTCTGCATACAAAACGCCTATTTCATAGGTAAGGACCTAATACATAAATGGCAAAGATTTTAAGATAGTTTAGTTTTTAAATCCCTCCTTAAAAATCTGATCACCCATTGTGTAACTTTCCTTAATCCCTAACTATTCCTGTCCTCAACCCAAGGCGACTTAATTATGTTAAAACCGTTTGGAGGATGCCTTGATATTTTTACTTGGGAAGGACCCTTTGAGCAGTAATTCCTTGAAACACTGCAGGTGGTCTAAAATGAGGCGGAACGAGGCTAAAATGAAACGCAGAGTGGCAGGGGAGTTTTCTCACACCGTAGCGAGCATAAAAAGCAAATTTAAAATGAACTTCAGATGTTACCAAATTAATACGATTGCCGATTATGATCGACTACGATTTGACGACCTGTTTGTTGTAGTGGTTAGAAACTCTGACTGCTTTACCAAAAGGTCGCGGGTTGGAATACCGCTAGGGGTAATATTTGTATGATGAATACAGACATGTGTTCCTGAGTTATGGATGTTTTTCGTTTATATATGTCATTATTTACATAAAGAAAATATTTGTGTAATATGTAAAACACAAGCCTAGATGCTTACTGTGAACCTAGATGGTGCTGTGTGTATGTGCAAAGATATTTATTATTATTCATTATTATATTTTAAATATGCAACGCGGCATAAGTCCTCGGTAGCGGTTGTCCTTTTTTTTATGCATAACGAAAAACCTCCCGAAAAAACAAAATATACGTGACCTAAAATAAACCAAAATAACTAGATTGTATTATCTTACATATCCTTATATAGTCAACGCGTCGTAATGGTATATGTACATTTTATCTATAGGGAGAGTGACTTGAAGCCGAGGGGATCTAAAGTTCGATAATTATGAAATCAATTGCACATTATAATAATAACTATTGATCTTTCTCTGTAGGTACATTCTGTCTTTGGTTTGTGGTAAGAAAATAAACATTACTATTATTAATTAACACTAAGTTCAAACTACTATTAATTTCTCAGAGTATCAGGATGAATTAGTTTCCAAAAACAATGCCCTTGTTACGTTTCTGTGTAACAGACGCCTCAAACACATTGGATCGAGCCAGGCTAAGTGCATTGCGATGTCATTAGCTGCGAGAGCTCTAAAGACGGTGGAATTAGAGCAGTGTCGCTTCCAAACAAATTCATAAGTTTCTTTTTAAAAGTGGCAAAGTTGGCGGCTTTCTTTTTGCGAGGTGCTACCAACATTGACTGGAGCGTCTTCGTTGGCTTTTGTCTTTTTATTAAAATGCGTTGGGAAAAGGTTTTTCAAGTTATCTTGAGGTTACTTTTCTTGTTTAATATAGAGACTTCAAGGTGTAAAATATATTTAAAAACTGGACGAGTTTTCTTTTAATTCTTTGTTAGATATTAGGATAAGTTTTAATTAGATTTAGGCTGACGATATAAGTAGTTGGTGTTGAGGAGCAAAATGGTCAGTAATGTTAACGGGAAAAATACAGATTTACAGATATTTACGTAGCTGTGTCAAGCCTGTCTTACAATTGTTTAGAAGCAATGCCGAGCTGACCGCAAGTTACCTTTTTTGGCCACCAGAGGCGCTTTTTTAATAAAAATTGAAAGTGGAAACCTGAATTTAATTCGCCGCGGGTTCTGATTGGATAAAATTAATTAATTCCGACAATTTCATTGGATGACCGATCAGAGCCCGACGGATTTTTGAGATAAAAGGATGGTACCCACGAACATAGATTGGAGTAGCGAGCACAACGTCGAACTATGCGGTCGGTTCCAAGTGAAATCATTGTGAATTGTACAACGTAGAACACGAATTATACGAAGCCCTTTTCAAGCAAGGCAAGCCCTCAAGCATACCGTCAGATACTACACAGACAGAAGCACGCCCATTTACGCGTGCTTCTTGGACCTCTCGAAAGCTTTTGATTTGGTGTCATATCCGGTGCTGTGGGACAAGCTGCAAAGGATGGGTCTTCCGTTGGAGGTCATAGACATCTTCAGGCACTGGTACGAGAACCAGGTTAACTATGTGCGGTGGGCGGGTGAGCGCTCGGACGACTACAGGTTGGAGTGCGGCGTGAGACAGGGGGGGCTGACGTCTCCGAAGCTCTTCAACCTGTACATGGACCAACTGGTCCGTGAGCTCAGCGGCATGCATGCGGGATGCTCGATTGATGGAGTCAGCGTCAACAACATCAGTTATGCTGATGACATAGTGTTGCTGGCTCCATCAATCAGCGCGCTGAGGAAGCTGCTGCAAGCGTGTGAAAACTACGCTGAAACTCAGGGGTTGAAGTATAATACCAAGAAGAGCGAGCTTTTGGTTTTCACCGCTGGCAGCAGTACACCGCTGGTCGTGCCGCCTGTCAAATTGTATAGGACTGCCCTGGCGAGGGTGAAGCAGTTCAAATACCTGGGTCATATAGTAACAGAGGATCTGAAGGATGACCTGGACATTGAAAGGGAGCGTAGGGCGTTGTCGGTCAGAAGCAATATGCTCGCACGTAGATTTGCTCGATGTACAGACCAAGTTAAAATTACCCTTTTCAAGGCGTTCTGTCAATCATTCTACACGAGCAGTCTATGGGTGAGATATACGCAGAAGACCTACGGCGCCTTGCGAGTCCAATACAATAACGCTTTCAGGTTATTGTTGGGGCTGCCGCGCTTCTGTAGCGCCTCTGGCATGTTCGCCGAGGCCCGCACCGACGGATTCCACGCGATTATGCGTAAGAAAGTGGTCTCGTTGATGAGTAGAGTGTGCGGCAGCACTAACAATATCCTGAGGGTGGTGGGAGGCAAACAGGAGTGTCCTATTGCTAGTCACTGGACAGCGCTTTTAGTAGGTAGTTCTAGTTGACATTTTGATTTTTGACATTTATATTTATTATTGTTGTATGACCAATTTTATACTAACATAAACTAAGATTTACTAACCTAATATGGAATTTATCCGAAATAAAATATTTTGATTTGATTTGATTTGATTTTCAACAATCTTCGATGTGTTTGTGTTTTCCTCCTTGTGTGATCCTCCCACGGCTAGTACCTTACCTGAGCGACCCCAGAACGGCGCTCTAACTTCGCCAACAAGTTGGTGTTTGTTACATGTTCTTCTAGTTTCTTCAATTGGTTACAATGCGTCTTGTATTACTTCTGTTTCTTAACCATGAAGCTTTTCGAAGTTTAACAAGCTTGACATTAGCTTCAATAAAAAAGACTGGTCACTTGACTCTATGGGACTTTTGCCTATCACTATTATTTACCTTAAGGAAAAAAAATGGCTATATTAGTTAAGTGAAATAGAAGGTACTGGCAAAGGTAGTTTAATTTTTGTTGGTCAAAACCATCATCGACTCACGCGCATGCCGGATACTGATATGCGACTGGCGGGATTCGTAGTGTTCCTATCATGCGAAATTTATTTGCAACTCATATTTTCTCCAATTTTTTTTTATTCAATTAATTTAATGATGTAATTATGTGGAATAGGCTACAATCGCGACCGTCAAATGAGACAACGCCAATACCTTCTGTTCATAAACGTCCTGTAGAGGGCGCTGCGAGCTTCAATTCAATTCAATTCAATTCTTTATTGCATGCCGTAATGTGTGTACAGGTGGTCATTAAAAAAAACAATGGTTAATTATGGACCCTGTCGGGCACAACAATTTGGGGAGAGGAGGACGATTTTTACGGAGCTTTATAACATATTTATATTAAATTACCTTTTTTATATTAAAACATTAATTCATAATTAGTTTATCATTTAAATATTCGTCAATTGTATAATAACATTTTATAATTAAAAATTGCTTCAATTTTTTAATAAAAGAATTATCATTGGTTTCATTTTTTAATAGGTCAGGCAATTTATTATAAATTTTATAGACATTACAAACGGACTTTTCGAGCGTAATGTTAAACGGGAAGTCGGCAACATCTACCTATTTCTGTGGCGTAATAGATGACGCGTTGGTATGTTTTCTCTTTTATTGTAAAATTCTGGATGTTTTCTTACAAATTTACAAATTTCCAAGATATAAATGCGGCTTCGCGGCGAGGCGGTGTCATCTAATATAAATTTTTTGTTTATGATCTTAATTTTTTTCTTTACCGAAGGCTATGGTCTTTAAGGGTTGTATTTTTTTATTAATTTATTATACGCAGTTACATGAAATCAAATCTATAATTATTTTCCTAGACCACCAAGAAGATACATTAACACCTTACTTCACTTACATATTAAACCCAATTTTTTCCTTACGGTAAAAAACTAATCTGGTAAATGGTAACACTTACATTAAATTCTGCTAACCTTAATCAAATTCATCGATATAATATTAGACCTTATCGACCCTAATGGCTCGCACAAAGGCGCTAAAGCGAAATAAATTGTCGACTACCGACATCCCCCCCACTTCCTCTAGTGACATCGGCATATCAAATTCTAGAAGCGACACTTATCTTGTGAACTAACAGATTGAAAAATTTGGAAAACCTCAGAGGAACTAAACGCAATAATATCTTGATATACTATACAAAGCAACTGTCGTCGAAACAGCTGAACCCATTTTCATCTAACATGGCTAATAATTTAAATCTTACAAACACTCATTCAATCACACACACAAAACACGACAAATTCTACTATACCTATGTATTTTCTATGTATCGTCTATGTACCTACTGATATTTAAAGTTATTCACCTTTCCACTTTCATCCAACTACTTATTCACACACTATCCAACTACTTATTAAAAAGCTTCTTTAACTGAGGTTGTATGGAAGAAATCGCCATCAGCGATAAGACCGCCTTTGTACACTTCATCATCTATGTTAAATGTTCTTTGTATTTTATTTTTGCGTGCTATAAAGAATTTTATAATAATAATATTAATAACTTTGCGAAATTCATACATGTCACGATAGGTGCAGTGTTTGACGTTTTCGAATGATGTTTGATCGAAACCCAGTACATTGCGGAGTTTGTTCATCATTACAATTTTTAATTAAAACCTACTCCGCAATGTACTAGAAATCGGTCAAACTTTCTTCGGTCAAACGTTTTTCATGGTAGTGTAATTCGGTATACCATGTGGTTTACCACTCCCAAAACCTATAATTGAGAAATATTTGACATGATTACTGTTGACTTTGATTATTACCTACATACGTTTTGTTCTATTTTGTTGTATGTATTTCATTGTCAAGTTTTTTATTTAGAGAAAGAAATAAAAAGTTTTTATTTGACACCGTTATTGCTTCCCTACTTAAATTAGGACATGATGTGGTAAAAGAATTCACTCAGCTTAATGTCACGACATTGGAGCCCAGTGACGCGAAGCTGGTATTCTGTGACACCGGAGGACGGAGACTGTAGAATACAACACCCTGTGCTTTAACGACTATGCAAATTTTTTAAGTGCTCGCAGAATTGACATTGAATTAATCAATTTTTATTAGTAATATTATTTATTGTGTAAATTATTTAATATTTAGTTTGGCTTTTGGGCCATAGTCCACCACGCTGGTCCAATGCGAGTTGGGGACTTCACATGCCTTTGAATTGTCATGTCTCAGGCATGCAGGTTTCCTCACTATATTTTCCTTCGCCGCTTACGAGCAGTCGGATAAATGCACATACGTAATTAAATTAAATTTAAGAATTCATTGGTACATGGTCTGCCTGGGAATCGAACCCGGACCTCATAAATTAGGAGGCCGCGTCTTAACCGCTGAGCCACCGACGCCCGACGGATACATTATTAATAACGCCGGTAAAATTCAATCTTATATATTTTTTTAGGTTTTCCCATGTGAAATGGGGATAAATTTTCTTTTATTTTTGTGCCCTATCCTGTGGGATATCGCTGGATAGGTCGTTTAATAATATTAGAGATCCGTTTAAGAAATATTAAGCTTTAAATTGCTATTTTCATATTTTTATAGTGTCCCCCTCAGCTGAACGGTTGGTTTTGAATACATGAAAAAAATCCTGCAGTTGAAAGGAACACACGTACTCGTAAGTAGATTTTACAATGAAAGAACGTGTGTGTGTGTGTGTGTGTGTGTGTGTGTGTGTGTGTGTGTGTGTGTGTGTGTGTGTGTGTGTGTGTGTGTGTGTGTGTGTGTGTGTGTGTGTGTGTGTGTGTGTGTGTGTGTGTGTTTGTATGTGTGTATGAGTGTGTGTATAATGCTAACTGCCATTTCTTCAAGTTCTAGTACGTTCACGTTTTGTAAGGAACAAGCCATAATATATTCAGTTATAAACACATTTTTCTATACATCCGTGTCTCCTTATATCTTCCACGGTTCGCTTTTTACAACCGGAACCGGAAACCGCTCGAGCCTTCGGAAATGCTCGCGTGTTTTGTGCTAAGGACGGGGTTATACCGAGTGGGGCGGAAATGTCAAATAACTTTCATTATAATTTACTTTTACCTAAAAGCGGTGTGTAGTTCGCGAACGAAAGATAAGAAAGAGCTGATTATTATCCCAAATGGAGTAGTCAGAGCTATCCCAAGCATTAACATTTGAGTGTTCCAAACATTAAGCCTATCGCCCTTAAAACGTGTAAATCTATTTATGTTAGTCGCATTTTACGACACCCACAATAACACATGGGTTGATTCTCTACTTTCTACGTACCGAAACCACACAGCACACCACACACTTATGCACACATATTTATCGTATTCCACATTTACATAAATCCATACACACACTCGTAGGCCGTATGAAGGAGCAGTCCCTGCATTGAGATCGAATCTCACTCTCGATAATATATTTTTAATACTGTTCAAATTCAGAATAGACGGAAGAAATAGGTAGAATAATTTTAAGTATTTTGATCGTTTTATAAGTACGAGCCTTCTTTAGTGTGGTTTGTTGGAATAATGGTATAGGTACCTATTATGACAGCAAATAGCTGTTTTTACTATATGGAGAGATTTCTTAATAAGTAAAATTATAAAATAAATCATACTTGACATCTAGTTTTAGCATCCAGTGTAACACAAGCCTAATTTACAGTGTAATGTCGTGATCGCGCGTTGCGGAAACGCAAGGCTAATGACTATGTTAGCGGCGTTTTGTTTTCTACTATCGCAGTGTAATCGCGTTATCGCTTAGCCATCTGTATAGTGGCGTTATTAGCACTTCTCTTTTTCCGATTTATGTTTATTTAGCGTATTAATGTTGAGTACTATGAAAAGATAATACTTTTTGTATGCTTTTGTGAGATTTCGTATAGACAATAATATATATTCAATTGAATGACTAAAGTTTTTAGGATTCTGTTGACAACAAGGAACAAAGTAGTTTATTTTCTTTTATTTTTGTACCTCATCGTGTTGTCGTTGGATAGATCGCTCAAAAGGTATATAAGTAAGGTAGGTAGGTAAGTATAGTTAAAAGGAAAACTATTACAGATAAGTAGGTTTTGCAAGTTAATGAGTATGTCGAGATACTATTTGAAAATATGTGTTGTTGCGGAGTTTCTAGTCGCTTCTTCTCCCTAACCATAACACCTTGTGAAGCGATGTAGTTTAAAAAAAAATAACATGTTGACTTTCAATAAGTGATATTTTTGTATCCTACATTGAATAAAATATTTTTGATTTTGATTTTACTTATAAAAAGTACTTTCTGTTGAAAATTATGTGTCAAACAACAAAAACTCCAAACAAAACAAAAAACCCTATACTATTATATGGTTGTTTGGTTTTTAAATATTGGGTCTTTACCTATGAAATTGGAGTTTTTTTTCTTCGTTAAACATGTTTTTTTTTTTATTTTATATGAGAGGGCGGCATACAAGCATGCGGATCACCTGATGGAAAGCAATCACCGCCGCCCATGGACACCCGCAACACCAAAAGGGTCACAGATGCGTTGCCGGCCTTTTAGGAAGGTGTAGGCTCGTTTCTTGAAGGTTCCAATGTCGTACTCGTTCGGAAATATTATCTAATCTTATCTAAATCTGCCGCCAAGCAGCAATGTTAATGGCATTGTTGTGTTCCGGTTGTCAGAGATAAGATAGCCAGTCCCCGAAATGTCCGGTTTCCGGGTCAGTAGGCTTCCACCTTCGACCTCATCTTCACTTAACATTAGGTGTGATTGAGGTGAAGTACGAACCCGTCGTGCATAAAAAAAATTGTACCAATTCCTGCGGTTTTCAAAGCTATTTCCGAATTTGTTTTTTATTTGGAAAATGGAATATTATTTCAAGGTTTCACATGAAATATTTAGGGCTAAATCTCATAATAAAAAAAATTTGCACAGAGCTCTTTTCATGTGCTTCCCATAATCATTAGATTCGCTGAAACTTTTATAATGCGGTTAGTTTTAAAAATTAACGCTGCCTACACTTAACTTAATGTTATCCGATAATACACACAAAGGTTAGCTAAATTTGAATTTAACCGTCCTAATGAAATTCTTCATACAAAACGCCAATTTCATACGTCCTAAATAATTATTAAATAATTATTTATAGAAACTTTATAGTTTGTGTCAGTGATGTCATTACTCTGGAACTCCCCTCATACTCCAGACCATACTGGCTGTAGGTATATATGTATACATCGAACTGGAAGCGCTTACAAGTACACACAACAGGGGTTCGCACTCAGCAGGCTACCTGTAATGTAACCCATTCGCTTGTCTATATGATGGTATAGATGTGGGGGTCATCGATCGATGAGAGATGCTCAACCCGTTGTAGTTAATTTGGTTTAAGTTTGTTGATCGAAGCTTTAATAGGGTTACATTTTTAATAGGATTACAGAGTTGTAACCGCCTCCGTGGCTCAAATACAAATACAAATAGTTTATTTGCCAGAACACAGTAAAAGAGATGTTAGGTATAGTTCGTCCACAATGAGTTCAACCTGCATGCAGGTGTGCAAATGGTTTCAGGTTCCGTTTAATTACTAATGTAACAGATACTTTTCAACAATTCGTATTGTCACTTAATATCATCTAATTATTTTTTAAATTCTAAATATTCCTTAACACTATAGAAACAATTTGACGTAAGCCATTTTATTAATTTCGTTTTAAATAAATTTATGCTATTCTCTAATTTAAGGTAATTTCAGGTAATTTATTATAAATGCAAATACACATATTATAAACATTCTTACTATAAATGTAAATGTATACTATCAATGTAAACAACATTGGGTTTGCGAGTCGGAGGTCGCGGGTTCGATCCATTTAAATGTCCGCCTGGCTAGCTACCACCACCTTATCTAAATCTGCCGCCAAGCAGCAATGTTGATAGCATTGTTGTGTTCCGGTTGTCAGAGATGAGATAGCCAATCCTGCAAATGTGTTGGGGTTTCCGAGTCAGTACGCTTCCACCTTCGACCTCATCTTCACTTAACATCAGGTATGATTGAGATCAAGTACCAACCTGTTGTGCATAAAAAAAAATAGATACTAAAATATACTTTCTGATCCGATTTGTGTGCAATTTTATGAAATACTAAAGTTTGTTGGAAATCTGTTAAGTCGTTTGGAAGATATTTAGTTTTTAACATAGTGTTGTATATTTCGTCTTTAGAGGGCTTTCAGAATTTATTACCATTGTGGTTACATCAATATATGCACATTATGTAAAAACCCCAATCATTCACTCAAAAATGACTCTAACGTCATTATCATAGGCGGAGTGGTTGGCGTCGCGCCAGGACCGAACTCAGGTGATTCATCAATTAAGCCTGACGACTGCACTAAGTGCCATTTTATACAGGACCGGAGTAAGGCGACAGGTGTAATGAATGTAAAGGGGTTCACTCCCTGAAGGAATGAGATGACCGAGTGGGTGATATGTCAATGTTTAGGGTTTAATTAAATATACTACTTGTAAAATGAAAATATACTCATACTCAATATATTTAACCGCCTCCGTGGCTCAATGTAAACAACATTGGCTTTACATCATTTATGAAATGTGTCATTTTGTTAAGTGACATGCTAACCTCTTCAGAAGGAACTGTGACGCAATTCAAAATTATTGTAGAAGATGCCCCGATAAACTGATTTTACCCGTAATGAAAACAACTGTATATAGTGCTAGTTGTTATCCTATGGCGGTGCGAATATTTAATAAATTGCCTAAAAATATAAAAGACAATGCCTATAAATATGTTTAGAGCCAGTTTGTATCGGCTACTGGTGGATAAATGTTATTACAAAATAGATGAATATTTGACAGACAAAACGCTGTAGACAATTGGAAGTTGCCTTATATTTAAGATTTATTTAAATTTAAGTATTTGTAATTGTATTTAATTGTAATATAAATTGTAAAAAGATTTGACATTACTAATTTGACATGTTTTTAATAAATAAGTATTTGTAATTGTATTTAATTGTAATATAAATCGTAAAAATATTTGACATGACTAATTTGACATGTTTTTAAATAGTTGAGAGATTTTGTAATATATTAGTAATTGAGTTGATTTAAGTATTCTATTCTATACGATTCGGAGGTCGCGGGTTCGATCCCCAGCGGGGTACATGTTTTAAGTACTTGGTTTGATTGGTGGTAGGGCATTTGAAATTTCTGCCTGGCTAGCTACCACCATCTTAACTAAATCCGCCGCCAAGGAGCAATGTTAATAGTATTGTTGTGTTCCGGTTGTCAGAGATAAGATAGCCAGTCCCCCAAATGTGTTGGGGTTTCTGGGTCTTACTTATTATATACACACATAGACTTCAATCTTATAACAATAAGGTTTTGTTTCTACCTTGAACTGACATTATAATTTTCTTATTTACAGGTACGCCAAACTAATAGTAGTGACGTACGTGACGCATAAAAGCAATACTTTATTTGTTGGTGAGTTTTCCATTAGCAAATTTAAGTAACGTCCTTGAATGGGTGTCATTAGTGGCATTTTCATAGCGTTCAAGCGTCAGACAAAGCAGCTTTGCTAACACTGTCCAGTGCCCGCTTGTCGGACGCAAGTCCATCACCCTGTGGGCCGAATCCTTTACTAGTGAGAGGGAGCTGTACTCCACTAGTGAGGATGCAAGGTTAGCACGTAATTTGTAGATGAGAGAAAATATAAAATATATGAATTTTAAGATTTTAAATGGAATACGAGACAAAACTCTTAGCAGTTGATATAAGTGAAAACGACATGCATACGAGAAAAAAGTTCAAATTTGAAATATTCCTATTGAAATCCCATTTTAGTTTGTACCTAGATAACATAGTGTAAACTTTTGTCTTCTTCTTGAATTTAAGAGCTATGCTCTTGTCGGTGGAGTAACGACCATGTCTACTTTCCGCCTTCGTTTAAACCCCAAGAGGTATGACCTTTTCTTTCACTTGGTCAAAGTAATTACGCCTAGGTTCCCTCTAGGCCCTTCCTCTCTTTCCTTCAATCTTTCCCTCAATTATGTTCTTCAAAAAAATATCGTATCGTATCAAATGACCTATCATCTTTCCTCTTCCGTTCTCAACTGTGGCTAACAGGCATCTCTTCTCCTTTACCATCATAACACATCTTCATTTGTTCTCGGTCCAGCTTATTTCCTCCATTCGTCTCCAGCACATCTCGAATGCCTCTAACCTTTCCCTGTCCCTTTGTGTTAATGTCCATGTCTCACAGCCGTATAAAGCTATACTCAATACATAGCATTTTATCAGCCGCTTTCTAGCTTTCTTTTTGTACTGAATAGAAATAGCAACACCTCTACTTCAAATTATTTATTCCATATTTTGATTGTTTGTAATCAAAATATGGAACAAGTTTACTCCGTGAGGATAAATACAAGATTGAACGAGCCAGCGTCAACACGACGGTTTTATAAACTCTGGTGTCGGCATCGTTGCTCACTTCATCTGTATGGCAGTGGAGGGGCCTCGATGCATACAATGCTAGAGTCGCCGTATTAATTTCCACCCACAGATGGCGCTCGCTGATATTATGGGTCGACTTTCGCTTAATAAACTATAATTGCCAACAATAGTTTCGATTCGATAGACACGGTCCTACGAACAATGTGCCCCGCTCACTGCCACTTAAGTTTGACAATTCTTCGGGCTATATCGGTCACCTTAGTTCTCTTGCGGATCTGCTCATTTCTAATTCGATCCCGCAGGGAGACTCTGCGCATAGCTCTCTCCATTGCCCTTTGGGTGACTTTGACCACGTTTCAGTTCCATCACTGGCGACACACACTGGTCAAAGAGATCTCGTCTTGAGACATTGCGGTATTTACCGTTGGAAGGAAAAGTTCTCGAGTGGCGACCATGCACCGGAAGATACAGCGTGGGCAGACTCCCACGAGGTGGACCGACGATTTCTTAAAGATCGCGGGAAGCCGCTGGATACCGGCAGCGCAGGACCGATCGTTTGGATATCTTTGGGGAAGGCCTTTGTCCAGCAGTGGACGTTTCTCGGCTGATATGATGATGATGATCTACACGCGTGCTAAAGAAAAAGAGTCATCAGATAGACAAACCAACTTACAACTAAGGGGCCTATAAGGGTTCCTTTAAATAACGGAACCCTGAATAAATACCTGCGTCAACGATATCTATCCCTGGATTACCTGCAACCTAATTATCAACACAGCCTTAAGCATAGTTGATTCACTAGCAGCTTGTATCAACTAAATCAGATTGAAATTAGCAGTCGCCCAATCAGGGTTGTAGGCATTACGCTGAATTAATTTTACAAGCGGGTAGACACGGGCTACGGGACAGAGCGGGACATGACGCTACGGGACTTGTTTATGTTAGGACGAAATTATCCGTGTGGTATTTGGAAGCTCCTCAAAAAGTAGCCCTGTATTACCGTAACTACAATTTTGGAGACATTTTTGACTTCACTTTGCGTGTATTAACAATTTGACAACCGATCAGCGCAGTGGATAGTGATAGGCCAAACCCTTAAGGGGTTAATGTTTGTGTGATGAATACGAACATTTATTCCCGAGTTAGGGATGTTTATATATATTTATCCGTTATCTAGTATCCATAGTACAAGCTTTGCTTAGTTTTGGACTAGATGATTGTTGTTATTAGCCAACTAATTTATAGGATAACAAAAAATTTATAGGATTTTGAATGCCAACAGTGACCTTATCGACATTCACTGCGACACTGTGTTTAGGTTTACAAAAGTATTAGTAGTAGCCTCAACACTTATTTAACATATCATTGTTTATACGTTGAACATTCCCTCAACAACATACATTATTACTCTCTAGTTATTATTTTCACTACCTTATCACCGCAACTTGGCACGAAACTGCTCAACCAATCAAAGCAAAGTAGAGGTCAATTTAGGTTAAATAAGTTTTTGTTTTATACTGTTATTTTATTTTAAAGTTTTTGGCATGATGTGTTCACCTATAAAAGGTTGTACATTTAAATTCAATACCAACTATCTTAATTGTTAGATGGACTATGTACTGATGTAACAATTGTTGGTGATACTAAATAAATAAATCAAAAAAAAAATAAGTGTCCGAAATCTAACCAATATTATTAATGCGAAAGTTTGGATATTTATTTGTTTATTAATTTCTTTGCTGCTCAATCACGTTGAAACAGATGAGCGGATTTAGATGAAATTTGGTACATAGGTAGAATATACTCTGGATTAAGACATAGGATATATTTAATACCAATAAAGTGAGTAATTCCAGCGGGATAAACAATATTCCGCCATAAGTTATTTCAAGCCGACGAAGCCGCGGCGTTCCTTTTGTGATTCCCGTGATTGTTTGTCCTACATTTTATTCAAATGGTTTCTAAGAGTACACTTTACTACATGAAACACCATTAACAGTGGCAGAATAATGGTTGCACCAAGTTAAACATGAACCTCTGCTATATCCCTTTTGGATCAATGACCATCGAATGGGCCTTAATCGCCATGCTGGGCAGGCGGAGTAATAACCTTATACCTGAGAATATAATTAATCTAACTAAGAAAAAATTTAAAGATCATGTCAAAACATGACATATCAATCAATCAATCAATCATTTATTTGCAAGAATACATACATACCGACTATCCAGTAGCTTTAAATTGACATTCACCAAATGATATCATGTATCTTACGTTGAAATAAATTTGAAGTTTGAAGTTAGAAGGAATCTTAAATTCGTCTTAACTTAACTATAACTTAACCGCAACTAACTATACAATAAAGAAAGAAAGAAAAAAATATTCAAACCCATTGATTGTTTGTGTCATGAGTGACACAAACACTCAGGTACAAATATTACACAGTCGAGACATATGCAAAAAATAATACTGTGTTTGCCATCTAATTGTCGGTGTCGCAAGGTGGAGTCAAAAAGGTCTCCAACTCAGCATGGATTGTAGCCGTTCACTACTTATTGCCTACATACTACTTCGTCATCTTTCTTCTCTAGTATGCTCCAACAATCTCGACATCCTCATCTGCCGATATATGAACTTGTGCCGTCAAATAAGCGCTAGACACACAAGAAATTTAATACAACCGTATATGGCGTAACTATGCAAGGAAGAAGGGCACTCGGTTTTTTACCCGACTGTACCAAAGCCAAAGGAACGACAATATATTCAATCTGTCTGTATGTATGTTATTGAGTGTCTAGCACCTATTGCGCAGTCGCAGTAGCTATTCGTTTTCGAAGTACAATGTTAGCATCCACCCAAATTGTCACTCCATTCGCAAGGGGAGTGACGAGCGCACCGGCCCCACTGCTCTTGCAAATGGGGATTACAATTGCAAGTGTAAATCAGCTATAACGTTTCTCAGTGTGTTAACAATGCCGGCGCGGCTAATCATAAGATAATAAGATGGGTGACCGCTAATAACGTTTTTATAAGATAGTTTCGTTTCATGGGCCTCGAACACCAAGCCTTCACCAACACTTCGCAAGGTCGCCTGTCTCTCAATACCGACTGGCAGATAAATGCCCTTTTAATATTTCCAGTAGATTTAATTTGACATTCAACAAATTACGTTGAAATAAATGCTTGAAGTTTAAAGTTTGTTGTTTGGGTTGGCTCTTTTATTTACCTTCTACGACATCCGCGGGTAGACTCTGGTATCATTTTACTCTACAGAAACCTCACAGCCAATTATAATATATAACCAGAGATGTACAAAATACCCTGTACAAAGTATCTGCAATACAAAACGCAAGATACTTTTAAATAAAGTATTTCAGATACCAGATACAAAATACTTTCGAGAATAGTATCTGAAATACTAAATACCAAATACGTATCTTCTAAATACTTCTTAAGATACAAATACTTTTGTAAGAAAACAAGATTTTATTTTAATGAATTCTAAGTTTATTTTTCTTAATTGACATAACACGAGCATAACACGATAACATAACACACACGTTACATAACATAACACGATTTATTCGTAAATAACTTAATGTTATTTACGTATGTAAATAACTTAACATTAAGTTATTTACGAATTATTCGTAAATAACTTAATGTAATGTAATATATACAAAAAGGCGGTCATCTTCTCAAATGAAATTACATTTCAGTTTTTTTTTTTTAATTGTTTGGCTCGCACGACTTGTGCATTTGCCACATCTTGTATAGATACAGGCCAGTGCAGTGCAAAGAAAGAGTCGCCATCTACCAATGTGATGTTGGACTAATAATGACATGCTCAATTTTACGCATTTATTTTATATATTTCTACTAATATATTACTAAAAGTATTTTATCAGAAAAAGTATTTATAAAATACTAAGATACCAAACAAAATATATTTAAATACAAGATACAAAATGATTTTTTAAAAAGTATTTTAGATACAAAATGAAAATACGTATCTTGCATCTTGTATCTGTATTTCAGATACTTGTATCTTAGATAAGTCACACCTCTGTATATAACTACATACAATCACTAGAAATTTTCAAAGGTCATAGAAAAAACTGTTCCGATTCTGTATGTAGAAATAACCATATAAGAGTTGTACGATCACCTCGATCGTGGATGTTCTCACCTCAACAAATTCCATAGTAACACGCTTTTCATTCACTTATACATAATCAGTTCATATTCGTCCATCATACAGTAAGCACATATACTGTATGCATTTTTATAAATTAAAAAAAAAACAAGTAATCATTATCAAGTTTATCTTTGTTCCTGCATCATCATAATGGGTCTTCACCTATGAAATTGGAGTTTTTTTTCTTCGTTAATCATATGTACCAATTCCTGCGACTTTCAAAGCTATATCCAAATTTGTTTTTTATTTGGAAAATGGAATATTAGTTCAAGGTTTCATATGAATTATTTTTTACTTTCTGGGCTAAATCATATAATAAAAAAAATTTGAACAGAGCTCTTTTCATGTGATTCCCATAATCATTTCTTAGATTCGCTGAAACTTTTATAAAGCGGTTACTTTTAAAAATTAACGCTGCCTATACTTAACTTAATGTTATCCGATAATACACACAAAGTTTAGCTAAATTTGGAATTGCCGTTCCCAAAAAAAAAATCAAAAATGTTTGTATGGAGAAAACAGTCTTAATGAAATTCTTCATACAAAACGCCAATTTCATAGGTAAGGACCTAATATCAGCATCAACTATCGCGCTGTATGAGTCGAGCTCATACAAGAGTCGATTTCCTAACTCGCAACGAGCTCGATTAATCGCGATCGAGCTGTCACGTCATGCATAAACAGCGCGCACTGAAATGCTAAGCACTGCTGTAACCGTTAAATCATAATGTAGCCTAAGCTAAAAGCATTTATACTCTAGTGCTTGTTATGCGGGGGAGAGAAAATTACTACTCGTAGTTGTGATTGCGATTTATGCAGGTTTGTTTTGTTTGAAGGGGTGTACTACGATCCGTTTTGCCACCATTATGAGGGGTGGCCGGTGGCTTAATATAGGATGTTATGTCTAAAATTATTGCACTCTGTTGGTTTTTTGACTTATTTAAGGCATACATTGCAATCTTATTAACAGCATTACTAACTCACAAGACACACAAGAACTTTTCATAATGCAAAACAAATGTATACGTATAATTGCAAATTTAAAAGGAACAGATAGTTGCCGACCATATTTCAAACAATTGCAAATCTTAACGTTGACAGGTATATAATACATCCTGGAAATGTGTAAATTTGTAAGGAAATATACCCATCTATATATTAGCTTAAAAGAAATTCCTCGCCATTACACACTGAGATCCAGAAGAGTTGATATACCTACTTATCCGCCCAATCTCAAAACTAAAAATGCATAGTACAGGTCCATATGCGATGTCAACCAAAATTTACAATTAAATTCCATCCTATCTACAAAAGGAAAAGAATGACTTAAAATTTATAAAACAAGTAAAATCCTTTTTAATAGAAAAATTCTATTATAATTTAAATGAGTTCCCTAAATGATAAAAATTTATAGCTTGACATATTTCGTAAATTTAATTGATATGACAAATTTTGTATAATTTAATCTATTCTAATAATCTGACATATTGATAATAAAAATAGATAAATATATCTATTTAATTTAATAAATATTGAATTGATAATAATAGAATACATTTATTCGTCGACCATGACACAATAAAAATTGATTGATTGATCAATGAAAGCCTTTGAAATGTAAATAATTATATGTTTAATTATATAAATGAGACAAATGTTTTGTTCTTCCAATTGAAGAGGATCAGACGAAACGACGAAGAAGTCCAACACTGGGAAAAATTACTTACAAGAGAAGGCAAACTAAACAGTCATTGGACGAAGCCAGTCTTGAAGACACTAACTTCAACCTATACCCAAAACTTCGAAACTATCTAACAAACTACGGTAAGAGGTCTCATAATCCTTCGGCGATAGCTGCGAGAGCCATGCGTATTAATTCCAAGTGGATTTCCGTTACATTTGCTCTGAAAACACTGTACTAGACACAAACAACTTGACGCAGTTGACTTTGAGTTACAAAGTTTCATACATACGGAAACTGTCTTACAATATGGATGTGTGGAAACATACGTGATACTGGTTTGTTTAGCTAGTCTCTCGTAAGTGACAAAGTGGTTTTTTTTTTTTCAATCAATCAATCACACCTGAGGGCGGAGTGTGACTTTTGTTTCGACTTAACTTTACTACCGCGTGCACGTTTACGTGACGATTTGTATGAAGAAATGTGCAGCGCCTCTGGCGGATAGTTTGCAAAACGATTTTTTTCATAGGGTTTTTTTTCGTAAACGCGAACGCGGTGGTAAAGTTAAAAACGAGACAAAACTCACACTTCGCACACAGATGTTAAGTGAAGATGAAGTCGAAGGTGGAAGCGTACTGACCCGGAAACCCCAACACATTTGGGTGACTGCTATCTTATCTCTGACAACCGGGACACAACAATGCTATTAACATTGCTGCTTGACGGCAGATTTAGATAAGATGGTGGTAGCTAGCCAGGCGGCCATTTAAAATGCCCTACCACCAACCGAAACACTTTCTCAGAAACAACAGGAGGTATCAATTTAATATCGAATATTGAAGTCTGCGAACTCACACTAGTGTAGAAACGGCCTTTCAAAGCATATTTTCACATCAAAAGTCCCACTGACTAGATCGTTAAAACTTATGGGCAGTTAATAAAGAGCACGCTCCTAACCATCGGTGCATATAATTCCTATCTATTGTCGATAGCCGTCGACAATATATAAAATTTATTGAATGACTAGGAAACTTTAATGGTTGATGGTAGGGCATTTTAAATATCCGCCTAGCTATCTACCACTGTCTTATCTCTGCCGCCAAACAGCAATGTTAATCCTCCAAATAAGATGGGGTCAGTACGCTTACAGGTACTTACTACGCTTACTTGAAATGGAGGTCAAGTCAAGCCATTGTACATAAAAAAGCTTATTGTGTACCTTTAACACCAATGTCGGCTTTTTCTAATCTTTGATTTCCCACTCCACAACAACTTAAATTTCGACTTGTCTTTTAAATATATTGCGGCCTCCGTCAAATATTAAATTTAAACGTAGCTCTGTAGGTGTTGCAGATAGATCATAATCAACCGCGTCCGTGGCTCAATGTAAACAACTTTGGGTTTACAATTCGGAGGTCGCGGGTTCAATCCCCAGCGGGGTACATGTTTAAGTACTCGGTTTGGTTGGTGGTAGAGCATTTTAAATGGCCGCCTGGCTAGCTACCACCATCGTATCTAAATCTGCTGCCTAGCACCAATGTTAATAGCATTGTTGTGTTCCGGTTGTCAGAGATAAGATAGCCAGTCCTCCAAATGTGTTGGGGTTTCCGGGTCAGTACGCTTCCACCTTCGACCTCATCTTCACTTAACATCAGGTGTGATTGAGGTCAAGTACCAACCCGTTGTGCATAAAAAAACATAATCGCCTAAATTGCCCGTATCTACACTGAAATCAAGTGATTCCTAAATAAACATTCGCACTAAGCGGTTCGATTCTTCATTCATAATACGAACAGCCAAGGCATGGAACTCCCTTCCGGCGTCAGTCTTTCCCGAGTCCTACAACCTTGGGATCTTCAAGAGCAGAGTGAATAGGCATCTACTGAGATCGCGTGCTTCATCTTCGGCCACATCGTCATTTCCCATCAGGTGAGATTGTGGTCAAACGCGTATCCAGTTAGCCATAAAAAAAATAATTCACGAAATGATTCCCCGTATACTCTCTGTTTGCAACATGACATTACTCTACAAATATGTTGACGGCGGTTACACTAACGAGACACTCGTGTGTTTCCAACGAAATTAACAAACTTGAAGACGGGATCCTGCCATTTAAAGTTTTTATTTGACAAGAAAATGCGGGCTTATTATGAAATATGAGGGCCTTGGCCTGTTCTTGACTGAACTTGAGCTTTTGGGATCCATAATTATCTTCAGTTACAAACTTTGCTATTTGTGTTTTCTTTTAAACACAATGTTACAGTTAGGTAAATATATCAATCGTTATATAAATTTATGCAACATGCTTATTCACTGAGGAGGACCTGGTCCTATAGTACAAGTTATACCTAGTTTAGGAGGCAGGAATCCCTACTTTAATTAGCTACAGAATCCTTCATTGCGATCAGAATTCGATATGTTGCCCGTGACTTGGTGCTTCTATTAATTTCGCGCAGTCAAAGTGAGAAAGACACAAACACTATATGGTCAATATTATCATTCATACATTTTTCATATTGGTTCATAGTTCGTAGTTTCGTATAGTTTTATTTGTATTAGTTCAAACTCGATACTTAAGATACAAGTAAATTACTTACCTAGTTGAGGCATCACTCTAATATAATTAATTGCAAAATTATTGAAAATTACTTTAAATAACTTAATTAAGATTTCCTTGACATGTTCTTAGAATTGAATTATTTTGTATTGCTATGCTGAATTTGTATTTGATTAGTTTATACTGAAAATTATTTTTTTATCTTATTTTATATTATTACCTTGACTGGTTGATTTATTAATAACTAGCTATCCGCCCGCGGTTTCGTCTGTGTGGTATACTTTATCGCGGAAATTTATCCCGCGGGAACTACTCTCTTTTTGGGTTAAAAAATATCCTATGTATTAACCCAGGGTATGTTCTACCTATATACTAAATTTCATCCAAAACCGTTAATCAGTTTCGCAGTGATTGAGCAACAAACGTCTAAACTTTCGCATTTTTAATATTTGTTGGAATATACAATAAATTAATAAATAATAATAATAGCTAAATAAATACCTTTGTACATACACACAGCGCCATCTAGTTCCAGACTATGCAACTAGGCTTGTATTACGGATACCAGATGGTTGATGAACTACACAAATACATTTTTTTTGTAAATAAATAATAAACTCCGGAACACATGTCTGTATTCATCATTTATAATAAGTATTTATTTACAAAAAAAAAATATTTATGTATTATATCAACCATCTGGTATCCACAACACAAGCATATAGTTGCTTACTGTGGAACTAGATGGCGCTGTGTGTATGTCTAAGGATATTTATTTATTTATTTATTTATTTATTTATTTATTTATTTATTTATTTATCATACAAACATATGCCCCTAGCGGAACCCGCGCCCTTTTGGTATACCAGTCAGAATTATTGACCACTAAACCAAACAGGTCGTCAATTAAAATCCATCATACTATTTAGGTTATATGATTCAAAAGAAGCAGATACGATCGAAAAGTATTCGGCGCAGTCACGTGAGCATAACATGACCTAGCAAAAAATCACTTATAATTTATTACCTATTAATTATTTTATTTAACTAAATTTAACTAAATGTTTTAACTATTCTCCTTTAAAACCAACATAAAGACATATTTATTAAATTTACAAAGAACTCCGCTTTAAACAGTCGTTCTAATACATGAAACTGTGTACAATAATTTTATTTTAACTGTAATTTTATTAGGGTCTTATAGTTTTAAGTTTACTACCAACTATTTATTATTTCTATTGTATATATACATATTTGCGGCATTGCTTAGCTGCGGTTTCACACACTGCAGGTGCCACGGAAGATCAGCGCTGCAAGAGCGACCGCTACTGTGGCTTATGCTGAGTGGTAACCTTTCTTGATAACCAATGTTCCTGTGTTTAGTTACTACCATTTCTACTAACTTTTACTATTAATGTTATCAAAATAAATAATTTTCATTCATTCTTTCTTTAATAAGATTGTGAAGAGACGTCGCATCCCTCTGCATTCTCTGTCGCATATTTCATGAGCAGTGTTGTGAAGAACTGTTCGAGCTAATACCCGCTGCTCAATTTAACCGATACACTTCTCGCCGAAAATTAAATTTCCATCCACATCACCTGGATGAGTGGAAGTCTACCACTGTACGTTTCTCAAGAAACTTCTTACCACGTACGACCACCCTGTGGAACGGACTTCCTGCAGCGGTATTCCCGTACGAATACAACATTGAAACCTTCAAGAAACGAGCCTACACCTTCCTCAAAGGCCGGCAACGCATCTGTGACCCTTTTGGTGTTGCGGGTGTCCATGGGCGGCGGTGATTGCTTTCCATCAGGTGACCCGCATGCTCGTTTGCCGCCCTCTCATATATAAAAAAAAAAGATCAAAAATCTAGTAAATATCAATACTCACCGTTTCCCCAGTCTACACGACGATTTTATGCCACATTCCCACCGCAATCCTATTAGGAACTACTCCTAACTTTCATTCAGTTTCTGCGGCAAATGAATCATAGGAGGAATCTTTGTCCGAAACTTGGACGTCTGCAGAACTTACTTCTAACGAGCGGTGTCAAACGTCGGCACTTCCAACTTACCCCTTCGTTTGCGTTCCTTATTAAACCTTCCAGGGAATTCAGCTTTAATAGAATATATATAGTATAAAACACAATAGCTAGAAGCACTTACAGATAGTCAACTAATGTTCACAAGACGGGAGTTAACGAAAAGAAAAAACTCAAGACCTAAGTAGTGGTTTTTGACTTGGAATTTAAAAATATTGAAAGATTGAGCTTTTCTAATTGATTCCGGCAAAGAGTTCCACAGACGAGTGGCTTGCAGTCTAAAGGACTGGCTATAGAATTTTGTTAAATTAAGAGGGTCAAGATTTTCTTGTAAACTGAATCTTTAGTAAGAAAAATATTCACTGTCGGAAGAAGAGTATTGGTTTATATTGTTTTAAAAGTTTTTATAATACACATTGAGTGCTTGACCTCATTCACATCTGGTAAAGATGAGATTGGAGGTGGAAGCGCGTGCACTCAGTAAGTGGCAAAGTACTTAGAGCGCGCGGCCATTAATGTCCAACTCACAAAATTTAATTTTTGATTAAAATCTGTTACCTTTAATGTTTTATTTTTAATTTTTTTCGTAATAGGTACGTTCTATACATACACTCTGCAACGCTTGTTGGACCTTATATAGTTGCTATCTTATAGACGTATATTAGAGATGTAATTTTGAATAACTAAGCCAAAAAAAAAATGATGGCTTTGTCAAAATTTTTTAGAAAACCCTATTATTAATTTGTATCTTAAATACTAACTATTTAAATAGATAGACTGTGTTAAGCACAGTTAACTTATTGTTGGATAAAATACTAATCATGTTATATATGCCTAACTAGGCATGAATGTGTTTTTAGCAGAAAATATGTCGAGCTGCATTGCTGAAATAAAAATGAGAACAAATTTCTTTCTAACTATAATTGCCCTAAATGTTTTGAATTAAAGAAATACCCATAAATTGATCATTTTTTAAAGAAACGCATTTTTCAATTTTAACTTATTTGAAAAAATATTGCTTAGCTTACAAATTTTTAGCAATTGGTACTTCATTTACAACGCTTTATTAAATGTTTCAAGAATATCGCGGTTATGCGTTTTGCCGAGGTCTAAACGTATTTTCCCTGGGCCTCAGTGATGTGGGACGATTTTATTTTCTAATAAAAAAAACATACAAACGGGCTAATTTAAAACCTCCTCCCTTTTGAAGTCGGTTTAAAAGGAGTTTGAATCCAATGTCTTTCTGCAAAAGTATTCTTGCTTACATTATGTCGTGTTTGTCCTACCTAATATTGATTTTCATTGCGAAAAATAGAATTGCTGATCACTCAAACACCACTAAATTGGCTTAATTTGTGCGAACGTCGAATAGACTCTGAATCGGACACTGCACTCGACTCAGCGCGACACCCCATCTGTTAGTCGATCGCCTGATTGAATCCGATCGTCCGTGGCCCCCTTTATCCTCACAAGTGCTACACAGGCAGGATTAGCACTCAGCGAGTTAATTACTTTGTGACGATCTCCGGTTTTTCTTCAACAACTCGTTAGCTTTTGAGTTTTCTTACTCGTAGTTTCATTGTTCCCTTATTCTATAGACAGTTGTTTTAGTAGGTTTGTTGTATTGTGTAAATCTGTCTCAACATATAATAGTCATTCAAGAGAAAATGTATACGCTTTTATAATAGGGTTCCGGTAGATATTTAAGTACATGGTTTGGTTGATGGTAGGGCATATTAAATATCCGCCTGGCTAGCTACCACCATCTTATCTAAATCTGCCGCCAAACAGCAATGTTAATAGCATTGTTGTGTTCCGGTTGTCAAAGATAAGATAGGCAGTCCCCCAAATGTGTTGGGGTTTCCGAGTCAGTACGCTTCCACCTTCGACCTCATCTTCACTTAACATCAGGTGTGATTCAGGTCAAGTACCAACCCGTTGTGCATAAAAAAAAATAAAAAAAAAAAAACGTCTGAACTAATGATAATACTTAGTAATTAACTAAGTAACTAAGGAAATTAAGTAAGTAATTATCGACCTTTGATATCTTGTATCTTTCGATCGACGCCCATCGAACGTATCGATGAAAATCACCCAGCACCTGTGTATAAAATAAATAATCTAGTATATAATTTAAATAAACTTATCAATGTCCGATCGGCGTCCGTGTTTTCACCTTAGGCTCCACTGAAAACCAGCGTTGTAGTCTAACTTCTAGACTGCTACTTATGCTGAGAAGGAGACCTCTTTGATACCACTTGGCGACACCGAAAATTACATTTTTAAGGACTT
Source organism: Oegoconia quadripuncta (assembly GCA_949316235.1). NCBI lineage: Eukaryota > Metazoa > Arthropoda > Insecta > Lepidoptera > Autostichidae > Oegoconia > Oegoconia quadripuncta. Next base: position 11,328,633 of record OX438750.1, on the reverse strand, counting down.
TAGTCTATAAGTGAAACATTGCTTAAGTATTTTTATTGTACTTTGTAAACTGCATTATGATATAGGAGTACCTATCCTATTACATGACATTGTTTTGTGTACTACTCTTATCTCACTCGGCCCCAATTTCACTGTGTATATTTTCACATTTCATGTTATAATAATAATATGTGTGTCGCTAAATGGGTCAAATAAACGATTCTTATTCTTAACTTCACATTGTATAGGTTATACCTAGATGAAAATTTTAAGGAAACTCGATTGAACTATAAAGTAATTACATCTTGGTGTAGTCACTAGACGAATCCAATATGTGATAGAGCCTAAGTCTTAATTACTGATACAAATTCAATTTAAGTTGTTCCCTTACGTTCTTCCATTTTCATCATTCCGTGGAGCGAAACCCTATTAAAGTAGCATTATTCAATGTCTCAGAACCTCACTTCGAAGTCCCATATCGGAGCCTCGGAAACGATCGCGTACTGCCAGTAAATCTTCACTGATACTTGCTGAAAGGACTTCGGAGACTTGGCTAACTTCGTCGCGGCTGTGGACTTTTATTACTGGGTTAAATGAATGAGCCGAGTAAGTTCTTGTACTTGTGTGAAGAGGTTTTCTAATAAAATATCAGTTCTATTAGATTTATGAAAATTAAAATTTACATTCCAATTCCAATTTAGTGTTATGGCTGCATCGTTGTGCACGATGATTCTGCCAATGTCAGGGTTGAAGTTTACAATGCTAAAGTTGACAATTGTGCGGTAAGTTAAGCTTCTCTAGTTTGTGTAGCTGGAGAAAGGACAAACAGAACAACACATATAACCACCACCTCAACACATAATTAAGATAATAGGCGAATAATCCAAAGAAGTAGACATGATAGATTAATTATAATATAACGTTGTTAACTTTTATAAATTTAGCTAGTACATATACAAGACGAGAATGAAGTTGACTTAATAAGTAGTTAACAAAAAATTACATTATTTAGTTTATAATTTAAATTTCATTTATACGACTGCTTTTTTTCGTTTTAATTCACTCCGCTCGAAGTAGGCAAAGGGATCTAAGCCCATATTATAGACATATCTTATTTCTCTTATTTCTTTAGTTTAGTGAAGTCAGTCTTATACTTGGCGTATACAGAGTTTAGTTACGGTCAAGTCATTCTTCAGTAAAGTGGCAGAATGCTTTACGAAAGATTTTGGCGGTTTCTTGTGGGAACCCGATAGCTTCGTAACGCACTACAGTTTACACTTACCTTCACTTGTACACAATCACTGACTTTTGCTGCACAATATTCTGCCACTATTAAGCTTCAAAACTCAGAATGCACGAATAGTAATAAATAACAAAATTGCAACATTACTGACTGAGTTAACACCATAAAGCCGATTGGCAATTGCTTGTATGACATCGCGATCTCCGCTGCTATCCGAATCCCAGTTTCGTTCCTCGCTTGAAAGAAAGTGTACCTAAATATTGCAAGAAATTTATATGGTGCTAACAACACTACAAAAAAATTGAGCGAGGAAACTTTTCAAATTTGCTCAAGAACGCTGCAAGATTAATAAAAATATTTAAGTATTCCAAACATTTCCTAACTATATCGCCTTTTGCGCTTCCCGATTGGATCGGGCGGGGAGTTATTTTGAAGACGTTTTTAATCTTGAACTGCTCCTCGAACATGGAGTGTCTCTCCAGAGAGGCAGAATTCACGCTGAATTGTGTAAAGAGGGATGTTCAGGGACTCCAGCGTTTCGAGTGTTTCGTTACTGTAATTATATGTGAAGAGCTCTTTTGTAAGATAACAATTATGAATTTTATCTTTTTGTGATTTACTTTTGTTATAAAGTTTAATTAATATTTCGAGTATAATATTAAGGGCTTCTTATACACTTACAGTTCCAATGAAAAGTATAAACGTCACCAGTCCGCACTAGTTAATTGTCAGATATATACATAGACAGAAACTTTTTATTCAGTGCCACAATACATTGTACAGGACCATAAATATAATTATTAATATACAGGAAGAAATCTTAGAATAATGCACAATATAATTGTAGCAGTGAAAGGCCTGCTGGTTCAGTTAACGCTGCAAACGCTGAACGCGCTTACAACACTGATAATTCTGCCAATGCCTCAAGTGGAAAATGACGTTCAGCTTAAAACAGAACTTTGGAAGTAAATAAATAATTAGTGGCATGGTAGCGGTATTGGTTGTTTGTTATATAATATGTACTAATATGTATTTCGTTTGAAAAACGTACTGCGGTTGAGTTAGTTATTAATATTATGTTGGTGATGCATGTATTTATAATATTAGTATAAGTAGTATTTTAGGCTAGTTTATCAGACGGGACGTAGGACACCATCAACTAAGTACGGAAATCAGTCTTCTGATCTGCAAAAATAAGCTTTTTATATTGGGCTTTGAATGATGCCCTAGACTTAAGAGTCCGGAGTGGTGTTAGTAGATTATTCCAGCACTTAGTCCTTGATAAGTCATAGTTAGAAAGCTGATGTCCTATGATAAGGGCAGTCAAGCGGAAATGCAACGTCTCAGTCTCCATTTAAGTTTCATAATATATTATAATTTATACCTCTTCTAATATCTCAAAATCCAATCAAAATGTCTATTTGAATTATAGAAGCTCGTACAGCTAGTACAACAGCTTAGCAAAGAAGTAAGTCCACAACTAACAAGGCCTCTTTTTGCTGGAGACTGCTTCGTCCCCCGTCGGTGGCGGGACAAACGACGAGCTCTTGTGCAAGTAGTGAACGTGACCCTTACTAGTGGTTATATTCTCACAAAACAATAAAACAATTTATCCACATTAAAAATGAAATAGTAACTGTCTTGTCTGTTGTTACCTTTTCATGACTAAACATCACATTAAAATTTGACAGATATAGCCTGGTACCTGAAGAAGGATTTAGGCTATGATAAGATAGGATACGACAGGAAAGGATAGGATAAAGTATGTCAAATCTAATAAATCTAGTCGGCTATAAATATTTAATTTTCGGAAGGAGTATACTCCTACAGTTCACATAATATTGTGAATATTAATCAAGCTAAATATCTATTAATTTATTTTCTCCAATGAAATCAAATGATAATAATAAATAGTAATAAATAATATCCTTAGACAATGTATCATTTTATGACAATAGCTCTGCCTGATGGAAAATTCTACTAAAGGCCAACCGAGATTGGTTTCCGGTGTTTAGCACAGACTGTGTACAAAATAAATTCTTGACCGAGACCTGACAAAGTAGAACGGATTTGGTTGGTTTCGTCGCGTTGCAGTCATGTATCGACTTAGTCAATCACAATCGAACGCTTTTTGGGTTGTTTCAGATAAGATAGTCAGTCCTATTCCAATCTTATCTTACAATCCGCCCCTTTAGACAAGTGTCTAAAGTTTCTATAGATTCAAACACTAACGCTTCATTTCTCGCAGCTGATTGGTTAACAATAAATCTCAGTTGACAGCCAATCAGCTGCGAGAAACGTAATTGTAGAACAGTCCATTATTTAATGTATTTAATACTTTATTGGATATTATTATATGCATACCAACACGTTTAATAAAATATTGCATTTTATTTTGTATTGTATTGTATTGTATTTAATAAAACAGAAAAGCAGGGCAATATGAAAATATACAAAAGGCGAGCAAGAGAAACTAAACCAACCAAAAGAAAAAGATCTTTTCACCTCCTCTGTGGCTCATTGTAAATAACATAGGGTTTATGAATCGGAGGTCGCGTTTTCGATCCGCAGTAAGGTACACGTTTAGTACTCGATTTGGTTGGTGGTATTTAAATTGTCCGCCTAGCTTGGTAAGATGGTGGTCATCTTATCCAAATCTGTCGCAAAGCAGCAATGTTAATAGCATTGCTGTGTTCCGGTTCTCAGAGATAAGATAGCCTGTCCCCCAAATAACGTTTCACCTTTCAACTGACTTTTTCACCTTCGGCCTCGTCTTCACTCAACCTCAGTTGTGATTGATGTCAAGTGTTAACTCGTTAAACATAAAAGCCTCAGTAAGGCTTGTTATTCTTTTTTTGTGTCTACAGACCCAGATGTGATTGAGGCGAGGCGCTAACCCGCCGTGTTTAAAAATGTAACACAAATATATTTTGAAATCAAGCGAATTGTTCATTCTTAGTAGGGGTCGTAATATACCTGTATCAAACAAGTGATACGTTACAGGGCAAGTTTTGTGTCGTCCCCGAGAGGTTCACACAACACAATCTACACATACTTGTTCCATTTCGTAAACAGGAGCTCGGAGGTTTTTAATTGTGTTGGAAGTTTTCTAATTACTGTGTCTAACACGTAATATAAGTTGGTCAGTCTTGTTTTGAAATTTATCATGTTGCTTGTTATTCGTCGACCTGGGGCTCTATTACATAATTTCTTCGTTATCGTCATCGGTTACGTTCTGACTTGTGATTGGTTGGCTCATCGCTCGCTCGGCAATTTAACGGTTTCTCATTGGTCAACGTAATCCATGACGATACCGATGGAAATTACATAATGTAAGGGCAGTTTAGGTGTAGTGGTTAGAAACTCTGACCACTATACCAAAAGGTAGCGGGATCGAATCCCGCAAGGGATATGTTCGTATGATGATTTTTTTTTTATGATTGACTGTTTTCGCGTTTGACCACAATCTCACCTGATGGAAAGTGACGATGTGGTTGAAGATGAAGCACGCGATCCCAGTAAATGCCTATTCACTCTGCTCTTGAAGATCCCAAGGTTGTAGGATTTAGGAAAGACTGACATGTGTGTAGATATGGATGTTTTCATTTATAATAAGTATTTATTTACAAAAAAAAAGTATTTTAAGTAGTATATCAACCATCTAGTAACCACAACACAAGCCTATAGTTGTTTAAAATGTAACTAGATGGGTGTGAATGTCCAAGGATTTTTTTTTATTCGGTAATCTTTTTCAAATTACGAAGTTAAGGAACATTTGGTGCTATCAGTTTTTGGATGGATGAAGTAACATTTTACGGTAGTAGGTTGCGGGTTCGAATCCCGACCTGTTTTGTGTAGTGGTTAGCAACTCTGACCACCATATCAAAAGGTTGCGGGTTCGAATCCCGCTAGGAGCATAATGTTTGTGTGATGAATACGGACATGTGTACCCGAGTTATGGATGTTTTCATTTATAATTAGTTTTATTTACAAAAAAAAAATGTATTTATGTAGTATATCAACCATCTGGTATCCACAACACAAGCCTATAGTTGCTTACTGTGGAATTAGATGGCGCTGTGTGTATGTCCAAGGATATTTATTTATTATCCAAAGGCAAATGATACCAAATATACCAACAATCCTCTTACATATAGCATTTCTATATTCCCAATAACAAACGTCAACCATCTTGTTGCCCTATCACTTTAAAATACAACATTGTTTATTCATCTAAACATATAAAATGAAATCACAAAAAAAAATTGCTACTATCCCATAGCGCAATTTTCCAAATTCCAATGGAGAAAGGTATGTAAATTTAACAAGCGGAGGCAGATGCGATATGGTAATCGGGGCATGCAAAGATATGAATAGCAAACAGTCAGGGGTGCACTTCAAAAGGGCGCACTTTTGAGGTCTTTCTGAGGAACGACTTTAAGGGAGTAAAGACTAACTTTGTAAAGACGTCTGCACTGGCTGTAGAAGATTAAATTTTCCAATTGGCAAAGTTAAAATATTTTATTGTGAATTCATCGTTAGACATTGTAAACAACATTGGGTTTACGTTTCGGAGGTCGCGGGTACCCAGCGGGGTACATATTTAGTACTCGGTTTAGTTGGTGGTAGGGCATATTAAATGTCCGTCTGGCGCTAGCCAGCTAGCTACACCACCATCTTATCTAAATCTGCCGCCAAACAGCAATGTATTAACATTGCTGTTTGGCGGCAGATTTATGCTATTAAGCATTGTTGTATTCCGGTTGTCAGAGATAAGATAGCTAGTCCCCCAAATAAGATGGGGTACTAGTAACAAAAATAAAATTGAAATTCCACAATTTAGACTTAGCAAGGTTAGCACATCCTTTGTGGGACACAGCATATGCTTTTACAATAAAATACCAGAACATGTATTGAGTTTAACAGAGCAGAAATTTAAACACCACATTAAAGAAACTCTGTGTAAGAAGGGTTATTACAGGATAGATGATTATTTTGGCGATAAGGAGGTCCGTTGTTACCTGGTCGTTATGTTAATTGCTATTGTTTTGTAATATGTAATATAATATTATTGTAAAGATGGAAACTAATTGAAAAGGTGTGTTGTTGCGGTATTTCTTGTCGCTTCTTCTCCCTAACCATAACACCTTGTGAAGCGATGTAGTTTTAAAAGAAATGACATGTTGACTTTCAATAAGTGATATTTTTGTATCCTACATTGAATAAAATATTCAAATATTTTGATTTTGATTTCGAGTACGCAACCACCTTCGGCTTTCTTCACTTAACATCACGTGTGATTGAGGTCAAGTGCTAACCCGTTGTGGATAAAAAAAAGACGATTCGAATGACGTTGTAGTTGCGGGGGTGGTAGTACAGTAATACATAATTTGATATATATACATATATATATGATGATCTTAAAGTTCCTGATTTTTTGTAGAAGGATAGAGTACCTATCAGTAATAAAATAAAAATGTTTCCTAACAATTCTGTAGCTTGCTTTGGTTATAGTATAGGTATTTCGTCATTAAACTTTCAATATTAAATTAAAGTTCACACTGTGAACTTCATTGCGTTGTAGAAGATGCTAAGATCTCTTAAAATAATCGAAATCAATGACTACGTTACATTTTCGAAAAAATTGTTTGAGTCGCGATATTTGCCCTCGATGAAATTTTTCCTAAATATAAAGAAGTTGATCGATTTTTTTTAAATAGACGAGTTCTAAGGCCCGTATTAATAAATCGTACTTGAGATTGAGATCGCGTCTCAGTCTCAAGACCATTTCTTCTGATGCTGTTTTAATATGCAACAGATTCTCAAGCTTCAACTTAAGGCCATGTCAATGTTGAGAACGGTTTATTAATACGGGCCTGAGTATATTCTCCCACGCAACGAAATTCACAGTGGTAATTTTAATCTAATACTCTAAATTTTATGACTAAATACCAATACTATATCTAAAGCAAGCTACCGATTCCTTAGTAAACATTTTTATTCTTTCACTGACAGATACTCTATCCACGTGCAAAAAATCACGGCCTTTAAGATTATAGGAAGTTAAAGGAGTATACTCACTAGACTATAGTACGTAAACGATAGTAACCATTTAAGGGTTAAATGATCAACCGCCTCCGTGGCTCAATGTAGGATTCGGAGGTGGCGGGGGATGTTTAGTACTCGGTTTGGTTGGTGGTAGAGCGTTGTCCGCTTGGCCAGGTACCACCATCTTATCTAAATCTACCGCCAAGCAGCAATGTTAATAGCATTGTTGTGTTCCAGTTGTGAGAGACAAGATAGCCAGTCCCCCAAATGTGTTAGGGTTTCCGGGTCAGTACGCTTCCACCTTCGACCTCATCTTTACTTAACATCAGGTGTGATTGAGGTCAATTAGCAAAGGAAAGGGCGTGAATGATGAGGTAACGGCTGATAGAGGAGATTGGAAGAAGGCGTACTGCGCCGGTCACAAATAAATTGGGACTAATTTTGGGACTGGTGACACTTGATTACGAACAACTTTTTCCAAGAAACCGTAGTCGAATTCGATCAAAAATTTTTCGATTATCCATACAAAGTAAACAAAATCAAATCAAAAATCAAAAAATGCTTTATTTTGTGGGTACACGTAAAATAGTCAGATTTTACATTTTTAAAGCTACGGCTTGTTCAAAAGGCAATTTTCCCCTGAGAAGAACAAACAAGAAGCTCGAGAGGTCGCTCTTTTAAAAAAAGGTTTTTTATATTACAAAATTATTATTTTATATTGTAATATTTCATTATTAATTGTGAAATAGCCTGGTTGCGAACGGACTGGTTATGTCCATGATTGTTTATCATCTAAATAATCTGATATTTTATAATATGCTTTCTCAATAAGTTTCTGTTTTATAGTAGGTATCTTTCCATTCTAAGACCACCTTTACTATGGAAGTCTGATGCCTCCACTCTTGATAACGAACTATTTTCCACTATATATAGCCAAATTCTGCCGACAATTGTTGGACTTCCATACTACCTACAGGTGATTTCAGAACGGATATCTTATCTCTGACAACCGGAACACAACAATGCTATTAACATTGCTGCTTGGCGGCAGATTTTGATAAGATGGTGGTAGCTAGCCAGGCGGACATTTAAAATGCCCTACCACCAACCAAACCGAGTACTTAAACATGTACCCCGCTGGGGATCGAACCCGCGACCTCCGAATCGTAAACCCAATGTTGTGTACATTGAGCCACGGAGGCGGTTGTGCCGCCTGTTTTTCATCGCCAGAGTACCGACTACAATTAAAAACTCAAAAAGAACGAACTTCATTGTTCGCCTGTATGTATTTTTTTAAGATAAAACATCCAACATTAGGCTCTAAAAATACAAAATACGCTGTCGGGTTTTTGGTTGTTAAACAAGAAATACCCACGTAAAGTTAGCGGCTATTTCAATCCTCTATACGTGCCGGCAACAACAAATTCCACACAAGGAAAGTATTGAGCCTATGTTACATGTTTACAACGTTGTAGGTAGACATGTCTTGAATTTGAATGTCTTCACAACCGAACATAAAGTAGAGTATTCACTACACAATCCGCGCGCATCGCAGCGGTTGCAATGAGGCGCGCATTCTACCGACGACTGGGACTCCGGCTGAAAAGTCCGGGATTCAGATGCTAATGCCTTCCCGGGATTTGCATGCGTTTAACGGACACGGTTGGTTAGGGTCGCCAGTGTTCGTGTAAGAATATTTTCCGTCGCGGGAAATTTATGCTGAGGTTATTTTATACTCGATTGTTTTACGAGCTGGTGAATTTGTCTGGGGCGCGAGACGAAGGAAGGATTACCGTTACAAATGACTGAATCTCAAATTCAATGGTAATCTGAGTAACCACAACCACTGATACGAAAATTGCAGTTACTCAAATGGATTTCGTCATATTAAAAGGCTGGATTTATAATTTGACAACCGATTGGTGTAGGGATCGAATCCCGAGAGGGGTAAAGGTCTGTGTGATGAATACGAACATTTATTCCCGAGTCGTGAATGTTTATATAAATATTTATGTATGTTTATCCGTTATCTATAGTATCCATAGTACAAGCTTTGCTTACATTGGGGTCTAATTTTGGATAACAGCACAAACTTTATTGTAAAAGCGATTACATTGCCCATTGAACGATTTACTATCTTTATGGTAAATAATTGAAATGCCAAAAATTTACAAAACAACTGACTTCAGTCGGGTACCACCAAACCAAAATATATGCCAAAAGATCATAGATTCCATCATCAGAACAGGATCATAACAAACATGGGACCACCCTGAAAGTATGTCTTATTAAATAAGAAAAGAATTTCCGAACCGTTTTATAAAGGATTGAGTTCTGCAAAACCTGGAATACAGTCAAGTTTTTTCTGCTGCTGATCCAGATGAATCTTTTAACGCCTTTTTAGATTTGTTTAAATTATTCTACAATCTGTGTTTTCCAAAAATTAAAGTAAAAATCAAAGCTGAAATAAAGCCCAAATGGATCTCAAGGGGAATTAAAAGATGTTGCAAACGTAAAAGACAACTATTGTGGAAATACAGACGTAATAAAAATGAAACTAATAAAGTAACATTAGATGTGTATTCTAAAAGATTAAATAGAATATTGAAATTGACACAGAGAGCCCAAAATAATCACAATATAAATATAGCCAAAAATAAGTCACAAGCAGCTTGGAAGATAATAAATGGTAATAAAATGCACTGCCCCAAAGAAAATATATCGGAAATTAATTTAAATGGCAGAAACATCACAGATCCCAAAATAATAGCTGACATTTTTAATAATTATTATATTGACCAAGTGCAATCACAAAGACAAAAGAAAGCTAAGACATGTAAAGCAAAAACTCTTAACTCAGTATTTATGAAGCCATCAATACCAAATGACATTTACCATATTATAAAAAATCTAAAAAATACTAATAGCACTGGCCACGACGAGTTGGCAACAAAAGTAGTTAAATCTGTTGCAAATGAAGTAGCTCCCATTTTAAGTCATATCATTAACAAATGTATAACAAAAGGAATTTTTCCCGCGCAGTTGAAAGTAACTATTGTTAAGCCGCTACATAAAAAAGGTTGCAAAAATAAATTAGAAAACTATAGACCAGTTGCTTTAATCTCCGTACTCTCAAAAGTATTTGAAAAAGTAGTATATGACTGTATTTATTCTTACTTTGAAAACAAAAAATTATTGGCTGATGAACAAATGGGATTTCGCAAAAATAAGACTGTTAATATGGCAATATATAAATTTATTACGATAGTACTGACAAGAATTGACAAAAAATTACCAACATTTGGACTTTTCATGGATATGACGAAAGCGTTCGATTACGTTGACCACGAAATCTTGTTGGACAAATTATCGAAATATGGAGTGAGAGGAAATATTCTAGATCTGATAAAATCATATTTGACTGACAGAAAACAAATATGACTAAATAAATCGCCTATGCCCTAATACTAAAACTGAAATTATGTACACTTCCAACTTAAGAACCGTTCGTTATGGTGTACCACAAGGAAGTGTGTTGGGGCCACTGCTTTTTCTTATCTACATCAATGATTTACCAGAAGCAATCCCCTATCCTATGACACTGTTTGCAGACGATAGTACAGTAATATTCCACGAAGATGACAATAACAAACTCGAAGACTGCATAAATAAAAATCTAAGCGATATAATCCAGTGGCTAAACTACAATAATTTAAGAATTAACCTTGGAAAAACAAAAATACTAAAGTTTGGACTAAATACAAAACAGTGTGAACTGCCAAACATTAATTATCAAGGTGATGCTATAAACTATACTATGAGCACAAAATTTCTAGGTTTGCTTATTGATAATAATCTGAAATGGACTTCTCATATTGAAATGTTATGTAATAAACTGCATCAATATTCATATGTAATTTTCAGATTAGCAAAAATTGTTAATCAGAATGCAGTACTTACAGCATACCATGGTTTTGTGGCGTCGAACCTAAGGTATGGCATAATATTTTGGGGAAATGGCACAGGTAAAGATTTAGTTCTCAAAGCGCAAAAGCGATGTATACGAGCAATGTGTCACTTAAGAAGAACAGAAAGCTGTAAGCCCCATTTTATCAATTTACAATTATTAACTGTTCCTTCCCTGTACATTTACGAGACCGCAACTTTTGTACGTAATAACTTGCATATGTTTCAATTTGTTAAAAGTGAACGTAGGCGGGACAAACTTCAAACAGAGCCTTGCAGAACGGCATTGATCCATAAAAGCATTAAAGTGATGGCAGCCAAAATATATAATAAAATTCCGAGGCACTTTAGAGAAGCTAGTTTAAAAGACTACAAAGTAAACCTGCACAGGATGCTGATGATGAAGGCATATTACTCAGTTGACAGCTTTTTAAACGATAAGGACATATGAGAAATTATATAATAATAAAAAATATGTATCTTTAAATTATATTAAATAAGTACATAATGAATATGACATTTAAAATTAAATAATTTGATAATTTCAAGGTTTCCTGTATGACAAAAATAAGTTAATTTAAGGAATTTGACTATTTTGTATGTAAATAATTGTCTGATTTTAATGTTCCGTGTATATTTTTTGCATGTTATTTTTATATTTGTATGCCTATCGGCTGAACACGGCGCACAAATGCTTAATTGAAACATCTACTATTGTAAATCCTGTGTTTCACAAATAAATGATTGATTGATTGATTGATTGATTGATTGATTGATCTGAATATAAAAAAAAATACAACCGAATTGATAACCTCCTTCTTTTTGAAATTAGTATCACCCCTGTGCACGTACTTGTAGCGGCAACAAATCTACAATGCAGTCAGACCGGACGTCGCTTTTGCAAACGTCTAGGTGCCAACAACGCCGGACCCTCTAGACGAGAAAGCATTGACTAGAGAATTCTATGAATCATTTTCTGGATAATAACACACGGTGCTAAGCAGCAAAGCTATAATGCTAAAACAGCAGCTAAGAAGCTTGGCATTCTCCTCAAGGTCAGGCGATATTTTACGCCGAATCAGCTCAGGTTCGCTCGTGCATGGAATACTGCTGTCACCTCTGGGATAGATCCTGGCTGCACTCAATTCCGTAGAACGTGTCACCTTTCGGATGGTTCAGCCAAGTACCAGCTGGCTGCACTCGATTCTGTGGAACGACGTGCCAAAAGACTCATTGGTGACCATTCGATCACTGCTAAATTGCAGAGCCTCGAACACCGTCGCAAGGTCGCCTGTTTCTCAGTCTTTTACAGGATGCACTTCGGTGAGTGTGCGTTGGAATTACACAATCTTATTCCACCATCACCATTTCATCTTCGGACTAAAGGCGCGGGGAGGGATCCCATCCGTATGTAGTTAACATACCTAACATTCGCACTAAGCGGTTCGACTCTTCATTCATAATGCGAACAGCCAAGGCATGGAACTCCCTTCCGGCGTCAGTCTTTCCTGAATCCTACAACCCTGGGATCTTCAAGAGCAGGGTGAATAGGCATCTACTGAGATCGCGTGCTTCATCTTCGGCCACATCGTCACTTCCCATCAGGTGAGATTGTGGTGAAACGCGTATCCAGTTAGCCATAAAAAAAATGGGAATTACGTTTTTTTATACGCATGGGTACATCAACAATAATTTTTATTCAAGTAGGGTTTTTAATTAGCTTAGTACAAATTGTATATTGGTTCTATGTGCGAATTAATACATATTAGTGAACCTCTCATCTCTACATATACTAGAGGGAGGCCTGTTTTATAGACGGGTCTAGTTTTTTTTTATGCACAACGAGTTGGTACTTGACCTCAATCACACTTGATGTTAAGTGAAGATGGGGTCGAAGGTGGAAGCGTACTGAACCGGAAACCCAAACACAAAGGTTACTAATGTTTCTAGAACTCATTCGTTGTCTGTACCACAGCTTCGGAAATTCAGAAGTTACATATTAACCGATGCAAAAACCAGCCGAACTGTCCTTTGCATTATTAAGCGACATTATCATGTCACGTTCGCCCAATGTGTTATGCGCCCTATGTCCGAGACAGGGCCGTTGTAAATAAAAATATGGCCACGAAAAGAGCGAGCGGTGCACTGAAGAGGCTAATTCACATATGAATTTTTTATTTTTAAGATCTTTTTCTTTTTGTTATCGCACTCTCAAGTAGGTAACAGTAGTTGTTTTCTTTTTTTTTCTCACACGTAAGTGTATGTGGGAACGTGCATGACTGCTGTTTTATGTTGAAAACCTAAGTGAAAAAGGGGTTGCGCTGAAAACCAGCGCTGTCTATTGCCATATGACTCGTTGGCAGCAAATGCTGACGCCCAATCCCTTTGCCACAAATACATTTAATTGTGCAAAATGTTATACCTTACGAATATTCTGTATTTGTTGGCCAAATAAATACTTTTCTTTCTTTCTTTCTTTCTTTCTTTCAATTGTGCATCGTATTTTAATATTTCCTTTTTTGAATGTCGGATGAGTTTTTTAGGGCATATTAGATAAGTAAAATAGAAGTTATTGGCATAGGTAGTTCAATTTAGGTTACGATGTGACAGAACGGACAGTGCCTTGACGTCATGAACAATAACAATTCCCAAAGCAATTGAGTTCGGTCTGACTGCTGATATTATGATAACTACCCACGTTTTCCAAAATTTTTATGCGACTTACATCCTTTGCTAACTAAAATCATGTAATTAAAAACCAAAAACCCAACTGCATATTTTGTATTTTGCGAGCGCCACGTTAACTAAAATCACTCTGGGGATCAAGATGAAAATCTACATCTTACATACACTCACAAAACATTACCCTCCTTCCTTGGTCAGTCGGGTAAAAAGAGTGGTTACAGCGATATGGGGATATATTAGTAACGCTACTTTCGCAGCCCTATAAAGGGGGCGAGATCCACGAGACAGAGAAATTATTTGCCACGCGTGCCCGCAGACCGCCGCCATTGCGATCGCACGAATATTAACAAAGGTGCGATATTTCATGAAGATTACCGAATAAATTAAATTGAGGCAAGATCCTTGGCACTAAAAATCGCATATTTTAAAAAGATAATTCATGGAAACGTTAGTCATTTATACTGGATGGGACACAACGACCGAAATTTCAACCGCCTTCGTGGCTCAAAGTTCGATCCCCAGCGGGGTACATGTTTAAGTACTCGGTTTGGTTGGTGGTAGGGCATTTTAAATGTCCGCCTGGCTAGCTACCACCATCTTATCTAAATCTGCCGCCAAGCAGCAATGTTAATAGCATTGTTGTGTTCCAGTTGTCGGAGATAAGATAGCCAGTCCCCCAAATATTCGGGTTTCCGGGTCAGTACGCTTCCACCTTCGGCCTCATCTTCACTTAACATCAGATGTGATTAAGGTCAAGTGCTAACCCGTTGTGCATGACGTACGTCATTCTCCAACACACGAGATAAAAATACTAACGACTGGGATCGCTTTAAAAACGAAAATATTTAAGAAACCCTTCGGCTCAATGATATTTTCAGCATTCTTATAAATACCGACGTTTGAAACTACAACACAGCTGCTTTTATTACGAATGCGTGCGTAAGTAGAATGTAGACTAATAGACATGCACCGACAGAAGAGAATATATTTTAAAGTATGGTGGTGGTGAACGCAGCATTCATATGACTAATAACAACAGAAAGACACAAATTTTTAATACGCGACATACTCGTATGTCTCAAATGCTTTAGATGACTTCAATACTGGGTACCTACCTACCGATTTAGATTCAAACATTCACCGCTACAGAGCATTTTTAATTTATGTTTCCAAAAATAGTTCGACTCACCTAGAATAAGTATTGGTATCTGTATCAGTATAGGCTAACTACGTATATGTAATTCAAATGTTAATTGTATTGTTATCCGTCTTTATCCATCAAAGCCATAGATTGTGACTCGATAAATGGTAAAACCGTCACAGTCTATGTATATTATACGAGTATTACAGTAGTAGTACTACTACCTAGGTGCATAAGGAAGGAACTGATCCTCAAGATACAGGTTTGACCTAGTTTGAGAATCAGAGTCCAAGCATTAGAATTTTTAAGCACTTTAGTAATTAGACTGTTACTTGTAATTATTTTTTTGAAAATAATAAACAATAAACAATGTATATACAGCAAATGATAATAAGATGTTGAGATCAGACAAAACCGAGTTCACTTCGTTTTATTCGGTACAGATGCTGGTAAGTGGTGTGACCTGCGTTAGTTCTATTTGAATGGGTGTAACATGTCCTGGTGATCGGATGTCTTTGAAGATTATACGGGATTGACAACCGTATAAAAGCTAGTTTATAATTTTCAGTCAAGTTCCAGTTTCGCAATAGAAATCCGATTCCGCGAATTTATTGAACCGGAACTGTATACTTGTATACGGTACTTGTATGTTTGCGTCGGCATACAGACGGAGCAAAATCTCGGAAAGCAATTTGTGTCCTACAAAGAGGGTATTTGTGCTTGGAGGATTTTCAAAAATTGAAAAATGGTCCAAATTCCTTTTCCGATGTCCTCAACAGGATTTAAACTTAGGTTCATGTGGAAATCGGCTTATAGTTTGTTAATATCTATACAAAACTAGTTGCTCTTAAAAATAGTTGTAGGCAGGGCACATAGAGCATAACACTGGCGGTCGTTGGGGTTAGGATCTAGAACGGAGACTATTCACCCGCATGTACAGCGTGGGATGTAAATGCTGGATGGATTCACAAATGTCGCAGGAAGTTATTAGATGCAGGATGCTTAGTACCACTTGCTCTGGAGATCGATGAAGAAGGGCTTTCACAATAAAATTGAGTCAAAAATTAATAAATCAGGACAAGAATTTTTACTGTCTTTATAGCTCAATGTAAACAACATAGGGTTTACAAATCGGAGGTCGCGGGGTACATGTTTAGTTGATGATACGCCTAGTTAACTACCTACTTATCTGAGTCTACCGCCAAACAGCAATGTTAATAGCATTGTTGTTTTCCGGTTGTCAATGATAATATAGCCAGTCCCCCAAATAAGATGGGGTTTCCGCGTCAGTAGGTATGCTTTCACCTTCGGGCTCATCTTCACTTAACATCAGGTCAGGTCAAGTGCCAACCCGTTGTGCGTAAAAAAGAATGGAAGTCATCAACATAGACCAAGGGTTAAGAAATGAAGTGGTAGTGGGCAGGGCGGAAGCTATTTCTTTATATTTGCCGAAATAAAACGCCACTTTAACATGCTTGCGTAAGTTTAACTCGTATGGTAATACCAGTCGTGGCCCCCATACAAGGAGTGTCTGCTGCAAATTTTGCACAACTTTATTAATCGAAAACGAAATGCCAGGAGTGCTGTAAAAATGTATACAGTTCCAACGTTCAAATAGAGAAGAATAGGATCTTTTCTAGACATTACATAAGCCGACTTATACGCGACATTTTAAAGAGTTCACCTCTCAAAATTAAGATGTCTCTTGTAGCTTAAGAACTTGGCCATTCGCAACACTAAGAGGCTGAATACAAAACTAACGAAATAACAACAATGGCAAAGAATCATTTTAAGCGATCCTATATTAACATAAGCGGGACTTTGCATAATTTGCGGCTGCAGTTGAAAGTGCAGCTTAATGCTTTACCCCTTTTTGCCGCCTGGGAGCGCCGCCATTTGGCATTGAATTCATTAAAATGGATAATTAGAACTTGGCCGTTGTTTACGTGCTTAGAAAGTTTAGAGAGTAATTTGGAGGTTGGTTGGAGGATTCATTTTGCATGCGCGGTTGAACTTGTTCAACCGTTCAAAGATATTTAATATTCATTCTTTGCCTAAAATAATTATGAAAACAAT
The DNA here is from genome assembly GCA_949316235.1 of Oegoconia quadripuncta. Classification (NCBI taxonomy): domain Eukaryota; kingdom Metazoa; phylum Arthropoda; class Insecta; order Lepidoptera; family Autostichidae; genus Oegoconia; species Oegoconia quadripuncta. The sequence goes on along the minus strand of OX438750.1, from coordinate 11,311,495 downwards.
ACGCTGACCAAACACCAATTGATTTGGTTCTTATCTGACATAAATAATACTTTAGACGTCTGTATGTCCGTCTATCTTACCATCAGCACATCTTTTCTCTAGAATAGATAATGCACCACTTACAGCAGCTAATTTATAAAGTTTTAAATATGTTAACAACGCCTCTGTACATCAGCTATTTGCTAAGATAATTGGCAATAATCGATAATGCCCCTTTACAGCAGCTTCTATTTCTTATTTTACATACCTATTGTTAGCTATTTATCCAATAGACAATATTTTATAATATGTTTTCTCAATAACTTTCTCTTTCATACCTAATATCTTTAAATTTATTGAAAGGAAGATTTTGTACATCAGTAGGAACCTTATTAAAAATAAACATGCACAGCACTCTGAATGAATTACTGAATTTGCTGAGTCGGTTTTCATGACTTACAAGTTTATCTTTATTTCTTGTATTGACATCATGTTTATCACATTTTTTCCTAAACTATCCTATATTTTGTATGTGAATATGAATAATTTCTACTGATTGTGGAATTATCATGTAAGAAACTTAAGTTTAAGGAAGGCCAAGTCAAGAGTACCCTAAACCGACGAGCATGTATGAACAACTTTATGAGAGTGAATAAAGTTAAAGAGGTGTGTCAGGATCATAGCAAGTGGAAGTCTATGGTCTCTGCCTACCTCTACGGGAAACAGGCGTAACTTTATGTATGTATGTAAACTTAATCTCAATATTATCAATATTACACCGTCTAGATAACTAAGTACATATTTAAATTTGACAACTTATAAGTAACTTTTTTCGATATATTATGGACATACGAGCAAGCAGTTCACAAACTGGAAAGTAATTACTCTAGCCTTTATCGTCGAAAAGCACCCAGGTTTTAATAGCAATAGATGCGTTGAGATAAGACCAGTCCCCCGAGTTCGGTTATCTAAAACCTTTTCTGTCTGCAACGACATCGACGATGTAATTGTAATAATTTCACAAAACAACCTGCACAATGCTAAAGTACACACATAATTTATCTTGTGTTATTCGAGTGTATTTTACAATAAGAAGACGTTCATGCAAGGTGTCATCGTCACATAAATAATTTACCAGGACATATTCGTTCCTTAATGAAATGTAACGTCATCTTGCAGCTCGTGTAGGATTTCTATGCGAGTCCCAAATGAAGCATGCATATCACTACGCAGTCACACAAATGTCTTACTTACAACTCTATCTTAGTCAAGCTTTGAAAGTTAATTGTGCATTTTGCGTTGTAAGATGGGTATCATAGTGACCATACTTCATTTCGTATCTCAACACAAAAAGTATATACCTCAAGTGCACGACTCATATCTTTTGGGTTCCGCAAGGTAGTGTCCTGGGACCACTATTATTCCTCATTTACATTAATGATTTCCTCCTCAACAAAATATCCAATGATAATGTCTGCTGACGACAATACCGTAATTTTTAATAATAAAGACAATCACATGCAAGAATCAGAGGATATTATAACATCCATTGATTGGTTATATTAATATGCATGCATGGAGAATTTAATCTAATTTGACATTTATTCTGTTCGTATTATTTTGAAAGATTCAATTTGCCATTTTATAATGACTAATGTTTATAGCAATTACGAGCAATGTGTTTAGCATAATACACTTTAACACTACTTATGCAAATTCACTGTGTAGGTAAGATCAACACATAACAAGCCGTAATAGAAAAATAATATCAAAATAGCTTGGCTGCAGACTTAAAATGATGACTATTAGTTGGAACCTTAAAACTCAGTATTTATTTATTTATTTACATAGAATCAACAGCATTATTACAGAAATTATATTACAGTAAACTAATACCAAACTTATGCCAATTAGTGATTCTTATTATGTTCCTGACAATGATGGTTATCGTTATAATTGAGTGGGTAACGTTTTAATTATATTACAATAAAATTGGTACTTTTACATTATTATTATATAGATATCAATAAAAACAATCCTCAGTAATATACGAGTCGTTATGTCAATGAGTCTAAATTGCATAGTATTAAACGTCAAACTAAAGAAATTAAGTAATTTTAAGCCAAATAAAAATGTCAAACTGTATGATCTATGTAACAATTAACTAATAAAAATAATGTTGAAATAAAATCAGTTGTTGCATGTGTACAAATTAGCGACTTCGATTGTAGTGTCTGTGGCTATCTGTTTGTGTGTGTGTGTGTGTGTGTGCAATAGTAGAGTAGTAAATATTCACTCCGTCGGAAATCGAATACGCGACCTCCATTTTGAGTCACGGAGGTGGCGGAAATCAGCTTTACGTTGTAATAGTTTAAAGTCGAGATACTGTTTACAGCAGTGTGGTTGAGACAGGTGTGCTGAAGGCGTCTAATTTAGTACATTTTGTGCTAATATCCTAACAAGTCGTACTAACAACCTCGCGCCGTCTATCCATTTACTGAACTAAATGCACGTTGAATAATGTGTAACGAATGATTCTGTGTTTCACCTTGTATAGAATGCAATAATGTTCAGTGTATTGCTTAGCTAAAACTAAGACTGACCTGTGAAATACTCGATCCTAAACGTATAATGCATTTAATCAATACGTATGGTCGCTGCGAACTAATCTTAGATCTAATCTAGACTAATCTAGATAAAACAGCGCCATCTCTTAAAATCCTCGAGAATGATTACGGGCTGATAATGATGATGAAGGGTCTCTTTATATTTACTGGGGCCCATCGTGGGATTTGGCGCCCAATGTGGGGCACGGCGCCCAACGTGGGGCAGTATGCAGGTGGTTCAGTAAAAGTAAAAATAAATAATAATAGCCCATACTCTAAAATTCCTTATCAAAAATGTTCTGAAATTTTTATCTAATCGACAAAAATGTGTTACCGACGGCCTATTTAACATTATTTAAGACCAAAATCCCCGAAAACGATAAGTCACTCGGCTTTGCAAAAATATGTTTCGATATTCAGAACATCCTCGAGACACATTTGAAAGATAAATTTGCCTAAATGTAATTTGGTTTAATCTAAGCATGTACCAAGTTTCCCAAATAAGATGAGGCTTTCGGGTCAGTACGCTCCCACCTACGGCCGCATCTTCACTTAACATCAGGTGTGATTGAGGTCAAATACTAACCCATGCATACAAAAAAATCTACATTAATAATAAAATTAAGAGATATAAATAGATCCACGCGGAAGAAGTCAATGACGCGGTGAGTACTTCTCAGATAAACAGTGTATAAACCGTAGTTAATAATGATATTATTCTGTTCAAGATGCATAGTAAATGTTGCTCTATACAAAATATAATAAATCTCATTTTACTCGAGCCAGAGTAACAGACACTCAAGAGTGCATTGATTGAGAAAAGGACTTGCGACAAGCGAGTAACGATACTAGAGTTGCGAAATAAATCACCTCTCTGCTTGGGAAATTGCTGACTTACGCTTCACGCGATGGGTGCCATAGTGATGGGACGTTCTTATGTGACAGAATTGCAAATTGTTATTATATTATAGTTTTAACGATACAACGGCAATATTATTTTGTTTGCCATTTGCAAATGTGAGTTAGTTCGATGATAAAACTAATTAGTTAATTGTCACTTTTTCCAAAATGGGGAATGTAAAATTATGTCAATATACATATTTCATCAAAACTTAAATACGCAATTGAATATCAGTAACTGGATAAAATAAAATGAAGCTTTTCTTTTTTTATATGCACAACGAGTTAGCACTTGACTTCAATCACATCTGATGTTAATTGACGATGAGGCCGAAGGTGGAAGCGTATTGACCCGGAAACCACATCTTATCTTTGACAACACAATGCTATTAGCATTGCTGCTTAGCAGCAGACTTCGTGGTGGTAGCCAGCCAGGCAGCCGCTAAGTTATTTATTTATAATAAGTCGATAAAGCATTCATGCTTATCGACTTATCACGCACAACCCTGTTTAGTGCCGCTTCGTCATCTAATTTCCGCGTGGCCCTGCGCGCCTCGGATGCGTTGTCAAACTCACAACGCGTTCGTTACCGCGCTGATACCTGGATGCGGGTGCACTTTATAACACGAACATATTTTATGACAGCAAATCAGTAACTTAAAGCCTACAAATACTCCACAATACTGTACTAAATCGCTGTCACCATAGGTTTCTCCAAAGTTACAAAGTTGACTCAATGTTTCGATGCTAAAAAAATCCCACTTTTTTTGTAAACGAATGCTATCTTTATATTTTCTAAGACACCTATCAAAGTTGTAAACTGCTGAATACAGATTCTTTATCAATCACTAAAGGAAGGAATCAAAGAAGGAAAGCTTCTTATTTTTAAGGATTTCTTTTTTCTCCAATACTGTAATCATGTAATAAATTTTAGAAAAACATATAATTCTTTATTTTAATCGCATTAATGGATACAGACTACATACAGACAGACAGAATAAATGTGTTGGGGTTTCCGGGACATTATGCTTCCACCTTCGACCTCATCCACTCATTCACTTAACATCAGGTGTGATTGAGGTCAAGTACGAACCCGTCGAGCATAAAAAAACAGACACTTAAAGAGCCATCTATAAAGCTATACATGATATGATACATTTGAAAACACTGATAAGGGGTCACTAGAGACGACCGATTGGCGTAGTCGAAAGTGACCCTATCAGCGAAACCAACCGCTATCTAGTATCCATAGTACATAGTACAAGCTTTGCTTAGTTTGGGACTAGATGATTGGTGTGACTGAAATATTTATTTATTCAATAATGTACCATAAATTCACAAATTCATAGTCCATACCAGCTCAAAGCAAGGTGAAAGTAGGCTGTTTTCTTTATGCGCAACAGGTTAGCACTAATAGATAAGGCCAAAAGTGGAAGCGTACTGATCCCTAAACCCCATCCTATTTACAACTGGAACACAACAATGCTATTAACTACCTATTTGGCGGCACACTTAGATAAGATGGTAGTAGCTTACCAGGCGAACATTTTTAAATATCCTACCACCAACCAAACCGAGTACCTACTAAACATATACTCCGCTGGGAATCGAACCTGCTACCTCCGATTCGGAAACCCTATGTTGTTTACATTGACCCACGGAGATGGTTAATGTAATGTTTTGAGGCACAGCTTACCTAACCTAACCTAACTAATAGTAGTTAGGTTAGTACTAATGAATGTTTTGAGGCACATCTTCATTACATTAAACATCTTCGTTAGGTTAGGTACTCATAGGAGTACCTAACCTAACTATGGCATTGAGCAAGTGTCTTCCTAATATTCATGCCTTATTATTCAAAACTGTTACTGAACTTCAAACAAACACCAGCCTCCCTCAACTGATCCACAACGTTCTCAACTTCGAATATCATTAAGTAACTCCCTCATGCATTTACCCCGTATATCGCCTATTGTGGAACTTTGCCACATTTGCTGCGGCGTGAATGCCGGGAAGACCTTCGATTTGGTGCGAAATATATGAGAATGGTGGGACTTCGTTCGAGTTACGGTTCAGTTGTTTGAAATTTAGCGTGAAGTTTATGGAGTAAACTACCGAATTCGGTATTCTGTTGTTAGATTATTGAGGATTCATAAATAGGAGGATGAATTCTAGCTGAGTATACAAAAGTCATAATGTAAATTATGTAAGATGGATTGAAAATTGCAAGCAGCAGAGATGAGAATGTTGAGATGGATGAGTGCAGTGACGAGGATGGATAAAGTAAGGAATGAGAATGTAAGAGGGAATTTAAAAGTGGCACCCGTGACAGAAAAATTGAAAGGGAGCCGTTTGTCTTGGTATGGATATGTTTATGAAGAGGAATGAAACGCATGTAACTAAAAGAGTTATGAATATGGATGTCGATGGTTGGCAAGGAAGAGCAAGACCATGGAAAAGATGGATGGATTGTGTGAAGGTGATAATTATGCACGAAAAGGCGTGAACGATGAGGTAACGGCTGTATAGAGGAAATTGGATGAAAAAGACGTACTGAGCCGATCCCAAATAAATTGGCACCAGGGCAATGAAGCCTATTAACATATGGTCATAATTATGGATAGATTTATGCCTTGACGTTTGTCGAACGACGTGTATTTGCCCTTGTATACATAATGTTACATCCGCTAACCTTCTGGCCCGCACTGCCACTTTATAGCTCTTTGGTCACTAGATATTTCTCTTCCGCGCGAGTTACTCCGGGACTCCCCCGGTGTTTTATTGTCATGGCCGACCAGACAGGTAGCTTTGACACCAAGCTGATAAATTGTGGCAACACACTTGTGAGTGCTGAAGAGAGGGGGGAGTTGTGTTCACTAACTTGGAGCAGATGTAAATAAAAGGGTAGCCATCTTCCTGGCAAAGCGTAAGATATTTAGATACTGCAATCGGACACTGCCCTTCCAATTATTTCTTCTTTTTTGTATTCACAACGGATAAGCGTTTGACTTCGATCACAGATGCCCTACCACCAACCAAACCGAATATTAAACATGTACTCCGCTGGGAAGCTAATCCGTGACCTTCGCTTTGTAATTTTTATCTTGTCTAAATTGAACCACGGAGGCAAACATATGGCGTAATGGTCAATTTAATATTAATTGTTTAACGAAAACTTACATGTAAGGCCATGCATTGTTATTGTAACTTGTAAATGAATGAATTGAACTGTATTGAATGTACGGTAACGGTACGGTGTCCAAATCGAGGTAGGATTATGGAATGCCAATGGATATCGAATTCGAGTGCATTTCCATGATCAATTGATCTTAATCACCAAGGAATCATAAAATTCCATTTTACAGTAATAAATGCAACAAATTAAATCGGCATATTTAATTTGTTGGATTTCGGGTTCTTTTTAAAAGGCTATTATAAAATCACTGACTATTTGAATGATAAGCAAGAATGGACATAGCTGTCTTATTATTCATATAATTATCAAATCACAAATTGTAACCCATAATCTATTTAAAAGAGCAACCCTAGAGTTTCTTGCTCGTACTTCTCTGGGGAGTCAGCTTTGTGAATGAGCAGTAAATTTTAATGTGATATTAATAGTGACGTTTTCAAGTGATAATTTTATCCTATGAAATAAAAAAATTGATTTGATTTTTTAAATAGTAATATTATTACTTTTCAGTCAACCACATTATGAATTTTACAAGGAATCTTTTTTTTTTAAATTTGCCTTTGTACCGCACTAGGGATACTTTCATGTCATGTTTTCTTGACATTTTGACAGTCGCTTTGTGTTCACTCTCACCCTGAAGCATCTCAACATCAACAAACTCTTTGTTTCTTTCCTACAACTTTTATTTTTACAAGAGATAAATTTTCAAAGTCGGTTTCACTTCACGCAAATAGGAAGCATTGTTTTTCGGCGAAATATTTCCCGCTGTATTTTCAAATTGTAAGTTTCGTATTTATTGCTTAATTGATTGAAAATTTTCCGGGAATTTCTGTGGCTTTGAAGTATTTCTTATTCGAACAATTTGTGGTTAATTTTCTTACGCGTTCGTGTTTCTTTTCACTTGATTCTTTTGTGTTTACTTTATATAGTAAGTACATACATTAAGTCGCGACCTTTATCCCAAATAGGGTGATCAGAGATATCCCAAACATTCGCGCAAAAGTTTAATGCTTGGAACATCTTCCACTGTTCACCTATCGAATTATACACAAATGCACACAATGAAAGGGGTGAGCCCATCGTCGTGTATGTGCCAGTCTATAGATGGTTTGTGGTAGAAAGTCCTTCAGTCGCCTTTTATTTATTTATTTTATTTATTTATTTATTTAACACTTTATTGTATATAAGCATACACGTCAAACAAAACAAAAAAACAGGAGAATATTAAAATATACAAAAGGCGAGCTTATCTCTATAAGAGATCTCTTCCAGCAAACCTCAATAAGGAGACAAATAGATGAGGTAACGTAAAAGTAGACAGCGAGTACACTTACAACAGTAGTTATAAACAAACATACAACTAATAAATAGAGAAAATAACAATCATGTCGATGACATACATACTTAAATTATGGTGTTGTTATAATATAAATAAATATAATTAAATATATAATATAATATGATAAAAATAAATACAAAACCTATAAATAAATATGATATACATATACTTAAACAAATGTACACAAAAAAAAAGTTATGTACGTTTCTCAAGAAACTTCTTACCACGTACGACGTGTTGCGGGTGTCCATGGGCGGCGGTGATTGCTTTCCATCGGGTGACCCGCATGCTCGTATGCCACCCACTCATATAAAAAAAAAAGTCACCCATATATTTCTACATATATATAATAATAATAATAATAAATATCTTTACACATACACACTGCGCCATCTAGTTCCACACTAAGCAACTAGGCTTGTGTTATAGATACCAGATGGTTGATAAACTACACAAATACATTTTTTTTGTAAATAAATACATATACTATAAACGAAAAACATCCATAACTCGGGAACCCATGTCTGTATTCATCATACAAACAAATGCCCCTAGCGGGATTCGAACCCGCGACCTTTTGGTATAGCAGCAGAGTTTCTATCCACTACACCAAACAGGTCGTAAAACATATATTTTTATATATGGCTAGCTACCACCATCATATCTAAATCTGCCGCAAAGCAGCAATGTTAATAGCATTGTTGTGTTCCGGTTGTCAGAGGTAAGATAGCTAGTCCTCCAAATGTGTTGGGGTTTCAGGGTCAGTACGCTTCCACTTAACATCAGGTGTGATTGAGTTCAAGTATCAACACGTTGTGCATAAAAAAAAACCCTCGGATTGGGTCTATTCTTTTGGCAGAAACCATAAAGCACTCGATAGTTGTCATAATACATAGTATTAGCATTCATAAGCATTCATATATCCATCCATTTTTTATAAATACAAACATAATGTAAGTAGGTACAGACGAATCATCCTAAAAGTATCACATGGGCTAAAGTGTTACCTCCAAAAATTTTTACTTTTCTTATTTTCTTTACTGACGATCGACGACGATCTATTAGCTGACGAAATTTTCTTACTCATTTATATGTGACATATTATTATGGATTTGGTTTGAGTGTTGATATTGTATGAATACTTTCTAATAGATGGTGCTAGAGTACTTCGGTCCATACGGTCCATATAATACTTTTAGGGATCATACTTATCTGAGGTTCTTAATTCCCTCACTGCAAACAGCTGCATGGATTTTAATTACTCCAGGATATTTTACTCATGGCGCAGTCGCATTCGCTATTCGTTTTCTATTAGCGAATTCAAGTTAAGCATTATTTTATCCATCCATATAGATACATGCATATGTAAGTACATGAATACTTATGTGCGATTCTTAATTCCCCCACAGCACGCAACAGCTGCATGGGTTTTAATTACTACAGGATGTTTTATTCGTAGCAAATTCGAGCAAGTCATTGGCTGATATCATTTCGCGTGTGTACATGTACTTCTCTTTTCCTAAATGCGTTGGTATTTTGGTCAAGAGATTTGTACTGATATCTATGGATTGAATAAATAATTTGTATGTTATTATTTCATGGTGTGGTTTACTTTTTAGGCTTCTTAGCTTTTTAGGTTTCTCATTTTTTTTTTATTTATTCTTTTTTTATGCACGACGGTTTCGTACTTGACCTCAATCACACCTGATGTTAAGTGAAGTTGAGGTCGAAGGTGGAAGCGTACTGACCCGGAAACCCCAACATATTTGGGGGACTGGCTATCTTATCTCTGACACCGGAACACAACAATGCTATTAACATTGCTGCTTGGCGGCAGGTTTAGATAAGATGGTGGTAGTTAGTCAGGCTGACATTTTACAATACAATACAATACAATACAATACAATAAAATACAATACAATACAATACAATACAATACAATACAATACAATACAATACAATACAATACAATACAATACAATACAATACAATACAATACAATACAATACAATACAATACAATACAATACAATACAATACAATACAATACAATACAATACAATACAATACTATACAATACAATACTATACGATACGATACGATACGATACGATACGATACGATACGATACGATACAAATACTCTCTATTGCACAAAATAATTTACAATAATTTTTGATGATAACAATAGAACACAATTAGGCGGTTTTATCACTAAAAGCGATCTCTTCCAGACAACCAACAGCCATTTTAAAATACCCTACCACCAACCAAACCGAGTACTTAAACATGTACCCCGCTGGGGATCGAACCCGCAACCTCCGAATCGCAAACCCAATGTTGTTTCCATTGAGCCACGGTGGCGGTTAATTCTGTATTTAAAATTTATCGAATTAGGGCGCAACTGGACGAAGAAACTTCATACAATTCACAAGCCAGTGAATTTGTAATAAACAGCAATACCGTACAGAAAGCAACCAATCATCATAATTACGCTTAAAAACATGCAATAACGGTAAGTACAGACTATGTAAATAAGTGAGCAGGGCGAATGAGTACCGCCAACCGGTACACATGTTACGGGCGCTGTTAAAAGCCCATCCGAAATCACGTCCGAATTAGCATACACCCTGTGAATGGCAATAAAAACGCGCTTCCCTTCATAATACCATGTGATTGACTTAGGGTTGTCAACAACTAGTAGAAGAAATAAGTGATTCGTTGTTGAATAAAGTCTGATATAAATTATTATTATAATTATTACCTATTAAATTGTCACTTCACATAATCGGAATAAACAAATAAAGAAAAGAAAGTGGGTTAGGTTAGAACTGTGATCGCAAACAGATTTGATTTGTATAAAAGCAATATAATTTTGGGAAAAGCATGTTATGCCAAACCATATTTGATTACATAATACTTGGTAAAATGAAACATTGCCATGTAGGTAATTATTTGTTAAACAATAAATTGCCGAAAATAGTATCGCTAACTTTAAAATTGCTAAAAGTTAAGGCAAGAAATGAAGATCGTAGGAAATCACTGGATGCATACCGCTTTCAACTGGTCGCTCTGGTAATTTATGGTGAAGGCCTATGTTCAGTAGTGCGAGTTTTCATAGCCTATGGCATAATAGAAAAACACACATACTGCCTTCAAATATCTGACCATCTTAATCGTTTAGATCTTGAGATAACCTCTAACCTAAATTTTGGGCGCTCCATAGAATCGAACGCTAAAACAGCAGCTACGAAGCTTGGCATTCGCCTGAAGGTCAAGCGATATTTCACACCGAAACAACTTTCGGTGCTTTACCAGGCTCATTTCTGCTCGTGCATGGAATACTGCTATCACCTCTGGGATAGATCCTGGCTGCACTCGATTCCGTGGAATGATGTGCCATAAAACTCATAGGTGATCATTCGATCACTGCTAAATTGCAAAGTCGTTAAGTCGCCTGTCGCTCAGTCTGATGCATTTCGGTTAGTGTGCGTTGGAATAACATAATATTATTCCACCGTCGCCTTTCCATCATCAGACTAGTAGTATTCCATCAGTATATAGTTAATATACCGAACATTCGCACTAAGAATTTTGACTCTTTATTCATAACCCGAATAGCCAAGGCTGTTCCGGTGTCAGTCTTGCCTGAATCCTACAATCTTAGGATCTTCAAAAGCAGAGTGAATAGACATTTACTGGGATCGCGTGCTTCATTTTCGACCACATCGTCACTTTCCATCAGGTGAGGTTTAACCGCCTTCGTGGCTCAATTAAAACAATATTGGGTTTAGGATTCGGAGGTCGCGGGTTCGATGCCCAGCGGGGTACATGTTTAAGTACTCGGTTTAGTTGGTGGTAGGGCATTTTAAAATATCCGCCTGGCTAGCTACCACCATCTTATCTAAATCTGCCGTCAAGCAGCAATCTTAATAGTATTGTTGTGTTCCGGTTATCAGAGATAAGATAAGTTTACGGGTCAGTACGGTTCCACCTTCGACCTCATCTTCACTTAAGATCAGGTGTGATTGAGGTCAAGTGCCAACCCGTTGTGCATAAAAAAAAAGGTGAGATTGTGGTCAAACGCGTATCCAGTATAATGCAGCTTATTAGCTCACTCAAGCTTAGAGCAAGAATTTTGAAGATAAACTAAAGGAACTAATCCGGACGCAACCCTGTAATTCTCGTTTTTACGTCAAGCCTGAAATATCCATTATATACAGGCTGATGAGCGGGAGGGGTGGGGAGAGGAGCCCGGAGTGGTGGGGAGACAACTCAATTAGCTAATGAAAACGCTGCACCTCGGTTGGTGATTCTTAAACGGGCCTTTGTCGAGGAAAGCCGTTTTCGGGAGCGGAGACGCTTTAATTAATTATTTAATGTTCTTTACATTTCTGTATTCAAGATGCTGATTTGTTGGAAATAAAGGTGGATGGTACCTTAGTATCTTTATTTATCACAAGCCTTCCGTACGGGATTTATTATATCATTTCTTTTCCACACACACACATGAATATAAGCGTAGAGTAACTTTATCGCGAATATGTTAAATTTGTTTATTTTATTTTTTTTTTAAGCACAGGTTAGCACTTGACCTCAATTACATTTATGATGTTAAGTGAAGATGAAGCCGAAGGTAGCATACTGACCCAGAAACCCCGTCTTATTTGGGAGACTGACTATTCTTATCTCGGACAACCGGAACACAACAATGCCATTAACATTACTATTCGGCGGCAGGCTTAGATAAAATGGTGGTTTAAAATGCCCTACCACCAACTAAACCAACTAAACCTGGTAGGGTCGCCATATACGGATGCGACTAGCGGAGACCAGAGACGAGTGAGACACATGGAATATGGATAATAACTGCTTTAATAAATGTAATATAATTCATTACAAGATCGATCATCTAACCTAGTTACATACATATATATTACGCTACAACTATGTACCTCGCTGGAGATCTATAAAATGGTGGTAGCTAGTCAGACGGACATATAAAATGCCTTACCACCAACCAAACCGAGTACTATGTACCTCGCTGGAGATCTATAAAATGGTGGTAGCAAGTCAGACGGACATTTAAAATGCCTTCCCACCAACCAAACCGAGTACTATGTACCTCGCTGGAGATCTATAAAATGGTGGTAGCTAGTCAGACGGACATTTAAAATGCCCTACCACCAACCAAACCGAGTACTATGTACCTCGCTGGAGATCTATAAAATGGTGGTAGCAAGTCAGACGGACATTTAAAAAGCCCTACCACCAACCAAACCGAATACTATGTACCTCGCTGGAGATCTATAAAATGGTGGTACCTAGTCAGACGGACATTTAAAATGCCCTACCACCAACCAAACCGAGTACTATGTACCTCGCTGGAGATCTATAAAATGGTGGTAGCTAGTCAGATGGACATTTAAAATGCCCTACCACCAACCAAACCGAGTACTATGTACTCCGCTGGAGATTCCTGCAACCTCCAACTCATAAACCCTTTGTTTTGACATTGGGCCACGCAGGCGGTTATCACTAATAAACGGGATAAAATATATCCTATGTTTAAATTAAACGCATGTTCTACCTATATACCAAATTTCATCCAAATCCAATCATTCGTTTCGCCGTGATTGAGCAACAATCATCCAAACTTTCGCATTTATAATATTAGTTAGCTACAGTTATTCCAGAGGTAACAGGCGTGACTTTATCTATGTGTCGGGGGTTGCTAGCGACCGCGTGCCAGTCGCGTGGTAAAGGGTGGCTCGAGCAAAGGCGAAACTACTGCAAACTACTATAAGCGAATCGACTACGCACTCACACTTGGCCCTCGCGTGCAGTCTGCGGAATTCAACCGGAGTAGTCTACAATTCCTCCTTGCCCAAATCCCATGATCAACTTCTTACTAACGACTTACCGGATTCCTCCAAGCGTCGATGGCAGTGGGCAAGCAGAATCACTCACAGTCGGTGATGTGTTCAGTGGAGCTCCGACTCCTTTGAAGGCTGGTAGCAAAGTGTGTCCCATTTTCGATGTGAAGACCTAATATAACTGTTAACGTCGTCACCGCGCCATTTCCATCGATACCAGCGCTACCAGGCCCTCTTCCCATTGCAAACCGCGTATTATGATACTCATTTCATTATTGAAATAATAAATTCTGTCGCTAATTTATCGCTATCTACGACATATATGTACATAAGAAAATAGTTGAGAGTCCCAGTTAATGAGTAATGGTCGAAAAGCCTATAAAATTTACTTTATGTTAAAAATTATTTGTTAAACACCAAAAAACTCCCTTTGAAGTCCGCATACTCTGAGGACAAGTACAATACAATCATCCTAAAATTGTCACAGGGGCTAAAGTGCCGCGGCGACATCTATTAGAAACTATTCACATTACAACAACAACGAAACGAACTATACTGGCTATATGTATATATAATTTTTAATACAATAGTAAAAGAAAATGTTACCTCCAAAAATTCTTACTTTTCTTACCTTTTTATTATTTTATAATGAAAATTATAAAAAGAAAAAAAAACTCCAAATAGAAAAAAAATCGATAAAAAAATTGTCTTGGCAGGATTCGAAAACGGTGTCTTTTCGAAAGACGTTACCTAAGCACTCGTGTCGCTTGCCACTAGACCACTATATCAATTAGCAGAGCTGACGAAATTTCCTTACTCATTTATATGTGTCATTTATTATTGATTTGGTTTGAGTGTTGATATTTTATGAATACTTTCTAATAGATGGTGCTAGAGTGCTTCGGTCCATACGGTCCGTATAATACTTTTAGGGAGATTCGACAGACCACATTTGGCCTGTTTTTTGTCTATCTTGCATAAATTAAGTCATGTGTAGACATGTATGTGTATAGCTTACCATCTCTTTTAGATCTCATCTTTGTCTCATCCATCAATCATGTAGCTAAACACGGCCAGTTCACTGCAGATGCTTTCTCATATCATGATCTGATTTATCTATCGTACAAAATTCGTCCTCCGAAACCAAAACCGAAAATACTTCTGCAGCGTAACTTTGGTGGAATGAATATTGACCATCTTCTGGTAGATGCACGAAATGTTAACTGGGCAGAAATTGAAGATACCACATCGGTAGATGAGCAGGTTCAACTATTTAACTCCTTCTTACTTCAGCTTTATGATGTACATGCTCCTATACGCCCGGTTAAAGTTAAGCACCTTCCTGCGCCTTGGTTAACTGATGATATTAGATCCCTTATGGATAAGAAAAATCGTGCTAAAGCCAAATACAAGGTTAAACCCACAGATAGAAACCGCGACCTGTATCATACAATTAGGAATCGATGCAATAAGGTGTGTAGAGATGCACAGCGCCGCCATATTCACAAATCTGTCCAACATGGTGATCCAGCAAAAGTCTGGAGATTCCTAAGATCTCTGGGAGTTGGGAAGTCTCAAAATCACGTTTTTCCAAAAGATGTAAATACAGATGTCTTAAATAAACATTTTTCCACTACTTCTGCGCTCGATCGTGATATCAAAGCGAATACCTTAAGACATCTGTCAAATTTGCCGACCCCAGATACCACTCCATTCGTCTTTACTCAATTTGCTGATTGTGACGTTAAGAAGAATATTCTTTCCATAGCCTCTAATGCAGTAGGTGATGACAGTGTTAGCCGTAATATGATCGTTCCTTTACTTGACATAATTGCCCCTATCCTTACCAAAATCTTTAATAACTCAATCGCGTCTAACACATTCCCAGAAATATGGAAATGTGCACAAATCATTCCCTTACCAAAAAAACCTAATCCGTCCATCCTGTCCGATTTTCGCCCCATTTCCATCCTTCCATTCCTTTCAAAAGTCCTTGAGCGGCTAGTTCACCACCAGCTCAGCCTTTACTTGAATAAATCCGATCTCCTCAATCCTTTCCAATCTGGTTTCCGTCCTGGTCATAGTACGGCTACAGCTTTGGTCAAAATATCTGATGACATTCGCTTTGGTATGGAAAAACAACACCTTACAGTTTTAACTTTACTGGACTTCAGTAATGCTTTTAATACTGTCGATTTTGACATATTGCTAGGATTGTTGAGTTCTCTTAACGTATCTCCAACAGTAATTGACTGGTTTCATAGTTACCTGCATGGTCGCCGGCAGAGGATCCGCATTGATGACTCCTTCTCGTCTTGGTGTACTACATCAGCCGGTGTACCGCAGGGTGGCGTGCTATCTCCACTTCTCTTCGCTATTTTTATAAATTCCATCAGCCTTCATCTTTCTTCATCCTACCACCTTTATGCAGACGATCTTCAAATTTATTCTCAGGCAAGGTTTGAGGATCTTTCTGATGCTATTGAGACTCTAAATGACGATCTTGCCCGTGTCTTAGACTGGAGCAAAAATTACGGCCTCATTGTCAACCCTACTAAGTCGCAGGCTATTATGATTGGTAGCCCATCGTATATATCTAGGCTTAATCTAACATTACTACCTTCTATTGTTTTTGATGGAATCTGTGTTCCATATAGTGACAAAGTAAAGAACCTAGGAATCTACTTTGATAATACCTTGTCTTGGAATCCACAAGTTGCCGAGGTTAGCAGAAAGATGTTCACTACTGCAAAGTCTTTGCGACGTTTACGAAATTTTTTACCCACTGCCACCAAAATTGCTCTTGCCCAATCTCTTTTTTTACCTATATTAGACTATGCTGACACTTGTTATGCCGATCTTACAGTTGACCTTCTAAACAAACTTGAGCGACTCCAAAATCTTGCTATCAGATTCGTATTTGGCTTACGCAAGTATGACCATGTTTCTGAATACAGGGCTCAACTCAAATGGCTCACAATCCGGCGTCGCAAGGATTTGCATATAGTTTCTCTTCTCTATTCAGTGTTGTTCGATCCAAGGACACCTTTCTATCTCAAAAATTGGTTCAAATTACTTTCCGCTTCTCATAATCGCCCTCTCCGTTCTTCCGAAAATCTTCGTCTCTACGTCCCTCCTAACTTAACAAAATTCTACAGCCAGTCCTTCAGACTGCAAGCCACTCGTCTGTGGAACTCTTTGCCGGAATCTATTAGGAAAGCTCAATCATTAAATATTTTTAAATGTCAAGTCAAAAACCACTACTTAGGTCTCTGAATTTTTTCTTTTCGTTGACTCCCGCCTCGTGAACATTAGTTGACTATCTATAAGTGCTTCTAGTGATTGTGTTTTATACTATATATTAAGTATTTCTACATATTTATTTATATATATATTTATTTATTTATTTATTTATGTATATATTTATATGTATTATGTATATATTTATATAATTAAGTCAATTAATATGATATTATTATTATATTTATGCATGCACCCTACCTGTTTTTCTACCTACAAATGTCCCGTAGCTGTGGGTTGTCTGGAAGAGATCGCTTTTAGTGATAAGACCGCCTAATTGTGTTCTATTGTTATCATCAAAATTATTGTAAATTATTTTGCGCAATAAAGAGTATTTGTATTGTATTGTATTGTATTGTATAGAAATAAAGTATTATTATTATAATATATTTCTTGCTTTCTTTATTTATTATTTGTATAAAAAAAAAATATTAACACGTATCTAGTATTTGTTATTATAATTATTATACTAATCATGGTATGTTACCTGATTGCAAACTAAAATTTCATCAAGTTGAATCTTTGAGAATATCATACTCTGTATTAATTAACATTTTCTTTTTCCCAAAACATTGTTTATTTATGGGTTAAGACGGAGGTTAATATTGTTGTAAAATACTTTTTGTGGGTGATCCTCACGATACAGGTCCGCCTAGTGTGGGGATCACAGGCTAGACTCCTAGTTATCCATTACAACAAATAGAGGGC
Source organism: Oegoconia quadripuncta (assembly GCA_949316235.1). Taxonomy (NCBI): domain Eukaryota; kingdom Metazoa; phylum Arthropoda; class Insecta; order Lepidoptera; family Autostichidae; genus Oegoconia; species Oegoconia quadripuncta. Next base: position 11,293,597 of record OX438750.1, on the reverse strand, counting down.
ATATTTAACATTTTATAGTGTCTATTTTAAGATAGAAAATTTTTTAGTACTTGCATGTTCTGTTGTCGTGAAATTAAATATTTTTTCATTTCAAAAAAAAAAAAAAGTATTTTACCAATAGTTGGGCTTCACTATGACCATGGAAATAATCATTAGTCTAGCCGCTGCTCTCAACGTGTATTCGCTGTTTCTTGTTCACAAAGACTCCTTACAAAATTTGCGCTCCTAGTACCAAATTGTACCGAGCACACCAACTCTTTACAATTAATTATAACACACGCTCTGTACGCTGTCGGTATAATGGTTCATATACCTAACAGTTATTTACTTTGGTAAAACTTTGTTCGCTCCTGCAACTGAAAATGGAGAACGGCTTCTAGGAGCATCAGCATAGAAAGTACGACAGAATAAACTCAAACATTTGTGAAATAATATAACGCTACATTTTCTCATTAATGGGCTAAAAAAACTGTAATTTAAATTTACTCAAAAATGCATGTAATGTGATCATTATTTTAACAATCTTCTTTGAGCAAAGTTGTATGGAATTTCATTGCTCGTGAATTATGGCCACCTTGGCAATTCCCTTTGAAAATTATTGTTTTGTTTCAAAAATAGATTTTATTCAAAATTTGGCTGTATAGGTACAGCAGTACAAGCATCATTGCCTAATTTAAAAAAAAAGCAAAAGTGGGGCAAGGTGAAAATTTTTATAAACATCCTGAACCGGATTGAAGCACTATACAAGCCTTGGTCCGCAATGAGTGCACTGCTGGTCACACTATTCTTTTTTTTATGCACAACGGGTTGGTACTTGACCTCAATCACACCTGATGTTAAGTGAAGATGAGATCGACGGTGGAAACGTACTGACCCGAAAACCGCAACACATTTGGGAAATTGACTATCTTATCTCTGACAACCGGAACACAACAATCCTATTAACATTGCTGTTTGCCGACAAATTTAGACAAGATGGTGGTAGATAGCCAGGCGGACATTTAAAATCCTACCACCAACCAAACTGAGAACTTAAACATGTACCTCGCTGGGGATCGAAATCTCGACCTCCGAATCGTATAGAATAGAATAGAATAGAATAGAATAGGATAGGATAGGATAGGATAGGATAGGATAGGATAGGATAGGATAGGATAGGATAGGATAGGATAGGATAGGATAGGATAGGATAGGATAGGATAGGATAGGATAGGATAGGATAGGATAGGATAGGATAGGATAGGATAGGATAGGATAGGATAGGATAGGATAGGATAGGATAGGATAGGATAGGATAGGATAGGATAGGATAGGATATGATAGGATAGGATAGGATAGGATAGGATAGGATAGGATAGGATAGGATAGGATAGGATAGGATAGGATAGGATAGGATAGGATAGGATAGGATAGGATAGGATAGGATAGGATAGGATAGGATAGGATAGGATAGGATAGGATAGGATAGGATAGGATAGGATAGGATAGGATAGGATAGGATAGGATAGGATAGGATAGGATAGGATAGGATAGGATAGGATAGGATAGGATAGGATAGGATAGGATAGGATAGGATAGGATAGGATAGGATAGGATAGGATAGGATAGGATAGGATAGGATAGGATAGGATAGGATAGGATAGGATAGGATAGGATAGGATAGGATAGGATAGGATAGGATAGGATAGGATAGGATAGAATAGAATAGAATAGAATAGAATAGAATAGAATAGAATAGAATAGAATAGAATAGAATAGAATAGAATGTCTTTATTTGCTTGCCTCTGAATCATAAGCCCAATGTTGTTTACATTGGCTTTCCGTGCTGTATAATGCCTCGACCATTACTTTAGCTTGTTCATCGAGGGCTGCAATGGTACCAGCAACTAGTGGTAAAGGGTGACTCGGGCAATTCCGATATTATGTCAAGCTACTAAAGGCCAATAGGATATCATAATAACACTAGAAATTTAAAAGAACGAGGTAATGGACTGATACTGATGGAACACGGACCCGACCACATCAAACCTTTAAGGAAGCAATTAAAAACCACTTACCCACACATAAATTATTTTTATCATATATATTAAGATTTAACTATGAGCATGGAACCTGAGATGCTTACCGGTGAAGGGTAAGGATTTGCAAGCCTTCATGCCACCGAACTTATCAGGTTCATTTCTTGTGACAAACCGCGTATTAAGATAGTTGTACGACCATCCAAATTAAAAATTCCGTCGGTAATCTATAGCAATACTTATATATTTACAGGCAGAGCTTATCAGCTCTTATCTGAATACGATATGTCTCAGTTTCCCGAAGAATTCTCTCGAGTATCCCTTACCTACAATGTTTTTGGAAATATTTTGCGTCCCAAAGGATCTAAGGCCTTATTTAAATATTGAGGCCCATTTGAAATTGAATTTGATATTGACATAATACATTTTGTTTGTATGATAAAACACTTTGATAGTGTATGTAGCGCAGACTTTTTGATTAATATTGCTTGTTTCCAAATAAAATAAATAATTTTTTTTTAATCACAACGGGTTAGCACTTGACCTCAATCACACCTGATGTTAAGTGAAGATGAGGCCTGTGTAGCGTACTGACCCGGAAATCCCATCTTATTTGGGGGACTGCCTATCTTATCTCTGACAACCGAAACACAACAATGCTATTAACATTGCTGTTTGGCAGCAGATTCAGATAAGATGTTGGTAGCTAGCCAGGCGGACATTTAATATGTCCTACCACCAACCAAACTGAGTACTAAATATGTACCCCGCTGGGGATCGAACCCGCGACCTCCGAAACGTAAACCCAATGTTGTTTACATTGAGCCAGAGAGGCGGTATATAAATTCATTATCTGACAAGTTACCCGACTGCGAAACGAAGGAGTTTAATATTTTTCGAATGTATGTATGAATATTTCAATGTTATCTTACCGTTGACCGATTTCGATAAGTATGATGCTAGAAAGTTCAACATGGCGCCCGTGAAATACAATATATTCTGTCGGGCTTTTTGGGTTTTATTAAATATATTGTTACTAATAAATATATGGTTAAAAGTTTATACAGAAGGATTGGGCCATAAAATAAATGTTCCGAAACAGGATCGCGAGGCGGTCGCTGCAGCTGCTATGTTTGTTTTGTTTTGTCGACACTATTATTATTAATTATCTATGCTTTACGTTATAACATATATATATTTATGTTATAAATCATCCAACTATGATAAAGTTACGTATATACTAACTATGTTCTTGAGCCCCACAACTTAGAAACACTACGTCTCTTTATATTCACTCGCACCTATACTATCACTCATTAATCACTATTTCAAGAGTCTGAAAATTGCTATTTATTTAATAGGTACTTATTGTTCCTCTGGTTTAGGTTCCAAGTTACTCTGCTCCTTAGGGGATAGCTGAAAATCAGTGTTTTGCTCAATGAGCAATCTAATACACTGAGCTATGACCCATTGCGTTAGTGTTACAATATTATGTTATTGTTGTAAATGTGTTACCTTATCTGTGTATCAATATGTATAAGCTAAATGTATGTGTGTGACTGTGGAAACAAATAAAGGCTTTATCTATCTATCTAATTTATATAAAAAATAAATCATACGGAACCCTCAATTAGTGACCTGGGCTAACGCCATGAAATTCATTAACAGCAAGAAAGAGGAAAAACTCGGTTTAATCCCGCACAGATAAATATTACGATATCGTTTACCTTTCCCATGGTAAGAAATTAATCCGTCAAGTTAAATTAAAATTGGAAATCTGAGTGAACCACAGACATCATTAAGAGTGTAGTCGTCATTAGTAAAATTTTAACCGACTTCAAAGAGGAGGAAGTACTCATCATCATCTTATTCGACCGTTTGTATATTTTTAATAATGTAAACCATATCTCCGAGATTTGACGGTTGAAATGAGATGAGATGATTCTGAAAAAAAAAAATCTTTGTAAATAGAGGGGGGGATACCGTGAAATTAGCGCTAGCGTACTATGCCGCACGGAAGCAAGTTGGACGGCGTATTTTTTCTATAAGATAATAGGTACTTTTAATTTTGTTTTATAAATTTGTGTTTCATGTACCTACATACTTGCTTTCTTAATAAGTGTCTGTTTTTATCATTAAATTTATTGAAAGAGAAATTTTGTATTAACAACGTCGCTCGGTAAAAAAAAACATAATTTTACATCGCGAATGGATATTTGATCGGAAATGTGACAAATAAACACGCTCCCAGCGAGTTCCCGAAGGAAGCCCGCTTCCCGGAACGAATTTGCATTTCCTTTCTTATTTTTTGAAAGCCCTGAAATTGTGTACCCTGTGAGGTTAAGGATTTTACGAAACTTGAAAAAGTTGGTTTTACTGAATAGTTTTAAATATATTTTTAAAACTATTCAGTAATTTTTGGGTTGGGTCTTTACCTATGAAATTGGAGTTTTTTTTCTTCGTTAATCATTACCAATTCCTGCGATTTTCGAAGCTATATCCAAATTTGTTTTTTATTTGGAAAATGGAATATTATTTCAAGGTTTCATCTGAAATATTTTTTAATTTCTGCGCTAAATCACATAATAAAAAAAAATAACAGAGCTCTTTTCATGTGCTTAGCCTAGTTACTTAGTGTGGAACTAGATGGCGCTGTGTGAATGTGCATAAAAAAAAACACTCACACCACCTTAATATCGGAATGAGCGAAGAGGTCTAAATGACCCGCGAGTGTCATCGTGCTGATAAACTAGCGAGTTAACACGGGTTAATCCGAGCACAAAGCCGTCTGGTGCGGATGACTGATGACTCCTCGCTGAAGGGTTAAGCGGTTTAATATCGACGATCATGCAAGTGATGCGGTCGTTGAGTTTCCGATGAAGGAAAACGTCGTAAACTTGTACCCTAGGAGAAGAAATTCTGCGGTATACATTTTAAATTGCCGCAAATTCATAGAACACATACTAATTGTAAAGTTCCCCTTTTGAATCATTGACAATTTTAGTTTATAATTCGCCACAATAATGTGGGTACATTTTGGGTGACGTGATTGGCAACACAGGGATTGAACGAATGGGATCGAATGATGGAATGGTCGAGACTTGGCGACCAGAATCGGAGGAGGATTCAGGGTCTGACCTCGCTGGCAGCAAGTTGTCTCCCTAGGAAAATATTATTGTATAAGGGAGAACCGCCATATTTAATAAAAAATTTTAAGTACAACGAGTTGTTACTTGACATCAATAAGTGAAGATGAGGTCGAAGGTGGAAGCGTACTGACCTGGAAACCGGAATAATAAAATTAAATGCAATATTGCCTAACATTCTTATTCATAAAATTTACAAACGCTTTATAAGCCTGTATTAGTTAAATAATGTTTTCTCTCTGTCGTTCATAAGGAAATGTTGCAATGAAAGAAAGTGACAAAACATACATTAATGTGGGTACATTTTGGGTGACTTGATTGGCAACACAGAGATTGAACGAATGGGATCGTTTGTAATTTTTATGAAAAAGAGGGTAAGTAAATAAATTACATTATACTACATCAGCGAAATTGATATACCTGTAATTTGTGAAGAATCAACTCGTGGTGATTAACATTGAGGTGAGTTTTATTACACAATACTCTGACCGGTTCTAGCAGAAGAAATGAGAATATTGAGATTGATGAGTTAACTGACGAGAATCGATAAAATTAGGAATGAGTATTTAACAGGAAGTTTAAAAGTGGAACTCGTAACAGAAAAATCGTTTGGCTTGGTCTGGATATGTTATGAAGAGGAATGAAGCTCATGTTACTAAGAGACTGATGAATATCGATGTCGATGGATGGTAAGGAAGAGAAGACAACAGATAAGATGGTTGGATTGTGTGGGGGGATGTCATGAATGAAAAGGGCATGAATGATGAGGTAACGAACAGATAGAGGAGATTGAAAGAAAAAGACGTACTGCGCCGACCCTAAATAATTTTGGGACCAAGCCAAGAAGGTATAGAAGATGATGAGTTTTACCAGTTCTCCATTACCGTAGGGTCACTGTAAGGTAGGGTATATTATTGTGTGTGTGCGTGTTGACTATATTCACTATTGGATGGCTACAGGTTACCCATATAAAAGATATAATCCAGATTAATAAACTCTATTACTTAATCACCGATATTACATTCGGGAACACAAGGCGGCAGAGGGCGCGGCGCGGGAAACAACTGTATACAAGTACTGTATATTCTAATACATGTGTCCCCACAGACCTCCATGCCTGAAAATAAAGAAACAACTTAAGCTTATTCCTATCAAACATGTTTGAGAGCCATTTCACAGTTGTGATCTTTCAAAAAAAGGGCATCGAAAATCGATTTTTATGTATTACGAGTTATCCCTTGACTTTCACAACTGATGTTAATTATATATGAGGCCGAAGGTGGAAACATACTACTCGGAAACCCCATCTTATTTGGAGACTAGCTATCTTATCTGTGACAACCGGAGAACAAACATGCAATTAACATTACTGTTTGACGGCAGACTTAGATAAGTGTGTGGTAGCTAGCCAGGCGGACATTTAAACTGGCTTGCCACCAACCATACCAAGTACTAAACATGTACCCCGATGGGGATCGAACCTGCGACCTTGGTAAACCCTATGTTGTTACATTGAGCCACGGAGGCGGTCAATATTCAACACAACTGGTGATTCCTCTATAGACATATTTGACTTTAGCACCATACCATTTTAAAGGCTAGTAAAAGATGTCCTCAATTGAGTTCTATCCCAATTTTACTTTGATGCTTAGCTACATGATCCGCCAAAGCTAAAAGTGTTTTATTCTGTCAGTATTCATAAAAAAAATAATACAATAATTAAGCTTGTTCTTGTTTAACCATGTTGCGTATACATGCTTGGAATTCCAATCTAGTTCGAATCTAAGTTAACTTTAAGTTCTTCTCATGTACGATTGTAATCTGCTTTGTATATGAAATGAAACAAAAAGAAAATTGGAATGACCTTCTTCTGTTTTCTTTTTGGTTTTGTATGAAAAGTATTGTGACGTCACACAGTTGGGTAAACTATTTCACCAATAAGAGAGTCACCCGCTCGTTTGTCACACCATTATCGTCATTCATTCGCATCGCTGTCGTACCCTCTAGTTATAAAGCGATCGACTTCGCAAACACCACGGCACGAGCGGAGCGGTCCGGTCCGAATGGGTAAAGTGAATTTCTATGTAAGTTGCACTCTTAGGCTTTTTATGAGGAAGTGTGGATAACAATAATGGAATTAAAGAAAAGGGTTGCATTGTGTACGCAGTTGGACTAATGGCCTATAGATCCTGAAAATGGCCTGGCATAAATCGTCCTTAGCTTGCAATGTGTGACCCGATGTTTCTTGAGTAAGGGAACGCTGTGATTATTGATAGTTTTAGTAGTCCGACAACGGCGAAACCAAAAGGAGGGTAACGTATCTGTATGTATGTAAGTTACCACCTACAGCCTAAATAAGGTTACATTGGTACAAGTCCCGGGAGTTTTTTTTTTTGTGCACAAAGGGGTGCCAAGTGCTAACCCGCTGTGCCCGTTTTTGTACTGATGTCTATGGATTGAATAATTTGTAATTTTGTATTTTATTAATTCATGGTGTGGTTTACTTTTTAGGCTTCTTAGCTTTTTAAGTTTCTCGGGTGCAGGTCAGAGCAATTTTTTTTATTTATTCTTTTTTTTATGCACGACGATATTATTATGGTATGCTGAGATGGTTTGGACATGTGGAGAGGATGAATGAAAGAAGACCTACGAAATAGATTATACGAAGCGAATATGGATGGTAGTGTTGGTAGGGGAACACCACGGCGAACGAATCGGGCACGTCTTAAAGAAAGGCCAAGTCAAACCGTCGAGCATGCATGAACAAGCTTATGAGAGTGAATGAAGCAAAAGAGATGTGTTAGGATCGTAGCAAGTGGAAGTCTGTGGTTTCTGCCTACCCCTACAGGAAACAGGGGTGACTTTATGTATGTATGTATGTATGAGAGGAGGTTCCGCCCCAACAATGGAGTGACATAGATAGTAAACTGATTATGAAGTCCCATCAACCACATAGGCAATTACATCAATTAGATGCTAATAGAAATCTTGGCATCTCCAGCATCAAATGGCTGACCCTCTCATCGGGCAATAAAACGCAGATCACGCCACATTAGCCGGAGCGAGCCTGGCTTCGAGCCAAAGCGGTCCTTCGACCTACGACTGGAAAATGACAATATCACGCTTATTTAAAAATAGTTTCATTCTCTAGGACTCTTTTGGACTGTGTAATTTATAATGCTATATAAAGGTAAAGGTAGGTATATGTCTCTTTCAGATTATGTACTCTATAATACGATTTAAATCAAATCAAATATATTTATTAATTCTTATGGTACATTAGAACATAAAATCTACATAATAATAATACTTAATTGCAACTGTAACACTAGTGCCTGAACTAGGAAAACCCGCTGCTCAATTTAACCATTACGCTTCTCACCGAAAATTAGAACTCCATCCACATCACCTGGATGAGTCTACCACTGTACGTTTCTCAAGAAACTTCCTACCACGTACGACCACCCTGTGGAACGGACTTCCTGCAGCGGTATTCCCGAACGAGTACGATATTGGAACCTTCAAGAAACGAGCCTACACCTTCCTCAAAGGCCGGCAACGCATCTGTGACCCTTTTGGTGTTACGGGTGTCCATGGGCGGCGGTGATTGCTTTCCATCAGGTGTGACCCGCATGCTAGTTTGCCGCCCTCTCACATAAAAAAAAATCCAGTGTTTCAGGCGAAGCTAGGGCTTCTATGACTTAAAATAATATAATCATGTAGATACAAGCTAAAAATCTATAACTTAAGTAGATATACAGAATAAATCTATGCTTAAAGATTACTTCAAGACAGTCAATAACTTCTCAGTATCCTCGTAGGTCAAATTTTGAAGAATAAATAAATTAATCAATCAATCAAGTACACTTTATTGCACAAAATTTTGCAATACACTTCTTAAATATAGCTTCAGTAAATAAATGTAAAGGTAGGTAGGTTTATGCATCATAAGATTGTGTAGTTTACAATACGATTTAAAGTTAAACTGATAGGTAGGTCTAGGTCTCATTTAGAGTGTGTACTTTATATTGAGATTAAAGCTAAAGGTCGATGGGACTGGGTCTCTATTAGATTGTGTACTTCATTATACGATTTAATGTTAAAGCACTCATGGCGTAGTCCTATTCGTTGTCGATTAGCGAAGTTACTCAACGTCTGGCGCGGTCAAAATGGGTGATATTTTTTTTTTATTGTGATTAACTTGATACGCATTTGACGACAATCTCACCTGATGGGAAGTGATGATGTGGCCGAAGATGAAGCACGCGATCTCAGTAGATGCCTATTCACCCTGCTCTTGAAGATCCCAAGGTTGTAGGATTCAGGAAAGACTGACGCCGCGCGGAAAGGAGTTCCATGCCTTATATGTATATTACAGTTAATTTGTCGAGTTGTTAGTATGTACTACATAATACAACATAATTGAACACACGTTTCAAGGCAGTCGTCTAGCAGATGACCACTAGCCAGACACAAATCCTCCAATCCGCATTTAGCAAGCGTGATTGATTCCAGCCCTCTTGATGATGGAAAGGTGACACTCGTGTAGCGTCTTGGCCACTAACATTTATACCGCGCCTATGGAAACTCTTTGGTCGGGCTCTCGGAATTCAAAATAAATTCAGACAGACGTCATGAGCAATATTTTAATGTACGTTTTTCCTTGTTAGAATTTAGATAATTAATTGCTTGAATGTTTGGTGATGTACCGTTCATGTGAAGAGTTGAATACTATTAAGATCCAATCAAATTATTATCCAAATCTCCTTCAATGGTGACCCCGATGTGATTTGAACACGTAACCTTCGATTGTCTAAATCAAGCGTTAAAATATTTATCATTGATTCACCACATCAGGCTATTTTTTTTTAAGCACAACGGATTGATACTTGACCTCAATCACACCTGATGTTAAGTGAAGGTGAGGTCGAAGGTGGAAGCGTACTGACCCAGAAACGCCAATACATTTGGGGGACTGGCTATCTTATCTCTGACAACCGGAACACAACAATGCTATTAACATTGCTGTATGGCGGCAGATTTAGATAAGATGGTGGTAGCTAGCCAGGCGGATATTTAAAATGCCCTACCACCAACCAAACCGAGTACTTAAACATGTACCCCGCTGGGGATCGAACCGGCGACCTCCGAATCGTAAACCCAATGTTGTTTACATTGAGCCACGGAGGCGGTTATATTGCTGTACCAACATAAAAAAATGTACTGAAATTCAACGAAAACAAAAAGCAAAGGATAGGTAAAAGCAGCCTGAGTAAATCCGCCGTCCAACACGTGTTTTCACTCGACGTTAATCTATTATACAATTTCCATCCACCAATACAAACATAAGAACACACAAGATTAACTTTCCGACGAACAAAAACTGTTTACTCAATCGACAACAACGCTTCCATTTGGAAAATAAATAAAACAATTTCGCCATTACCTTTGCTGCTGCAAATTGCTCCGGCAGAGGATTTGGTACTCTAAAGCTGACATGCAAAGAGAATTACAATTTGATGGATAAAGGCAATGGTGATATGGTATGCAATGTCAAAGATCATACGTATACCGATCGAGACAATAACGCGAGTTTGTTGCAAACAAATATCAACTTTACAGCGTTATACAGAAGGCTTATCAGCGCAAGTGGCAAAAGTGACATAAGTCAGAAATGGAAAGTTTTACTGGGCAAGGATATCATAATTCGGAAATGTGATCGGCCTGATGACAGTTCGAGACAAATTTAAAACAGTTTTTTTCAAGGTTCCGTACCTCAAAAGGTAAAAACGCAACCCTTAGTGGACTCTGAAAATGGTACTCTGAATAGCTTACTCAAAAAAGTGTCTGCATGTCCGTCAAGACCCTTTTCTTAGGGACAGATAGAGGTATCAAGCTGAAATTCCACCACAAGTTACGGGGTCACAAAAAAAAACATCTAGTCCAAATTCAAGTGATTTTTTCCTATGTTGGCATCCTGTAGATCGAACAAAACAGATTGAGGCTTAAAAAGTTGTCAGCGATTGAAGTAATAGGTCAAAATTAAGGCCGAGTAGACTGGTATGTTAGCGTACCACTTGAGCTTGAATGACCGAGGATAGACATTGACGCCTGCCAAATACGACGACGGTCTGCGACCTTATAGCCCTGTAAAAATGAAATATTTTTTTAACGTAATCCCTTAAAAGATATGGCTGTTCAAATAAATATTGACTTGTGATGAAGAACCTTTGTCTACTACGAGAGAGAAGCGGGGTGTGAGGGTTGGGGAGCAGCTGATCTGGTCAAGCGACCGTAAATTTTTGTTTTATAATCTATTCAATAAACTACATCATTTAATTAGCGAATCGTCTATTCAAACTTATGGAATAGTCCCCTCGACCAAGGATGGAATAAATCCTCATAATAAGGGTAATGTTGGGCAGAACCTCAGGGTTTGAGTTCCACTCACACTTGACCGTTTTATTATTCGAAATCGGAATGGGTAGAAGCTATAAGGTTACTGTAAATTACAATTCCGTGTTCCCCGAAAATCGCCTTTTCAGAAGCTTTATTTTTAATAAACATTGCTCGATATTGGTGACAACTTCGTAATCCGATACAAAGTTTATTCTGGTATCGAGAAAAGTGAGGCAGTTAATGTTTTTGTTGCGTGTTAAAAATAACGGAAATCAATTTGAAAATGTTATCAAATAACAGTTTTAACAGGAAAGCAGAAAAAAAAACAATATCGCCAACATAGTCAGCATTGATGAATGGAAAATACAAAGTGATTTTAAAGTATATTACAATAGGGGGAATCAATGGTGATTGGTTAAACCAGGAGCCCTAGTTGCACAACCATTGTCTCTCAGTCTGTATTTCGCACACACAGGCACACTAATTACCCCTCTAATAAAATAAATAGTTACATGGTTATATTATTTCTACATATATATCTGATTATAACAATTAATAAGAGTCCCTTTCTTTTTAGATAAACCAAATTTTGAATACGAATACAAGTCAGCGCCTGCGAGTCAGGCAACTCTTCATGATATTTCTTTTGAAGGAACAAATTTTTTCAAATAATTTTGACATTATTGAAATATTTATTAAAATGGCTAAATGCACGAACAAGGAATCTATTTTTGGTATAGTTACGTTTACCAGTTAGAAAACCAAATGTATTCCGCTTGCGAGAATTAAAAGTTGGAATAAACAAGAACATTTAATGATGATTAATGATTTAACAAAGCAAACAAATTCTTTTGTATACAAATACATTTTGTATGAGACCAGAGATCACGGGTTGATGGTATTCGTTTTCAACCACACACAATATTGCACACTATTCCGAAATCTTCTGAAATCCGCTGAGATTAAAACTAAAAATACATTTATCAAGAAAAGGAGGACGTTAAAATTCAAAGTGGGAGGGAAACAATTGCAAAGAAACTATCGGGTCCCACGTCGGGCGCCAACGGGATCCTTGCAAAGAGGATCAAAACAACAATGGCGGGTAGTCGGCAACTTGACGCGCTCCAAACAGATTACCATAAATCAAAAGGGTCCCGCACATCTGGCCGACTTGTTCTCTTGAATATTTGAAAGCCTTTTTTTGTAGGAATCTCTCGATTTGCAAGTTTATGAGTCTTGCGATTGGTTTGTAAATATTGTAGTGTGTCATTCTCAGTATTAGATTATAATAAGGAACATGGATGCGAACGACGCTATTAGTTCAAAAGCTTAAAATCAGAGTTATTCGGAGTTACTTCCTCATTATCATCATATCAGGCACTGGACGTCCATTGATGAACATAGGCCTTCCCCATAGATTTCCAGAGCGACCGGTTGGAAGCAGCCTGCATGCACCATATGAGGCAATAAATGATATGATATACTATGCATGAAATGTTCAAATACTAGGGTTTACCCAACTATGCTTTGCAATGAACAACGACCAGAAGAATTATGTGTAATTTTTTAAATTTCGTTCGGAAGGTCATTAAATTGAGAAAATACTAAATATCGCCATCTTGTAAGTTAATAGAGAGAGATATAGATAGATAAAGCCTTTATTTGTTCCCACAGTCACACACATACATTTAGCTTATACATATTGATACACAGATAAGGTAATACATCAACAACAATAACTTAATATTGTAACACTGACGCATGGGTGTGCTGCAGCAGTACAAATAGCAGTCATAGATTGCTCATTGAGCAAAACACTGATTTTCAGCTATCCCCTAAAGAGCATAGCAACTTGGAACTTAAACCAGAGGAAACAGTAAGTATTAAGTAAATAGCAATTTCAGACTCTCGAAATAGTGATTGATGAGTGATAGTAGGTGCGAGTGAATATAAAGAGAAGTAGTGTTTCTAAGTTGTGGAGCGCAAGAACTTAATCAAAAACTAAAAGGCTAAATATTTTTCTAAAAACAACATACTGGTCAAAGTGAGTACCACTGGAAAATATGTGCCAGATAACACGACATGGACAAAAATAAAGGTGTTTCTCATAACACTACTCTTTACACCAGGTTATCAAGGAACAGCCTCCTAACATGAATTAAACGGATTATGGGTATTCAAGGTTGCGTGAGGCTTTAGGTTTTCGGTTCGCTTAACTTGTTGCGAGCTGACGATCAAAGGAAATCGTATCAGGTAATATCCCTGTAGTACCTATTACAGTATACGTGGGTTGTATAATAGAATACTGATTTGATATTGAACTGATACAAGGGATAAGCAATCCAAATATCTGTAGCTGTTGGAAGCAACGTCTGGCACGGTCGATCAATTCTTGGGCGGATGGCCAATGGTGGATTTCTTGCAAAGAGCGCGTTAGAGAGTAAATGAAGGTAGTCGTTAAGAAGCCCGCGTGGTGGCTTATATCCACTCGTAGTGAGATGAGGCTGTCTTTAGAGACAGCCTAGATAGCTCATCATAGAGTGTAGGGTACTATAAAGAAGTTAAGTTTTCTTTCTAGAAAAGAAGCGTGGCGTAATCCCTTTCATATTCTTTTTCGATTAGCGAAAATAAGCTGTGTCACGCTGCCTGGAATCTGCGCTTGAAGTTTTGATCTTTAAAAGTGTACTTATTAGTAGGAACATAATGTTCATTCTCAATCTCAATATAGGCTCTAAATATTAAGTGCAACAAAACGACACTATGAAACATGGCTCCAGTCGGTTCTAACTTCATTTTATAAAGTTATATGAAGTTAGAATCGCGTGCGTAGAATTGTATCGAACCATATTAAAAGTTCCGTAACCACAGCGCAGCACACAGTTGCTTACATAGAATCAGCTGTAGTATGTGACGCTGCACCTGCTTACCAAAAGTTTGCCAAAGTGCAAACTGCTCGACTAAGCTGTCATTCCATTGTCGGGTCAGAATTACCCAACAATAAAAAATACCTCTAGCTGTGCTTTATTATGTTTCAAAAGGAAGGTCCCCTTTATTTCTGGTGATAAACCATATCTAACAAAAAAAACAATCATCAAAACCGGTTATCAAATTGACGAAAACACGGGTGAACTGACATTAAAAAATAAATACATACAGAAGAACATAGAGCCTCCTCCTTTTTGTCTATTCATCCTGCTTTTAGAAATTCCAAGAATGTAGAATTTTGGAATGATTACTTCCGAAAGAAAGTTCCATATCTTAGCTGATTGCCTGAATGAAGAGCTAAACCATTAAGTGTGGATGTTGGCTAAGTTAAATGTATATGAGTGGAAACCCTTCCCATGCTTACTAGTCCGAAGATAGCGACATACATTTCTTACTTTAATTAGTGTAGAAGATAACACGTTTAAATACTCGTAGTTCAAAATTGTGCTCTGCCGCACCTATGTCTATCAATTATGGTCTATTTGCTTTTTTCAATACCCATGGGAAAAGACAGCTTAGTCCTATTTAACGCATCCTCCTTATCCTCGCCCTTTCCCAACAACTTCAGATCACATTCTAAATACTCAAAAAGAATGCCATGCGTCATATTTGGTAAAATTCTGCAGATCTGCAAGATTCTCGAAGGCAATCAATCTTCAACAAGCGTTCGTTATTTTTTACGACCCGACGGAATAGGGTTTATTCTCTCACATACCTTTAGACCCTGAATTTGGTTGAAACAAGCTATGAAGAGAGCATTCAATGAAGATGCGTTACAAAAGTATGCAAATTGAGGTTTGTAAAGGCTATTGGGGTCGTGTGTCTCGCTGGAAGGCAATCTGTGGTCAGAAACGCTTTATAGAAGAGCCTCTGAAGCCTTCTCATGTTATATACATGCTTAGTTATTGAAGAGATGCTTGTTGTTCTTGATATGTAAGTTTTCATACGTAAATATTATGATTATCTTTAAAGCTGAATCGTTCAAGATTTAATTAAGTCTTCCTTTTGCATTTGTTCCAGTAAGTCCTTTTATAACCTTGGGTTGTTGGAGACGGGTTATCCACTGGGTTGAGTCAGTATGGAGATATCTGGAATTATTTTGTTTTAAGGGACCGTGTTGGTCGACTTTAGAGTTGAGAAAAACTGTTACTTCAAATATAATTTCCGTTACAGACTTCAGTTTCACAAAAGTACCAGGCTACCATCAAAACAGTGTAGATTAAATTATTCCCAGCGAATGTACATTATATCTACATTAAGCAGCGTGTGAAGGGCGAACAATACCGCTGTGTCAGCGTAAATATTAAAATCGGAATATTTCATTTTAGTAACAAAATGAACGCAGCGGCCGCCCCACGCCTCACAATAGTTGTCAGGACCACATGAATAGTCGGGAGTTATACGATGCGTTCTTTTAGAATGAAAATGCTGAACGTGAACGAATTAGCGATGCAACGTATAAGCAAATTTGATTGAGCTGCTATATATAACTATAAGGCTGGGTGGATCCTGATGGAGTTGTATAGGACCAACTAGTCACTACCTTAACAGCAAAGGGTCATTAGAAAGAAAGAAAGATACCATTATTCCTTCGTTCAATTTGAACAATATGAAGTGGTGGTACCAAAAAGGTATTCTAAGTAAAGCAAGACACCCTAGAATCCAGTGATGCGACCCTGATATTCTGTGGACACCGGTGGACATTATGGCGAAGTTAAAGTTCACTTTTGTGAATTTAAACTTTGTTAAGCAAAAAGGTAGAAAATCATCACTCCTAATCGGGAACGATTGTGTTGCTGTAATGCACCAGCTTCGAAGCAACAACCCTAGCAAACGACTTGATTGGCTGTCCATCACGTCGTTTACGGCGGCTGTGATTGGTTCATTATCACGTCACTGGCAGCAAGCCAATAACGGTAGCTGAGCACGATCATATTTTAATTACAACCCTTATCTTACGTAATAGAATACACTTGTCGCATATGTATAGGTAAAATTAAAATATTTTCAGTAGGAATGAGACGTGCGCCGCTCACAATGGCTGTCGGCGGCAAACGAATGGCGGAGGCACCGGCCAGAGGTGGAAAGTTATGTGGGGTGCGCTTTTGTGGTATTGTGGTATGGAAATCGTGTTAGATTGTGTGCTCTGATGAATCGGGACCCGATTCTGCCGCGGAATTCGTTGGAATTACCTTATAAATCTTCGTAATATAATTGAGAATTTTATATAAAAAATAAATAGGGTTGGTGGTTGTTGGTTGGTAGTTGGTGGTAGGGCATTTTAAATGTCCGCCTGGCTAGCTACCACCATCTTATCTAAATCTGCCGCCAAGCAGCAATGTTCATAGCATTGTTGTGTTCCGGTTGTCAGAGATAAGATAGCCAGTCCCCCAAATGTGTTGGGATTTCCGGGTCAGTACGCTCCCACCTTCGACCTCATCTTCACTTAACATCAGGTGTGATTGAGGTCAAGTACCAACCCGTTATGCATAAAAAAAAAATAGTTTATTGACCAGATTACACTAAATATATATCAAAGGCATTTTCTACGAGCCGTTCCAACGCAAACCCGCCCCCAGCCGGACCCCGTGCTAGGAATGAACCTGTGAGTACGGATAGTAACAGCTGCTGACAAGGAACGGACTTAACATATAAATACATTTTCTAGTAAGTAATCATTCTATAGCTAATAATTGAGTAACAAAACTGGCATTTTCTGTTCCCAAACTAGTATTTTACTGTATTGTTGGGAACAGCACGAAAATATTTTACGTGTACATGGCATAATGACACAAGGAATAAACTTATAATTATATATAACTATAGGTGCTTAGGGTTACATAATTAATGATATTGGCAGTAAAATTATTATTATTAGGTAGTAAGTTATTGTTTTAAAATTGTTTAAACTCGGAATCTCTATTCATAGAATTGAAACTGACATCTTTTTCAGCTTTTTTATCACTTGCCCCAATAGAAAAGGTAGACAAAATGTATGCAACAACTAACGAATTTCTTTTTTCACAATTTTGGAAATTTTTGAGTCGTGTGTGGTTTGAGTTTCCAGTGATATACATATAACTCCGCATAGGCAGATAATAAATATGAATCAATATATAAATTACATAACGTCACGATCTTTATCCCAAACAGGGTTAGTCAAAGATGCTATTCATTTATGATATTCATAATAAAAATGATATGTAATAAAAATAATTTGCCTGACGATGAATTGAATCAATAATTATAAATTAATTGCAGACATATTTTAATTATATAAACTGTAATAAATTGTTAAGACGTTATTCCTCTAAATTGTAAATTAATTTTATCAAGAAGGGCATGCTATTTATTGCTTATTAAGGACATGCATCTGCCGCCAAGCAGCTATGTTAATAGCATTGTTGTGTTCCGGTTGTCAGAGATAAGATAGCCAGTCCCCCGAATATATGTTGGGTTCCGGGTCAGTACCCTTCCACCTTCGACCTCATCTTCACTTAACGTCAGGTGTGATTGAGGTCAAGTACGAAACCGTAGTGCTTAAAAAAAAAAAAAAATTGATTTGTATTTTTATTGTTTAGTGAAGGAAACGTTAATTATAATTTTGCATGCTATTGTATATGGCTGATTTAGGTGATACAATTTATACTATTTTACCAACTAATTTACTTACCCTAATCATTGCAAATAAATGTATTCTATTCTATTGTATCCAGTTTCACACAGGATGTGGACATAAACTTTGATTAGAGTGTATGTGTGTATATGTATGGGTGTGTGTGTGTGTGTGTTTTCATTCGTTTGTTTTCACGGGGGTTTACTAAATTTTTAATTTAGTTAATAAACATGTTATACATGTATTTTTTTTTATTAGGTACACATATCACACTCTTATGAAAGCTTATACAGTAGTTTTGTTCTGATATGAATACCTATTACAGGCGTACACAACATTGATAACATAGCTACACTAGTTACATAAGTAGTACCTACAATATATTATTTTAAAGTACTTAATTATTTAATTATAAGTAAGGTACCTATTATGGTAAAAATATTGTAGTGAGAATTACAATAAACTAAATATTAAAGATTTTGAAAATTATGGATTAGAAAGAGAAGCTTTGAGGTGTTTCAGTATTTTACTGCTAAAATTCAAGATTGGATCATGGAAGATATCAATATCCGTTGCTTCGCATACCGAATTGTAAGAACTACATATTCTTGTAAGAGGTGAAGAACGGCCGAGATGCGTTTTACTGTGGGCAATATGGAATGTTTTTTTGATAGCATACCTGGGGAGCTGATATGGAATTGAAAAATGTATGCGGTTTAAAATATGATGACTGTCGATTTTGTTGTTAATAATAATTGTATAAAATCTCTTGGAAAACGTAAAATGTTCCAAGCGAGCAACATTCCATTCTGTTTTTCAGCTCACTGAAATCTGTTATCATTTCAGAAAACATAAACCTTTTCGGCTATCATGCCGTTGATGCGATGTTTTCCACACAGTTGGCTCGATTTATGTCGCCCTGTCTGCTCGCCGCGTGGATATATTATTTTTTATTGGATGCTCTTGTCAAATACTAAGTGCTCCTGCCGAATGAATCACAAATGTGCAGAGCATTTGGATTTGTGCATTGATGCGTTGCAATAGTTTCTGTCAGGGCTTGTAACCGGTTTCATAAATACCGTTAAATACAGGTTTATATCGGATTTTAGAAAAGGTTTCGTTTGGAGCGCGGTCGAAATCGTTTGAAGTTTGTAGTGATAGAGATGGTGTCGTCAGTAAGAGCGAAAAGGAAACCATAATAAAATCCTCTCACTGGTCTCTACCAGTACCAGAAAACCCTCTGGTTTTGGCCATAATCCACCACGGGGATATAAATAGTCAGGTTTTACATTTTTTAAGCTACTGCTTGTTCAAAAGCCACTTGCCACTAATTTGGCCACTAATCTGACACAATGCGTTTGTGTCAGATTAATGGCCACCTGACAGTCAGTATTTTTAACCCGCCCCCGTAGGACACCGACTTAGTTTAATGACTGCCTACTATTTAAAGTGCCCTCCGAAGCACGGAAACACTAGTATTAAAATGCCACTAGTGGTCACCCATCCAAGGACTAACCGCACCAGACATTGCTTAACTTCGCTAATCGAAAACAAATAGCGAATGCGACTGCACCACGAGTGTTCAATGATTACAAAATTATTGTACAGTGAAATGTAACCATTTATTGGACGACCTGTTTGGTGCAGTGGTTAGAAACTCTGACCACTATACCAAAAGGTCACGGGTTCGAATCCCGCTAGGGCCATATGTTTGTGTGATGAACCATTATGTTGTCAGCGAAATCAACGGTTGCGGGTTCGAAAGGGATGAATGTTTGTGTGATGAATACGGACATGTGTACCCGAGTTATGGATGTTTTCATTTATAATAAGTATTTATTTACAAAAAAAAATATATATTTATGTAGTATATCAACCATCTGGTATCCACAATACAAGCTTCTAGTTGCTTACTGTGGAACTAGGTGGCGCTGTGTGTATGTCTAAGGATATTTATTATTTATTATTCGGCTTATTTAACTTCCATAGACATTTTTTATTCATATTTAGACATATTAACCTAACGACTCATATATCACTGAGGATTTGATTTGTTTTCATTGACATTTATATAATAATATTATGATTAATAATGTATTAGTACGAATTTTATTGTAATTTTAATTAAGACATACCCATTCAATGTTAAAGTAACCTTTGTCAGTAACATAGTAAGAATCTTTAATTGGCATAAGTTTGGTATTAGTTTTTTGATTAAGAATTTGTAATAATGCTGTTGATTCTATGTAAATAAAATAAAATAAAAAATTATTATTATTATTGTATTATTATTCTTAAAAATTTACTATTTATTTAAATTTTTATTTACAAACTCTACTTTTTAAATGTAGTTGCTGTTAGTATCAGCGCAATGCTCGCTGTTTTGGTGTGAATTATATGTCTATATTGTCGCGCGTAGTGACGTATGAAGTTGGTCACCACGTACGTGGTAAATGCACGAAGCAGATCATACAAAGTGAATGTCAAAATCTTATGTACTGAATAAGGTTTTCTGTTCTATTTGGTAATGGTAATTCTCAACCAATGGGAACTATTGGGACCGACCATTGGAGACACACAGTTTCTTTCGGGTACCAGCGGTTTTGTGCGGCAATATAAGTAATGGGATATAGTTTGGCAAAAGCACTTATCTTTATTAATTTATTATAATTTGTAGGTAGAAAAACAGGTAGGGTGCACGATACTACCAACTAAAGAAATAATTATAGATAAGTATGCATAAATATAATAATAATATCATATTAATAGACTTAATTATATAAATATATATATAAATACTTAATAATAGTATAAAACACAATCACTAGAAGCACTTATAGATAGTCAACTAATGTTCACGAGGCGGGAGTTAACGAAAAGAAAAAGTCAGAGACCTAAGTAGTGGTTTTTGACTTGAAATTTAAAAATATTTAAAGATTGAGCTTGAGAAATAGTGGGACACACCCCGGATCCTGAGGTGTCAGAGACCTGCTCAGAGATTGGTCCATTTCAAATATGAAAATAGAACACCATTATTACAAAAATGAACAATAGAAGAAACAGTCAACGAACTGTAATACCAACGACACAATACACAACGAAAACCTTTAAACGAATTCAGCAACTGAGACGTCCCTATTGTCCACGAGACATAGGTCCTGTGACGTCACATGTACAGAACCCTAAAAAGGGATGGAGCGAAAACACAACGCGTGAATAGAGACGGACGAGAGCTATAATAAATCATTTGATTTTCATGTTACAGGCTTTTGTTAGGAACGCGACAAAGGCAATTCTGACTCTGCTGAAAACGGCTGGTGTGTGTATGAATAATTGTACTGTTAAAAAATGTGAGGGAAGGTTTATAGTTATATCATTATGTACAGGGTTATTTCCACCTTCGGCCTCATCTTCACTTAACATCAGGTGTGATTGAGGTCAAGTGCTGACCCGCTGTGTATAATGTATAAATATGTCTAACTAATATTGTAAATGCGAAAGTTTGGACGTTTGTTAGTTTGTTGCTCAATCACAGCGAAACGGGTGAACAGATTTGGATGAAATTTGGAACATAGGTAGAATATAACCTGGACTAAGACATTGGATATCTTTTATCTCGATAAAGTGAGTAGTTCCCGCGGGATAAACAAATTTCCGCGATAAGGTTATTCCACGCAGGCGAAGCCGCGGGCGGAAAGCTAGTATTTATATGTACCTACCAGCAACGTCGGCAGTCATTTCGTAATATACGAGTTTGAAGATAATCGACCAGTTTATTCATAGCTTGCTGTGAATTTAAAGGAATTTTAAACCTATCACTAACATATGCAGCAAGCTACAACGTCTAAGAATAACAAATTGCCCTGATGAATAACTTTAGAAAGCTGTCTACAGGCTATGCCCAGAATAAAGTGTCCAAAATATTCATTATTTGTACATCACTTGTAACTTTGAAATATGAATTCTTCTTCTTATTTTCTTATGTATTGTTATTGTTGTACAATAAAGAATATTTTGTTGTTGTTGTTGTTGTAATTTATATATCTATATAACACTTAATTAATATAAGCATACACATTAAACAACACAAAAGAACAGGACAATATAAAAAATATACAAAAGACGAGCTTATCTCTACAAGAGATCTCTTATATCCTCAGTAAGGAGATAAGTGAGATTGTGGACAAAAATGTATATATATATATATATATATATATATATATATATATATATTTATTAAAAACTGGTTTTGCATTTGGCTACAATCTCACCTGATGGAAAGTGACGATGTAGCCGAAGATATATCACGCGCACTCAGTAAATGCCTATTCACTCTAGACTTGAAGATATGCAGTTAATCAAAAAAAAAATTAACACAACTTACCTACTACTGTATACTACTACTAACTGATACTTGAATTGTATGAATGTTACATTAATTCTCAACATAATTTAGTGTCGTTTAACGTAAATTAAATATATAAATAAAAATAGACAAATATTCCGATAAAATAAAATAACCGCCTCCGTGGCTCAATGTAAAGAACATTGGGTTGTTTGGGCTTTGTTACTCGTCTTTATGAGTAACTATCTTTGTGCCCGCGGCTTCGCCTGCATGGAATAGCTTCATCGCGGATATGTTTAATTTTATCCGTCTTCGGACTACTAGGCGCGGGGAGGGATTCCACCCGTACGTAGTTAACATACCGAACATTCGCACTAAGCGGTTCGATTCTTCATTCATAATGCGAACAACCAAGGCATGGAACTCCCTTCCGGCGTCAGTCTTTCCTGAATCCTACAACCTTGGGATCTTCAAGAGCAGGGTGAATAGGCATCTACTGAGATCGCGTGCTTCATCTTCGGCCACATCATCACTTCCCATCAGGTGAGATTGTGGTCAAATGCGTATCCAGTTAACCATAAAAAAAAAAAAATCTCACGGTAATTACTCACTTCATCGGAATGGAAATGTATCCTATGTGTTAATCCAGGGTATATTCTACCTACATTCCAAATTTCATCCAAATCCGTTCGTCCGTTTCACCGTAATTGAGAAACAAACAAAAACAAAAAAATATTTTTTTTTTTAAACGGTTCACAAAACTGGACACAATTTTTGTCTTACCCAACATTACGACATAATTAATTGAATGTATCCTACTTGATGTGAACACAGCATGCACACAGATAAACAGTCTCAATACTTAAGAATAACATAGGCAATTAACTAAATCAATAAAACGATACAAAAAGACCTATTAATAATTGTTGTACTAAATTATGTATATGTATTAAGGATGATTAATCCTTAATACATATACAACCATAGACAACTTTCTTAGTAGAGGCGATTGTTCCTGAAAATATATCAATCTGGTTTCTCGTATAACCATGATGCACACATTCGATACAAAGGGCTGTGTTGACCGATGTTGGTTCTGTAGGAGGGGGGGGACAGTACTTTACTTTACAAATATATATACAAACATCCAAAATTTCGCGTTTATAATATTTATTAGATTAGTCAGATAGATAGAATAATACAGGGTGACCTATTTACCGTAAGGAAAAAAATTGGACAAAATTAGGTAAGTGAAATATAAAGTATTGGCATAGGCAATCTTTTTAATCATAATTGAATAAAAAGAACTTGGAGAAAATTTGACTTCCAAATATATTTCGCGTGATAGCAGCCCTACTCATCCCGCGAGTCGCATATCATTCTCTGGCCGGCGCGTGCATCGATGATGGTTTTGTAAAAAAAAAAAACTACCTAATATATTCCGAAAGCATTTGCAACATTTCGAAAATCTTAGCGGTAGCTGCTCACAGACAAATTGACTCGTTCGCGTTGTAGGTATTTAGATAATTATGTTAAGTCCACTTTTAACAATTATTATTTTAAACGAGTATCATTATGATCCATACAATTACTATACACCACCGTACAACATGATCTTTATAGAATACACACTTATGGTTGTTATTGAAAATTTTTGCACTAGTACACTACCCTCGCTTTCTCTCGCAGGGCACTAGCTGAAAATCAGTGTCTTACCGCTATAGGTGAGGATCCACACTGACCGATGGCCCATTTGTGGTACAGATACACATACAACTCTATTATAAGTTTTAACAGTTGTATTTTATTTTAATTTTTATTTTTATTACTGTGAAATAAGGCTACATTGTGTAAGAATAACACCAAGCAGCGTTGTTGCGTCGAATATTTTTGTATGTGTTTCTGTAATATGCAAATAAACGCTTTATCTATCTATCTATCTATCTATCTATCTATCTATCTATCTATCTATCTATCTATCTATCTATCTATCTATCTATCTATCTATCCATCTATCTATCTATGCAAATGACTTCTATTACCTTATATTGAGGTCAAGTACGAACCCGTAAGCATAAAAAAAAAAATGAAATACACACACACATACATATACACACGTACACTCTAATCAAAGTTTATGTCCACATCCTGTCTCACAATAACGACCCGTTTGGTGTAGTGGTTAGAAACTCTGCTGCTATACCAAAAGGTTGCGGGTTCGAATCCCGCAAGGGCCATATATTTGTATGATGAATACAGACATGTGTTCCCGAGTTATGGATGTTTTTCATTTATATATGTATTTATTTACAAAAAAAAATATTTATGTAGTATATAAACCACCTGGTATCCACAACACAAGCCTATAGTTGCTTAAAGTGGAATTAGATGGCGCTGTATGTATGTCCAAAGATATTTATTATTATTAATTTATAAGAAAAAAAAAAATTAAGACGCCACTCCAGATGCTGGTGATCTGTTCCACAGGTTTCGTAGTACGTACACCTGTCTCTCATAAAAGCTATGTTTATACCGGATAAGCTTGTTTAGCGTAAGAAAAATCAGGTACTACAAAGTAAAAAATAATTTAATTGAAACTCTCCTAATATTATTATTTCTAGTACCTTTATCGAAGGCGGGCGCCAATGTCAAAATAATATTTTATTTATTCTTAATTTTATTTTTATATAAAATAAGTTTCTGATTTATAATACTTTTGAAGATGCAAACTGTATACAACGTAGTGTGGTTATTCACAAAGTTTTTGAAGCTAAGCGCCTCGTTGGAGCGCGATCGCGCCCGCGAGAGCAATAACTCAAGACTGCTACGTCTCTTGATTATGATCTCTCATTTCATTTTACAGTTATCGTTGTTTATTTGTAAAATGTGGAACTAAAATATACACAAAAGTTCTACATTTGCAACATTTTAGTTTGTCAATAAAGAGAAGAGGAAGAGATGTACCGGGGATGAGTTTTTTTTACCGTAAGGAACAAAATAGGGCATATTAGGTAAGGCCGAAAATTACATTTCCATCCACATCACCTGAATGAGTGGAAGTCTACCACTGTACGTTTCTCAAGAAACTTCTTACCACGTACCACCACCCTGTGGAACGGACTTCCGGCAGCGGTTTTCCCGAACTAGTACGACATTGGAAC
Organism: Oegoconia quadripuncta; assembly: GCA_949316235.1. Classification (NCBI taxonomy): domain Eukaryota; kingdom Metazoa; phylum Arthropoda; class Insecta; order Lepidoptera; family Autostichidae; genus Oegoconia; species Oegoconia quadripuncta. Next base: position 11,267,927 of record OX438750.1, on the reverse strand, counting down.
CTTCAAGAAACGAGCCTACACCTTCCTCAAAGGCCGGCAACGCATCTGTGACCCTTTTGGTGTTGCGGGTGTCCATGGGCGGCGGTGATTGCTTTCCATCAGGTGACCCGCATGCTCGTTTGCCGTCCTCTCATATAAAAAAAAAAGAAAAAAAAATTAAATGGAAGTTATTGGCGTGGGTAGTATTTTTTCCTTACGGTAAAAAAACTTATCCAGTATAGATGGTTTTGAAAATAAATGAATAAATAAACTACAAATGCCACTAACTTCTATTAAATTCTGTACGTTATTCGAAGCCTATAATAAATGAGAGTAGCACTTCCGTTTCCCTTTTTACTTCGCTCAGTTGACTAGATTTCCGTGTCCTCTCCCTCCACCGCCGGCAGGCAAGTCGATACCACGTTGGGCTTGTCGACTTCGCTCTAGCTCATTGGCGTCTGTTTTCCCGCAGCATACGGTCGTTTCAGAATACTGTGTAATTCTGAGTTGCGTGTTCATCCAAATTACATATAACGTTTAGCGTGAATAATACTATAATAAATTCGACGACCGTTTCTTCGCAATATCAAGTAAGTTTTTTGACTTTATTTTGTATTTACCTTCATAATGGTAATTAAGGAACAAAATGTAATATTTTACGTGTAACGATTTTTATCGTTCGTACTTGTTTTGAGAGATAAGATACCCTCATTTTGTGTCCTGTCTATTTGTTATGTGCCAATTCTTTCTTACAGTAAAGAAAATGAGTGATTTAAATAAAAAAGATAGCGAAAAACGTAAAAAATCGACAAGTAGTTCGAGTTCTAGTTCAAGTTGTTCTGATTCAAGTAGTTCATCTTCAAAGAGAAAATATCAGCGTAAGCAGTCGAAGCGTCAACGCGAATCACAACGCTTATTAGAGAAACTTTCAAAAGAGGTATGTGAGTTGCGTAATCAAGTTCAAAGCTCGAATGCATGCAGTACTCCAAATTACCCACATTGTAATCAACCTAACGATGAATATGTCGACGCTAACGTTAGCGGTAACTTATATGGGTCAGTTCTCGACTATCCAGTATCAGACATGCCCCCCGGTACACCGGAATTCAATATCGCTTTAAACACCAGTCTAAAGGAACCGTCTGTGCCCAGAACCCCGGATAGTTACTTATCGATTTTAAAAAATATACAGCGATTTGGTGAAAAAACTTGGAGTGATGTACGATTCGCGGAAGTCCAAAAGAGTTATTGCTATACTCCAGGGTTTGTGGAACTTGAGACTAATGAAGAGATAAAAAGTTACGACACTAATAAAAGTCTACCATATGTAGAAAAATCTTTTGCGGCGCTTACATTTGCTCTTTTAAAACAAAAAGAGGTGTTAGAAACTGGCTTATGTGATTTTCTGCAGTGGGCCCACCAATCTGAAAACTTATTGTATAACGACATAAAACAAAAAATTGAAAATATATTTATTACTGGTGATTTTTACAAAGTATCTGTGGATTCACTACAATTAGTTTTGCGGGCACAGAGCTGATATCATTCAGCAAAGAAGGGAGGCCATCCTAAGATATGTCAAGGACCCGCTAGTCAAGTCTACTCTCCGCAAGATTCCACCGACATGTTCCGATCTGTTTGCGGCGGAAGCATTCACAACAGCCTTAGAAAAGTCGGGTGGAGTTCGAAAAACATTTTTCCCTCATTTAAAAACAAGTACCAGTGCTCCTGTTGCGCAAGCAGGTAGTAGCATCAATCCATCACGCCCCGCGCAGGGGGTTTATAACTATGGTTTGCCTGCGCAAGGCAACAACCAATTTAACTTAAACAGAAAGCATGTACCTGCGCAAGGTGCTTCCTGCTCATACCGCCATCCAATACCCGCGCAGGGTTGTAATAATAATAATTACTACCACCATTGTCCTGCGCAAGGACCAAACTATAGTGGTAATCAAAGAGGAGCATCTTCACGTAACAATGCGCCCTTTCGAACAAGAAACTGGCATTCTGGCCCTCCAAATGCTGAACCAAGAAACGCGCCTAAGCGAACATCTTCGCCGTCCTATAGAAATAGAGGAGGAAATAAACGTCGAAAGTATTGACTCGAGAGTGTTTCAGGCCGGGCAGATTCAACATTTTTACGATATATGGAGAGAAATGCAGGCACCTCCATACATCTTGCAAATCATTCAAGGGTATCGAATCCCATTCGAAATGAAACCGCCGTTAATTATGCCCGACCGAAATTATCAAATTCAGCTATCACCCGAAATGTCCAAAACTATTCAAACTCTAAAGGATCAAAAGGTTTTAGTGCCAGCACCCAAAAGTCCGAGTTTTTTATCAAGCCTATTCTTAGTCCCAAAAAGCGACGGCTCACTGAGGCCAATTTTCAATCTCCGGGCATTGAATTCATATGTCCGTACAGACAAGTTCAACCTAATAAACATGCACAAAGTGCCGGATTTCTTACAGCCCAGAGATTGGCTGGCCAAAATAGATTTAACACAGGCTTACTTTCACCTACCAATTACCAAGAGCCACAGACGCTTTCTGAGGCTCCTATACAACGAAGAATTGTTGGAAATGACCTGTCTACCATTTGGCTTGAGTTCGGCGCCAAAAGCGTTCGCATCGGTGACGAATTGGATTGCTCAAACATTACGCGAGCAGGAGGTCAGGATATTGGTATATCTGGACGATTTTTACCTAGCCAATCAAAATATTACTGTCCTGAAACGTCACATAAAATTAGTCACAAACACTCTGTACGCATTGGGCTGGCAGATCAATTGTCAGAAATCAATTTTTATACCTCAAACTCGTCTCGAATATCTCGGAATTTTATGGGACCCATGGTTAAACGAAAAGTGTCTACCCATACAAAAAGTTCAAAAAATCGTAAGTCTGACGACAAAGATGTTAACACAAAGGAAGGCAAGCTTCGAGGAGATAGAATCTCTCATAGGTGTCCTGAACTTTGCCAGCTTTGTCGTGCCGAGAGGACGATTAAATTATCGTCAGCTACAAAAATTGTTCAAAATATTTCTTCCGGAACATCCAAAGAAACGCTTGCCATTACCAGAAGCAGTGATCCAGGAACTATACTGGTGGCTTCACCATTGCCAAAACGCATCGCCTCTACAAATTCCACCACCCACGCACTATTTAACAACCGATGCATCGGATATTGCATGGGGAGCAAAGCTCAACAATCTGGATTTCACAGGCCTCTGGAAAGAGAACGAGAAACCTCTTCACGGCAACCAGAAAGAACTTTTAGCCATTTTAAAAGTTTTGGAACAAGGACACGATCTCAATCTGTACGAAGCTTCGATTTTATTACAGAGCGACAGCAGTACCGTGATTGCCTATTTAAGAAACGAAGGCGGTATTCGATCGGATTCTCTCATGAATATAACATACAAAATATTTCAAATACTGGATCGTTTTGCAATACAATTGCGGGTTTACCACCTCCCTGGAATATTCAATTGCGATGCCGATCACCTATCGAGACTTCGGCAACCCCCAGAATGGCACTTGCTTCCAAAAGTGACGGAAATTATTTTTGCCAAGTGGGGACGACCGGAAGTCGACCTGTTTGCTTCGCGAGCAGCTCACGTAGTGCCTTTATACATAACACTGGATCAGAACGACAATCAAGCAGTATCGTACGACGCCCTCAGCAGGAGATGGAGTTATCGACTCGCATGGGTATTTCCACCCCCTTGCCTGCTACCCAGAGTCCTGCAGCACATGAACCAAGCGAGAGGTACGTACTTGATAGTGGCACCCAGGTGGGAGAAGGTATTTTGGCGCGCGGACCTCAAAAGCAGGGCATTAGCACCCCCTCATACGATCTGGAACCTACAGGAGACTTTAGTGGACGTGACAACCCAAGCCCCGCCCCCGAGGGTTACAGAGATAACTCTCGAAGTTTGGAAATGTGGGGGTGGTCTGGGAACCTAACCAATTGGTCCATAGAACAAAAGACTCTATTGTTATCTGGATGGCGTACGTCTACGCAAAATACATATAGAGGAGCTTGGAAAAGATGGTCTCACTGGGCTCAGTGTAACAACGTTGCCATCAATAAACCCAGCGGAACGGACCTAGCTCGTTATCTCACAGATTTACATCAAAAAGAGGGACTTTCCTACAATACAATTCTAGTGCACAAATCTGTAGTAGCTACCCTTTGTAATGTGGATGATTCGGTATCACTAAGTTCTCACCGATTGGTTAGACAAGTTTTAAAGGCTATCTCCATAACAAAACCGAAAGATCCAAAACCTCCGGTATGGAACGTATCAACTCTCACTACATTCTTGTCAAATAAGGACATTACGACTTATAACTTATACGACATATCTAGACATGCCGCTACCTTACTTTTACTCTGCTCCGGGAGGCGGGTGCATGACCTTACTTTGCTGTGTATTGATTCTTCCCACTTAATTGAAACAGAAGATAGCATTACCCTATGGCCTTGTTTTGGCTCAAAAACAGATTCGGCTGATTACAGACAGTCCGGCTGGAAATTATTGAATAACGTAACGAATAACGCCACTAATCCTGTACATTTTATCAAACAATTGATCACCACAGCCCGACAACGCAGGGAGGCATGTAATAGTAATAAACTTTTTATAACAGTGAGGGGAGAGCCTCGCGCAGCCTCACGAACCGTGATAGCTGGTTGGATTAAATCTGTGTTGCGCGAAGCAGGTATCAGCGCCACACCAGGAAGCGTAAGAGCTGCGGTGGCATCAAAGAATTGGTTGGAAAATTTCCCTTTAGAACGAATTCTTTCTCAAGGTAATTGGCGTTCTGGAGATACATTCAGACAGTTCTACCGTAGAGAAGTTGTCCAATCTGCTAATAATGATTCGAACAATTTAAGTACCTTGTTTACATCAGTATAAACTATTAAATAATTTTGATTAAGAAAAACATTAATTATAAAACAGTGTAAGCACTGGAAATAATTATTATAGTTGTGTTTAAACAGACCCTAATTAATGGTCAGTCTATTCACTACAACTCTAGTTTTGTATCTGAGGTTATATCAAGCATCCAGTTTTTAAAGAAGTATAAAATTGTTTTATGTTATTTTTTACTAAATACTGATTATACATAAAAATTACAAACATTTCTGTTTTCGTATTTGCTTCCACCTAAGGTACCTACCCACTATCTCACATTGGCGTCCTCCACCGCCAGGCGATATCAAACATTTCTCATTTATTATAGGCTTCGAATAACGTACAGAATTTAATATCGGCGTTTTACCTCACAATAAAACGCTTATTAAATACTTACCTTATTCGAAGCCTATACAATAAGTCCTGCCTGGCGGACTTACCGACATCCTCAATGAGCTAGAGCGAAGTCGACAAGCCCAACGTGGTATCGACTTGCCTGCCGGCGGTGGAGGGAGAGGACACGGAAATCTAGTCAACTGAGCGAAGTAAAAAGGGAAACGGAAGTGCTACTCTCATTTATTATAGGCTTCGAATAAGGTAAGTATTTAATAAGCGTTTTATTGTGAGGTAAAACGCCGATATTTCATTTACCCAATATACCCTATGAATCCTACAACCTTGGGATCTTCAAGAAAGAAAGAAAGAAAGAAGAAAGAAAAACATTTATTCAGCTTACAATGGGCATGTACATGAAATTTTTTTGAGAAATTAAAACTAAAACATAATAATGCAAGCTGACATAGGTTCCAGCTCAGCATAATGCTGTGGCAAGAACCATATAGTATCGAGTATATTAATTCTGTGCCACAGCGCTGATTTTCAGCTGTCACCTTTGTAGGAGGTTAGGCGCTCATAGAATAATTAAAAAAAAAAAAACAAAGAAATAAAATAATCGACTCCACATATTGTGTACTTATTTTACACATACATAATTAACTTAATCCAGAAAACAGACGGACAGACAGACATAAAATAAACTAAACATTACAGGGCAGAGCAGAGTGAATAGGCATTTACTGGGATCGCGTGCTTCATCTTCGACCACATCGTCACTTTCCATCAGGTGAGATTGTGGTCAAACGCGAATCCAGTCAATAATAAAAAAAAATTACAGAAAAAACTCATCCGGTATATTAAATTTTAAACATGCAAACGTCTTTCTTTCGCATTGTTACGTATAGAATTTCTCACGAGTCAGCCGGAACGCAAGCGAGTTCGATATATTTTAAAATAGCCGCAGTAAATTCACTCCAATCACCTACAATTAAAGGTATAACATTACCAAAACAAGGGGAACTCGCCACCTGCCTCGGCCATTGTAACGACACTCGTTTACGTCACAAGTTGCGGTGACGTCACCCTAACTGAATAGAAGGTAGCTACCACAGAACACACGAATAGCGGAATTACATAATAACCCAATGTAATGTGATAAGTGTGACAGAAAGGCCCCTTCGCCTTTCAGTTTCATAAAGACAGATCATATATTAGACAGGACGACCTGTTTGGTGTAGTGGTTAGAAACTCTGCTACTATACGCGCGGGTTCGAATCCCGCTAGGGGCATATAGATAGATAGATAGATAGATAGAAACATTTATTCACTGCACAGTACATACAACCAAAATAGAAGAACACAAACAATAAATCCTATGTAATCAACAAATAAAATAAATAAATAAAAGCTTAATATACTGACTCACAACATACAAGATTTTCCCAGCGACGGGCTATACCCACTGTACACTGAAAGGGCTCTGACTCAGCATATGCTGCAGCAAAGATAGTGGTCCATACCACAGCGCTGGTTATTCTGCCAGTACCACTTACTGAAAAACGCTAGAAACATATGTTTCTGAAAGTGTATTTTCTTTTCTGTTGTGCAATAAAGTGTATTTGTATTTGTATGTTTGTGTGATGAATACGGACACGTGTATCCGAGTTATGGATGTTTTCATTTATAATAAGTATTTATTTACAAAAAAATGTATTTATGTAGTATATCAACCATTTGGTATCCACAACATAAGCCTATAGTTGCTTACTGTGGAACTAGATGGCGCTGTGTGTAAGTCTAAGGATATTTATTTATTTATTTAAATACATATATGTCCGTTCTTTAGCGCTTCCTGTAGCTTAAACGGCTTGGATTTCAAAGTACATGCTGTCGTTAGATTCGTCTTGATACCTGATGACACATCGGATACATTTTATGTAAAAAAATCCAACATGGCATCCGAAAATACAAAATATGCTTTTTCGGATATTATGTTGGATTTTAAATACTTAAATTATAAAAAAAATCGTTATGGTACAACTCTTTCCGCTAGATCATTACGAACATAGCCACAATCGTGTAACAGCAAAGATTATAACTTCAAATAGAACTCGGAATTACACCTCGGCTCCGAACAGTAATGAGCCAAGTTCGGACGTCAAACCCAGTTTGAGGGTAGTTTATGGTTTTTATCTTTACAGCCTTAGCTGTCCCCGTGCGCATTTTTGGGGGGAATGTCCGTCCCCACTCGCACTTTTGGGGGATTGTAAAAATAATGTTAAGGACTTTGTAACTTTGTACCGTCGTGACGCAACGATTCGTCAAGTTACACAACTTGCTTTAGAATTAGGAGGGTCTATTCTGTCCACATTGCTCGTAGGACCAACGACCATTGGGGCGGCAAGGTTCTCGAGTGGTGACCACGCACCGGAAGACGCAGCGTGGACATTACAGCCCTTTAGTTGGTTAAGATCGCGGGAAGCCGCTGATGCTGGGAGCGCAGGACCGATCGTTGTGGAGATCTTTGGGGGGGGGGTCATTGTCCAGCATTGGATGTCTTTCGGCTGATATGATGATAATGATGATGAATCTATCCACTGGCGCCTTCATTGGATAAATTAAGATTTATTTTTAAATACAGAATAAATCAAAAAAATTCGTCGAATGGGCTCTCTCTCGAAGTTAGGCCTGTCTAGTTGGATTTCTCGTTCTAAATAGACATCCTCGCTTACAACTGGGACAATGGAGTTCCCAACTTATATTGGTGTGTCCGCCCCAATGGCGGAAATGTTTTCGAGTGGCGACCACTCACTGGAAGACGCAGCATGGACATTACAACCTATAATTTGGTTGGTTAAGATCGCAGGAAGCCGCTGATGCGGGGAGCGCAGGACCGATAGTTGCGGAGATCTTTGGGGGAGGTCATTGTCCAGCAGTGGACGTCTTTCGGCTGATATGATGATAGGATTATGAATACGTCCAGTAACGCCCTCATTGGATAAACAAAGATTCCTTTTTAAACGACTTCAAAAAAGGAGGAGGTTCTGTATTCGGGGCGTATTTTTTAAATACAGAATAAATCGAAAAATTCGAAGATTGGGCTCTCTCTCGAAGTTAGGCCTGTCGAATCGGATCTCTCATCCTAGACATACTCGCTTATAAATTCGAGAATGGAGCTCCCAACCGATATTGGTGTGGATACGTCATGACCATTCGCCATAATTTACCTTTTGTCCATGTACATCTTAACGCCCACTTGATTCGACATTCGATTGAGGTCCTTGAGCATAGTGATGATATTTAGATGAAAAACATTCATAGAAATAACCAGCTCGTTCGCATAACCAGGCTATTACACGATTAATAACGAAATGTTATTATGCCTTTTTGTAATATAAAAACCTATTTTCTTGCTTGTTCTTCTCAGGGGAAAATTGCAGGGATTCGGATGTACACCAACTAACCTAAACTAAACTAAAACCAGTTTTAAAGTAGTACTATCTCTTTCTCCCCGGAACAGTACGATGCGAGGGCACCACTCCAAAACTGGTTTTAGTTTAGTTTAGTTGGCGTACATCCGAATCGACACCATTTTTGATGATAAAACATAATTTACAGATATACCTATTATTTAATGAATAACATAAAAACATTCTTACTGGATAGCACTGAGGAAGATGTAGAAAAACTATGGGATAGCATGGACGTATCTGAATAATGTGTAACATTTTCTTTTTTTTATATATTATGGGGTACTTTTTTTATTTGAGAGGGCGGCAAACGAGCATGCGGGTCACCTGATGGAAAGCAATCACCGCCGCCCATGGACACCCGCAACACCAAAAGGGTCACAGATGCGTTGCCGGCCTTTGAGAAAGGTGTAGGCTCGTTTCTTGAAGGTTCCAATGTCGTACTCGTTCGGGAATACCGCTGCCGGAAGTCCATTCCACAGGGTGGTTGTACGTGGTAAGAAGTTTCTTGAGAAACGTACAGTGGTAGACTTCCACTCATCCAGGTGATGTGGGTGGGAATTTAATTTTCGGCGAGAAGTGTATCGGTTAAATTGAGCAGCGGGTATTAGCTCGAACAGTTCTTCAGAACACTCCCCATGAAATATGCGATAGAGAATGCAGAGGGACGCGACGTCTCTTCGCAACGCCAGGGGATCCAGTTGGTCAGTAAGACTCTCTTGGCCGACAATCTTTACATACATACATAATGTCACGTCTATTTCCCGTATGGGTAGGCAGAGACCACAGACTTCCACTTACTACGATCCTGACACACCTCTTCTGCTTCCTTCACTCTCATAAGGTTGTTCATATCTTTATCTAAAATTAAAATAATTACAATGACGTCACACAATGACCGCGGACCATAGACTTCCCTACGATCTGGGTTGCATCGCAATATTGGTTTAGTCGAGTCGAAGTCTTTGCTTCAGTGAAATGATGTTAATTAAAGTCTTCTGATTGTGTTTATAAATAAATAAATAAAAATATATCACCGGCATTCTACTAACAATTTCATAATAGCTTGTAATTCCGACCTTTCCCTGTGAATTTAGTTCCAGCTGAAAATGAAGGCGCAATGAGTTAAAATCGTGAATTTTTTAAGCGGTCTTAATTACGAGACTGTGGTAAAACTAAATTGCATTCGCTCACGGACTATAAGGGAAACTCAGCTCAGTGGGAATACCTTAAAATTTTGTGTTTTACGAGCATTGAGATTTCCACTTTGTTCCACTATTTTAGCAGCTCATGCAACTGGAAGGTAAAGAGAGTCATTATAGTAAGAGTGGATAATGACTATTTGCTCAGATTAATGCATTACTTTTTCTACGACCATGATTTTGAAAGATAAACAAAGATACACATACATTTTTAACCGCCTCCGTGGCTTAATGTAAACAACATTGGGTTTACGATTAGGAGGTCGCGGGTTCGATCCCCAGCGGGGTACACGATTAAGTACTCGGTTTGGTTGGTGGTAGGGCATTTTAAAATGTCCGCCTGACTAGCTACCACCACCTTATCTAAATCTGCCGCCAAGCAGCAATGTTAATAGCATTGTAGTGTTCCGGTTGTCAGAGATGAGATAGCCAGTCCCCCAAATGTGTTGGGGTTTTGCGGGTCAGTACGCTTCCACCTTCGACCTCATCTTCACTTAACATCAGGTGTGATTGAGGTCAAGTACAAACCCGTCGTGCATAAAAAAAATGCTGAAAATATAAATTTAACAACAATATTGTAAAGGGGTTCGAACATTTTTCTATGGATACTGGCATTTTTACCTCCAAATATCTCGAGAATGTGACACTTTAGGGTACCATTAGTACTTGGCATTTTTTGTTTGTATAAGTCTCAAAAATACACATACCACATTCATCGTGCGCGGTAACTTTTTTTAAAAAAACAACATGGTTCTCATTTTTTACCTCCGTCATCAGATCATTAATCACAAAATTGGTCCCATAGAGAAAGAATGTATAACCCTATAAAAAATATTATAAAATATGAATAAAATATTATTATTATTATTAAGAGCCCATAGAGTCCCACTCCCATACATAAAAAAATTTAAATGATAATACCGTCGAACACAGACCTTTTTAAGTAAAGGTAACGGTAGCATAACAAGGTGATATTCACTTCAACATCCAACAAAAAACAAAGCTATGATGTCATATTATTTATCTTTGCACACGAAGCAATCTAATTCATCCTTACAAAACCTGAGAAAATCGTAGACACGAAGGAACTCCTTCAAAAGAAACGGGATTCGTTCGAACACTCGGCGCGATAAAGAGGCTTGTTGAAAGATAGCCTTGAGGGACATAAAAATTACTTTTTTGGGCTCTCCGCGTCCCTCCGTCACCTGTGCCCTCTGATATATTACCGTTTGAAACAAAAAATAAACATTCGCCCGGAAACACGGAATGTGGGTGAGACAGCTGAAGGGTTAAAGGGCTGCGGTTTTTGTTCAGATGAATCAGTTTTGAACGAAAACTAAAAAAAGTAAAAATGATAAAGCGGAGCGGTGATAATAATAATAAATAAATAAATATCCTTAGACATACACACAGCGCCATCTAGTTCCACATTAAGCAACTATGGGCATGTGTTGTGGATACCAGATGGTTGATATACTACATAAATACATTTTTTTTTGTAAATAAATACTTATTATAAATGAAAACATCCATAACTCGAGTACACATGTCTGTATTCATCACACAAACATATGCCCCTAGCGGGATTCGAACCCGCCACCTTTGGGTATAGTGGTCAGAGTTGCTAACCACTACACCAAACAGGTGATAAAGAAAATTAATAATATTAATATTCATCTTTATTTTTTCTCATATGGTAAACGAATAACACATACTCTAAGGTACCTAAATATAGAAGCGTAGTATCATGGTACATTGATAAAATATTTGACTTCTGAGAGTCTGGTGTCTGTACTAGGAAATATCTATTTCACAGATCAGGAAGGAAGAAAAAAATGGTTCTGGTTCGTATTGTATGTGTGTGCCTGCGAATGTGTGTATGCGTGGCGTGTGTATGCGTGCATGTGTATGCGTGTATGTGTGTGAGTGTGCGTGCGTGTGTTTCATAGTGTGACACCCATATTACATATTATTATTTGGAAATAGTTTGAGCAAGTGTAATGTGATAAAATTCTATCCTGATTTAAATTACATTAACAATATAATACAAGTAGGACTCATAACGTTCGACGAATAGACATGGATATTTAAATAATTATTTATTTATGTTTATCCGTTATCTACTATCCGTAGCATAAGCTTTGCTCAGTTTAAGACTAGATGATTTGTGTAAGTGTCCGAAATATTTATATTTAATTTACATTTTTTTTTATATGAGAGGGTGGCAAACGAGCATGCGGGACACCTGATGGAATGCAATCACCGCTGCCCATAGACACCCGCAACACCAAAAGGGTCACAGATGCGTTGCCGGCCTTACATTATATTAATTACTCGTATTGATTTCCTTGGTGATAGGTTTACATGGAAGACATCGCTGTTAGCGTTAAGTAAGTTGTAGGTTTTTAAGATATTTAAATGTAACTTCCTTATTTAGGCAATAAAGCGTATTTGATTGATTGGTTGAGTTTTTTAATTTCGTTTCGTTTCGTTCGAAGTATTTTTTACCTCCAACTCAAAGGCTCAAAGGATAAACTACCTATATGACAAAGATACTACTCCACACATCCTCTGACACACACGTATACATTAACTTGAATCACAGAGAGGAAGCCGCACACTAACACACCCTCTCACACATACCCGAACACATACATCTTACACACAGGGACCTCACATTTGAACTTTATTATTCCTTGAATTTTTGGATTTCAGCTTATAAAACGTCTTATCTTCATTTAACTTTGTCAAATTCTAAATTAGTATTCTAAGGAGCGGAGCTGATGCCTATGATCTTATAATTATAAATGTGAAACTGTACCTATATAATAATGTAATCAAAAAAATTATATTTAAAAAAAATACAAGAGTACGTCATGCGTGGGGCAGTGTGATTGGATATGTGAATAATTTTTTTTAATCACAAAGGGTTACCACTTGATCTCAATCACACCTGATGTTAAGTGAAGATGATGTCGAAGGTGGAAGCGTACTGACCCCGAAACCCAAACATTTCGGGATCTGGCTATTTTATCTCTGACAACCGGAACACAAAAATGCTATTAACATTGCTGCTTGGCGGTAGATTTAGATAAGACGGTGGTAGCTAGCCAGGCGGATATTTAAAATTTTCCACCAACCAAACCGAGTACTTAAACATGTACCCCGCTGGGGAACTACTCACTTTATCGGGATAAAAGTATACTATGTCTTGTATGTATAATCTGGCATATTCAGTCTATATACCAAATTTCATCCAAATCCGTTCATCCATTTCACCGTGATTGAGTAACAATTAAACAACCAAATAAACAAAGAAACAAACATCCAAACCTTCGCATTTATAATATTAGTTAGATACAATAAAGAATAGTATAGAAGTTGACGCCCTAAAATCCGTAAATAATTTTCAGTGTGAGAGTAAAGTTCAAACTACGTTGTTGATAGTCAGAGAGGCAGTTCCAGTCAATGGTTTGTACGCATTCGTTAGCAATACCGGCAATCAAAGCGAGCGCGCTCCGAATGCACTCAAATTATTTCACCATTCTGCTCATAGACTATAGCTTATAAAGAAATGGTGTGTATTGTTGCTATTCTTGTTTGTACGATGTAATTACTTTTGACTATATAGGGTCTAACAAAATTGAATACTTACTTGTTGAGTAGGTACTTACACCAGAAGTAACTTTATTAATGAAAGATTAACTCAGACCTTATTATTGCGTTCAAATCCAACTTGCATCTATTAGTTATTTCGGTATTTGGTACAACGTGATGTAGCTAATTGTTTTCATTTAATCCTTTATGCATTTAGGCGAGCTGTCCGGCTCGACAGGACCATTATGTCGGGAAAAAGGTTCTGGAATAATTCGATTGCTCCGTAGTTTAAATGATGTTATTATATTTATCTTCAATACAAATTTGATATATGACAATTAATTGTGACAATTAGAAAGATAGATGTTTGCGCGATCGAGTTAGCTTGCTGAGTGAGAGCCGGTCCCGCGACGTATGAGGTGCGGAGTGTGCTCCTCTCATGGCTGATCTACTTAATTCTTAACACCGACAAACTTTGGCAATTGCGCGTACATGACAATAAAATAATATGTTTGTCGTGGATAGCGATAAATTAGCGATAGAATTCATTATTCAAACGGTCAACTGACTAACATAATACGCGGTTAATGTGAAGTAAACCTGGTGGCGCTGGTATCGCCGGAAACGGCGTGGTGACGACGTAACAGTAATATAAGGCCTGCACATCGCAAATGACAGGCACCTTTACTACGAGCCTTCAAAGGAGTCGGAGCTCCACTGAACACATCTACGACTGTGAGTGATTTGATTATTATCACCGACGTTTGGAAGAATCCGGTGAGTCGTTAGCTAATAAGAAGTTAATCATGGAATTTGAGCAAGGAGGAACTATAGACAAGGTACGGCTGAGTTCCACAGAGTGCACGCGGGGGCCAAGTTGTATGGCACGAGGGGCGTGCACCAATTTTCTCTTCAACAGAAAGCATCTCAGGTTCCATGATTATAATCGAATGTGAATACGTTGTCGATTTGCCTATGGTAGCTTGTAATAGTATCGCCATTGCCCGAGCCACCCTTTACCACGCAACTGGCACCGTCCCGGTAGCTAGCGACGCCCACACGCCCACCCCCGAAAAAAAATGCTTTAAAAATTTTGTTTCCGAGTAAAAAAAATAAGTGTAAGTGCAAATGAAAATACACATTAACAGACTTACTACATTTCGATTGTACCTTGTTTTATCAATGAGAATAAATAGGCAACGTTCCATTGATATGGTAGACGCCCAAGGGGGTGGCGGGTGGCGGGGCACATTTTCGGCGTCTTCAAAGATACCGCGTGTTTGTGTGTTGTGGCAAAGTACTTAGAGCGCGCGGCCATTAATGTCCAACTCACAAAATTTACATTTCTAATTTTATTTTTTGAATAAAATCTGCTGACTTTAATGTTTTATTTGTTATTTTTTTTCGTAATAGATGCATCCTATACATACACTGCAACGTTTGTCGGGTTAATTTTGTTAGACCGTATACAGGGTGAAATTTAATTCGTGTAATTCCTGTTTACTGGTGACTCCATTTCTGATTACGAAAAACTCCGCTAGGAACCATAGTCGAATTCGATCCAAAAACTTTCGATTCCCATACAAAGTAAACCATTCTGAAACCACCTTTAGTATGGAACTCCAACAATTTTCGACTAAATTCGGCTTTAGTTCCTAGTGGAAAGTTGTTCGTAATCAGATGTGGAGACAATAGCCGAAAATTGTTTAACTTCCATACAAATGGATAATCGTAAATTATTTGATCGAATTCGACGACGGTTTCTTGGCGAAAACTGTTCGTAATCAACAGTTAATGGGAATTACTGGAATTCAAATTCACCCGGTATAGCCCATTAAATAGTAGCAATATCATCAGCAAGTAGGCCACTGCTAAAACAGTAGATTATAAAACGTATTAAAACAATAATAAATAAAAGATAAAGATAAGCTGTGCAGGTGGGGCTTCTCCTATGGTGGGAGTGCGGAGTCTCCCCACAGACAATGTAACATCTATTACCTTGCTCCGCGTATCCTGACAGCTGCACGTTTGACGACCTCCTTAACGCCACAGAGAGTACTGATAGAGTAGCTAAGGTTTGGTCCAATAAAATTTGAAAGTTGCCTCGACTCAAAAAGAAGCGATAAGGCTGCCTAATTTGTATTTTCTATAAGATATTTAAATGTACCTTCCTCATTCCTCAAACAAGAAGATAAAATAAAAGTATTTAAGATATCGAAAGAAGAATTAATGCCGGATTGGAGCACTGCATGCCTTTTTGAGAAGCTAGAAAGTCCTTCTGGCTGTTCATGGCGGGGTACTGGTTCCAATATTGATGTAGAGGAGTGAATGCTGGGGATGGCAGATCTAATGCAGTGGAAATGAGATCTTTGAGAAGTATGCGTGGGGTGACTTCGAAAGATAGATTCAGGAATAGTGTAATTAGGGAGTTGAGCAGTGTGAAGAACACGCAGTGATAAAGATTGAAAAGTATGCTGAGATGGTTTGGACATGTGTTGGGGATGAATGAAAGAAGACCGACGAAAGGGATATACGAAGTGAATGTGGATGGTAGTGTTGATAGGGGAAGACCACGACGGAACGAACCATGATCAAATCGGGGATTGATTAAAGGCTAAGTACAGTATCCTTAACCGATAAGCATGTGTGAATAACATTATGAGAGTGAACGAAACAAAATATCAGAATCGTAGCAAATGGAAGTCTGTGGTATATGCCTACCCCTAAGGGAAATAGGCGTGACTTTATCTGTATACATAGACGGTATTTTTAAAAACAATTTCACAATAACCAATGTTATTCGTTGCTGTTTTTTGGCTTACCACTGCACTTTATAAATTGAGTTCTTTTTAAGTTATAAACATTTAAATAATCTGAGACTATTATTCCTCAGGCCACACAAAGTCAAGACTTTTATCTTACATTGAGCCACGGTGGCGGTTATAAAGTTTTAAAGGTTTTTTTGGTGTAAAGTTCCTTAGTCGCCTTTGACGACACCTGAACCGGCTTTTGCGTACTCCCCTGTTATCAAAATCCTAAATTTCAAATATGAAATACATTTTTTCGAATTTCCAAACACATATTTTCACTACATGTAAGAGATCCCAATCTTTACACTAATATATTGTAAATAATTACACTATAATTTGAAACAGAATTGTTTGTTTTGTTGCAGGTATGTAGCGGAATTGAGAAGTATAGGGAAGAGGTAGCTTGCAGCCGAGGTAGGAATGTAGGCCTGTAAATCATAAGTGGTCGACATAAAGGCTAAAGTTATGTTTCAAACTTCAAGCATTTATTTCAACGTAAGATACATGATTTAATTTGTTGAATGTCAATTTAAATCTACTGCAAATAGAAGGGCTTATTGCATTTTTATGTCAGTCAGTATGTCCAAGCTACTACCGCTACGGAAAGAGAAATCATCCGTGGTAAAAGAAGCGGCGCAAGAAACCTGCAGGGTCATTGTTAATTTAGACATGTTATTTTGAGAACCTCATCGTCGCTAGGATGTCTGCCTAAGTGGAGATTATATTTTGAGAACGTCAAACGCCGCAAGTACGTCTGCCTAAGTGGAGATTACATTTTGAGTAACTCAAACGCCGCAAGTATGTCTGCCTAAGTGGAGATTACATTTTGAGAAACTCAAACGCCGCAAGTATGTCTGCCTAAGTGGAGATTACATTTTGAGAAACTCAAACGCCGCAAGTATGTCTGCCTAAGTGGAGATTACATTTTGAGAAACTCAAACGCCGCAAGTATGTCTGCCTAAGTGGAGATTACATTTTGAGAACCTCAAACGTCGCAAGTATGTCTGCCTAAGTGGAGATTACATTTTGAGAAACTCAAACGTCGCAAGTATGTCTGCCTAAGTGGAGATTACATTTTTGCGCCGTTTGAGGTAGATGCCCTAGGGACGTGGGACCAGGCGCTCATAGCCTTTTACATCAGTTATCGGAGCGCTCGGCCGATGCCTCGCACGAATAGAAGGCTTGGTCTCTATCACAGAGGGTGAGCCTCGCTAATCAACGAGGCATTGGCAGCCTACGCGCGACCCGTCTGTCGTGCAAGACGTGGGATATTTTTTTATTTAAAAATATTTTTATTTATCTAATTCGTTAATTTATTTAGGTAATCTTTTATTTTATTTGTTTGTTGCTCAACCACAGCGAAATGGATGAACGGATTTGGATGAAATTTGCTACATAGGTAGAACATTACCCTGGATTAAAACATACGATTTTTTATCCCGTTATTTATTTATTTATTTATTTATTTATTCACACGAAATCTTAACAGCATTTAAATATATATTTAACAATCAATATCTTTAATCTTGCATGCCAGATAATAAGATTTCAATACTGTCTGTATGTTTGATCCAGTAGCAAACTGATTCCAATAATTACTAAAGTTATAGTAAGTTATAGTAAGTAGTTCCCCGGGATACATAAATTAAATGATGAGCGTCGGTGGCTCAACGGTTAAGTTTCCCAAAATGAGTCCCAGACATGCCATGTATCAATGAGTTTTAAAATTTAATTTCTTATGTGTATTTATCGAACTGCTTCTCAATGGTGAACGAATATATCGTGAGGAAACTGCATGCCTGAGATTAAAAAATTCTAAGGCATGTGAAGTCCCCAATCCGCATTATACGAGGGAAGGCCTACATCGCTGCAGTGGGATGTTTACGGGCTGAGATGATGATGCCGTAACAAATTAAACTTACCCACGATAAAATTATTCCAACAGATTTTCCATTTATTTAAACAACTTACGAGTCTTCTTTACTTACTTTGTATAAGAGGTTACAGCACAATAGGGTGGATACACCACACAACGCCACCCTCGACTCGACGCAATCGACATTAAATAAAACGCGCCAATTGTGGGCCCACTCCGTCTGCGCCGGATGGCGCTGGCTCGTCTTGTTGGCTTGGGTTACTCCCATCTCGCACCAACTTTGTTTTTTCTCTTTTTACGCAGGGTTTATTCATGTGCTGAACATGTCACCCTCATAGGAATGCAAAATTATCTATAAGTAAATTTAATTGTCGCAATGTCTCAAGACGACAGTCTTTGATCAGTGTGTGTTGCCAGTTATGACAGTGGCGGGCCTAGGGGTTCAGAGTAGGCCAAGCCCGAGTATCTGAGTCAACCTGTAGGTGACGCAGCCTTTGGTCCCCATCCATGCTTCGAAGTTCGAAGTTGGCGGGCGCAGCCCTGTATCACAAGGCACTCCCGCCAGAGCGTCAGCACCCCGTAGCATTTCGAGCACTCGGTCCGGCACGACCCCCTCGGCATCCAGTTCGACAGAGCGGATGCGAACGCAGACCGCCGCGTCCATGCCGGCCAGGATGTCGAAGGGTGGAGTCCGCGCCAGGATCGTCGCCGCGTCGAAGTCCGGTAGTCTCGTACGACCCGGATTGCCATCAGCCGCTGCAGGCTCTAAAGGAGAGCCATGCAGCGGGAGGACCCCGCTAGGTCATTGGACCAGACGGGGGCCCCGCAGAGGGCCATGGATCGCACGACGTCGCCGCTTATGCGTTCCCAGGTCCTCCTTACTGCTGAGGAAGGTCGCCGCGGGGTTTGGTGGGTGTCCCTCCCGATAGGGAGTGCTGTATATTTCGTAAGGTGAACGATGGATGTTTTTACACTTTTAACGTTTGGGATATCTCTGACCACCACATTTAGGATAAAATTCGTGACTCACGTTCGCTATACGACATACAGTTATGGCTCATTGATAAGTTTGACTCTCCAGATAAAAATGAGCAGGAATCAAAGACAGAATAATAATTTACATTGGAATATAAAGTACAGAATTCACGTTTGTCATATGAAATGGCAAAAGTACAATCTACAGTCCCATTAAAGTATCAATAAATACAGTTAGACATTTCCACGACTGCTATCTTTGGAATTGTAGAAATTTATTCATTTCGAAGTAGGTAAAATAAGGCGAATTGAGAATATTCCTAACACTGACGCCCCGTATCTAGTCTCGATGCATTCAGGAAACGCGAGAATTCTGCTCGGGACTGCATAATAGCGGTGCGTCGAGTGCATTAGCTTCCAAGTATACATGCGGCCCGAGATTCTGGGCCCAACATAGATACTGATGTAGATGAATCAGTAGAACAACTTGGGATAACACAAGCTAACCGTCTCAATGCCGCTTTAGGAGTGCGTCAACGGGCAGCACTTAGAAAGAATACGTACAGAATAGAAAAGGAAAAATCAAATTAAATCACATAAAAAATGCTTTATTTTGTAGGTACACAAGGTACACTTAAAATAGTTTTTACATTTTTAAAGCTACTGCTTGTTCAAAAGGCAATTTTCCCCTGAGAAGAACAAGCAAGAAACTCGAGCGGTTGCTCTTTGAAAAAAAAAAGGTTTTTATATTTCAAAAAGGCACAATAATATTTCATTATTAATTGCGAAATAGCCTGGTTATGCGAACGAGCTGGTTATGTCCATGAATGTTTATCATCTAAATAATGTCATATTTTATAATAGGATTTCTTAATAAGTTTTTGTTTTATAGTATACTGTAAGAGCTCGACACCTGCATCGGTTGTCTAGCGAACCCTAGTAAAACCGAATTGCTTATATGACATTAGATTGTAATTGTAAAAATAAGTCGATGATTTAATATAATATAATTTTTTCAAAGATTTTACTGAGAATCGTTAGTATTGAAATAGGTTTAAAATTAGAGGGGTCTGTTGTACTACCGGCTTTAAATAAAGGTATGACTTTACTATGGTTCATCAGATTAGGAAAAATGCCATCATCAGTACATTTATTAAAAATACAAGCTAAGTGTGGTGAAACACAATCAATTACGGCACTAATAATTTTTAATGACAAACCGTGAAGGTCGGCAGTTTTTTTTGTTGTATAAAGATCGAAATGCTTTTAAGATGTCTTATAATGACAAATTGAAGTATTTGCTTCAGAAGCGCCCACAAGAGCGCGGGTCTTACGTTACCTACTGAATGATGATGTGATGAATGAATGACCATTCAGAACACATCCTGAAAATCAGTCAATAACACGTCGCAGAAAACTTGTAAGTAGTAACAAAGTAAAATTTGCTATCAAAATATTATGTTACTGATAAAATATATAGCAATCGCGATGAAAAATGAAACTGCGGAAAACATTACAGGGAAATAAAGATTTTTATGAGTCAGGTAGTAAGTTACCTATTTTTATATCCTATCCACATAACTGCAGTGCAGTGGATTAAAATATCTCCTAGTTTAGCCAAGCAACAGTATCACTTCAGAGTAATGCTACTGTTTATTTATTATTACTCTGTGGATTGAGTGAAGTGCTTGAATATTAAGTATAGACTACAAAAGGAAGCGGAGAAATGGTGAAAACCCTATTAAAGATTAATATGCTTTATAATACACTAAAATTTGGAGTAAGAGTACAGACTTTTTGTTAAATAGTGAAGATAAAAGTGCAGTAAATACAGACTTTTCAGAGTACGGAAAACATAAAAGTACAGTGATATATGTACGCAATTTAAGTTTTCTACTAACTCCAAACGACAGATAATCTAGCCAAGCAACACGTCTAGAACTGGTCAAGCAAAATCGCAAGATTCTACCGTGACGGGTCACTCCAAGGCCGGAAATTAGCTCGCAAAACGGTCTGTACCCAGCAGAAGGGATGGATATCTTGGTAGATAGCACTTGAGTGTCCAATAATATTGTGAATAAGTTTAGTTATATGTACACATATTGATAACGTTACTAACACCATATATTTACATTACACGTTCCCGAAAAATAGTGACAAGCATAATTTGAATTTGAGATATGGGAACAAATTGGCTACCCCTATGTTCAGACTAAGCAAAGTTAATACATCATTTGTGGGACACTGCATACGCTTTTATAACCTTATACCTGAGAATATCATTAATCTAACTGAGAAAAAATTTAATGATTATGTCAAAATAACATTAGCAAAGAAGGGTTATTATAAAATTAGTGACTACCAAAATGACAAATACGCTTGGTGTACTTCGACCAGCTCCCCAAAATTATAAAATTGTATTAGTTATATACTTTACTTAAAAAAAAGGACAACAATGATCCTGTGGGTTTCTTGCGCCGCTTCTTTTCCCACAGATGATTTCCCTTTCCGAAGCGGTAGTAGCTTGGACATACCGACTGACAGATAAATGCAATAAACTTTTCTTATTTCCAGTAGATTTAAATTGACATTCAACAAATGATATCATGTATCTTACGTTGAAATAAATGCTTGAAGTTTGATTAATAAATAAATAATTTATTTCAGTACACAGCTACATCATCATTTTATACAGTTCCAGTCAGAAAATCGAAAAGAAATCTAACATCCTTTAACATGTGGGCAAGGTTGAACGGATGAGCTCTTAACTAGGTAGTAATTACCTGTATCTTAGCGGTCAGTAGGGTCTCCCAAAATATAGTGATGTTAGAGAAAGATGACAGGTTTATTCGTACTACGCTCTTTCTTTCATGATTTGCGTGAGTTCAGTTACATATTGTTACACAATAGCGCTATGTAACAAAACACAAGCATTGCGGTCAAAAATATTTTTTGAATTTACCTCCCTTTATCTATTCTAGTAAGTACTAGAATTAATTTAATTAGAGAAGTACAATTACTTTTATTTCTTAAATATGGAATCTTCCTTACAATAAATTTAAAGATACTATAAAGCAGAAACTTATTAAGAAAGCATATTATAAAATATCAGATTGTTTAGATGATAAACATTCATGGACATAACCAGCTCGTTCGCATAACCAGGCTATTTCACAATTAATAATGAAATAAAATAATAATTAATAATTTTGTAATATAAAAACCTTTTTTAAAGGGAAACCTCTCGAGTTTCTTGCTTGTTCTTCTTAGGGGAAAATTGCGTTTTGAACAAGCAGTAACTTAAAAAATGTAAAATCTGACTATTTTAAGTGTACCCTGTGTACCTACAAAATAAAGCATTTTTTTATTTGATTTAGAAGAGACTGGTTACTCACAAGATATGGAATCCTGGTGTGGGAACCAGGGCTATCTTATTTCTTACGTTGTAACTTTATTTCTGTACATTTCGAAAGGTGAAACATGGATGTTGTTTCAAACATTAATCAGCATATGTAGTTTGCAGATGAATATTACTGACAAATTGACCATCTTATTTAGGATAAAGATCGTGACTCTATGTATGTAGTCACTTTATTTTTAATACAATAAATTATTTTTACTTATGTCAGGATCGTAGCAAGAAGTTTGTAGTCTCTGCCTACACCTACGGAAAACAGGCGTGACTTTATGTATGTATGTATTTTTACTTCACTAACCTACTTCCAAAAATTATGAGGTTATCAATTCGACGGTGTTTTTATCTATATTCCGCGATATCTCAAACATTTTGTAAACCCATTTCAATAATTGTTTTTATTTGAAAGTGTGTACCAGCAGGGTGACCCTGAAGGTCTGATGATGCACTCTGGAGGTAGAGCGGAACATTACTGAAGTCGAGAATGTTTTAAATTTTTGGTGGCAGAATTATTAAAGACCTCCGTTGTCAAACGCATTGTAATTTTGCTGCAACATGTGACTCCAGCCCCCGCAGCATTACATGTTTTGTAGCGCGCGACGTGAGAGTGAGAATGGGATAGTTGTATATTTCACCCAAGCGAATGAGCAGGACAAATATTGTCTCGCGCGACATAAACCTTTCTCACATCTATCATACTACTGTCTTCTTCTTAGCGAGTCGATGGTAAAAACATCAAATTCTTGAGGACCAGAATAGTCATTGTCGTGTACAGCAGCAACTACTGCAGGATACAGTGTTATTGTGATCAGCAAACTGTCTTTAAATTAAAACTATACTAACCCTAGATGTATAAAAAAGACCCCAAAGCAAACTAAAAATTAAAAGGTGAAAATAACCGTCAGTTAAGGACCAAGTTTCGGATATAACCGTAAAATTTAATGTCGGATATTAGCATCCGTCGGTTCCAGGGGCACCGCTCTTTGGCGGTCGAACGGAGCAAGTTCTTCCATTGGAGCCTCTTAAATTCTAGGCTAGTTTTGAATACTTAGAATTGTGAAGTGGGTTGGAAATATTGGGGTTGGCGTTTTGGTGAATAATCTACCTAGTTTTGATGGTTTAGGGGAAAAATTTTGCTGAGTGTCGACGACAAAGCATTCACTGGACATGATAATTTATGATTCAAATCTCACTTCAATTTCTTTTTAGCCGCAGATGCAAAAAGAAGTTTATAAGTATGGCTGGCTGTGTATCTATATGTCTGTTTGTGGTATTGTAACACCAAACAGCTAAACAGGATATAATAATGGTTACCAATTTCGCAAACTCTTGTTGTGAGGTGGTTCTTGGCCATGTTTTCGTCGTCCTCACATATCACATATATCTTAGGGGCAAATAAAGAAATTGTTATGCACATCGACATTGTACAGATGTTTGTAAGACTTTTATATTTTGGTGATTACAAAAAAAATACAAAAATCTTTATTTTCAAATTACAGTCGCACATCAATTTAAATCAGAGGTAGAGACCAACCTTTTAAGTACTTAAGATACCACGAGGCGTCGCACTTCCTTCGCTCGAAAATACTTTAAAATTGACTGTATATAAGATAGAAAAGTGAACTGAAAATTTTGAAAATCTTTTTGTAAAATTATTTCTTGACTTTTTTTATTATAGTGACAAAATTAAACAATCATGCTATAGTAATTTTTGCACAGTTGTATGTTTGTATATGTTGTATTTATTTTCTTTTCACAATATGTTATATTTCGCTTATCTAAATCGCGTGATTTCTTTTATATGGCTACTGGCTATTATAGAGCCAGATAATTAAAGAAGAATATCTAGTTCTACAAGTATTACCTCCAAACAAGAGAAAAAGAATTATTGGAATCGGATATCGCAGAACATATGTATTATAAGAAACGCATTCGAGTTAATAAATCTTTTATGGATGTTAGTCACGATACCTACATTCAGCAGTGTTTAATAGTACCTACTTAATACAATTGAAAGAAAGAACGAAAGAAAACATTTATTCAGCTTACAATTCCCTACAAAACTTAAAATTTCTTGATTCAGAAACGCTTTACATTACATGATAGTCAACAAAGTGAACCACAAACTCAACGTTAATAGGATTTGTTACCAAAGCGGATATAGTAGTGTAATAATCAGATGACTGCAATAAATATGTCTGCCATAATTTACATGTTCCACCACAAACCGGCGCGACGGGTGGAATGGAGCTAAAATTTAGAACTTGATTTCCAACGCAGATAGGCTAACGCGTTACTCGTTGCCCGCAAACTCCGCACTTGGACTTTATACACTTTTGGCGAAAAGGTAATAGGAAACTGGCTGCCAGGGCTGCTTGGTATATGTGTGTGTGTGACTAATTGATCACTAAATTACCCACTTACATTTGCTACACGATTTAATATTTCACAATGATACTAGGTTCGCCTTCATCTATAAATTTTATGGAATAATTTTATCGCGGAAATTTGGTTATCCCGCGAGAACTACTCACTATATCGGAATAAAAAGTATCCTATGTCTTAATTCAGGGTATATTCTACCTATATACCAAATTTCATCCGTATCCGTTTCGCTGCGATTGAGCAACAAACGAACAAACAAACTTTCACATTTATAATATTAGTTAGATTAGTTAGAAGTTAGATTAAAGGTAGAAACTTTAAAGAAATAAGCCCTTGCTAATAGTAATTTAAAAATAGAATAAATGGTATATTTTCCCTCTATTAAACATTAAATGAAAGAGGGAATGGTGAAAATAGAGCAAGAGGTTTGAAACTGCAGTTCAAGTCAAGAAAAGAGTGAAGGTTGATTGAAATGGACCAGTTGTTGATGATATTAAGAGACAAGTCTATTCATATTTGCATATAAACGGAATTTAGTCTTAAATTTAAAATTGTTCTCCGGGAGTGTCCGAGATCGCATCATATATCGCGGCCGCTAGCGGAGTTAATATTTATGTCCACAACTGAGTCTGGCGTTCGAACGTACCGCGTCGTGGTACAATGTGTATTGCGGGTGCCCCTTATTGTTCGCATTCCATATTCAAAAGTTTGAAAATGATATTCCTCATTTTAACCACGACTTTTTTAAACATTTCTAAGCCCTCTGATGATGACGATATATCACGGTTTTGAATCTCCATGGCTTTATGTATCGAGAGGAATGATCTTTTCTTCCTATCATCTATTATTTCCAACGTCATAATGTACTCGTATATAATAATGTAATGGGTAATGGTTCACTTTTACTACGAGATCGTATTAGGGGGTCTATTTTCTAACGAAAATAGCTTCGAAGGCCGTATTCTTTTGCAGTTTGCTGTGTCAATTATAAACCAATCGTCATTATTGGTGGACGACCGATTGGTGTAGTGGATAGTCACTCTATCAGCGAAATCAACGGTTGCGGGTTCGAATCCTGCGAGGGGTAAATGTTTGTATGATGAATACGAACATTTATTCCCGAGTCTTGGATGTTTATATAAATATTTATGTATGTTTATCCGTTATCTAGTATCCATAGCACAAGCTTTGCTTAGTTTGGGACTAGATGATAGTAAGTGGGTGGGTGTAAGTGTCCGAAATATTTATTTATTATTATTTTACTTTTGTTGTACATAGGTGGACATCACAAGTTACAACGGGATGCAAGGAACGTCTCAAGTTATGTAAATAAAGGATTCTAAGCAAAAGAAAAAGTCCTATGTTACGGCCGTCCGAAGCTATTGTCGTTAGAAAGTAGATCCTGATGAGTGAAAAGACCCGTAGAACGAAAATCGCAGTCATTATCCAACGAATTAGTAACTTGGAGTGGCAATGGGTAGAGTATAGACATTTCTTGTCTTACTTAAAAGGTCTACGTAATACAACACTTTTCACCTTCGAGAGAGAGGCCAATCGACGCATCCAACTCGGATGGGCAGCGTACGAGAAAATTGCGTAACATGGTCTCGTCTAAAATACCTCAGTGCTTAGGTCACGGTCATTACAACAAACATCTGTTCAATATAGATGTCACAGACAGCCCCCTGTGCAGAGCGTGCATGGAGGCCGAAGAATCAGCCGCCCACGTGCTTTTAGAGTCACCCACCTTGGAAGACCGGAGTCTCTCCCCGAAGCCTGTGGCAACATCTCAAAGTTGCTCGGTTTCCTCCAAGAACTTGGGTGGCAGTATTAAGTATTCCCCCGTACGCAAGATAGGCGTATCCAGACGTCGAGTTGCGGAGACCGGCCCGCCAACGAATACGAATACCTCAGTGCTTACTGGGACTGGCTATCTTATCTCTGACAACCGGAACACAACAATGCTATTAACATTGCTGCTTGGCGGCAGATTTGGTGTCCCCCAAATGTGTTGGGGTTTCCGGGTCAGTACGCTTCCATCTTCGACCTCATCTTCACTTAACATCAGGTGTGATTGAGGTCAAGTACAAAAACCCGTTGTGCATAAAAAAAAGTGGTAGCTAGCCAGGCGGACATTTAAAATGCCCTACCAACAACCAAACCGAGTACTTAAACATGTACCTCGCTGGGGATCGAATCCGCGACCTCTTAACCGTAAACCCAATGTAGTTTACATTGTAAACAAAGGGTGGTATAAAAATGTCAAATTGTAGTAAATTAGCAATACTTTTACCAACAAGAGATCACTGAGTATAAACATAGCATGTGTGTTGAATCAAACAAAGCTTTCCTACCCTATGACAACTAAGCACAAATTTCAATGCATTTGCAGTGTCAAAGCTAAAAAACTAACTCAACTTATTTCCCCCGGCGTTGTCCGCTTTTGTTGCGCTGTCCAGCGGTACTGTTCAAGGTTCGTTAGCTGGCAAAGCGATGGCCGGTATCTTTGACGGCGGCTTGCTAACAATGCTTGTTTAAAATTAGCTCTTAATCCATTTAGAAGGCCTTTTGTCGTGCGTTTTTAAGCTATTAAAGTTTAATGGCTGGTAAATTCAATTGTCTAGAGGAATTGTATGTTGATGTTGATAACGACCCATTCGGCAGTGGTTGGAGACCGTGACGAAATGGGATCGATTCCCGCTATGAATACAGACATGTACCCGAGTTATGGATATTCACATTTGTAATAATGTATATTTTTACAAAACAATACATGTATACGTGTAATATATATTTTTTTTATATTTCGGACACTTACACCAATCATCTAGTTCCAAACTAAGCAAAGCTTGTGCTATGGATACTAGATAACGGATAAACATACATAAATATTTATATAAACATCCAAGACTCGGGAATAAATTTTAGTATTCATCATACAAACATTTACCCCTCGCGAGATTCGAACCCGCAACCGTTGGTTTCGCTGATAGGGTGACTATCCACTACACCAATCGGTCTACTATTATAGTATAACCGTCTATACTAACTAATCTACTACAAACATGTAAATTATAAACGTGTCTTTAGTATTGATATAACTATTGTACCAGGTTTGAACTAAATCATTTTTCATTTAATTTCCATCTGGTATCTATAATACAGTTGCGTAGTGCGGAACTAGATGGCGCTGTATACGTTCTCTTTACCTTGCATGATGAATAAACTACCAAAAGAAGTGAACGACAAGATTGACCCTTCCATCTTCGGACCACTAGGCGTGGGGAGGGATTCCACCCGTATATAGTTGATATATCAAATATCCGCACTAAGAAGTTCGATTCTTCATGCATGTAGGCATGGAACTCCCTTCCGGCGTCAGTCTTTTATGAATCCTACAACCTTGGGATCTTCAAGAGCAGAGTGAATAGGCATTTACTGGGATCGCGTGCTTCGTCTTCGACCACATCGTCACTTTCCATCAGGTGAAATTGTGGTCAAGGCGAATCCAGTCAATCATAAAAAAAAATATTACAAACCCACTCATTAAGGCTGCTTAGGGTACGGAGACGCATTTTGCATAGTGACTATATAATCTGAATAATTGGATGCTTAATATTGTATAATTTAATTTTTATTAGCCTCAACGTAGTAATCTTAGTTAACTCGCGTACCACAAATACTGGGACAAAGGAACGACTGAAACCAGTAAAACCTCTTTTTTAATAAGAATATCAAAAATTCTTAACTGCCATAGATAAGCCAATGAATAAGGGAGCACCCGAGAATGACGGATATAAAGACAATGTATAAATATTTATAAGCGGGGCATATTCAAATTGTTGCAAATAGGTGCCTACTGAGTGCAAGGGTACACGGACGGTTAACACCCAACCTACCAAGATTTAGGGCAGAGTTTTGAATGTTATAGACAGACCAATATTAAAATTAATATAAATAGAAAATTTAGTAAACACCCGATGGTCTTTTAAAACTGTAACGAGACGCCATGTTGTTGGTTCTCTTTTGGAGTATTCTCCTTGTTTGTTTCTTTTTCGGTTAAGTCATAATATTTTAAATTCAAAATTTGAACTCTGTCTGTTCTCTCTTTTTCTTTCGGTGTAGCTTTTTATTTAGTCACTTCGTGATTTACCCTTGAAAAGATTGGACGTGGATTTTTCTCTTATTTTTGTTAAAGAAAACTAAAAACTAACGTAAATTCTGTTTATTCAGTATAAAAGTTATTTTAAATATTTCATTGAGTTACCTTTAATTACACCTTTAATTATAAATATATTATACCTTTTAATTATAAGTTGTCACTGACAACGATTTCTAAAGATTTCCGCCGGCTCATCTTCGTCTGTCGTTTTCTACATACTGTAGCCTACTCCTGATCCTCTACAGCATCAGCCTGGGAGTAGTGCTTCAAAACAAACCTACTTTTATAAAACAGGTACCCAAGAATGTCAGCTTCCTAAAATAAGCCTTTCTAGCGCACAATCAGACACAAGCTTCAAACTTATAACTCTCTTTGCTTCGGAGTTTAATAAAGGTCAAAAAAGATTGCTGTTGGCAGTTTATTTGGCTAAGTCTAATTTTTTTTTGTGATTGCATTGCCTTTTTTATGTAGCCTGTACAGTAAAGATAATGTGATGTTATTGTGCATTGTATTTCGAGTGTATATCTGTGTGTTAACGGTTTCACTGATTTTGCAGAGCGATCGATTCGTCTTGATCCTCAGAATATCACAGGCATTTTGCGTTAAACTATCCAAATATGGTGTTCGTTAAATATAGAATACTTAAATAATTATTATAAACATAAATTGGTAGGTCTGTTAGATTATAAAGTTTACAAAATACGCATAAATAGGCGAGGCACGTCCGGTAGAAGTAGCATAATACGCGATTACTGCAGCGTTTGCAGCAGGTTTAATATTTCACCTTATTAACATTATTGTAATGGGATCTCACCTTTCCCTCTCGTGTGGAGACAGGGAGGAAATTGTGTTTACATTGTTACATAAAATGGCTTCAGTAAATTGAAAAGGAAGGGAGATTAATTGTTAATAATATGTGCTTTATGGTGATGTTTTATGTATTACAATACAATACAATACAAATACACTTTATTGCACAACAGATAAGAAAATACAGTTTCAGAAAAGTGGTAAGAATAGAATGTACAATTTGGCGACCTTATCACTAAAAGCGATCTCTTCCAGGCAACCTTTGGGTATAAGGACAGTACATTTGAAATAGGTGGGTTGTTATTAACTATAAGAATGTCTTGCAAGGAAATATTGAAGAGGAGTAGGATAAAAGTTAATTTAAGCCCGTTCTCTCCGACCTTAAGTTGACGCTTGAGAATATGTTGCGTATTAAAACAGTATCAAAAAAATTGTACTGAGATTGAGACGCGATCTCAATCTCAAGATTTATTAATACGTCCCTTGGTGTGGTACGTGGTACAAATCACAGATGGAGATTAGAAAATTTAGACAGAGAAAACAAATGATTAAGTCGTCCCAATAATCCAAACTAATAGGAGCGTCGGTAGCTCAGCGGTTAAGACGCGGTCTCCCAATTTGGGGTCCGAGTTTGATTCCCAGACAGGCCATGTATCAATGAGTTTTTAAATTTAACTTAATTACTTATGTGTATTTATCCGACTGTTCTTAAACGGTGAAGGAATGAGAAATAAAAATTCTAAGGCATGTGAAATCCCCAACCCGTATTGGGCCAGCGTGGTGGACTATGGCCCATACTGGACTACGCTTTGGTTTAATTTGTAACATTAAAAGAATCACACACAAATTGACCTCGCATTTGCTGAGAAACCTCCGGACAAGACTCGACACAATAACAATAGGGGTTTAAAAATCAAAAAATATTTTGTATTTCGCGGGCGCCATGTTGGATTATTACTATAAAATGTATCCTATGACACTCCAGGGATCAAGATGAATCTAACGACACCATGCAGCTCTTAATCGGTCAAGCCGTTTAGGTTACAGGATGTAACATAGAAATCTACATACACACACTCGAAAAAAATTATCGTCCTTTGCGGAGTCGGGTAAAAATACATATAACATAACACTCGACGCTTTATCGAATCTAACTAGTCTAACTATAAATAAATGTAATAAATAATAAATATCCTTGGACATGCACACAATCTTATCTAGTTCCACTTTTAAGCAACTATAAATAAATCTAACTAGTCTAATAATCTAACTAGTCTAACTATAAATAAATATAATAAATAATAAATATAATAAATATCCTTGGACATGCACACAATCTTATCTAGTTCCACTTTTAAGCAACTATAAATAAATCTAACTAGTCTAATAATCTAACTAGTCTAACTATAAATAAATGTAATAAATAATAAATATAATAAATATCCTTGGACATGCACACAATCTTATCTAGTTCCACTTTTAAGCAACTATA
Organism: Oegoconia quadripuncta; assembly: GCA_949316235.1. NCBI lineage: Eukaryota > Metazoa > Arthropoda > Insecta > Lepidoptera > Autostichidae > Oegoconia > Oegoconia quadripuncta. The sequence continues at coordinate 11,236,490 of OX438750.1, read as the reverse complement.
AATAAATCTGTCTAATGATCTAACTAGTCTAACTATAAATAAATGTAATAAATAATAAATATCCACACAATGTCATCTAGTTCCACTTTTAAGCAGTTATAGACTTGTGTTGTGGATACCAGTTGGTTGATGTACTACATAAATATTTTTTTTTGTAAATAAACACTTAATATAAATGAAAACATCCACAACTCGGGTACACATGTCCATATTCATCATACAAACATATGCCCCTAGCGGGATTCGAACCCGCGACCTTTTGGTATAGTGGTCAGAGTTTCTAACCACTACACAAAACAGATCGTCGTTCATAAAGTTAATATCTAACTAATATTATAAATGTGAAAGTTTGGTTGTTTGTTTATTTGTTTGTTGTTCAATCACGGCGAAACGGTTGAACGGATTTGGACGAACTTTGGTATATAGATAGAATATACCCTGGATTAAGACATTGGATATTTTTAATCCCGATAAATTAAGTAGTTCCCGCGGGATAAACAAATTTCCACGCAGGAGGAAAGCTAGTATTAATAGTAGATTGTTAACCAAGGGCTGAATGACATCAATTGCATACGAGGTTTTTTAAAGCCGAGCCCGAGTTAGCCCGAGTATGCAATTGATGCTTACACCCGAGATAAACACTCTGCTTTACATATCGATTGTGAGGTAAGTAAAAACAAGAAAGCAGGTTTCTATGAACATTTATTAAAGAGAAACATGTGTATTTAATTAAAATTAATAGTAAAATTAGAACAATTTTAAAAAACAAATTTAATAGTAAAAAACAAAAAGAGATTTAACTTTTTTTTTTGACCGCCACTTCATAAATTCGTGTATGCCTTTACATATCTTTCTTTCGAGTTGGGCGGTAATAGATTTTCTAAAACTGTTTTTGCTTGTTCTTTTATAAAATCGGGGGTTAGATCCATGTCTTCGTCATTTGACATTTTTCAAAACTTTTGAGAAAGAACTCCAAAACACGAAAAATTTACTTTCGCGCCTAGCTAGTCGACTGCCTTTTTTACTCTTCACGGTTTTATGGCACGCAAGCGCGTCAAATCGTGCTAGCCAGTTTGATTTTTAAATCGATTTCAACTAACATACGATGTGACTGCGAAACAAATAGTTCGATATTTAAAATAAAATCTTCATAAATTCTAATATAAATTGTCTCGATTCCGATTGGAGTAAATAATCGATACCGAGAAAAAAAATAACTTTTTAAAAATATTCTTCTTGCAGTATGAGTATGACAGTTCTTTTTTCAAATTGCAAAACCTATGCTGTCATGCTAACATTACATGGTAGGTTTTGAAACCTATGCTGTAATGATATCCATACACCCCGGCATTCAGGGAAGTAAGTGACTACTTACAGAGCAAGAGATATGTAAAATAAAATATTTATGATTGACATTTTAAAATTGAAAACGAAAGTACCTTATTGAATTTGATATAACAATTGTATGTCTAGACGTCACGTGTTAAAGAAGTCATTCGTTTTCATATCGCCTCGATTCCTCGCCTCCCTTCAGCACAATATAGTCTTGTTCCAACATATGGCGATTCCTATCCAGACGGAACTTCGAGTACTGTAATACTTTTGATTGAAAACTGTACAGTCCGAACCATGTTACCGACTAGTCGTAGTACACGTGATGCTAGAATACGTAGAGAATCCAGCTATTTTGATCACTAGTGACAAAAGAGCTGGCAGCTACCTTGGGCAGTGTGTTAGTATTGATACACAACGAGGTAATGCTGCCAGTCTTTTGGGTACCCTCCAACGCGGTACGGTTTTTTCTAATTTATCATAATCATGGAGAAATATTACTTTTACTTATGTTATATAACAAAGTGTGTAAACGGCTGACATAAATAAATAAATAAAATATCCTTAGACATACACACAGCGCCATCTAGTTCCACAGTAAGCAACTATATGCTTGTGTTGTGGATACCAGATGGTTGATATAATACATAAATATTTTTTTTTTGTAAATAAATACTTATTATAAATAAAAAACATCCATAACTCGGGTACACATGTCCGTATTCATTGTACAAACATATGCCCCTAGCGGGATTCGAACTCGCAACCTTTTGGTACAGTGGTCAGAGTTGCTAACCACTACACCAAACAGGTCGTCCAACATGAACAGCAAGTTTATTTTTATATCTGGTATTACAATACAATACAAATACAATACAGTACAGTACAATGCAATGCAATGCAATGCAATGCAATGCAATACAATACAATACAATACAAATACTCTTTATTGCGCAAAATAATTTACAATAATTTTTGAAGATAACAATAGAACACAATTAGGCTGTTTTATCACTAAAAGCGATCTCTTCCAGACAACCCATTTATTATTTTATTAATATTAACATTAGGTATTAACATCATGTATTTTTTTTCTTAAACGATTCCAGATTCTTTTCTTACATACATTAAGTTTTCTTAAACATAATGCGATGATAATGTTAATATATTAATTTCTTTAAATTTATTCCTAAGAGACACTCTGGGACCCAGTTTGTAAATCGCGCGAACCGGTCGTTTCTGCAGAACAAAGATACAATTTATGTCCGCGGCATTTCCCCACAACAGGATGCCGTAGGTCATTATGCTATGGAAATGGCTGAAATAAACCAGCCTTGCGGTTTCATATTCATCAGACTCTTAGTAACATGCGTTTGATCCCTGCTCATGACATGCCCATACCAAGCTAAATGGTTTTCTAACTTTTCTGTAACAGGTGCCATTTTTAAACTCCCTCCTACTCATTCCTAAATCCATTTCACATGCTGCATGCAATTTTTTTTCATCCGTCTTCTTCATTTATTGACATTTTTTTTTATGCACGAAGGGTTCGTACTAGACCTCAGTCACACCTGATGTTAAGTGAAGATGAGGTCGAAGGTGGAAGCGTACTGACCCGGAAACCTCAACACATTTGGGGGACTGGCTATCTTATCTCTGACAACCGGAACACAACAATGCTATTAACATTGCTGTTTGGCGGCAGATTTAGATAAGATGGTGGTAGCTAGCCAGGCGGACATTTAAAATGCCCTACCATCAACCAAACCGAGTACTTAAATATGTACCCCGCTGGGGATCGAACCCGCGACCTCCAAATCGTATACCCAATGTTGTTTACATTGAGCCACGGAGGCGGTTAAAAGCTATAGTGACTATTTAAAATACAAGCATAAAACAATTTCACAGCTACATTATCAACATCACAGCCACGGAGATGCTACATTTACTTAGCACTTAACGGTTAGGAATCCTCCGAAATCACGACAAAATGAGCGAGCACTGATACACGGCTGGAACGTGAACGTCAACAATTCTAAACGTAGGTGCTTAGAGCTGAGCATTCGAGCAATCAAGTGTCCCGTAATGGGATTGCGGTGTCAGCCGCTCATTGCGGGACTTTACGGGACTGGGACGGGTACGGGACAAACAGAATTAGAATAGGGTTCAGAGAGGTATAGAAATAGGGTTAAAGAGCCGTTTTAACTGAGTTGGTTTGTTTGGATGATTGAGGGTTTGATTTAATTTGTTCGAATGTTTTGTTTGTTAACTAAATAATCTATTTTAATATCATAAATAACCGATAAGTCCAGTAACCAATCCACCAACCAACTCGGATGGGTGTCGTTAGGGAAACTGCGCAATGTCTTCTCGTCCAAAATACCACGGATCTTGAAGACGTAAGTCTTTAATAAATGTGACCAGTAATGATTTATGACACTGAAACGTGGTCTCTATAGGCCTCATAATAAAGCTCAACGTCACGCAACGAGCCATGGCGTTACACTACGTGATCGAATCAGGAATTAAGAAATCCGTAGGTGAACGAAGGTCACTGACATAGCTCAGGATAATAGTAAGTTGAAGTGGGCATGGTACATAACTCGAAGATCTGATGGCCGGTGAAGCATTAAAATTCGCAAGTGGGGACCATGCACCGGCAAGAGTAGCGTAGGATGTCCACTCACAAAGTGAGCGGACGACCTGAATTCGCGGGAAGTCGCTGGATGCAGGCCGCTTCCAACCGGTAGCTCTGGGAATCTATGGGGGATGACTTTCAATAGTGGACGTCCTGTGGCTGATATGATTATAAATATTATAAATGCGAAAATAACTCTGTCTGGTGTATCTTCCTTTTCATATTTAAACATTTAAACAGATCTTATTAAAATTTATCAGAGATGTATTCTGAGACCTGTGGAAGGACATAGGCTACCTACTTTAAGATAAGACAAGACAAGAGACTGTGGTTAAACAGCGAGCGAAGCCGCGGACGGTACGCTAGTCAATTAAATAAGTGATTATCTGAGTACCATTGGAGCAGACACGTTTTAAATTAAAAATCGCACATTGGGACATAAATAATTGTGGAATAAATTATCAGCGCATATTCGCGACAGTCCTTCTAATTTTGGAATAAATTATCAGCGCATATTCGCGACAGTCCTTCTAATTTTGGAGTAAATTATCAGCGCATATTCGCGACAGTCCTTCTAATTGTGGAATAAATTATCAGCGCATATTCGCGATAGTCCTTCTAATTGTGGAATAAATTATCAGCGCATATTCGCGATAGTCCTTCTAATTGTGGAATTAATTATCAGCGCATATTCGCAACAGTCCTTCTAATTGTGGAATAAATTATCAGCGCATATTCGCGATAGTCCTTCTAATTGTGGAATTAATTATCAGCGCATATTCGCGACAGTCCTTCTAATTGTGGAATTAATTATCAGCGCATATTCGCGACAGTCCTTCTAATTGTGGAATTAATTATCAGCGCATATTCGCGACAGTCCTTCTAATTGTGGAATAAATTATCAGCGCATATTCGCGACAGTCCTTGCGTGCCTGTGTATAAGAAGAGGTTTAAAAAAGATCACTATCTTCTTCAATTTATTATTTAATATTTGATTAATTTATGTATTTGTATAGCTAATTTATATGTATTTAGTTATTTGTTTATAATATTTTCAGTAGTTCATTATTATATTATGTGTTTGTATCATGGGTGTCTATTATTAACTACGTATTGTCTAATTTTTTTTAGTATCTCTTAATACTATAAGCATCGCAATATATTTACGAAAACTTAATATATTATGTACGTACATTAAAAAATTTGCCTTTAAAACTTACAACAAGCCGTTATTATTTTGATGATAAGCAAGCATGCATATGCGCGGTCGGTGAAATTCAGTCTGATTATACAATATAACATATATTTTTCCTTGTTTTTTCAAATAACACGTTGTAGCCCAAAACTTTCTTAAAAAACCCTTAAGTTTCTTGTTCGTTTATCTCTAGGGAATCAGCTTTAGTAATTTTGTAATTACCAAGTGATATTTTTTATCCTATGGAGTAATCTTTTGAGTATTAGCTAAAATATATGAGTACTCTAAAACTGTGTACCAGGCGATCAGCATAACGCGGCAGTTCGCATGCCGCAGTCGCGCGCACTGCCTTATAATTCCCGCGTTTTTTTTCGCGGACGACGCGGGCTGCATATTTCAGAGGCTCGTCGTGTCTGATGGAGGGTTAATGTGGAGATCTTTGGATCGTTCCGCCTTGGAAATATATCGGTGATTACGTAGAATGTGGAATTGTTTGTGGAAAGACGTAAAGTAATTAAAGTTTCAATTTATATAAATGATGTGTATATTTTGTGATCTTGTTGTGTTTATAGATTTACTGAATGAATAGAAGGGCGAGGTTTACAAAAGGGCTTATTTCCACTTTTTCTTTGAAAAATGTATGATCCTCATCGTCATTTTAAAAAGGTGTTCTATCATTCACTTACGGGTTAGCATTTGACCTTAACCTACGTATGGTATACCGAATTACACTACCCCGAAAAACTTTTGACTGAAGAACGTTTGATCGAAGCCGAGTACATTGCGGAGTTTGTCCTTCGTTAAAATTTTCTATTATAACCAACTCCGCAATGTACTCTGCTTTCGATCAAACGTTCTTCGATCAACGTTTTTCGGGGTAGTGTAATTCGGTATACCATACGTACTCCTTTGACCTTAAGCACACATGATTGAATTCATTACTTAGGTGATGAATCATCCGAAAAATGTTTCATCCTCGGTTGAACACATCCACACACCAGCACTAGTAGCATGAGAAATATACAACTATCCTACTCTCACACCTACGTCGCGCGCGACAAACGATGTCATGCTACAGAGGCTGAAGGGCACATTTCCAAATGATTTTTGTTTTTCTCCGACAAATATAATAAAAAAATTATAGCTGTAAACGGCTCATACAGGTTTTTGTTAATACTGAAATTTTGCTTAACATGGAAAAGCACTCGGATACACTCGGAATAAAATACCAATATATTTAACCGGAACATCAGAAAATTATAGTACGTGGAACAATTCGTTGTTGATTAATTTGAAATACATTAACATGCATGCGACGACTTTTGAGATTACTATTCGAAATACATAAAATACTATTTGTCATTCGCGTCACGTGCGCAAACACTGCAACGAATGACAACAAAGCGTTGCTCTATATGCAACCACAGCAACCTATCACAGACTTCCCCTCCTCCGACAACCGTTTGCAAATAAAAACCGTTTACCAGACAGTTACAGATTGAATGTCAATCTTTCGCCACGTCTCTCACGTAAAGTGCGCTTTTTAGGCGCGCTTCCATATTCCATTTCAAGGATCACATCTCAGGATATTGGGCCATAAATATATTGGGGTCGTGCGTACCCCGCGCACGTCCCACGCGTAGCTTGTAAGGTTAGTCGAGCTATAGTTGGTGGAACTAGAGGGTTGGAAGTTACACTTGAATACCGGTGGAATTCGGATGAGCTCGAGACAGTTTAGTTGAGACTTGAAAGTTCTTGTAAGAATACGTGTGCCCGCCCACGACCGACTTTTTGTAGGACCGATAATCAGCCGATTCTTTTATTATCGATATTGTGACCAATTTTTTTGTAGGACGTGGGCGTTGAAACATTAATTTTTCTCCTACAATAAATCGGTCACCGATTATCGGCCGTGGGCGGGCACACTAATGTGAATATTGAAGGTGAATATATGTTTACGGTTATATATTTGTGATCAGTCCCACCGGAAAATACCCAATTGTTAGTAGATGTATATAGTATACAGGGTGAAATTTAGATCATTGGCATCCTTTTAGGTTATGGTTTAGACCAGGGGTCTCCAAACTACGGCTCAAGTGCCAAGTGCGGCCACACCTTATAATACGGCTCGCTTTAATAAATAAATCATGCAAACAACCTAATACCCAACGTTTTTATTTAATGATTAAATTTAAACAAGTTACAGAATGAGGTTAATTATGTTATTATTATTACATATTCACATAGTGAAATTTAAAAAAGACACAATTTTATTAAGACCAATCAGATTTGTGTATTTGTGGCTGACGATTAATTCCCATTCTTTGATCAAATTTACTAGTGGAAACCTATCAGCAACAACTTCAAATAGTGAGTATTTGGATTTTTAAATATATTTTTATATTTAATTTTAGAGAACGTTTTTCCATACAGGATTAGGTCTTGGCCCATGAGACCTAGTGGAGAGGTCCTGTGGCCCTAACGCTAAAAACGTTGGAGACCGCTGGTTTAGATCATCAAACTGAACAAGTTTCGCTATGAGATCAACTCTAAAATCCAACAGTTGTAAAATAAAAATACAACTGTTTCATACATCAATTGGGTGGGTAAAAAAAAAATAATAATAAACATTTCGGATATTTACACCAATCATCTAGGCCCAAACTAAGCAAATTTTGTACAATGGATGTTAGATAACGGATAATCACACATAATTATTTATACTATAAGCATTCATGACTCGGTAATTAATAATTGTATTCATCACAAAAACATTTAATCCTTGCGGGATTCGAACCAATGCTTTCGCTGACAGGTTCAGTATCCACTACACCAATTGAACTCTTAATGAGCCAGCTGATTTTTTCCTTTATTTCAATTATTTAAGTTCCATAGCGAATTTTTTTCAGTTTGATGAAACTATCATCTGGAAGGATGACAATGATTCAAATTTCACCCTGTATTAGTGATAATTTTAGATAGTAAATTTTATTAGAACAATTAGGTTGTCACTAATGCGGTCAAATATATAAATAACGCTATAACATAATTGGGCCCGGACTATAATATGCCGAACAACATATTTTGAATTGCGCTCGCGTCAGGTTACATTTCTTTTATTTCTAAGTCAGGTCTAGCCGTTTAGGCTTCGAGAGCTAATATAGGACATGCATACATGCCCCCGAAAACATAGGTTTCTTGCTGGGGCAGTCGAGTGGTCGTCCAAAAATAGCTTTTACAAAATAACAATTTTTATCGACGCATCTGGAATAACAGCAGAATGTCCTCGTCAAATGAAGTGTAGCGTTTAGTGTAACATGCTCGGAATATTTTAGTTAGAACGCGCTTTTTATTGTTGAGTTTTTTGTTTGCATTTCAGAACGTGTGTTCATTGGATTGTTTTTGAAATGTTACGGTTTGAACTCATCGGCCAAACGTCGACCGTTCATGTGTAATGTTTCTTTTTATTTTTAACCTTCGAAAAAACCGTTTATTACCCGTGGTCCGATCGCCGAGTTCTACTGGTCGATCCATGGGCAATTGTTTTTGCCTGTGGTTCTATCAATCGGACCACGGGCAAATCAAATTGCCCGTAGCCCTCTCGGTAGTACTAAGGGCAACTTCGTTTACCGGTTCTATTAAAGTGTGTATATTCTAACCGTCTTATTCATAAAAAATTACAAACGCTTTATAAGCATGTTTTAGTTTAGTGTGTTTTGTCAGTTGTTAATGTATATTTTCATTTGCACTTACATTTAATTTTTTTACTCGCAAACAAAATTTTTAAGGCTCGTTTTTTTAATGAATATATTGTTTTATTGTCATGTACGTGCAATTGCCAAAGTTTGTCGGGTTAATTTTGTTAGACTCTATATATTTCCATTCTCTCTAAAAGTCTTACCAAAAATATTGTCAACTTTAAAAAACGATGTGTCATAACACATCACAAGCATCTAAGACCTTGACAGATGGCGCCACCGAGTCTAGACCGACGACATTATCATAGGCAAACTTCCATTATCTTAGTCAGTCGTACACACCCGTGATACCACGTATTAAAGTTCTGTTTGGCATGTCAACTGCATCCTTGGCACCGGGTGTAACGGCTGGAACATTGCTGCATGCATTTTACATTGTGTTTCAGACCGTTCGACGGGTATAGAGTATTAATTTTATTTGTATTTACTGTAAATAGCTAAGGTTCACATAACGGATGTCACGTGGTTCGCTGTATGAACTCTTGTGTGGAAGAGATCTATATGGAAGTTATATATAACAGTTTGTTGAAGTTGTGGCTAATCTTTAATCTAACTAATATTATAAATGCGAAAGTTTAGATGTTTGTTTGTTTGTTGCTCATTAACGGAATTGGACGAAATTTGGTATACAGGTAGAATATACCCTGGATTAGGACATAGGATTTTTTATCCCGATAAAGTAAGCAGTTCCCGCGAGACAAACAAATTTCAAAGTTAAGGCACGCAAGCGAAGCCGGGGTCGGATATCCAGTAATATTTCGAGATCTTTTAAAAACAAAATGTTATTTAAAAAAAATATTTTTCTTCAACTTGGACTCTTCGGAATTGCTAACATTTCCGAAGTCTTCACGAATTAGTATATTAAAAGCTTCTTTAGCCGTCCGGCCGTCTCAAAGCTAACTCGTTGCTTCAACGAATTCAGCAGATAGAAACTTTCAGTATTTTTGAACTTGGCTCTCAGAGGATGCCTTAATTTAGTTAAGTGAAAGGGATTAAAGTTCTTATAAATTTTAGGGACCGTTCCAAATACACGTGCTATCCAATGAATGACTTAAAAAAGTAGACTTACAATATTTATAAACGAGATTATTTCCTATTTTTCTAATAATAATAGAGATCATAAATTCCTATTTTTAAAGTTCTGAAACAGGACGAAATATTTTTGATGAATATGAACATTGGCTATTGCTGATATGCTGTGGTACGAATAAATTAAGAATAATAACATACATTGAAAACCGCCGAGGAACTTAATAATATCACCGAGGTGTATAAATCGACCAAGTTCAGCGCAACATTTTTCATCTAACATTACTAAGTAGTAACCTGATCCCTCGTTTAACTTTCATACCGCAGACACACAAACACACACACACAAACACACACACACACTCACACACACACACACACACACACACACACACACACACACACACACACACACACACACACACACACACACACACACACACACACACACACCCAATTTAAAGTTCAATCATAGCTAATCACCTGTCCCCTCATTTAGTCTAATATCTTATCATACTATATATCTAAACTTCACTGAAATCGGATCACAAATTATTAAGATACACCCGGTCAGACTGGATACGCCCACACAATACCGTCAAACACCTAACACCCCATCTTTTTCTGTCGGATATTAAAAATCACACAAAACAAATACTACCTCTCAATGTGAACAGGCACCAACTAACAGTTGCAAACGTTAAAGTTATTGCAAACTGTCGCTTAATCTAATAGCGTTAAGACTTAATGAAGAGATAAACGAGAGAAGGCTAAGTTTGTCGTCTGCGTCGCACAGTTCGTCCCGGGTGAATAGACAGTTTGGATAGTTGATTCCAAAATAAATTTATTATACAGAGATCGTATTTTTCAATAAGGTTCCCCGTCGAGACAATATCTTCCTTCAATAAATAATGAATATATTGTGATTTATGTAATACAATAACCTGTTTTATTAACTATGTACCTATCCTATCCAGGTATAAACACGAATCTAACGACTCCATGCACTTCGAAATCGGTTAAGCCGTTTAGCCTACAGAATGCGCCACAGGACGGGCATATTTACATAAGTACATAAAATACATCCTTTTGAATAAGCAGTAGAATAATGTAAAATGTTACTATTTTAAATGTATGTATACTTACAAGATAAAGAATTTTACGCTTCGCTTAATCTGCATGTCAAAATTTCGCAAAATTAGCCGAAGAATAGTGTTTTAAAAATTTCAGTGAACCAATTTTTTATGTGTTAAGGCTTCTAAGGCCCGTATTAATAAATCGATCCTGAGATTGAGATCACGACTCAGTCTCATTATATATATATATTTGATACTGTTTTAATTTGCAACAGATTTTCAAGCGCCAACTTGAGGTATTCTCGACTTTGAGAACGGTTTATTCATACGGGCCTAAGAGCTGAATAAACATAAACAAATGAACAATGAATACTTCCGGGTCTAGATAGTTTCAATGGACTGCCAATTTTGAAACAAAGAAAAACCGCCTCCGTGACTCAATGTAAACAACATAGGGTTTACGTATCAGCGGTCGCGGGTTCGATCCCCAGCGGGGTACATGTTTAGTACTCGGTTTAGTTGGTGGTAGTGCATTTTAAATGTCCGCCTGGCTAGCTACCACCATCTTATCTAAATCTGCCGCCAAACAGCAATGTTAATAGCATTGTTGTGTTCCGGTTGTCAGGGATAAGATAGCCAGTCCCCCAAATATTTGGGTTTCCGGGTCAGTACGCTTCCACCTTCGGCCTCATCTTCACTTAACATCAGATGTGATTGAGGTCAAGTGCTAACCCGTTGTGCATGACGTACGTCATTCTCCAACACACGAGACAAAAATACTACCGACTGGGATCGCTTTAAAAAAGAAAATATTTAACAAACCCTTCGGTTCAATGATATTTTCAGCATTCTTATAAATACCGACGATTGAAACTACAACACAGCTGCTTTTATTACGAATGAGTGCGTAAGAAAAATGTAGACTAATAGACATGCACCGACAGAAGAGAATATTATTTTAAAGTATGGTATCCCGCTAGGATAGTCTCGCCAAGGCGGCGCCGGGCGGCACAACTAGCTATTTCGTTTAGTCTAGAAACCTTTTAATCTGATTAATGTTATTGAGTCTAGCAAAAGAGAAAAAAAGTATCCAGTACACAGTAAAGCTTGTAATATTCCAGAAATCATAATAGACTTATGGGTCCAAAATTGGTACGCTAGGTCCTCGAATCACCATATGCATTTCAATGATATCATAGTCTTTCGGGATTTTATTAAATTTTCAATTTCTTTTTATGGTTTTATATTTCTTAACTGTGTGTGCAACTGTAATTATTTAGTTATAGTTTTTTTTTAAATGTGAGGGCGGCAAAAGCATGCGAGTCATCTGATGAAAAGCAATCACCGCCGCCCATAGACACCCGCAACACCAAAAGGGTCACAGATGCGTTGCCGGCCTTTGAGGAAGGTGTAGGCTCGTTTCTTGAAGGTTCCAATGTCGTACTCGTTCGGGAATATCGCTGCCGGAAGTCCGTTCCACAGGGTGGTCGTACGTGGTAAGAAGTTTATTTTTAGATATAGTTATTTAGTTATTTAGTTATTGTCATTTAGTTATCGTTATTTAGTTATTGTTATTTAGTTATTGTTGTTTGGTTATGGTTGTTTAGATGAAGTTGCAATGTTGTATCTGCATCTTGATCATACTATCATATATATAAGTTGGATCTTTCTGGTACAGGCATTTTGATGCTTAAAAGAAGGATCCCACAATACATTGGAAAAACAAATAAACTATTTTGTATTTTTGTATTTTTTATAATGAGAATAAAGTTATATCTATCTTATTCATTCAACTATCTAAACTTGGACAGTGCGAAATTGTCTAGACCCTAATAAAATGCACAAATTCAAATCGGCCGGATTCCCCTATCGGCGAAGATAGAGGGAATTTTTTTAATATTTTACGTGACTCGATTTTTAGTTTCCAACTAATTTTAACTGACTGGAACTACAGCGATTGTCGGAAAAGGGGTACAACGCTGAGAGAAGGTTTTTAGGTATCGTGAGTAGAACACATTGCACGGCGCCTGTTAACGCCATTCATATTTATATCATACATATTACACGCAATACAAACATACACAAGTTTATGTATATGTCGGAGATGGTGGGTTCGGGGGGTGGGTGTGTGTGATCACTCACAGTCGGTGATGTGTTTAGTGGAGCTCCGACTCCTTTGAAGGCTCGTAGTAATCGATGTGCAGACCTTATATTACCGTTAACGTCGTCACCGCTCCGTTTCCGGCGATACCAGCACCACCAGGTTTACTTCACATTAAGCGCGTACTATGATATTCAGTTGACCGTTCGAATAATGAATTCTATCGCCAATTTATCGCTATCTCCGATATATATATAAATATATATATTATAATTCCCTATCCTTACCTGAAAACAAGGTGAAGAAAAGCTAGCTCACTCATTCAAGCAATTCATTCAGACGGTTTATTCAATCGTTCTTCTTCTTCAATTTAAGAGCTATGCACTTGTCAGTTGAGTAACGACCATGTCTCTCTACTTTCCGCCCTCGTTTTAACCTCTTGGTACGACACGACATTCACCTTTTCTTTCAATCGTTGTCCTCTTCTTTTTAGAAAGCTTTTCATATATAAAAAAAATACCCCTGAAAATGCATTCAGTTCGCGGTATCTAATAACCCATTCGGCTTATTACTAACATCACAATTTTTATCCCAAATGGGGTGATCAGAGATATCCCGATCATTAGTGTTTTGGTATTCTAAAGCAATAAAAGTTTAATGCTTTGAAACAACGTCCACAGTTCGTCTTTCGAAATAAATCCCATCGCCGTTAAAACGTGCAAATCTATAGAAGTTTCGGTGGAAAGTCCCATAGTCGCTTTTTACTACACCCACGGGAAGAGACGGGTTGGTTCTATTCTTTTTAGGTGCCGAAACCACAAAGAACACGTTCTAAACATTGTAAAGAAATTAATGGTTAAACAAACTTACCTAAGTGAAATTTGACCATAATTATATGAGTCGTTACATCCGAAGGCATTTAAGTTCACCAGGTAGTCCACTCTTCTATGTACTAGGCATCAAGCACAATTTCAGAGCTGAAAATGCTAAAAAAAAAAAAGTACAAGTACCCTCCTCCCGCGCCCCCACCCGGCCCCGACTCGTGCGCCGAAACGTCATTTCTTTAGAGTTTACTGGTATTTCGCAAACTTATGTGGGGGATATGGGTTATGGGAGGGTTCTTAAATGCCTTCGGATGTAACGACTCATATAATTATGGTCAAACTTCACTTAGGTAAGTTTGTTTAACCTTTAATTATACTTCGTCGTTACATCCTCGACATTTAAGTTCACCAGGTAGATGTTTAGCGCGTTTGCGAAATAACATTAGAACATTGGTTATACGTTTGACAATCAACTTTTATTTTATCAAATTACGTATCTTAATTATTATTATAATATTAATTATTACAATCAAATACTGCTTCTGCAAATGCACTTTCTCCATCATTCATCAAGAGAAACCGATTGTAAAATTTTGCGAAAACAAGGGAGGTGCCCGTCCAACCTGCGGTTCTCTTAATTAGTTCGATAGACACGTGTTTACGGTGGGCTGACGACGTAGAAGCGTGACGAGTGCTATGGGCAGAAAAGGTGTCAGTATCTATGCCACTTTCTTCCATTATCCCCTTGATCCATCGACTGATGGTTGAGGAACTTGCGTTAAGTATCGGCTTTTTTGTCGTGAGGAATAAACGGTCAGTATAAGAGTTCATTCGGAACTGTTTCGTAATCTCAATATATGACGTAAGTGCCTTTGTAGGACAAATCTCTTCCCTGATCGGGAAGAAAGGAATAATAAGACGTGGCATTAGCCGACCAGGTGCCAAAGTTTTAATCAAATTTATTTAATTATTGAAATAATAATAAAAGATTATTATTTCAATAATGTCTTGTTTAAATGTAATGCAAGACAATTTAATAAGGGATAGGGTCTGGACCCGTTGTCCTGAAGATAATGCAAGCAGACACGCTGTCTTTTTACAAATTCTATCTAAAGACAAACTATCGTTTGGATATAGATTTCCTACAAAATCAAGAACTAACTTAGGATCCCACGTAAATTGATACCTCGGAAAAGCAAGTCTTTGCTTAGACGCCTTTCATAAACCTTATCACTTGGTCATTCTCACTGAACCATTTGCCAAATATTATACTGAGGGCAGAACGGTAAGTGCTCAAGCTAGAGGCGCTTGCTCCCTTATTATATTGAATTGTTAGAAATTCAAGAATTTGAGGAACGGTTGCGTTATAACAGTCAATATTTTCTGCAATGGAAAATTGCCACCACTTTTTCAATGCCACATTGTATTGTTTTAGGGAATTTACTGAAAGGGAAGACACCATAATATCTACTGTATCTGGCTTGAGTGATCGTCGCCTATACGCTTCCCTGATAATTGGCACGACACCAGGATAAGGGTTCTCCAAAAGGGATGCGGTTCTCTGAAAGGAGACATCAGTAACTGATTGTCGGGATGAAAATACACAGGGTCTTTGCACGCCAGTGAATGGAGCAATGGCTACCATGGTTGACTTAGCCAGAAAGGCACAACCATGATCCCTGTGGCTTCGTCGTCGACAATTTTACGCAGACATTTGAGAATAAGTGAGAATGGTGGGAAGGCGTAAAAGTAATAATTACTCCAATCCAGTGTAAACACGTCAATATTGAAGGCGGACGGGTCTCGTTTCCACGTTATGTACTTAGAGCATTTGTTGTTCAAACGAGATGCGAAGAGGTCTATCTCAGGCTGCCCAAAGTTGCTTACGATGTCTCTAAAGACAGTCTGTGAGAGATCCCATTCCGCATCAATATTGGTGCGTCTCGACTCCTCGTCAGCTTCGGTGTTGTCTTTCGATCTAATATATCATGTGAAAATGTACAGTCGACGCTCTTCGCAAAATAACTATATCTCGCGTGTAATATCATTTAAATGATTATACTGTACGCCACCCATTCTGTTAATATATGAAATAGCTACAGTGTTATCGATACGAAGTAAAATTTCTGAATCGTGCATTTCGCTTGCAGAATATTTTAGACCCATAAAAGCCGCTTTAAGCTCTAAAAAATTTATATGGAATATTCCCGAAATCCGCTGGCGCGCTCCTTGTTACACATTACGCCCCACCCTGATAAGGAGGCGTCTGAAAAAAAATTCTAAAGCCTTTTGACCGCGACGCAAAGGATTCTTAGAAGACATAATATGTCCTTCCCACTATGTAAAATCAGGTAGTAAAGCTTTACTAATGGCCATATTCTTGTCATAATCATCATTAGATCGTTGTAATGCTCGATATTTCTCACTTTCAAAACGTTTTGTGTATGTGGACAAGCTGAGGTGAGGACACCGACGAATTGAGCGAACTTCCTAATCGTCAAAATATTCTTTTTTGATATGTCTTTAACAAGAGATAAAATTTTTATTACGCTTGTTTAAGGGTAAGCCCATATTCATGTCAACTGAATTCAGTTCGAATCCTAAGAACGTACAAATTTGACTTGGTAACAAGTGGCTCCTTTCGGTATTAATTGCCAGCCCCAGAAAGTGTAATACGTTTACTGTTTCAGAAACACAATTTTGGCAATTCCTATACGAATACCCCAGACACAAAATATCATCCAAATATACGACTAAGAGTAACCCTTTACTCCTAGGGAAAGATGCAACCGGCTTCAGCAACTTGGCTAAGACATATGGGGCTGATCGTAGACCAAACGGAAGGCACTGAAATTCATAAGTTTGGCCGTTGAATTTAAATCTTAAAAACTTCCGATAGTAAGGATGCACCGATATTAAAAAATATGTATCTTTGAGATCGATATTTGCCATAAAACACGACGGGGACATTAATTTCGTGGCTGTACGAATGTCCTCCATTTTAAAGTGTTTTGTTTTGACACACTTATTTAATGCTTTCAAATTAAGTATACATCTATGTTCACCGTCACTTTTTGGTGTGAGAAATATCTTAGATATGAACTGACCGGTTTATCAGCACATGGCAAAATGGCTTTAGTTTGGGTTAACTTTGAGATCTCTAAATTCAAATTATGTTTCTCTGAAAGTGAAAATTCATTATTAACTGGTTCTGTTATTTGAGTAACTGGCCGATTAAAAGGTATCTTATAACCAGATACGATCTGTAAAATAACAGGATCACTTGTAATGGATCTCCAATTATCAATAAAATATTTTAATCGGCCTATGTGACTGCTCACCTCTATTGGGTTTTGGGCGTCGATTTGGGAACTGCTGCTTTCGACGGAGTCGGATAACGATTTCGGAAAGCTTTTTAATAAGCTCGATTTTGTCTATATTGTCGCCATCGACATAAGCTTCGACGTGACACTAGTAAGGCCGGCTATACCTAGCCCCAGATGTTGCTGAGCTTTCTCTAAGCGCTTATCCCTGTTCCTAGCGGATTCTGTTAGAACAGCCGAAATTTCAGGATTCAATTTAGGCGCCTTCACAAGCTGAAAATTCTCCGGTATCAGCAATTTATCTGTAATTGCTTTACTTTGGTCCTTATTCAGACCTTCCGATAATATCCGACCCCAGCGTTTAGAGACGTCATCATGGATTTTGGATCCGAAGAGTTCCTGTTTAACCTTCGAATCGCCTAACGCCTCTAAAATATTTCTTGGTAAAGCCGTAGAAGTTGATGGCTCGACTGAGGCGGCTACCGGTCTTTCAGTTGAAGACTGGTTTGCTGTCGCCGGGAGATCGGTTGCGCGAGCTTGGCCAGCTGGTAAGTCGGGTGGATCCCCTGTGGCATCTCTCGTCTTGTTTATGTCGTAATCGACCACGGTTATGGCTGACCGCATGATAGGGCTTAAGCCCGCATTATCTGAGCTAATAGATAAGACTTCTATATCTTGAGCAAGAGGCCCTCGGACTTCCTGATTCTGTAAGTACAGGATACCAAAGTCATGATCACGGCATGACATTTTGACTGTAATCACGTCACAGTACTAGATAGGAAAGTATGCAACTACGGTCGCGCCGTAGTATTCATTGGTAAGAATACGTTTGACTATAATCTCGTCATAGTACCACGTTAAATAAATTTATACTGGTTCTATATAATATGCGACCATGATCTCGCCATAGTACGATTTGCATCATCGTTCATAGTCAAATGAGCTAAATTTCTCATTATAATATAGCATAACTGAGCTGAAATTCTTCAGATACTATTGTAAAGTTAAGTATTTCTATAGCGTAATAATTTATACTGGTTCTATATAATATGCGACCATGATCTCGTCATAGTACGATTTGCATCATCGTTCACAGTCAAACGAGCTAAATTTCTCATTATAATAAAGCATAACTGAGCTGAAATTCTTCAGATACTATTGTAAAGTTAAGTATTTGTATAGCGTAATAATTTATACTGGTTCTATATAATATGCGACCATGATCTCGGCATAGTACGATTTGCATCATCGTTCATAGTCAAACGAGCTAAATTTCTCATTACAATATAGCATAACTGAGCTGAAATTCTTCAGATACTATTGTAAAGTTAAGTATTTCTATAGCGTAATAATTTATACTGGTTCTATATAATATGCGACCATGATCTCGTCATAGTACGATTTGCATCATCGTTCACAGTCAAACGAGCTAAATTTCTCATTATAATAAAGCATAACTGAGCTGAAATTCTTCAGATACTATTGTAAAGTTAAGTATTTCTATAGCGTAATAATTTATACTGGTTCTATATAATATACGACCATGATCTCGCCATAATACAATTTGCAACGTCGTTCATAGTCAAACGAGCTAGATTTCTCTTTATCATATAGGAAAACTGAGCTGAAATTCTTCAGATACTATTGTAAAGTTAAATATTTCTATAGCGTAATAATTCAAAATAGTCAAAGTATCCAGAAAAATATTAAAGAAACAGTCGATGTAAATCCAATGTTATTGGGCGGTAGATTAAAAAATTTTCTGTAATTCCGGCGATGCGACCAAGTATGACTACTTGTTGTAGTTCATGCACTACGCAAGATAAGTATATGAGATGATTCCGCGTGTGTCGGAAGAACAAATAGAACAGTAAATTAATACAAAGTATGAATAACACGTCACCAACCTTCGTCACTAGATCCATGACGCATCCCAAGTCGCCTTTCGAGGCGCCTTATTTTCCTTTTAATATGTTCGTCGATATTCTTATGTTTCCGTTTCCCCATCCCGGAAAAAACCTCCACACAATCACACGCGGCAATATCGCACGATACAACAAATATTCACCCAAAATTTTGGTAAGGAAAAAAATCTCGATGCTCTGATGCCCGCACAAAAAAAGCGAATGACGTTTCGGCGCACGAGTCGGGGCCGGGTGGGGGTACTTGTACTTTTTTTTTTTTTAGCATTTTCAGCTCTGAAATTGTGCTTGATGCCTAGTACATAGAAGAGTGGACTACCTGGTGAACTTAAATGTCGAGGATGTAACGACGAAGTATAATAGTGTTGTGTGACGCTTCATTGTACGAACCGTTTCAATAAAATAAACGTGTATTGGGACTGTGATTGACTCGCGATGGAAACAATGTTATCACCTTTAACAATGGTTGACGTTCACAGTTGGAACATAAAGACTGAAAAGTCCGATTCCGGATTCGAAGACAGTTTTTACGAGAGTTCCTATTCAACAGCTGATAATGTCTACATCTTAGTGTTTATCTTTTGTGGTTGATAGAAAAATTACCAACTGGGCCCTGTAACTAAGCCTACATCGTCAGTCTTTCAATCACAGGAGTCTTCAATAATGCTATGAAAAATCAGCTTCAATAATGCTATAAAATTCTACCAACATAATATTAGGTCTTTACCTATGAAATTGGAGAATTTTTTCTTCGTTAATCATAATGTACCAACTCCTACGATTCTATAGCTATTTCCAAATTTGTTTTTTATTTGGAAAATAGAATGTATTTTCAAGATTTCACATGAAATTTTTTTTAATGTCTGAGCACACAATAAAAAAACTTGAACACAACTCTTTTCATGAGATTTCTTAGATTCGCGGAAACTTTTATAAAGCGGTTACTTTTAAAAATTAACACTGCCTATATTTAACTTAATGTTAGATAGATAGATAGATAGATAGATAGATAAGCATTTATTTACGCCACTGCGTTCACACAATTACACAATTTTTAAATTACAAAGAAATATACATACAAATAAACGTAAAGACTAGAAAATACAAAGAGCGAGTGTGTGCCGCAGTAGCACAAATGGGTTATAACTCAGTGTGGCACATCACTCAAAGAGCGAAACACTGGTTTTCAGTTACAACCCCTACAAGTACGAGTGCATAAAAGTACGTGCATGTTCCCGTCTGCGTGTACATTTGTGGTCAATGTGTTATCCGATAATACACACAAAGTTTAAGTAATTTTACTAAATTTGGATTTTCCGTTCCCAAAAAATTTCAAAAATGTTTGTATGGAGAAAACAGTCTCAATGAAATTCTTCATACAAAACGCCAATTTCATAGGTAAGGACCTAATACTTTAATCAGAACACATGCAGAATTAAATACCTTGGAGGGCTAATTTGATGTCTTCATGAAATAGAGTGATTTTGAATTTGGAATCTAAAAAACTCGTATGAAAATTCATGACATTCCAAATTAATTGAATTTGGAAACATCCATGTAACTGTGAAGATCAAGGAGGTTAATACTTTAAGGTTGTATGCTAATTTAAAAAGTAAATGCGGTAAAATAGGCTAGAATCTTTATAAGAACAATATTCGTTTTCTATAAATATTTTATATTTTTCGCTTGTATAGTTTCGTAGATTTGGAAGTGCTATTATCGTATATGTTTGATAATTTATAGTACATCTTTAGAGCTTCAAAATAAAACAAAAATAGTATAAAAACTTAAACAAAGCCTTTTAATAAATTTGACCCTGATGGGGCAGTCTTAGGATTGAGATCGCGTCTCAGTCTCATTATGAAGGAAAGATAATAATCTCAAGTATCATCTTGAGTTTGTCTCAGTCTTGCGATTCTTTTGTTAATATGAACCTTTTCAGTGTGTCTTGTTGGAATAATTGTGTTGTTAATCAGGAGTGGAGTCACCAGCCGAAAATTGTTGGACTTCCATACTAAATGTGATTTCAGAATGGTTTACTTTGAATAGGTAATCGAAATTTTTTTGATCGAATTACACGAATTCAAAATCACCTTATAAGTTAGGTCGCTACGTATGCGATATGCTGGTCGGTAGTTGATCACAACCGTTAGAATCGCTATCGTTATCGACTAATCTCGCGTACCCGAATAGGCGTCCCGATTTATGCGCAATCGTTCGTAACGTGCCGTAACTTGTTATGGGCCGTAACAGCAACAAGTCTGTAGGGAGTCGTTGTACAGACAATGCTGCCTACCTCCTGCTGTTTCATAACTCCCTGGTACACGCGGCACCTCTTTAATCGTATATTTTTTTTATACACAATGGATTAGCTCTTGACCTCAATCACACCTGATGTTAAGCGAAAATGATACCGAAGGTGGACGTATACTGACCTCATCATATTTAGGGGACTTGCTATCTTATCTCTGACAACCGAAACAGAACTATGCTATTAATATTGCTATTTGGAGGTAGATTTAGATAAGATGGGGGTCGGTCGTCGGGGGGGAAGGCGGACATTTAAAATGCTATACCACCAACCAAACCGAGTATTACCACTGATTACTAATAAGTGTATTACTAAGTTGTTTACATGGATCCACGGAGGCGGTTAAAATAATATTTAATACTTATCCTCAAAGTCGATAAGCTTAGATGACCTTGGCGTTCCAGGAATCTCTTTAAAATCATTTCGATTTAAAACTAACCACTTCTGCTTAAACAAAAGTGTGCTCCAAATTGTGACACGTGTTACTTATTTCTACAAAATGCACCCACACATGAGCACATTAATAATATTTTTGAAATATTATCATTACTAGACTTAGTAAATACAACGATTGTCACTGTAAAATTTCAGGGATTTAATTCCAAAACTTATTTTCAGCAAATTGTTGAAAAGGTTCAACAATACCTATTTTTAATTATTTCAAAAACGTTGTGAATGATAGTCTTGAAACTGAAAAGTATCCCATTTAGAAGGTCTAGTCATTAATTACCATTATTACTATACATCAGAAACAATTATGGCTCGAGAGTTGACCCCTGGGTCAAACTAATTTCGCTAAACTTTCAGACTACCTAGATCTTATTAAATCTCTATTCTAATTTCTATGATCCCTAGTTGTGTTGTGATATTGGTAAGTTACCTTTTTCCTTGATATTATCTTTGATATAGTATCTTCTTTTCACTTCCTTTCAGAAAATTTTCTATAAATATATTACTTCAAGAATTTGTTACGCTGTTTTCTAAGATACCTAGTTAATTTATTCATCAAAATACAGAACACCACAATTTCCCCTAGCCGGCCTTTCTTACAATACCACATCCGCTTCGCACGTCTGTCTGTCTGTCACTCCGACACTTGAACTCAACAACGGGGTTCCAAACAAACTTGCCGCCCTCATTAACGGCTCCACGTAGGGTTGTGCTAGTTTCGACATATCGGTTATGGTTGTCGATATTTATAATTTAACGGATATTAAATAAACCCTTATACTATTATTATATTCTATAATTAAATAACTATTTTGTTATTAGCAACAGTAAATAATTGCATACTAGATTCAGAGATATTTTGATCGAAATAAAGAATATTGTTATCGCGTTTTGAATGATATAAATTGAAAATTCAGAATAACCCCAAGATATAAACATATCTCCCAGGTAAACCAATCAAAAATAATTATCTTTGAAACGAGTTAATCGATTTCCATCAAAAATACCTAAGAACTATCTCACAAAAATTTCAAATCTGTTCCACCATTTTGGGCTACAATGATGCAGTCAGACATACAGTCACATAGATACACAGACGGGAAAAAGCTTTCAAACTTATAACAATACTCTTTGCGTCTGGGAAGAATATGGAAAATCTCTTCGAAATCGAAGGGAAATAGAATCTTCGAAATCGAAGTTTCTATTTCCCTTGTTTCGTTAGTTTTCCTGCTTAGTTCATTGTGTACTTGTCTCTAAAAGTCATTTAGGGAATAATTCATTTGCTTCATCACATTAATTTGATTTTCGTCAAAAGTATGGCTTTTAGATTGTCTCTCTGTTTTCGGTCGATTTTTTTTTGGTCTTCAATTTGCCATATTAAATATGCATAAATTATATATGCAATATATAATTTATGCTACCGTGACTATCTAATAGTTCTGTTTAAAGAATTAAGTATTTTAACTGTTGTATCTCAATATATATATATGACAGTATAATGTATGTACGCAAAAATATATGCCTATTTCGTAAACATTCTGATAATCATAATTTGAATACTAGAAACAAAAATAACATTGAAATTTCACAATTTAGACTTAGCAAGGTTAGCACATCCTTTGTGGGCCACAGCATACGCTTTTACAATGAAATACCAGAACATGTATTGAGTTTAACAGAGCAGACGCAACGCAACTCTATGTAAGAAGGGTTATTACAGGATAGATGATTATTTAGGCGATAAGGAGGTCTGGAGTTAGCTGGTCGTTATGTTAATTGCTTTTGTTTTGTAATATGTAATCTAGTAATATTATTGTAAAGATGGAAACCAATTGAAAAGATGACGTGTTGTTGCGGAGTTTCTTGTCGCTTCTTCTCCCTAACCATATCACCTTGTGAAGCGATGTAATTTAAAAATAACACGTTGACTTTCAATAAGTGATATTTTTGTATCCTACATTGAATAAAATATTTTTGATTTTGTAAATGTCTGACAAATTGCAGTATTTTAATAGATGTAGAGAAAGTGGAACAAGTGCGTGAGTAGTGTATTTGAGTTCCCTGTTTACAAGGTATGGAAAGTATAAGAAGGACATCGATAGAAGAGTTTGCCTAGGTTGCCATAGGCTTACTTGGAAGAGGTCGCTGTTAGCGATAAAGCCGCCTAATTTGTAGTTTCTATAAGACATTACTATAAGTTCCTTATTTAAACGATAAAGCGTATTTGATTGATTGAAGAAGATACATTTTATGAGAAGCCACATTGTGAGAAGTATGAATAGGATGACTTAAAAGATAGAATCAGGAATAGTGCAATCCGGGAGTTATACTGTATAACTAGTAGACGACGACGTAGTGACAAAGATTGAAAAAGATATGCTGACATGGTTTGGACATGTGCAGAGGATAAAGGAAAGAAGACTAATGTAACTTTATATATGTATGTATGTGTTTGTATTAAGTCCGTACCTATGAAATTAGCGTTTTGTATGAAGAATTTCATTAAGACTGTTTTCTCCATACAAACATTTTTGTTTTTTTTTGGGAACGGCAAATCCAAATTTAGCTAAACTTTGTGAGTATTATCGGATAACATTAAGTTAAGTATAGGCAGCGTTAATTTTTAAAAGTAACCGCTTTATAAAAGTTTCAGCGAATCTAAGAAATGATTATGGGAAGCACATGAAAAGAGCTCTGTTCAATTTTTTTTTATTATGTGATTTAGCCCAGAAATTAAATAATATTTCATGTGAAACCTTGAAATAATATTCCATTTTCCAAATAAAAAACAAATTTGGATATAGCTTTGAAAATCGAAGGAATTGGTACATATGATTAACGAACTCCAATTTCATAGGTAAAGACCCAATATATTGGTAGCTTGTGGTATGGGCATAGAATTTGGTTTCATTAACGGGTCAGTTTCTGTAGACTTGATTATGTTGTACAAGATTTGGATTTTACATACATCATTCCATATTACAGTAGTTCGATTTAGTCATCTATGGGTACTTTATGCACTCCTGGTACATCACTACGCCTTATAAGGAACAAAGCGCGCGGTTTCATGCTTGATTGACGCAACGGACCACACGCGCCTCAACCTAACACTGGAGATGTTCCTATTGTTGAACATTTCTATATCAGTACTTGAGCTTGAATTAGATAGTATAAAACACGACTTTAAATAGAATGAGTCGTGAATTCGGCGTCACATGCTTATAATGTTTAAAGTTATTCCATCTTTTTAACCGCTTCCGTGGCTCAAAGTAAACAACATAAGGCTTACGAATCGGCGGTCGCGGGTTCGATCCCCAGCGGAGTACATGCTTAGTACTCGGTTTGCTTGGTGGTAGGGCATCTTAAATGTCCGCCTGGCTAGCTACCACCATCATAATATCTAAGTCAATGTTAATAGCATTGTTGTGTTCCGGTTCTTAAAGATAAGATAGCCAGTACCCCAAATAAGATGGCGCCAGTATGCTTCCATCTTTAACCTCATCTTCACTTGACATGGGGTGTCAATGGAGGTCAAGTGCTAACCCGTAGTGCATAAAAAATCTTATTCTCATTACTGGTACACACAAAAAGAATGATATCACATTTCTACCCGACTCTAAGCCAAATAGACCCTCATGTTTATGCAATAAACTTTTTATCTATCTATCTATCTATCATGTATTCACCGGGTCTGTAAGCATATACCGGATGACATTTTTTACCGTAATGAAAAACATAGGTATATTAGGTAAGTGAAATAGAAGTTATTGGCATAGGCAGTAGATTTTTTTTTTCAAAATTTTTGATAATTTTGTATAGAATGCCGTGAGGGGTAAACCCTCTTAATGTGCCTTTCGAAGCACGGAAGTACTCGTATTAAATACCACTAGTGGTCATCTACTCCGATTGTTGGTTAAATTAGATTCAATTCTATCAACTACTAATTTGCATTACATAGATTTGAAAGACGGTTTGGATGTTACAAAGCCGTCAAAGATTTTACTTATGATTACAATATTAATTCCTCTCTATCACTGGAAGATAAAATAAAAATGCTCCCTTCTACTTTGAAAGGGACAGTGAATTTCAATTAATTCACTCTAATCTTTACGCTTGTGTGAACGAGGATGATAAGGGGTACAAAGGAAGGGGTCAATTGATTTAGAGCCATTCAAAAAAGTCAGGGGTTCGTGCAATTAGATCTGTCACCAAAGTGTACTAACAAAAATATGAATTTAATGTTAGGTAGAATACAGTCGTTTAGGGTAAGGATAGGGAGAGGTTAGAGGCATTCGAGATGTCGTGCTGGAGACAAATGGAGGGAATAAGCTGGACAGAGAAGATAACAAACGAAGAAGTGTTAATGATGGTAAAGGAGAAGAGATGTCTGTTGGCCACAGTTGAGAACCGAAGATTGAGAACTGCGATCGCCAACCCTGATGTTGAGTGAAGATGTGACTGCAGAGGATGAATGATTTGGGTGACTGACTAAATTATTTCAAAGTTCAAGAACTTAATGCTTTCAGCATTGTTGCCTTGCAACAGACTTGACAGTTTGGTTATAGCTGGGTCCTCAAATATAATACCCCTAAAACAAGACGTAATATAGCGGTAATTCGTCTTATTTTCATATATACCTAAGTAGCCTTAAATTCAATAACTAGAAAGCCACCAAAAATATCCCGTGCCTATTCAAACATATATTTGACTAGTTAGCGATGAATTAGCGACGTATTTATAATATGGACGGTCGCATGATTACCATAATAGGTGGTTTGCTCCGAGAAGTGAACCTGGCCGCAAAGAGACGCCGGAAAGGGCGTGACGTTAACAGAATTATTGTTAGGTCTGCACATCAAAAATGATCATTCATATTGCTACCAACCGTCAAAGGAGACAGACCTCCAGCTTGTGCATACAGAAGCGTGAGTGACTTTGATTATCTGTTATTAACAATGCTTGGAAATCCGAGTTGTTACATACATTTAGCGGAGTGGGGTGTCCCTAAAAATAGGTCTAAATAAATTTGAACTCTAAAAGAGCCTATAACCATATTGCTGATTTAAATTTGCGGTCAAAGCCCTAAGTTGGGTAACTAGGGTGACAGGTACCTAGTCAAGCGGATTTTAAACACTACATCCATTTGATATACCCATTTAACCGGCTCCGTGGCTCCATTGAAAACAACATGAGGCTTGAAATCGGCGGTCGCAGGTTCGACGTGTCCGCCTGGCTAGCTACCACCGTTTTATCTAATTGTCGCCAAACAGCAATGTTAACAACATTGTTCTATTCCGGTTGTCAGAGATAAGGATAATCAGTTCCCTAAATAATATAAGGTTTCCGGGTCAATACGACTCCACCTTCGGCCTCACTTCACTTAACATCAGATGTGGTTGCGGTGAAGTGCTAACCCGTTGTGCAAAAAAAAACCTATGTTTTATACATGGAGCCACAGAAGCGTTTCAAATTCTATTTTCAAAGTAAATCAAATAACAGAGTCCCTTGGAATATTCACATCACGACACGTGTAATAAATCCCAGGACCTTTTCCCAACACAAGTGAAAATTAAAATACATTAACTTAGTTCCGCGAACTAGGCCACGGGCCGGATTCACGCAAAACGGTTCTATTTGCCGCTTAAAAGTTTTGAATAAAACTTGCTCCCTTCGTCAAAGTCACTTTGGGGCGACAAATAAAAAAAGTTTGCCCCCGAAAAGAGGGTACAAGTGAGGAAATGCGAATTGATTTGGTTCGTCCCAGTTTTGACGGCGTGGTGATCGGTCTGCGTTGGAAGGAGACGACTCGTGTTCCAAGTTTGAATATTTGAATTGACAGACTCCAATCGTCGTGGTTCGCAGACGATGTAAATCAGATCGGAGACGGAAATTGGAGTGAATGCTGTATACACCGTGGGGCCGGGGCTTGCTTTTAATGCAAGGATTTTTTTTTAATAACTAGTAGGTAATGTACTCCTGATTTTAATATGCGAGAAATTGTGCTGTATAGTTTTTTACTGTCTAGCTTTCGGCAGAGTACAATAGTAATCTCTCGTTCCTTGGGCGTCGTAAAGTGCCAAAGCAGCACTGACCAGAGAGGCAGCAACATTTTTACTGCGGAGCTTTAAAAAAAAAATCGATCACCACTCGCAAAGTTCGTATTCATTACGTGGTGGACCCACAGATTACCTAAATCACCTTCTCAAGTCGTAATTATATCCTCGCTACTTAAACCCCAACGGATCGGACCCACAGCCTCGTCATAAAGATGACTCTGCCGTATCACGAGAAACAGATTAATTCCAAACGAGCTAATGCCCGGAGGGGTTATCTATTAACCCTTCGACGGCCCCTCGCTTTGGCGAACCAGTGGAAGTTATCTGAAATGAGGTTTTTTATTTGAATGTTTTTTTTTAGAATTCACACTAGTAATTACGTCGTGATACTCGTGATTTGTTTTAAGGTTTGTACGATAGCATTTGATACATACATACATGTATATACATACATACATACATACACTATGGCCCAAAAGCGACAAATTAATGTTCCAATAATTATTATTATTATTTATTTTTGTTTTTATTACACAGATACAAAATAATGCAGTTATAAGCTAACCCCACAAAACCAAATTAATTGGTCTGTCTGTGGGAGTATTCAGTCTCGACTATAATTTAGAAAGAAAGAAAGAGTATTTATTCAGTGTCACATATCGTAAACTAAACAATAATCTTAAATACCAGCAAAAAATATATATATGTGGGACCGAAAAGGCATTTACTCAACAATTAAGAAATTATTTGTGCTAACCGATTTAATTACTCGTATTAAATTCCGTGATAATAGGATTGCACGGAAGAGATCGCTGTTACTGATAAGGCCGCCTAATTTGTAGTATCTATAAGATATTTAAATGTACCTTCCTTAGTTAAACAATAAAGCGTATTTCATTGATTGATAAGATATGACTGAGTGAGTGTGTGTAGATATAGTTACTTAGCAATGTTTCTGTTACAAAATAGTCCGTAGACAGTAATTTTTTTGCAATTTTCTTTGTAATACACGAATTTAAACTAAGATACATGTTCGGACTGATAATATTCCATTTAAATTACGAAGAATCCGCTTTTTCTTCCACATGAAAAATCTCCATTGGAATTTCAACAAATTAATTAGTTGGCCGTAATTAGTCTTAACGGAATAGTTGGCTGCATTCTCGCTGGAAAACATGCCCCGGGGCAACCGGGGCAGGCGCCCTACCTTCGGGCCAATAAAACTTTACAAGCAAACAGCTATCAATAAAAGTCGACGCGAAGCATTCTTGTATATTGTTGCCCTGAGTGGAGTAAGATCGACACAGATGTCATCGTACTGGAAGTTCGAACAAGTCCTGTGGATAATTGTAACTGCAATTAAGCAATAGTAAGCTAGCCATATCTTCGTTGACTCGCTGTCTCTCCATATTTAGTTAAATAAAATTAAATAAAAATCCTTAAATATTCACATGGGCCATCTAGTTCCACACTAAGCAATGTTTCCTGCAAACTACTTTTAACACGATTTATTCTCCAAGATGTTGCATCATCTCACGAAACAGTAAGAATTAGAAATTCTAATAAGAAATTTTCTACCCAATGCCTGAAAACGAATATAATTTTTTTAGGAATTTTAAGTAGGTACGGAAGAAATCACTGTCAGCCATAAGACCACATAATTAATAGTTTCAATGCAATATTTAATTATTAGCGTCGGTGGCTCAGCGGGTAAGACCCGGTCTCCCAATTTGGGAGATCAGGGTTCGATTCCCAAGCAGGCCATGTACTAATGAGTTTTTAAATATAATTTAATTACTTAGGTGCATTTACCCGAAGGACGACTTCGTGATGAAACCTGCATGCCTGAGAAATAAAAATTCAAAGTCATGTGAAGTCCCAAACCCGCACTAGGCCAGCGTGGTGCACCATGGCCCACACTCCCTCATTATACGAGGGAAGGCCTATATCCCTGCAGTGCGATGTTAACGGGCTGGTGATGATGATGATTTAATTATGTACTATGCTAACTAAAGCTAAGCTTGATTGATCGATTCTTTTTAAATAACTATCATCTTTTATGAAAACATCAGAAGTTAGGATGAGAGATAAATGTCTACTGCTGGATAGACGATGGATGTTTCTCTCATGTTTGTTAATACTGTGTTTTGATGACCGATGGGCCATTTCATCGAAAAGACAAAGATGCGAAAGCCATTAGATCGAATGTACAGACCCCTATCTGTAGCGAGCGAGGTTAGGTACAGAAGGTTAAGGCGGGAACCTTCGATGTTAGGTTGACATATTTGTAATATTTTCGAACTCATCGCACAACTGTACATTCGTTATTATGGCTTTAGCATATATGTCTTTTCGATTAAATGGCCCATCGGCTAAATGGCATTTCGTTCGTATGGTACTTCGATTATCTGGCGTCGCACAAATGGCTTTCGCTTATATGTCTTTCGCTTATATGTCTTTCGAAATCAGGTCCTAAACCCGTGCCAGTTTATGCAATAACCTTATCTATCTACTTTCCGAATTGTATGAATATAACATTAATTCACAATAATTTAGTGTCGCTTAACGTAAATGAAATATAAATGATAGACAAATATAATTTGTAATATTAAATTTTTTTCGAAGGGGCTGACCTGATTACCTGAAATACAGACTGTATAGTCTAGGCATCACTCTCCTACAATTCTGTTGATGTGTGACATAATTGCCTTGTATATTTATACTATTGTACCTACATAATTGTGGAGAGAAATAAATGTTATATTGATTAAATAAATAAATAAATATAAATATCCTTAGACATACACACAGCGCCATCTAGTTCCACAGTAAGCAACTATAGGCTTGTGTCGTGGATACCAGATGGTTGATATACTACATAAATACCGTTTTTTTTTGTAAATAAATACTTATTATAAATGAAAACATCCATAACTCGGGTACAAAATAATGTCCGTATTCATCACACAAACATATGCCCCTAGCGGGATTCGAACCCGCAACCTTTTGGTATAGTGGTCAGAGTTGCTAACCACTACACCAAACAGGTCGTCAAATTTTGACTGATTATTAGCGATAGACCCCAATTTTTTTTACATAAGATGGCAGAACTACGCTCTAGACGTTTCTAGTAATTATTGTATCAGTTGTAACGTTTAATTAATATTGCCGAGGGCATTGTTAAGGTTACGGGCTAGGCGGAAAATAAAAAATATTCCTCCAGACAGCAATGTCTCACTCAACCTGCGTTAATGCTTTATGATAATCTCATCCCCCTTTTTGTTACATTTATTATTTAGGAAAATTGTTTACTGTTTTTAATCTTTATTACAAACTAGCTTCCCGCCCGCGGCTTCGCCTACGTAGAATAACTTTATCGTGGATATATTTAGACCCGTATTAATAAACCGTCCCCAAGATTGACAGGGCCTCAATTTGACGCTTGAGAATCTGCTGCATATTAAAACAGCATCTGAAGAAATGAGATGCGATCTCAATCTCAAAAACGATTTATTAATAAGGACCTTAGTTTCTTTACCTCACGGGAACTACTCACATTGATGACGATGATGCTTCCGACCGATTTCGGTCATGCGCTTGAAGATGGTTTTACCACATTATCATATACCGGATGAGTTTTTTTTACCGAAAGGAAAAAATAGGGCATATTAGGTAAGTGAAATAGAACATATTGGCATAGGTAATTTAATTTTTTTTTCAAAACCATCACCGAATAATGCGTGAATTGTGTAATTCTTTATTACTACAATTATTTAGAAATATCTCAATCCCTTCTCTGTGTACACCGTCCATACTTAATATGTTACCTACCTATCTGTGGAAACTATTTGGTCTATGATCTATCTATAATTACTTTAATATAGTGTTTTATAATGTACTGTAAGTTTCCCAAATAAAAAATTGAAAATTGAAAAAAAATTGAAAATTTGACGGTCGCGTTTGTAGGCTATTGCGCATTATTACATCATTAAATTAATTTAATATAGAAAAATTGGAGAAAATATGAGTTCCAATTAAATTTGGCATGATAGGAACCACGCCAGTCGAATATCAATATTCAGCCGAGGCGTGAGTTTTTGAAAAAAAAAAAAAATAAGCTTACCTATGCCAATAACTTACTTCACTTACCTAATATGCCCTATTTTTTTCCTTACGGTAAAAAAACTACCTTTTTATTAACCGCCTCCGTGGCTCAATATAAACAACATTGGGTTTACGATTCGGAGGTCGCGGGTTCGATCCCCAGCGGGGTACATGTTTAAGTACTCGGTTTGGTTGGTGGTAGGGCATTTTAAATGTCCGCCTGGCTAGCTACCACCATCTTATCTAAATCTTCCGCCAAGCAGCAATGTTAATAGCATTGTTGTGTTCCGGTTGTAGAGATAAAATAGCCAGTCCCCCAAATGTGTTGGGGTTTCCGGGTCAGTACGCTTCCACCTTCGACCTCATCTTCACCTAACATCAGGTGTGATTGAGGTCAAGTACCAACCCGTTATGCATAAAAAAAAACCTATACACATGTATTTATTTACAAAAAAAAATGTATTTGTGTAGTTTATCAACCAATGTATACCAAATTTCATCCAAATCCGTTCATCCGTATCGCCGTAACAACAAACAAACAATTATCCAAACTTTCACGTTTAAAGTATTAGGTAGAAGTTATATTGTGGACAGTGTTTCGACTCCGTGACTACATAAAACAGTTCGCGTTCATTCCCAGCGGGGTACTTGGTTTGGTTGGTGGTGGGGCATTTTAAATGTACGTATATAGCCAACTATATACCACTTTATTAGTCTATAATTATATATAATATAAAATTTGGGGAACTGGTTATCTTATCTCTGACAACCGGAACACAACAATGCTATTAACATTGCTGTTTGGCGGCAGATTTAGATAAGATGGTGGTAGCTAGCCAGGCGGACATTTAAATGCCCTACCACCAACCAAACCGAGTACTAAAAATGTACCCCGCTGGGGATCGAACCCGCGACCTCCGATTCGTAAACCCTATGTTGTTTACATTGAGCCACGGAGGCTATTGAATCCCTCGTGGATGCCAATATAATGCATAAATGCGACTGAAATCGAATAAACACCATACCGTCTACTACAGTATACTAAAAGCCTTAGTCCTCAATCGATAAGCTTTATTGATGAGTTCCCGAGACGGCGTGGAATTGAAAAACCTTAAATTCTCAACTCATTCCCTTTCACACCCTGCCGAGACTTTTAGGTGAAATTGGAATTTTATCTAATGAAAAGAATTGCTATTGTCTGATCGGTTTACTCAGTGGTGGTATAACCTCCCTTAAAAGGCTATGCAAAAGTCTTAATCATGTCTTGGAGTATTCTTTAAGCGTAGATTTGTTATGTACTAGCTTTTCGCCCGCGGCTTCGCCTGGAAATTATCCTGTCTTAATCCAGGGTATATTTTACCTACTTATATACCAAATTTCATCCAAATCCGTTCATGCGTTTCGCCGTGATTGATCAACAAACAAACTTAATCAAAATGAATCAAAGTCAAAATATTTTATTTCATACGATAAAATTATCAGTTGAAAACGTCACAAATGAAGGTTAATATTACATTTAAAATTACTGCTCATTCACAAAGCTGACTTCGCAGAGAAGAACGAGCCAGAAACTCAAGGGTTGCTCTTTTAAAATAGATTATAGATTAAAATATATATTAAGTATATGAATAATACGACAGCTACATCCATGCTTGCCTATCATCCAGATAGTCAGTGATTTTATAACAGCCTTTTGCTAATAATTTCTGTTTTTTGATTGCTTCAAAAAAAATTTTTTTTATGCACAACGAGTTGGTATTTGACCTCAATCACACCTGATGTTAAGTGAAGATGAGGTCGAAGGTGGAAGCGTACTGACCCGGAATTAAAGGCAAATTCTGAGAATGTCTACCGGAACCTTATTATAAAAACGTATACATTTACCTTTGAAGGATTTACTAACTTTGTGAAGTCGGCTAACATATACAGATAACTGGCTCTTATTCCTTGTATTAATATTGTGCCTATCACTATTTTTAGTGAATAAGGTTATATATTTTTTTGCATATAACAAATTGTCATAAATGTATTGAGATGCCATTGTTAAGATAATAATTTCCTTAAACTTATGTAGATAACTTAAAGCTTCAAACAAACAAACAAAATATTCTTTATTGTACAACAATAAGAAGCATAACACAACGATAAATAAAAAAAGGGATTGTACAATTTGGCTGCCATATCACTAAAAGCGATCTCTTCCACGCAACCTTTGGGTTAGGAAGCATTACGCACTTGATATGTAGGTAGCGTGCGCGGTAAGCTAATTTTAATAAAATAAATAAATCACGCATTTCATATATTTAATGAATGACTGACAATTGACGTGAATGTAGAGGCAGGTAAGTAAATAGACCTCCCAAAATTACGTCAATATTTCATTACCCACTGTAGGTTTATTACATAAACTCGAGACAGAATTAACAAGTCCCAGACTACACCCGACCCCCAAATCAACTAACTGGCGGGTCGGATGTCAAGCGATAATATTCACGGTGAGACAGCCGGTCCCGGCGGAGGCGTCAGTTATGTCCCGTCAGTCCCGGTGTCCCGTCAGTCCCGCTGCGGATCTCAGATTGAAATACGCCGACTTCACGAAATTAATGCAATGATGATGTTTTTTTGTATGATTTAATTTTTTTAGCTGTTCATTTTTTATGTGATTCATACGCATGTACACAAACGCAAACAACCGACTTCAGACAAGTTCCACTTTCTGAATGTAATGAGGTCGAAGGTGGAAGCGTACTGACCCGGAAACCCCAACACATTTGGGGGACTGGCTATCTTATTTCTGACAACCAGAATACAACAATGCTATTTGGCGGTAGATTTAGATAAGATGGTGGTAGCTAGGCAGGCGGACATTTAAAATGCCCTACCACCAACCAAATTCCTTTAATGGATTAATACCCTAATCGCTATATGTATGCCAATAATGTGTGAGGATTTTCCTCAACTCCTGTTAAATCCTATCATCAAAACAGGATTATGATGAACATGAGACCACCTTGGAAGTATGTCCTATTAAATAAAAAAAAGAATTTTCCGAATCGGTTTATAAATGACTGAGTTCTAAGGTAACAAACATTATAAATATGAAGTTGTAAACACTAAAAAAAACACGCTACATTTCTACCATCCATCTCTTGGCTCCATCATCAGATCGTCGACACCAAGTGTAATATATTAGACTCGTCAAAACGGATCATATGAGAACAAACTCGAAGGGTTTACGAGTAGCCACTGAAGAGTTTCACCATCCATCTCCTCGCTCCATCATCAGATCAGCTCCAAGATACTAAATTATAGTATTGTCAGCAGAATTGTACACATACAAAGTTTCATTTCGATGCGACAATTAGAAGTAAGTTTAAATTAAATGTCAAGATTTGATTACATTGTTAGTTACAAATGAAGTTAACAAAAGCGTGTTAAAAAATTACAACCGAATTGGTAACTTCCTGTTTTGTTAATACGCTTTTATAATAAGGTTCCAGTGGACACTCAAAATTTACCTTTAAATAAATTCAAAACCATCATAAAACAGACATTATTTACCAAAGGCTATTATAAAATTTCTGACTATCGGATGATAAGCAAGCATGGACATAGATCGCTCGGCGATATTCAGTCTAATTATACAATATAATTGTAACCCAAACTTATTTAACAGAGCAACCCAATCTGCTTTGCGAATGAGCAATAATGTCAATAATTTTAATATTAAGATAAAAAATGTGACGTTTTCAAGTGATAATCTTTATCCTACGAAATAAATATTTTTGACTTTGATTTTTTTTTGAAATTAGTTGCAGTCGCCTATACTACTTTACTACCGTCGCAAAAGTGAAATATACAGAAATATACACCTGACGTGTATATAAGAAAATGTGTAGTCATCCTGTATTACACATAACGTCTATGTAACGAAATAGGACCCAATCCTTTGCCGCTTTTGTATGAAGAATTTCATTAAGACTGCTTTCTCCATACAAACATTTTTATTTTTTTTTGGAACGGCAAATCCAAATTTAGCTAAACTTTGTGTGTATTATCGGATAACATTAAGTTAAGTATAGGCAGCGTTAATTTTTAAAAGTAACCGCTTTATAAAAGTTTCAGCGAATTTAAGAAATGATTATGGGAAGCACATGAAAAGAACTCTGTTAAAATTTTTTTTATTACCTATGTAATTTAGCCCAGAAATTAAAAAATATTTCATGTGAAACCTTGAAATAATATACCATTTTCCAAATAAAAAACAAACTTGGATATAGCTTTGCAAATCACAGGAATTCCAATTTCATAGGTAAAGACCCAATACATAAGTAATCATCCTGTATTATACATAACGTCAAGAACTCTATCCCAAATGGTTCAGATATATCCCAAATATTAGCGTTAAAAGTTTAGTTCTTGAAACAACATCCACAGTTCACTCTTTTATGCACGTGACAGGGGTGAACCCATCGTCGTGGAAATGTGCAAATCAGTAGATGTTTTTTGGTGGAAATGTCCCATAGTCACCTTTTAAGATCCCACGGGAGTAGACGGGTTGGTTCTATTCTTTTGACGTGCCGGAACAAATCAAATCAAAATGGATATTTCTATGCTATTTACGTAATACTAAAGCTTTCTTGTATTTTGTTGCAGGTAACAAACCTTAAGGAGTTGAAAACTGGAGTAAGACGTTTAATACTCGTACTTATTTTTAACTGACTTCAAAAAAGGGGACGGTTCTCAATTCGTCAGAATCTTTTTTTTTAAGACGCCTGAACCGATTTGGAAAAGTCCCAAGTGGTCCCATGATCATTAAGTCGGGATCTGATAATATAATCTTAAAGAAATCGAGGGAACTCTTCAAATTTCATGGGCACGTGAAGTGTTTGTTAAGTTTTCTTAAGTTATTCATTTATTTGCGTTTGGAAGTTATCATGTGATGCTGCTGCTATGATGATGGAAGCCACAGCTCTCCTTCACGGTTAGGTTAGGTTATATTATACGGAGAAGTGCTACTACATATTGCCTGCAATAACCCTAAGAAGACCTACAGCATAGATACAAAAGAAATTTAAAGTGTGATTTCCCATAAAGATGTGACTGTGACTCATAACCTGAAAGTCGAACACATTTTCAACATAGCTTAAAGAGCTACCTACTTTCTTCTATATCCCTTAAAGCATTTTTGTATATTGATACAGAACATTTTATTAGATGTTTAGAGTATGCTTTCCTACTTTGAAACCCCTACTTCATTAAAGAGATCCAATAGCTTGAAAGAGTACAAAGAATAGCCACAAGAATGGTTGCATCACTTCGTGGTAATACCTATCAATACATTAGCGAATTACAGCTTACATCTCTGGCGCAGCGTACACTCAAAGAACAGATTAGATACCACAGCTAAAATTGGGTACTGTTAGCTAAAAATCTTCCAAACTATACGGATAGGCAAGAGATTAGCAACTACAGGAAAAAGTTTTTAGCTGGGCGAAATTAGCAGTGCTAGCTAATTAAATTAAACCTAATAACGAAAGTACCTTAGCAATCCGACTAATTTATTTTGGCCAGTTTTAGCAACTGTAGCAAATTTTTGAGACTTTTTTTAGCAATTTTTGGTATTTATTTAGTGATGATATGTAAAGTTTCATCACTGCCAACTAATATTTTAAGTACTAGACCTATGAAATTAGCAGCAATGGCTAAGGGATGTTAGCCGTCTTAAACAAAAAGTCATTTATTTCGCAGTAATAATTAACTTTTATTTGTTGTAGCAGTTAATTTATTAGCATAAGCAACCAATTATTTAAGTACTAGACCCAAGAAATAAGCAGCTGTGGCTCTGTAATCTTAGCTGTCTTAACTAAAGAAGTCATCAAGTTTCGCAATAATGATTAACTTTTCCTCGTTGCAGCAGTTAAATCCTTTAGCACACGCAACTAATCATTTATGAACTAGACCTATGAAATTAGCAGCAATGGCTAAGGATTCTTAGCCATCAAATATCGAATGCTGAATATCGAACCCACTGACAACGAATCCTTTCGGTACCAAATCAAAAAAATTTGCTACCGATGATAAGTAAGTTAGTAGTTTCAGTCAATATTTATCAAATTTACCGACCGGTGCTGGAGTACGTTAGTTGGTTTAGCCAATATTTAGCAATACTTAGTAGTGACAGGTAACAGTGTTCGTTATAGAGCTGCACCGCTAATACCTTTGAGTTGTGATAACTAATCAGTTAGGTACAACAACAGAGAAAATTAGGAATAGTTTGTAAAGTTTTAGCTACTTCAACGAATATTTTATCAATTTTAGTCGTTACTGACAAGTTACTTTGATGTGGAATTGGATATTATTTAGAACTAACATCTAAATCAATTACCACCGACTGTTAAATTACTTTGCTTAAGCATCCGATATTAATGGTTCACTGAGCTAAATAAGTAGCTATACCTGAAGAGCTTCTTGGACATAGCTGCTAATGTTTGTAACTTTTTTCAATATTACAGCCTCTTGTTAGGTACGTTAAACAAGTTTATTTGCCACCTCAGGGAAATGTTTTCGTAGTAGTTAACAATGTATTAGCTGTGATCTATAACGATATCAGCAACTGTAAGTAACTTTTTTACCTACGAAAGCATTGTTTCTTTGCTACTTTAGGGAAGTGATTTCGTTGCACTTAACAGATCTTAGTTGTGATCAATAACAATATTAGCAAATGTAAGGAACCCTTTTAGGTACCACTGCCAGTTTCTATGCTAACTTAGGGAAGTGTTTTCGTAGCACTTAACAGTATCTTAGTTGTGATCAATAACAATATTAGCAAATGTGAGTAACCCTTTTAGGTAACACAGCCAGTTTCTTTGCTACCTCAGGGAAGTGATTTCGATGCACTGAACAGTATCTTAGTTGTGATCAATAACGATATTAGCAAATGTAAGGAACCCTTTTAGGTACCACTGCCAGATTCTTTGCTACCTCAAGGAAGTGATTTCGATGCACTGTACAGTATCTTAGTTGTGATCAATAACAATGTTAGCAAATGTGAGTAACTTTTTTAGGTAACACAGCCAGTTTCTTTGCTACCTTAGGGAAGTAATTTCGTTGCACGAACAGTATCTTAGCTGTGATCAATAACGATTTAGCAAAAGTAAGTAACCCTTTTAGGTACCACTGACAGTTTCTTTGCTATCTTAGGGAAGTATTTTCGTAGCACTTAACAGTAGCTTAGTTATAATCAATAACGATACTAGCAAATGTAACAACTCTTTTAGCTACCACAGTTGAGTTTCTTTGCTACCTTAGGGAACTGATTTCGTTGCACTGAATAGTATCTTGGTTGTGATCAATAACATATTAGCAAATGTAAGTAACCTTTTTAACTACCACAGCTAGTTTCTTAACTGTCTTAGAGAAGTGTTCTCGTAGCACTTAACAGTAGCTTAGTTGTGATCAATAACGAAATTAGCAAATATATGTAACTCTCTTGGTTACAACAACCAGTTTTATGAGCTATATTAAACAAGTTGATTTACTACCTCAGGAAAGCGTTTTCGTAGAACTCAACAATAGCTTAATTCTGATCAATAATAATATTAGCTAATTTAATTAACTGTTCAGCCCGCTTTATTAGGTATATATAACAAATTAATTTGCTACATTAGAGAAGCGTTTTTTGTAGCACTTAGCAGTAGTTGTGAGTAGAGATTTATTTATTAAAGTTTTATTGTATTATAATGTTCATATTGACATACAAACAATAAAATATGTTTGACCAATAAATGTCCAATCACAACTTAAGTACTATGAAGTGCTACGAAAACGTTTCCCTCAGTCAACTTGTTGAATATATACCTAATAAATAAAGCAGGCTGTGGTGAATAGACTTACTTATATTTGCTAATATCAATATTGATCATACATAGCTACTGTAAAGTGCCATGAAAACGCTGTTTTAAGGTAGCAAATTAACTAGTTTAATATTACTAATAAAGAGAACTGTGGCAGTGAAAAGAATATTTGGTAATTTATTTCATAATTATTGATCGCAACTAAACTATTGGTTGGTGCTATGAAACAATTCTTTATAGCCGGATTTATATTGTTGGGAACTAAGTGATGCTTCGAAACTAATAAACTAATTCAACATCACTTTCACAATGTATATTTGACCTGGTGCTAAAACAAACTGTGGTAGCGAAAAGAGTAATACACTAACATGTGCCAATGTCGGTAGGTTAATAGTAGGTCACAAGTAAGCTTATGCTAAATTGCTACAAATTGACTTCCCCAAGGTAGGACATTAACATGTTTAACATTCCTAGTAAATGATATAAATTTTAACTTAACTATTAACATACTGTTAAGAGCCACTTGAAGTTATTTAGAATATGAAACAATATACATACTAATCAAGACTTTATTAAAACGCAATTCAGGGCGTGAAATATTTTAAAATATGTGACGAAAGCCTTTAACGGATTGTCAAAGTTGTACAACACGTCGTTTATAACGATGGAGCAGCTTTTTATAGCGTCTTCATCCGGTGATACCGCAACCAGTAGAGGTCCGCAGTTCAGACTGAATTCCAATAACTTTTTCTTATTTATTTCTGTTTGAATCTCCGAAAAGTCCTGAAAATTATTACTTTAAATAGACATTGAAGCCGAAATAAAAGTGTCAAAACTCAGAAGACAATACATAACTTTTCATCTATCTCTATTGCTCTCATTTTCATATATTAGAAGCCTAGTTATAATAAGTATTGATATTCTCGAAGGTATTGCATATTACATTATATGTTATGTCAAATATTTGCATAGGCAAGGAGTAGAAAACACCCTAAGCCAAATTTCATACAAATCAGTTAGGTTGAGGAGCTAGTCAGCATGAGTTTGTATGATTTTTTTTTTATTTATTAATTTGAAAGACAAACAGTTGCTTTAATTTAATTTTAAAGAGTTAATTTAGCTTAGTTCAAGTAGTGACAGCTCGTCGTTGGGGGAATGACTGACGTCTCGCATTAACGAGATCAACGGTTCGATTCTAAATGCAAAGCACGAGTTTTTCGTTTTTGAAATCTTAAGTACATAAGTACGTACTTGTCACTGACTATTGTGTCTTGAGCACGTCAACTTCCCTGTCTAAGAACATGCTATTTAATACTTAAAATTGATAAGAGTTAGATCAGTAAATGGTTAAAGTGACATAAATCTGAATAAGCTCGCAATTGTCGCACAGCAACAGCTGAATAGCTTAGTTTCAGCCATATTCTGCGCTTATTGATAGACGTAGAATGTTCTAAGGTAGCTACTTCCTTTGACATACCTATTGTATTAATCCATCTCGTGACTCCATTTTGGATGGCCGCCATTGCTTATTTTTGTACGTTACAATATTTTTGACACCAAATAGGGATGACAGTGATCTCAAAATGTTAACTTTTTTCCATCTGTAAATAAATATAAATACTTTATAGATAACAAAAGACTCCAATTTAAAATTTCAGTAAGAACTATCATTTGTTAATACAATCCCGCCAAATCTTGTACTGATGAAAGGAGGAAAACGACTACAAACAAATGATGTAATGGTTTTTTAAAAGAAACCATATCATAATTACGGTTCGGAATTCAGAGGTACGAATTTTAAAGTAGGTACAAAAAGTGTCAGTATCACTGCTAAGTCGTAACATGGATACGCTGATGTTAAATAAAGGTAAAAAAATTAAGTAGAGATTAAATATGTAACTACCTGCTGTAAAGCAATCATTAATCCCATTATTATTAATGTTTTATTTTACTAGTAATAAAAGCCGCCACAGTAGGCCATTCAATATAGAGCTACATATTGTGAAGTCGATTTCGAGCTGCGGAAATAATAAGTGTTAGTAAAATTTCGTTGTTGTTCATAGATAATTATTACCATCAAAGTAAAACATTATTGATGTCTATTCTGTTGTACGCAAAATAAACTAAAACCAATTTTAAATTGATACTGTTCCTTTCTCTTTTGAACAATATGGTGCGACAGCAAGACTCCAAGACAGGTTTTAGTTTAACCTCTATGTCCTCTCTTTCCTTTTTATAATTCCGCGGGTCAAGTATCTCGGCGCGCCTGTCAAATTTTCGAAAATACCTGCGGTGTTAAAAACGTTTATAGATACTCTTCTACTGGGTGTATTTGTAATCTGTGAAAAGCTATAGCTACGGGAATATATTATCTATGGATATAATGAATGAACACTACTACAGCTATAATACAAAAAATCAGAAAAATGTTACGAGTTGTAATATGTAGGTATACCTATATCCACGATATAATTGGTATTTTTACGGAAAGTACAGATTTATTTCATGTTTTTCTTAATTTGTTTGCAACACAATCGACATTAATGGTGTCCATTCTGTTGTATACAAAATAAACCAAACTAAAACCAGTTTTGGAGTAGTGCTGTTCTAGGAAGAAAGGGACAGTACCACTTTAAAACTGGTTTTAGATTAAAACAACAAAATCGACATCATTAGCTGATAATTATGGTGTTTAATCAAAAACAAATACTTCACCACGACAATTGAAATGTTACTAATAATGGAGAACCATTGATTAAACTTGTCAATAAACCGTGGTTTCTGGGATTACTGTTTAAGAAGTTTAATTGCATCATACTTTAGAATACGCTTAAAAATAATTAAAAAAAAAATTCTACCAGTCTGTAACCATCAAGCCTTTTGAGTGCAGCAAACTCCTTCATGTCTTAATGAATTTGCATGTTGTTTTTCATGAAATTATAAAGTCTTGCTGAAGTACTATTATGCCAATTTTCTTTCACGTGATCAACTGTATCAATTATTTTTCATCCAGAGTAAAACATCTTCTTGCTCTTCGTCTGAAATATGTGTTTAAATGTGAACTCAGAATTTTGAAATCTTTAATTAGGGTTCCTTAACAAAATCACTCTGTTAAGCCTGTCTGTTTATTTTACTTTTTTATCATTTATTTGTGAGATTTTATAACATATGAATTTGTTAAATGTTGAATCAATATTTAATTATAACATTTTTACTACAGTTGTGGTGCATATACATACCAGGGATATTATTGAAAATGACATTAATTTGTTACATGCTCAATCAATATTTAATTATAAGATTTATACTACAGTTATGGTGCATACATACCCTGTTGGGGGGCGGTCGCGCTAATGTTTCAACGTGAAAACGAAAACTTAGGTTTCGTGTTTTATTTTTTGATTCATTATGTAACAAGCTCTATAGAAAGATGTGAACTTTCATGGGATAGCACTAGAACCAAGGGACTGTTAGAGGTGTTATAGAGAACTATCAGGTGGGCCTCTGTTCGGCAGTGGATTTCTGCAGGTTGAAGGAGGTAAACATATTAGCATGTGTTGTATTAACTAGGGCAAATTCAGAATACATAGCAAAGATTATTACTTGATAGAGCTAAATTAATTAGAAGTAGTTGCACCACAAGTCTTAGCAGATACAAATAAGTTAGATTGGGCATGCTAAAAAATATTATATTTTCTTCTATTTTTTTTATGAAAAATAAGACTTTTATAGGAAACTAACTTGAACTATTATATTTTAAATTGACAATGATGAAATGAATAGGCCGTCAAATGCCAACTGAAACTATCAATCATTAAAATCAAAATACTACAAATGGATGTTATTGGCAGGTATTAAGTTTTTTTAACATACCCATTGTAATGTATAAACAAGGTTTTTTTTATGAAACATCTAAGATAATAGCGAAATCAACTCAGGCAAATTAAAAACCTTCAAAGAAATGTTGTGGTCGGAGGTATAAATATTTACACAACAAACATATTGTAGATATTTGTGCAATTAGGATTAAATAGCCAATATAATTAGCCAAACATTTTTCTAAATTTTAA
Organism: Oegoconia quadripuncta; assembly: GCA_949316235.1. Lineage (NCBI taxonomy): Eukaryota > Metazoa > Arthropoda > Insecta > Lepidoptera > Autostichidae > Oegoconia > Oegoconia quadripuncta. The sequence continues at coordinate 11,192,445 of OX438750.1, read as the reverse complement.
TTCTCTTACCTGGTGCCCTGGGTAAGAACTTGCTCTTAAAGTTTTCTAAATGCTCCATGAAGGTTAATCGTTCGCCAATTTTTGGGAAAATTTTCTCCAATGAATATTAAGTAAGCAAGGATAGATGACTCTTCTCATTTCCTTCTTCTGCAAAAATAAACCAACCATAACAGTAAGAAATAAGTAAATATCTTGCATGACGTCATTATTTTTCTTGTAAATACATTAGGTAGGTAAGAGTAGTTTGCCCCTCAACATGTCACGTTCATCCCATAAATTGGCGCATTGTGGTATCTGAAGAGGTCTCCTTACCTTTTTTGGAAAATACAGTCATACTCTGGCTTTTACCGACTAAAGTTCACCACTATAAATTGGTTATCGATGTTAGCCCGTTAATACTCAATACATATAAACCTAAATTTTATCAATGCTCACCTCAGGCACTTCGCTACAATATAAGGAGTTGAGCAACGAAAACAATAAACATGTAGGAATTACTCCGTGCTAGTCCATTAAATTGAGGGCGGAAAGTAGAGAGACGTGGTCATTACTCCACCGACAAGAGCATAGCTCTTAAATTGAAGAATAAGAAGTCCATACAAGTCCTTGGGCATTGTAGTTATATGTATACCTCACACAAACTCACGCCCCATTTTTCCTTTACCGAGTTGCGCCTGCGCTAGGTAGGCTCCATTATTACGTCTCAGTTTCACTTGGTACCTTTTATAAGTATTTTTTGCGACGAATCATGTAGGTACTTACCTTCGAATTACTACTGAGCAGTCGTGACATAGTAATTTCTTGATCTATATACTATAAACGCACTTGAAATCACAAACTAACCTTTTTTACGAAAATTTCGACTCGACACATACTCAACCGAGGAACGACTAAAAGTAGTAGACCGAGTATTTCGCGCCGACGCCGACTGACGCAGGGTTGCCAGATGTAATTTTCCAATTTTAGCCAGATTAAAAATTCTCTTGTCCAAAATGTTATTTTTTCAAAAAAAAAACCGCCAAACTTCAATAAACAAGAATAACAAATAAAATTGTAAATGAATGTCTATAATTTCATAATTAATATTAACGCGCGCGGTTGCGCTTTGGTCAGCGTAAAGCTTCCGATATTGTATGTGTGACCGTGGGAATACCTATATGGCATTGTAATCGTTTTGTATTTTCCCCAATATTTGTTATTATTTATAGACTATTTTGTTATACTCATTGACATTTTCATTTTTCAGATTTTGAATGCCCTAAAAGTACTGTCACGATCGTATCACTTAGTATGAAATTCCATTTTGTTTACCGCATCTTTCGTTTACCGTCAATTCGCCTGTTTAATTTATTTTCAGAAATATTTCGCCAGGACCGCAATACTTCACCAGAATAAAATATATAAAATACCCCAATCAATTTCTTTTGGATCAAGTATACTTTAAAGCTATAAAAACAGGTCAAGCGCGAGACCAATGACGACGCTTGTATGTATAGATATTATTATTACGGTTTTTTACGTTATAGCAAAAGAAATTACCCGTCATTAAATTAATGAAGTTCGTTAAACGTTAAAGCGTTACATTTCGAAAGATTTAACGAAAGTGAACTTTAACTTGTAATAGAAATTTATTTTTATAATGTCTTAATAATTCTAATGTCTAATTAAATAGTTATTTTAAAAAAATTGCTGTGAAAAGCTTACTGGACTGGACTTAAGAAATAATAAAAGAAGGGTGTTTCATTACCTAGGGTTTGTAATAATAAGTTATATTCCGTCGGTTTTTCCGGAATCTTATAATCTTGGAATCTTTAAGAGTAGAGTGAATAGCATTTACTGAGATCGCGTGCTTCATCTTCGGCCTTATCATCACTTCACCACATCAGGTGAAAAAGTCATACATAAAAAAATATATTATTTAAAGATCAAAATATCGTAATTCATCGTTATCTAACATAAGGTGCATATTACCATTCATACATATCAATATATTAAAGTTATCTGAAAGCGAAACTCGTAGGCGTTACGCATTTTATGAAACTATCAATGAACAGGAATCCTGAAATAGCCTCAATCGCCTGTCATTTTTCTCCTAGGTAACCTAAATGGGTACTAGTAGGTAATTTGCCGTATTTTTTCGGATCGTAAATGGCGAAACATTTCGCTGAACTGAATGCGGACCGGCAGCAATGTTGTCAATATTTATTTACAAAAAAGCGCGGAGTTGACTTTAAAAACCGCTGCACAGTCAAATTTTGGCGAGGAAAGCTAGAGGAAATATTATTATTTATTATTTTCGACATTAAGCTTATTAGTAGCTCATAATATAACTGGATATTTACCACGAGCATATGGGGTTTCCCACTTAAATGAAAAAAAAAACCATAGTTTAAGAACTTTAGCTGTTGTCGCTAAGTTCTTGTTAGTTAATTTTGCTAAAGACATTCGTCCTCAAATAATAATAATAATAATGCCGGACGATTACACCGACTAGCTGGCCTCAAACGAGAACTGACCTCTGGGGGCATTACCCAGAACACCAGTTCCGAGAAAATTTAACAAAATCCTTTTCTAAATTCGTATAGCAATAGTAAAATCAAAGTAGTAGTCGCCTAGCCAAATTGATAGTTAAGAACTTTAGCTGTTGCCGCTAAGGTCTTATTAGTTCATTTTGCTAAAGATATTCGTTCTCAAATAATAATAATGCCGGACGATCATACCGATTACCTGGCATCAAACGAGAACCTGGTAACGATTTCAGGCGGTATTACCCAGATGACCCAATTCCGAGAAAATTTAGAGAAAATCGTTTTCTTAAATTTGTATAACAATAGTAAAATCAAAGAAATGGTCAGTTACTCAAGTTGATAGCTAAGAACTTTTGATGTTGTCGCTAAGATCTTATTAGTAAATTTTGCTAAAAATATTCGTCCTCAATTAATAATAATGCCGGACGAAGACACCGATTACCTTACCTCAAACTAGGATACCCTTTATTACGAGAACCTAGTAACGACTTTTGGGGGCATTACCCAGAACACCCAGACACGAGAAAATTTATAAAAGATCATTTTCTTAAATTTATAGAACAATAGTAAAATCATAAAAGTCAGTTCCCGCCAAGTTGACAGTTAAGAACTTTAGCTGTTGTCGCTAAGTTGTTCTTCGTTAATTTTGCTAAAAATATTCGTCCTCAAATTTTAAATACAAACCGCTATAGGAACCTACTATCGGTCTTTAGTGAATTAACTACTTATTTAATTACTAGCTTTAGCTAGCAAATCCGTGTACAATATAAACAAAAATAATTTGTGAATACATTCTATACACTTTTCTGTATCGGGTGCCATAAAAACATAGTGCCTCGGATTTGTGTTGGGCCACCTCCAGACCGCGCATCCTTATGCGCCTCACCACTTGTGCTACTAACACAGTGGCAAGGCGTGCCGCTTCCCAGTACGAGCTCCCCCGTGCCGTCACCTGCGTATCGTGTGCATAAAAGGTGACATCCGCGCTAGGAATGAGCTCGCCCCTCAGCACCCAGTAACCGATGTATGAACCTATCCGAGAAGCAGGCGCCCACTATTCGGCATAGGTATGGAGGCATGTCATGGAACTTCAGTGCCTCTATAATGCACCCCCAGGGGACTGGGGAACTTCGATATTGACCTTAACGACGGTAACCGGTTTCAAGACAACGTGAGAATTAGCCATGACTTTCGTCTTGTCTATGTTAATTTTGAGATCTGAATGGAAGAAACGTTGTGATATATTCGCCATTTACATGTTTGCCTCCTCCAGTACGCAGATGAACCTTCGGGGATATCACATCCCCCTGAGTAACATCCACACGTAGTTGAATGGGTTTTGACTTTTGATCTTGTAGTTGCACATTCATTATAGCGGCGTCAAACAGATATCTCAACATCTCGTATATCTCACCAATCGACTTGAGATAGCTGCAGAGATTCTAGAATAGCACAGATTTCGACAGAGTCGAACGTTATCATGTAGTCCATGAATGTAAGACACAGTGGCTGATTATACTCCTCTGTCGCTCAAGCCCATTCCATATCATTACCTACCGTTTACGTGAGCCTCATCTCTTACGTCTCTACGTCTTCTTACTGCTGGGGCTAACCCAAGACGGGGTATCCTGACCCGGTACGAGTATGAATGGTAATGATATGGAACGGGCTCGAGCGGTTGTAGCTCACGTAAACGGCAATGGTATGGAACGTGCTTACTACGCGGCAAGGCTGATTCATAAAACCCACATAATAATATCCGCTTTCAGGAACACACAAGTCGCACAATTTCAAATTTGGAGCAGCTATCTGCATCAAAAGCTCTAACCTGAATGTCCCTTGTTTTTTCCTCAATTTCTAAAATGAATGCCGAAAGAAGAATTCTAAAAGCGAGCGTGTAGATCTAAACAAGGAAGCCAAATTAAATAACAACCTTGATAAAAAAAAAGAAAAAACCATGGCAATACGCGATAAAGTTGAAATCACAGTATTTATCGTGGTAATCTGTTAAAACGAGTGACATAGTAATCGTAGAGCAGCATTTTGACATTAGTTTGCGATAAAACGTGCGTTTTTAGCGAGATCAACTAGGGAAGTTTTTAATATGTATCAAAGATTATTATTTGACAGTGCAAGAATAATTTGAAACAATTGCACAACGGTCTTAGCAGATACTCATAAGTTTAATTGTATCGTATAGACAAGGACTTTTTATGGATTACATAGAAACATTTTAGCCAGTGTTATTAAGTTTTTAGCGAGATCAACGAAGGAAAATTAAAAATATAAATCCAAAATTATTACCTGATAGAGCAAGATCAATTTGAAATAGTTGCACAACAGTATTAGTAGATACTAATAACTTTAATTGTATCGTATAAACAAGGACTTTTTATGGATTACATAGAAACATTTTAGCCAGTGTTATTAAGTTTTTAGCGAGATCAACGAAGGAAAATTAAAAATATACATCCAAAATTATTACCTGGTAGAGCAAGATCAATTTGAAATAGTTGCACAACAGTCTTAGCAGATAGTGATAACTTTAATTGTATCGTATAAACAAGGACTTTTTATGGATTACATAGAAACATTTTAGCTAGTGTTATTAAGTTTTTAGCGAGATCAACGAAGGAAAATTTAAAATATACATCCAAGATTATTACCTGACAGAGCAAAATTAATTTGAAATAGTTGCACAACAATATTAGTAGATAGTAATAAGTTTAATTGTATCGTATAAGCAAGGACTTTTATGAATTATATAGAAACATTTTAGCTAGTGTTGTTAAGTTTTTAGCGAGATCAACTAAGAAAAACTTAAAATTTACATCCAAGATTATTATCTGACAGAGCAAGATTAATTTGAAGCAGTGGCACAACAGTCTTAGCAGATACTAATAAGTTTAATTGTATCGTATAAACAAGGAATTTTTATGGATTACATAGAAACATTTTAGCTAGTGTTATTAAGTTTTTAGCGAGATCAACGAAGGAAAATTTAAAATATACATCCAAGATTATTACCTGACAGAGCAAAATTAATTTGAAATAGTTGCACAACAATATTAGTAGATAGTAATAAGTTTAATTGTATCGTATAAGCAGGACTTTTATGAATTATATAGAAACATTTTAGCTAGTGTTGTTAAGTTTTTAGCGAGATCAACTAAGAAAAACTTAAAATTTACATCCAAGATTATTATCTGACAGAGCAAGATTAATTTGAAGCAGTGGCACAACAGTCTTAGCAGATACTAATAAGTTTAATTGTATCGTATAAACAAGGACTTTTTATGGATTACATAGAAACATTTTAGCTAGTGTTATTAAGTTTTTAGCGAGATTAACGAAGGAAAATTTAAAATATACATCCAAGATTATTACCTGACAGAGCAAGATTAATTTGAAGTAGTTGCACAACAATATTAGTAGATAGTAATAAGTTTAATTGTATCGTGTAAGCAAGGACTTTTATGAATTATATAGAAACATTTTAGCTAGTGTTGTTAAGTTTTTAGCGAGATAAACTAAGGAAAATTTAAAATATGTATCCAAGATTATTACCTGACAGAGCAAGATTAATTTGAAGCAGTGGCACAACAGTCTTAGCAGATACTAATAAGTTTAATTGCATTGCATAATCAAGGAATTTTATGTAGTACATATAAACTTATTAGCGACTGTTCTTAAGTTTTTAGCGAGATCAACTAAGGAAAAATTTAAATAGATAGCAAAGATTATTACTTGACCAAGCAAAATAATTTAAAGCAGTTGCACAGTAGTCTTAGTAAATACGAATAACTTGAATTGTGTAGTAACAGACAAGTCATTTTTATCAATTAAGTACAAACTTGTAAGCTTATATAGCTAAGTTTTTAGATAGATTCATTTCGGGACGTTAAGAACATATACTGTGGATAATATCTTAGTTCAGTTTGCGAAGTTTTGTGGTGATGTTGACTAATATGTATCTTTGCCGCTAGTTACAATAAAAATTAGTAAGAACCGTGACTTTCTTAGCACTAGTAAATAACAATCCATTGCTATCACAGCCAAACAACAACTTTGTTACTACGTATAAGGACAAATTGCTGGATAAAGAAAGAATTTAGCAGTACTGACTAATTTTTTCAGCTAAATATTGTTTGACCCTGCAGCTAACTGCTCTTTATTGAGGTAGAAAAGCCATCGCTACGGTTACAAAAATTTTTGATTGGACAACTAAATCGCGGCAACCAAGTTTGTTTAGCTGCGATATATAAACCATTTCTTTCCGTGTAAATAGCGTGATCTAATTGAGACGTATAAAAAAGTCCTTCATGGACACTCAATCTAAATACCATTTTCTATCAAACAGAATAGTGAAAGTATGGAACAAATTATCACAGTCAGTTACAGTGCACCCTCAGTGAAGTCTTTTAAAATCAGACTGGACAAATAACTAAACCAAATACAAGTGATATGCACTAAAGCTGCTAGTATATTAATAATAATAAAGAGAAACAAAACACATTAAACACGCACACCTAATAAATATTAACTACGAAAGAACGCAGTGCGGTTGAAATAGCCCTCAAAGGCAGTTCACTGCAATACAAGTGCATTGCATACCTACCTATAGCAAAGTATAACCATGCCTATAGTGCAACAGCATTCAGTCGAGAGGGTCTCATTAGGAGACCCTTACGTTATCCACAGCTGAATACAGCCACAAAATGCCTCATTCAATAGATTTTGACGTAATAGACAACCGAATAAGTTTCCTGAATAAACACTTGGACGAAATCGCCCTTTTGTTAACACTAGCGCCATCTACTGCATATTTTGATCTACCAAAATACAGCGCCATCTATTGCTTTACTTCAGCATGTAGGGTCAGAGAATGCTACTTCAAAATGCTGCCTAAACAGTATTCACACGCGCGGCTAGATGGCGCTTAATGAAAAAGTTTGTTGTATTCACTATACTAAGAACGTTATCCACGAGTTATTCTTAAATATTATAAACATCTATATACAATATATAACGTCGGAATACAGAAAAAAACAATGTTATAAGTTAAACGAAACGGCTTAACCGATTTTCATCAAACACGTCTACGAATCTGTCCCCTGGTTTAGTCTTTAATGTAAAAAAAACGTCAAGTGCATGTCGGGTCAGGTTCAGTGTACGCTTCCGTACTTGTCCATCACAATTTGCGGATCACTTCTTTTATTGTTTGATAAAAAATTATCAACGGAAAGTACATTAACTTGTAAAGCCAACTAAGCTGTGATAGTTTTCCTTTTAATTTCGTTATTTATACTATTGCCGTAATTTTTTTGACGTACTATCCAAGAAGAAGCCGTTTAGCTGGCAGTGGGGGACACTTGGCTCGAGTGTAAATTATAGTTTTTGGTTGGTGGTAGGGCATTTTAAATGTCCGCCTGGCTAGCTACCACCATCTTATCTAAATCTGCCGTCAAGCAGCAATGTTAATAGCATTGTTGTGTTCCGGTTGTCAGAGATAAGATAGCCAGTCCTCCAAATGTGTTGGGGTTTCCGAGTTAGTACGCTTCCACCTTCGACATATACTGTATTCAAATAACAGAAACTTCGATTCTAATAAAGCCGACAATTAAGAATAATTTCGCGGTCAATTTCAATAGGAGGCAACGCTCAATTAACCAGAGTTACACAAGACCATCGCAGTGAATTTAATTAAAATGCTCAACCCGTCCAGACGATGGAGTTGCGAAGTTATTCTACTAGATACCAATTGTGAAAAGTTACGCGGCCACTTGGGAGCTGGACTTAGTAATTATTAGGTACTTTCCTCTGGAAACTACTTAAGACTACGGATTTTCCAAAACTTTATACTCCTGGTCCAAGTTTAATCTTGTTTCCGGCGTATAGAAGTAATTGCTTTTGTGATCTCCGAATAGCGAAAGGGTGAATAAGTTCCATTTTATAGCGTCTATTTAACTTTTTCGCTTTAGAATATGTATGTACCTATGTATGTTTTTTTTTTATTATTTGAGAGGGCGGCAAACGAGCATGCGGGCCACCTGATGGAAAGCAATCACCGCCGCACATGGACACCCGCAACACCAAAAGGGTCACAGATGCGTTGCCGGCCTTTGAGGAAGGTGGTAGGCTCGTTTCTTGAAGGTTCCAATGTCGACTAATTCCAATATAGAATAAAATAGAATATGTGAGAAGTATGTGTATGTTTTATATGAAATCTATTCACGTAGTTTGTATCTGCATCCCTATTTAATACCGCACAGCCTGCCTATTTCAAATGTACTGTCCTTATACCCAAGGTGGCCTGGAAGAGATCGCTTTTAGTGATAAGATCCCCAAATTGTACATTCTATTCTTACCACTTTCCTGAAACTGTATTTTCTTTTCTGTCGTGAAATAAAGGGTATTTGTATTGTATGGTATTTACGACCGCCTCTCCGGCTCCATATATATTAGGTCCTTACCTATGAAAATGGCGTTTTCTAAGAAGAATTTCATTAAGACTGTTTTCTCCATACAAACATTTTTGATATTTTTTTTGCAACGGCAAATCCAAATTTAGCCAAACTTTGTGTGTATTATTGGATAACATTTAGTTATGTATAGGCAACCTTAATTTTTAAAAGTAACCGCTTTATAAAAGTTTCAGCGAATCTAAGAAATGATTATGGGAAGCACATGAAAAGAGCTGTGTTCAATTTTTTTTTATTATGTGATTTAGCCCAGAACGTAAAAAATATAGCATGTGAAACCATGAAGTAATATTCCATTTTCCAAATAAAAAACAAATTTGGATATAGTTTTGAAAATCGCAGGAATTGGTACATATGATTAACGAAGAAATAAAGCTCCAATTTCATAGGTAAAGACCCAATTCACCAGTGGTATGCCCTACACGCAGAGAGGCACTGCCTAACCTTGCAAATTGTCCTACAAGTATCAAAAGATGAAAACAAGGATGTGCAGACTTTGCCTTGTTGCTGAGGAAACACCTGTACAACTGCTGTGTGAATGTGCGCTGCTGATGCGTAAACGAAGTATCCACCTGGGTGGCCACTTACTGCTCCCGGATGGGATAATACAATTCCTCAAAGAGGCAAACCTGAGCAACGACCAGGAGGTTAGTGACGATCACAATAGATCGGGAACGGTCGCAGTGGTACAGTTCTCTGGGGATATGCAAAAGTCACAAATACAACCAATGAACAATTTATCGGACCATACTATCAATAAACCGCCTCCGTGGCTCAATGTAAACAATAGTGGGTCGCGGGTCCCCAGCGGGGTACATGTTTAAGTACTCGGTTTGGTTGGTGGTAGGGCATTTTATATGTCCGCCTGGCTAGCTACCACCATCATATCTAAATCTGCCGCCAAGCAGCAATTGTTGTCGTTGTTGTTGTTGTTGTGTTCGGTTGTCAGAGATAAGATAGCCAGTCCCCCAAATGTGTTGGGGTTTCCGGGTCAGCTTCCACCTTCGACCTCGTCTTCACTTAACATCAGGTGTGATTGAGGTCAAGTACGAACCCGTCGTGCATCTCTCCAACAAAGACTAGACGTAGACTGTGAAATTATTGTTCTAATCGAGTATTTGCTGACTAAGCGTTCAAACTAGACTAGGCGTGACTAAGACTAAGTAGCCTTTAAGCATAGATTTATTCTGTATAGCTATTTTATTTATTGATATCTAGTTTGTACCTACAGATGGTTATATTATTTTAATTTATAGAAGCCCTAGCTTCGCCTGAAACCAGGATTTTCCTAGTTCAGGCACTAGTGGTACAGTTGCAATTCAGTATTATTGTGTAGATTCTATGTTTCAATGTACCATTTGAATTAATAAATATATTTGATTTGATTTGATTTGATAAAAAAAAATAGTGATACACATGATGTCAATATTTTATGTATGATGTATTTTCTTATCTGTTGTGCAATAAACTGTATTTGTATTTGACAATACAAGAAATAAAGATAAACAGGGCAGGGAAGATTGCAGGGCACATGAGTCGCCTCCGAAAAGTCAGTACTTCATCCAAAGGGTTATGTATACACTTTTTCAATAAGGTTCCTGTTGATATACAAAATGTTCCTTACAATAAATTTAAAGATGCTTTATAACAGAAGTTTATTGAGAAAGCATATTATAAAATATGAGACTATTTAGATGATAAACATCCATGGACATAATCACCTCGTTCGTATGCCAGATTATTTCACAATTAATAATGAAATATTATATAATAATATTATATAATAATAATGAATAAAACCTGTTTTAAAAAGAGGACCTTAGAAAAGTGTGGAAAGAAGTCCATCGACAAGAGCATAGCTCTTAAATAGAAGAGAGACGTAAAGCGCCATCTATTTTCACAATAAGTAACTAGGCTTGTACGAATATTATAGATATCTGCTTGATTAAATACACGTGCACGTGTTTTTTGGAAATATCGTACATGTTGTGTGGTTTCTTGCTTGTTCTTCTCAGTGGAAAATTGCCTTTTGCCCAAGCAGTAGCTTAAAAAATGTAAAATCTGACATGGATTTTAAGTTTACCACGTTATAGGACGCGTTGACGCTTCAAGGTTAAGATGTCAGCGCCCGAGTCAGCCAATAAAGTCGCTGAAGTTCTTCTGAAACTGTGTCCTGTATAGGAATCTGGATTGGGAAAATCTAAATATTTCGTAATTTCTTTAGACATGGTATCAAATTTGTTAATGCCAATAGGTTGAACTGTACATTTCCCTTTCTGGTAATTTTGCATGTGGTGAACGAAGAGCTTGATATTTTTTAACTATTTCGTAGAATGGGCCATGTATAGTGAGAGATCGTGGGATTTTGTTTTTGATATTTTTAATTTTCACCGGAAGCATTTCACCGTGGGTTTCAATGTTTTTGTTGTAACACTATTAAGTTCTTGACGTCTACACGCACCAGTAATGCAAAATATCAACGCAACCTACAACGAAATATAGGTAATTGTAATGTTGGTACATAATATTATGCTAAAATAATGTACAATGTATTTATATGTATATAGAGAGTAGGTAATATTGTAAAAATATAAGTTCGACTGACCTTTGTTGCAAGGTACTTATCAGGAGCTTCTTTTAGAAACTTCTCTACGTCAGATGGCGCCAATACTTTTGATTTTCGGCCTGTGTATCCGTCCGAGCGTTTCTTCAAAAATGCCGTAAGTTTACTATATATTTGGATATCGATATTATGTTTAATCTTTACTGTGCTTTTTAGCATAGAGTAAAATGCACCAAAGTGAGCTGGGCTTATATTTATTCGCCATTTCATTAAAACATTTTCGGAGAAAGAGTGTGCGTTCTTGCTGCTTTTCCATTGTACAAAAGTTTCATATGCCGCTAAGTACTTCTCACTTGCTTTTGATGGTAAAAGGCTATCGTTTGCATTTCTTACCTCGTTAATTAGGTATATTCGGCGGCGTCAAATTTTGGTTAGGTTCATTTTCTTCAGTTTAAGAAGGTAGACATTTTCGATAATATTCTAGCTCAAAGTCATTGAAACTTCGTCATAACCAACAAATATTTACGAAAAATGTTGCACTTTTTTTTCTTGACGCGCGATAATAGATATCGCGCGTCAAGAAAAAAAACGCACGCATGGAAAATGGCGCGAACTAGATCGACCAACAGCCAATATTAAAAGTGAAAAAGTAGTAGTTTGTTTTTGTAACATAATTAATTGAATTAAGGCTAGGTATATCAGTAAATTTAAAAAACGCATTTTCTTTTTCCTTCATTAAGTAGAATACATTTTGCCACATGAAAACCGAAAAAAAAACATTATTACCCGACTAAATACGAAAGGCTTTGTCTTCATACACCTAACTTGCAATGAGAGACATGTTTAACTTAGTCAGGTTGTTTTAATAGCACATGTGCTGTAATATAATGAAAAAACACGCGTGTTTAATATCCTAGATTATGAGCCTAAAGGCGGTGTAATAAGAACAACCTTAAGAGCAAGTGTGTTGAAAAAAATATTGTACCTATATCTGCTTATAATTCTACCCATAATTTTGTGGCAATTTGCTAGGAAAATTTAATAGAAATAACAGTTTAGTATCAATACAATAAAGTATACCTACCTATCGAACATAATATAATGAATTCTACATTAAAAATACTTTTAAAACAAGTTTTAATAATTCCATCATGATTATCGCATATTATAATAGTAGGTACAAAGACGAGTAACATAAAGTTCAGTGTTATCTTCTGGCGCCATCTTTAGACCCTCGTCATCATGCTTAATTGAAAGTGCTTATGGCAACAAAACAAACCAGCCCAAATTCCATTATCTTGCCATTTGCCATCAGGGAGTTCATGGCTCCATCATCAGATCAGCTCCAAGGTACCATAATATTGCATTTTGCATTGTCACCGAACTTACATTATATATGCCTTTCAGCTCGATCAGATAACAGCAACTTGTTGAAAAATGGTTTGCAAATTTTGAAACGGACAAATTACATACATAATTTACTTACATACGAACATTGCAAACTAAATAATAATAAAGAAAAGCTTATAAAAAAAGACCAAACCTTTGAGTTTCTTAAGATTCTCCCAAAAGGAGGACTGTTAGGTATATCCCGACAGCCGGCAAATCAAAAAACTGACTATTTTCATATATAAATTTTACCTAAGAGGACAAACCATTGTTGTTTTGATTTGAACATCGATGTCATAAATATTCATGTTTTGGTGTAGTGGATAGTGACCCTGTCAGCGAAACCAACGGTTGCGGGTTCGAACCCGCGACGCGTAAATGTTTGTGTGATGAATGTGAACATTTATTCTTGAGTCATGGATGTTTATATAAATATTTATGTATGTTTATCCGTTACCTAGTATCCATAGTACAAGCTTTGCTTAGTTTGGGACTAGATGATTGGTGTAAGTGTCCGAAATATTTATTTATTATTATTATTATTTATTATTATTTTCTAAAACCTTTTTAATAACTCTGAAAATAATAATAACAAATAAATAAAGCATGAAACAAGAATTTTTAGTTACAGCGCCATCTGTAGATATGTGTTGAAACTTCATATTGTTTCACAAGTTCACTGTATTGCCACTAGATGGCGCTCGCCTTGTTACTAAGAGTTGCTAAAGCGCCATCTTTTGGAGATGATCTGAACCAATACAACTTCAACTTACCTTAACGTTTATTACCGGGCTGTTATCGTTACTCTATGTGTTCAGTAATATTTCTATGAGATGGCGCCACTCATACCGCAATCTTAATCCTCACGTCTTACCAAATTGTAAGTGGCAAATGCTAATTTATATTTGTATAATGTCAACTGTTCTAGAAAATAAAAACCTGTTTTTAATAAAAAAAAAAAACTGTCATCTGTATCAAAAAATTCCTAATAGAGTAATATAATATATCTTCATCATCTCCACATACACACGTTACACACGGCGACCATTTTGGAAGAGTGGGTCGCCGATATTCATGTGCAACCTTTGTTTGTATTGATACGTTAGTACTGTAATAATTCTGTAACATTTTGTTAAAGTTAAATGGTTTATTGTACAAAATGAAATAAATATTGTATAAAAGAATTGAACCTTTAAAAAATCCTCGAAAGATGATATCATCGCAATACACCAAAAAACTGTGATAAAACGCTCAAAATATCCTCGAAACGGCTTAATCTTTTTTTCAACAAACATAGCTTTCTGGGGATATAAATTAAATCGCGCTCAAATCGGTTCACGCATTACGGTTTTCATACTGAACACACACATAACGTCGTTAATGACGTCGGGGTTTAAAAATACAGATAATATAGTGATTTACCCTTGAAACGTCGAAGTTATTTAATGTTGATTGACAAACTAAAGTTCGACTTAATACAACAAATTGTATTAAGATACTACTGAAAATTCGTTTACATCGATGAAACATCACAGGAAAGTCTTGCTTAGGTATTTCCTCGTTAATAACCTCCTGAATATTTTAAGCCGCGCGGAAAGCGAAAATATGCAAATATTTCACTTTGGGTTTTTTTTTCTTAATTCTCTCAAGGCGCGGCTGTCGGAGCGCCAAAGGCTAAAAATTAATTCTCGCCATCCGCCAGAAGGCCGAACAAATCTGCGCTGATTTGAATAAACTTGCTATTTGTCGTCAACTGGGGCGATTACCCTTGTTACTGTTCGAAGCGCCTACCAAGAGAACTCGAAGGTTTGTCGCTTTTAAATTTTGATTTCGTTAAGCAAAATAAACCGTTCAAGGTTGAGATGATCTACCTTGTAGGGCCCAGTGTGCAATACGATGTACATAATAAAGTTATTGCAATATAAACCATTTGAGCAATAGAAATAGAGTAAGATTTATTTTGTTTGTTTGAATTATAGAACAAAAACTTTCGAACTGAAGACAGCTCTATAAACTGAATAAAATTAATTCTCATTTCCATTGAAGAATAACTATTTATTTTGCTGGGTCTTACGAGGATAAATCGATTCGAGATCGATTTATTAATACGGCCGGGTTTTGTGTATTTGTGTGTCCAGCCTTTGTCCGGATGAATCTCAGAAATACATGGTCCAATTTGAGCGCATTTTTTTTATATTTAAGATTAAACCTTCCACCTTCGACCTCATCTTCACTTAACATCAGGTGTGATTGAGGTCAAGTACGAACCCGTCGTGCATAAAAAAAACTCGGGAACAGTTACCTGACCATGTTTGACGGAATTAAGGTTTTCTTGTGATTACTGGAAACGCGTTCGATTACAATCTCACCTGATGGAAAGTGATGATGTGGCCGAAGATGGAGCACACGATCACAGTAGATGCCTATTCACCCTGCTCATAAGCCATTTCGAAGATATTTAAAATAGTTTGATTTATCTGGATGATAAAATCATTAGTTTTCTTGGGGGTTTTCTAAATGTTACTCCAAACATAACCGTCTTATTCATAAAAAATTACAAACGCTTTATAAGCCTGTTTTAGTTATAGTGTGTTTTGTCTCTGTCGTTCATAAGGAAATGTTGTAATGAAAGAAAGTGATAAAACATACTTTAACTAAAACAGGCTTATATAGCGTTTGTACATTTTTATGAATAAGAGGGTTAGACTATTTATATATGCCTATGTGTCTCATTTGTAATTCGATCGAGTTTCGCGACAACGGTAGTACACCTTAGTAATTTTCCCCTCGATTTCTCGCGCGGAAATGCTGCATTTCGGAATAAGCGATATATCGCCAGGGAGCGGTATTACCGCCGGTATGCGGCGGCGGTAGCGGTGATGAGATTTTAACGATCCTGACCCTGGCTTCCGGGCTTTTGCTCTCCTCAGCGTTCTTATGGGGAGGAAACTATTTTTTGTCTTTAATGACGTTGTTATGGTAAAAGAATTATTAGAATAACTTTTGCGGTTATTCTTCCTGTCATATTATTTTACATATTGAATGTTTAGATGGGTTGGCTCTATCAAAACCTAGTTCTTAGGGTATCGTAATAGGCGACTATGAGACTCTCCATCGTAATTTTATCAATCTATGGAAAAGTCGCAGAATATTAATATCATCGTATTGATTTAATTAAAAAGGGCTTAACCGATTTTGAAGTGCATTCTCCCGAGGTTCTCTGGTGAGTGCTTGTTGCCTTCTTCTATGTTGTATACAGCAGAGTCATAGTTGTGGCTTTCTTAAATCTTTAAACACTAGGGTGATATTATGCTTATTATAGATTTCAACGCCAATAATGATAAATAGGGTGTTGATTTCAATTTCACAATAAAAATAAAAAGCCACTGTGGCGATAAGACCCTTATACGTTGGAAACGACGCTATATGAGTGTACTTTTTTCTTCAAACTCTCATGTGATTTTAATAACTGTATTTTCTTTTGTGGTGTACAATAAAGTGTATTTGTATTGTATTGTATTCTATTGTAATTTTAAATTTTTTTTTTTCTAATTTTTTCCTCCAACTTATAGGTAAGTATATATAATAAATAATAGTAAATAAACATCTAGACATATACACAGCGCCATCTAACACACAGCCAAGGCATGGAACTCCCTTCCGGCGTCAGTCTTTCCTGAATCCTACACTCTTGGGATCTTCAAGAGCAGCGTAAATAGGCATTTACTGAGATCGCGTGCTTTACCTCCGACCACATCGTCACTTTCCATCAGGTGAGATTGTGGTCAAACGCGAATCCAGCCAATCATAAAAAAAATCTAGTTCCACAATAAGCAACTATAAGCCTGTGTTGTGGATACCAGATGGTTGATATACTACATAAATACATTTTTTTGTAAATAAATACTTATTATAAATGAAAACATCCATAACTCAGGTACACATGTCCGTATTCATCACACAAACATATGCCCCTAGCGGGATTCGAACCCGCAACCTTTTGGTATAGTGGTCAGAGTTGCCAACCAAACAGGTCGTCAACAGCAGGTGCACAAACATATATGTAAGTATGTATGTAACTATGTATGTAAGTATGTATGTAAGTATGTATGTATGTCCGTTCCTTTGGCGCATCCTGTAGCCTTAAACGGCTTGACCGATTTCGAAGTGCACGGCGTCGCTAGATCACCTTGGTACCCAGAGTGTCATACGATAACATATTATGGTAAAAAAATCCAACATGGCGTCCGAAAATTACAAAATATGCTGGTCGCTGGTACATAGACATAAGTTGTTACAAGTAGATTGAATATTCTTAACACTGCTGGTCGCCTGGTAGCTAGTACAATGTACAAGTACATTGAATATTCTATTTAGCGGAGTGGAAATCTACATAATCGCCGCGAAGTTTGAACGGAAGCAAGTTAAGTATTGCAAAGCTTTTAACGTGGCGCTAGGAATCAAAGGGGAATTTTGGGGAGCTGTAGTTTCTAGGTATACATTTATATACCGGATGAGTTTTTTTACCGTAAGGAAAAAAATAGGGCATATTAGGTAAGTGAAATAGAAGGTATTGGCGTAGGTAGTTTTTTTTTTTGCAAAACCATCATGGAATAAAGCGTTAATTTTGTCATTTAACGGTTGCATTTGTAGCCTATTCCTCATAATTACATCATTAAATCTAATATATGTCAAAAAAAATATAGCATCATTTAGGAAAAAATTGTGATAAACATGATGTCAATACAAGAAATAAAGATAAACTTGCAGGTCACATAAGTCGCCTCCACAAAGTCAGTAATTCATTCAAAGGGTTATGTATACGCTTTTTCAATAAAGTTCCTGTGGATATACAAAATCTTCCTTTCAATAAATTTAAAGATACTATAAAACAGAAACTTATTAAGAAAGCATATTATAAAATATCAGATTATTCAGATGATAAACAATCATGGACATAACCAGCCCGTTCGCATAGCCAGGCTATTTCACAATTAATAATGAAATATTATAACATAAAATAATAATTAATAATTTTGTAATATAAAAACCTTTTTTTTAAAGAGCGACCTCTCGAGTTTCTTGCTTGTTCTTCTCAGGGGAAAATTGCCTTTTGAACAAGCAGTAGCTTTAAACATGTAAAATCTGACTATTTTAAGTGTACCCTGTGTACCTACGAAATAAAGCATTTTTTTGATTTTGATTTTGAAATTAAATGTGTAAAGAAAACTTGGAGAAAACATGAGTTTTAAATAAATTTGGAATGATAGGAACTTTACAAATCACGCCAGTCGCATATCGATCTAGAGACGCAGCGGGTGTTCTTGAAAAAAAAGCTAGCCATGCCAATACCTTCTATTTCACTTACCTAATCTTTTGCCCTATCTTTTTCCTTACGGTAAAGAAACTAATCCGGTATTTAAATTAATATCTCGAATACTTAGCTCCCTATAGAACGATGCTCAGGTCATGATCTCTGGTTGAAAACAATTCGGTTGGGTTGGTGGTAGGGCATTTCAAATGTCCGCCTGGCTAGCTATACCACCGTCTTATCTAAATCTGCCGCCAAGCAGCAATGTTAATAGCATTGTTGTGTTCCGGTTGTCAGAGATAAGATAGCCAGTCCCCCAAATGTGTTGGGGTTTCCGGGTTAGTACGCTTCCACCTTCGACCTCATCTTCACTTAAAATCAGGTGTGACTGAGGTCAAGTACCAACCCGTTATGCATAAAAAAAAACTAGATAAAGAGTTATAGATAAATTCATGTTTTGCCGCAAAATAGAAACGGTAATCATACTGTTTGGTGTAGTAGTCAGAAACTCTCACCATTGTCCAGAGGTCACGAGTTCGAATCCCGCTAAGGGTATATGTTTGTATGATGAATACGACTTCACCCGAGTGGAATAATTTCATCGCAGACGTGTTTAATTTGTTTATTCTGCGGGAACTACTCACTTTATCGATATAAAAAAATACTATGTTTTAATCCAGGGCATGTTCTACTCGATTACCAAATTTAATCTAAATCCGTTTATCCGTTTCGCGGTGATTGAACAACAAACAAACATCCAAACTTTCGCATTAATAATATTAGTCAGATTTATAAAAAAATGTATTTGTGTAATATCCATAACACAAGCCTAGTAGCTTAGTGTGGAACTAGATGGCGCTGTGTATATTTCCAACGATAGTTATTTACTGACTAGCTTTCCGCCCGCGGCTTCGCCTGCGTGAAATAACTTTATCGCGAGGGAAGTACTCATGATTGAGGTCAAGTACCAATCCGTTATGCATTAAAAAAAAACTTTATCGGGGTAAAATATATCCTATGTCTTAATCCAAGGTATTTTCTGCCTATATAACAAATTTCATTCATATCCATTCGTCCTTTTACGTTCAAAGATAATGATTTACTGATATCGCCATCCCTGGAAATCGTGAAGCCCAAAATACCGCCTTTATTTGAGTAATTTCACTGATTCCGTTCTAAACTGAAACAACAGCACGTGAACACTTCGGTTGATTATCTGCTCGATAGGCATGTAGGCAGGCAAGCGGTAGGCAGTAGGCACTAAGCCTTCGAAGAGAACTACGTGAGAATTTCAAAAATTCAACGCCCCAATAGTTCTGGTGAGAGGATTAAGGGTGCTAGGGATGGCGCATCTATTTAAAATGTGAAATAAATTTGTACAAAAAAATTGTTAACTTTATTCCAAATGGGGTGGTCAGAGATCATTTTTTTTTTAATTTGGGATGAATTATAATAATAATAAACCGCCTTCGTGGCTCAATGTAAACAACATTGGGTTTACTATTCGGAGGTCGCGGGTTCGATCCCCAGCGGGGTACATGTTTAAGTACTCGGTTTGGTTGGTGGTAGGGCATTTCAAATGTCCGCCTGGCTATAGCTACCACCATCTTATCTAACTCTGCCGCCAAGCAGCAATGTTAATAGCATTGTTGGGTTCCAGTTGTCAGAGATAAGATAGCCAGTCCCCCAAATGTGTTGGGGTTTCCGGATCAGTACGCTTCCACCGTCGACCTCATCTTCACTTAACATCAGGTGTGATTGAGGTCAAGTACGAAAAAAAAACTACAATTACTTTACAGACTCAGGTATGTTTCTATAGGTAACATTAGTAGAAAATGGGGTATTAAGTCGAAAGAGGTTATTTATCACAAACTAAAGGTGTTGTTTTTTTTTTAAATAAAAGTGGTTCAACTCTTTATTTATATTGCGTAAAAATAAGGCACGGCACACTCTTTCGGCGTCAGTCCTTCCCCAATCCTACAATCTTCGGAGCTCCTATAGAACAAGGTAAGGAGGCTACCGAGATCCAATGCTTTATGTTCGACCACATCGTCACTTTCCCATAGGTGAGATTGTAGTCTAACGCATATTCAGTCAATCATTAATGGATTGCTATGAGACGTAAACGTCTTTAAATGTTAATTTAGAACAGTGTGTAGTTGCAACCCTATTGAGAACTTCGGCCGAATACACACACGCGTTCGCAAGCTGACTGCGCGGCCGACTGTCTCCAATATGCATGGCACTGCATGACACAGTTGATTATCATGACCAGTTAACCAATTCTTCCTTCGAGGTACTCATTCGAGTATATCAACAAGTGGGCAAAACAAAAACGATCAACATGGACAAAACGAAAATTATGGCGAACTCCCATGTCGAGCCCACACCAATATATTTGAGTTGTTGTTGAGTTGAGAGTTGAGAGCTCCATTCTCGAAGTTGTAAGCGAGTATTTCTATTTAGGACAAGAGATCCGACTAGACAGGTCCAACTTCGAGACAGAGGCAAATCGATGAATCCAACAACAACAGCGGGGTACATGTTTAAGCACTCGGTTTGGTTGGTGGTAGGGCATTGTAAATGTCCGCCTGGCTAGCTTCCACCATCTTATCTAAATCTGCCGCCAGCAGCAATGTTAATGGCATTGTTGTGTTCCGGTTGTCAAAGATAAGATAACCAGTCCCCCAGTTGGGGTTTCCGGGTCAGTACGCTTCCGCCTTCGACCTCATCTTCACTTAATATCAGGTGTGATTGAGGTTAAGTACCAACCCGTTGTGTATAAAAAAAACATCTTAACATATTCGTTCTATCTTACTCAATACGTCATCTTGCACGCCACATTCAAAGTCACTCCTCTATAATGTTGGACGTAAAGAAATCCAACAGTAATTGCATTACTGTATTCCTTACGAGCTGTGTGCCATTGTACGTCACAGGCCTAGAATTGGGTCCGATGTAAACATACATTTGCATACGTCGCGCCGCTCTCCACCCTACACCCGAGCCATAGAGGTATTACTTGCAAACCATGAGCTGAATAGAGAGCAGATTCCAGTTTCCTCGATGGTTGCTATTTTACAACCGCTTTAGTTGGGGCAATAGAGTTTGAGACAATAGGTGGTAATATGGCACTCTAGACCTTGTTGAGTCCACTGTAATCCTCCATGTAAATCTGATATCTATAAAAGAAATGTTTATAATGTGTGTATCCAGCTGTATAATAAACTTCCTGATGAAATTAAATTATTACAAGGCTTAGAGTTCAAGAAAAAATTTACCAGTTGGCTCCTTTCGCAATGTTTTTATTCTGTTCGTGAGTTTATGGACTTCAGAGAGTGTCAATGTTTATCAATTAAATGATTATCGAATTATTAATTACAATTATTCAAATTATTATTAATGTTGTTATAACGAGGGAATCAGCGGGATGTAAATGGGCTGATGGCGTTTGTTATTGTTGTTGTGCATACTCGGAATTTGTTTATTTCCTAAGCATGTAATCATTAATTTAAGTGTTAGGTTTACATGATTATTATGACTGTGAATTTAATATTTGCATGCCTGATGAATAGCTGAATACTTTACTGGATTAATTAATCTTAAGATCTCTTTTACGTAGATGGTATTCTTGCAAAATTTCAAAATTTTAAAGACTTCTATTCTATTCTATTCTGTATTTTTGGGCATTACTTTGGACACCAAATTACAATAGGGTCCTCATATCCATAAATTGGCGAAGAAGCTCAGCTCTGCAGCGTATGCAGTGCAAAAAATTTGACAAATATCGGACGTAAATACTGCTAGATTAGTATATCTTAGTTATTTCCATAGCCTGATGATCTTGCTGTGGGGAAATGCCGCGGATATAAATACAATCTTTGTTTTACAAAAACGAGCCGTTCGCGCAATTTATCAATTGAGACGTGCAGTGTCACTTAGAGGTAGATTTAAAGAGTATAATATTAGTATAGCATCATTTAGGAAACATGATGTCAATACAAGAAATAAAGATAAACTTGCAAGTCACATAAGTCGCCTGCACAAAGTCAGTAATTCATTCAAAGGGTTATGTATACGCTTTTTCAATAAAGTTCCTGTTGATATACAACATCTTCCTTTCAACAAATTTAAAGATACTATAAAACAGAAACTTATTAAGAAAGCATATTATAAAATGTGAGATTATTTAGATGATAAACAATCATGGACATAACCAGCCCGTTCGCATAATCAGGCTATTTCACAATTAATAATGAAATATTATAATATAAAATAATAATTTTGTAATATAAAAACCTTTTTTTAAAAGAGCGACCTCTGGAGTTTCTTGCTTGTTCTTCTCAGGGGAAAATTGCCCTTTGAACAAGCAGTAGCTTTAAAAATGTAAAATCTGACTATTTTGTGTACCCTGTGTACCTACAAAATAAAGCATTTTTTGATTTTGATTTGATTTGAATACATCTAGATTATCTGTGGACACAATTTATGTAGAGCCGGTAGTGACTGTGAATGTCACTGCATCAGAGAATATCCTTAGAACTCCTGTAACTATTTTCAAAAAAATCGATCAATAACTTCTTTATATTTATGAAAAATTTCACTGACGGGCAAATATTTCGGACTCTTACACCAATCATCTAGTCCCAAACTAAGCAAAGCTTGTACTATGGATACCTACTAGATAACGGATGAACATACATAAATATTTATATATAACTCTCTTAATAACTTATTATTATTTGCATTATTTGTTGTTATCATAATATAATAACTAACAAAAAAGTGCATACAATGTAACTAATCATTTTTGTTTCCCACTTTAAGCCACAAAGTGTTCAACTTAATAATTAAAAGCAAAAGGTTAACTTTACGGTCAAGTTAGTTCGAAAATCATAGCGCATTAACGAAGTTAAAACAGTACCAAAACAACACTCACTGGTTAGTTCAAAATTAACACAGCAGTGTAACTAATGCACAGTAACACAATTTGGTTATATTAGAAAATCACTGCGTAGTGATATTACTGACTGGTTTGTTACACCTCACTTTTTTTATGATTGACCACAATCCCACCTGATGGATACAGACGATGTGGCCGATGATGAAGCACGCGATCTCAATAAATGCCTCTTCACTCTGCTCTTGAAGATCCCAAGGTTGTAAAATCCAGGAAAGACTGACACCGGAATGGAGTTCCATGCCTTGGCTGTTCGCTTTATGAATGAAGAGTCGACCGAATGTTCGCAATGTTAACTACATACGGGTGGAATCCTTCCCGCGCCTAGTAGTCCGAAGATGAAATGGCGATGGTGGAATAAGATTGTGTAATTCCAACGCACACTCACCGAAGTGCATCCTGTAAAAGACTGAGAGACAGGGGCCTTGCGACGGAATTTACTTTACAAAAAGTAATGGATAACATAAATAAATAAATATCCTTAGATATACATACAGCGCCATCTAGTTCCACAGTAAGCAACTATAGGTTTGTGTTGTGGATACCAGATGGTTGATATACTATATAAACACATTTGTTTTTTTGTAAATAAATACTTATTTTAAATAAAAACATCCATAACTCGGGTACA
The DNA here is from genome assembly GCA_949316235.1 of Oegoconia quadripuncta. Classification (NCBI taxonomy): domain Eukaryota; kingdom Metazoa; phylum Arthropoda; class Insecta; order Lepidoptera; family Autostichidae; genus Oegoconia; species Oegoconia quadripuncta. The sequence goes on along the minus strand of OX438750.1, from coordinate 11,168,581 downwards.
CATGTCCGTATTCATCACACAAACATATGCTCCTAGCGGGATTCGAACCCGCAACCTTTTGGTTTGACGACCGATTGTTGTAGTGGATAGTGATCCTATCAGCGAAACCAACGGTTGCGGGTTCGAATCCGGTGAGGGGTAAATGATTGTCATGGATGTTTACATAAATATTTATGTATGTTTATCCGTCATCTAATACCCATAGTACAAGCTTTGCTTAGTTTGGGACTAGAGGATTGGTGTAAGTGTCCGAAATATTTATTATTATTATCAATCATTTACACTTCAAGCCATTCGTCTCTGGAACTCCCTACCCGAGTCCATCAGACGAGGTCAAACTTTGAATGCTTTCAAAGTCGCCGTCAAGGAGCATTTCCTGGTGCTTTAATCTGCGTTCCTTTCTTATCTTCTCTCTATACCTTAGCACAATCCTGTTGTCGCTTATTATTATTATTTTATATATCAATAAATATTTATTTAGTACACCTATATATTTACGTTTATATATAGGTATATTTTTCTATTGATATATGTATGTATGTGCATGTGAATATATGAAATTTATTCACGTAGTTTGCATCTGCATTTAATACCGCACAACCTACCTATTTCAAATGTACTGTCCTTGTACCCAAAGGTTGCCTGGAAGAGATCGCTTTTAGTGATAAGGTCACCAAATTGTACATTCTATTCTTACCACTTTTCTGAAACTGTATTTTCTTTTCTTTTGTGCAATAAAGTGTATTTGTATTGTAATTATCAGAATTAAATCGAATAGAATCATCCTCCTCGTTCCTAATTGTTGTAGCCGACAGGGTCTATAATGAACTATTTTTTCGTTGGTGGTAGGGCATTTTAAAATGTCCGCCTGCTACCACCATCTTATCTAAATCTGCCGCCAAGCAGCAATGTTAATAGCATTGTTGTGTTCCGGTTGTCAGAGATAAGATAGCCAGTCCTCCAAATGTGTTGGGGTTTCCGGGTCAGTACGCTTCCACCTTCGACCTCATCTTCACTTAACATCAGGTGTGATTGAGGTCAAGTACCAACCCGTTGTGCATTAAAAAAAAAATAAACTATTTTTTATATAACGCCATCTATCATACCATATGGAATGCAATAAAGGCCTACGTTGGTATGTATTTGTACAACTGCTTATACTTAACATTATAACACTTATATACCGCAAACTGACGGTTCGTCCGTCCGCCCCACACCCTAACCTGCTAAACCACGAGTGTTTGTGGGCCACTTGAAGCCGCTTCGTAATAATGACCTCACCTAACGATATACGTAGCTTGTGTACACCCAGCCTAAACTGGGGTCTATTACGAGAAACGATATTGTTGCGAACGATATAGAGATTTGTTAATGGTTAACGTAATTGATGAATGTTGGGTGGAAATAAGGCCAATTTTGGACCCGTATCTTCCACCTTATTGGGGGAATAGGTACAATAAATTACTAAAATGATAAAGGCGACAGTTGCTACCATCAGTAGTACGTGATGGTGTTGGAAAGTATAGCAGCATTTTTTTTTTATATGAGAGGGCGGCAAACGAGCATGCGGGCCACCTGTAGGAATGCAATCACCGCCGCCCATGGACACCCGCAACACCAAAAGGGTCACAGATGCGTTGCCGGCCTTTGAGTAAGGTGTAGGCCCGTTTCATGAAGGTTCCAATTTTGGCCTTAGCGCTTTCGGAGGACGCCTGAGCAAACATAGAAATAAGGATAGGCTGCTTGCCTATCAAGACGGTGACATAATCGCTAAACTGATAAAATCGTGAATAAAACAGAAAACAATCTATAGCACCTTCTTAATTTTGAAGAAAAGAGACACTCCTGAGTTTCTTGCTCATTATTCTCTGGAAATAACGTTGTTGTGAGTATACATACATATGATAGATTTCATTTAACGTTGTAACGATTTTAAATGATCATTTTGTAATGCCTTTGAAATAAAGAACAGTTTTATTTTCAATCAGACAGGACCATTACGTCTCATTGGCATCGAATTAAATACTAGCCAATGAATGAGGATGATACTGGTAGATGTATTAATAAAATTTAATTTATTTATATCTTACTGAAACGCGGTGTCATTTCGTGAATGCAATAATTAATCAATCAATCAATCAATCAAGTACACTTTATTGCACAAAATTCTACAATACACTTCTTAATATAGCTTCAAAAAAAAAAAAAATTATAATTGTACAACCAGGCGGTCTTATCGCTATTAAGCGATTTCTACCAGACAACCTTTGGGTAGAGGGAAAAAAAGTAGAACGGGATAAAAGCAAGTAGGTTTGTGCACCAATGATTTAAAAAATATATATATAAAATAATAGATACCAAACAATAGATATAAACATACATACATTAGATATGAACATCAACTTACATGCAATGATAGTGTAAAATATACCTACATATATAGTGATAAATTATCATACATACATATACAATATATGTGACACCAAACAAAGAAAATAATGGATGGCAACAGTCAAGACGCTAGAAAATGTGCCTTGACTTGTGCTCTAAAAGTAAATGATGATTGTGCACGACGTATAGACTCGGGAAGAGCGTTCCATAGACGGATTGCTTGCAGAGTATAAGATTTGCTATAGTAATTGGACGTATTGGGGGGAACATAAAGCCGAAGGTTATCGGACGAACGAAGGGGGAGACTGTGTGTGGAAGAAAGAAATAGGAAGCGTTGTTTTAAATACATAGGAGTCTCCGGGTTAAACAGAACGGAGTAGAGGAGTGAAAGAAAGTGGAGATTTCTGCGTTGACATACAGAAAGCCATTTCAGCTGGTTTCGATAAGAAGATACGTGGTCATATTTACGTAGGCCATAGATGAACCGAATAGCCAGGTTTTGTAGTCGTTCAAGCTTGTTAGTCAGCTCAACAGTTAAATCTGGATAACAACAGTCAGCGTAGTCTAATATCGGTAGAAGAAGAGCTTGTGCTAACGTTATTTTAGTGGCAATTGGTAAGAAATTCCGTAGGCGGTTGAGGGATTTCGACGCTGCAAATATCCTTCTACTAACCTCGCTGACCTGAGAACTCCAGGATAGTGCATTATCAAACACTATCCCCAGATTTCTCACCTGATTGCTGAAAGGAACAATGACACCATCAAATACAACAGGGGGAAGGCAATCGAAGTCAACTCGTGATATAAAATAACTACTACCTATGATAATAGTTTGGGTTTTAGTTGGGTTTACTTTGAGGCCAAAAGATTTACTCCAGTTTAGAATCCGCGAGAGATCATTATTTGTGACTTCAATTGCATTTGACAGGTTTTCTATGTTACCTTGGCAATAAATTTGGAGGTCGTCTGCATAAAGGTGGTAGGGAGAAGAAAGGGAATTAGTAATAGTATTAATGAAAATGGCGAATAGAAGAGGGGAAAGAACACCACCTTGTGGAACGCCAGCGGTCGTGGGACACCAAGTGGAGAGGTTCTCCTCAATACGAATGCGTTGCCGGCGCCCGTATAAGTAACTGCGAAACCAGTCGACTACCACTGGAGATATGTTAAGGGAACGCAAAAGTTCCAGCAGAATGTCGAAGTCCACAGTATTAAATGCATTACTGAAATCAAGTAATGTCAGCACTGTTAATTGTTGATTTTCCATGCCGTAACGAATATCGTCGGAAATATTAACTAATGCAGTAGCCGTGCTATGTCCGGGACGAAATCCGGATTGATAGGGATTAAGGAGATTATTTTTGTTTAGAAAATTGAATAACTGTTTGTGAATAAGGCGCTCTAGAACCTTTGATAGAAAAGGGAGTATAGAAATAGGGCGAAAGTCGGACAAGGATACCGGATTAGTTTTTTTAGGTAGAGGAATAATTTGTGCATCTTTCCAAGAATCAGGAAAGGTCCCCGAAGAGATCGATCTATTAAAAATGTTTGCAATGATAGGAGTTAAAATATCAATTAAAGGAAGGATCATAGCACGGCTAACATTGTCGACGCCTATGGCATTGGACGCAATAGCCATAATGTTCTTCTTGACAATACAGTCGGTGAATTGATCAAAGGAAAAAGGAGAGTGCGTTGGTGTTGGCAATGATGAGATGTGACGTAATGTGTTAAGTTTTGTATTGATATCAATGGTAGGCACAGATGTGAAATGCTTGTTTAAAAGGTCGGTATTAATATTAATGGGACTATCATTATCTTTACGAGACTTGCCAACTCCCATTGTTTTTAGAAATTTCCAAACTTTGGCAGGATTGCCATTCTCTACATTGTCATGAATGTGGCGTCTTTGAGCGTCCCTACACACCGTATTGCAGCGGTTTCTCAGATGGTGATACCTGACACGGTTTGCGTCACATGGGTCATGTTTGTACTTAACTTTGGCACGGTTCCTCTTTGCCATGAGAGCTTTAATTTGTTCTGTAAGCCATATATTAATATATTGTACCTATTCTATTCTTGTGTTTGCCATGAGGTTAGGCATTTGCCCAAAGTCACTTCGCCCCAATCGGGATATTTTGTGCGTTTCCTCTGCATTCGCTCTCTCCTACTATATATTATACTGGAGTTTAGTATTAATCAAAAGTAGTAGTAGTTATCAAATTGAAATTTTAAACCGAACTACGTCTTATTTTAAATATCTTTTTTTTTCAATAAAATACTGCCTATGTTTTAGTTGGGACTCGATTTTGGTAATTATAAATTGTCTAAAAATTATACTTTCAAGGTTGTTACTGTTGTTTGTTTTTAAAAGTCTTTATTGATAGTAATTATAATTCGACGACCTGTTTGGTGTAGTGGTTAAAAACTCTGCTGCTATACCAAAAGGTCGCGGGTTCGAATCCCGCTAGGGACATATGTTTGTATGATGTGTGTACACATGTGTGCCCGAGTTATGGATGTTTTTCATTTATATATGTATTTATTTACAAAAAAAAAATGTATTTGTGTAGTTTATCAACCATCCGGTATCCATAATACAAGCCTAGTTGCTTAGTGTGGAACTGGATGGCGCTGTGTGTATGTGCAAAGATATTTATTATATTATTTATTAATTTAATTCAACTAAGGTACTGTACGTCTAATCCTAACCATGTGTCACATGCTATGAAAGATTTAGTAAGTTAATTTATGTAAATAAATGATTGAAATACCAATGACACAATAATTTGTATGCAACACATAAATTACACAAATGACAAATTTGGAATCGGTCGCTCTGTGGGAGGGCTGCGGAGGTCTCTATGTTCAGGAGTGCATGTCCTGTTGCTATGATTATGATACTGAAGGATAAATTTGGATAAGATCCGATGATGCACTTTGGAAATAGAGAACAAAGCGTTTTGCCAATTATATATAGTCTCCAGGTTCGGGATACATAAATGACGTATACGCCTTACGGCCACGGCATCGCAGTCACACATAAGGTGCTTCATTGATTCCCTTTATTCGTTGCGTGCCTTCTAGTTGACTTTTCAGCTAGGCCCTTTTTAAATATCGTTTCTATCTCGTATACCTGTATAAGCCCTCCGTGCAAACCCTCCACCTGCCACCAAGCGTCAAGTGGACTAACATTTCGAGCAGTCAAGCGCACTCCACGCAGATTTTCCACGCTGACCGCAATCTCTGCTATATTTCATCATGAGTGTTATTAGAGAAGCTTCTCGTGAAGAGAAACATTGTGATAAAGAATCTTGAACGTGACTGTGTTTGTGATGGGCTATGATCATAATATACTGCAACATCACACTCATTCTATATGTCACGCTACAAGTTGGGTGAGCTGTACATTCATTATCTGAAATACAAATTTATCGTTTTGGTTATCAGGATAAGAAAGGCTTCGATTTGGTCAAGACCTGGGCGGTGCTGCAGTCTCTCCGACGGTACCATTTAGACTATCAGTACATTGAAGTGTTGAAGTGATGAGGCGGGCTGACGTAATCTCACAGAAAGTATTTACTGGAAGACGCCATCGAACTGCGAGATTAGCAAGGATGGACTCGTCATTAATATCAAGGACGTATTTCTCACTCACCTTAGTTTTGTGGACGACATTGTAGTTAACGGTGAATAGATGGAAGACCTTGGTAATATGCTCGAAGACCTCAGTCTACTATGTCAGTACACATGCTGTCCACAGGGCTTAAGATGAACATGGCTCCATGTCCATGAGCTTACGAATGCCCGTATCGTGCCCACACCAATATCAGTCCGCAACTCCATTCTCGGACTTGTAGATGAATATCTAGGACAGTAGATCCAATTAGATAGATTCGACGATTGGCCTCTAATCGTCGAATAAAACTGGGATTAAACACCGAAATGAGGCAAGGTTATCAACATTATTTCTGCCTGCCTCTCCAAAACCTAACCTAAAATATTCCCTCCCTTCCTTTACGTGGATTCCTCCCGCATAGCACACAAAGTTTGAATTGGCGTGGACGGCAACCCAACGCAGATATGCAAAAGGGCTTGGCTGATTCGGCGTTTCAGCAAGGCAAGCTATTCGGCCTAGGGCGATGGTAAAGGCCATAAATTTACCATCCGCTTGACACATCATCTGACCACTTCTCCAGTCGTAGCGGTTTTCCGTTGCACGAACCGAGAAGAGGGAAGACGAGTGTGTGCGCCTGCGTTTGCGCGAACGCTGACGCACCTTAAAATATCCTGCATATCTGACTGCTTCGCCCACTTCACACTGTCTTGCATTGACGCTTTTTGCATCACATTAGCTACACTCCCATTTGTTAGGGAGGAAGTGTGACTTTCTTTCATTACTACTTTTTCATCCTTAAATTCTTTCTTTAATTAGTCTGGCTGGGGTCCAAGGTAGCAATAGAGTCACGTATCGCGTTTTTGGTTGGCGGTAGGGCATTTTACATGTCCGCTTGGTTAGCTACCACCATCTTATCTAAATCTGCCGCCAAACAACATTGTTTATAGCATTGTTGTGTTCCAGTTGTCGGAGATAAGATAGCCAGTTCCCCAAATATTTGGGTTTCGGGGTCAGTATGCTTCCACCTTCGGCCTCATCTTCATTTAACATCAGGTGTGATTGAGGGCATGTGCTAACCCGTTGTGCATAAAAAAAAACGTAGGGTACCGCCTACCTTCAGTAGGCCCTCGTGCAGAGTACCACTGTTGATCTTGGCTTAGAGGAGTTTTAGAGTGGGAGGACTGCGGAGGTGGGATCTACCTTGCCTTGACTAATATCTCGTTGAGTCAAGTGAAATCAAAAAAAAATAATATCTCATGGGTTGACTAGAAAAACTTAATCAAAAATCTAATCGAATTCTTGAAGAAACTAGATAATTAGATTGGCATGATAATCCCCTAAAATGGTTGAGTGAAATACGAGAAGACCTTCGCGCAGATTACGTCGTCCAGCAAAAAAGGGTTACCTCAGGTTGGCTCGATTAGTTTTTCATTCCGAGATCTTTACATTTCTTTGAGCTTCTGAAGCACGTATACATTTACCTGGTCCGGCTTACGGAATCACCAGCCCGTAAAAAGCGCCGTTTTTAGGTTAAGTGCGTTGCGCTAAATTTAAATCGTAATAGAGCGTCTACTCTTTTATAGAAGTTACTGAACTATGAAAATGTTTAGTACCAGCGGATTATAAGTAGAAACAATGTTTTATATACATACATAAATATTGTTCTACACAATAATGCAGTTGGCAAGATTTTAATGTTTTCTTGAGTGATAAAACCTGTTGTTTGCCATGTGCATTTTCAAACCGCCTCCGTGGCTCAATGTAAACAACATTGGGTTTACGATTCGGAGGTCGCGGGTTCGATCCCCAGCGGAGTATATGATTACTCCGTGTGGTTGCTGGTCATTTTAAATATCCGCCTGGCTAGCTACCACCATCTTATATATCATCACGGGTAAGACAGTTGTTTAATACAAAGTATATGAATTAACCGTGTAATTTTGACACTTACAAAAATAGAACCAACCTATCTCTTCTCGTGGGCATCGCAAGTGTTCGTAAAGGACCTTCCACATAAAACAGATATTTGTCGACCTGTTTAGCGTAGTGGTTAGAAACCCTGACCACTATACCAAAAGGTCGCGGGTTCGAATCCCGCTAGGGGCATATGTTTGTATGATGAATACGGACATGTGTACCCGAGTTATCGATGTTTTCATTTATAATAAGTAATTATTTACAAAAAAAATGTATTTATGTAGTACTATATCAACCATCTGGTATCCACAACACAAGCATATAGTTCCTTTATGTGGAACTAGGTGGCATTGTGTGTACGTCCAAGGATATTTATTATTTATTATTTTACAGATACATGATACACCATGTATATTGCAATGCATTTGTGAGCTGCGGTGATTGATCTATATCCGACAATTAAAGGCTTGTAATGATAAATTCTGCTAAAAACCTTTAACAATAGGATAAAACGGATGCATTAAGCTCTTTAATTTAAATAAATTACATCGATGTCCGTTAAAATGGTGGTGCGAAGTGAATATATAGTGAGCACGCGGTGAGCGGTCGGCAGGAGCGGTGGCGGTCGGCGGTGACCGCTAAATTTGAATTGCTTTTCGATGAGCCGTATTGTGTTGCGAGACCAGTGTACATGGAATTGCAGGTTTATTCCCGTTCAGCCCATTCGCGGCTCGATGTATACGTGAATGAGAGAGATGAAATAATAATAATAAATATCTTTGCACATACACACAGCGCCATCTAGTTCCACACTAAGCAACTAGGCTTGTATAATGGTTGATAAACTACACAAATACATTTTTTATGTAAATAAATACATAAATAAATGAAAAGCATCCCTAACTCGGGAACACATGTCTGTATTCTTCATACAAACATATGCCCCTAGCGGGATTCGAACCCGCCACCTTTTGGGATAGCATATAATATAGCATAATATATTATATGCTATACCATTAGCATTTTGGTTTAGCATAATAGTATATAATACTGTCGTCTCCGTACACAATCCTGTCAGTTTATTTTATTTCAATCGAGTCGAACCGCTTAGTGCAAACGTTCGGTATAATGACTACATATGGGTGGAATCCGTCCCCACGCCTTTTTATTTTCGCCTGTTAGTCGGAATATGAAATGAATATAAGCATAATATACGACCCATTTGGTGCAGTGGTTAGAAACTCTGACCATGACCATTATACCAAATGGGTGCGGGTTCGAATCCCGCTACGGGCATAAGACAAATACAAACAAATATAAACAACAGACGACCTGTTTGGTACAGTGGTTAGTAACTCTGACTGCTATCCCAAAAGACGCGGGTTCGGAACTCGCTAGGGGCATACGTTCCCGAGTTATGGATGTTTTTCATTTATATACAAAAAAAAATGTATTTGCGTAGTTTATCATCCATCTGGTATCCACAATACAAGCGCTGTGTGTATGTGCAATTATTATCTATTTGTGGCAAAGAGGAGTGGGACTCAACATCGTGTCTTACCTTTCGGTCCACTGATGGGACAAGCGAATACAGGTTTGATAGGAACAAACCATCACGCAAAACAAATTCAAATTACGCTGGCAACATTTTAAACGTGGCGGTCAATTTCATTTATCGTTATTTGAAGAAGTAATACTGTGAGGTCAATAATTGGGCCATGAAAATGATGCAGGATCTCTTCCTGGCATAGGTATAAGGACAATACATATATTTACCCGACTGCCCAAGAAAAGAGGGTAATGCTTTTCGATTGTATGTATTTAAGTATTCTCTGACAACCGCAACACAATTATGCTATTAACATTGCGGCTTGGCGGCAGATTTAGATAAGATGGTGGTAGCTAGCCAGGCGGACATTTAAAATGCCCTATCACCAACCAAACCAAGTACTTAAAACATGTGCACCGTTGGGGATCGAACCCGCGACCTCCGAATCGTAAACCCAATGATGTTTACTTGAGCCACGGAGGCGGTTAATTAATGTCAAAGTCAAAAAGTCAAAGTCAAAAATGCTTTATTTTGTAGGTACACAGAGTACACTTAAAATAGTCAATTTTACATTTTTTAAGCTACTGCTTGTTCAAAATGCAATTTTCCCCTGAGAAGAACAAGCAAGAAACTCGAAGGGTTGCTCTTTTAAAATCAGGTTTTGATTTTACATAAAGGTTTTTATATTACAAAAAGGTTTTTATAAATCATTATTAATCGTGAAATAGCCTGGCATGCGAACAATCTCATTATGTCCAGGGATGATTATCATCTAAATAGTCTGATATTTTATAATATGCTTTGTTAATAAGTTTCTGTTTTATAGTATCTTTAAATTTATCAAGTGGAAGATTTTGTATATCAACTGGGGCCTTATTGAAAAAGCGTATACATAACCCTTTGAATGAATTACTGACTTTGCGGAGGCGACTTATGTGACCTGCAAGTTTATCTTTATTTCTTGTATTGACATCATGTTTATCACTATTTTTCCTAAATGATGCTATATTTTTTTTGACATACATTAGATTTTCAAAAATGTACTGTGACGAAAAGGTTAGAATGTTATACACTTTAAACCTATCTCTAAGTGACACTGCAGGTTTCAATTGATAAATTGCGCGAACGGCTCGTTTTTGTAAAACAAAGATTGTATTTATATCCGCGGCATTTCCCCACAGTAAGATACCGTAAGACATCAAGCTGTGGAAATAACTAAAATATACTAATCTAGCAGTATTTACGTCTGACATTTGTCGAATTTTTTTGACTGCATACGCTGCAGAGCTGAGCCTTTTCGCCAATTTATGTATATGAGGACCCCATTGCATTTTGGCGTCTAAAGTAATGCCCAAAAATACAGTAGAATCTACGAGATCTAAAGTGGCATTTTTTATCATTATATTTGTGGGCACCGCTCTGACATTGGGTAGTACAAATTTCACACATTTAGTTTTTTTCTCATTAAGTAACAAATTATTTGCCGTAAACCATTCTACTATTTCAGAAATAGCATTGTTCACATCGTCATAGCTTAATTTTTGTCTATTTACTTTAAATAATACGGAGGTATCATCTGCAAACAATACTATTTCATGTTTATTATCCTTTACTAGGTTAGGCAAGTCATTTATATAGACCAAAAATAAAAATGGCCCGAGTATGGAACCCTGCGGGACGCCCATGCAGACTGTGGACCCTGACGATGTGTTGCCACTGATATTAACCCTCTGAACTCTGCCACTCATATAAGAATTCAAAAGGTCAATAGCACGGCCTGTTACACCATAATGACGTAATTTCCTGATTAAGATGTCATGATTAACGCAATCAAATGCCTTGGACAAGTCGCAGAACACTCCTATTGCATCCCGAGAATCTTCCCAAGCTTCAAAAATATGTTGTAAGAGCTCGACACCTGCGTCGGTTGTCGAGCGGCCCCTAGTAAAACCGAATTGTTTATGCGACATAAAATCGTTACTATAAAAATAAGCCGATAACTGAATTAATATAATTTTTTCAAAGATTTTACTGAGAGTCGGTAGTATTGATATAGGTCTAAAATTAGAGGGGTCTGTTCTACTACCGGCTTTAAATAAAGGTATAACTTTACTGTGTTTCATCAAATCAGGAAATATGCCATCATCAATACATTTATTAAAAATACAAGCTAAGTGTGGTGACACACAATCAATTATGGCGCTAATAATTTTTACTGATAAACCGTAAAGGTCGACAGTCTTTTTCTTGTCTAGAGATCTAAATGCTTTTATAATGTCTACAGGACTTATATGATTTTAAAATGAGAATTACAAATCCCCACATTTTGTCTAAGTAGCGATTCAGCGAGTGTGGGACATGAATTAAGAGAATTTGTAGTCGAAATTGGAATGTTGGTGAAAAATTTTTCAAAAGCTTCTGCAACTTCTAAATGTGTTATTAAAATTTGATCGTTAATTTTTAGTCTAATATCGGTGTTGCAAGGCTTGACTTTTCCAGTTTCGCTATTTATAATTTTCCAAGTAGTCTTTACTACGTCTGCACTATTTTTTATTTTATTATTTATAAACTTTGCTTTTGCTGTAGCACAGACCCGCTTGAATGTTTTCGAATATTGTTTAACATATTCACTAAAACTTTCGCTCTTGTTATATTTCCTTTCTTCATAAAGATCATATAACTTATTCCTACTTTTATGGATTCCAACTGTCGCCCAATCACTGAAAACGAGGGAATTATTGATTTTAATTGTTTTTGTTACAAAAACATTATTACTTTCAGTTTTCAACATTTCAAAGACTGATTTATATAATATATTTGGATCGTCACAGAACGGTAGATAATCCAGTTTCGCCGTCACATTACTCTTATATTGATCAAGCCGTGCATCAGTTACAGGCACATACGTGAAATCTCTTTTCAGTGTCTTTTCAACTGCTATATTAAAAATGGCTAACTGACCACAGTGATCTGAACTTAATTTATTTAAAATAGATTTATCACTGGGCTGTAAATTTGAAAAAATATTATCAATGGAGGTAGCTGATGTAGAGGTAATTCTAGTCGGCACTGAAAAAAGATTAACAAGGTTATAGCAAGTGAATAAAGATTTAAGCCTTCTACTTTGACTGCTATCCTCCAATATATTTATATTAAAATCTCCGCAAACCACAATGTATTTATTTGAATTACTAATTTTACAGAGTATTTCATCCATAATTTTTTCAAATAATTCATACGATGAAGAAGGGGGTCTGTATACGCTTAATACAGTAAGCCGAGCAAGTTCTACACAGGCTATTTCAATAGTTCGCTCAACAGAAAGGTTTACAATATCGAGACGCTCTTTAAATTTAATATTGTTACGAATTAAAATAAGACTACCGCCTCGAATTGCTTTCGTCCTGCTGAACGAGCTTGCAATCTGGTACTCCTTGAAGCCGAACATGAGCTCACATTGTTTATACCAATGTTCCGTTATGCACAATATATCAGTTCCAGTGCAGCCCATGAACAGCTCCACTTCTAACTCCTTGCCACTCATACCCTGAATATTTTGGTGTACCAGATTAATAAATTTCTTATTTTTATAACATATTTTTCCAGACTTGTTTTGGGGAGTGGCAATACTCGTACCCCTATTTTTTATAACTATATGTTTAATACTGCCAGAGGTAATCTCTGTTGTCTTATACTTTAATTTAAATTATTTGGAATAATTTCCAAAGTTTTATTAATAACTATTGGCTGCCCAATAGAGGCAGTCGTTGGATCAGTCACTAACATGACTGAATTTAAAATAAAATAACATAGCATACTTGCTAATTGTCTCCTCAAATATTTAGGAAGATAATAGTTATCTTCTGTCACATAAAAATATCTAGAATTAATAAATTTATTACTATCAAATATATGAAATTTATTTTCATGACGACATGTCAAAGTATGTAATGTCAAATTTAAATTGTGTCTAATGTCATTTTCAGTTTTTGTTAAACTTTGGCTAAAGGGAAATGCGAAAAATAAAACCTTATTAACATTTTTTAAAGAATTTAAATGTGAAAAATAATTAATTAAAGATTTTTTATTGACATTTCCCCTTCTACCTATAAAAATAATTAAAGTTGTATTATCTTTAAATGTGCTCGATAGGATCTTATTTAAAATAGTTGAGTAGGTGGCACCAGGCATACAGGTATTAATTATTGCCTGTCCCATATATTGGCTAAGTCGCAAACCCATGTCTTTGCCAACTTCATCACTAAACATTACGATGTTATGTTTTTTGCTACTAGACTGTGAGAAGGAAGTATGTCTAGTTTCGTCATATTCACATGGCTCCTGCGTCAGAATTAAGGAGTCGTTTGTCTGACACACTGTCGAGGAGAAATCCGTTGAAGTTTTAGTCATGATATTACAATCACATTGGTGATTATTTGTCAGTGATTCAAATCTGTCATAGTTATATTTACACAACTCCAACAAATTGTCCATGGCCAGTGTGTGCTCCCTAATTTGATTCTGTGACAATTCATATTGAGTGTTAATATGATTTAAAGAATTATTTAAATCTAATATTTCTGACTGGAGGCGCCGTGTGTCACAATCATAGGCAATTTGATTTTTTTCTAAGTTTAGTTGACATTTACTTAGTTCACACAATAGTGCCTTTCTTTGTTTTATTAAATTAATATTTTTACAAAATAACTTATTTCTCTTAATTAATATATTTGTCTTTTTAATACATTTTTTGACTTTCATATATTTTTTTAATTTATTTTTACTCACGGTCGTGGGCATAGACTCGGCACTGGTCATATCAATGGCGACAGTGGGGTGGTCATGGGAGGAGATGGCAGAAATTAAGGAAGGTGCAGTGGTGACAAGTTCTTCGAACAACGACTGGGTTTGACTCGACTTGAGGTCACCATTTTGGGTTGTATGTACCTTACGTTGTAATGAATGCTTGATGTTTGAAGTTCATTGCTGCTCACTTATCACAGCAACTCGGGGCATCCAAGGTCGTCGAACAAAGAAAGATCATCCACCCACACATACACATATCCCTAACTAAATAATATATCCTCTCCTTTGGGACTTTACGTCTACGAACAGACGTGGCTATACAAACTCATCTCAATATCTAATATTGGGAAGTTTATGACTAATTGACAACATTGCAAGATCATAGGATTTTTTCGACGACCTGTTTGGTCTAGTGGTTAGCAACTCTGGCCACTATACCAAAAGGTTGCGGGTTCGAATCCTGCTGGGGGCATATGTTTGTGTGATGAATTGGGACATGTGTACCCGAGTTATGGATTTGTTCATTTATAATAAGTATTTATTTACAAAAAAAAATGTACTTATGTAGTATATCAACCATTTTTTTTTTTTTTTTTTTTTGACGGGGGGAAAACACATTGACGCGTTCGACCCGCCGCTGACCCCCGTCAGGATATGTGGGACTCACCGGGAGCGGTCCTACCCACTAAAAACCCCCCGGTGTTCCTCCGCGCGCACCGAAACGGCGTGGCCACGGGTACCCCTCGGTAATCGTCCGCAGCCACGCGTATTTATGTAGTATATCAACCATCTGGTATCCACAACACAAGCCTATAGTTTCTTAGTGTGGAACTAGATGGCGCTGTGTGTATGTCTAAGTATATTTTATTTTATGTATTATTTTTTTATAGGATTGACTCATACGCAATTTATTTAATTTAGATTCCTTATTCCAATTATGCGTTTAATTAAAATTTACCTATTTAAGTATATGAAATGTTGTAAATGTTGGATGGATGGTCACGATAACAATAATAATGCGGGGATCGATGACTGCTTCTTAAAATATAAGAGCAATCTTAGTTTAAGTAGGCGGATATTTAAAATGCCCTACCAAAATCAAACCGAGTACTAAACATGTACCCCGCTGGGGATCGAACCCGCGACCTTCGAATCGTAAAGCAATATTGTTAATATTGAGCCACGGACTTTGATAAAGTGAAAACAAATAGGGAATACGATTACGTCAACGAGTATGCTGAATGTTAGAATTGACGTCACTCGATTTTGGTTGCAATATGAAATGATTTAACGCTGCGAGTGCTCGGCTCATCGCTTCCAGTATGAGTGGCTTTAATTGCCAATTATAACGTTGAGGGAAACATCATTAATGCATAATTCAAAGCAATGATGGCTAGTTTTAGAAAATTGATCCGATTTGTGATGGAAGTTAAACGTTTTTATCAAAATAAAACCGCCTCCGTGGCTGAATGTAAACAACATTGGCTTTACGATTCGGAGGTCGCGTGTTCGATCCCCAGCGGAGTACATGTTTAGTACTCGGTTTGATTGTTGGTAGGGCATTTCAAATGTCCGCCTGGCTAGCTACCACCATCTTAACTAAATCTGCCGCCAAGCAGCAATGTTAATAGCATTGTTGTGTTCCGGTTGTTAGAGATAAGATAGCCAGTCCTCCAAATGTGTTGGAGTTCCCGGGTCAGTACGCTTCCACCTTCGGTCTCATCTTCACTTAACATCAGGTGTGATTTAGGTCAAGTGCTAACCCGTTGTGCATAAAAAAAAGGTTACAATGAAACATATACATATGTTTCCCATAGAGGTAGGCAGTGACCAAACTGTCACAGACAGATATACAAACAGACGTCAGCTTCTCTCTAAAACCCTTCCTTGTGTCTGGAGTTAAATATCGGTTCCTTTGGGTATCTCCAGGTCAGGCTATATTCCTTTCAGAATTGCCCTTTGTGTAGAATACAGACATTCCTCCTTACAAATGACGTCGAAGGCAATATCACGCCTGTTCAGTAGCATATATTATGGTTTCTAGAATGATACCTCTTTCACAACAAATTGGATTCACTTTGCTTTACATTGTTCGGGCGACATGAGGTTTCTAATGCAAACGCTAGCTACAGACAGTAATGTTATTGAAATTGCGATACGCTTGACTAAACCGTCAACCACGAAGAGTAGTTTATTTGCAAGAAATAGATTTATGAGGAAGAGTAGAGGCTTGTTACAGTGGAATATGATTTGAAAGTCGGAAAGTTTGCAGCTTTTTCCATCAAAGAATTGACTTGGCTATAATGAACGGAACACATTCGACTGAATCACGTATTTCTCCCGGCCACAAAATTAGGTTTTATTACAAGCTTTTATTTAGTTTGTAATGGTCGTATGTAAGTTGTTCGTTTCAAAATTTACAAAGCATTTTTCAACCACTCACTGGTATCTGATTGAGCTGAAATTTTAAACATTTATGTAAGTTCGGTGACAATGCAATATTATGGCACCGTCGAGCTGATCTGATGATGGAGCGGGGATGCATGGGCTGGAACTACCTGATGGCAAATGGAAAAATAGTCGAGTTTGGCCTAGCTTTGAGCATTTTCCATTACACATGATGGCGAAGGTCCGAATATGGAGCCAGAAGATTACTCGTCTTTATACTAGAATAATATACTGGGATTTCCGGGTCAGTACGAGTCCACCTTCGGCCTCATCTTCACTTAACATCAGTGGTAATTGAGGTCAAGTGATTACCCGTTACGCAGAAAAAATAATAATATGTGATTATCCTGATGGAGCAAATAGCTTGTTTTTCAGAGCATTTATAATGTAGATTTTTAACATATCTTGTTTTTTTTTATGCAAGACGGGTTCGTACTTGACTTCAACTTAATTCTTCGTCAGTTTTACATTGAGCCACGGAGGCGTTGTTGCAAACAATTTTGCATTAGGCTTCCATCCAGACAAAATTAAACTAACAAACAGATAACAACATTTCAAACACATCCTACCTTGTTATTCAAAATCCTAATAAAATATATTCGACATACGAATCCGTTAGTTTAGATTAGTGTTTCTTTATCGATATTTTTATCGATGAAATGTCACCGAACATGAAATGTTATCGACGAGTTTCTTTTAATTCAATTAAGTGTAATTTAAGAAAATTAAGGTTAATTAATTTAATTTAGACCTCACTGAGCTTAGGACCAGCCCAGTTTTAACAACAAATCATCAAAAATCAAAAAATGCTTTATTTTGTAGGTACACAGGGTACACTTAAAATAGTCAGATTTTACATTTTTAAAGCTACTGCTTGTTCAAATCAAAATTCCCCACAGCAAGATACCGTAAGACATCAGGCTATGGAAATAACTAAAACATACTAATCTAGCAGTATTTACGTCCGATATTTGTCTAATTTTTTTGACTGCATACGCTGCAGAGCTGAGCTTCTTCGCCAATTTATGGATATGAGGACCCCATTGTAATTTGGCGTCCAAAGTAATGCCCAAAAATACAGTGGACTCAACAAGGTCTAGAGTGACATTTTTTATCATTATATTTGTGGGCACCTCCCTGAAATTAGGCAGTACAAATTTAACACATTTAGTTTTTTTCTCATTCAGTAACAAATTATTTGCCGTAAACCATTCTACTATTTGAGAAATAGCGTTGTTCACGTCGTCATAATTTAATTTTAGTATATTTACTTTAAACAATACAGACGTATCGTCAGCAAACAATTATACTATTTCATGTTTACCCTTTACAAGGTTTGGCAAGTCATTTATGTAAACCAAAAACAAAAATGGTCCGAGAATGGAGCCTTGTGGGACGCCCATACAGACTGTCGACCCTGACGATGTATTGCCACTGATATCAACCCTCTGAACTCGGTTACTCAAATAAGAATTCAGAAGGTCGAGAGCTGTGTGTCGAACAGTGGTGTCGATTCGGATGTACACCAACTAAACTAAACCCAGTTTCAAAGTAGTACTGTCTCTTTCTCCCTGGAACAGTACGATGCGACGGCACCACTCCAAAACTGGTTTTAGTTTAGTTGGTGTACATCCGAATCGACACGAATGTACTAGATATATAGTTAATTAGTTGGTGCAGGATTTGTCAGTGTACTCGTATTTCTCTGCCAGTATGATATGTTATGGTTATGTATGCCTAAATAGGTACTTATCAAACTCATAGAATGTTATAATGATCATCTCGTACTTTTATCACTTTGGCCTTTTATTTACTTGTTTCAATTTTCAATCTCTATTGAAAATTGCTATCCTCTGATAGCATTGGTATTTTAGCAGGGTATATAGTAAGAATAACACGATGACGAAGAAAACGATGAAATAGAATATTATCGACATCGACAATCCTCTATAACTCGAACCCTACTTTATGCTTCAGAACCAGTATTCAGGCCAGTTAAACTACTACAAACTGTTCGAGCTGTCAGACGTTCGAGAATTGGAATTTACTTCTTTCAGTTTGAATTTAACTGGATTCGAGAGGTGAGCGTAGAGTTGTGATTGAAAATTATTTTGAAAATTGATTTCTAAAGTTTGTTTTTATTGATTTTACTTTTATTGGTTTGTTAACGTTTTATACACAAAAACTGGCCAAGTGCATGTCGGGCCACGCGCAGTGTAGGGTTCTGTATATACCCATCACATGAGGACTTCATATTTTTGTAATTTGTCAGCGCCATGTTGGATTTTTTACCATAAAATGTTTTCTATGATACTCTAGAGATCAACGCGAATCGAACGACGCCTTGCACTTCAAAATCGGTCCAGCCATTGAAGTTACAGCAGGTAACATAGAAATCTACATACATACTTATATACACACATACATATACTCGAATAACATTACCCTCGTTTTGGGGCTGTCGGGTAAAATCAAAGAGGGCCCGTCTGTCAGCGCACACATCCAGAAAACTGCACATTTGAACAAGAAAATTAAATATAATTTACACAAAGTGAATATATAAATAAATATTTCGAACACCTACACCAATTATCTAGTCCCAAACTAAGCAAAGCTTGTACTATGGATACTAGATAACGGATAGACATACCTAAATATTTATATTATCCATCGGGGTCGGGACAGGGTCACTATCCATAACAGCAAGCGGTCGTCATAGAGTCTCATATGCTTGCAGCCAGAGAGGAACGAGACAATGTGAACAATATACCATACATATCATCATCTTCATCAGCCCGTAAACATCCCACTGCAGGGATATAGGCATTCCCTCGTATATGAGGGACTATGGGCCATAGTCCACCATACTGGTTGGGGACTTCACATGCCTTCGAATTTTATTTCTCAGGCATGCCGATTTCCTTACGATGTTTTCCTTCACTGTTTAAGAGCAGTCGGATAAATGCATATAAGTAATTAAATTTAATTTAAAAACTCATTGGTACATGACCTGCCTGGTAATCGAAATCGGACATCCCAAATTGTGAGACCGCGTCTTAACCGCTGAGCCACCTACGCTCACCGTACATATATTTTGATATAATTATCGCTACTTGTTACTAAGTAACTACGTCAGAGTAAATATTGCGTAAGAGCATACACGGTAATAGGGGCTTGTTGCATGACTGACGCATCCCGTACATGGACCCCGCAGGAAATGAGGTCCTCCCTACCCCCCACCGGCCTCCCTCGCTAATATATTTCGGAATATATATTTATGTTTGTACAGCAAGCAGCTGTTAGCGGAAATTTGAAAGCCAGAGTCTTCCGACAGATATATTAATTAAACGCTCGAATATCTTGATGTAAATATGTAATGGAGATTGTGATCTGAAATGTTTTGTTTTTGTGAAACATTATTCTTTGTTGAATCTAAACAATCGGTCATGGTCGTGGTTAACAAAATTTGCACCATCTTAATACACAAACACAAATAAAAATTAATTGTCTTTGATCAGTGTGTGTTGCCAGTGATGAGATCTGAAACTGAAACGTGGTTGTTCACTATGTGCCTCATAAGAAGGGTCAAGGTCACCCAAAGGACAATGGAGAGAGCTTGTAACGAGACGCCATGCGATTCGTTGGTTCTTTTGCTTGAGTATTCTCCATGTTTGCTTCTTTTTCGGTTAAGTCGTGATATTTTAAATTGAAAATTTGAACACTGTTTCTTCTTCTTCAATGTAAGAGCTATGCTCTTGTCGGTGGAGTAACGACCATGTCTCTCTACTTTCCGCCCTCGTTTTAACCTCTTGGTACGACACGACATTCACCTTTTCTTTGTTTAATCAGTTTATAATTTGCCGTTGAAAAGGTTGGACGTATGCTTATTATTGTTTATATTCTATTTTATTCAGTATAAATATATATTACGTATAAACGTATAAAGTTCATCAAGTTATTTGTGTACGTGATACCTTTAAAAATAAAAGTTGTCACTGACAACGATTTCAAGTTTTCCGCCGGCTCATCTTCATTTTCTTCATACTATGGCCTACTCTTGGACATCTACAGCATCAGCCTGGGAGTAGTGCTTCAAGCTATGCTCGGAGTCTCCCCGCGGGATCGAATCAGAAATGAGGAGATCCGCAGGAGAACCAAGGTGAACCATATAGCCCGAAGAAATGCCAAACTTAAGTTGCAGTGCCCCACATTGGGAGATCTTTGGGGGAGGGCTCTGTCCAGCAGTGGACATCTTACAGCTGATGATGATGATGATTAACTCTCGATGAAAAATGATTGGAGATTTTTTTTATACACAAGGGGTTAGCACTTGACCTCAATCACACCTGATGTTAAGTAAAGATGAGGCCGAAGGTGGAAGCGTACTGACCCCGAAACTCCAACATATTTGGGGGGCTGGCTATCTTATCTCCGAAAACTGGAACACAACGATGCTATTAACATTGCTGTTTGGCGGCAGATTTAGATAAGATGGTGGTAGCTTGCTAGGCGGACATTTAAAATACCCTACCACTAACCAAACTGACTACTTAAATATGTACCCCGTTGGGAATGGAACCCGCGACCTCCGATTCGTAAACCCAATGTTATGTATTTGATGGCATTATGTGTGTGTGTGTGTGCAATATGAATCTTTGTCAAAGAGTAGATTTGTAGCAATAAGCTACGCGGTGTAGCACTTGCTCGTGCTACGGCTACCAGCTGCGGTAACTATAAATAGTCAAAAAAAAGCAGTTACGAAGATATTTTGCTTTTACCACATTTTTTCGTTTATTTCGCTTACATGGTCACTAACCACTACACCAAACAGCCGTGTATATGATGATGATGGTGAAGTAATCTTTTAGCATTTATTTCAATACAGCTGTCAAAGCTTGCTTAATTCTTTTCAGTTTTTAAGCGCTCAGGTATTTCGATAATACTTTAACAATCTTAAATGTATTAAGTTAACGTAACCCCGAATTTAATGAAGCGTTCACAAAAATAGGTCAGGGAAAATACTGTAAAAAAATTAGCGTAGCTAGACATAATTCAGAACCGGCTTATATAATTGCTATATTATAGAGGTATATTAGAGATGTAATTTTATTAAATTTTTAGTGTACATTTTTTTGAAAACCCTTTATTTTAATTTGTATCTTAATAACAATAAATACTAACTGATGTTTAAATAGGTAGACTTCTGTTAAACACAGTTAACTTATTGATGGATAAAAAAGTAAGCATGTTATAGTTAGGCATGCATGTGTTTTAGCTGAATATGTCGTCGAGCTGCATTGTTTAAGAAATAAAAAAGAGAACTAATATTTTGTAACGATATTTCCCTAAATGTTTTGAATTTCAAGAATACCCATCAATTGAACATTTTTAAATTAAATTAATTTTTAAAGAAACACATTTTTCAACTTTAGCTTATTTAGTTACTTAGTACCTACTTGCGTTTCTTAGAAATGCTTAATTTTTATTAATTGTTACTACATTTACAACATTTTATTAAATGTTTCAAGAAAATCGCGGTTATTCGTTTATCCAAGGTCAAACCGTATTTTCCCTGGCCACAAGTCCAGCTTTTTGTAATCCAGCCTACATTATTACTTTGATAGTTACTTAACATGGCCCATTTAAGAAAAACCCATCGAAGATAAATTGACTTCCCTAAAACCTCCCAAAAAACGATCTCAGGGGGCATTAACTTAGTGGGTAGTGTCAGCAGATAATTGAGATGCAGTAATACAACTCAATACGCTTCATTTCTCTCTCATTCACATCCGCGGAAGACATAAAGTAGGCCGTAAATTGTCGATATTAACTCCACTGCTTTATAGAAGCACCGTGAACTGATCGAGTCTCTTTATCAGGAAACTAGGTTTTAAAATGACTGTTATTTAGATTACGATTGCCTGATACAAATTCAGTTGTCAGAAATTCCGGTTGTCAGAGATAAGACAACCAGTGCCCCAAATGTGTTGGGGTTTCCGGGTCAGTACGCTTCCACCTTCGACCTCATCTTCACTTAACTTCAGGTGTGTTTGAGGTCAAGTACCAACCCGTTGTGCATAAAAAAAATTCTAAGTAACTAGGGCAGTTCTTTTGAGGTATGGTAACCTCCAATTATTTTCTTACAAACATTTGTGCTATTTAATCAGAATTGCTCACAGTTTCAAGACCATTTAATTCTTTTTCTAAATAATAAGTAAACTGTGGTATTTTTATACAACCAATTTTGTTTGCAGTGGGACAGTATGGGCTCCTAATAATAATTTTGTTTGTAAAATGTCGACGATATGACAAAGATAGAAATAAGAGACAATCCTTGTTTTAATTTACGATTGCATCAAATTCCATGTCAAAGTGTATTAGACGACCTGTTTGGTGTAGTGGGTAAAATTTCTGACTGCTATACCAAAAGGTCGTGGATTCGAATCCCGTTAGGGGCATATGTTTGTATGATGAATACAGACATGTGTTTCCCGAGTTATGGATGTTTTTCATTTAGTTATGTATTTATTTACAAAAAAAAAGTATTTGTGTAGTTTATCAACCACCTGGTATCCATAAAACAAGCCTAGTTGCTTAGTGTGGAACTAGATGGCGCTGTGTGTATGTGCAAATATAATTATTATTATTATTATTTTTATTATTTGTTATTATAAAATTAAATAGTTTTACTTACAACTACAATTCCTTTTATTTCGTTAAATGATTGATAATATAATAAACCAAACTACTAACTTTAGAATAACTAGTAAATATAAACATTCCTTCATTATCTTAGTTAACTTTATCGGTTCGTAAAAATTAGTAAACTATAGTGTTAAGAGGTCTGTTTAGATAGAAAAGTTAATACCTACTTAACTAAAACTTGTCTCGAAAGAAAAAATCGCTAAATTATATCATATTTATTGCATTACACATGTCATAGTTACAATACATAGGTAAGAACATCATTACATCTTATTTTTTCAATTTTCAATGCTGTGCTCCAATAATTGTAACATCTAGTCCTGAAACTAATATTTAAAAAAACTGAAACTGAGGGCAATATGAAAGAGGTTATTAAAATATGAATTATGTTCTAAGTTACTGTGAAAAACAGCAAAATACTGCGAAAATATACCATTCACCATCACCCGCTAAGTATAAACACGGTACAAAATTGCCTCTCAAGTATTACAACTGTATACTTTGTTTAGAATGCGCATACAGAACGGATTGCGTATAGACCCACGTTAGATTATCTCAAGGTTATGCCATAGTTGCATTACTGCTTATCCCTCAATACACTGTGGTATAGTCGACCCGCGACCCGTGTAAGTATCCACAATAGTTAGAGCTATTTCCTCGTTATTTATTGCCCAAATAGTCAAGTGTTCCGCGCTTTTAGCCCCGTTCTGGTCACAAGCCGTGGATCCACCCTGGAACTTTGGTAGGGCATGATTTTAATGGTCTTTGGAGTGGTCGTTATATTGCGACTCTTAGAACTAAAAGGAGTCATGGTTTCATTGGGCCTCCATATTGATTTAAATACACAAATTTAAATGCTCTTTATTGCTGTGAAAAGTAAGATACAACAGTCATTTATGTATTAGGTCCTTACCGATGAAATTGGCGTTTTGTATGAAGAATTTCATTAAGACTGTTTTCTCCACACAAACATTTTTGTTTTTTTTTTGGGAACGGCAAATCCAAATTTAGCTAAACTTTGTGTGTATTATCGGATAACATTAAGTTAAGTATAGGCAGCGTTAATTTTTAAAAGTAACCGCTTCATAAAACTTTCAGCGAATCTAAGAAATTATTATGGGAAGCACATGAAAAAAGCTCTGTACAATTTTTTTTTATTATGTGAATTAGCCCAGAAATATTTCATGTGAAACCTTGAAATAATATTCCATTTTCCAAATAAAAAACAAATTTGGATATAGCTTTGAAAATCACAGGAATTGTTACATATGATTAACGAAGAAAAAAAACTCCATTAAATAGGTAAAGACCCAATATATGTAGATGTGCAGGTACACTAAATCTCATAGCATGGAACTCTCTTTCACCGTCAGTTCAAGAGCAGGGTGAATAGGCATCTACTGATATCGCGTGCTTGATGAAACACGCGTGATGTGGTCGAAGATGTTCGACCACATCGTCACTTTCTATCAGGTAAGATTGTGATCAAACGCGAAACCAGGTAATCATACAAAAAATCTGCGATAGCCAGCGCCAGGCATGGTGACAAGGGATTATTTAGTTTTTTTTGGTGTATTTTGATGATGCTCGTAATGTGGTCTTTCAAGGGCTTTCTAAATTTTAAATTCTAAAGATTAAATTCATTGACTAGTTCTTAGCAATGTTTGGTGGAAATCAGTTAAACCGTTTCTAAGTTATTTAGCTTTTAACAGTTGGTCTGGCCTATCTCATTTCTTTACTCGACGATATTCAAAATTTGCAATTTATAGTTTCTAGTATGTGACCATATCTGACTCGAAGGTATGGTCACATACTGACCTGACCTTTGCTCGCATTGTGACCGATTTTCCTTGCACGTTCACAAACACCCACATATCCACACATACACAACGCACACTTTTTTATTATTACACAGACAAATGGGTAATATATTTACCTCACACATAGGCGATAAGAAACACAGTTTTTCTTAGATTGTGCTTTTTAGTGTAAGTTTAGGAGTCCATTGAGGAGTTAGCAGCTGATGATCATAATGAAAGTATTTTTAATGCTGGGCATCAGCTGGGAACATAATGCTTTAGAAATTTTACTTATAATTACTAAATACTGCTAATAAACTACTGTATTTATCTGTGCTTGAAATAAATTATTGTTATTTGTTTTGTTAACTATCTTTATGTACCCTTGTTTAATATTCTTCTACTTTTAGAATATAAGTTAATAGTAACCTTTGTTAATTGAGTCACAAGCATACATTCTTGTTTTAGGTACAATATCAACTCTTAATGGATACAATAGTAGCTCTTCATCATCCATTGAGTAAACTAAAGTTTCCATTCAAACCAACCAAAAAATAAATAACGTTAAAAAAACCTTATCCCGATACCGCCACTTCACCAAAAAGTAATTTATAGTCATATAAAAACATCGACCCGGTCGGGAATCGAACCGGGCCCGCGGCTGTAGCCAATTTGTCGCTTTGAGTGCCCTCCTCGGCGCAACTCTGTTGTACGATCAATTACGATGTAATAGTCGGAAAACTATCAATGCCATGTTTGATTTCATTCCGGAATTCGAATCCGTTTTTATCCTTGTAACAACCACGGTTTTGAATAAAATAAGAATAATGATTGTTTATTTAGAAAATGTTACATGGTTGAAATAAAATACCCTCGAGAGCAAAAGTTACGGGTCAGTAGCATTTACTTCAATATCTTGTAAATGAATAAAGCTAGCGTATTGAAATAAATTAAACCTTGTAGACAATGTAATGATATTAAAATAAAATGGATTAAATTTATTAGTAATAGTTTATTTTATTTTGTTTAAAACGAAAAAGTAAAAATGGCGTCATTTGCCCAATTGGTATTAACCCCATGTGCTGTCTGTACCACTGTAATGCGATTCAGTATGCTGTATACCAAGTTTCTGAACCACTGTTGGGGAATGGGGAATATCGTCGGTGCTTAACTCAGAATTCTCAATTTGAACTTTTACCTCAGACAAAATATTTTCCAACAATAAATAAACATTTTCTGCCTCTTGCAACTTAATTTGACCAATTTGCTTATTTCTACGTTCTGGCCCCACTTTAACCAGATACTCGCGTATTTCCTTTAACTTATTATGCACACGACATAATTCTTTTGACATGACGGGTTACTCTACTTATTTTACATGTCTAAATCATTATAACTATATAAAAATCATTTCATCATCATCATTTTACTAAAGTCGACTATCTTAAGACTTAATTATTTTATAAATACCTGTGTACTATGCCTTATATAATTGATTCCATGTCTAATATTTACGTCGCGCATCGCTGTAAGTAGGTCGCACGGTCCAGAACATCATCAGATGATGGTGGGCCGGGATAACCCTGGACTCCTCTTGACATTGGGCCGGGATAACCCTGGACACCTCTTGATATTGGGCCGGGATAACCCTGGACACCTCTTGATATTGGGCCGGGATAACCCTGGACACCTCTTGATATTGGGCCGGGATGACCCTGGACACCTCTGCTTATACTGTTGACGGTGTTGGTTGGAGCTGAATGGTAGATACCTGGAGTGCGTTGCGATTCATCTCTCTTCTTAATGTGTTGATGACATTCTTTCGGCAATTCTTGTAAAAGTAGCGGGCAAGGGCGATAAGTATGAAGAGCAGCACGATGATCAGTAATATTTCCGACAAGTTTAGTGAGCTGGTACTCGGTGAAGCCTGTGCGTTGCCACTTGCTGATTGCGCGATGACTACTTCTTCTTTTGATTGTGTGCTTCCCATATCGAGATTTCTTGGGCAATGCTTAATTATGAAGGTGGGAAAGATGAACCACATACAGGAAGATCACTACTACGATGGTGATGAGTACGATGATGGTGATTATTATACTTCCGGTCTGCATGCTTCTTAAGTCTTCGTAGTTTCGGTTTCGGCAAGGGTCGCCATGTTATATTGTACGGAGGGGTTCGGGTGATCTCAATAAAAAGCCATTGATTACTCAAAGTATATCGATGTATTAATTCGTCTTCATTAATGCATTGTCTTATATTTATAACTTATTCTAACTTACGTCACTACACTTAGCCTAATGCACACATACATATTTATTGCGTTGATGTGACCCACTTACCATTTCCGTTTGCGAGGATTTGGTAAAATTATAATGTTATTTAAAATCACAATACTGCATTCTCCCATTCCTCTACCAATGCATGTTTCAACTTACGCAGCGTAATTGAAGGACGATATCGTTGCCTTTCGCGTCTTCCAAGCTCATTCCAGGCATGCTCAATTGGGTTGAGGTCGGGGCTACCTGCTGGCAACACCATGGGATGAATACCCACATCATGCAGGTAGTTTGCACTACACGAGCAGTATGGGGACGGGCGTTATCGTGCTTAAAAATGGCATTTTCACCGAGTCTTGCCATAAATGAACCGACGTGCTCATTTAGTATTTCTTCCACGTACCTTTCGCCATTTAGAGTACCATTTTCGATCAG
Source organism: Oegoconia quadripuncta (assembly GCA_949316235.1). Taxonomy (NCBI): domain Eukaryota; kingdom Metazoa; phylum Arthropoda; class Insecta; order Lepidoptera; family Autostichidae; genus Oegoconia; species Oegoconia quadripuncta. The sequence continues at coordinate 11,140,636 of OX438750.1, read as the reverse complement.
TACTAGCTCTGTTTGACTTTCCGCAGAAATTCCAGCCCACACGAGTACCGAACCTCCACCGTACGTCACCTTTTCTTCAATACAGGCTTGCATGAATCTTTTTCCTGGTCTCCTGTACACCTTTGCCCTTCAGTCAGGTTTATACAGCATAAATTTTGATTCGTCCGAGAACACGACTTTTGACCAAACTTCAATCGTCCAATCCGAGTGTTTTCCCGTACAAAAATTCGTCTTGCTGTACGATGGTGCCTTTCAAGTTTAGGACCATTTGCCGTTCTAAATGGTTTCATGTCGCCGTCTTACAGTCCAAGCACTAGGGTTGTTTCCACTAAGCCCTAAAAAATTTTGAGTCAATGCTTTTCCCGTAAGTAATCGATTTCGAAGCATAGTGTTGATAACATATTGACCTTCCCGTGCCTTCGTATACCTGGTGTTGGTCTGCGTAGATTTGAACCAGTTTCTAGAAACCGCTGACGAACACGCTGAACGGTTGACAACGATACACCGACTATTCTTGCTGTTTCTTGCTGGCCTCTCCCATTTTCCAGCATAGTGAGGATTCTGGTACATTCCTCTGGTGTAAGTGACATAATTACTACTTTAATTATAACTATTGGATACCTAGGACACTTCTTTTATTCACATTTTATTACAGAACAGAAACAAAAGCATATAGAAAGTTGCGATAATTATAAATTCTAATTTGAACAAAAACGATTATTTGGTTTATATTTTTTATAATGCCATTACTTCACGCCAACCAATAATTTTTTAAACGTGTAATGTAGGTTTATTAAATTGTCGCGTAATGTAGGTTTAAAAAATTATAAAAAAGTCGCGGGCAACAGCTAGTTATTAATAATGAATAATTATTGACGTGGTGTCACATTTTTTAATATTTCTTTGATATTTATATTATTTTAGAAATTGACATGATTGTAATTATTAAAATTTGTAATAGATATCTATTGTACCGACTTTATGACGATAATTTTTATAGCTGAATTAAGCTGGATCATATTATGATATATTAGTTCATAATATGAAAATGAAATAAATGAATATAATCTAATTAAATAAAGATTATTTAAAAATGTCATTATTAAAAAAATCAAGTCATATCACTTGACATTAACATATCATTGACATAGTTTTATATACTTCATGTTAGAATATTTAGATAGTGTAGTATATATTCATAACCTCGCCTTATTTCGGTGTTTAACAGTAGCGTAATTGTTTACTGTAACATAAACGTATATCGCTTAGTCAGTGTCGATACCGATGTATTAAATAGGCTTGTTCAGTATTAAAGGGCCTTGTTCGTGCAACATCACAATAGACAACGAGTCTTATTTACGAAACCCTCCGTCCCTCGACCAACCACCATCATTAATACCACAATAGACTTTATTTTACTCTTGTAGTACCCCTTTAGTATTTCTTTTTTCATTATGACCAGTAGTTCGCGAAGCCCACACAAAGGCTTCGGGCTGCGCGGAGCACACTTGAATATTAATCCTCCACCACACGCACCACATCGTTAATTTCCAACAGATGAGATTATGGTAATTCGCGTTACTACGTATTAATTCACGTTACTACTTATTAATTCGCGTTAGCAAGCGTTAATTCGCGTTACCAATCAATAATTCGCGTTACCAATAATTAATTCGCGTTACCAATCATTAAAAAATTATGACATGGAAACGTAATATCGGAGAGCACCAGTAGCAGAATCGGTCAATAAAACTTCCCCATTTATCACCCACGCAAATATTAACCTCTCCGAATAGCAAAATTCTCATGTCCAATAATAACATTTCTGGAGATAAAACTATCCGGACATACGAACGTTATAGCCGGATTTACGGCTTCTACTGGCCGGCCCTCATATTAAAATTCAAACTACAAATCTTCCAAATCGATTATCTTAATACCGTCAAAGAGTTGCGACCGTTCCGGAGTTTTTAATAATCCCGCGGTTATTAAATCAGGGAATGCCGGGATAGACGCGGGACTGGAGCTATTCGTAGAAAATTTTAATCCGTTCTCCAGTCTGTCTAGCGCAATGGATTATAAGAGGCCAAGGGAATACAATTTTCTTTACAAATATTTCAATATAATTTTTGCTTGTAGTCACACAAAATATTATGTTTTGTAATTTGAAAAGTACCAGGACTAGTGAAGGTGATAGAAGGTTGTATGGCAACTGCACCGTACGAATTTTTGTTGCATCGATTTTTACGATACGATACGATGACAATAGTATTCAATCAGTGCGTCCTATACGAAGTAACTCTTAGGCCCGTATTAATAAACCAATCTCAATACAAGTCTTGAGGCTGTATCAACCGAGATGCGTCTTAAGCAGTCGACGCAATCTCAAACTCCGTGCTAATTTATAAACGAATCTTGAGGTATACTCAGCTGAGATCACTTCTCAAGTATTCGCCTCAGCGGCGAATGAATGATAGTCTGGAGTTTCGTTTATTAATACGCGCACCTCTCAAGTGAGTACTGCTTGAGTATGCACGTGCTTTTCAGGTCTCAAGTTAGGTTTATTAATCAATACGTTTTCTTGAGACCGGCCACAAGGTTGTTCTCAATCTTGAGAATGGTTTATTAATACGGGCCTTAAAACCATTTATCAGCGTGTATTATTCAAAAAAATAATAATCTATCTCCGAGTTTAAGCTTACATACAAAAAAAATCAATTTAGAAAACCTTCGAAAATATTATCGAAATACATCAAAAAACTGTGTTACAAGCTGAATATCCACGAAACGGCTTAACCGATAATCATCAAACATGGCTAATAACCTGGTCCCTTGTTTATTCTTGAACATGAAAAAACAGCACACAAATCACACCACGTATTATTAAGATACTAGGGTCGTGAAGGTGCAAGTTATCTAAGCAAAACTCATTCATATTTAAATTCATTTCATTAAAATCGGTTCAGTAAAAAAGTAACCTATATATTAATCCAGACCCTCATCTTTCTATCTACTAAACTTTATCCAAATCCTACCAGCCGTTTAGGCGTGAAGAGGTAACAAACATAAATATATACGTACACACAAACTTTTGTACTTATAATATTAGGTCCTTACCTATGAAATTGGCGTTTTGTATGAAGAATTTCATTAAGACTGTTTTCTCCATACAAACATTTTTGTTTTTTTTTTGGGAACGGCAAATCCAAATTTAGCTAAACTTTGTGTGTATTATCGGATAACATTAAGTTAAGTATAGGCAGCGTTAATTTTTAAAAGTAACCGCTTTATAAAAGTTTCAGCGAATCTAAGAAATGATTATGGGAAGCACATGAAAAGAGCTCTGTTCAATTTTTTTTTTTTTATGTGATTTAGCCCAGAAATTAAAAAATATTTCATGTGAAACCTTGAAATAGTATTCCATTTTCCAAATAAAAAACAAATTTGGATATAGCTTTGAAAATCGCAGGAATTGGTACATATGATTAACGAAGAAAAAAAACTCCAATTTCATAGGTATAGACCCAATATTAGTTGGGATGTCCTGGACACACACATACACAGCGCCGTCAAACATATTTCGTCCACGAAATTAATAAGCAGATAGACTCAGATAAAAGTCTGGTTTGAAAAGAGAGAGAAATCAAGCAACAGAGTCAGTGTAGCCCACCTCGGCTGTCTGTCGTAATGGATGCCGTCTCCACAGTCCTCAATTTAAACAAAGATCGATGCGGCCGATTTGCGCGCCCAACCGAGCTATGGCAACACTCAACTGCAAACGGTGAGACAATTTTGAACTAACTGAATTTTTTCCACAGTTAAGGATCAATGACCTGCTTGTTCAAAACCTAGGGGTCCTAGGGGTAAACTATAGCATCTAAGTTGTCATTAATACTGTGCTTTCGGCACTTAAAAACAATATAAATCAACCCATCTCTTCCCGTGGATGTCGTAAAAGGCGACTGAGAGATTTTACACCAAAAAACATTTACACGTTGTAACGGTGCTACAATTATGCTACGCTGAAGCCGTAGCACGTGCAACTGCTACACCGCGTAGCTCATTGCTACAAATCTACTCTTTGACAAATATGCACATTGCACACACACACACACAATGCCGTCAAATACATAACATTGGGTTTACGATTCGTAGGGTGCGGGTTCAATGTCCAACGGGGTACAGTCCGCCTGGCTAGCTACCACCATCTTATCAAAATCTGCCGCCAAGCAGCAATGTTAATAGCATTCTTGTGTTCCGGTTGCCAGAGATAAGATAAGCCAGTCCCCCAAATGTTGGGGTTTCAGGGTCAGTACGCTTCCACATTCGACCTCATCTTCACTTAACATCAGGTGTGATTGAGGTCAAGTACCAACCCGTTGTGCATAAAGAAACACCCATTTGGGATAAAGGTCGTGACGTTATCTATGTGTGAAATTGACCACATTTAAAAAAATATACAATAATCTTCCTAGAGAGTCGCAGGCAAAAACATCAAATTCTTGAGGATCAGAATGCGGTGTACAGAATTGTCTGTGGCTTCGTAGTGGTCCTATGGCGTACAAGCATCGGTTGTCGTCCGTGTAATCCCACTATGCTCTCGACATCCACTGACCCCCGTACGCAGTCTATTGAGTGATTTCCAGAACATGACCCGATGGAAACTTCTCTGCAGGAGTTATAAGAGCTCTTTCGACAATTGGGCGCGAGATTTAGGGGCATCATTTCATGAGGCAACTTGACCATTGTAGTAATAAAAATTAAGAAGGTTCGGTCTAGTTTGGACTTGTAAGTTTATATGGAAAACCGTGCGGGATAAACCCTCTTAATAATAAAAAAACGCAAATCAAATCAAAAATGCTTTATTTCGTAGGTACACAGGGTACTTAAAATAGCCAGATTTTACATTTTTAAAGCTACTGCTTGTTCAAAAGGCAATTTTCCCCTGAGAAGAACAAGCAAGAAACTGGTGAGGGTGCTCTTTAAAAAAAAAGGTTTTTATTTTACAAAATTATTAATTATTATTTTATATTATAATATTTCACTATTAATTGTGAAATAGCCTGGTTATGCGAACGGGCTGGTTATGTCCATGAATGTTTATCATCTAAATAATCTGTAATTTTATAAAATATGCTCTCTTAATAAGTTTCTGTTTTATAGTACCTTTAAATTTATTGAATGGAAGATTTTGTATATCAACAGGAACCTTATTGAAAAAGCGTATACTAACCCTTTGAATGAATTACTGACTTTGTGGAGGCGACTTATGTGACCAGCAAGTTTATCTTTATTTCTTGTATTGACATCATGTTTATCACTATTTTTCCTAAATGATGCTATATTTTTTTTGACACATATTAGATTTTAAAAAATTTACTGTGAGGAAGAGGTTAGAATATTATACTCTTCACATCTGTCTCTAAGTGACACTGCAGGTCTCAATTGATAAATTGCGCGAACTGCTCGTTTTTGTAAAACAAAGATTGTATTTATATCTGCGGCATTTCCCCACAGCAAGATACCGTAAGACTCCAGGCTATGGAAATAACTAAATTATACTAATCTAGCAGTATTTACGTCCGATATTTGTCTAAATTTTTTGACTGCATATTCTGCAGAGCAGAGCTGAGCTGAGAAATTCAGATATGCTTGGCCAACCGGATAGCGACACTCTGTATGGAGTTACTGCATATGTCTGCACTATACACGATTGTAGCTGGCCCTCTCAGCACTATCTTCATACCCCATTTGTCGTGTCGATGACTTACTCGGGGCCCATTACGTCACAATGGCGGGAAGGTGATAAATCTGCGATCGGTGGGGAGTTACGTTTTTGTAGCTTTCACCTCCTCAGTGACTTGGTTTAAACCGAGTGGAGTCGTAATCTGCATTTTAAAATTTTTATATATATATTTAATCTTGGTATCAATGTACTTGGTGTACTTCGACCAACTCCCCAAAATGATAAAATTGTATTAGGTAGTTATATACTTTTTTTTTTTAAAAAAAAAAGGACAACAATGATCACAGGATCATTGTTGTCCTATACTTTTCTCACATCCTTTGCTTCTTTTCTCACAGATGATTTCCCTTTCCGAAGCGGTAGTAGCTTGGACATATCGACTGACAGATAAAAACAATAAACTTTTTATATTTCCAGTAGATTTTTGACAGTACATTCTATTACATTTAAATTCTACAAACATGTGTTTGTTGTTTTTAAGCTTCCCTTGTCTACCGACTTAGCTTCATGCCTACCTTCACTTGAAAATAACCGGGACCGACTACACACACACACAAATATGTACGTGCAGCTAATGCACATGTAGTTGTATAGGTAATTAAATCTGTTCCCACTACGGAGTGCCGCGAGGCTGACTATATAGACAAACAGATGTACACTGGCTCTTATCAGATATTTCAACTTAGCAACGCAGCTTAAGTTAAATTACTTGCTAATTAATCTAGGAGAAACCGCGGTGTCTCACCAAAATAAATGACTGCACAAAATAACTCGGGAACAAGAAATTTAATTTGGCTTGACGAGAAACATCACGGTGTCTGCGGGGGTGCCTGCGAGGCGTGTGGGGGGGGTTTGAATTATGCAAAATTAATTTATCAATATTTTGCGCTCACCACACCGGTAGCAGTATATATCTCAGGTACAGTGAAGCAACTGAGTTATTACTGAGTTTATGTCGCTGAATACTTAGGCCCGTATTAATAAACCGTTGTCAAGATTGACATGGCCTCAAGTTGACGCTTGAGAATATGTTGCATATTAAAACAGCATCAGAAAAAATGGTCTTGCGACTGAGACGCGATCTCAATCTCAAGAACAATTTATTAATACGGGCCTTAGAGACGAAGCTGTGTAATAATTAGGCCGTACTATGGTTCTCGGCGGAGTGGAATTGGACCAGCCCATTTTTCCCGTGGGGGTAAAAGCCAACTAAGGGATCGTACATCGCTTAGCATGGGAGGATTTGCCCTAATCACTATGCTGTAGGTAGACGAGTTGCCTTTCAAAATTAGTGTGATTCTGGTGCATAGATATTGTATTATCAATAGCCTTACACGTCCACTATCCACTGTTGGGGCCTCCTCTCACTGGGAGAGGGTATCGGCTATAATCCACTACTCGGGTCCAGGGTGGATTGGTAGATTTGTGACCCATGTGGCCATCTGACAGTCAGAGATTTTACGCCGCCCTTGTTGGCCACCGAATCGGCTTAACGATTGCCTTCAAATAAAACAACCGGGACCGACATTTAACGTGACCTCTGAAGCATACTCTATAGTATCTAACTAACTATAAATACGAAAGTTTGAATGTTTGTTTATTGCTCAATCACGGCGATACGGATGAAATGTCAGATTATTTAGATGATAAACATTCATGGACATAAACAGCCCGTTCGCATAACCAGGCTATTTCACAATTAATAATGAAATATTGTAATATAAAATAGTAATTAATAATTTTGTAATATAAAAACCTTTTTTTTAAAAGAGTAACCTCTCGAGTTTCTTGCTTGTTCTTTAAGAAGAAAATTGCCTTTTGAACAAGCAGTAGCTTTAAAAATGTAAAATCTGACTATTTTAAGTGTACCCTTGTGTACCTACAATTTAATTTGATTGATTTGAAATGGATGTGAATGAAATTTGGTATATAAATAGAACAAATCCTTGACTAAAACTTGGGATATTTTTTATCGCGTCAAAGTGAGTAGTTCCTGCGGGATAAATAAATTAAACATATCCGCAATTAAGTTATCCCACTCAGGCGAAGCCGCGGGCGGAAAGTGAGTAAAGTAATAAATAATAAGAATGGATAATAGTATGGATGAATAAATAATGAATGAATCGATAATGTAATGGTTAAAAATTCTGACTGCTATACCAAAAGGTCGCGGATTCGAATCCCGCTAGGGGCATATGTTTGTATGATGAATACAGACATATGTTCCCGAGATATGGATGTTTTATTTACAAAAAAAATGTATTTGTGTAGTTTATCAACCATCTGGTATCCATAATACAAGCCTAGTTGCTTAGTGTGGAACTAGATGGCGCTGTGTGTATGTGCAAAGATATTTATTATTATTATTATAATATTGCTTGGGGGTACGGAATCCATCTATTTTTCTACTGGCCCTACTGTAACTGTATACTGCAACAACCACCACAAACAAGTCGTTTGTTATCAAACTTTAATATTTGTCCAGAAATTTAATTCTCAAAGTCCAATTGCGCCATTCAGAGTGTAAATTTGAAACAAGAGCGCCTCGGAAATGGTTTGATTCGGCTACTCGCGATTACTGCTACATTCCGCACCGTAACAAGCTATACTGGGATGAAATAATGGTAATTTTAATGAATTTCCAATTTCTTATTAAATATTAATTTAAGTATGGGCTATGAATTATTATTCTAGGTATTCTAATCACGGCAGCGCCAGTCCTTGCTGCGTATAATTGTAAGGTGAGTTTTGTGTTTACATGTGTTTTGTTTTAAAGCATTTTTGTGTCTTTATAAAATGTTTTGTTTTTCTATTTGTTCCCTTGATTTGTTTTCTGAACGCCCGACGGAAAACGATGAGTGTAATGTGATTGACGGGTATTTTGTGTGTGTGTGTGTGTGTGTGTGTGTGTGTGTGTGTGTGTGTGTGTGTGTGCGTGTGTGCGTGCGTGTATGTGTGTGTGCGTGTGTGTGTATTTGTGTATTTGCGTGTGTGTGTTCAGTTTTGTCCGGATGTAGGTCATTAATAATGAGTGGGCTCATTTGCTTGCGGTTTTTTTATACATAAAGAAAAATACATTTAAACGGCCGAATTGAGAACCCCTCCTGTAGAAGTCGGTTAAAAAACCCATCTTATTTGGGGGACTGGCTGTGTTATCTCTGACAACCGGAACACAACAATGCTATTAACAATTCTGTTTGGCGGCAGATTTAGATAAGACGGTGGAAGGTAGTCAGGCGGACATTTAAAATGCCCTACCATCAACAAAACCGAGTATTAAACATGTACGCGGCTGGGAACGAAACCGCGACCACCGAATCGTAAACCCTATGTTGTTTACATTGAGGCACGGAGGCGGTTAATATATTTCGAAATATATTTTTTTTTATGCATAATGGTTTGGTACTTGACCTCAATCACACCTGATGCTAAGTGAAGATGAGGTCGAACACAATAATGCTATTAACATTGCTGCTTGGCGGCAGAATTAGATAAGATAGTGGTAGCTAGCCAGGCGGACATTTAAAATGCCCTACCACCAAACAAACCGAGTACTTAAACATGTACCCCGCTGGGGTACATGTTATTATTTATTATTAATATTATTAATATTTAGAAATAGACGAAGAGAAACAGTGAACATAGAAAATAACTAATTAAGTGATACGAGCGTTTCAGTCAAATAATTTTTTACTTTGCAGTGGCTGAAGTCGGTGTTATTTTTTTAAGTTTTCCAATTATTTTCCACTTCTCTAAAAACATACGAATGTTCTGTTGAAAGAATTCTATTATAAAAATCTTTTGACGGAATGTCTATAGAGATCGTGTTCACAAAATAGAGGTGCCTTTGGAGGCCGATGGCAATTCGATCGGTACGTCAATCGCACGGCTATTGTGAAGCGGTCGCAATTATTCCCGCCACAATGCCACTCGATTCGCTCGCTGCCGTAATCGAGACCCGTCTTGCTTCGCTTGCCGGCTTTCTTGTTTATTTTTTAGATTGGCTTAGACGAGATTGAAGTTCGCTTATTTGTCAAACCTTATAAAAACAGCATTGTACAATCGGGTTCATAGGTGCGTATCCAGTCCCAGCTCAAATGATTTGGATCTGATTTGATAAATCCAACCAATATTATAAACGAGGAAGTTTCGATGTTTGTTTGTTGGTCAATCACCGCGAAACGGATGAACAGATTTGGATGACATTTGGTATATAGGTAGAACACACCCTGGATTAAGACATTGCGTATTTTTTATCCCGATAGATTTAGCAGTTCCCGCGGGATATACAAATTTCCACAATAAAGTTATTTCGCATAGGCGAAGCCGCGGGCGGAGAGCTAGAATGTAAATATTTCGGACACTTACTACAATCATCTAGTTGGATACTAAGCAAAACTTGTACTATCGATACTATATAACGGATATATATAAATATTATTATTCTAACCAACATTCATAGTTTTGATGAAAATGTTTTGCTTTTTGTACGCAAAGTCAATGTGTTCTTTTATATTTATATACGACATACACTCATACACGTAAAATAGAAATCTATATACATACACTATTACAACACATAAAACGTTTCCTTCCTGGAGCATGTTAAAAATTATAAAATTGTATTATATCTTGAGAGCGCCAGTGGCTCAGCGGTTAAGACGCAGTCTCCCAATTTTTAAAGTTTTTAAACTTAATTCGGCTCTTAAACGGTGAAGGAAAACATCGTGAGCAAACCTGCATGCTTGAGAAATTAAAATTCTAAGGCATGTGGAGTCCGCACCCCGCATTGGGCTAGCGTGGCGGACTATGGCCCATACTCCCTCATTATAAGAGGGAAGGCCTATATCCTTACAGTGTTGTTTTTGGGCTAGATGATGATGATGTCTTTAATTAAAAAAAATAACAAAATATTATCCTGTGCTTTTTGTCCACCACCAGAAAGGAGTGATTTGTGAAGCGGTAGCAACTTGGACATACTGACTGATACATGCTTAAGCCTTATTATTATTTCCAATAGATTTAAATTGACACTCAACAAATGTCATGTATTATGATGAATACATATAATGTGCGTAATGCTTACTAACCCAAAGGTTGCCTGGAAGAGATCGCTTTTTGTGATAAGGCCGTCAAATTGTACTATCCCGTTTTTCTTATTTATCGTTGTTATGTTTCTTATTGTTGTACAATAAAGAATATTTTTGGTTTGTTTGTTGGTACTTTTATAGTTTAAGTATATATTTATATTGTCTACATTTAAATATTGAGTTTATAGACAATGCACCTTAGGTCGCCCGTCACACGACCAAAACGTCGACTATTAAACTCAATAAGGGGGTCTGAATGAAAACCAGCGCGGAGCAGCAGCTAGTCTCTGTCAGCATTATGCTGAACCAGATCCTTTTGTCACAAAAGTGGTATTGTCCTATGTGTATTTACTAATGTAAATGCCTAATGTTAAATATATTGCGCAAATAATGTTGTGACAATAAACGATTTCTTTCTATCTTTCTTTTTGTTTGTTTGTTTGTTGAAATAAGTGCTTGAAGTTTGAAGTTTTCATCTTTACGAGGAACCATACGGTTTGAACTTGAAGTAATATATGGTTCTAAATTAAAGGACCCGTCTGTACTTCCGAGCCCCACGAAGCAAACACCTAGATGACGCCGACGGGGGATTGTACTCGAGACCTGGATGCATTCTCATTTCGCTTTGTTGCGGTCGACCCAGTTCTTTTATAAGAATAATGCAGTTCACAATAATACTAAAGCACGTCTCCGAGAGGCCGCAATTTTTAGGGGTCCGTGCTCAGTCAACACGATCTGTCCATCCGGCTGTCAGACGCCTGTAGTTCTGAAATGTGAGGAAATTTAAAAAGTAGCATGAAAAGTCTTAGACGTATCCTTTTTTCATTTTATTGTAGTCTGTTAAAGTTGAAAATTTATTAGAAAGGAAGAGCATTATTTATTTGTCAGATTTTGGGTGTACAAATAAAGGTCTTTTGGAGATATGTAGTCCAACAAAATCGGCCTCTTAGAGCGTACAAATATTTTACATAAAAAAATTAAATAAAATTTTATTCATAACCATTGTCAGGAGATCATGTCTCATCATCTTTCTGAAGCGGTAGTAGCTTGGACATACCGACTGACAGATAAATGCAATAAACCTTTTTTATTTCCAGTAGATTTAAATTGACATTCAACAAATGATATCATGTATTTTACGTTGAAATAAATGCTTGAAGTTTGGAGTTTTGAAGCATGCACCGGCAAGCCCAGCGCATGCTGGAGACTTCCAACCGGTGCTCGGGAAACTATGGGGGAGGTTTATGTTCAGCAGTGGACATCCAGCGGCTGATTTGATGATGATGAAAGCTCTGTCTCTTAAATGATTATACTCAATATTTATTTCACTTATAGCATAAGTAATAGTGAAATATGATAATTAAAAGTTATGACTAATAAAATAAATTGTAGACGATAAAACTTTCCCTGGTAGGTTCTAAAAATTATCACGGAACCCACCGTGAGCGAGTGCGAATCGCACTTGTCTGGGCTTTAGTTATTATGACTTGCAGTACCTCGTTGACGATATTGCGATGAGAATTTGAATTATGATTAAAAAAAAACTATTTTTTTTTGAGTGGCAAAGGAAAAGCTGTTTTTCTGCTTTGATTATTGACTACGTTTACTTTTTTAATATTTCGACCCATTTTGGTTTTGTTTCCAAATCCGGATGTAAAACGTGTGTTATGCGGTTGACTACTTGCTGTTGACGTGATTCGTACTTGACCTCAATCACACCTGATGTTAAGTGAAGATGAGGTCGAAGGTGGAAGCGTACTGACCCAGAAACCCCAACACATTTGGGGGCTGGCTATCTTATCTCTGACAACCGGAACACAACAAAGCTATTAACATTACTGTTTGGCGGTAGATTTAGATAAGATGGTGGTAGCTAGCCAGGCGGATATTTAATATGCCGTACCGCCAACCAAACCGAGTACTTAACATATACCCCGCTGGGGATCGAACCCGCGACCTCCGAATCGTAAACCCAATGTTGTTTTCATTGAGCCACGGAGTCAGTTAAAGTGATTGGTCTAAGTGCCCCAAATATTGGGTTTTTACCTATGAAATTGGAGTTTTTTTTCTTCGTTAATCATATGTACCAATTCCTACGATTTTCAAAGCTATATCCAAATTTGTATTTTATTTGAAAAATGGAGTTTCTTCAAGGTTTCACATGAAATATTTTTTAATTTCTGGGCTAAATCACATAATAAAAAAAATTTGAACAGAGCTTTTCATGTGCTTCCCAAAATCATTTCTTAGATTCGCTGAAACTTTTATAAAGCGGTTACTTTTAAAAGTTAACGCTGCCAATACTTAACTTAATGTTATCCGATAATACACACAAAGTTTAGTTTTAATTTAGATTTGCCGTTCCCAAAAAAAAATCAAAAATGTTTGTATGGAGACAACAGTCTTAATGAAATTCTTCATACAAAACGCCAATTTCGTAGGTAAGGACCTAATATTTATTTATTTATTATCGAATTGGTATATCCCCTCTTCATTAAACTACCTTTCCCCTCATTTAGTCTTTAATATAAAAGAAACCGCACTCAAATAGATCACGCATTACTGTGATACGTCCGACAAAGTCTGGACACACACACACAACATCCATAGTTTTACGTCGGGTGTTAAAAAATAATTCATCTCCCATAAAACACAAGTACTTCACTCGAACAAAGCAACTTTAATTTTCGTGATACTCCTTATTTTATCTCTCCTTCGATTACTACTCTATTCTGTCACGTCGTGATGTCATAGGAACGAGTTATTATATTACGTCCTTTGAAGTTACAGCCGCAAGCGCAAGTTCACCGATGAATTGAGACACCTACCTTCATCTTACCTGTAAGATTTGTGGCTCGCCGTATAGAATACCTCGCTCGTTGCCAGTTCTCATCATTTTCGCCATTTCTCGCAATTCCTTGGGATTTATTTAGTTTGCCTCGAACAAATCAAATTTCCTTGAGGCGTGCACACAAAGGGAATTTAAAGCAACAAACGTATTCTTCGGGTTTTTGTTGTTCTGAGCCGGGCGGCGCTCCGGGGTCTGGGTAGGTATTGCCTGGCAATATTTTGTTTCGAATATGTTTTGATGTTCCGGTCTTATACGACAGGTTGTAACCAATGCCTTTGCTAGTTTGCAAGATCTATTTCTATCGCGTTTTGCGATAAAACTATTCAGCATAAAATTTACAATTTTAATTTTGATTTATTCACATAGAAATCCTACTTTACAGCATAAAATTACATTTATAAACATTTCTTAGTTTGACATGTATACATAGAGAAATGAAACCCTATATTCAACATTTGGTAAACAATAGTGTCGATTCGGATGTATACCAACTAAACTAAACTAAAGCCAGTTTTGGAGTGATGCTAAGTGCTGTACCAGGAAGAAAAAGACAGTACTACTCTAAAACTGCTTTTAGTTTAGTTGGTGTATACATCCGAATCGACACCAATAAACAACTAAAGGCATATTACGCAAACTAAAACATCCTGCTACTTGCAAAATAGGACCGTTTTCCCCCCGAAGGGAAGAAAACGGATATTTAGGTTTCAGCCGAAGCTTGACCCACTGTGAGATTACCTCTTGAACTTTACGCGGTGGCAGTGTGCATCTACCCTCAAATCGGTTGATAATTTGTTGATACCTCTCTGTCACACGGTGGAGCCATTGCTGGCTGCCATTTTGGTTGTCAGTACTCACTCACAGCCGGCTAGAGTAGCAGGTTTAGTGGGTCAAGCTTCGGCTGAAACCTAAATATCCGTTTTCTTCCCTTCGGGGGGAAAACGGTCCTATTTAGGTGTTCGAGCCTTCGCTTGACCCACTGTGAGAGGTGTTTATATTCTGCCGGCGATGGCGAGACGTACTGTGTGATTGGACAGAGTACCTGTGCTTATAGGTTTAAGAGTTATTATAACATGATACAAGTATGTAAATGAAAGGAAAAGTTTATTGCTATTAAACAGGAGAAAACAATTCAGAAATGCTACTATTATGATTATTATAAGGAATCGCTTTAAAATAATGCTTGATAAAGGTATCTTGCGACCTCCAGTTACCCCTTTTCAATACATCATCTAAATTTAGATTCCTGTTTGACCAATTATCAGAATTGACGGCGGCCCTAAAACTTCCTGGGGGTGCTTGGATTTTGGCCTCCCTAAAAAGAGTACGAATCCAACCGGCAATGACTGATCGAGATGCTGGCTTCACTTTGCCTCTGGTCGTAATAAATAGATTGAACAGATTTTTGTCCGCTGCCCTTCTTTGCTTGGACAAGGAAATCAGCCTCTTAGTCCATAGCAATACATCTAATTTTTCATTACTATTAATCAACAATTTCCACCCTGACTGTCTATGTGAATTGGAATCCGTCTTCGATCCGAAGTGGGGCCAAAATATTATGCAATCCTCCAATAACTCGCAGGAGGACTGATCAATGGACAACAAGGTGAGGTCATGGATGCGACGACCTGACGACAGGAGTAAAAGAGCTGATGTATGACGCGACACCTGGAAAATACTTTTTTCATCAACTTCATAACACTGGAGGTAATCTATCAATTTTCCCACGTTCCAGCTCAATGTTTTATTTGAAGGGGGTTTGGTAAGTAGAATTGATTTCATGAGTTGCCTTATTAGTGGATGATTGCTAAGTTTTTCTGTATTTTCGGGATTAGCGAAAGTGGTGACGACCGATTTATGTACGGCGATTGTACTGGGAGCTAATCTTTCTTCTTCGTGAAGAAAACATAAAAATCTCGCAAGATCTTCCGGTTTCGGATTGTTCACTTCGCATTCATTGTTTTTTGTCCACTGTCGCCAACGTTGCCATGCAGGCTTATACGTTCTGAGCGTTGATTCCCGCCACGATGCTTCCAGTTGTTTTCTGCTCTTTGTAGGCCAATTACGAACTAAATTGGCCCACCCCGAACCCTCCATACCTGCAAACAGAGTTCCGTCGCTGACGCAGGCGCTTTTTGAGTCCGTAGATCTATTAGATTTTGGGACAGATTGCGTATCGTCATAGGGGGGTTCAGAGCTCGTTGTTTTAGTTCTGCCTTCCAGAACGTGCGTTCCCATTTGGGGGCTACTAAAAGATATGTGCCTGAGCTTTTGATCAAATGACGGAGCACCCGTGGAATCATCGCAGGGGGTGGGAATATCCAGCCTAGTTGGAAATTCCATGCCCTGCTGAAGGCATCTACAAACAGACAATTCTGGTCTCGTGCATCTTCGCTCACATATACGTCGAGGACTGCTGATCTTGCACTGGCAAATAGATCCACCAATGGAGTTCCCCATTTCTTGAAAACCTTTTGCAGAACTTCTGTACTCAGGGACCACTCGGGCAGTTCGTTTGAACGAGAGAGACTGTCTGCCGAGAGGTTGTATATCCCCGGTAAGTATCGGGCGACCAGTTTTATGTTGTGCGCTATTGCCAGATTCAAAATCTTTTGGGTTGTTTCTAACAGGCCTAAGGATTTCGTTCCACCCTCCTTTGTTACGTATGCCACAACAGATTTGTTGTCTGTTTGGATCATGACAGTCTGATTTCTTAGTTCCGGTCCCGCGATTTGAAGTGTTTCCAAGACAGTCCATAACTCCTTTTGATTGCTGTGCCACAATGTTTGTTTCTTTGTCCATAGGCCCTTTAAGGGTCGTCCATTTACTGTTGCCCCCCACCCCTTTTTTGCAGCATCTGTCGTTATAAAAGCAGTGGCACTTTGTAGGTGAATGGGTGATGTCTGCATGATGCTTTTTATCCACCATTCTATTTCTACTCTGACTGCCTGAGGAAGAGGAAACTTCTTGTGACGATTCTCTTTCGGAAGGCGGTTTGCTGCTATTTGGATGACTCGGCAATGGAGTCTGCCCAGAGGCACGACATAGGAAGCAAAATTCAAATTTCCGAGTAGGACCTTTGCTGACCACCAAGTCCATTGTTGATGTTGTACCATTTGTTTCAGTAGGTTGGTGTTCTTTGTAATTTTTGAATTGGATAGACTTTTGACGTTGTCCTTGGTATTCCAAATTACTCCGAGATATTCCAGACATTGTGAAGGGTGCAGCATTGATTTTTGGTAATTTATGCACCAGCCTAGGTCTTCCAGAGTTTCCAGGACAGTTCGACTTTGTTGACGTAGTGTGGACGGATCGGAATGAATGATCAGGAAGTCGTCGAGGTACACAATCACTCGAATTCCCCTCTCCCTGAAAACGTTCGCAACCCAGTTAGTAACTTTGGAGAAAATATATGGGGCAGTTGCTAACCCAAAAGGCAAACAGGTCATTTCAAAAATTTTATTATCGTATGCAAAAGCCAAAAATCTGCGGTGGGAATCAATAATCGAGAGATGGAAATAAGCCTGTGATAAATCAATTTTGATCATGTAATCTGAAGAGTTCAAACAGTTAGGGATTTTGTGATGATTTATCAAGTGGAACTTGGGTGGACTCAGAAACTTATTTAAATATTTTAAATTCAGAATTGGCCGATTGGAGCCATCTGCTTTTTGTCTAAGGAATAACGGTGATAAGAGTCCTGATGTACGCGAAGTTTCTGACGCGGCGCCACACGTCACTAGCTTATTAATTTCTCTATACATTGCTGGCGATGACCTCGTCTGATAACGTGAACAAGTTTCTTCACTAAATTGATTTACAGGCGGTATACAGTTAAATGATATTCGACATCCTGATATAATGCTTAATATGGGTTTTGGTGCTCCCAATCGTTCCCAATTGTATATTTTTAATCTAACCTGGCCAGCCTTAAAATTAGAATTTTTTCCCCTCATATCGGGGTTTCCCGTTCTTATGTTTCGGGTTATAAGTTTTCTTATTTCCTGTTGCACGCGTTGTAGACCGATCTGTCGCCTTATAAAACGGTCGCCTAAAGGTGTCAGGTTGTTTGTTTTTGTCTCTGATCTGATGAATGTCTTTTGTTGCTTTGGGTTTAAAGCTTGATTTTCGATACGTGGCAGGAAAAAATTTGTTTGTACCGCCTTGTTCTTTCACTAATTCAGATAACTGCGGTTCAGCAAAAAGATGAGTTGATGATGGAGGTACGGCATGTAGCAATTCGTTCAGAGTTTTATTTGAAGGCTTGTACAGATTCCTTCTGTGTTGTATAATTTCAGCGCGCTTTCCGCATGTATACTGCAAAAGGGCATCAGATGTTTTACGAAAGGATGACTCTGGTGCCAAGAAGTTCTTGCTAATGTGAGACTTCACTTCCAAAGAGGACTTATTATAAGTTTCTTGAAACTCTTTTCGCTGTTGAAGAAGTCCATGAGATATTGCACCTAAACATAAGTCCATTTTCTCTAAGATGGTCACTAGTTGCCATGAGGGAGTTACTGTAGCCAAGGTACTATTCACCTTGAGGTTGGTGAAAACTGGAGCGGCTTGAAATTTCTTTTGAACGTCCGCATAACGAATGTTATGCCATCCATCCTTACCCAATCTCTGGCATTGTATACCCTGCTTAACCAGGGCATCCTCAGCTGTACTGATTTTAGCTTCTGACTCCTTGGTGTCTGGTGCAAAGTCAAACAAGGATTCTCCGTCGGGTTCAAGTTCCCCTTCATTATTATTCGGTTCGATTATATTCGGTGCCTGCCAGCTTCCTTCATCTGAGTAGGCGTCATCATTTTCATTTTCTGGGGCTAGTGAAATGGTCGACGGTTTTTCTAACTGATCTTTTATTATTTTGATCTGCTCGTTTTGATCGTTGGAGATTTGAAAGAGTTTTTCCAGCATTGTATTTTGTTGTTTCATAAAATTCGCTATCAATGTGTCTTCAGGATCTCTCCTCATTTTGCGACCTGATATATCAAGATCCGACGGACTATGGGGTCGTTTTCTGAATTCCAATGACATCCTCGTCGAACTTGCTGGGGATGAATGAATTTCTGCGTCAACGGTACGATGTGCCCTTAAAATTGAGGATGCATCAGTTCTAGAAATCAGTTTAGGTTTGAGTTGTGAAATTGTGTCGGCGAACTTGTTGTAACCGTCTACCGGATGTATTTTCTTCATGGTGCTGAAAGGTGCATAGATAACAGCCCGGCCGATGGGCCATTTGAGAAGGGTTCTTTTAATTTGCTTATATTTCTTTTCGCTCAGTGAATGTGGTGTTTCGCTACTGAAAGCATGGGCTAGGTGTACCGTAGGAATAGCAAAACGTAAACGATTTTCGTCATCCGAGGAGATTCTGTCGCCGAAGAGCTCCTCAAAGGTGAGTTCGTTGACTTCCCATGCTCTCCAGTCTTCTGCATAGAATTCATCTAATATACCGATAATTCTTTCGTAGGCCGGTTCCTCTTCAGGAGGCACCTCGAATTTGGCAAGCTCTCCGAGCGTTGTACGGCATTCCATGATCTGAAATGAAATTGGTAGCTTTTATAGGAAGCTGCTAAGACAATTACGTGTTGCCTTATGAGGGTCTAGGCAGCCGACCCGGGACGGCTGGGTGGTCGACCCCAGATACTTAGTTAGCCGACTTGGGGAGGCTGGTTAGCCGACTTGAGACGGCTGGTTAGCCGACTTGAGACGGCTGGTTAGCCGACTTGAGAAGGCTGGTTAGCCGACTTGAGACGGCTGGTTAGTCGACCTGAGGCGGCTATTCAGCCCATTAATGCGGCCGTCAGCCTTCTTTACCAGGCTTCAGTCAGGGAACTGTTGCGACCATGGGTGTGAAACTATGAGGTTTGGGGCTTACCCAACCATATAGGCGAGTCTGTCGTTCAGAGAGCGGACATCCACCTATTAATGCAAAGACCATAGGGTCCGCATTCCAATATTTATACACCGCATGTATTTCGAGGTCAACATTTATTATATTAATCAAGAAATTAGATACTTACATGAATTTATTCACGTTGTAAATTTTAACTTTTAGCACTGATAATAATAATAATAAAAAAGGAAAATAACTACATATTTTTTATTTTATTTTTTAAATTACACTGCTCACTATACGAAAGTTCAAGACGTACTGTCAACCAAAATGGCAGCCAGCAATGGCTCCACCGTGTGACAGAGAGGTATCAACAAATTATCAACCGATTTGAGGGTAGATGCACACTGCCACCGCGTAAAGTTCAAGAGGTAATCTCACAGTGGGTCAAGCGAAGGCTCGAACACCTAAATGACATTTTCAAACGTGTCATTATTAAAGCAGACCAAACGTACAGTTAGTTGGTAACTGTGAGGTTGGGAAATAACACAAAATTATATGATAAGTTGGCAAATGATTATTCGACGAAATAAATATCTGCGAAAGGTTTATTGGCAAGTGATAACCGGCTAAACAATTTTCGGAGAAAAGGCAGAGAACCGTGTTTCATTCGTGTAATTCCTGTTCATTAGTAAGTGCACTCCTGATTACCCACAAGTATCCCCGAGGAATCATAGCTGAATTCGATCAAAAAATTGACACATAAAGATAAACTTGCAGGTCACATAAGTCGCCTCGGCAAAGTCAGTAATTCATTCAAAGGGTTATGTATACGCTTTTTCAATAAGGTTCCAGTTGATATACAAAATCTTCCTCTCAATAAATTTAAAGATACTATAAAACAGAAACTTATTAACAATGATATTATAAAATATCAGACTATTTAGATGATAATTATCATCTAAATGCTTATGCAGCTCGTTCGCATGCCAGGCTATTTCACAATTAATAATGAAATATAAAAACCTTTTTTTAATAAGTATAGAAACCTTTATGTAAAATCAAAAATTTTAAAAGAGCAACCCTTCCAGTTTCTTGCTTGTTCTTCTCAGGGGATATTATGAACAAGCAGTAGCTTAAAAAATGTAAAATTGACTATTTTAAGTGTACCCTGTGTACCTATGAAATAAACTATTTTTGATTTGATTTTGATTTGATTTGGTATTAAAGTACTCGAGAGGAGACCATCCACAGCCAAGCGCAGCGTAGGTAATCCCCTCACAAGGTATTTTAAGTGTGTGTACCTACAAAATAAAGCATTTTTGACTTCGATTTTGACTTTGCCACCCAAAGTAATCAGTTCGGAAACAACCTTTATTACTAAGTCCAACAATTTTCGGCTGAATTCGGCTATGGTACCTAGTGGAAATTTTATGGTAAGACACCAGTCGAAAAATTCTTGGACTTCCATACTAAAGGTGGTTTCAGAATCGTTTACTTTGTATAGGTAATCGAAAATTGTTTTGACCGAATTCGACTATGGTTACTTGGGCAAAGCTGTTCGTAATCAAGAATGGCGTCACCGGTTACTGGGAATTACACGAATTCAAATTCATCTTGTATAGAGATTTCTATATTTAAATAATTACGGGTTCTCAGCTATCTTAATATAAAAGGAGAAAAAAAAAGAAATTATACTTACTTAAAATAACTGTAAAAAAAAACAAGCTAAAAACTAAAGCAATAAGGCATAATGCTAGCATATGAGCAGTTCTACGGAAGGGTCTTGTTTTTGACAATTCGGTGGATGAATTTATATTTGGTTTTTAAAAGTTGTTTAATAACAAAGATTGAAGTGTACTTTATCCTGAATGCATGAATGACAATGGGACCCCACATTGTGCAGTGGTTTATGAGTAAAGTTAATCACCGAATTGAGAAAGCACCGAATTAAGAAAATCAATCACCGAATTGAGAAATGGCCCAGCGAATTTAGAAAATGAACCACCGAATTTAGAATCACTGTCACCTAATATAGAAATAATGTAATTAATGATGAAAATTACAAATACCTAAACTTTTTTGATTACTGACTGATGAGTTTATTAGTCAGATGATTAGTTGTAGGTTTAAGTGCCTATATTAGTGTTTCTGAAATAAAAGTAATTGATTAAAACAAAAATTAGAATCAGTGTATTTATTATTTTTTAATTTTTAAATAAAGAACAAAGAAAATAATTATAAGCTTATACTTATTTTAACTTAGCTTGATCAGTCTTCATTTTCATATTAGTGTATATTATATATACCTCACGCTGTACCTACTTATTAATACTTGGTACTCAAACAGCTTAGTTATTAAGAATTTTCGAATCTATGAAAAATATATTAAAATAGTCCGCTTATTTATCAAAGAGACAAAGAGAAAGAGATAAAATACTACCGAACTAGTGTAACAAATGACAAACCAGAGATAACAAACTAGATATCAATAATATTGTAAAACTTCAAGCTTTATAACAAAATACCCGTTTTAATCACAGACAAGAGATCACTTGCATTCTTATTTTTCCATAAACATATTTCAATGTTCACTCAATATATATACCTAATATCTTAAAATATAAATTCATCTTCATCTTCAGAAAATTCTTCTAAGTTTAGCTCAGAAAAGTTAGTATCAGCCAGTGTTGGGGTAATTAAGGTGTCTAAGTTTATCTTGGCTTTCCAAATACTATCGTTTTCAGATAGATCCGACAATTTCAATTTAAAATCACTATCCTTCTTCCAGATCTTTTTCTTTATAATATTTCCAGTTTTCACAGGGTCTAGTTCTCCGGTTTGATAATTTAGCACCACAGACTCATGTCTAGTTGATTTGTCCAAAGAACTACTTGCCGTTGCCGGTTTAATTATTTTCGTCTTTTTGTTTATATCTCTCATATAACATCGGATCATTTTTAATTTTCTCCTTTCTCCTTCTCTCCGCAATCTTTTTCTTTTCCTTTTTTTCGGCTTCACTCAGTTTGTCCATCTGAAAAAAAAGTACATTTAAATAAAACCGCCCAAGCAACTCTCACCTTTGATCCCCAAAAACATTATTATAAAATTTTCATTGAATCCTTACAGTTGAATTATAGAATTACAGAAGAACTTACACCGAATTGAAATTTCACAGTAATAGTATTGTGAAATTTTAATTCGGTGTAAGTTCTCTCAATTCGGTGCACCATTTTCCATGGAATTGAGATCCACCGAATTGTGAAACTTACACATTTCATCCAATAACTTGTAAGTGTTACAAATTAAAGCAATTTCTACAAAATTGACTGGCAGATATCATTTAAATATTCAATTAATTTAGCACAAATCTTATTAAATACTTAATAAACAACATTAATGTGGTCCACCGATTTGAGAAATGACCCGACCCCAAAAGCACCGAATAATTTCGTACCTTCGAAAATACTCCTTAATACAGCAGTCCCCCCCCATCCATTCTTCTCGGCCGCTCGGGCGCAACTGACAGATTGCGGGAACTAGCTAGTGATGTTCGTACTGCGCGTAGTTAGTGATGTAGGTAAACAAAACTAAATTTCACCGAATTGAGGCACACGCTTCGGACAAAATTAAAATGTGTTATTGTATTAAAGCCCAAGGATTCACAATAAATTTAATTACTTATATGGCTTTACTATCTATCCCTTGTTCTGTGAATATTCGAATTATAATTAGCAAGTGATTATTTTAAAAGTTATATGAAGCAAACGAGTCAATTCTGGAAACCGGACACGCCATTTTAAGCAAAATTGTGCCGTTTTTAAATTTTGCGATTTTTATTTTGGCTTTATGTAAAAGCTGACAGTTTTCTAGATATGCTCTCCATCAGGTCAAGAATCCTGTAAATACGTGTGATTTTTTTCAAGTACGTAATTAGACGTTAAATGTATTGTTTTCGCTTCAGTAGATCAATCGGCTCTTCCCGTAGAAATGCCCATATAACGTATAGGTTTAATTGTTTATAGGCTGCACACATAAATAAGAAGACGCTTTTAGTGATAAGACCGCCTAATTGTGTTCTATTGTCGTCATCAAAAATTATTGTAAATTATTTTGCGCAATAAAGAGTATTTGTATTGTATTGTAAGAAGCAAAATTCTTCAGTAACTAATAACTGAATTTTTATAGTAAATATTAAATTTCCTAATATAAAGTAGAAAAGGAAACAAGACACTCGCTTCACCATAAGTAATCAGACATCAAATTAACTCTATTGGTCGAAATCTGAACGCTTTTGCTCCGGATGCCATTAGCCAAATTAATGCTCCAACAATGCACCCGTGTGGGATTCAGCGATATTCCTTTTGAATACATTAATTTCTCAGATTCCAGCGTGAATCCATTCTACTGATTCGATGGTTTTGGAGAATTTAGCGCTTAATGCGCTGCCCTTCAAAATTATCCACGCTAATATCTAATGTCGTATTTAAAAATGTGTATGTCTGTTTGTATATTCATAATAAAACCTCTGAACTGAACCTATTGAAACAAATTGGCCAGCCCTAGATTATAACGAAACACACACACACACACGCACACAGACACACCCACACACCCACACACCCACACACACACACACACACACACACACACACACACACTCACACACACACACACACACACACACACACACACACACACACACACACACACATTCACACATATACGCACACACACACACTAGTAAACACGCACGCATGCGCACCTACACATTACTGTTTAAACTTTACTTTCGTATATTTTTATAGTTTCTTATTTTTGTCACAGATTTATGTCACTTATCAGTCATTGTTAATATGAACTCCGTCCAAGGGGTAGAACCTAGTGATTTGTAACACAGGGATATCCTTTGTCAGATACCGCATTCTCATACATATTCAACTGATCTATGATTTAAATTAACTCGTATTAATGTAACTTTATCTGTGAGAATGAAATAAACAAATTGAAGTGAAATTGAATTGAATATAATTATCATAATTTAAAGAAAACTATACTATTTCATTTTCTTATACCTGAAATTAGATTTTTTTTATGCACAACGGGTTGGTACTTGACCTCAATCACACCTGATGTTAAATGAAGATGAGGTCGAAGCTGGAATTGATTGGGCTGTGCATTGATCCGCCCTACCCAGTACGCATCCAGTAAATTAAAGTATAATAAAGCTTCAGGATGCTAATGGTACTGCCTCGCTTCTGCAGTGCATCAGGTATGATTGAGGAAACACGGACAGATGATTATTATGCAATCATGCGCAAGAGGGCTGCCTTGTTGCTCTGTAGACTGAGGGCCAGTTCCAATTCTATCCTCAAAACATTAGCAAGGAGGTACAACTCGCCTATCATGCGCCATTTCGATCGTGTGCTTATTTTGTAACGTGTTTGTTAATTAGATTAATTTGGGTAGCAATAGAACGAGTGACTGTAAATTACATTTTGAAGTTTCAAAATTAATTAATTTAGGTTATAGTATTACTAAGTGAGCGACTGACTGCAAGTGATGAGAAATCAACAGAACAGCAACTTACAAACTTTAATTTGAGTTACTTAAAAAACTACATGAGAAGCTTCATAATATTGGAGCGACCTAATATTTGTTTGAGTGTCAACGTTACATCCTGTATTTTTTTCAATATTTGGCAAATGGAATTCTTACATGTCAACCTAACACGAACCTAACCTATCCATGTCGGGGTGCCAATAACTCCCGTGCTCGCTTCGCTCGCACTCGTCCTGCTCGCTTGCGCCATACCCTTCGAACCTAACCTAACCATGTTGGGGTGCAGTTATGCTTTAGTTGCCCTCTTTGTATATCCAGTTCACTTAGTAATGTAGTCACTGAAATAAAATTTTAATATCTGAAATGGATTAATCACAACCCACTTTTTGTAAGCTCGTTCTGGATTTTATTATTAATCAATATTCGTCGTTAGTTAAGTTAATCATTCGCTTACTCAAATACATACCGCTCAAGTTATTAAAACAGTATGTCATCATCAGTCGCAAAGTTTTTTTTATACGCTTGTTTTATAATTCCTCGGTTAATTTTACTGACATAACTTGTAAGACGGCTATCACTGACCACGCAAGATGGGCCAACAGTAGCATGAGTATTTAACTGACATTAGGTCCTTACCTATGAAATTGGCGTTTTGTATGAAGAATTTCATTAAGACTGTTATCTCCATACAAACATTTTTGATTTTTTTTTGGGAACGGCAAAGAAAGAAAGAAATTATTTATTTGCCAGAATACAGTTTACAAGGTCTGATAAGAAATTTAGAAATCATGTATTCAATCTGCATGCAGATGTGCAAAATATGATTTGTGACATTTTATATAGCATTCTGATAATTTAAATATTCCTTAACATCATAGAAACACTTTGCCTGAAGCCATTGTATCAATCGAATTTTAAACATTTTGTCATTAACTAATTTTATTTCGTCAGGCAGATGGTTATACAATATTACACACATATTATAAACATTATTTTCATAAACGTATTTGCGGCAAGGAGGTTTATACAATAGGTTACAGTATTGTGCCTTGGTCTATCACTAGTCTCACTACGATTATTATGATATTTAAAATTGGCAAATCTAAATTTAGCTAAACTTTGTGTGTATTATCGGATAAATTAAGTATGGGCAGCGTTAATTTTTAAAAGTAACCGCTTTATAAAAGTTTCAGCGAATCTAAGGATTGATTATGGGAAGCACATGAAAAGAGCTCTGTTCAAATTTTTTTTATTATGTGATTCAGCCCAGAAATTAAAAAATATTTAATGTGAAACCTTGAAATAATATTCCATTTTCCAAATAAAAAACAAATTTGGATATAGCTTTGAAAATCGCAGTAATTGGTACATATCGCTCACCTAGCAATATATTGGCACATCTACAAAAATATGGATTATTAGTTAATGCGGCGAATTTGTTGTATTTATCTAATATTACCTAGTGGTAAAACGGCGCAGTGTTAGTTTTAACACCTATTGAGAGAGGGCGTTAGGTGTCGTTGTTTCACTTGGTTAGTTTTCTCCCGTTTCTGGATATAACAACGGTTGATTGGTCAGTTGTGCGGGTCCTTCCGCGAGGTGCACCCGCTTTCGAAACGACGTTGACGTGAGTGACAAATGTGACAAAATTTTATTAAATTAATTAGCAGTATAATAGCACATTTGACAAATATGCCGATGTTTTTGTATGTAATTTGATAAACACATAACATTAATCACTGAGATGACAAATGTGCCGTTATAAGTATTTTATATGAAACTTTTTGTTAATTATGTCGTAAGGTAGGTATATTAAATTATTATTGAACAGTTTCAGTTTTTATATAAATGCGAATTTGTTTAAAACAATGGCAAATCGAATAAACCGACTAGTTCAATTAGGGAAAGAAGGTAAATCTGCTCCGCCATTTGCTAAAAAAACGGGTATGTATCTCTTGGCTCTATTAATTTCATATTTAAAATATCGACATTTAAGCTGATACGTTCAGAATACCATTTGTTTTGTGTATGACATACATAAATTCCAGTTTTACAGTTTCTTTTTAAAGACTATTTCTATTTAATGCTTTATTGCATATACTCGTAAGCATACCATTAAACACAAACATACCTGGATATTAAAAATAACTCAATTGCAAACATTTGAAATTTCAGAAAAAATATTCATCAACGCCAGTGATCGATTTTAATACTACCCCATCGACCAGTGACAAATACCCTCAACAAATATAGGGTATAAAGCAACAAATTGGCAAAGGTATTTTAGTTTGTTGTCAAAACTGTTCACATGTTTGTTCACTAAAATTACAGGTTTTATTTTAAAAATTACAACTATCTTTTTAATTTAAATAATTTTATTGTCAATTTTAGATAGTGCTGTAGATGACAACCAGCCAGTGCAAAAACGCAAACGTTCTGTTTCCACATCAAGTAGTAATAGTTCAACATCATCATCAAGCAGTTCGACTTCTTCATCAGGCAGTTCGACTTCTTCATCTAGTACACCACAAAACCAAAAAGAAGGTTTAATTTTTTAAACTTTAAATTTACTTTATTACATAAAGTAAATTTATATATTGTAGTGTCCAAATAATTGTCAATGACTCAGAGCAATTTTCATGCAATCTAGATCACTTTGCAGCCTTGGTCTTCCGATAGCCATCGAGAGATTAGATGTAGGAGTTCAAGATTGCTATTGCTACCCAACTAATCTGATAAGCTGTTTAGAAGCTGATGATTGATGACTGTGTTCTGAACATACCCCAATCAATCCCTGATGCAAGTCCAAGTAACCTCGATCGTATAAAAATTGCCCTGTGTCCTTAGCTTATGTTATACACTATAATTGCGTATATAAATAATATAAACCTATTTATATAAAATATTACAGTTTAATACTTACACAGTAACCAAAAACGAGAAATATTTCAGGTTCTCCCAATGAAACACAAGTAGATCCATTGAGAAAAGCAAGTAGGTACGATTATGAAGCCCTCGAAATGAGCATTCCTGAAAGTTGTTCATATGCTCCTAAAGATGCTGAAGATGTTACTACAGATAAGGGTAACTATGTAATACTACATTAAAAAAGAGAAAAATTATGGTACCTAGTTAAAATTAATTTCGGTTAATAAATTAGTGACAATGGTTTTATATATTTTTTTAAATTACATTTACATTACATATTTTTTTATATTACTGAAAGTACTTTGTCGTCTCCTTCGATACTTCAAACACACAGCACTGAAAACCTGAATATTCAAGAGTTGGATACACAAAATCCGAGTATATCACATTATGACTCCGTTGAGTGTGGTAAGAATAATTAAGATATTTTTAATTAATTCACCGTTTTTGACTATCAATTAACTGTTATTTAATAATATTTATTTTAGGCAAAGAGAATCTCGAACCAAATTCTCATTCTGATGTTCAGAGCGAAGCTTTAGATTTTTCAGCAAGTAGTAGTGACGAATACCGTCCACCAACGCGTGTTAGTTCGTCTACGAGTTCATCTATTGCCTCCATACGTAGTGCAAATTCTGAGATTAAGAAAGGAAAGAAAAGAATTAGAAACGAGAATAAATGGAAACAAAATATAAGAAAATCTTTGAAAAATTTAGGAAAGGAGTATGTTACCAAGAAGGGTAAAAAAGTGGACGCAAAAAAATTGAAATCCCCTTGTCAAAATTGTAAATTTTGTTGTAATACTAAGTTTACAAATGATGAAAGAAAAGAAATATTTGATGCCTACTGGGCTTTAGGAAGTTTGCAACGTCAAAGAGATTTTCTCAGTTCTTGCGTGAACTTGCAAGAAATAGTATGCCGTCGTTTAAAAAACCCTAATAAGCCCAGAACTCCAAATAGTTGGTTTTCTTTGATAAAAAATGGTCAGAATCGTAGAATCTGTAAGGCATTTCTATTAAATACATTAGGAATAGCTCAGAGGACACTTCGCACAGTGATCGAAGCAAAATCTTCTGGTTCTGGTATTGCACCTGCCGATCACAGAGGTAAACATGGTAAACAACCAAAATCAGATCTAGAAGTTCTTGAATCAGTTCGACAGCATATTCAATCAGTACCGAGAATAGAAAGTCATTATTTACGTGCAAATACCAGTCGTGAGTTCATTGATGGTGGACTAACATTGGCTGCCTTACATCGTGACTATGAACGTCAGCGCAAAAGCGCCGGTAAAGAAGCAGCCACTTTGTACATTTACAGCCAAATCTTTAACACAAAATTTAATATTTCGTTCTTTGTACCTAAAAAAGACCAGTGTAACTTTTGTGAATCATACAAAAATGCACCAAATGATAATAAAACAGAACTTGAACAAAAGTTTAGAGACCATCAGAAAGAAAAGGTACTGAGTCGTAGTGAAAAAGCAAAGGATATTGAGATTTGTCGAGTATCAGAGAACAAGGTTATAGTTGCGATATACGATCTCCAAGCACAATTACCTGTACCGATTGGAAATTCATCGGCATTTTATTATAAGTCTAAACTTAATTGCTATAACTTCACTGTAAGTGCATCCTATATTTTGCTTAGTAGTTGAATTTCTGGTAGTCGTTGTTACATTTGGTATTTATAATTCCAGGTAACAAATATTAAAAAAGACTCTACGACTTGTTTCTTTTGGCACGAGGGATTGGGCTCTAAAGGATCAACAGAAATAGGAACTTGTGTTTATAAGTTTCTGGAACAAGTCGCGGAAGAGTACCCTGATTCTGATGTTATTTTTTATAGCGATAATTGTTGTGGTCAACAAAAAAACCGGTTAGTAAGCAAAAATTGTATAAATTAGTTTATTTACTTTATTTTTTATCGTCATATCATTCTTTTTAGGTTTGTGTTCAACATGTATCATTATGCCATCGAGAAATTAGCAATTAATTCAGTGTGCCATAAGTTCTTAATCAGCGGCCACAGTCAAAATGAAGGCGATAATGCGCATTCATTAATTGAGAAATCAATCAAAAGGGCCAAAAAATCTGGACCCATTTACGTACCAGATCAATATGTTCATTTGATAAGAGATGCTAAAAAAAAGGGAAATCCATTCATTGTACATGAGATGCATTTTAGTGACTTTTATAATTTGAAGGATCTGGCTGATCAGCGAGGCCTTAATTTCTATAAAGATAATAATGGACAGACAATTAAAGTGACTGAGCTAGCAATGATAAAGTTCACTAAAAATAGCGAAACTTACGAATATAAGATGTCATATGAAGGAGAATGGATTGAGGCTACATTGGCACGAGGAAGAAAAAAAAACCAGTCGTTAGGGGACTTACAATTGAAGCCAGCATATCATTCAAAAATGAGTATTTCAGATTCAAAGAAGAACGATTTATTACAGTTACTTTCTTCAAACATAGTACCAAGCTATTATGAAGGATTTTATAATAATCTTTAAAAGTATATTCTTTGTTACTTTTTATTATATTCTATGTTTGTTTTCAAGTTTGGAGTAATTTTAAAAGATTCTCTATCTACATTTTCTAATTTAATACTCATTAAAATAACTACAATATTGTTATTAAATCATTATCGTGACTTATTGTTACATTAATTCACAACATTTGATACAATATTATTGTTTCTTTTTTATATTTTATTTTAGTTTCCAACAATGGGCCAATTTTTTGTTCATTTATTATGTTCCATTTATTTAGTATTCTTTATACTGGGTAATTAGTAGTCATCTAAGTACATAAAAATGTAGAACTTGAGATTGATTAGGATAATATTGATCGTTTTATACTTAAAAATTTGATTTAGTTTCTAAAGCTATCTTTGGGTGAGAGCGTTACGTTTTCATTTACTTCTATTTATCATTTTCCTTTTACAGTATTTTAAATTTTAGTTACAATTTGCTTTGGTTCCTAATCATAAGTCTGAATTTATAACTTCGAACAGTTTATTGTGCTTCTCTTTTTAATTTACTAATAGTCAATAATGCATTATTGACCCTCGTCGGTTGACGACAAATGTGGCAATATTTGAGACTGATTAGAATAACATTAATTATTATTGTTGAAAAAAATATAAGCCCACTAGGGTATCTGAGTTTAGGAAACATTTTCATTTACTTAAGTTTGTTATTTGTTTTTTTTTTTTTATGAATGTCATTTAGTTTTAAATACGACATTTGGGACTTGATTGTCACCTTTGAACGAAGATTTTTGTGTCAAATAATAATGAGTCAATTAAAGAATTTCATTGAGTTTAAATGTGTTTCATTTGTTGGTAAATTCCAACATTTTATCTACCGATTTCATAATTTTAGCGCAGCAGTGTTAGCTCCCGTTTGTCATATATAAAAATGATGATAGTTATTTAAAGTAACAATGGCACATATGCAAGGCTCCCTATTTTATTTTTATTTTTTGTAGCTATTACTGAAAGAGTAAAAATACCATATTGATCTCCGAATATGTATACAAGACCATACTAGTAGCTTAAGTAATAAAATTCATTATAACATATTAAACCAATTTATAATCTCATTTTATACATTCGTAAAATCTTTGATCGCTGTTCCTGTAAAATACATCGTAAGTAGATGTGACAATATATTGCTAGGATGATTAACGAAGAAAAAAAACTCCAATTTCATAGGTCTTGTTTGTTGCTCAATCACAGCGAAACAGATAAATGGATTTGGTTGAAATTTGGTATATAGGTAGAACATACTCTAGATTAAAACATAGGATACTTTTAATCCCTATAAAGTGAGTAGTTCCCGTGGGATAAGCTAATTAAACATATCTGCGATAAAGTTCTTTCAAGCAGGCGAAGTCGTGGGCAGAAAGCTAGTATAAAATAAATAATAATAATTGATACATCAGTCCGTCATTCAGTTTACTTGGATATTGCAATATGCACTATGACTACTGGCGGCTTATTCGCAAGCGCTACATCGCTGAAAGAGGTCTCCTGGATCTGGATGGAAATACGAGAGGGGTTTTACCTTTTTTGTCGTTCGGAAAGGAGCTGACAATCTTTTCAGCACGGTGTGATTCAATAAGAATTGAGCGGGGGGGATGAAGGGGGGCGGCTTCGTGCGCGATTGTGACCTGAGATTACCCCCCTCCAACCCCCTACGTGCTATCGGTTGGATAGTTTAACGAGATGTTAGGTTTTTCAATGATTCTGGTTAGCTATTTAATTTTCTGTGAATTTCTTGGAGAGTACTAGGAATACAACAGGAATACAACCGCCTCCGTGGCTCAATGTATACAACATTGGGTTTACGATTCAGAGGTCGCGGGTTCGATCCCCAGCGAGGTACATGTTTAAGTACTCGGTTTGGTTGGTGGTAGGGCATTTTAAATGTCCGTCTGGCTAGCTACCACCACCTTATCTAAATCTGCCGCCAAGCAATAATGTTATTATTATTATTTTTTTATATGAGAGGGCGGCAAACGAGCATGCGGGCACCTGATGGAAAGCAATCACCGCCGCCCATGGACACCCGCAACACCAAAAGGGTCACAGATGCGTTGCCGACATTGTTGGGTTCCGGCTGTCAGAGATAAGATAGCCAGTCCCCCAAATATGTCGGGGTTTCCGGGTTAGTACGCTTCCACCTTCGACCTCATCTTCACTTAACATCAGGTATGATTGAGGTCAAGTACGAACTAGTCGTGCATAAAAAAAAAAGAAAAAAGAATACTGAGATGTTTATAGGAGTTCATTATTGCGGATCAACATGACAGCATTGCGGTCGTTATGACAGGTATATTGTGGTTATTATGACATGTATAGTAGGCAACACAATTAATATAGCTGGTTTTTATTTTTGAATGTACGTAGGAGAAAATGTAAAGAGAAAATTTTTATTCAATATTTACTAACATTTCTCTGTCATATTTTTTTTTTTTTTTTTTTTATGCACGACGGGTTCGTACTTGACCTCAATCACACCTGATGTTAAGTGAAGATGAGGTCGAAGGTGGAAGCGTAGTAACCCGGAAACCCCAACACATTTGGGGGACTGGCTATCTTATCTCTGACAACCGGAACACAACAATGCTATTAACATTGCTGCTTGGCGGCAGATTTAGATAAGATGGTGGTAGCTAGCCAGGCGGACATTTTAATATGCCCTACCACCAACCAAACCGAGTACTTAAACATGTACCCCGCTGGGGATCGAACCCGCGACCTCCGAATCGTAAACTCAGTGTTTTTTACATTGAGCCACGGAGGCGGTTGTATGATGACATGATAGGTGTAAAGGAAAGTATAATATAACAAAATTCAAACAATATCACATAAATTAGGCCTACTACCTTTATTATGTTACCGACAGGTGCGTCGGTGGCTCAACGGTTAAGACACGGTCTCCCAATTTGGGAGGTCCGGGTTCAATTCCAGGCAGGTCATTTGCTAGAGTTTTTAAATTTAATTTAATTACTTATGCGCATTTATCTGACTGCTCTTAAACGGTGAAGGAAAACATCGTGAGGAAACTTTCATGCCTGAGAAATAAAAATTCTACGGCATGTGAAGTCCCCAAGCCGCATTGGACCAGCGTAGTGGACTATGGCCCATACACCATCATCAATCAATCAATCAATTTATTGCTTTCACATGGGTTTTTATGGTCTTAGGTTTATGTAATATTAGTATCACGTACCCCTTAGGGTGTAGCAGTAGAAAGAGACCGAGGCTTCGGTCTCATTCTCTCTCTCTCCCATATCATTATACGAGGGAAGGCCTATATCCCTGCCGTGGGCCGTTTACGGGCTGATGATGATTAAGCTAAGTCGGTGGCCTACATGGTCGGCCTGAGAACACCGACTGATGACCACAATACTAATTATGTGTGTGAACATAGACGCAAAGAAATATCTATCTATCATGGTCAATTAACACCAGGTGAAGCTGTGACCCGTGGAGCATACCTGATGGCAGCACTCGGGCATGGCGTTGCCGCAGCAGGAGTGGTGTCTACTGGAAACTTATTATAAAGCCTGTAAAAAGAGGGTAGAATTGTTCATCGCGGTGTGGAACAGAGAACTTAGAAGGATGTTGTTCTTTATCTCAACATCCTCCTTCTGCCTCTGATAAAACAGAAAGTAGAAAGATATCTTCATAATAATCATGACTGCATGTTACCTATAGTTCAATGGAATATAAATCTCTCTCAAGAAAGCTTATCAGCAATTTTTGGCATGTATGTCTCAATGGTTATACCGCGATCCTCGGCTTGGCTTGGCTTAACATTGGCTTTAAAAACTTTGTATAAACAACTGACATGAACAGCATTTATATCTTGCATGGACATTATATATGTCATTATTGTATGTCTGACACAAATGCACCACACCTTACTGGGCTCGCGTGATGGATGGCCCATACCCTCTTCCAGTTAGAGGAGGCTGTGCCCCAAACGTGGGGACCTGCAAGGCTGTTGATGTGATAAAACATAATAAATAGTAATAAATAAATATCCTTAGACATACACACAGCGCCATCTAGTTCCATAGTAAGCAACTATAGGCTTGTGTTGTGGATACCAGGTGGTTGATATACTACATAAATATTTTTTTTTGTAAATAAATACTTATTTTAAATGAAAATATCCGTAACTCGGGTACACATGTCCATATTCATCACACAAACATGCCCCTAGCGGGATTCGAACCCGCAACCTTTTGGTTTAGTGGTCAGAGTTGCTAACCACTACACCAAACATAATTTGTTCTAAAAAAATGTACTACGTATTACTACAATAAAGGGAATATCTATTGTATTGTAAAATCGTTCTAGTTCGGTTATCACAATGACAGGCAATTATTGAATAATGACAACATTTGATACAAAGAAAATCAACATGCATACAATGAATTTTCTTTGTGAAAAAGGAATTCTTTAGTGGAACTGAGCGAGTATTGAAGAGGCTACTTGTGTAAGTTCCTTTTAATCTATTGAATGGTAGAACTTTGAGATCTGTGAGAATGCCATTATATATTGGTTTACCCTTGAAATAAACATTTTTGTGATACTATTTTTGGGAAATTCGTTGATTATTACTTATATGTGTACCTAGTATTTATATGTACTTATCACATCAAGTTAGTAATGTATGTAAAGATATTATTATTATTATATTATTTTTATCACACATACATTACCCCTCGCGGTATTCCAACCCGCAACCATTGATTCGCAAACAGGCTCATTTATCCACTACCTACACCAAACGGTCGTCGCACTGATTTCACTCACTAGAGCATCCATTCATCAGCAGATGTTGCATCGCGTCCAACACATTAAAGTCAGCAACAATCCACCTTCCAAACTGACACTTGAATTTTAATGAGGTCATAATTTCCAAAGAGCTGTACACAAAGATTGCCATGTCATGTCGTGGGGACTGAGGATCGAAGGGGAGGGAGGAGTGAACAATGACAACGGGAAAGTTGGTAATATAGCAAAGCGGAATTAGCAACGGAAGATAAATTGTGGGAATTGCTCGGGTGCTATTATGACCACTTCGAGAGGAAGCAAGGAGGAATTTTTTTTTTATGCACAACGGATTAGTACTTGACCTCAATCACATCTGATGTTAAATGTACGGACATTTAAAATGTACCACCAACCAAACAGAGTATAAACATGTACCCCGCTGGGAGTCGAAGCCGCGACCTCCGATTCGTAAACCATATATTATTAATGTTAACAAAGATAAACTTGCAGGTCAGATAAGTCAGTAAATCATTAAAAGGGTTATGTATACCCTTTTTCAATAAGGCTCCAGTTGGTATACAAAATCTTTCTTTCCATAAAATTAAAGGTACATAAAACAGAAACTTATTAAGAAAGTATATTATAAACTATCAGACTATTTAGATGATAAACAACCTTGGACATAACCACCTCGTTCGCATGCCAGGCTATGTCACAATTAATAATGAAATGTAAAAACCATTCCGGGACTAAGTCGTCAACGTGACAAAATGTCCAGTGGACGAATTGTTTAATGGTCATAGCATTATGAAAAAGTAATAGTTTCAAAAATGTAAAATTGTCTATTTTAAGTGTACCCTGTGTATTTTTGACTTTGACTTTGTTGATTACATTTTCGTCGGTAATTCAAAATAAGAATTGTTACGATTGACTTAACACTCTGCCTAATATCTTCGAAGATTGATTAGTATACAGTCATCAATTCTGCTTTATTTTTTCCCCTGACATTACCTTCTTCCTGTTCCCGTGGCCCGATGACAAATGGCATGCATTGCGGGCCCCTAATGTCTTCACAAAGGGTTCTCCACAATGAGCGGGGGGGTTCCGTGAGCAAATTGTTAATCGCCGCGACAAATGGCGCGTGAAGATAATTACATATCGGCAAATTTCGCTGTTCGTGACTTTGTCAATTCTTTTTTTTAGTATTCCGAACGAAAATTGGTGAAACGGTGAACATTAATTTAATTAACTCGTTAGATAAATATTGAAAAAGAAAACGATTTAAGCTATCGCACACCTGATAATATTTCTTTCTTGCGATTATTTCTAATATTCACGATTATTTAAGGACAGCAATATTAGAGCACTTCTTTAATCCCCTCCGTGGCTCAATGTAAACATCACTGAGTTTACGATTCGGAGGTCGCGTGTTCGATCCCCAACGGGGTACATTAGTACTCGGTTTGGTTGGTGGTAGGGTATTTTAAATGTCCGCCTGGCTAGCTACCACTATCATATCTAAATCTGCCGCCAAACAGCAATGTTTATGCATTGTTGTATTCCGGTTGTCAGAGATATGATAGCCAGTTCCCCAAATAAGGACAAGTGCTAACCATTGTGTATAAAAAATGTATATAAAAACGGAACTCCTGGTCTTGATCACTAACTACCTCGTGTATTTATCAAGGTGCAATACTTACACCTGTTTATCGCATATTGGAAAATTTATCGGAACAGATTGTATACCTTGGAAACGGTAACTTGTATGTGGGAAGAATAATTGACCTGAAAGAATTCCTTCGAAATATTAATTTGTGAGTCGAAAAAGTTTCATACACTTTGTAAAGTCAGATACATGTTTCTATATTTAATGATATCTAAAAAGTCCGCAGTCTAAAATGGCAAAACAATCCAAATTCATAATTGCTATTACAAAATTATGCAGTAAACCTCGACGTCCAGAGAACGCCTAACGATCGCGGCGCTATAAGCACATTATAAAGTAAGCTCTCCCATAAGCGGGCGCGTCCGTCTCCCATGACAGCCGCCGGGGTAATCCCACCGGTCCACCTGAGGCTGTCACTGTTCACCGGACAGCCAAAGCTGCCAGATTTTAGGCTTAGCTTCAAGAGATACCAAGCGCTTAGTATTAAAGGGATCGCTGGGGTTTGATATTTAGGTAAGCTAAATTACAGGTGCCTGGTATTTTGGTATTTACCACTGTGTCCATTGTTTTAGTTATTTGCGACGGTTTTCATCTTTTCGAGTCGAACAGGTTTCAAATTTTATTGAACCAACACCGCTGGGTTTTTAGGTTGCTATATACATTAGGCCAAGGGCCTAGGTTAGCATGTTGGGCCAACTTATGGAGACAACTTGGCGGTATGTTGGTAGTTGGCGACAACCCTGACCAACCAACCGAGTAGTGTGGGCTTTTCGTGCACACGTGCAATGATCTTGGCACGCTCCGCAAACAGTGTTCACACGTTGGCGTCTTTTTTTGATATGATTGACTCACCTGATGGAAAGTGACGATTTGGTCGAAGATGAAGCACGCGATTCCAGTAATTCTTATTCATTTACCTCGTTCTATTCCGATGAATACCATTCCTATTTAGCTCTACTTTGCTGCACATTTAGATAATATTAAACGTACTGTATAAATAATTTGTAATAGATTCCACATCCATCTTTATCAGAGCGCCAATGCAGAATGATCAGTACGCCAATGTGTAAACAGCGACCTTGGAATCCGATATTTTGTATCAACATGCTGGCCCAGCACCTTGTCCCAATGTGTACAGCGGCTTTATTTTAACAGCCTTTGTGTCGTTAAGGAGGTTGTCTAAGGTGCAGCTATCAGGACAAGCGGAAGAAGGTGATCCATTGTCTCCTGGGATACTCCGCACTTGCAACGATCACTCCCACCATCGGGAAACCCCACCTGCACAGATTATCTATGCTGGGGCTGACTTGAGTCCGAAGCTGCTGTCACCTCTGGGATGGTTCAGCCAAGTACCAACTAACTGCACTCGATTCTGTGGACGACGTGCCGTGAGGCTCATAGGTGATAATTCGATAGCTGCTAAATTGCAGAGTCTTGAACACCGTCGCAAAGTCGCCTGTCTCTCAGTTTTTTACAGGATGCATTTCGGAGAGTGTGCGATGGAATCACATAACTTTATTCCACCGTCACCCTTCCATCTTCGGACCACTAGGCGTGGGGAGGGATTCCACCTGTATATAGTTAATATACCGAACATTCGCACTAAGAAGTTCGATTCTTCACTCATCATCCGAACAGCCAAGGTATGGAACTCCCTTCCGGCGTCAGTCTTTCCTGAATCCTACTACCTTGGGATCTTTAAGAGCAGAGTGAATAGGCATTTACTGGGATCGCGTGCTTCATCTTCGAACACACTATGGATGTTTATATAAATATGTACATATGTATGTTTATTCGTTATCTAGTAACCATAGTACAAGCTTTGCTTAGTTTGGGACTAGATGATTGGTGTACGTGTCCGAAATATTCATATTTAATTATTTGTTATTTTCAAAAAAAATCATTAAAGCAGTTTAGGGAAAGACTGCTATGGTTTTACGTCTAATAGATGTGCAATGAGTCATTTATAATATTTATTTTAGAAAAAAATTCTAACCTCAAAATGTATGGCGTATGGAAGAGTCTAAAACTTTTCCACATCATTAGCACGTCTGCAGACTCCTGCTCCGAAGACGTAACGTAATCTGACGTCTGCAGCCGTCCAACAGCATGCGACTGACAATTTAGCGCTAGCTTAGCGCGCAGTGGGCATAAAGCATGAGCGAAAGCGGAATTTGTATAAATTACCTATAATATGTTTCTTTCGTGCTGATATTAGCTTAATCTCACAATGCCGATTGCGGGAATGTATCTGTCTCACAATTCCCCATCAAAACTAGGTATCGCTTTACAAAAAAACTGTTTTCGAAATAGTTCTTCCGTTTTATAAATATACGATAGCTAGCTAGTAAACAGGTAAGACGATGACTAAAGTAAATTTATTTGCTTGATTTTAAAAAATTTAAAATTATTATGATTTTATCAAATGAGCTGGTTTTCATCATAGGTTTTCATAAATGTTGCCACAGGACAAACTTTATAAACTTAGTTATAATAATAACATATCTAATTATTTTACAACAAGCTGACATGTATTATAAATATCATGCATTATACTCTTAAGATATTGCAATCCTGAGACCCGTAGAAAGATACTACTTTTCATTCTGATAAGTCCGTGATAAGGTATTACTGCGCAGACGTAACCGGGCGGAAAGGTTGTCTGTAACAAACCCAAGAATGCATATCAGCCACAATAAATATAAATCGTAAATTGAATTTTAAATATATTTTTTATTATGGAACTGAAAGATAATGAAAAACAATAGCACTTTGTTATCCTAGGGATGAAAGTAACTTATTTACGTTAAATAAGTCTTTAACCCGACATAAAAAACTATGCTTTTTATTACGAATACAAGGAAATTAAAAATAAAAACCTGAGTTAATATAAATCTCTGCTATACGGAAGTAAGAGTATAAACAAAACTCTACAACCCGAAAAAAGCTAAAGAAATATGTGAAAATTAATTATAATACAGTTATTTAAAAGAATATATTCTTTAATTTAATACTTAACTTCATGATATATCAATTTTACATCGCGCTATAATTGAGTGGCTGTAGAATTTTTTTTTTATTTGACAGCTGTCAGTTAAAAACGGTTCGCCCTAGGGCTGAAAAGTATTACTTTCAACCCGCTCCTTGGGCAAGTTCAGACCTACTTTCGGAGTATGAGTAATGAAAAATAACTGTCTCTTATACGTTTTTTACCATGGTAAAACTAACTAAACTGGAGCTGTAAGCGGTTGTAGAAGTTTCTAGGTCATAGTCTGATATATTACAATATACTTTCTTAATAAACTTCATACTTCATAATAAACAAACGGTGACCGTGCTGGTTATGTCCACGGATGATTATCATCTAAATTATCTGGTATTTTATTATACGCTTTCTTAGTTAATTTATTAAGAAAACATTTAGAGATAACAATCTTCAAGAGCAGGGTGAATAGGCATCTACTGAAATCGCGTGCTTCATCTTCGGCCACATCGTCACTTCCCAGCGGGTGAGATTGTGGTCAAATGAGTTTCCAGTTAACCATAAAAAAAATTAAGAAGGCTTATTATAAAATATTAGATGATTATCATCCATAGACATAAGTGCTCGTTCGGATGTCAGGCTATTTCACAATTAATAATGATATATTATTGTGCCTTATTGTAATTAAAAACTGTCTTTGAAACAGCACCCCTTCGGGTTTTTTGCTTGGTCTTTTTTTTTTATTTATCACACCTGATGTTAAGTGAAGATGAGGCCGAAGGTGGAAGCGTACTGACCCGGAAACCCAAATATTTGGAGAACTGGCTATCTTATCTCTGACAAACGGAACACGACAATGCTATTAACATTTCTGTTTTGCGGCAGATTTGGATAAGATGGTGGTAGCTAGCCAAGCGGACATTTAAAATGCCCTACAACCAACCATGTCTTCTCAGGAATAAATTGCTTTTCAACAAGCAGCAGTTTAAAAAATATAATACATGACTTTTTAAGTGTACCCGTGCCTACAAAATAAAGAAAATTTGACTTTGACCCCATTGTCCACAACAACTATTCGCTTGTAACGTACACCCACATCATGTTAGATACCTGTGCTGTGAGAGACTGATCGGAGACTCACACAATGAATTTAAAGGATGCTGCACCTTTCGTATAAGCATTCATGGCAAGCATTCCAATTCCTTTCCAATTAGCGAAGTTAAGTAACGTCTGACGCAGTCAAACCTTGGATGGGTGACCACTAGTGATTTTCATGGGAATGTTTCCGTATCTACTTCGGAGCGCGCAATAGTCGGTGCGTACAAGGGTGTTCAACAACACTGTCTATCAAGTGACCAACTATTAATCTAAATAAAAATCCTAATCTCGGAAATACGCCTGATATTTACCATATAAACTAATATTGAGGTCTACTCAGCTGAGATCATTTCTGAAGTATTCGCCTCAGCGGCGAATGAATGGTAGTCTTGAGTTTCGTTTATAAATACGCGCACCTCTCAAGTGAGTACTGTTTGAGTAT
Source organism: Oegoconia quadripuncta (assembly GCA_949316235.1). NCBI lineage: Eukaryota > Metazoa > Arthropoda > Insecta > Lepidoptera > Autostichidae > Oegoconia > Oegoconia quadripuncta. Next base: position 11,099,126 of record OX438750.1, on the reverse strand, counting down.
GCACTAGCTTTTCAGGTCTCAAGTGCGGTTTATTAATCAACACGTTTACTTGAGACCGGCCACAAGACTGTTCTCAGTCTTGAGAATGGTTTATTAATACGGGCCTAAGAGTTGTTGAGGATATTGTACAGGATTGTATTTAGATTTAATTTCCTTTCCAAAACCTCAAAATTGAAATAGGTAACAAATTGAAACATGAAATAAAAATGATACAATACCCAACCGATGGAACCGCACTGCGTCCTTTCAGAATTTCCAAAATACCACGTCATAGTTCCAACGACGTCACACATTACACGGCCTGTAAACCCGCAGACCTGAATGCCTCTAAAAAAGGTCAAAAAGCAGCACAATCGGTGTTAGGGAGCGACAGGACAGGCGCGTAGCGGGCAGCGGGTCATCACAGTGGAAACAAAAAGAGTTTACTCCATTTCGTGGTGGACTGTTAGGCCTATTGGTGTAAGGGTTGAGCGGGGACGGGAATGTCGCTTAGAGTTTATCTAGAATTCAAAATTTTAATAAATCTGAGATTGAAATGACGGTTCCTCTAGATTTCACGGATTTAAAAAATTTGGTGTCACAAATGCATTTAAACACTAAAAAACTTCATTTTAATTAATTTTAAATTAATTTTGTTGAAATTGTATACAATTTTAATTAAGAAACGGGTAATTCAATAAATTGTTATGAGAATTGGAAGCTCTATGGCAGGTTTCTAACCCCGTTCTAATAAAAAACAGTAGCTGGGATTCTATGCCTATACTCCCACCCAAAGAGAAAAAAATTATTTTCGCAAATACAGACTAAATATCATAGCTAACATGACATGGCGCACATTATTGGATGCGGAATTTAATAGAGAACAAGTTCAAATACAGTCCAAAGTAATTGGAACTCTATAATCATTACAATTGAGAGTTGAAATCGGGTGTCCGTGGACACCGATCGGTGTCCGCGAGTGTTGTCGGTATAAAAATTTATTTGGAACCGTTCGGTGCCCGCGTCCGTCTAAAGGTTAAAGGGTGAAGGAAAACATCGGGAGGAAACCTACATGCCTGAGAAATTAAAAAAAAATCGAAGGCATGTGAAGTCCCCAACCCGCATTGTGCCAGCGTGGTGGACTATGGCCCATACTCCCTCAATATGAGGGAAGGTCTATATCCCTGCAGTGGGATGTTTACGGAAAGATGATGATGATAATTTGATCTGAAGACCGGTTGGTGTAGTGGATAGTGATCCTGTCAGCGAAACCAACGGTTGCGGGTTCGAATCCCGCGACGGGTAAATGTTTGTGTGATGAATACGAACATTTATTCCGGAATCATGGATGTGTATATAAATATTTATGTATGTTTATCCGTTATCAAGTATCCATAGTACAAGCTTTGCTTAGTTTGGAACTAGATGAGTGATGCAAGTGTTCGAAATATTTATTTATTTATTTATAATTGTATAAACAAAGTATTTTTTATGGAAGAAGTTGGTCCAATAATTTCAACTACATAAATAAAGTAATCCACGTATCTACGTAATCCAGTCAATTACTACCAAAAAATTCCGCGTCCGCTTATCGCTTGCGCATCTCCATTGTTCGCTATGTTCGTCGCGTCATGTGCAACGCTGGTGGAGTGAATAAAATATGACGTAGTGCTCGCACCGGCCGGCTAGCGGGCCGGGCCGGCTTAGTGCCGTGCCCGTCTATGAATAGGTAGAGGACGCCCGTACGAGGACACATTGTGTTTGTTTATTCAATACCAAATTACGATAAAGTAAAACGAACGATACTAATAATAAATTCAATATGAAAAATTCCATCATGATTATTAATAAAAATAAATAAATATGTTTGCACATTCACACAGTACCATCTAGTTCCACACTAAGCAACTAGGCTTGTATTAATAAAAGTAATTGTAAATAAATACATATATAAATGAAAAATGTCCATAACTCGGGACACACGTTTGTATTCATCAAACAAACATATGCCCCTAGCGGGATTCGAACCCGCGACGTTTTGAAGCATTTCATTACTTAGTATGTGTCTGTTCAAATATGCAAGTCAAATTAGAACCATTTCCTGCTTTATCTAAGGAGCTGAAATTAAGCATTCAGATCTGATGACAATACATTTTTATGATTGACATGGACTCTGCAGCCAGGGTGGTCTCGTCATGAGGGAAACTCCTTACCTGGCTTTTTTTCTTGTTCGCAACTGGCCACAGGTGTTATGTGTTTGACGGCGTTATGTGTGTGTGTGTCCAGTCTTTGTGCGGACGTATAGTCTGTTTTTTTTATATTAAGAGGGTTTATCCCACACGGTATTCCATAGAAACATTCAAGTCCAATTTTTCGAAACGAATTAACCGATTATAATGAAACTTTATACGTATAAAGAGAAGATTTTCGATAAAGAATATTGAAATTTTGCATAGTAACAGAAAAAAATGCATTATATTCTTTAAATTCGAGTTTTGAATCTTTAGATCTATATATCCTGCTTAAACATATAAAGTTTTATTAGAATCGGTCTATTCATTTCGAAAAATTTGTACTTCAAATTTTGTATGGAATGTCGTATGGGATAAATCCTCTTAAAGACTAAAATGAAAATCCATTAAGGCATTTCGAAGATATTTAGTTTTCAATACAGTTGTTTGGCGTATTTGGATGACATCATACATTTTCGGGCATTTGCTAAATTTTTAATTTGACGTGTTTATTAGTTACGGAATAATCGGCTGGCCACACTTTTCTTTTGTGACCCTCTAAAATACGATTTTCTGTGGCTAAGTATTTTTCATAACTACGGATTGCTTAGCTTCGGAGAATGAATATGATTTTTAGCGAAGAAAAAATAATTGCGTCAGGTGCTGGGATTTTGTAAATCGCGGATTTCCCAAATTGAGCCATTTACCGTGATTTCCGCCGCGCGTGCACGACGGGGTTTTAGTTTGCTTTTTATTATTATTGAAAAACGTGTTTTTGGAGTTCCTTCCTCATTTTGGCGAAACTGAACTCTTATAGGAAAACTTTGATCAGATAAGATAATTTCACATTATTAGAGCTTCCTGAAACGTTATATTATTTAGGCATTATTTATGTAATGTTTAATAATATAGTGTGTTGTTTTATACAATATTTTATGTTATTTAAGTCTATAATAATTTCAATGCCTACCATGATGTTATTCGTCACACGGGTGCGATAGAAAACCAACAGCGCCTTATTCTTTTAGCGAAGTATCATACTGAGTCGTTACCCATTCACTACTGCGGCGAACATAGCCATATCCATACAAATCATAGTCTCTGTTCTTATGTTATTAGTTTTTAATATTACTTAACAATGTGATTATGTTTTGTAATGAATAAACTATTTTCTATCATCTTTTTTTCTGTGTCTGTGTATCTTTTAACCGCTTCAAAAATGGAGCAGGATTTTTTTATATCTTCGTCAATTTTTAACCGATTTTAATGATTTTTTTACTATCGAAATGGTTCTATATAAATTTGGTTAAGATCTAATTATGTACTCCGGAGATCGTACCTTTTTGAAGTCCGTTTTTTAGCCAATTTTATCGGTCCAGTTATCTCAGAAACGGTTCAAGGTAACGAGTTCGAGAAAATAGGTTTAAACAATGTCATTAGAAACTTAAGTTTTTAAAAAGTAAAACCTTAGACCATATCAATGCCTTAGACCTCTGTTTTGTTAATGGTGATACAGAACCATCAGGCCACGAGTCCTGCTCGTATTTGACCGTTATTACTCAGCTACTTGGTAAAATGATGGCTCGTTACAGGTATTTCAGAGATTCTTTTAAGTTTGAAAACATAATATTTTATGGAATAATATTGTTCGGAAACTAATTATATACCTCGAGCATGTTGTAGGTACACTTCAAAGAAATTCATTCAAAGTAAAATTACTTTTACTAATTGATTTTTAAATTCAACCTAGCACATCCATTACAACACAATAAATATTCATTATAGCTGGGATGGCAAAGAAATTTACGTGAAGCATATATTTTTTTAAATAAAAACTTCGCGAATTGATTGGATAGAATTTAGCTTTGGAACGTTTCATGATTGGTTAAAGAATTTTTCATAATATCTTGAGGATCCATTTTTTAATGGTTAGTTAAAGATATTTGTGTTTTATTTGAACGTTTTAGCAGCTTGGATGTGAAAGCCAGACAGACAGACTTTTGCAGTTTTAATATTGGTATGGATTATAACTAACCTTCCCTCCGTGGCATCGTCCGCCTGATATTACTTTAAAGTGGTTTTTTTCAGAATGATATGGCTACCGATCTGTCAAATTTCAAAATAAACAGTTCAAAGGCTTAGTCGTGGAAGGGTAATAAACAGGCAATGTTAGTTTTGCATTTATACATTACTGAGGATAATGAATCTCCGCAAAATAACAACTAATTCGATTAGTTAATACAATAGTTACTAGTATTTCAAACCATCTTCGATGCTCAGCAACATAAGATATTCAAAACGCAGAGGTCGTGGAACTATTTCCGAGTGGAGTACAATACAATACAAATACACTTTATTGCACAAAAGAATAATAAACGTAAGAAGTGCATGTTTAGTATTCGGTTTCTTTCTTATTTTGAAAATAGGATACAAAAGAAAGTTGTTAGTACGATACAATCACCAAGCTCTTGAATAAGAATAAGCGTGCCACAGGGCTCAATATTGGGCCCCTTTTTGTTTCTAATCTCTATCATATATCATAATATCAATTACATGTGTACACTAAAAGGTGCACAGTTTATGGCCATACCTCAATTCAGTCATGTTGGTAACTCGATTTTTATATTGTGTGTGTGGCACTACCTTTTGTCAACGACTCTCATGCCACACTTCACTCAGTTTTGTTCCTTCTGTAGTGAAAGACAGGCTGCTAGTTGAATATTGGTTTATTGACACCTATGTAGGTATATTGAAAATACATAAGGTTCGACTACCTGCTATAATACACTACATCTTTCCCTTATGGAAATATTAACAAACCAATATAAATAAAAACAATTACAAACACCCCACTTATCCTCCCTTTCAAAGATAACATACATAGGTAAGTATATGTATTACATGATCAAACCGATGGTAGACGCATATTGCAGCCTGTTTTATACTATTTAGAGATTACAAATAAACACATTTGCATAGCTTATTAGACATTTTAGTATTTAAGTACATTATATTTTTATTTAACTTTTTGTACACTATGCTAACCTATGCTGTTGCAAAAATAAGGAATATGACGCAGAAAAAAAAATATAGAACATGAACAACACAAGAAAAATTATTTATATAAAGTATAAAAATTAAAGTAAGTATATAAAAAGTATTTAAAGGTAATTATACATATAATTAATCTATATCTCTAATATTTTGAGCCAGTAATCGTGCCTTACTCCTAGTCATCACATCTCTAAGCTCGGGCTGTTTTTGAGTAGGTAAATCAGTTTTCCTCTCAGAATTATCCGGAACAGTCTCACTCCCACTCATATTTACCTTATTACCGTCCGTCGTTAGCAGCTGAGATGCCGACGGAACCAGAGAAGTGTCTAGCTAGTTGAATACTGATTTATTGACACCTATGTAGGTATATAGAAAATACATAAGGTTCGACTACCTGCCATAATACACTACACCTTCTTCTTACTTTGGCTCTCAGACGAGGCGGTCGAGCCCTTTTACCATGCGCTCCTACACGCGCACCGGCAAGAAGCCGGATATATGTTTTTATTAGTCGGATGCATCTTAATTGTAATCAGTTTTCTTTGTCTTAGCCAGATGGCATAAGTTTATATCAGTAAACGAGTGTCGGAGACAATCCATCAGTTCTGCATTTTATTTAAACAACGGATACCTATTCAACCGCGCCCTACAAGAATACTCATCAGAGTCAGCGCATCATCATCAGGTCTGCAGGCGGAGTTCCAGAAGGGAGGAACCTCCGTCCGCTTTATCATCAGCCCACGAACCCGCATTAGCCTTCCGCTCAGAAAGAGTTGGAATTCCCAACAACATGCACACATAATAAGTGTTCAAATTTGATAGAAAAGACAATGTTCTTGACAAGCTGAATAGAGCTCTTCAATTCATTTTACGCTGGTGCATAGCCAATAACTTGATTTTAACTCGTAACTCCGCACACCTCTCACTGTAATTCCTTTAAGCTGGGATCAACAGAAACCTACGTGACTCTATTACTACCATGGACTACACACTAATTAAAGAAAGAAATAAGTTCTGCAACATGAACAAGAGGCTTCCCACTTCCCCCTCAGCAAATGGGCGTGTAACTAATGAATCGCAAAATAGCGCTGAGGGATAGAATCCATAAGAGATAATGTATATCGTCAAAATAAACAAACATTGTTAAAAGAAGAATCTTCAAAACGACGTAACCGATTTTCATCAAACTTGGCAAGAAACCATGTCGCAAATATCAGTTTTCACTGCATCGAGAGCTAAAAACACTTACAACCAGTAAGGCTCATCAATGATCCACTCCACTCATCATAAATTTAATTAGTAACAAGCCGTTCCAACTAAAGAAATAGAATCTTAATCCGTACTGAGATTAAACAGCTTTCTGTAACTACCCGCACGTTCCGGGCCCGGAACTAATAAGTTCGTACCCGGGAACGTCGGGACGACTCTAATTATCCCGGACATACGACAAAGGAATTCTACGGGCAATGTTAATGGCTATAAGAAATGATTTCACCCACGTTTCGCGACGGAATTTTGAGTAGCTCCGTCTGATAAGGTTATAACTTGTGTTGATTTTTTACGTACAACGGATTAGCACTAGATCTTGATAATAGTTACCTATAAGATTGAATCTCACTATCATTAATATATTATATATTTGATACTGTTCATATTCATACATACATACATAATGTCACGCCTGTTTCCCGTTGGGGTAGGCAGAGACCACAGACTTCCACTTGCTACGATCCTGACACACCTCTTCTGCTTCCTTCACTCTTTTTTTTTTTTTTTTTTTTTTTATTAAAAACTGGTTTCGCGTTTGACCACAATCTCACCTGATGGAAAGTAACGATGTAGCCGAAGATGTATCACGCGCACCCAGTAAATGCCCATTCACTCTAGACTTGAAGATCCCAAGGTTGTAAGTGTCGGGAAAAACCGACGCGGGCAGTGAGTTCCATACCTTAGCAGTCCGCATTATAAATGACGAAGCAAAGAGCTTAGTGCGGATGTTCGGTATGTTGACAACATATGGATGGAAACCCCCCCCCCGCGCCTGGTTGTCCGAAGATGGAAAGGGGACGGTGGAATAAGATCATGCAATTCCATCGCACACTCCCCGAAATGTATCCTGTAAAACACTGAAAGGCAAGCGACCCTACGGCGGTGTGCAAGGCTTTGCAAATTGCCGGTGACCGTTGAGTCATCGCCTATGAGTCTTATGGCGCGTCGTTCCACAGAATCGAGTGCAGCCAGTTGGTACTTGGCTGATCCGTCCCAGAGGTGACAGCAGTATTCCATGCACGAGCGGATCTGAGCTTGGTAAAGCTCCAGCAGCTGCTTTGGTGTGAAATACCGCCTGACCTTAGAGAGAATTCCAAGCTTCTTGGCTGCTAGTTTCGCTTTCGATTCGATGGAGCGCCCAAAATTCAGACTCGAGGTTAACTCCAAACCCAAGAGGTTGAGATGGTCAGAGATTGGAATGGATACATCCCGGAAAGGTTGTTGAACTCTCATAAGGTTGTTCATACATGCTCGTCGGTTTAGAGTACTCTTGACTTGGCCTTTCTTTACGACGTCCCCGATTTGATCATGGTACGTTCGCCGTGGTCTTCCCCTACCAACACTACCATCCACATTCGCTTTGTATATCTCTTTCGTAAGTCTTCTTTCATTCATCCTCTGCACATGTCCAAACCATCTTAGCATACCTTTTTCAATCTTTGTCACTACATCTTCATTCACACTGCTTAACTCCCTAATTACACTATTTCTGATTCTATCTTTCAGAGTCACCCCATTCATACTTCTCAATGATCTCATTTCCACTGCATTTATTCCACTTTCATTCATATTAGGCGAAAGAAACAGATTAATCTGAAGGATCATTCTCTAACTTTATCTCAGTCCTGGGATAGTTTTATTAGTACGAGCCTTCTTTAATGTCTTGTTGGATTAACTGTACAGCTTATATTTATATTTATGTGTGTGTGGAAAATAAATGGCATCAATAATTCCTCTTGGTTGAACTGCAGCCAACAGAATGTTACGATCTTATACAAGACGTAGTTATTTATAGATTTTGATGACTTTTATTGGATACAGTTGAATAACTTATTGAATCGTAATTAGCTACATAAATGTTAATTAAATAAGAATTGATCTCTTCAAAGATTATTATCATAAATATATCTTTTGACCGCCTCCGTGGCTCGATGTAAACAACATAGGGTTTACGAATCGGAGGTCACCGGGTCGATCCCCGGCGGAGTACATGTTTAAGTACTCGGTTTGATTGGTGGTAGGGCATTTTAAATGCCCGCCTGGCTAGCTACCACCATCTTATCTATATCTGCCGCCAAGCAGCAATGTTAATAGTATTGTTGTGTTCCCCAAATATTTGGCTTTCCGGGTCAGTACACTTCCACCGTCGGCCTCATCTTCACTTAACATCAGGTGTGATGGGGACAAGTGCTAACCCGTTGTGCATAAAAAAATATGAAAGAAACTAAATCGGTGATTTACACAGGAAAAGATAGAACGATAGTGAAATCAATAATCGATATCTTACTAAAACAATTGTTATTGACAAAATTATAGAAGCTATTATCATTAGCTTCAAATGTAACACTTATCTGTAACACACATCTCTAATGATACACAGCAATGTAAAAAATTACTTAACGGTAGACTTAGATAAGATGGTGGTAAGGCTAAGTCAGATGGATGTTGGAAATGCCACACTATCAACCAAACCGAGTGCTAAACATTTATCGAGCTAGGAATCGAAACCGCGACCTTCGTTTTATAAATCTTATATTATGTACATTTAGTCATGGACGCGGTTATAAGTGCGAAATTCTTTCGGAAATTCAGTCTTGAAAAATATTAAGGGAGGTCAATGATGCAATATTCGTTTGCCATGGGACATACATATCCACCAGACCAACTGTGTTGAATGCTAAATATGTCCATCAAATATGGCTGAGGACTAATCCCCGAGTTTAATTTTAAATATATTAAAAAAAATGGAAAACCGTCGACTGACTAAGATATCTTCGAACATCAAAAAACTGTGTTAAATGAATTTTATGAATTATTTAGGACCATATTAATAAACCATTCCCAAGTTTGAGAACAGTCTTGTGACCGGTCTCAAGTAAACGTGTTGATTAATAAATCTAACTTGAGATCTGAAACGCACGTGAATACTCAAGCAGTACTCACTTGAGAGGTGCGTGTATTAATAAACGAAACTCAAGACTATCATTCATTCGCCGGTGAGGCGCATAGTTGAGAAGTGATCTCAACTGAGTAAACCTCAAGATTGGTTTATAAATTAGCACGGAGCTTGAGATAGCGTCAACTTCTTAAGACGCATCTAGGGTGATACAGCCTCAAGACTTGTATTGAGATTCGGGCCTTAAATTAGTGCGTGCTACTCTCTCATGTTGCTGTGCCTTCACAAGGTCCTTATTGATACAGTACACCATAATATCAGCAAAACAAAACATAAGGAATGCAATAAATGATTTGAGTTTGAGTAAAAGCTAAAATATCTTTCAATATCAAAATCAAAATCAAAAAATGCTTTATTTTGTAGGTATACAGGGTACACTTAAAATAGTCAGATTTTACATTTTTAAAGCTTCTGCTTGTTCAAAAGGCAATTTTCCCCTGAGAAGAACAAGCAAGAAACTCGAGAGGTCGCTCTTTTAAAAAAGGTTTTTATATTAAAAAAATATTATTTTATATTATAATATTTCATTAATTGTGAAATAGCCTGGTTATGAGAACGGGCTGGTTATATCCATGATTGTTTATCATCTAAATAATCTGATATTTTATAATATGCTTTCTTAATAAGTTTCTGATTTATAGTATCTTTAAATTTATTGAAAGGAAGATTTTGTATATCAACAGGAACTTTATTGAAAAAGCGTATACATAACCCTTTGAATGAATTACTGACTTTGTGGAGGCGACTTATGTGACCTGCAAGTTTATCTTTATTTCTTGTATTGACATCATGTTTATCACTATTTTTCCTAAATGATGCTATATTTTTTTTGACATATATTAGATTTAAAAAAATGTACTGTGATGAAAAGGTTAGAATATTATACTCTTTAAATCTGTCTCTAAGTGACACTGAAACTGCTTAACCGATTTTAATGAAAAAAAAAACTGCACTGAAATCGGATCACGCATTGCTGAGATCTGAGATACGCCCGGACGAAGACTGGACACACACCCAGACACACATACAACGCATTCAAATACATAACACCCATCGTTTTACGTCAGGAGTTAAAAAAAATTACAATCAAATCTACTGATTCCCACATTATTGTGCATAAAGCCCCGACCACACACACGGCGCGACCACCGCAACGCGCCACGTGCAGCATAGGTGGGCACACGCGTACGTCTGGACAAAGACTGGATATCCAAGGCCGTCAAACAAATCTTGCAATATCTCGTATAACGCTGGTGGTTAGTTCGAGGACGGGCGTACAATAAATGAGACTCGTAGTCTATTGTGATGGTGCACGAACAAGGCCGTCGTATATACATATAATATCAGTATCGACGCTGACTAAGCGATATGCTTCTAAGTTGCAGTAAACCAATGAACTACGGTTAAACACCGAAATAAGCCAAGGTTATCAATACACTACAATCTATTTGGATGATACGGGACGGTGCCAGTCGCGTGGTAAAGGGTAGCTCCGGCAATGGCGATATTATTGCAAGCTACAATTCAACCTAGCTAGTATACAATTCCTCTTTGCTCAAATTCCATGATCAACTTCTTATTTAAGTAACGACTCACCGGATTTTTCCAAGCGTCGGTGATAGTAGGTAATCAGAATCACTCACTGTCGGTGATGTGTTCAGTGGAGCTCCGACTCCTTGGCAGGCTGGTAGCAAAGTCCATCTCATTTTCAGCCGCCACCAGGTTTACTTCCCATTGCATCCGCGTATTATAACAGTCATCTGTCGAAATTATGAAATCTATCGCTAATTTATTGCTATCTACGACATAATATTATGATTATAATATATATATATATCTCTACATCAGGAGCACGTATTATACGAGTATGTCAAGTATTCTCAGTTTAAAGTAAGCTATTAAAGCCCCAAGGGAGCTAAAGTTGTATGGAAGTTCCCTTGGGTAACAATGACATTTAAATTTGGAACGCCAAAATTTCAATAAAAACTTCTATCAAAAATAGTTTCGAAAAAAAAAACAAGGTGAACAGCCAGGTATGACTTCCTTATTCCAAAGAGTTTTTAAGTATATCTGACACATCAAAGAGACTTTACTCCTATGAAAAATATTTAACAAAAAAACTTGATCGTATGTCTTAGCTATTGATTTTCCTTTGCTTACAGAACTAAATATCCATAGAAAAAATCGGTGATTTTCGATCCGTGGATTTATATTTTTTTTTAATTTAACCTTACAGTAGGTTTATAAAGTAGAGTATGCTCCTCGGGGATAAAAGTGTCTGACCCTTGGGCAGACTTGAATCCTTCGCTTCATTCAGGATTCTAACCATAATTCCCTTGCTTCGCTTGGGAATTAATTACAGAATTCTTCATATCGCTTAGAATTCTCAATATGCTGCTGGTGACTTTTGTTTTATCCCCTTGGTACTTCATCTACTATTATAATAGTATATATATATAAGAGGATATATCCTCGTTTTTTTTTATTTTTATAGATAGATAAGCATTTATTTGCATCCATGTACACACACATAACAAATTTTACATATGAAAAGTACAACTAAAACAATAAAACACAAGTACAGAAACAACAAATATTATGTGTGTGCCGCAGTATAAACACTGGTATTCTGCTGAAACCTGAGGGTTGGTCGTGGGACAAATGGAATTCTGAGATATTTTTGGTGTTATCAAGTTGAAACTAACGTTAATGGTAAATGAATACTGTGTAAATTATTCCCGTAACATATTGGATACAATTAATAAAATATACCTTAATTAAGTTATTGAACCAATTATTATTATTATAGAATAAATTGATAATCAATGAAAAATTAAGAAATTATTGCAATTCTCGATTTCATATTCTATACACGTTATAATTATAAGAAACTATTTCAATTTGTGATTATGCCCAAGCTATGGATTCCATCCACAGCCCCCTACTGCTTCATATATTATTCTCATGATAGGAAGACAGTGGAAAGGTAGCGGTCCGGAATACCAATCTTCTGCTTTTCCATCAAAAAACGTCTATATTTGGATTTAAATGTTGGTTTAGATAATTATATTACGACAATACAAAAAATATCTTTTTTTTTTTGACATTTAGTCAGTTATAGTTTACACTGACGATGACTGACGACCTGTTTGGTGTAGTGGTTAGAAACTCTGCTACTATACCAAATGGTCGCGGGTTCGAATCCCGCTAGGGGCATATGTTTGTATGATGAATACAGATCTGTGTTCCCGAGTTATGGATGTTTTTCATTTATACATGTATTTATTTACAAAAAAAAAATGTATTTGTGTAGTTTATCAACCATCTGGTAGCCATAACACAAGCCTAGATGCTTACTGTGGACCTAGATGGCGCTGTGTGTTTGTGCAAAGACATTTATTATTTATTATTATTTATTACATGAAACAGACTTACTCTTAAACAAAACTCGCTTCTAAAGCACTCTTCACTTCATATAATGTACCTGCTAACGTCGTATCTCAACTACATTGGCGAGCAAACTAACTACACGGATTTGGATTTAATCAGCGCTCGTCGGGGTCTAAGACGTAACAGATTTGCACGTCTAGTTGCTAAATGATACAGCACATCTGCGCTCACCACCGCTGTAATGGAGCGAACACACGTTAGTGGCTCGCATATTGGTGATATATAGTAATGCAACGGGTACAATGGCGCCCACTTGGACACGTAAACATTTTCAAGTTAAATAACCTCCAATTATTTATGTCTAAGTTCATCTGTCATATATTCTACATATCTATATTGTGAGCAGAATACAGAAGTCGTAACACTACGGTCTATGCGTGTTTCCTTGACCTGAGCCGGTCATTTGATCTGGTGAATTATGAAATACTCTGGAACAAACTACTCGGCTCAGGGGTATCGGAAAAAGTTGTAGATCTGTTGATGTATTGGTACGGAAATCAAACGAACTTTGTGAAATGGGGTGATGCGACATCCAGCAGTTATAGGCTGGAATGCGGAGTTCACCAAGGGGGGATAACTTCTCCGGACCTCTTTAATGTGTACATAAATGACTTGATAGTGGGGCTGAGGGGCATCCGAACAGGTTGTCATGTGGGTGGGGTCTGTGAGAACAACCTAAGCTACGCTGATGATATTGTGCTACTCAGCCCCTGTATCAAGGGTCTTAGAAAGTTGCTTTCAATCTGTGAGCACTATGCCGGTGCTCATAGATTGAAATATAATGTATGTAAAACTAACATAATGATTTTTAAAGCAGGGAGAGGCCCGGAGAATGTGCTAGAATTAAGATGAACAATTCAGTAGTTCGGGCTGTGAAGAAGTTTAGGTACTACTTAGGCCACATACTTTGTACCGACCTGAAAGACGATCAGGACATGGAGCTCTCGGTGCGGTGTAACATGCTCGCGCGCAGATTTGGAATTGTGGCAACATGGTTAAGGTGACATTATTTAATGCAAACTGCCAGTGTTTCTACACGTGCCAACTCTGGGTTGATTTTACGCGTAAATCTTACAGCACCATGAGGGTGCAATACAATGACGCATTTCGCATCCTCATGAGATATCCGCGTTTCTGTACCGCGTCGGGCATGTTCGCCGAGGCGAGGGTACCTGACTTCTTTGCTGTTATTAGAGCACGCTCTTTTTGGGAGAGACTTCGCTGCTCTGATAACAGCATTCTCAAGGCAGTGAGTGAAGGACTGGACGGTCCAATTTTTAAATAATGGCTAACTGTACATCGAAGCGAGAACCGAAAGTGACAAATATGTGAAGTATACCACATCGTTGTTTTGGACTTTGACACCAACATTGGACTGACGGAATTTAAATTTTAATAGTATTATTTACAATTTTACGCTATTTTTGTACCTACTATGGCTTTATTGGCTGCTAATAAATGATTTATTATTATTATTATCACGTAACGTATTTCTTTTCTTCAAAGTGAAGAAGGTAATTTCCGCACCAGACGGGTATCAACCAAGTGTGGCGGGTTCAGCTGAAGAAGAAGAAATAATAGATGAAATCAGAAACTTTCTGGTAATTCTACAAGTGCTAAGTATCGTGGCTTTTTGTAAAAGGTATGTTATGTATGTTGGAATATTCAAAGTTTTTAGGCTATTTTTTAATGTTTTGGGGATTATTCCGGTGGATGACAAGACAATCGGGACTATGTGTATTGTTTGAGCTTTCCATTGGGTTCGGATTTCTATTTTTATTATTATTATTATTTCTATTTTCAATTTCTTTTTCTCAGCATGAGCTGGTATTTTTTTAATCTATCTTTAAAGAGCTTGGTCGTTTTAAACGACCATGTCGCTCATGAGCTGGTATTATCATACCATTTACGGGCATTAACCAAGTAAATGGTATATTCCTATTTATTTTAAACTCGTCAGTCAGTCATCGTATTTATCTTTTTATTTTTATTTTATTATATTATGAATAGTGTTTCGGGTGGTTTAATTAATTTCGCCTTAAAAAGTAAAAAGAAAAACAAAACAAAAAGTAATTATAAATTTTAAACGTCTAGGATATACGAAATTTTAGGATTTTTTGACATTTTTGAAAAAATGGACATTTTGGACTTTTCGGACATGTAAAATATGAATGATGATGAATGATCATGATGGAACTCTCAGGAGAATATTATGTAACTTTTTCGGTATTTTTACTTTGTGGGAGCTTTTTCTCATTACTTTACGATGAGTAGTGCTGTGTGGTTTCGGCATGTAAAGAATATAACCAACTCATCTCTTATCGTGGGTGACGTAAAAGGCGACTATGGGACTTCACACCAAAAGACCTATAGATTTGCATGTTTTAACGGGAATGGACTTTCCCCCTTGTCACGTGTCCATTTCTGTATATTTCGAAAGGCGAACGGCGATGATGACTCAGGCATTAAACTTTCAATGCTAGGATCACCCAAACGCTTAAACGAAATAACCGCCTCCGTGGCTCAATGTAAATAACATTGGGTTTACGATTCGGAGGTCGCGGGTTCGATTCCCAGCGGGGTACTTGTTTAAGTACTCGGTTTGGTTGGTGGTAGGGCATTTTAAATGTCCGCCTGGCTAGCTACCACCATCTTATCTAAATCTGCCGCCAAGCAGCAATGTTAATAGCATTGTTGTGTTCCGTTGTCAGAGATAAGATAGCCAGTCCCCCAAATCTGTTGGGGTTTCCGGGTCAGTACGCTTCCACCTTCGACCTCATCTTCACTTAACATCATGTATGATTGAAGTCGAGTACCAACCCGTTGTGAATAGAAAAAAAAACGCTAATGTTATATATAGTTTACCATTCCATTTGGGATAAAGATCGTGACGTTATGTATGAATGCACTCTGCCGCTAGGTTGTTACTTTTAGTGGAAACAAGTGCATCAGTCAGTTAACTGCTTCACCGTCGCAATGTCTCGCAGTGTAATCTGTTCACGCTACACTGGGGGCCGTTGCAACGGATTATGTTTTAATCACGGCTCTGTTGTGAATTAGTAGCACTTGTGTTGGATGGATTAGTGTGCAATATGGAAGACTTTTATTGAGATACTAACGTTTTTACCCGACTGCCCACGAAAGGAGGGTAATGTTTTTCGGTTAGTAGTTAGTAAACAGTAACGGTTCACCTCAACCGTGTGAGGATCTCCAATTTGAATAGAGACGCAGCTTTTTAGTAAATATAAGAAGCGAATAATTCTAATTATTTAATTTGGTAAATATTTTTACTGAGAATGATTTTACATCTGATTTCCTTCGCAGTTTATTTATATCCATTTGGAACTTTCTAGTCTATAGATATTTTTTGTTGGAAAGCCACATAGTTGTAATTTACGTCACCCATGGGAAGACGGGCTGGTTATATTCTTTTTATGTGCCGAACCCACACAGAGAATAGAGAAGAACAATAAGGACAAGAACAATTCTTCATAGTACATAACTTAAAAATATACAATACACAGTATACATAAAAATACACAGTTACCAAATGTTGAATTAAATAAGGTTTAATTTCTCTATATACTTGTCAACCTAACAGAAGCGCTCGCGCGAACGCGAACAGCTCGCGTTGCTCGCCCACCCTTCCCAAGCCCATCACAGAACAAACAAAGTATGGTTATTGCTTTGATTTTGGAGGTATCACTACTGTCACAGAATAAACAAAGTATGGTTATTCGGATTGATGTTGGCGGTATCACTACTGTCACAAAATAAATAAAGTATGGTTATCGGTTTGATGTTGGCGGTATCACTACTGTCACAAAATAAATAAAGTATGGTTATCGGTTTGATGTTGGCGGTATCACTACTGTCACAAAATAAATAAAGTATGGTTATCGGTTTGATTTTGGCGGTATAATTCTGACACAGAATAAACAAAGTATGGTTATCAGTTTGATTTTGGCGGTATAATTCTGTCACAGAATAAACAAAGTATGGTTAGTTTGATTTTGGCGATATAATTCTGTCACAGAATAAACAAAGTATGGTTTTTCGGTTTGATGTTGGCGGTATCACTACTGTCACAAAATAAACAAAGTATGGTTATTCGGATTGATGTTGGCGGTATCACTACTATCACAAAATAAATAAAGTATGGTTATCGGTTTGATGTTGGCGGTATCACTACTGTCACAAAATAAACAAAGTATGGTTATCGGTTTGATGTTGGCGGTATCACTACTATCACAAAATAAACAAAGTATGGTTATCGGTTTGATGTTGGCGGTATCACTACTATCACAAAATAAATAAAGTATGGTTATCGGTTTGATGTTGGCGGTATCACTACTGTCACAAAATAAACAAGGTATGGTTATTCGGATTGATGTTGGCGGTATCACTACTATCACAAAATAAACAAAGTATGGTTATCGGTTTGATGTTGGCGGTATCACTACTATCACAAAATAAACAAAGTATGGTTATCGGTTTGATGTTGGCGGTATCACTACTGTCATATAATAAACAAGGTTTCGGGTTGATTTTAGAGATATCACTACTACTACGTCGCGCGCAACAAACGATGATGCTACGGGGGCTGGTCTAAGTAGCCTTCGTACTGTCTCATCATCACTACATGGTGACGCGCCTGCTGGTTAACCAGCTGCCGCGGCGACCAACGATCTATCTTCAGTCAAAGAGGAGAATAGTGTAGCGTCATCACCACAGATTAAGTAACAAGTGGTTCGTTCGCTCATGATGACAGTTATAATTCTGTGGCAAGCTAATTTCTTTTTTCTCTTGCAGGTAAGACTCGCAGATTTGCCATTGACTCATTTGCTGGTTGGTAAATTTAGTTGGTAAGTGATCAACTTATACAATAATACAATACAATAATACAATTGTATTGTATTGTATTGTATTATTGTATTGTATTGTATTATCAACTTATAAGCTTTAAGTACCAGGGCAACATGAACAAAGAGTACTATATGTCGTTGATTGTCAATAATAATCAAATACCCAATGTTAGCTGCCAACTTGGCTGCTTTTCAAGAGTTCCATTTTAAAGTAAAGTCAAGGCATTTATCTTAAGTAAAGCCTTTAATATTTTATCATAGTTGTCTGAGTCATGTACTAAAAACGTATCACTTAGGAGTATATCGCTCTCTGTGATTGGTTGTAAATCACGTCATTTTCAGTTTTAGTCGTAAAGATAATTTAATCTGAAATCCAGTTTCCACAGTATAATATTTCGTTCAAAGTCAGCGTCTCAAGGCAGCAGCAACTTTGTCAAATTAATTTGTCAAAAATTCAAACTACATTCGATGTCATACTCCGGGGGTAGCTGTCATTTTTTTTGAAAGTCGAACGACAACATTTCCTCCAATCGTTTATATTTAGAATATAATAGAATAGAAACGTTTATTTGATAGATTAAATATACATATGTATACGAAACAGAAAAAAATAGTAATAACAATACAAAGTAGGTGTTTCATCTCAACAAAACAGTGTTCCGAGTGACATTCGATCTTAATCCTTAATTCGCTTCATCAATGCGGCCCATTTAAAGCTATTTTACGATAAGCCACAGATTACTCATCATTATCAACCTTATGGACCCACTGTTTTGTCACTGCTTTCTCTCACAGGGAGAGGGTATGGGCCACAAACATGCAATGGCCCAATGCGGTTTGATGGATTTGTATCAGACAAGTGATCAGCTGACAGTGTTTTAAAGACACCCCTGTAAGCCACGACTTAGTTAACGACTGCCTTCAATTGGAAAGACGCCCCTGTAAGCCACGACTTAGTTAACGACTGTCTTCAATTGGAAAGACGCCCCTGTAAGCCACGACTTAGTTAACGACTGCCTTCAATTGGAAAGACGCCCCTGTAAGCCACGACTTAGTTAACGACTGCCTTCAATTGGAAAAGACGCCCCTGTATGCCACGACTTAGTTAACGACTGCCTTCAATTGGGAAAATTTCGCATAATGTGGCTGCCCCATGAGTGCACAGATTATTCAATCTAGTTGTTATCCAATCATTTTCAAAAGCGGTTTTTACGGTTTATCACGTCACCAGCGAGCCGCGTGATTCGCTAGAAATCTTCTGAAGATTTGTTGCGATTCGATTCCACCAATCGGGGCATTAATCTTCTTTGGAAGCACTTTATCATCGGCGACATCCTCACGTAGCGAGGCGTGAGAAATGTGGCATTGTGGCTGTGGATGCACCGCGATCTGCATCCGAATAGAACAAGCGATCGAATCGACCCGACTCCGTAATATTTCATGTAGATATTACGTGAAATAGTTCTTTATGAGATCACTTTATTGTCCGTCCATCGCTAATTGTATCAATATTTTTCTCAGAAATAACTGGAGATGTCCAGTTTAAATTAAAACCAAATACTAAGGTCTGCCGCTTCATACAGTTTTTTTTTATATGAGAGGACGGCAAACGAGCATGCGGGTCACCTGATGGAAAGCAATCACCGCCGCCCATGGACACTGTAACACCAAAAGGGTCACAGATGCGTTGCCGGCCTTTGAGTTGTGCTAATTCAAATTTCTCAATACAAACAAAAATATAAAATATTTATTCCATCAGCTCCTTTTAAGTAATAGAATTTATTTGTGATAGGACTCCTCGGTCTTCCTGTATTGGGCACATTATTAAAGGCCAGTAATGAGTTTGAAGTTTTTAATTAGAGATATTTTAGAATTTTAGGACTGTTTAAAATAAGTTGTAGTGTCGAAAAGTCATTCCCATTTTTACTCACAAATGTATTGACCTTTTGTTTTATTAAATGAAAAACATGCCAAGTTAATCATTCCATCTTATTTTGCCAGATTTTACTGTAGTATAATTTGTATCCCTAGGTGCTGTGAATTCTGTGAAATAAATAAAATCCATTTTTTTTATGCACAATGGGTTAGCACTTTACCTCAATCACACCTGATGTTAACTGAAGATGAGGCCGAAAGTGGAAGCGTACTGACCCGGAAATCCAAATATTTGGGGAACTGGCTATCTTATCTCTGACAACCGGAACACAACAATGCTATTAACATTGCTGTTTGGTCGCAGATTTAGATAAGATGGTGGTAGCTAGCCAGGCTGACATTTAAAATGCCCTACCACCAACCAAACCGAGTACTAAACATGTACCCCGCTGGGTATCGAACCCGCGACCTCCTATTCGTAAACCCTATGTTGTTTACATTGAGCCACGAAGGCGGCCAAATAAAAAATAATGCAAACATACTTTCGACACGTATTTTCACACCAAAGGGCCACTCACTGACAGATTATCAAAACTTATAAATTACTTCCCGACGCTCCATAATCTTGAAAGGCACGAATAGACAATTTCCTGTCCTTGTAGTAAAGTAGTTCAGAGTGGCTTGATATATGGCGCTGACAGACAGACCTCTGTGTTTTTAAATTTTATCTTAAATTCTACACCGTCCAGAGTCATGTCATCATCATTTGTTTATTTTTGCAATTTTTTAATTAGTAATTTTTCGACATTGAAAATGTTTTTTCGATCGCTTCAGTATATAACCCCCAATTTTCGCTGGTGTGAAATCGGCCTGGTGTCGTGAGTTTTGGGGCTAAGTTGAAGCACTACTCCTAGGCTGATGTCGTAGAGCATGTCCAGGAGTAGGCCACAGTATGTAGAGAGATGAGGATGAGCCGGATCTTTGATCTATTAGAAAGTATTCATACAATATCAACACTCAAACCAAATCCATAATAATAAGTCACATATAAATGAGTAAGAAAATTTCGTCAGCTCTGCTAATTGATATCGTGGTCTAGTGGCAAGCGACATGAGTGCTTAGGTAACGTCTTTCGAAAAGATACGGTTTTCGAATCCGGCTAAGACAATTTTTATTCGATTTTTTTTCTATTTGGAATTTTTTTTTTCTTTTTATAAAGGAAAATTAAACGTAAACATACATACATACATACATAATGTCACGCCTGTTTCCCATTGGGGTAGGCAGAGACCACAGACTTCCACTTGCTACGATCCTGACACACCTCTTCTGCTTCCTTCACTCTCATAAGGTTGTTCATACATGCTCGTCGGTTTAGGGTACTCTTGACTTGGCCTTTCTTTAAGACGTCCCCGATTTGATCATGGTACGTTCGCCGTGGTCTTCCCCTACCAACACTACCATCCACATTCGCTTTGTATATCTCTTTCGTAAGTCTTCTTTCATTCATCCTCTCCACATGTCCAAACCATCTCAGCATACCTTTTTCAATCTTTGTCACTACATCTTCATTCACACTGCTTAACTCCCTAATTACACTATTTCTGATTTTATCTTTCAGAGTCACCCCATTCATACTTCTCAATGATCTCATTTCCACTGCATTTATTCTACTTTCATTCTTCTTTTGCCATACCCAGCATTCACTCCCGTAAGTCAGTGTTGGAACCAGCACCCCGCCATGAACAGCCAGACGAGCTTTTTTGGACACATTCTGGCTCCTCATAAAGGCATGCAGTGCTCCATTTACCTGATTTCCGGCATTCACTCTTCTTTCGATGTCCTTCTCACACTTACCATCCCTTGTAAACAGTGAACCCAAATACACAAATTCACGCACTTGCTCCACTTTTTCTCTGTCTATCAAAATATTGCAATCCGTCATACATACCCCTCTCTCAAATACCATAACTTTCGTTTTAATCACATTGACTTTCATTCCAAAAACTAAACGTAAACATTTCATTAAAATAATAAAACGGTAAGGAAAATAAGAAAAGTAAAAATTTTTGGAGGTAACACTTTAGCCCATGTGATACTTTTAGGATTAGGATGATAGGAAGTACACAAAATAACTTTTATACTGGTTAAAAGGAATAAACAGAATTTATTTAGTTTTTTAGTTCAAACAATAATAACAGAAAAATATACGGCCGAACTTTTCAACGGTAAATTATGAAGTGATTAAACAAAAGCTACACAGAAAGAAAGAAAGAACAGGCAGTTCAAATTTTGAATTTAAAATATTATGAATTAACCGAAAAAGAAACGAACAAGGAGAATACTGCAAAAAGAGAACCAACGAGTCGCATGGCGTCTCGTTACAACATGAGTGGTTGCAGGGCTCAGAACACGCGTATCGGCTAGGGTTAGGTACAAGAAGGTGAAAAAAAAAAAATTTTTAAATTCATTTTCAATGTAAGTGAAGGTCGTGAATGGCACGAGATATATGGATTTTTTATTTTGTTCCATTTTTTAAATTAATTTGTTAATAGAATCATGGATCTGGGATTTTTTTTTTAATAATAAAAATTATTATTATTTGGGGCACTTACATCAATCATCTAGTCCCAAACTAAGCAAAGCTTGTATTGTGGATACTAGATAACGGATAAACATACATAAATATTTATATAAACATCCATGACTCGGGAATAAATGTTCTTATTCATCATACAAACATTTTACTTCCTTTTGACCGCGTTCAACGTCGCGCAGTCTGAATTGTCGGCCAGTCTCACTGACCAACTGGATCCCCTGGCGTTGCGAAGAGACGTCGCGTCCCTCTGCATTCTCTGTCGCATATTTCATGGGGAGTGTTCTGAAGAACTGTTCGAGCTAATACCCGCTGCTCAATTTAACCGATACACTTCTCGCCGAAAATTAAATTTCCATCCACATCACCTGGATGAGTGGAAGTCTACCACTGTACGTTTCTCAAGAAACTTCTCACCACGTACGACCACCCTGTGGAACGGACTTCCGGCAGCGGTATTCGAGAACGAGTACGACATTGGAACCTTCAAGAAACGAGCCTACACCTTCCTCAAAGGCCGGCAACGCATCTGTGACCCTTTTGGTGTTGCGGGTGTCCATGGGCGGCGGTGATTGCTTTCCATCAGGTGACCCGCATGCTCGTTTGCCGCCCTCTCATATAAAAGAAAAAAAAAACCCCCTTGCGGGATTCGAATCCGCAACCGTTACTTTCGCTGAGTGGGTCACTATCCACTACACCAATCGGTCCTCCCCCCTTGTGGGACCCCTTTTATTTCAAATGTTAAACCTGATCGTATTCTACCGCCCCACCTGGCGACTCAACCAACGCCCCTCGGTGGCAAATCCTGAACCAATTTGCTTTCGATTGTCTCCCACATAAAGAACCGCCGGATTATGCGACGGATAAGTCGGCCCCTCAGTCGTTTGCCTTATTTGTTCTTGTCTGGGAAATAAACAAGCTTCTGTTTATTTTATGTAAAAAAAGGTTAAAGTAGACTTTTGTGCTCTGAATAATATTTTATTATATCGTGTAATATTCTTGGAGATATTTAAATAAATAAATAAATATTTCGGACACTTACACCAATCATCCAGTCCCAAACTAAGCTAAGCTTGTACTATGGACACTAGATGACGGATAAACATACATAAATTATTTATATAAACATCCATGGCTCAGGAATAAATGTTCATATTCATCACACAAACATTTACCCGTCGCGGGATTCGAACCAGCAACCGTTGGTTTCGCTGACAGGGTAACTATCCACTACACCAATCGGTCGTCTTTTTATTTACTCTACAGATATACAACAGCACTCTTTACAACTTTCACAATATATATCTAAAAGCTTTATTCTAGAATGATACGCAAGGCGTGTACACACAGCGAGTTACAGGAATAACGTACTAAAACCTGTACACACTAAAATATTACAAACTATTGAAAAACTATTCCCGTTATGATCGTATAACAAAATAATATAGGAAACAAAATTACAATTGGTTTTTTTTATTTAATTTTTACATTTATTTAAAGGAAAGCAAACAGCTGTAAATATTACAGGAGTATTTGTTACAGTATGCATCGTACATTAGCCAACAAAGCTTTCACCGATAAAGATAATACATTTGCATTGAGTTAACACATTCAATGTATTTGAAGAAATGCTATGTTATATTAAATCCTTATTTAAGCATTAATATATAAAAGGTAGGTATTTATACATCACAAAAAAGAAAACACAAGCATACATGGAATCGAGTACCACATTAGAGAATAGAGAATTGAACACATTTTGAAGGACTCTGCTTTTATTGACATCTAATTTTGTGTTCAAAATGATGCAAATAACCTATTTTCTTTCCCATTCTATTCCATTCTGATCCATTATGTTCCGCTCTGTTCCATTCTGTTCTATTCTGTTCCATTCTACTCCATTCTGTTCCATTCTCTTCCATTCTGTTCCATTTTGTTCCATTCTGTTCCATCATGTTCCATTCTGTTTCATTCTGTTCCATTCTGTTAAATTCCATTCCATTCTGTTCCATCGTGCTCCATTCTATTCCATTCTGTTCCATTCTGATCCATTCTGATCCATTCTGATCCATTCTGATCCATTCTGATCCATTCTGATCCATTCTGATCCATTCTGATCCATTCTGATCCATTCTGTTCCATTCTGGTCCATTCAGGTCCATTCTGTTCCATTCTGTTCCATTCTAGGCCATTCTATTCTATTCTGTTCCATTCTGTTGCATTCTGATCCATTCTGTTCCAATCTGCTCCATTCTGTTCCATTCTAGGCCATTCTATTCTATTATGTTCCATTCTGTTCCGTTCTTTCCATTCTGTTCCAATCTGCTCCATTCTGTTCCATTCTATTCTATTCTGTTCCATTCTGTTCCATTCTGTTCCATTCTGTTCCATTCTGTTCCATTCTATTCTATTCTATTCTGTTCCATTCTGTTCCATTCTGTTCCAATCTGCTCCAATCTGTTCCATTCTATTCTGTTCCATTCTAGACGACCAGTTGGTGTAGTGGATAGTAACCCTGTCAGCGAAACCAACGGTTGCGGGTTCAAATCCCGCGACGGGTAAATGTTTGTGTGATGAATATGAACATTTATTCCTGAGTCATGGATGTTTATATAAATATTTATGTATGTTTATCCGTTATCTAGTATCCATAGTACAAGCTTTGCTTAGTTTGGGACTAGATGATTGGTGTAAGTGTCCGAAATATTTATTTTATTTATTTATTTATTATTTATATTCTGTTCCAATCTGCTCCATTCTGTTTCATTCTATTCTATTCTGGTTCATTCTGTTCCATTCTTTTCCATTCTGTTCCAATCTGCTCCATTCTGTTCCATTCTGGTCCATTCTAGGCCATTCTATTCTATTCTGTTCCATTCTGTTCCATTCTGTTCCATTCTGTTCCATTCTGTTCCATTCTGTTCCATTCTGTTCCATTCTGTTCCAATCTGCTCCATTCTGTTCCATTCTATTCCAATCTGTTCCAATCTGCTCCATTCTGTTCCATTCTGTTCCATTCTATTCTATTCTGTTCCATTCTGTTCCATTCTGCTGCATTCTGTTCCATTCTGTTCCACTCTAGGCCATTCTATTCTATTCCATTCCATTTTAAGGTTGTAATATATGTAGTTATTAAGATCAATTCTTTTTGTAAAATTCTCCTTGTGGTGATTGAAATAAAACTTTATTTATTTATTATATTCCATTCCATATCAGTCCATTCCACTCCACTTTTTTACTCCACTCCACTCCACGCCACTCTATACGAAAACAGCGCTGACCATTATATGAGTCGCTGCAGCCGAAGAGTGTGCGATGCCCAGTACATACAGGAGTAAATATTGTAAATCTCGAAGATGCAAGGATGCAATATAATGCCATCAAAAAGGTTAGTGTAAAAAAACGGACAACTTCGCATTCATCTCTCATTTAGCCCTACATAAGAGCTGAATTCTAAATATGCTAAATTCAATGAGACATGTATTGTTGAATAATAATTCTATAAATTGTTACATTAGAGAAAATCTTAAGATACAAACACTCTTTATTGCTCTAATAACAAAGGCACAACAGTTATTTATTTATGTATAGGTAGATAGTGATCGATGCGAGTGCGCAGTCTCCCCACAGAGCATAGGTCACGTAATGTCTTGCCCCGCGTGTACTGACAGCTGCACCTTTGACGACCTCCTTAACGCCACAGAGAGTGCTGTTAGAGTGGCCAATATTTTGGTCCAATACAATTTGAAACTTGCCTCGACACGAAAAGAAGAAGAAGGTAGATATAAGTACACTAAATCAGTTTATTTAGTTACAGATTATAAAACATTATGTTGAAGATAAATAATACTTTGTTCGAAAATTAAAGAGCTATTTTCATTATTACTATTTTAATTAAGCTTAAACTAAACTGGTGAGTGACATGTTACTTTTTTTGAAAACTTGGCTCGCGCACTACCGTGTGCTACAAAGTCAATAATTCTCTGTTTTGTAGGTACATAGGGTACACTTTTGTCAGATTTTTAAGCTACTGCTGGTTCAAAAGGCAATTTTCCCCTGAGAAAAACAAGCAAGAAACTCGAAGGGTTGCTCGTTTAAAACATGTTTTTATTGCAAAAAGGTTTTTGTATTTCATTATTAATTACGTAATAGCCTAGCATGTGAACGAGCTGGTTATGTCCAGGGATGATTATCATCTAAATAGTCTGTTATTTTATAATATGCTTTTTTTAAAAGTTTCTATTATAGTATCTTTAAATTTATTAATTCATTAAATTTTTGGTTGGTGGTAGGTCATTTTATGTGTCCGCCTGGCTAGCTACCACCATCTTATCTAAATCTGCCGCCAAGCAGCAATGTTAGTGACATTGTTGTGTTCCGGTTGCCAGAGATAAGATAGCCAGTCCCCCAAATGTGTTGGGGTTTCCAGGTCAGTACGCTTCCACCTTCGGCCTCATCTTCACTTAACATCAGGTGTGATTGAGGTCAAGTACCAACCCGTTGTGCATAAAAAAAAAGATTTTGTATATCTTCGATAACTACAGCCCTGTATCTCCATTTTACGGCGACCCTTTAGTCGTTCCACTCATTTATTTATTTATTTGTTTATTATTCTATAGTATTATTATACTCATTTCATTTGGTAATTTAAATTTGTGAAAGTGACTTTCTTTCACCGCCAAATCTCTTTCGAGTTAATTAATTAAATTGATGATGAACGAAAGAGTGTAAAGACCTTCTTCTATTTAGAAAACCTTTATCAGATTTCTTTGACACCTTCATTAAGATATTTTCTTCTTTAACTAACGAACGAGTTTTGTTTAAAGAAAACCGTTTTATATTTCGCCTTTGTGTGAATAATAGGAGCCTTTTGAAAAAAAAAACTAAGTACCCTCACCATCAGAGATCGAGGGTCCTATTCTGTACATCGCTCTCAATAAAGTCTCACAATTCGCGCGACTCACAATCGAACCGGCACAATGACTCGACTGTGAAAATCAGCCGGATAATCAGGAATCGGCCCCCGCCTTTGTGAGCCAAGGAACTCGTTAGAGTCGGCTTTATTCCCGAATCTCACCCGGGTTATTTTTCTGTATGTAAGTCTGCTTTTGATTGACAGTAAGCCGCAGAATAATGGCCACTATCCGGGTTTGATAGACGTGTAAAAAGAAGGCTAGGTTTCGAGCTGATTAATGATAGGGGATGACGTTTAAATAGGTGCTCGGGGTTGCGATGGGCTTTGAAAGATGTATGGACCTTCGATACATCACACTCTAAAGACGGAAACGGCGAGTTGTAAACATATTGATTAGTAAGATTTTCTTTTATTATTTGAAAGACATGGTTGCATTAGCTTATGTCACGGGCTTTTTGGCGGGAACACAGCGAGTGATGTTGCATTTTCGTTTTTATTTTTTGAAATCTGTGCATTTTGAGTATTGAAGCTTAATTGGCAGAATATTGTACGGCGAAAGTCAGGGATGGTGACAAGTGAAGGGAAGTGTAAATTAAAGTGCGTAACTAAACTTTCGGGTTCCCACAAGAAGCCGCCAAAATCTTTTGTAAAACATTCTGCTACTTTACTGAAGAATGATTCCTTTTGACTGAGACGACTTCACTAAACCGAAGAAATAAGACAAATAAGATATGGCTGTATGGGCATAGTTCCCTTTGCCTTCTCCGAAAGGAGTGAATTAAATAAAAAGAAACCTTTTTCCGATATCTATATACCAAGTATATGTCAAATGTTTAGAAACTAGATTTGAGAGGCTGACGACAAAATGTAGCTTCCTCAAAAAGTCCATCTCAAGTCAAGCTTTTTAGCATCAAATAAAAATATTCCCTCGACCCTCGAAGTTTGAAATTGATTTTGGCTCGTCGGAAACTGGCTCGGGTCGGTTAACTTTTTTTTTTTAATTAAATCAAGGGCATCTAATCGGAGGCCGGACGTAACGGACGGATGGACCTCCCGGAGGACTATTATCTCTGTAACATTTTCATTAAAAAAAGATGAAACATTTCATAAAACTTGGAGCGAGTTGGAGGTCGAAAGAATAATTTTCTTTGCCCCTTATAATAAGTTATTCATGTCTAATTAATTAGAGACAGTATTTTGACATGATTACTAGCAGGGTATGGTAGGTTTGGACTACCTTTTCGTCGAAATATGGATTCTCCCCATGGAAATATTGTCAGTAAAAGTGTTTGCTTCTTTTCCAAAAACTATTTGAAAAGTTCTTTATTGTTAATTACAGCATAATAATTATTAATTATGTTATTGTTGACTACAGACACTTAACAGTACAGATTCTAGTTATTATTTATAAAATAAACGGTTTTGGATTGAATGTTTTTGGAAATTTACAAATTATCGATTGGATGAGTCACGAAGTCCTTGCACAAGCGTGGGCAATCGTCTTATATTTCCAATTCCAATTTAGTGTTAGTGTTGTGCACGATGATTCTGCTAATGTCAGGGTTGAAGTTCACAATGCTAAAGTTGACGATTGTGTGGTTAAATAAGCTTCTCTAGTTTGTGTAGTTAAGAAAGGACAAACAGAACAACACATATAACCACCACCTCAACACATAATTAAGATAATAGACGATAAACTCAAGGAAGTAGATATGATAGATTAATTATAATATAACGTTGTTCTTCTTCAATTTAAGAGCTATGCTCTTGTCGGTGGAGTAACGACCATGTCTCTCTACTTTCCGCCCTCGTTTTAACCTCTTGGTATGACACGATATTCACCTTTTCTTTCACTTGGTCAAAGTAATTACGCCTAGGTCTTCCCCTCTTCCTCTCTTCCCTTCAATCTTTCCTTCAATTATGTTCTTCAAAAAAATATCGTGTCGGATCAAGTGACCTATCATCTTTCCTCTTCGGTTCTCAACTGTGGCTAACAGGCATCTCTTCTCCTTTACCATCATTAACACCTCTTCAAACGTTGTTTACTTTTATAAATTTAGCTAGCGAAAATATTCCATTTTCATGCCAAGAGTTGGGTACAGTAACTTAGGTAGCCATATATCTGTATCCTAGGCAACCGAGGCGTTCGTAGGTCACACTAAAAGATTTGCGTAACTTAAAAAAAAACAACATGTTATAACCAAAATATTACGTTTATTGCTTTTCAAAATATTCTCCTTAACATTTTAAACATTTTTTCATGTGATTGAACCATTTTTTAAAACAGGAGGACAATTGACAAATGATTTTCCGCCAATTTCTTTTTATTACTAAGAAGGTTACAAGTCGTTTAAAAAAATATAACTTTCGAAATTCAAATAGATTAGCTAGAAGTGCAAATCTTTTAGTGCGTCCCATGTATTTCAAGCAAATATTGACCATAATTCTAATACGACTATGTGACAATGGCCGCATTTAAACATAAAAGAATGTTTCCCTAGTCAATATTTTAGATATTTTCCTTTCATCGTCAGCATTTCTTCCAACTCTGTATACGCATAATGATTATTCCCATGCCAGACGCGTACACTCGTGTGCCACAATTGTGTTATTGACATTTAAATAAAGAATGTAGAACACATTTTAAAGACACAAACGGAACGCTTCTCTCGCGGAATAACTCCTAGTACAGTAGCAAAAGTAAATACATATTCGTTCACCATCATCAGCGGTCCATATCTCCACAGTTGGGATACAAAATCACTCACTGGGAGTTAAAACCATATTAAATATTAGGTCCTTACCTATGAACAATGGCGTTTTGTATGAAGAATTTCATTAAGACTATTTTCTCCATACAAACATTTTTGATTTTTTTTTGGGAACGGCAAATCCAAATTCAGCTAAACTTTGTGTGTATTATCGGATAACATTAAGTTAAGTATAGGCAGCGTCAATTTTTAAAAGTAACCGCTTTATAAAAGTTTCAGCGAATCTAAGAAATGATTATGGGAAGCACATGAAAAGAGCTCTGTTCCAATTTTCTTTATTATGTTATTTAACCGAGAAATTAAAAAATATTTCATGTGAAACCTTGAAATAATATCCCATTTTCCAAATAAAAATCAAATTTGGATATAGCTTTGAAAATCGCAGGAATTGGTACATATGATTAATCCTACAACCTTGGGATCTTCAAGAGCAGGGTGAATAGGCACTTCCCATCAGGTGCGATTGTGGTCAAATGCGTATCCAGTTAATCATAAAAAAAAAAGAAAAAAAACTCCAATTTCATAGGTAAAGACCCAATAGAACATCTTACAAAAAATATGTTATATTATATAATTAGAATAACACGGCGAATATTACTATAGCATTTTGAGACGTTCATAAACCGACACTCTTTAATAGGGCCTCCACTCTACCGAAAACTCTTCGCTCTTCAATAGGCTTGACCCTCAACAAAGCGTACATTAAAATGGTCGGAAGTAATATTCAACCCTTGCTGGAATATTAAATCTCCAGTCCACCCAAGTATTTTTAATATGATTTCTTCCCGGGCCGCTCAGCTACGTGATTTGTTTAAGTTATTATTGACCCGGACAGACCATAATGGCGGCTGTTTAATATTGATGTAGGGATAAATGTGACTTAAAAATTGTTGGTATATTTTTAGACACACTCATGAGATATATACTGTGTCAACGGTTCGCTTCTTCAGCAAATTAAAGAGGGTTAAATACTGGCTAGTTTCTAATGATAATAAATATTTCAGACGCTTACACCAATCATCTAGTCCCAAACTAAGCAAAGCCTTGTAGATAACGGATAAACATACATAACTATTTATACAGGGTGAATTTGAAGTAGTGTAATTCCCAGGTGACGCCACTCTTGATTACGAACAGTTTCCAAAAATCAACAATGTTTTATTTCGTAAGTCATAAGAATAACATTTGAAATCGTCATGACATACAGTTATCGCTCATTCAGTAGCCAGAAGAACGAGCAAGAAACTCCGGGGTTGCTCTTTTTAAATAAGTTAATACAAAATATAGTTTGAAATAATTGTAACATTTATGATTCGACAAAGAAAAATAAAAATAAAATATACTGAATATTGCCGAGCGGTTCATGTCCACGCCTTCTTATCATCCAGATAGTGACAAATTTTATAATAGCCTTTGCCAAAAGGAACCATAGTCGAATTCGATCAAAAATTTTCGATTAGCCATACAAAGTAAACCATTCTGAAACCATTTTTAATATGGAAGCCCAACAATTTTGGCTGGTGACTCCACTCCTGATTAAGAACAACTTTCCACTAGTAATCATAGCCGTATTAAGGTGAAAATTGTTGGACTTCCATACTATGACTTCCATATTACATACAAATAAATTTAAAACAACCATTAAACGGAAACTATGTGCCAAAGGCTATTATAAAATTTCTGACTATCTGGACGATAAGAATGCGTGGACATGAACCGCTCGCCATTATCCAGTATATTTTATTCTTATTTTTCTTTGTCGAATCATAAATTTTACAATTAGGTATTCCAAATTGTATTTGTATTGACTTATCTAAAAAGAGCAACCCTGGAGTTTCTTGCTCGTTCTTCTCTGGGGAGACTGCCTAGTGAATGAGCGATAACTGTATGTCATGACGATTTCAAATGTTATTCTTATAACTTACGAAATAACAACATTTTTGATTTTGATTTGATTTTGATTTTATGGTTTCAGAATGGTTTAGTTTGTATGGGTAATCGAAATTTTACAATCAAATGCGGCTATGGTTCCTTGGGAAAGTTGTTCGTAATCAAGAGGACGCCTCTTGTTTTTTAGTTAATGAGAATTTCACGAATTCAAATTCCACCCGTATGTCGTTAACATGCCGAACAATCGCACTAAACGGTTCGACTCTTCGTCCATAATGTGAACAGCTAAGGCATACCTTAACTAACTCCAGGCGTCAGTCTTTCCTGAATACTACAACCTTGGCATCTTCAAGAGCCAGGGCGGATAGGCATCTACTGAGACCGCGTGCTCCATCTTCGGCTACATCGTCACTTTCCATCTGCTGACATTGTGATCGAACCCGTATCCAGTTAATTATAAAAAAAATCAATGTCAATAAAAAATAATAAGTAAAAGAAATCAATTATCAATGCTACATACACACATATATACATATATACAAAGTCAAAGTCAAAAATGCTTTATTTTATAGGTACACAGATTACACTTAAAATAGTCAATTTTACATTTTTAAGCTACTACTACTACTGAGAAGAACAAGCAAGAAACTCAAGGGTTGGCCTTTTAAAATCGGGCTTTGATTTTACATAAAGGGTTATAAATTACAAAAAGGTTTTTATATTTCATTGTTAGTTCTGAAATAGCCTGGCATGCGAACGATCTGATTATGTCCAGGGCTGATTATCACCTAATCTTTAATTTTATAATTGCTCTGTTAATAAGTTTCTATTTTATAGTATCATCGAAATTCAAGACGTACCGCAGGATATCACCCACACTTAGTTGACGTGCCATTTATAAGGACCAAGCGTTTTAGGTCTTCGTTTCTCATGCGCACGGCTAAGGAGTGGAACGCATTGCCTCCGTCTGTGTTTCCAATCGCATATAACCCGCAGCTCTTTAAAGTCAGGTTAAATAGGCATCTTCTGGGAAAGCTCGTTCCATCGTAGACCTTATCTCGACATTAGTCCAGATTAAGGTCAAGAGCGATCCCATTCTAATTTAAAAAAAAAAAAAAAAAAAAAATCATTAAATTTATTGAGAGGAAGATTTTGTATACCCACTGGAACCTTATTGAAAAAGCGGAGGCGACTTATATGACCTGCAAGTTTATCATTATTTCTTGTATTGACATCATGTTTATCATACCTGTTTTCCGTTAAGGTAGACCTTTTATTTCCACTGTCAACGATCCTAACATACTACTTTTGATTGTTCCACTCTCATCAAATGCTTCCTACACGATCGTCGGTTAGCGGTTAACTGCACTTGACGCTTTGTGAGTACGTCAGTCACTTGATTGACGCACGTACTTCTTGGTCGACCTTTACTGACCCTTCCATTCACGCTTTCGATATTATTGCCTTCATTAACTCCTATCAATGCCAGCTAATACAAAATATAGTTCCATTAATAAATTTTCTCTACTTTCCAACAGAAATGAACATCATCATCCATTCACGTTATTCAATGTTACTGTCAAGTGTTATGAGAAGCGCACGAAGTAACAATATTAAGTTATACCTTTTACTAAAGTTAGAAAGTCGAAACTGTATCTTAGCAAACGGCGTGCAAATAACGTATTCATAAAGGAGCTCCGGGCTATGTGCCTCGCATCCGACTAGCTACCTACAACCCCAGCTAGTTGGGCAGGTAACTCGTTCCATTGGTCTTGGAAACTCGGCGCACCGCAGAGCGTTTGGGAATTATTGCTCTACCTTCGAAGTTTAGAATTATTCTAATACCTATCCGTATTAATAAACCGTTCTCAAGATTGTATGACCTTAAGTTGACGCTTGAGAATCTGTTGCATATTGAACAGTATTAAAAAAAAGGAAAAGAACAATGATCTCATCTTCACTTGACATCAGGTGTGTTTGAGGTCAAGTGAGAAGTGAGATCCTGTGGATATTTTTCGCCACAGATGATTTTCCTTTCGCGAAGCTTCGACATACTGACTAATAGAGAAAATGCGCCTTATTTTAATTTCCAATAGATTTAATTTGATATTCAACAAATGATATAATGTATCTTACGTTGAAATAAATCCTTGAAATTTGAAGTATTTAGACGCGATCTCAATCTCAAGATCGATTTATTAATACATCCCTAAGACTTGATGCCTATTATGGTAAACGGATATTTAGTATTGCATATCAACGTCATGACCTTTATCCCAAATGGGGTGGTCACAGATATCCCAAACAGAAGTCTAACTATATAGTTGATGAATATTAATTATGTATTAATTCAGTAACATGTAGTTAGTACTCTGTATACCTACAAAATAAAGCATGTTTGACTTTGACTTTGAGTGGAACACTTTTCGGTATAAGGACTCAAAAATTGTGGCTGTTCTTATTATAATAACAAGCCAACAAGTCAATAATAAATAAATAATATAATATAAATAAATAAATATCCTTAGAAATACACACAGCGCCATCTAGTACCACAGTAAGCAACTATAGGCTTGTGCTGTGAATACCAGATGGTTGATATACTACATAAATACATTTTTTTTTGTAAATAGATACTTATTATAAATGAAAACATCCATAACTCAGGTACACATGTGCGCATCCATCACACAAACATTATGCCCCCAGCGGGATTTGAACACGCAACCTTTTGGTATAGTGGTCGGAGTTGCCAACCAATACACCAACAAGGTCGTCATAATATATTTTAGTGAACGAAAGTTACTGTTCTGTAGAGTGTCGGCACGTAAAACTAATAGAATCAACCTGTTCCTTCCCGTGGACGTCGTAAAAGGCGACTAAGGGACTTTCCACAAATAACATGTATAGATTTGCACGTTTTAACAGCTATGGGCTCAGTCCCTGTCACGTGTGCATTTTCTGTATATTTCGTAAGGTGAACCGTGGATGTTGTTTCAACCATTAAACTTTAATGTTTGGTACATCCAAACACTTATGTTTGGGATATCTTTGACCACCCCAAATGGGACAAAGATCGTGATGTCATAATATAAGTATGAATAAAAACTCCACGAGTGATTGGTCAAATTTTTTTTTATGTACAGCGGATTAGCACTTGACCTCAATCACACCTGATGTTAAGTGAAGATGAGACCGAAAGTGGAAGCGTACTCACCCGGAAACCCCATCTTATTTGGGCGACTGGCTATCTTATCTCTGACAACCGGAAAACAACAATGCTATTAACATTTCTATTTAGCCGCAGACTTCGATAAGATGGTGGTACCCCACCACCGACCAAACCGAGCACTAAACATGTATCCCGCTGGGGATCGAACCCGCGACCTTTGATTCGTAAACACATAGGGTTTACATTGAGCCATGGAGGCGGTTGAATTATCAAGCGCTTCATTCGTCGCGTCGAAGTCACTCGTTCTTCTCCGAGCACTTTCACTAAACAGTCATTGGTTAATTCTGTAAAGCCGCCTCAGGCTAAGCCTTCCACTTTGATCTCGCTTCAGCGGCACAAAGCCAGGTGTTCAGACAAATATGGAGTTATACAAACGTATAAACAAGGCTCAGGCAAGAGCAAACTGCCTACAGGTATTGGGTTAATTAAAGTCATTTATTTGCTAGTATTTAATCGAGGCTTCGTTCGTGTGGAATTTGTTTGTATGATTTGCTTGTTCAGCAATGCAAACTACTCACTTCATCCAAATAAAAAGTGTCTTTAGTTTCTCTATGATTGCAGCAACAAACAAGCACACATCCAACATTTTTTTTTTAATTTATTGAACAAAATTCTGGTAACAATAACTATTTACACTTCTATATGAGTATCGATAATGTTTATTTATTTATATATATTATTATTTTATAAAATAATTATCAATTGTTGTGTACACTATTTTCTGCCCAATCTAATAAACACTATGTATCTCTAAGATTTGCTGGTAGAAAACTCTATCGGAGTTAAGCTCGCATTTGTACATTTTATATTTTCTTGTCGTTTCTTCTCCCTAACCATAACACCTTGCAAAGCGATGTAGTTTAAAAAAATAATAATAACATGTTGACTTTCAATAAGTGATATTTTTGTATCCTACATTGAATAAAATATTTTTGATTTTGATTTTGATTATATACAATGCATATTTCTGTAACAATTTTGTGTACAATAAAGATATTAAGATCTTTATGTTTTTATAAACCAAAAAACCCGACAGATCCCACCTCCGCTCTCCTCCCACTGTAACTCCTGTAAGCCAGGATCAACAGTGGAACTCGACACGGCACCTACTGAAGGTAGACGGTGCCCTACGTGACTCTATTGCTACCTTGGACCCCAGACTAATTAAAGAAAGAATTTAAGGGTGAAAAAGTAGGAAAGAAAGAAAGTCCCACCTCAACTCGGCAAATGGACAGACCCGAATGGGAAAAACGCGACAGCATATTTTATGTTTTACGGTCGCCATGTTGGATTTTTTACCATAAAATGTATCCTACGACACCTTGCACTTCAAAATCGGTCATCCCGTTTAGGTTACAGGAGGTGACATAGAAATCTGCATGAGTGTCCGATGATGACATAGGTTCCGTGTTTGGAGAAACGAAAATCAAGTTTTTTTTTATGCGCAACGGGTTTGTACTTGACCTCAATCACACCTGATGTTAAGTTAAGATGAGGTCGAACGTGGAAGCGTACTGACCCGGAAACCCCAACACATTTGGGGGACTGGTTATCTTATCTCTGACAACCGGAACACAACAATGCTATTACATTGCTGCTTAGCGGCAGATTTAGATAAGATGGTGGTAGCTAGCCAGGCGGACATTTAAAATACCCTACCACCAACCAAACCGAGTACTTAAACATGTACCCCGCTGGGGATCGAACTCGCGACCTCCGCATCGTAAACCCAATGTTGTTTACATTGAGCCACGTAGGCGGTCAATTATACCCGATATAAAAAGATGAGGTCGAAAGTGGAAGCGCCCTCATACGGAATCTCTGACCTAATTGGAGGAATGGTTATCCTATGTCAAACAGCTGGAATCTAATATGCCTGTTTAGCGGCAGACGGATAAACCTTATGTTATTTACATGCCGCGGAGGTTGTTAATGACGTCGTTTGTCTCATTTTTCAATAAAAAATTCTAGCCAGTATTTTGCGTCTACGCAGCCTTGTAATTCCCATCCCTTGTCTGGTCTGTGGGAATGGACCGTCCGTCCAATTAGGCCCGCACGCGATCCCTCGCTCCACTTCCTTTGAGTCGGTGCCGAAATCAAACATCGGTTTTGGTGTGTATTTCGCAAGGTGCTGACATTCCTGTTGATACTAGAGTCAGTGTGATACACAGAATAATTTAACAGCACGTAACTTGAAATATAGAACAATATAGAATGTGGTGTTATTGTAAAATGGAGAGAATAAGCTGGTTGGAAAGAAAGAACAATGAGGAGGGCCTGCAGATGGTTAATAAGAAGAGAGTGTTATTGAAGATCATTGAAAACAGAAGGGGAAAGATGTTGAGTCATCTGATACTACAACTTTATCAAGAACATTGTTGAAGGAAAAGTGGAGGGGATGGGGAAGAGAGGAAGGTCTAGAAGAACATGGTACAAGTAAAGGAAAAAGTAAATGACGTATCGTATTAGTAAGTCAAAGAAAAGGCGGAATGTAGAGAAGTGTGGAAAGTACTCCACCGACAAGAGCATAGCTCTTAAATATAAGAAGAAGATGTTTAAAATCAATCCTGATGGTAGAATCTGTCGCGGTACTGCGAACGCTCAGCTGCTGGAGGTAATACGTAGGTAATGGGCGCCGTAGAGAGAGGATGAGGTTCAGGGTCGTAGGTTTCAGGCCCCTACCAGGACTGCAGCCACGGATGAACGATGAAGAAGGTGAAGGACAGGAAGAAGGTATAGGCACTTATAAAACTTATAAAATAATGATGTAATAATAATTTAAAGGAAGAAATAAAAGGGAAAAGAAAAGAATACTTTAGTTCGCAAGCTGCGTCAAGACTGACTACATTTTGAAAATAATTTAGAATACAGAATTTTGAATAATGTTCCAAAAAAGAAAACGCCAAAGAGATTACCGAAAAGAAGACAGAATTTAGAAGAGGTTGTACACCTCGTTACAAATCTTTGTACCAGTGTTTGGACTAAATAATATAGTAACCGTATGGTTCCCGGCAGTATAGGACAATACCAATCCAAGGTTAAAGGGTATTTTTCCAAGGGTATCCCAAAAGGAGATTAAGGAGTGTGATAACACATACAAAGGTGATGGGCAGCAGCATCTTTCCCAAAAAAATATGATTCAATTGTGAATTTAATTTATTTAAAAAACAATTACATTGTATACGAACATTAGGAAAAAATTATCGGTCTTATCACTAAAAGCGATCTCTTCCAGACAACCCACAGCTATGGGACATTTGTAGGTAGAAAAACAGGTAGGGTGCATGCATAAATATAATAATAATATCATATTAATTGACTTAATTATATATATATAATTAAGTCAATTAATAATAATTATATATATATATATATATATATATATATATATATACAGGGTGTAACGGTTAAGTGTAGTCATATTTTAAGGGCTTGTTCTACCCATCAATACGAACAACTTTTACTATGGGGGCAACTTCGAAATCGCGAAAAAAAAATCAGCTGTTTCATACATTGCATCGGGAGGTTATTGAAATTTTCTATGGAACAGCTCATTTTTTTTTCGCGATTTCGAAGTTGCCCCCATAGTAAAAGTTGTTCGTATTGATGGGTAGAACAAGCCCTTAAAATATGACTACACTTAACCGTTACACGGTGTATATATAAATACTTAATATATCGTATAAAACACAATCACTAGAAACACTTATAGTCAACGGGCGGCGGCGGAGTTAACGAAAAGAAAAAAGTAAAATATTATTACCAATTAAATTAATTTAGTTAGGATAATGTGAAATAATTAGATGTGTCAAGTATTCCCAAATAAAACAAATAAATAAAAATAATGCGTCAATTAACAAAATTATTCTAAAAACCAAGTATGTCAAAATTAATCATTTAATAAAATGTCATTAGTTTAATCGAATTTTTGTGTTTAAATAACAGAGCTTTTAATTTTTCTTTCAATGAATTTAGGTTTTTTAAAGGCTTCAATTTTACAGGCATTCTATTAAAGAGTCTTACAGCTTGGTACCGTGGGCGGTGCTCTACAACTCTTAATCGTGGTATGATTATTTTCTAAAGGTCCTTTCTCCTGGTATCCTCTCGTATGAGCACCAATCCTTCTGCCCAGCCTAGCGAATAGTGCAAATGCTCCCATAGACAGCGATATACATCGTTAATAATAGAATATTTCACCAAACATCAATCAAATCAAACATCTTAAAACACTTAAATTTAACGTAACGATTATTTATAATAGAGATATGTATTCATAACCGTGGATGTTGTTTCTCTCATTAAACTTTTTAATCTTTGGAATACCCAAACACTACTGTTTGGGTTATCTCTGACTGATTTGGGTTTTTATTTAGGATCACCAACAATTGTTACAACAGTAGGTACATAGTCCATCTAACAATTAAGGTAGCTGGTATTAAATTTAAATTGGTACATTTAAATAACAGTAAAACAAAAACTTATTTAACCTAAATTTACCTCTACTTTGCTTTGATTGGTTGAGCAGTTTCGTGCCAAGTGGCGGTGATAAGATAGTGAAAATAATAACTAGAGAGTAATATTATTATGTATGTTGAGGGAATGTTCAACGTATATGCAATTGTATGTTAACTAAGTATTGAGGCTACTACTAATAGTTTTGTAAAACCTAGACACAGTGTCGCAGTGAATGTCTATAAGGTCACTGTTGGCATTCAAAATCCTACACAGCCTTGGGATTGGAGAGCCAGCACCGAGAACTGTTCTGCGCGTTGGTGGATAAAGAGGCGTGATTGGGTTGCGAGGCATTCTGTTTTATATGTATTACCGGGTGTATCGTGATCTTTCCCCATAACGAGAGGTATAGAAGTTGCTCCTTAGATCAACGGGAAAGCATGTTAATGTTACCAATTACAGAGGCAACCCTTAACGAGACGAAGACCAATTACCGACGGAAGCATCCCGCACGCCGCACCCACATGCATTTGAATATCAAACAACAATAGCCGAGAGGGCAAGCGTCGTAAATGCAACTCATATTCCGTCGGGACAGGGTTACGTCCTCTATTTCGTTATTTCATTTCTATCAGCATTTGTATAGAAATTTCCATTAAGTTGGTAGGTATGGGTCCTCTGTTTGGATTGTGGGGGAACATTATGAAACGTTTTTGAGATAAAAGTCTTTAACCCTCAATTACTCGCGCGTATAAACTTAGATATATACTTGCCTGCGGTTCATACGGACCCCATTTCCAAATCAAAGGGAAGCTACTTGGACTACAAAATTAGAGTTGATCTAGAAATATGCGAGGCCTATGTTCAGGAGTAAACTTCCCGTGGCTGATACGATGATGATGATAAACGTCAGCTATCCTTAGGGAACGTTTTACCGAGTTAAAGCGTAACCTTTATCTTCATCCACGACTTTTTCTACCTGTGTATCAAATTTCAGCTTCATCAATCTTGCTGATTACTCCTATTAATTGTAATTGTTATTTGTATGTACATTTGTTGACCAGTGTCCGTGCGTCATTTGGAGGCTCCACTGAAAACCAGCGTTGTAGTGAACGGCTACAACCCCTGCTGAGTTGGAGACCTTTTTGACTCCACCTTGCGACACCGACAATTAGATGGCAAACAGTATGTTATTTTTTGCATGTGTCTTGACTGTGTAATATTTGTACCTGATCGTTAGTGTCATGAGATGGTTTTAAATAAATTTTTCTTTTTTTCTTTCTTTCTTTCAATCCAGTTTTTTCGCTGTGATGAACAACAAACAAAGAAATTAGATTGTATTTATGTGGCTAACTACCACAATCTTACTAAAGCCAGTGGCTAAGTACATCTCAATATATGAGATGGTTTTGTAGTCATATGGTCCAAAGTCCACGTTTCTGGAAAATATTATGAAAACTTCTTTCCGTTTCTTTATTGTGTTAAATGTTTCGAAGAGTTAATAATTGTGTTCCAACTGCTTCAGACCCCAAATATACGGGGGGTTACCGGGTGAGCGAGTTTTTTATTTACTATATAGAAATCCCACAACACGTAATCAGATAAAGAAGCGATTTGTATAAACTTCCAAAGCCAATATTGGAGATTTCTAATTTGCAATTGAAATGTTTAAGGATAATTAAGATTCCACCTTCATTCTCAGTTAGTGTATAATAGAGATGAAGCAATATTTTAAACACAGCTTGTTTATAAAAATACAGCATAGTTTAATGATGACTTAGAGCATCATAGGTACGAGGTAACAAACAAATAAATAGAATACTGCTGTCACTTTTGGGATGGTTCAGCAGAGTACCAGCAGGCTGCCTTCGATTCTGTGAAACGATGTGCCAAGAGACTCATTGGTCACCATTCGATTACTGCTAAATTGCAGAGCCTCGAACACCGTCCCAAGGTCGCCTGTCTCTCAGTCTTTTACAGGATGCACTTCGGTGAGTGTGCGTTGGAATTACATAATCTTATTCCACCATCGCCATTTCATCTTCGGACTACTAGGCGTGGGGAAGGATTCCATCCTTATGTAGTTAATATAGCGACACTTTCACTAAGTGGTTCGACTCTTTCATAATGCGATCCTGAATCTTGAACCTTGGGATATTCAAGAGCAGGCTGAATGAGCATCTACTGAAATCACGTGCTTCATCTTCGGCCACATCATCACTTTCCATCAGGTGAGATTGTGGTGAAACGCGTATCCAGGTAATCATAAAATAAAATCTGCGATAGCCAGCGCCAGGCATGGTGACAAGAGCTAACTCTCTCATGGAAAGCTATCCAAATCGAACGACAGAGAAGGTAGAGGCGTTCCCTAAGTAGACTTAAATATATTTTTTAAGAGTGTCTGTGGTCAAAGGGATACTATCTTAACATAAATGTGGTTGAGGCCATGCGCCAATTTATCGCCTATTCTACAAATTGTTGCGTTGTTCTTTTAGAGTTTGTAGGGGAAATTGTGATCTCTCGCCCGAAAAGTTATGTTTTTTAGTCTGTCATGTTTTTTACTCTATCCGTCCATTTACGCCGAAATATTGAAAACCGACGAGGTTCAGACCGACCTCTTAATGGAGATCGTCGCTAAAGTTTCAGAATTTAAAAGTGACAAGAGTAAAAATAGCAGAATGAAAATGGACCTGTTTGTGATGAGAATGTCTGAAATTGTGAAAGACTTTCTTGTGTCAATATTGAAATGGAAAACGATACTTCAATTATGAAGTTATAGCCCTGTATGAGCCTCGACTCATACAGCTTGATAAATGATGCATGAACAAAGATAAACTCGATAATAATTACCTGATTTATTTATAAAAATGCTAACAGTATGTGTGCCTTATGTATGATGGGCGAACGTGAACTATGTATAAATGAATGAAAAGTTTAATACTATGACAAATCGTGGAAGCGAAAATCTATGGTGAATGTTATTTGAAGATATCGTTACCACAGTTCCATCGACATGGCACAAGTACTCCTGCTCCCTCATCATTTGCCATCCCATCAGCCATAAAAACCCGTTGATTTCACCTTATATTCACCCAAATCTGCATAAAGGTAGAGTTTTTATTAAGTTAGTACAAGTTTGACAGTTGGAAGCTACAACCCTACCGAGTCAGGTAGTTAGTTCGCAATTACATTACCTTGTCAAAGGCGAGGCCGAGTTTTTCGTACGTATCTAATGAACGGGCATAATTTATGACCATTTGTACAGCGACTCTGGCTGCAAGTGGGGTCTCGCTCGGGTGTTTGGTGTAACGCATGGGCTGAAGCGATGAGAGAATTATGAATGTAACTAATTATTTAATTCATCAAGTTGTCCACGGCTACTGTTGCATGGACAATGGACTCACCATCAACGCTTACCACGATCTGGCGCAGTCCGTGGTGAGTATGCAGTAGCATACGAGAGTCGAGCTTCACTTTGCCGTCTCCCCCATAGGGCTCACCCTATGGGGGAGACGGCAAAGTGAAGCTCGTGAAAACTCATCTTTTGGCTCTTTTGCATCACATTAGCTACACTATTATTTGATGGAGGAGTGGACTTTCTATCTTTTCTATGTTTTCACCCTTAATTGTGTTAGTCTGGGGTCCAAGGTAGCAATGGAAACACGTAGCGCACCTATTAAGGTGGGTGAAGTGCGGAGAGAGGATTTGTTGCATGGCATACTTCCAATTGGCACTTTAATTTGCGGTAGCCTTCTTCTACTCCATCATCATAAAGTCCATGGTGTATAAAATTAGGGATCCGTGGTGTCGAATTCCCGCGATCCATATTAGAGTGGCAGGGTCACTGTCACTCGGATCGTCCCCTCATAAGAAAACACGTGCAGTTGGGGGCTCACACGCACACGGTTTATGCTACTATCGAAGCATATTCGTGGAAAGAGCATCGAGCATTTCGTGAATATAATGAAACTACTGAATTGAACCCGAGTTCTGTGAAAAATATATACATATATATATATATATATATATATATATATATATATATAACTTTATTTTCACAACACATCTGTTCAACAAAAAAGAAATCCAAAAAGAAAAAGAAAAGATCACAAAATTATTAGATGTGGTGGACTGGAGCCTGAGCTAGACTATAAAAGTCTGTATTTCAGGACTCCAGGCCTCCACACAGCGGATTGGAACTAAAAAGGACAACAGCACAGATCCATACATCTTTGGGCCAGTTTGTTGTCACTTCAATTAATAAATATAGTCTTGAACTCTTAGTACCAGACGTGCTAAAAACCTAACACATATATTTTTAAAGGACTTTAGAAAAGAACAAAAGAGGTTTGAAATATGGTTTGGGGAACTTTGAAATTTTAAACTGGCAACATTAACCACATGCATTCTAACGCATGGAAACTAGATGCTAGGCCAAAGAAAAATTGTTTTTTCTTTTCAGAGTCGTCCGTCGCTCGCTCGCTGTTGCTGTTATCCCTACTTAAATTATAACCTCAAGTCAAAAATGTCAGTTGTCACTTGTCTATTTTTTTTTTTTGGAAAGAATTTACTTTTTGTATAGTTTGTGAGCCAAAATGTTTTCTGAGAGCGATATTTTCAAATATTTCTTATAACTATACTAAGGTTCCAAAAATTCTTTTGAATAGCTAAGTTGATAGTCTTTAGTACCGGCTTTTTTTAGGTGTACCTTTTATTAGGTGACAAAACACTGGCCCAAAAAT
The DNA here is from genome assembly GCA_949316235.1 of Oegoconia quadripuncta. NCBI lineage: Eukaryota > Metazoa > Arthropoda > Insecta > Lepidoptera > Autostichidae > Oegoconia > Oegoconia quadripuncta. The sequence goes on along the minus strand of OX438750.1, from coordinate 11,054,849 downwards.
GCTGATGTCTTTTACAAACAAAAGGTCTTATACAAAAACAAAAAAAATATGAAAGAACGGTGTGTGTGTGTGTGTGTGTGTGTGTGTGTGTGTGTGTGTGTGTGTGTGTGTGTGCGTGTGTGTGTGTGTGTGCGTGTGAGTGTATCTAACCTGTAAATTAAAGTTTTAAGAGATTTTCAGTATCATCGTAATTTTATTGCAGTATCCAATGGGTAAGTTTATGTTTACATTCAAATTTATTTGATGTGAACAAGTGATTTAGTGCTCGATATAATTTAATTACGTGGAATGTGAGCCAAGCGTGCCGAGGATATAATAAACGTTTTGGATTGATTCTACGTAGGGCACACTGCGGATTCATTCAGTACATCATTTCTAAATTTATATTTTTATAATATAAATTTAGAAATTATTTTAAATAAAAGTACCAGGAAATCTAAACCTGCTGGAGGTTGTAAGACATGCGCGTGCCACGTGTGCCCGTTCCCACCACCGCGTGCCTATCCTTTAATTTTAATTATTGTATAGTCGTAGAACAGTACAATAGCATTGTCATACCACAGGATATCCATTGTTGAATATAGGTCTCCCCCGTAGATGACTCCTCCCTCTATACTCCCTCGTTTATTATGAAAGTTACCTAATTTAAAAAGTATGTAATAATACTATATATTTTTGACTTTGATCATATTCTCCTTCACCCGTAGCTTGTACCAAACGTGGCACTAACAAGTCGAATTCGTAACGAATTTCGTCCAGCTAACGATATAGACGCGGAAATGAATAGCCGCTTCCACTGGAGCGGAGCGGTAGCGTGGCGGTAACGTGGCGGCAGCGTGGCGATTGCCAAAGTGATATTATAATGGATTTTGAATCTCGCTGGGTATTATCAGAGGTAATTATTGAATACTCCATAATATTTGATGGGCGATTGGTGTAGTGGATAGTGACTCTGTCAGCGAAACAAACGGTTGCGGGTTCGAATCCCGCGACGGGTATATGTTTCCGTTTCTTTACTCATGTGCTGTAAGTGTCCAAAATATTTATTATTATTTATTTATTCATTATCGCTTTAAGCACTATTAACAAATTAGTATGTTTTTTTTTTATGAAAAAGCAATCCAGATTGTTTAGACCTGAATGTACAGGTCAGATTTCTGTTCATCTAAATATGTTTATGAAAAGGATGTCTTTTATTACAGACTCCAAGTACATCCTAGTAGAGAACTGGAACGATTTTATAAAAATAATTTAATCAATTCTATTTAGTATACTTACATTGAAAGGAGATACTGTTAATATTAATGTAGACAATTTTTTTTTTATGCACAACGGGTTGTTACTTGACCTCAATCACACCTGATGTTAAGTGAAGATGAGGTCGAAGGTGGAAGCGTACTGACCCGGAAACTCCAACACATTTGGGGGACTAGCTATCTTATCGCTGACAACCGGAACACAACAATGCTATTAACATTGCTGCTTAGCGGCAGATTTAGATAAGATGGCGGTAGCTAGCCAGGCGGACATTTAATATGCCCTACCACCAACAATTTACTATTGTGTTACTCTTATTACTGTTATTTTATGGCATCAAACGTGTCCAGTTATTCGTGAATGCAACTCAAAAAGAAATAAGCGATTGGGCTTTTTAACAAAATCAAAAAGAGAACATGAATGTTATTAATTTCGAAGCGGTCGAAAACGCCCAAATAGGAAGCGAAAACGGTCAGCTTGATATCACGTAGCGTTATTGCAGTGAACTTTTAAGCGCTGATTGTTCGCTTTGTTGGCCGCTGAAAAATGGCGTTAGTAGATATTGTTTGGCTTTCGCATTTCACTTTAGTGTCGGCGCGAAAATCGCACATGGCTTCACATTCATATTCGCGTTATTGCAACCATTATTCACGGATTATACTCGTATCGTGAATATCGCGATGTTAATTGTTGACTTTAATATTAATTTTTGGGACTTATGATGTTTTACGTAGCTTTGCAAAGAGATATTTCATTTTGCACTATTACGTTTCATTTTATCAACATCCGTCGACGCTTACTTTTCATAAGTCGCCTCCGCAAAGTCAGTAGCTCAGTCAAAGGGTCAGTCAAAATATGATTCCCGATGAAAATCTTCCTTTCAATACTCATAGGCGATGACTCAATGGTCACCGGCAAATTGCAAAGCCTTGAACACCGCCGTAGGGTCGCATGCCTTTCAGTGTTTTACAGGATACATTTCGGCGAGTGTGCGACGGAATTGCATGATCTTATTCCACCGTCCCCTTTCCATCTTCGGACAACCAGGCGCGGGGGGGGTTTCCATCCATATGTTGTCAACATACCGAACATCCGCAATAAGCTCTTTGCTTCATCATTTATAATGCGGACTGCTAAGGTATGGAACTCACTGCCCGCGTCGGTTTTTCCCGACACTTACAACCTTGGGATCTTCAAGTCTAGAGTGAATAGGCATTTACTGGGTGCGCGTGATACATCTTCGGCTACATCGTCACTTTCCATCAGGTGAGATTGTAGCCAAATACAAAACCTGTTTAAAAAAAAAAAAAATTAAAGATACTATAATTTATTAAGAATACATATTATAATATCAAACTCTTAAGATGATAATCATACCTGGATATTACCAGCCCGTTCGCATGCCGGGCTATTTCACAATTAATAGTGAAATATTATTATGCCTTTTTGTAATATAGTTTGAACAAGCAGTAGCTTTAAAAATATAAAATCTAACTACTATAAGTATACCCTGTGTATACCTACAAAATAAAGCATTTTTGACTAATGACTATTTCCTTCTCCCAAACGTTTCAGTTTCATATAGAGCATTATGCGTTTTGTTTTGGATTGTGTGTGTCTATGATTGGAAATGAGTGATATTCATTCATCGATCTGCATTTCTGCATTCTGCCGCCAAGCAACAATGATTGCATTGTTTCCAGCATTGCAAGCAAACATTGCAAGCATTGTTGCGTTCCAGTTGTCAGAGATAGGATAGCCAGTCCCCCAAATGTGTTGGGGTTTCCGGGTCAGTACGCTTCCACCTTCGACCTCATCTTCACTTAACATGAGGTGTGATTGAGATCAAGTACCAACCCGTTGTGCATAAAAAAATCGAAATGTTATTAAAATTCTTTAAATACACGTTAGGCGTCAAATGTACAACACTCATCTTTTCGCGTCTAACCCATCTTTTCGCGTCTAACCCTAAAGTAAAAACGCTCAAAAAATGCAACCCAGTCAATAATGGGGATTCTGAATGCAATTCACTTCTCCATATCGTCTTTTAAAATAAGAATTTGTTTTGAATTGAATTGAATTGTATTAGTTGTATACTTTTATATATATATAAAAAAAGAAAAGAAAACAAAATGATCCTGCGGGTTTCTTGCGCCGCTTCTTTTCCCACAGATGATTTCCCTTCCCGAAGCGGTGGTACCTTGGACATACTGACAGACCGAAAAATGCTTAGCCCTATTTTTATTTCCAATAGATTTAAATTGACATTCAACAAATGATATCATGTATTTTATGTTGAAATAAATGCTTGAAGTTTGAAGTTTTGAAGTTTGGTCATGTTCCAAACTAGACTAGATATAATTATTACTCGATATTTAATTATATAATGTAATAGTGTTCTCTACAGTTAACCTTTATTCGCCTTAGACAATAATGTAATAGTTTGGTCGGTGGTTGCCCGCTTGGATAACTACAACATTCTCATCTCAGTTGGCAGTAATTCGCGAACTATTGCGTTCCGGTTGTGTTGTCATTAAATACGTAACTTTCGTCAAATTGGATTATTTCTGGATGAATTGATTTGATATAATGTTGGGTTCTACAAGCAAAATACAATGCTACTTCTAGCTTCAGAAAGGGAAATGCCCATTCTAAGCATTGTCTTTTTAAAAGAGCTCATTGCCGTGAAATAGTAAAAGTGTTATCTCGAGTTCATAATCAGTAGTTAACAGGTATAGCACTTTATAAGTAGGTATTTTATTTACCAATTAACATTTATTTACATTATTTTTCAATACAATACAAAAACATAAAAACAAAAGAAAAAGAAGAAGGGTCCTGGCATATACACGTTGCCACATTGTATGGCCAGAATTATGCACTGTGGGCCAGCTCATAGCTCACAGCCCACCCTCCGGTCGCCATTTTTTTTAAGCATAAGAGGTTGGTACTTGACCTCAATCACACCTGATGTTAAGTGAAGATGAGGTCGAAGATGGTAGCGTACTGACCCGGAAACCCCAACACATTTGGGGGACAGACTATCTTATCTCTGACCACCGGAACACAACAATGCTATTAACATTGCTGCTTGGCGGCAGATTTAGATAAGATGGTGGTAGCTAGCCAGGCGGACATTTAAAATGCCCTACCACCATCCAAACCGAGTACTTAAACATGTACCCCGCTGGGGATCAAACCTGCGACCTCCGACTTGTAAACCCAATGTTGTTTACATTGAGCCCCGGAGGCGATTAAAAACATTAATAAAAACATTAACAATTAATTAGTAAAAACATTTTCAAAATATCGTATTTAAAAGATTATATTGCTTTTTCTTTTATGATGCAAAACTTAAAATCGCTCTAATTTCAATACTCATTCTCAAAAATCTTCTTTACCAACTCTTTAGATCTAGGTACACGTGTATGGAATGCCAAGTGGTATATACCCTCTTAAACATAACATGTTCTACATTAGATACTGATGTGATGTCTTTTCTTCACATCTATCAAGAGACAAAAATGGAAAACCATTTTTTCTCTTAGATTTTTATTGATAATTCAAATCAAATCAAAATATTTTATTTCATACGATAAAATTATCACTTGAAAACGTCACTATTAATATTACATTTAAATTTACGGCTCATTCACAAAGCTGACTCCCCAGAGAAGAACGAGCAAGAAACTCTAGGGTTGCTCTTTTAAAGATTATCGGTTACAATTTGTGATTTCATAATTATATGAATAATAAGACAGCTATGTCCATGCTTGCTTATCATTCAAATAGTCAGTGATACTATAATAGCCTTTTGCTAATAATTTCTGTTTTATGATTGATTTAAATTTATTTAAAGGCAAATTTTGAATGTCTACTCGAACCCTATTATAAAAGCGTATACATTGCCCTTTGAACGATTTACTAACTTTATGAAGTCGGCTAACATAAACTGATAACTGGTTCTTATTCCTTGTATTAACATTGTGCCTATCACTATTTTTAGCGAATAAGGTTATATTTTTTTTGCATATAACAAATCTCATAAATGTATTGAGAAGTCATTGTTAAGACATTAATTTCCTTAAACTTATCTTTAAGAGACACTCTAGGTCCTAATTTATAAATGGCACGAATAGCACGCTTCTGCAGAACAAAAATGATATGTATGTCAGCAGCGTTTCCCCACAACAATATGCCATATGACATCAAGCTGTGGAAATAGTTAAAGTAAACCAGTCTTGCGGTATGAACGTCTGTTAAATTTCTGATTTTTTTGACTGCATACGCTGCAGAAGCGGGCTTTTTCGCTAGTTTCTCAATATGAGGCCCCCACTGAAGCTTCGCATCCAATGTCAGTCCTAAAAAGACAGTAGTATCTACAAGATCCAATTTATCACCTCGTACAAATATGTCAGTAGGCAATTTGACTGTCAAAACTATTGCGCGAGCAACTTCTAAAATCCACTCAAGACATCATTATTCCATCACAACTTTATAAAATGTTCCTCTCGACGGACGCTGCGTTCATCGCGATTTCTTTTCTCTTGAAACTTGTTACATACTAATGATCTCTGGAGGAATGCTTTTTATACCAATGTTAAATAACTCCAGTTGTTTCAGTGAAGCTCCGACGTTTCAGCTTCCTTCCATCCAGTTATAATAATGTTTTTTTAATGCTCTATAAAGTTAGATGAAATGAAGTAAGAGTTATTTCTTATAACTTCCATTTCTCAGCAAGACATCATAATATAAATAATAATATAAGATATTTAAATGTACCTTCCTTATTCAAACAATAAAGCGTATTTGATTGATTGATTGATTGAATAAATAAATAATAAATATCTTTGTACATACACACAGCGCCATCTAGTTCCACACGAAGCAACTAGGCTTATATTATAGACACCAGAAGGTTGATAAACTACACAAATACATTTTTTTTGTGTAAATAAATTCTTATATAAATGAAAAACATCCATAACTCGGGAACACATGTCTGTATTCATCAAACAAACATATGCCTCTAGCGGGATTCGAACCCGCGACGGCGCGCACTACACCAAACAGGTCGTCAGGACACAATAGGATAGAATAGAATAGAAATAGAAGAGAAATAGATAGGATAGAATCTTCACGTTACATCAGGAGTCACATCACACATCAACATCTATTCAAAGATCGCGTCGCCTTCTATTGGAGGATTTGGCCTAATCGCCACGCTCTGGTCAGGCGAGCTGGCCAATTTTTTGGGAGCTCTACACCAATCACATTGCCGCCTATCACTGGTTTAACATAGGTAGTACCTACTCTTTTACGCACCCTTAGGAGGAGAACGCCTTTTTACGGCCTCCGTGGCTCAATGTAAGCAACATTGAGTTTATGATTCGGAGGTCGCGGGTGCGATCCCCAGCGGTGTACATGTTTTAGTACTCGGTTTGGTTGGTGGTACGGCATGTTAAATGTCCGCCTGGCTAGCTACCACCATCTTATCTAAATCTGCCGCCAAGCAGCAATGTTAATAGCATTGTTGTGTTCCGGTTGTCAGAGATAAGATAGCCAGTCCCCAAAATGTGTTGGGATTTCCGGGTCAGTACGCTCCCACCTTCGACCTCATCCACACTTAACATCAGGTGTGATTGAGGTCAAAAAAATAAAATAACGGTTCTCTGTCGACCGAACATCAGGAATGATTGACGCCAATCCATAATCCATTGTGCATACACATTCTTAGATTCCTCCAAAACATCTGTAATTATTCTGTTTTGGTATAGAAATAAATACGAGAGGCGACAAGCGGTACAAAAAGCCAAAACCAGTGTTTTTAAGGATTGTGGTATTTATATTTACATACATAACGTCATGACCTTTAACCCAAATGAGGTGGTCAGATATATCCTAAACAATAGTGTATTATATATTTACATTAAAAAAAATACCATGAACCTTCACGGCGCGGCGTTGCCTAGAGTAGAATAGAACACTTCGAGTCGTAGGCAGAATTATCATCAAATGAGTTGCTATAGGTCTCATAAGTCAAGTGGCTCAAGGTCACCAAAACGGCAATGGAGAGAGCTAATGCTCGTAGTCTTCCTGCGGGATCGAATCAGAAATGAAGAGATCCGCAGGAGAACCAAGGTGACCGATATAGCCCGAAGAATTGCTAAAGTTAAGTGGGCGGGGCACATTGCTCGCAGGATCGCCGGCCGTTGGAGCGAAAAGGTTCTCGACCATGCACCAGGTGACGCAGCGTGGGCAGGGGGCCTGCCTATAAAAGGCTACGAGGTGGACAGATGATTTGGTAAAGATCGCGGCAAGCGCAGAATCTGTCGTTGTGGAGTTCTTTGGGGGATTCCTTTGTCCAGCAGTGGATATGATCGGCTGATATGATGATAATGAGCTGCTATGAATCAGAAAATATGATGATGTTTTTATCTTTAATGTGTGAGGAATGTTAAGAGGTCAATTTGTGAGGCATATTACACAATTTGAGCCATTAATATATGCATTTTGTACCACGTAGTAACTAGGTCAAACGGCGTCCATTTCGATCTAAAAATATACACTAAGTATTTAGCAGCGACAACTCGTCAACTACTCGCTGTGAAACTCGCTGCAAAAGCGTCGTATGAAATAGCTTTCAAGAGGCTATAAGCCAAACAGCGGATAGCAATTACTGAGCTCGTTGAGCCTCGGAAATTAATTAATGGATGCAGTCACCCTTGCCTCGAGGATCTTTATACTCGGGTTGAAGCCACCACAGCAAGATTATTGCATATTGAAAACTTTACACCAAAGCCGCAAAGCGAAACTTTAGAGGAAATCTTTAGCAATAGTTATGAACAACTTTAAGTTGAACAAGAAGTAGTTGAAAGTTACATAAACGTCGTAAATTTTGTATTTGCCTGATAAGGATTTGCGGCGGGAGTTATTAGGTTGGGTGGTTATTAAAATTTCTAACCGCGTTATAATAATTTTCATAGTAGCCGAAATTTAATAAACACGTCTATAATAAAGGTTTTGGATATATTGTTTTAATTTAGCAGCTCAATCTAAAATTGCTCGAGAAATTATGGTTAATGAAATTTTAAGTAAGTAGGTATACCTACTTATACCAACAAATTGAGAATCATTTTTGATATCGTGAACAAACACAATGATACCGTGAAAGAGATAGGGCAATAAGTCATTCCAGAGGAAACATTCAGTGGAACACATCCCAAAAGATTTGCTACAAATGCACCCCACGCCATACATTTCAATGATAAAAACGTTCGCAAAAAATTACACTTAGGAAAAGTTGGATAAAACGCTTTAGGTGGAAAAAAATTAAAAGGAAATCCCCAGGGCTCGCAATAGGGGTGGGTAATGAACGGCTCGCGAGCGGCCGCCCTATTATTTTATCCACATTTTACCCTTATTTTTTTTTCTACACGGGCCTTTGGGTTGCAGTTTAAATTTGGAGATGAGCGGAGAATGGTTACATAAATTTTCTCTTATACAGAAGGAGAAATCCTACCAACGAGACCTGGCCAAGTAGTGTTTAACTCTAAGAAAACTGCTCCTGCCTATCGATGATAGGCTCGTCATTCAGCCTAGATTTTTACAGGATTCCGCCATGGACCTGGATTATGTCTTCCATCTCTTTTTTTAATTTTTATTAGTTATCGCATACATTTCATATAATGGTGACTGCATATACCTCGATATGCATCTTGATCTTAAATGAAAACAGTAATAATAATACCGTCATCATCATCCACCTGCCTTCTTTGCTTGATATAGTCCTTCACCACATGGTTGACCTTCCTTGTCCTACCACTTTCGACCATAGTCTTTCTCATCTCAGCCCGTAAACATCCCACTGCAGGGATATAGGCCTTCCCTCGGATAATGAGGGAGTATGGGCCATAGGCCACCACGCTGGCCCAATGCGGGACTTCACATGCCTTAGAATTTTTATTTCTCAGGCATGCCGGTATCCCCACGATGTTTTCCTTCACCGTTCTCTGACTTAAGAGCAGTCGGATAAATGCGCATAAGTAATAGTCATAGTCCTTAGGACAAACTGAATGCCTTACATTTTAATTATTTGTTTATAGTTTGTCTCATTAACATTAGCTGGTATAAATATCACACTGAATTGGTGGCACGTCTTTTATATCAATTTATGTCCTGACTTTAATCAATTGCTAAATATTTATCGCTCCCTTTATATTTTCTACATCAAACATTTTTCCGTACTTAGATTCCTTTCAACGCTTCTATTGTCACCAGTGGGAATAAAGTCAGTATTGTTGTCAACTAGGAATAAGACAAGTAAATTATCATACAATATTCCTGAGCTCAAAACACGAATGTCAAAAGAAACATAACGAATAAATCCAAACACCTTTCAGAAAAAAAATCAAAATGGCATAGTTCGTTAAGAAAGCTTAATTTACTAAGTAAAAGCTATCACTGGCTGGTGGGGGGTGAGGAGGTCGGGCGCAGACTTAAAAGGACGACACGGTGCCGAGACAACGTGAATATTTTGTAAACATGTCCCCCAAATGTGTTGGGGTTTCCGGGTCAGTACGCTTCCATCTTCGACCTCATCTTCACTTAACATTAGGTGTGATTGAGGTCAAGTATAAACGCGTCGTACATAAAAAAAAAAAACATTAATCCAATGAGAGCAGCATCTCTCTTTCCCGGGACCTCTGCCTCTGGCATCAGGCCATGAGAGTATATCATAAAGCGATAATGTCTGACGAAATGGAGTAAAACTAATTCTAATCTTCGATGAAAAACGACTATATTTAAAAAGCTTTTTTAATATGGAATAATTTGTACCCCTTACATATCTTAAGGTTCCTTAACTCGCTGTCCGCTCATCTCTCACGACACCTCACGCCCGGGTGGGTCAGCTCACGTCCGAGACCACGTAGATTGCGTGCAGATTCGCATCGACCTCGCACTCTTTGAACCTCATTACATGTAATTGATGCTCCTAATCCGATTGTTGCTTATAATTCACGTGCATGCCGGCCAGATGGGGATTCATTTTGTGCTCCATATGTGGGATTACGTCCGTCCTGGCCAACCTCATTTCCATATTAATCTTCCATTTTGTGGACGAAATACAAATTACACTGAATTTCACTTCAGTTACAAGAACATTATATACTGTTGCGTTTTGTTTGAGATATGGTTGTGTTGTTTTAGTTATGAGTAGTAGGTAGCGGTAGTGGCTTATAGTAACAGAAGGTTTGCGAAATTAGGAGTTGATTGACGCTTCTAGTACTGAATTGGGTGGAAAATACTGTCAGGTGACTACTTGGCTGACACGACTTCATCAAATCTAACTGGGCCCGATAGGCAGCTGAAAATATTGAGAGTCAGGTGGCTACAAAGTCTGTCACAGCTTCATCAAGCGCCACTGGGTCCGACAAACAGGCTGCTTGAAAATACTGACTGTCCGGTGGCTACAAAGTCTGTCACAGCTTCATCAAGCGCCACTGGGTCCGACAAACAGGCAGCTTGAAAATACTGACTGTCCGGTGGCTACAAAGTCTGTCACAGCTTCATCAAGTGCCACTGGGTCCGACAAACAGGCAGCTTGAAAATACTGACTGTCCGGTGGCTACAAAGTCTGTCACAGCTTCATCAAGCGCCACTGGGTCCGACAAACAGGCAGCTTGAAAATACTGACTGTCCGGTGGCTACTAACCTGACTCACTGGGCCGTGTAATGAATTATTGCCCATCCATAACTACCCCTTACCTATAAGCGGAAACGAGTATAAGACTGCTAATGTATTTTACAAATACATCGAATCTAACGCGCTCGATAAGCTTAATAAAGCTCTATAATTTATGCATTGACGCTCAAATTAACATGCTATTCCGCATACACCCTTGCACATTTACCTCTAATGTATCAAGCGCAAACAATCTACCACATTATTGGCACACATTGCCCTTGTAAAGTGCATGTATTGGCGGCGTATTTGCGTCGATAGCTGTAGTACACAGAACCAAACGCACAGAGAAATACAATTCCCATTTGCTGGTGAATTACTGAATGTCTTGTACGTTAATGGTAGAATGTATGCATAAATAGAATATTGGATTATGTCAGGCAGAAGACTATATGTATACCTGAGCTGTCGCCGTAGAATCACCTAACCCGACTTTCAACACGAAGGTTTAGTGATTGTATCGAAATACCGTTGTAATTGTTTTTTTTGTATATGTAATAAAGTATGTTATTAATAATAATAGTGATGTCTATTTTGGATGACATTTTTCCGTTCTATATAATATATACACTACTTTAATTTAGTTTTAGGTAAATAAAGAATCGGCATTAATTGCCAAAATTTTGTCGAAGCCTTCAAAACAATGCAACATTTATTTTCATAGGTACTTTACTTACACTACACTTGATAATAGTCACTTTTTAACCGACTTCAAAAAAGGAGGAGGTTATTAATTCGGTTGTATTTTTTCTTTTTTTATGTTTGTTACCTCAGAACTCAGTCATTAATAAACCGATTTGGAAATTTCTTTTTTTAATTTGATATGACAAACTTCCGGATGGGTCCCATGTTAATCATAATCCTTATCTGATGATGGAATCTACGAGAAATTAAGGGAACTCCTCACATATTATAGGCAAACATTAGCGATTTTGATATTTACACCAACGATTCAAGAATTTGCATTCATTTGGTGAAGTGGAAGCAACGTGGCTCAATGTAAACAATATTGGGTTTAAGATTAGGAGGTCGCGGGTTCGATCCCCAGCGGGGTACCTGCTTAAGTACTCGGTTTGGTTGGTGGTAGGGCATTTTAAAATGTCCGCCTATCTAGCTACAACCATCTTATCTAAATCTGCCGCCAAGCAGCAATGTTAATAGCATTGTTGTGTTCCGGTTGTCAGAGATAAGGTAGCAAGTCCCCCAAATGTGTTGGGGTTTCCGGGTCAGTACGCTTCCACCTTCGACCTTATCTTCACTTAACATCAGGTGTGACTGAGGTCAAGTACGAACCCGTTGTTACGGACAATCTCATCTATAAGATAATTAAGTTAAGAAGTTTGTATTTCATTAATAAAGAGTTTGTTTTTTGTATGTTTTACCCAATATGTGATAACTTGTATTTGGTTACCAATTTAAAAGGGGGTACTTGGCTATTTTTATAATAATAGTTTAAGTGGGTAATCTATAAAAATAAGAAAATTTTGTAATATTACCCTCCGAATGTTTCATTTATTTCTTCTCTTTTTTTATGTGTATACTCTTCTTTCATAAGAAAATGATGACTGACTCATCTAGTCTGACTAGTTGAGAACCTTATTTATGTATTTAAGAGGCTGACAGCAGCCAATTGCGTTGAAAGATTATCATTTTTTGTAAAGCATATAGCTCGTATCATTATAAAAAAAGTTATAGGTAAAATTGATCATATTTCTGACATGATTCATGTTTTCAAAACATAATTACACAATCTTCTCTCGATAGAATTTAATTGCAAAGTAGCATCTAAAAATGCATGAAATCTTATTTTTCTCAGATATGCATTCACTAACATAAATGATATTTTGTACAATATTGTGTCGTATATGTTACTAAAACAAATTCATGTTTTAGATTTTCAATAATGCGTCTATTTTAATTGAAATAATTAATTTTGTGATTTGCACTTACGCCCTATAATTCTAAGTAACGCTTTCTCTGTTACTCGTACTCAATGCGACAGTGATCGCTTAGGCGCGTTGCTGGATGGACCTGTGTTGTGCGCTGAGACGCTCTCCCAAATATTCGAACTTTTTTTCATATTCATATTCAGGACTTTCTTTTTCTTGTTTTGTTTATTTAATTAGGGTAAAATTTTGTATGTGTGTAAATAATTTTATTTATTAGGTAGGTAATCACAGTTGTAAATAAATAAGTTGGTAAAGTTAATAATAGAAAATGGACTCGAAAAAAAAACAAAACCGAAGAAACGGCAATATAAAAGAAATCAGAAACACATGATGGAGGTTGTAAAGTAAGTATAATAAAATATTATATCTCTTTTTAATTAATTAAGTATGTACATGAAACACCAAATTTATAAAACGCAACTATAATTATGTTTTCACTATTTTGTAGTTGCGTCTACTGATACGGGATGTATAGGTACCTTTTTTCGTCACCGCTTATGTAAGACGTTTGGCTCAGTCGACTTGGGCTTGTCGCTTGAATTTCGTCGTGCTGGATCGATCCCAGTACTTTTCTTGTCTTTTTTATTTTATTTGCTTTTATTTATTGTATGTCTAAATAAATCCTGTAATCTTTTTTTACATGTCTAAGTGATATTTATCAAAAATTTCATTTTTGTGCATGGCTGTGTACTTTTTAATTCCTAGGTGCTTACGTACTACAATTCTTTGATTTTCAGTTCTAAAAATCATTTGGGCCCTGAAGAGTCATCAACCGGACTTGTTTTGCAAGAGTGAGTAAAATTATTATTTTTACCAGTATCTAGGATTTCTGAAATAGATAATAGGCAATATTGTTATTTTTGACCAAAAACAAACCTTGTCGAAAGAAATATGTAAAGGTCATCATAAAACAAAAGCATAACTTTGAGATTTTTATAAAATGATTGCCAATGGGACATATAATAAAAATTATATAAAAAAAACAAATAAATTCCTTTCAACCGCTAAAATAATCTATTGAGAATTACCATAGACTTACGAAAATCACAGATTCGGCCATCATAATATATAAGGTCTAACAAAATTAACCCGACAAACGTTGCAGAGTGTATGTATAGGATGTACCTATTACGAAAAAAATAAAAAATAAAACATTAAAGTTAACAGATTTTATTCAAAAAGTTTTCCTGAAGTGTTTCAATAATATTATCTTTTAATGACAGGTACGACATTGAGGCACAAGGTGTTCAGAAAAAAAAAAGATGAAGAGGTATGTACTAACTAATGGCTTAGTAACCTGAATGGTCAACTAAATGTCAAACTAACGTCAAATGCGCTATATAATATATGAAATAAAAGACAAAAACTAATTCCTGACTACGGAAAATATGACTAAAAAGTATTTTGTTCGTGATGACCGCCTTATTGTCTTGTTTTTTGAGAAACACTTAGGCCAAAGACGAAATAATAATAATAATGGGCCGTAGTCGGTAAATATAATATTAACTAATAAAATAATAACGAAAGTTTTCTGTTTCAGACTTATCAGATTACAAGTGATCAGAATACGGAATAAGAAATCTGCATCTGTCGGCGGTTTGTAGCCAACTCGCATTTTTATAAAAAATTGCAAGAAATTTGAACGGACCTCTTGGCTGTAATCTGAATACTATCGATTTAATAAACGAAAAACAAGATGGGCTCATCTCTAAATTTACTTTCGTGTGTAGAATGTGCAATTTAAAGTTTCATATAGAAAATGATTATCCGGAGGATGATTACTTAGATGTCAATAGTTGTGCCATAGCAGGCATAATATCTATTGGTGGTGGTCATTCACATTTGAAAGAGTTTTCTACGGCAATAAATCTACCTCTTATTTCAAATAAAAAATACCAATCCCAACATGACGTTCTGTCCAGAAATTGGCAAAGGGTTGCTCAAGAAACTATGAAGAAAGCAGGGGAAAAAGAAAGAAATTTTGCGATAGCATAAGGAAGCCTTAGGAAAAACGGTATACCGATAATTGATGTGATTGCTGATGGATGCTATTCCAAAAAGCTGATGATACACAATTTACGGCTGAATTAGCAGCAGCTTTCGACGTTAGCGTCAAAACAATATTGGTCAATTTGCGTCAAATTGGCAAGGTAAAAAAGCTTGACAAATGGGTGCCCCACGAACTCGATGATCATTATACCTAACTATTATTGTATAGCATATAAATTGTATTGTATTCTCATTATATATAATAGTGTATATTTATCTCTAAAGAACATTCTGCTCTGGTTTTTTATTTCATACTTTTCAGTTATTAATATTGCAGTAGTTTAATTAAATTATTTTTTCCGGGTTTTTTGAAGTCGTTTTTTTTAAATCCTTTTTTATTTAATTCTTTTTAGTGTCTGGTCAGACATTACAAAATAATAAAATATATTAATTGACCAATATGGGCAGGCTTACGAAAGGTGCTGCTCGTTTAAAGAACTGTCGGTCAAAAGAAACCGAAACTGAAAGGGTACTACGGCTTGAAAAAAATGCCTCACGGAACGCAATTTCGCGTTCCCAGGAGACGCCCGAAGCTCGCCGAGTACGTCTAGTAGCTATGAAAGATTACGTTAAATCACGTATTCGCCAGGAAACTCCAGAACAGAACGAGCATAGACTCGGTTTTATACACGATCGGCTTGCCGAGGAGTCCGCTGAGCAGCGTGAGCGCAGGCACGGCCTTATAATCACGTAAATCGGCCTAAAAATGTCGGACTAATCGATGTACATACATAAAGATTACAGAACCTCCTCCTTTTTTGAAGTTGGTTAAAAAAAGTTATTAGTATTTATCCGTGGTTGCTAATCTCCATGATAATTTTTGTGCGATGGCGAACCTTCTCGCTCCTACAGGTTAGGTGGGCACTTGGGGTATACCAGCTCGACCTGATGATCTTCGATTTGTCATATTTATTGTTGATAATCACACCGACGTAAATCGGCTTAAAAATCTCGGACTAATCGATGTACATACATAAATAATACAGAACCTCCTCCTTTTTTGAAGTCGGTTAAAAAAAGTTATTAGTATTATCCGTGGTTGCTAATCTCCATGATAATTTTTGTGCGATGGCGACCTTCTCGCTCCTACAGGTTAAATGGGCAGTTCGGGTGTACCAGCTCGACCTGATGATCTTCGATTTGTCATATTTATTGCTGATAATCACACCGATCTAGTCTACACTTTTTCCATACAAACCCAAACTGTATCTACTTAGTTTCCCTGTGTAAAAACTACGCAATCGTCTAAATATGTAATGCCATTCTGATATTTACCATGATTACACAAAAACTACTGGACCGATTGCGCTGAAATTACAATGGGACCAACTCGACGGTATCCCCTTTCATTTACAAAAAGAACCATGTGAATCAACCGCCAAATCTCGGAGATATCGGTGTACATACTCCTTTTTTGAAGTCGTTTAAAAATAACACTTTTTATTTATTTATTTCGCCGTGTCTGAAACATTCTGGTCCCAAACTTATTTTTGAAAACATTCTATGAATACCTATACATTTATATTTCAATAAATCATCCTTGTTATATTATTATTTTGTGTTGTTTTTTATTTCGCGAACAGCGCCACCTGTTGCATTTAGGAGAGCTCTAACTCAAAGTTCAGTTCGCAAGAAGGTTTCCCGTAAGGTCGACTCGTCTGACGGTACGCATATTGACCGTGTCGCAGACGCAGCGCTGCTTTATCGAACATTAAGTGGGCGTATCCATTGCTCAAGGTCATTGGCTCTATTCAGCGCCTTAAGTAGGGAAAAATTATGAATAAATGAGTAGTATTTGTAGTTGTTCTGTGACAAAGCATTCGAGTTTCCTTGTTTCACATGCCCCTGGTAATCCTGGTAAATGGTTATTGTGGTTCCGGTAAAGTGAGTGGTTCCAGCAATGTGTGTGTGGTTCCTGAAAACGATCCAGTAAAAATAGTGTCATCTCGAAGAAAAATAAGAATCCTTGCCCCTAAAATTCTAGGGAAGTCAAGTGCCGCCTACTAGAGGGAATTTAGATCAAGGCCCTCAGCGCCCTCTACAACGGGCTCTTGCCAACGCGACCCGTCTCTACCTCGCTGGTGTCGCCACCAAGCGAGTTTGAGTTCGACGTCCGTTGCGCCATCTTCAGGCCTTTCTACAAAACTGGCACGACTCCCTGCTATACCCGTTGTGCATAAAAAAAAGTGGATGTGATGGAGAAGATCAGAAATGACCACCAACATAATTACGGAGAACATTTATAAACCGATTTGGAAAATTATTTTTTTATTTCATTGACCATGCTTCCAAGGTGATCTCGTTTACCCATATTTTCGTAAAGATGATTGTTTTATGTTTGAGGTTTATCACCAGGGTGGATCTGATGATGCATTCAGGAGATAGAGAGTGGAGTTTACTGAAGTCGGTTGTTTTGCGAATTGTTGGCGGTTCAATTAATGAAGCTACAAGGCGTTCAGAATTTAGAAGGATTTATGAAACTCATAGATGTTAAATAATTTTTCTGTCATCTTCATCATCAGACATCAGACAGACAGACACTCAAAATAAAAAAAAAAAAAAACAAATAATCAACAAAATATTTATTTCGTGGGATAAAAATTATCACTTGAGAACGTCACATTTTTTATCTTATTTTTAAAGTTTTTGACATTATTGCTCATTCACAAAGCTGATTCCCCAGAGAAGAACGAGCTAGAAACTCAGGGGTTGCTCTTTGAAATAAGTTTGGGTTACATTTATATTATATTGTATAATTGGACTGAATATCACCGAGCAGTCTATGTCCATGCTTGCGTATCATCCAGATAGTCAGAAATTTTATAATAGCCTTTGGTAAATAATGTCTGTTTTAAGATGGTTTTGATTTATTTATAGGTAAATTTTGAATGTCCACTGGAACCTTACTGCAGGGATATAGGCCTTCCCTCGTATATGAGGGACTATGGTCCATAATCCACCACGCTGGCCTAATGCGGGTTGGGGACTCCACATGCCTTTGCTTTTTTATTTCCCAGGCATGCAGGTTTCCTCATGATGTTTTCTTTCACCGTTTAAAAGCAGTCGCATAAACGCACATAAGTAATTAAATTAAATTTAAAAGCTCATCTGTACATGGGCATCGAATCCAGACTTCCAAAATTGGGAGACCGCGTCTTAACCGCTGAGCCACCGACGCCTTCTATATAGAGAAAAATTATCTAAAATCAAATTGCACATATTTTCCGTTTCATGGTAACTATGAATTTATTTGAAGGCCAATAACTAACGAAAATGTATTTCAGAGCATATTACGTCGTACCAACATAGGTAGCTCACCAGTCAGTAATACGGCACGTAATTCAGGCCCCTCGCGGGGGGCCGCAAAGAAAAGGTTTTACTGCGAGTGTACCCATGTCGTTTATCGCCAACGCGACTCTCATCACATCTGAGGACCACTTAAACAGAGGCCTCTAAATAAGCGGACTATAGTTAACCGATGAAAGGAAGCGTCATCGTAAGGAAATCAATCAAACAAACAATAACAAATATAACACAAGGATAGACAAAAGAGGGGCAGTACAATTTGGCGGCCTTATCACCAAAAGCGGCATCTCTATCTCTTCCATTCAACCTTTGAGTTAGGAAATGTGCATTAAACGATCATAACTAATTATTAAACTCCGACGCAAAAAGAGGGATGTTATAAGTGTGACCGCTAAGTGTGTGTGTGTCTGTGGTACCATAGCTCTTAAACGGCAAAGTCAAAGTCAAAAATGCTTTATTTTGTAGGTACACAGAGTACACTTAAAATAGTCAATTTTAAAACCGATATGGATGCGGTATTTTTTTTATTAAAAGCAGGATTTCTAGCGGTGAATCTTAGATATGTTTTATCAATATCGGTTCAGCCGTTTTGTTTTAATAGCCTGATTACTCGGGGGTTTCCAAAATCTTAAATTTTTAAACGATTTCATTCAAATCCGTCCAGCCGTATAGGATATAGGATACTTTCGGATTTATAATATTAGTACAGATTACAAAACAAAAGCAATTAACATAAGTGTAGTTAACGACCATTACTTTAAACATTATTTTGAATTATGTAAAAAACAATCGTCAGTTTGTTTGTTTGTTTATTTGTAAACGCTTTATTATACAAAACGGCAATACATTAATTTTGCATTGATACATAAATTGAGTACAACGGCTGACTTATCCCATAGAGGGATTTCTTCCAGTCAACCATAGGGTTAGTTAGAAAACAGTAGATTGGGCGTATACAAATTCGTCAGTGTTTATCGCTCGATAACGTATCCTCATGGCCTGATCCGACAACCAGAGGTCCGTGTGCCCTGCTGCCCTCATTGGATTACCTTGTTTACAAGATATTTACTTTTTCTCAGCGCCGTGTCGTCCTTTGAAGCCTGCCCCCCTCCACCCCCCGCCGGCCAGTGATAGCGTTCCCTTTGTAAATTATGCTTTCTTAACGAACGATGCCATTTTGAAATTTTTTCTGAAAGGTGTTCGGATATATTTGTCGTGTTACTTTTGACATTCGTGTTTCGTCTGTAATATCGCATGATAATTACTCTAAACTTAGTGAAGAGGTTAAGACATCATATAGAAAAAGACATAAGTGTACATTAACCCTCTTATTCATAAAAATTTACAAACGCTTTATAAGCCTGTTTTAGTTAAAGTATGTTTTGTCACTTTCTTTCATTGCAACATTCCCTTATGAACGACAGAGACAAAACATACTTTAACTAAAACAGGCTTATAAAGCGTTTGTAAATTTTTATGAATAAGACGATTAGGATATTAAGCTTACTTGAATAATTTTTAATAATAAATTTAGCAAATTTATATAAAATTCACAAGTATAAAGGTACGGTTATGACGTCACTTACTTACCTATTACATGTCGTAGCTGCGTGTGTTTCGTTACTAACTTTCCGCCCGCGGCTTCGCCTGCGTGGAATTTATCGCGGATATGTTTAATTTGTTTATCCCGCAGGAACTTATCGGGATAAAAAGTATCCTATGTCTTAATCCAGGATATATTCTACCTATGTACCAAATTTCATTCAAATCCGTTCATCCGTTTTGCCGTGATTGAGCAACAAACATCCAAACTTCCGCATTTAATATATATTAGTTACATTTATTTAAAACTCATATTAATACCTGTCCCCTCGTTTAATTTTTAGTACAAGAAAAACTTACTCAAATTGGACCATCTAACAATAGTTGATGAAGTTGACCGTCCAATACTGAGGCACTGGACCAATACACATGTATTGGAATTGGAACATGTATCAAGTACACAAAGTAATGTAAGACAGGGTACTGTATCCAATGTAGTGTCTTTTTTTTGTCATAATTAAATAACACAGTTCTCTACGAACGTGAGTCTGCAATAAATGAGTTTTTTTTTTAAACGCAACGGGTTAGCCCTTGGCCTCAATTACACCTGATGTTAAGTGAAGATGAGGCCGAAGGTGGAAGCGTACTGACCCGGAAACCCAAATATTTGGGGGACTGGCTATCTTATCTATGATAACCGGAACACAACATTGCTGTTTGGCGGCAGATTTAGATAAGATGGTGGTAGCTAGCCAGGCGGACATTTAAAATGCCCTACCACCAACCAAACCGAGTACTAAACATGTACCCCGCTGGGGATCGAACCCGCGACCTCCGAATCGTAAACCCTATGTTGTTTACATTGAGCCACGGAGGCGGTATTGTTATTAATACTGAGATACGTCCGGACTCATGCACACACACAACGCCGTCAAATTCATAACACCCGCCGTTTTTCGACGAGGGTTAAAAAAAACCTCCCATCAAATGTCTTGAGTAAAGAAATTTGTGTAATAGTCAATTTAAATTAAAGAGCTATTTGAGAGCTGTATCGGCCCGCGGGGGGCTCTTCACCCCGCCATTAAGACGGCATCGGATGGAGCAGCCATTAAGGTACGCGATACACAAAGCGCTCTTACAATTTGGATACACCAAGCGCAAACTTTGGTCACTGATTGGAGTCCTTAGGAGTCTATGTTCAAAATGCACATTAAAGCGACCCGTTTTGGTAGTGGTAAGAAAACCTGACTACTATACCAAAATATTTATAATTAGAGGTAATCACAAATAAATATAAATATATTTGCACAAACACACAGCGTCATCTAGTTCCACACTAAGCAACTAGGCTTGTGTTATGGATACCAGATGGTTGATAAACTACACAAATACAAATTAGGCGGCCTTATCGCTAACAGCGATCTCTTCCTACTCAGGTGTTGGGACTTGGCGAGAGGAATCAAACGAACATTATCTTACGACAAATGTATATTAACTGCCCATCAAGGCTTCGTATCAATACATTAATACTTAGAGCTACGTACATGAGGGGAGGGGGGGGGTGACACATACACTATACAACATCAAGAATTCAATATGACTACATATGTGAGTTAGTTAAAATAACTTTCTAATTGTTGAGTACATCTGAAAGTTCTGCATGTTGAATTCCAGAAGTGTTACTTTGGAACTCTGTAATAAAATTTCGGACAACTATACACACACACACATACGCACACGCACACGCACACATAACGCAGTGAACATAACACTCGTATATTACAAGCATTTATTTAGTTTGCATTACTCAACCATTCCGTGGCTCAATGTAAACAACATTGGTTTTACGATTCGGAGGTCGCGGGTTCTATCCCCAGCGGGGTACATTAAGTACTCGGTTTGGTTGGTGGAAGGGCATTTTAAATGTCCGCCTGGCTAGCTTCCACCACCTTATCTAAATCTGCCGCCAAGCAGCAATGTTAATAGCATTGTTGCGTTCCGGTTGTCAGAGATAAGTTAGCCAGTCCCCCAAATGTGTTGGTGTTTCCGGGTCAGTATGCTTCCACCTTCGACCTCATCTTCACTTAACATCAGGTGTGATTGATGTCAAGTACCAATTTAAATTCGTACAAATTCGTATATAAGTGGTTCAAAATATGCAAACCATTTTTCAACCATTTGGTATCTGATTGAGCTGAAATTTGGCATATATAAGTTCGATGACAATGCAATATTATGGTACCATCGAGCCGGGATGTAGGGACTGGAACTCCCTGACGCAAATGGCAAGATAGTCGAATATTGGGCTAGTATGTTTTGTAGCCGTGAGCACTTTCCATTACATAATGATGACGAGGGTCTGAAGATGGAGCCAGAAGATTGTCACTGGAACTCTTTGATAAACTTTATGTTCCTCCGCCTCCGTGGCTCAATGTAAACAACATAGGGTTTACGAATCGGAGGTCGCGGGTTCGATCCCCAGCGGGTGTACTCGGGAGTGATTGAGGTCAAGTGCTAACCCGTTGTGCATAAAAAAAATGTTACTTCTCTTAGTACTAGAATAATTTGTGATAGTGATGAAGGATTAAAAGCTGTCTTTAAAAGCATTTTTAATGGTCAACATTTCTAAAATTTCACTTGAAACCTTCACAATTTTTAAGTAAACCGCTCTCTCAAAAGAAAATCTCTAAAGGAATTGACGAAACATGAAATACGCACTATTTACCTGACATAACCCTTTTTCCAAAGAAGCAGAATGATCTCTGTTTGACGTCTATCAAGGAGTAGAGTGACAGAGATACCTCCCGGGGGAGGCGCGGCCATTAATACCGTTCAAAAACATTGTTTGCAGAGGATCGCCACGATTTATAGCCCTCTCTCCCCTCCGCGTAAGCCCTCCGGAGGGCCACGCTAGTACGCCGGGTCGAATGTAAAAAAACGGGAAATTTTAAATTTGGTAGTTGAGTATATTGACCTGAATTTTCAACTGTTTGCTTTTAGATGCTTATTTGTATATTAGTGTTAATAAAACAAAGATCGCTGACTCTTTACAGTTCTTCAGCCTCGATCGAGGCTTGTTTTTTCATTTCATTCGCTATACTCCTATTTGTAGAGGGGAAGGAGGAAATTGTAAGATGCTGAATGAGTGTCACAGTCTATTTGTGTATGCTATTGCTCAGAGGTCACGTGAGGGCGTGGGGGTGCTAGGGAAATGATAATAAAATGCAATGATGCCGTTGACGAACGAAATATATACAAATATACAATTATATATATAATTAATGATACGACGCGAGCATATCGTGTCAATAACCCGCGTTTTAGGTAATGTCAAATTGTATTTTTCCTTAAACCCCTTTTTCTTTTTTCTCAAATAAATTTTTGTCCCAAGGTAGCGTAGTCTTTTCTCGGGATCCGCTTACCTTCAGTAGGCGACGACGTTCAGCTGTACCGCTGTTGATCCTGGCTGACAGGAGTTGTAGTGGGAGGATGAAGAGGTGGGTCAGCTGACTCTTTACAGTTAAACAGTAAAAGATATCAGAAAATATTGGGTCTTTACCTATGAAATTGGAGTTTTTTTTTCTTCGTTAATCATATGTACGAATTCCTACGATTTTTAAAGCTATATCCAAATTTGTTAATTTGGAAAATATAAACCCGAGGAAACAGGGATAATTTCATCCAGATAAACCAAATCAACTGTGACAAAAGCTAAATATCGTCGACCAGACTTACTGATTTACTCAAAGATGGCTTACAATCTATAAGAAAGAAGAAAGAAAGAAATATATGTAGGTATGTTTTACACTATCATTGCATGTAAGTTGATGTTCATATCTAACGTATGTATGTTTATATCTATTGTTTGGTATCTATTATTTTATATATATATATTTTTTAAATTGGTGCACAAACCTACTTGCTTTTATCACGTTCTACTTTTTTTTCTCTACCCAAAGGTTGTCTGGTAGAAATCGCTTAATAGCGATAAGACCGCCTGGTTGTACAATTATAATTTTTTTTTGAAGCTATATTCAAGAAGTGTATTGTAGAATTTTGTGTAATAAAGTGTACTTGATTGATTGATTGATTGAAAGAAAGAAAGAGACTTCACTGTTTCGATATATTGAGTTAAAAAAAAAAGAAATGTAGAAATGTCTCGAAAGGCTATGATATTAATTTATTTATTTAGTATCACCAACAATTGTTACATCAGTACATAGTCCATCTAACAATTAAGGTAGCTGGTATTAAATTTAAATGTACAACCTTTTATAGGTGAACACATCATGCAAAAAACTTTAAAATAAAATAACAGTAAAACAAAAACTTATTTAACCGAAATTGACCTCTACTTTGCTTTGATTGGTTGAGCAGTTTCGTGCCAAGTGGCGGTGATAAGGTAGTGAAAATAATAACTAGAGAGTAATATATTATGTATGTTGTTGAGGGAATGTTCAACGTATAAACAATGATATGTTAACTAAGTGTTGAGGTTACTACTAATAGTTTTGTAAAACCTAGACACAGTGTCGCAGTGAATGTCGATAAGGTCACTGTTGGCATTCAAAATCCTACTAATTTAATATCATGGTAATACAGCAAAAAAAAATGCTATTAACATTGCTGCTTGGCGGGAGATTTAGATAAGATGGTGGTAGCTAGCCAGGCGGTCATTTAAAATGCCCGTACCACCAACGAAACCGAGTACTTAAACATGTACCCCGCTGGGGATCGAACCCGCGACCTCCGAATCGTAAACCCAATGTTGTTTACATTGTTTATATCATTTGAGATGCAAATAAATTTTAGTCCCTTGTTAGACAATCTACCATAATTTACTAATACGAGTATTCTTTGAGGCTGGACCCTGCATCTAGTAACCGTACATGAAGTAACCTTGGCTCTCTAATCCATCACACAGCTGCGCCAGTACAAAGTAGGCCAACTTAATCAGGGGGCTGTTTTAAGGCCAAGTTATCCAATACGGTGAGTGGACGGTAGTAATCCATGTAACACGCGTCAGCTGTGACCCGGAAGAGGCTGGGAATACCTAGTTTTGACAATATGAATGTAAGTATGGAGCGGGAGAAATTGAATATTTTAGTTATTTCCATAGCCTGATATCTTACGGTATCTTGCTGTGGGGAAATGCCGCAGATATAAATACAATCTTCGTTTTACAAAAACGAGCTGTTCGCGCAACGGACAACTGGACGACCGATTGGTGTAACGAAACCAACGGTTGCGGGTTCGAATTCCACGACGGGTTAATGTTTGTGTGATGAATATGAACATTTAGTCCTGAGTCATGGATGTTTATATAAATATTTATGTACGTTTATCCGTTATCTAGTATCCATAGTACAAACTTTGCTTTGTTTGGGACTAGATGATTGGTGTAAGTGTCCGAAATATCTATTTATCTATAGTTTATCAATTGAGACCTGCAGTGTCTCAGATTTAAAGAGTATAATATTCTAACCTTTTCGTTACAGTACATTTTTGAAAATCGAATATACATATGTAAAAAAAAACAGAGCATCATTTAGGAAAAAAAGTGATGAACATGATGTTAATACAAGAAATAAAGATAAACTTGCAAGTCACATAAGTCGCCTCGACAAAGTCAGTAATTCATACAAAGGGTTATGTATACGCTTTTTCAATAAGGTTCCTGTTGATATACAAAATCTTTCTTTCAATCAATTTAAAGATACTATAAAACAGAAACTTATTAAGAGAGCATATTATAAAATATCAGATTATTTAGATGATAAACATTCATGGACATAACCAGCCCGTTCGCATAACCAGGCTATTTCACAGTTAATATGAAATATTATGATATAAAATAATAATTAATAATTTTGTAATATAAAACATTTTTTTTTAAAGAGCAACCTCTCGAGTTTCTTGCTTGTTCTTCTCAGGGGAAAATTGCCTTTTAAACAAGCAGTAGCTTTAAAAATGTAAAAGCTGACTATTTTAAGTGTATACCCTGTGTACCTACAAAATAAAGCATTTTTGATTTGATTTGATTTGATACGAAAACGAAAACGAAAATGTACAATGATTAGCGCTTGGAACTTAATCAAACTCCATTAAATGAATATGAGTCCAAGGAAACGTGGTCTCTCACTATAGGCTTCTAAGAAAGCGGAAAGACACGCAACGGGCTATGGAGAGGGCGATGCTATGATTGAATCAGGAAGTATTAGTAAATTAATAAGTTAAAGTGGTGGAGGACAAGACATATAGCTCGGAGAACTGATGGGCATTAAAGTTCTCGAGTGGACACCACACACTGGCAAGCCCAACGTAGGACGTCCTCTATTCACAAGGTGGATAGACGACATGACAAAGGTCACGGACGTCTCTGGATGCAGGGAATTTATATTCTTATGAGACATTAATTTCTAAAACCGCAAATCGTAAATTTCCTTATATAAATTATTGCAGTCGTGTTTATCGTACTCAGTTTCATTAACTTATTGAGCAAAGCCGTGAGAGATACTCGTAGTTTGAAAAATAATTTGGCTTCGGAGCGGTTCAATTTCCTCACAAAAAGAAAACAATCCGGCGATTGCATTCATTGCGCGGTCGAAGGCTTTTAGTAGACAAGTACTTACTACCCAACTAGCGACCGAGTCAGACAACTCGCAGACCGACAGCAAATAAACATAAACACTCAAGAAACAACCTTCTCAAACGACAAACAACCAACACATCTTACCATAGACTCTCTTTTACCGAAACAAGAGCGAACCGAATCACCGAAGTTTACACTTGCGGTCAAATAAAACGGAGAGTCCAAATAAAAAATAGATTCTGCTTCGTTAAAGCAAATTTACATTTTCTTTCTTCCTTTATTTCATTATTTCCTTAGTCGCGATACTCTTTTTTCCAGTGCAGGTGGAAGCGAAACGAATTTATTGGAAATTTATAAATTATTCCTCGTTTTCTGTATTTAATTTGGTTGAGGGATTCCTCTTTTATTCCGTCTCCACGCGATTCAAAGTGTAACATCTGATGTTTTCATTAAGATGAACAAGCTGTGAATGATCTTCCATTTGCTTAATTTGTCTTATTCAAAAATTTGTTAACGAAACACTTTGGAACTTTTTCCTGAACGGATCGTTGGTTGGGGAAATATTTCTGTATCAATTCACGTTAAAATTTGTATACCCAATGAGTGACCATTGATATGGTCACTCATGTGACCATTGCAAGTCACTTTAGCTTCACGGTTTTATTTATAACTAGCTTTTCGCTTCGCCTGTGTGGATTAAATTTATCGCAAATATGTTTATCCCGCGGGGACCACTCACTTTATCGAAAATCCTATGTTTTAATCCAAGGTACATTCTACCTATACAGGGTGAATTTTAATTCGTGTAATTCTCATTAACTGGTGACGTCACTTTTGATTTCGAACAACTTCCACCAAGGAACCACAGTCAAATTCGATCATAAAAATTTCGATTAACCATACGAAGTAAACCATTCTGAAATCGCTTTTAGTAGGTATGGAAGTCCAACAATTTTCGGCTGAATTCGGTCGGATACGGGTCCTAGTGGAAAGTTATTCATATCAGAAGTAGAATCACCAGTAAATAGGAATTATACGAGTCCGTATCTTGCACTCTACGGTCTTGATGTAGTGTCACGTTGACGACTCAGTCCCGGAATGATTTTTATTCCAAATTATTTTACTTTTTATTTTATTTTATTTATTTACATAGAATCAACAGCATTATTACAAATTCTTATACAGAAAACTAATACCAAACTTATGCCAATTAAAGATTCTTATTATTTATGTTTTAATTAAATTACAATAAAATTCCTACTATTAACATTATTAATTATAATATTATTATATAAATATCAATGAATTTTGTTGTCAAAATTTTTTCATAGCCATTGCGTTATTTAAAATAATTTTGTCCAATATTTTACTCTACCCATACTGTTTAATTTGACAGGTGACCTAACCGTCGCTTGCACGTCGACAATAAATTTATGCAAACATTCTATCATTGATTTGCATAATTATAGTGAAATGGCTATCAGTGAGTTATGGGGACATTATGTGACATAAAATTGATCAATGGGCATAATTATTATTGGATAAAATGTAGAAATATAATTATTGTAAGTGCCGTGTAATGCGGCACCCTAAAAGAATAGAATCATAATCATAACTAATTTATTTGCATAATCACAGGTATACAGAAAAAGATGTTAGGCGTGCAAATATTACTGAAATTGTATAACCAACCGGTCTCTTGGTGTAGTAAATGGTGACTAAAGGACTTTTTACTAAAAACATTATAGATTTATACGATTAAACGGCGATGGGCTCACCCCCGGTCACGTGTGCATTTCTGTATATTTCGATGAGTGAATCGAGAATGTTACTTCAAACCTTTAATGGTCAATTTTACATTTTTTTTTTGCTACTGCTTGTTCAAAATGCACTTTTCTCCTGAGAAAAACGAGCGAGAAACTCGAGGGATTGGTCTTTTAAAAACAGACTTTGATTTTACATAAAGGTTTTTATATTACATTATTAATTGTGAAATAGCCTGGCATGCGAACGATCTGATTATGTCCAGGTATGATTATCATCTAAATAGTCTGATATTTTATAATAGGTTTTCTTAATAAGTTTCTGTTTTATAGTATCTTAAAATTTAAGGAAGATTTTGTATTTCAACTGGAACCGTATTGAAAAAGTCGCCCTTTCGATTACTCGATGCGTGACCTAGAATTTCCAAATATCAACTTCCAACTTTATGTGAAACTAGTGACTGCAGTCAAAAAGCTGTCGTATAGGCCACTAAGTTGGCTTACGACTGCACACATTAACTGGCCTTTACACAACTCGTATGAGTGTCACCCATCTTGCAAGCACGCGTGATAGCTCCCGAAAACTCATGAAGTGTCAATGCGACTTGTGTCACTAGTGATCCAATTAGAGCGCGTGTGCATCACGCGGCCGCCAGTGCGACACGCTGATTGGCTGTTACGTGTGATATGAGATTAACATGTGTATTAGCTTAATACAATGGCTCAATCTACTAGGTGATGGCTAATTTGTAATTCCGCAGGCTTGTAGACGATTATTGTCTTGCTAAATAGTGTATATTGTGATGTATTTGGCACACTGCTGCTGACAATGCATTAATATAATTACAGAATAATTAATTTAGGTAATAATGCAAAATGGCTTTATACCTTTGTATGAAAGTGACCACGCTATCTAATCTAACTAATATTATAATTGCGAAAATTTGGATGTTTGTTTGTATATTGCTCAATCACGGCAAAACGTGTGTTAAATAAATAAATAAATATAAATATCCTTAGACATACACACAGCGCCATCTAGTTCCACAGTAAGCAACTATAGACTTGTGTTGTGGATACTAAATGGTTGATATACTACATAAATACATTTATACATTTACTGTATTAAATCATAGGATATTTTTTATCTCGGGAACTCCCGCGAGATAAACATTTTTTTTTATGCACAACGGGCTGGTACTTGACCTCAATCACACCTGATGTTAAGTGACAATGAGGTCGAAGGTGGAAGCGTACTGACCCGGAAACCCCAACACATTTGGGGGACTGGCTATCTTATCTCTGACAATCGGAACACAACAATGCTATTGACATTGCTGCTTGGCGGCAGATTTAGATAAGATGGTGGTAGCTAGCCAGGCGGACATTTAAAATGCCCTACCACCAACCAAACCGAGAACTTAAATATGTTGTTTACATTTAGCCACGGATTTATTAAAAATTAACAAATTAAACATATTATTATCCACGATAAAGTTACTCCTCGCAGACGAAGCCGCGGGCGAAAGTAAGTACCTTTACCTAAGTCAATTTAGACGAATTGATCTAACAGTAACTGTAGGTTTATATTTCAATTCATAAAAAAACTTCACCCAAACATCCCCCCGACGATATCATACAATTCAAATCGTCATATCTCAATATCAGATTGTTACAAATGTCATTTATTATAATAGGATTATCTTTATCTGTACTATATCGTAGGGAAATAATCGAGACGCGTTCGTCGGCCAGCTTAGGCAAATGCTCGTAATATGGGGCATTATGGCAATCCGATTATCTTGATGTGAATAGGGTGAAGTCGCGTGATCTAAGATAAGATGAGATGAGGAAGGTTGAGGGGAGAAATGGAATTGGTCGTGGCTTATGTACTTAAAGCAAATTATTATTATTCGACCAAAATATAGTAGTCCATTCTGCTATAAATGAATATAAATATATCATTGCACATACACACAGCGCCATCTAGTTCTACACTATACAATATACAAATACAAAAATCTTTATTTCAGTCTAAAATAATAGTGACTATGAACAGTGGATGGAGTCAACCTAGTAAGCATAATAAGTATGCTTGTAGGAGGTGACCCCGCTCATCCTTATTGCTAGCTTACATTGACTGCTTAAAGTAACATTTATATATAATATATATAACAATAATCAAAAGGCATAATTTAATAAGATGATAATAAGCGCTTTTGTGTAAGTGTGGATGTTATGTTTCAGTGTGAGTATGTGTGTGTATGAGTGTGTGTGATTATGTATGATTATGTGTGAATATGTGTATCTGTTCATGTATATTAGCCCTACGACATTATCTTGGGATCGGAAGCTGCTTGGGCAGCTTCCACTAACATATGTGTGTGTGAGTGTGTGTCAGTGTGTGTGAGTGAGTGTGTGTGAGTGAGTGTGAGTGAGTGTGAGTGAGTGTGACTATGTGTGCGGGTACTGACATATGTAAAATTGTGCTTACTAATCTGTAGTGGTTTTGTTATTTATATTAAGTAATATATGTCAGAAGTTTTTCAGTGTCGTCATAGTTCAGTGTCAATAACCATTTTATCAAGATCTTTTGAAAAGACACTATGCAACTAGGCTTGTATTAGAGATACGAGATGGTTGATAAATTACACAAATACATTTTGTTTTTGTAAATAAATACATGTATAAATGAAAAACATCCATAACTCGGGCACACATGTCTGTATTCATCATACAAACATATGTGTGGGATTCGAACCCGCGATCTTTTGGTATAGCAGCAGAGTTTCTAACCACTACACTAAACAGGTCGTCAAATATAATAAGGTAAACTTATTGAATTAAATAAATAAATATTTCGCACTTACAACGACTACAATTATGACAGTATACTGACTGTAGGAACACTAATCAGAGTGCTTAGCTCAGGGCTGAAACAATTTAAAAAATGTTCGTTCTGTTTTATATTCCTTTTATTTCCTTTTGCCTCTTCCATCTTAATGAACTTGGCCACAATCTCATCTGTAAAGTGTAGATGAGACAAAAACAATGTCGACTAACGACTCAACGGTAACCACGTTGTGTAACTTTAAATGTGATAAGAACTTGTAGACATAGTATGTACTCGTACATGCCAGCTGATGTTCACAGCTGAAATCAAAAATCAAAATCAAAAATGTTTTTATTTCGTAAGTTATAAGAATAACATTTGAAATCGTCATGATATACAGACATACTCCCCAGAGAAGAACGAGCAAGAGACTCAGGGATTGCTCTTTTTAAACAAGTCAATACAAATATAATTTGAAATAATTTTTAAATTTTATGATTCGACAAAGAAAAATAAGATTAAAATATACTGGATATTGCCGCGCGGTTCATGTCCACGCATCATCCAGACTACTCAGAAATTTTATAACAGCCTTTGGCACATAGTTTCCGTTTAATAATTGTTTTAAATTTATTTAAACGCAAATTTTCAATGTCTACCGGAACTTTATTATAAAAGCGTATACGTTGTCCCTTGAATGACTTAGTGACTTTGTGTAAGCGACTGCTATGGACAGCAAGTTTATTTTTATATCTTATATTAACATTGCGTATTTCACAATTTTTCCTAAACAAATGCAGATTCTTTTTTAAGTACATTAAGTTTTCGTAAATTTATTGCGATGCCAAAGTTAATATATTGATTACCTGAAATTTATTCCTCAGAGATACTCGGGAGCCTAACTTGTAGATCGCTCGCTTCTGCAGAACAAAAATACAATTTATGTCCGCGGAATTTCCCCATAACAGAATGCCATAAGTAATTATGCTATGGAAATAGCTGAAGTATATCGGTTAAATAGTTACAAGTATGGTACAATTCAGCTGGTGCTAGATTGTGAAAATGTCAGAGGTATGTCGAAACGAGAGATCCTACAATTATCAAAAGGTGAATACGCAGTTCTATAATCAGCCTTTCTAACCGTCTCCGTGGGTCAATATTTTGACAACCGATTGGTGTAGTGGATAGTGATCCTGTCAGCGAAACCAACGATTGCGGGTTCAAATCCTGCTAGGAGTAAAAGTTCGTGTGATGAATACGAACATTTATTCCCAATGGATATTTATATAAATATTTATGTATGTTATCTAGTATCCATAATACAAGCTTTGCTTAGTTTGGAACTAGATGATTGGTGTAAGTGTCCAAAAAAAATGTAAACAGCCAAGGGTTTACGGATCAGAGATCGCCGGTTCGATCACCAGCGGGGTACATGTTTAGAACTCGGTTTGATTGATTTTAAATGTCCTCCTAGCTAGCTATCATCATCTCTAATACCATCATCATCTAAGTTGGCTATTAACAGCAATGTTATAGCATTATTGTGTTCCAGTTGTCAGACATAAGATAGCCAGTCCCGCAAATAAAAGTTTCCGGGTCAATACGCTTCCACCATCGGCCTCATCTTCACTTCACATAAACAAAAAAATCTGTTTTTAAATGTCAAGATGAAATATAAAATTTAGAGACATTGTTTTTTTATTTATTTCTTCTTTATTAAAATCTATTTTCCCGACCTCTGCTAGTGTCAAATTAATTCTAACTCCACGTAAAGCACAATATTCTCTAGAGGCTGACTTTAACACAAAAATTCTCTTTCCGTTTCGATGTAAATATCTCTTCAACGGTACGTAGAATTAACTCTATTGAAAGTGATTCCCTGTCGGCCTCTAAGTGCGCCATTTCAGTAAAAGAAAAAGTGGCTAAGTGCGTGTAGGACACTAATCACTTACGGTTCCTTAACTTTCTTTATTCTCAACGGATTAACACTCAATCACACCTGATGTTAAATGAAGATCAGCCGAAGATGGAAGCCTATTGACACAGAAACCCCGTGTCCAAAGAATACCAGCGTCGCGTCACTGGGCTCCAATGTCGTAGGTAAGCAATAATGGCGTCAAATAAAAACGTTTTCTTTCTTTCTTTCTCCTTCTTTCTTATTTGGGAGACTGGCTATCTTATCTCTGACAACCGGAACGCGACAATGCTATTAACATTGCTGTTTGGCCGCAGATTTGGATAAGATGTGGTGGCTAGCCAGGCGGACATTTAAAATGCCCTGCCACCAACCAAACCGTACTAAACATAGAGGATCTAACCCGCTACCTCCGATTCGTAAACCCTATGTTGTTTACAGACGGACAGGTTTACTTAGAGAACCCTAAAATGTATTACGTAAGACGTCAATTTGAAACAGATTCTCAAAATAAAATGAAATACTTGTAAATGAAGTCTCTGTCGCTGTTCAGACAAAATTGAAACGAATTATAAACGTAAAATATGTATTAAGCGACATCACTATCCCATTATCCCGATGTTAATATGCATATATAGCTATTGGAGAACGATGATATATTTATCGTTTTTAAGCGCCTATGATGGATGATGGATGAAATGAGCGTGAACCGATAATGAACAAATAGCCAACAAAGTGATCAATCAATCCGCGCGCAAACAATGCGAGGGGCATGTGTGCGCGGGGGGAGAGGCAGGGCTGCCAACACAGATTTACCACTTATAGGGCCAACTGTGCTCATTTTATCTCTCTTTGTTCAAAGCCAAAATAAAAAAGCTTTATTTTGTAGATACACAGGATACAATAAATGGGCAGATTTTACATTTTTTTTAGCTACTGCCTCTTCAAAATGCAATATTCCCCTGAGAAGAACAAACGTGAAACTCAATGGGTTGCTCTTTTAAAAACAAAATTGAAGTCGGTTAAAAAAACCCATGGCGTCTGTTTTTGGTTACCATTTTCTACAACCATTCCAAATTTAAAAGGGGGTTACGGACGGAGAGTAAGGGTTGCGTTTTGGCACTTTAAGTAACAAACTATAAAAATAATGTTGCCAAAAATTATTTTTTGATTAAATTTTGTAAGTGGCAACCCTACGGATGTGGAATGTGTACAAATAGTTCGCTAATCACAGGCGCGATCTGTTTGAGCTATTTATTAGCCAATAGGCCTCCATTACATATCGGCCTCCATCACGCCGCTAACATGGGGGCCCTACACGCATCACTGCACTTTCGTCTGCCATTATTTCCATGTTTGCGGCATTAATTGTGGCAGCAGATAACGGGTTATTATTTATTGTATGTAATACTGAATCTGTTTGTTTAGTACAACTCCTAATCTTATATTAATATCATTATTGTAAAGTGTACAAATTGGCAACACTGTTAGTTCATCACGTAGTTTTCTAAGCTAGCAATTTGTCCCTTTCTGAGTTATATCTGAGAGGAGTGTACACCCATATCGGATTTTTTTATGGTTAACTGGATACGCATTTGACCACAATCTCACCTGATGGGAAGTGACGATGTGGCCGAAGATGAAGCACGCGATCTCAGTAGATGCCTATTCACCTTGCTCTTAAAGATCCCAAGGTTGTAGGATTCAGGAAAGACTGACGCCGGAAGGGAGTTCCATGCCTTGGCTGTTCGTATTACGAATGAAGAGTCGAACCGCTTAGTGCGGATTTTCGGTATGTTAATGTGGATGGGTTTTCCTTACGATAAAATAACTCATCCGGTATAGGTGTACACTCCTCTCAGATATAACCCAGAAACGGACAAATATTAGGTAAGTGAAATAGAAGTTATTGGCATAGGTAGTTTAACTTTTTTTTCAAAACTATAATCGAATAACGCGTGAATTTTGTCGCGGTCGCGTTTGTAGCATATTCCACATAAGTACATCATTAAATTAATTAAATAAAGAAAACTTCTAGAAAATATGAGTTCCAAATAAATTTCGCATGATAACACTACGAATACCGTTAGTCGCATATCAATATCCGGCCGGCACGTGAGTGTGTTGTCTTGTTACACGGTTAAAACCATACCACAACATACCTGCTTTATTACCTTACTGGTTTTATGCATGCCCCTAATTGTAAGATTTACATAAATTTTGCTCTAATATGTAAGTATGGTGTACTAGTATTGATTGTATGTGTGGCTATTGCAGGTCGTCGAAGACCTGCCTTCAGTTCGTTGCTCAGGTTTGCCTCTTTGAGGAATTGGATTATTTGGTATTGGTTTTCATCCCATCCAGGTGCAGTAAGTGGCCAGCCAGGTGGATACTGCATTTATACATTAGCGGGGCACATTCACACAGCAGATGTAACAGGTGTTTCCTCTGCAAGGAGGCAAAGCCTGCATATGCCCCGTTTCTCGGAGCCCCATGTTGAGCATGTGTTTGCTCAGACTGCAGTGCCCCGTTAATGTGGCAAGAATGCGTAGATTTTTTATTTATGCACACCGGGTTAGCACTTGGCCTCAATCACACCTGATGTTAAGTGAAGATAAGGGCGAAGGTGGTAGCGTACTGACCCGGAAACCCCATCTTATTTGGGGCATTGGCTATCTTAGATATAGTAGACTATCGTAGATTGTTCCTACTAAGTGTCAGTGCTTCCCCGGCAGCCTTCTGGTGTGTTCGTCCGGAGTTTGAGAGATGCTTGTGTTCACCGGTTCTTTATGGTACGCGAATTAGACTTTTTGGGATACCACAGAGAGGCTATGGGCTGTATTGGGTTCCTTTAGCCCCCATTTTCGCCAGTATTATTATGGTGTCAGTTTTTTAAAATAAATAAAATAAATTAAAAAGATATATTTTTACACTTGCCTTTACTTGCGTTTTGTTAAAGCAAAAGTCAATGATTGTTCACACATCAATACTCAAATGTAAATTTTGCCTTTTATTGCCTAGAATTTATACAAATAAAAAGAAAAATGAAACATCACTCGCCGAATTCCCGCCAAAAGCCGATTGTTGATTTATACGCCGTGTTATTTTTTATTCCCGTTAATTTTGAGGAAACAAACAATCCATCATAAAGGTAGTTATATTCCAAGCCTTTTACATGGTATGTCTTTAATATACAATAAGGTCCATGTTTGTTAGTACAGTCACCTATAACTATGTTAGTAAACAGTGGAAGACATTAAAAATTTAAATACCAAAATTATAAATGCAAATGTCGGTTGAAAAATTGAATATAAATTTTGAAAGTAAAAAAAATTATATTGAAAATTGAATTATGGGTATTGTGAAACGGTTTGTGTCTCATAGTTCAGTTGACCAGTTCAGTTAACTGGACTAGTGAAACTTTTTTCCTCGTTTGTTCAGTTGTAAATAAGACTAGCTTTTGCACCTGGTTTCTTTTTTTATTTTTTATTTAATTTACACGAAGTTTTTCCAAAAAGGTAGCCACATTAATTTCGCCGCTTAGTAACAGCATTTGTACATGACGAATGAATGCATCGTTTTCGATTTGAATTTTTGTCCTCTTTAGGCACTCGTGTATATATCTAATTAAGAAGTCTGAATGAGAAAAAGACGATTAAAAAAAAATTCGCTTGACCAATTCCGAACGGTAAGGTGTTGTAAGATTTATCTTGATCCTCAAAGTTTATTTATTTATTTTATCATTTATTGCACACAAGAAAAAAACATACAGATACAACAGGTTCTACTTATTTCTGCAATGAAATTTCTTCCATCAGACCTACGAAAGAGAGATATGACTGGAAGAGGCAGATAAGACGTGCACAATGGAAATCTAAAAAAATGGATAAATATGATAGATAAAAAAAACCTAACTTAATATAATTGTAACTATATACTAATAAGTACCTACATAAATACATAAATAAATATATATTTCAATACATACGAATATAAAATATAGCATTCATATAATACACGGAATAACACTATTAAATGGAAAGGTAATGTTCCTTAACTCTTTTCCTAGAGACAGCGATCGATGGACTATGGTTAAAAAATTTAAATTGCAACCACAAAATACAAAATGGAGCCTGCTTTCAAGCGAATGGCTTCACGGTCTAGTAGTAGGT
This sequence comes from Oegoconia quadripuncta, assembly GCA_949316235.1. Classification (NCBI taxonomy): domain Eukaryota; kingdom Metazoa; phylum Arthropoda; class Insecta; order Lepidoptera; family Autostichidae; genus Oegoconia; species Oegoconia quadripuncta. The sequence continues at coordinate 11,017,726 of OX438750.1, read as the reverse complement.
TGTTACTAGACTGCCCGAGGAAAGAGGGTAAAGTTTATTGAATGTATAAATAAATAGTAATAATATCTTTGCACAAACACACAGCGCCATCTAGGACCACATGTAAGCAGATTTCTATGTTATCTCCTGTCGACTACACGGCTTAACCGATTTCGAAGTGCATGGTGTCGTTAGATTCGTCTTGATCTCTGGAGTGTCATAGGATACATTTTATGGTGGAAAATTCAACATGGCGCCCGCGAAATACAAAATATGCTGTCAGGTTATTTGTTTTTAAACTCATGTTGCGATTAAAACATCTTAAATTTTTTGTTTCTATCTACAAATTTCCTATAACTGTGGGCTGTCTGGAAGAAATTGCTTTTAGTGATAAGACCGCCTAAATGTGTTCTATTATTATCATCAAAAATTATTGTAAATTATTTTGCGCAATAGAGAGTATCTGTTTTGTATTTTATTGTTATAAATTGTAATTTAATATGAGAATCTGACATTATTAATAATTAGTTAAATTGACATATTGTTATGTATTGTTATTTAATTGTATTTGACACAACATATATGAGCTAAGATGATATTAATTCAGTTTAAATGTAACATTGTAATATTTAAAGTTATTCAGGGTTAACACAATGTTGTCGTTTTTAATTCTATTTTTATATTTTAAATATTTGTACGCCCTAACAGGCAGATTTTATTGGACTACTTACCTATCTACAAAATAAGACCTTTATCTGTATACCCAAAATCAAACAAATAAATAATTTTCTTTCTTTCGTTCTTAAAGCAATGTTGTTTTTTGGTCTATAGTAATGATATGTCATTAATACTGCCATTCGTGCGACACCTAGTGGAAGATGGAAGCAGTTTTACTGTCCGTTTTCAAAAGAACCTAACTAATATTATAAATAAGAAATCAAAATCAAAAATCAAAAATCGTTTATTTCCTTTACTACAAGTATGGCAATACAAGTTGTAGGATCCTCCTTTTAAGCTTACAAAAGCCTGTAGTAGGATGAACCACTCTTCCATATCATATGTTGGCGAAAGCGAAAGTTTGTATGTTTGTTTATTTATTTGTTTGTTGCTCTATCACGGCAAAATGGATGAACGGATTTGGATAAAATTTTGAATATAGGTAGAATAACCTGGACTAAGATACAGGATATCCCGCGGGATAAATAAATTAAACATCCGCAATAAAGCTATCCGCCTAATGATGAAGATTAAAGATGCCCGGCTAGCTAGCTACCACCATCTTATCTAAATCTGCCGCCAAACAGCAGTGTTAATAGCATTGTTGTGTTCCGGTTGTCAGAGATGTGATAGCCAGTCCCCCAAATGAGATGGGGTCTCTGGGTCAATACGGTACCACCTTCGGCCTCATCTTCACTTAACATCAGGTGTGACTGAGGTCAAGTGCTAACCCGTTGTGGACAAAAAAAAATTCCACCCAGGCGAAGCCGCGGGAGGAAAAGTAGTTCTAATATAAATTTGACGCGCTCTGCCATAATAGCTGACGTGACTGAATGTCATAAATCTTTCTTTTCTTAATGAATTTTCATTGAATTGTTCTTTGCTTTGTAACCCTTTAGCGATGGGACAATTTGAATGATTTCATGAAAGTATTTGGGCTCTTTTCTTTTGCGTAACCCGCATGGAGACTTATAGGAGACAAGAGATGCATCATATTTCATTTTAGTTCACATAGAACCGAAATCTCCCTCAGAGTATGCACTTTCATCTTACCATAATGCAATCCTGGAGTCATCACCATTCAAATTAAAAAAATACAAAATATTTAGTTGTGTGAGGTATTAAGTGATTTTGCAGTTTGGTAAAATATGCTGTAAATTAGATAAAAATACCTTTAACACGTTTTACATTAATTTGCCTTTATTTAGCGACTACATAGAAGAAGGTTCTCAATTCGGCCGTTGGTGTTTTTCCTTTCTAATAAATTTTACGTTACTTAGCAACTTAATGCTTCCTAATATAATTATATAGAATAATTCTATATATAATGACATGTATGTATAATGTTATTATTTTATGTTTGACAATCATACCTCCTTGAACCGCCTCCGTGGCTCAATGTAAACAACATTTTTAAGTACTCGGTTTGGTTAGTGGTAGGGCATTTTAAATGTCCCCCTGGTTAGCTACCACCATCTTATCTAAATCTGCCGCCAAGTAGCAAAGATAAAGCATTGTTGTGTTCCGGTTGTCAGATGTAAAATAGCCAGTCCCCCAAATGTGTTGGGGTTTCCGGGTCAGTAGGCTTCCACCTTCTACTTCATATTCACTTAACATCAGGTGTGATTGAAGTCTAGCACAAACCCGTCGTGCATAAAAAAAACACTTTTATTTTAGACTTCATTAATTTACGAAATTGTATGTATGATATGACATTGTAAAAGAGAGCTAAATAAATCGAATCAAATCTAATTCTATCATTCTTATATTTGTCAATGAACGTCGATAAAACAAAGTTCACCTGCTCCTTCCCTTTTTCATCTCTGCTCCAACAATAACGAACTAAACAATGGAATGTTTCTTTGGGCGAACTAATTTGACTCCCAATCCACAATTACAGAGACGCAGGCCCTTTCGGAGTTCCGTGTCAAAGGCGCGACCCGACCCGCACTACTCAACCAATTTGCTAATGAAAACATTACGACACACGATCTCAATCCAACTTTCAACATTCAATGCCGGCTTCTATCCCGAAACATACCTACCACCCCATTTTGTATCATCAATGAACAAGATACAACGATAAGAGGATGTAAAGTTGGAAGCGGCGAGGTAAAGAGGAGCGTCGACTCAAATTTGTCAGTTTTGTCGCTCTCGAGAGCTAATGTATTCCGTAAAGTTTCTCAAAGCCGACTCATCGGGGTAAAGTCTCGAAGGAAAAACGGGGTGCTTCTAATGGAAACAAGTTTGGAATTCATCAATGGATTAGCCGGGTACAAGGTGACGAGGTCGAGTCGACTCCGTCGTATCTCCGGATCCGGGTCCGGATTACGCGATGGATTTCAGTAATTACTGGGGTGGAGCCGTAAATAGGTTAAGCCCTACGTGAAAGGAATCCGCTGGCGTGTGAATTGGTGTCAGCTTTCTTATGAATACAAATACGTCGCTTTGGGTTTTCGTGAGTCAAACTTCAGGTGTGTTCTGTTTTTGTGTGTTTATTCGTTTTGCCGTGTTTATGTGACGAGTGTGGATTTCATGATGCGTAGAGATAATATCAAAATAACTTCTTTACAACGTTCTAACTTGTTATCGATTTATTTATCCATGGTACGGATATTGCTGGTGGTTAGAGATTGCTTGTCACCTGGTTATCTGTTATATGTTTATCTGTTTGTAATGTAATTTGCGAATCGTTGGTAGTGGGTTCGATTCCCAGCGGGGTACATCTTTAGTACTCGGTTTGGTTGGGGCATTTTAAATGTCCGCCTGGCTAGCTACAAGCAGCAATGTTAATAGCATTGTTGTGTTCCGGTTGTCAGAGATAACATAGCCAGTCCCCCAAATATGTGGGGTTTTCCGGGTCAGTACGCTTCTACCTTCGACCTCATCTTCACTTAACATCAGGTGTGATTGAGGTCAAGTACGAACCCGTCGTGCATAAAAAAAAAAACATTACAATCATAGTTGCAGTGACAAGGAACGCAGACTCGCAGCAACTGAATTTGTAACATGAGCTCTTTCTTTAACGATCCAATTAAAACAACGTTACAGTGACTTCACAGGAACAAAAATAGAATAGTAATTATTTTGTGTAGTGGTGGTTCGATTCCACCCGGGTGACTTTGAGTTTATACTAGGACATTTATTTAGTAGAAGTAGTTATAATACTTGTGTCTTTAATGTGTTTCCAAGAGGCTGTGTGGTTTTGAGACGAAGATTATTATGAACGTCACAACACGCAAAAACAAAGAAGTAGTAAATTATAGCTAAATAAGAAATACAATGATGAAGAAGATGTGCACAATGCTGCACAAATGGGTTAGCACTCAGCTCATGCTGCGACGAATCACAGCGCTGGTTTTCAGTGCCCCCAAATGCCCAGTGACGCACGGACGCTACATCAGTATAAAAATGAGCAGCATAATAATAAATAATTATAGTCGGTTTAGTGTATGTATAGTGTAGTGTAAATATACAAAATAATAATTACGTAATATTATAGATAAATACGTCAGAATATGGATATAGTGAGACTGTGAATGTATAGACTAGTATAATATAATTAGGCTACTGCTTCAAGCCAGTCTGCCGAGACGGATGCCACCGGTGACAGTGATTACCATGGGTGTCGTAAAAGACAGTGTGTATGAAGCATTTGATGAGAGTTGAAGAAGCAAGAGTAGTATGTCAGGATCGTTGTAAGTGGAAATCAATAGTCTCTGCCTACTCCAACGGGAACAGGTAACAATAATGTATGTATGTAAAAATTCAAAAGACTCATGCGAAATCTATAAGTATCTTTACTACCGTATCTAACTAATTATAAATGCGAAAGTTTGGATGTTTGTTTGTTGGTCAATTACGGCGAAACAAATGAACGGATTTGAATGAAATTTGGTATATAGGTAGACACTTATTGTAATAAGTAATAACTGTAGGTAATATTGTTAAACTTAGCTTAGGTATATTCAAGTTTTAGTGTTAATTTTGTACCACCGTCTATTTCTTCGAAATAGTAACCTGTGGATAACGTTGCTGGTTGTACAATGATCCACATCATTTTGTAAAGATTAAGTATATAAATTGTGCAGCTGTTTGTTGTCCTTAATAAAATAAAATAAAAACATGCCCTGGATTAAGACATAGGATATTTTTATATATACATATTGCGATAACGTTATTTCACGCAGGCGAAGCCGCGGGCGGAAAGCTAGTCTTTACTATAATCGAGTACCCTATCAAAGACAAAACCAAAGAATGTCTGATTCGGTGTTTAATAATTCACAGTACAATTACCAACTTCAACATCTGTCGGGGCTGCGGAGGATTTAGCAGGACCAAAGCAGGGGTGGTTACGTGTGTTAGTAATAACAGAGACCGCCGGCGGGCGCGGGCCGCTTTCCCTCCACCTGTTTGCGGCCCGCTTTTTTTGCTCATTAAACGTGTGCTGAAAGGGGAAAATAAACGTGTAATTATGTCTGAGTTTCCATGTAAGCGGACGGTGTTGCAGCAACGAAATAACTGAACACAAGTTGTGGGTGTAATGACCCATTTTGATATTATATTTCAACTACAACTTTAAAAGATAGATAGATAGAATCAGAAATAGTGTAATTAGGGAGTTAAGTAGTGTGAATGAAGACGTAGTGACAAAGATTGAAAAAGGTTTGCTGAGATGGTTTGGGCATGTGGAGAGGATGAATGAAAGAAGACTTACGAAAGAGATATACAAAGCGAATGTGGATGGTAGTGTTGGTAGGGGAAGACCACGACGAACGTACCATGATCAAATCGGGGACGTCTTAAAGAAAGGCCAAGTCAAGAGTACCCTAAACCGACGAGCATGTATGAACAACCTTATGAGAGTGAAGGAAGCAGAAGAGGTGTGTCAGGATCGTAGCAAGTGGAAGTCTGTGGTCTCTGCCTACCCCTACGGTAAACAGGCATGACATTATGTATGTATGTATGTACAACTTTAAGAACTCTTGAGGAGCTTTAATCTCTAGAAAGTTTTCGTGAAGCATTTCTTGACTTGCGAAAGGTAATCAGTTCTATCTGGTGTATCACTTTCATGAGATTCACCTCCTCGCATGTTATTGGACCTTAGTTATCTACAAAAGATCTATCTGTACACCCAAAATCTAACAAATAAATAATTTTCTTTCGTTCAATATCTTAATATCTTTATTGTACACAAAATTGTTACAGAAATATGCATTGTATATAAAATGTACAAAGGCGAGCTTAACTCCGATAGAGTTTTCTACCAGCAAACCTTAGAGATACATAGTGTTTATTGCAGAAAATAGTGTACACAACAATTGAAAATGATTTTATTAAAAAAAAAAAAAAAAAAAAAACCTATATATAAACAAATATACCACATAACCTATCCAATATACAATTTTGCAAACCAAAAAACAATGCTGTTTACGTTGAGCCAAGTAGGCTGTTAAAACAGACCAACTTCGCTGACATAACCCTTTTTTTTTTTTTTTTGTTGACGGGGGGGAAATCTTTAAAAGATACCCAGACTCCTGAGGGAGAGCCTGGGTTATGTGGGATTTCCACCTACTAAAACCCCCCCGGTGGTCCTCCTCAGCGCCTGTCGGAGAACACCGGGCACTCAATGGACCACTACCGGTGCTCCCCTAGCGCTTCGCTGAAACCCTCCTAGTCCAAGTCTTAGCCAAGCCGAAAACAAAACTCGCCGAAATCGGCCGCAGCGGGACGAGACCACGTCGTACCACCGCTGCCATCCATGGAGCCGCCACCACTGGTGAGAAAGGACGGCCAGAGCCCTCACTCTGACCGTCCCGCGACCCTGGGCACCCCTGCACAGGGGCGTTGTCGTGACGCATCGAGGTTTGTCCCCCCGGCGTCTCCGTCTTCAGGTGGGTTCGGACTTCAGCTGCTCCCCAACTTCGCCACTACTGGGGCCGGTGGGGAGAAATCCACCCCGGTGTTCCCTTTTAGTCACCTCCTACGACAGGCAGGGAATACCGTACCCCTATTCTATGCCCGGGGTTACAGGGCGATAAATGTTATGGGGCTGGGGCTGGCAACCCCCGGCGGCCGTCGCCACCTCCCCTTTGCCGTCTTCTTCGGGCGGGATCTGCCCGCTCGCGCTCGCGCTCTGCAGTCTCCTTCTGCAGCATTACAGTCTCGCAGAAGACGATCGCGGCATCCCACGCCGCCCGGCTCCCCAACATTGCCGCTACTAGGGCCGGTGGGGAGAGGTCTTCTCCGGTTTCTTGGACCAGGATCCGCCGCTCGGAGTGCCACGCTGGACACGTCTCTAGAGTGTGCTGCGCGGAATCTTGGTCCACAATGGTGGCACTTAGCTATCACTTCCCGTCCGATCCTGTTCAGGTACTCACCGAAGCAACCATACCCGGTGAGCACCTGAGTAAATCGGTAAGTGACGCTGCCTTCCTCACGGCTCATCCAAGCCTGGAAGCTTGGCAATATGGCCCGGACTATGCGCTGTCGCGCGTTCCGCGGCTCGTGTAGCCGCTCGCGCCATTGGTTAAATGCCCGTTGTCGTGCTCTTCGCCTCAATTCTATGACCGCCCGCTGGGGGATGATCCCGGTCCGTCGACGGAGGACGCGAATACGGGTATAGACCCTCGCATCCATGTCCGCCAATATATCTAATGGCGGAAATCGCGCTAGAATAGTGGCCGCCTCGTACGAGATAGTACGGTATCCTCGTGCCACCCTAATACAGATCTGACGCTGCGCGGCATTCAGTTTAGCCGCACGGCGCCGGGCGCCGGATAGTCGGTCCGACCATACGGGTGCACCATAGAGGGCAATGGAACGCACGTAGCTGACATAACCCTAACAACCGACCGCCAAACAAAGTTAAATATTCTAAAATCAAATTCAAAACATTCTTTATTATGTAACTAAGCTTAAGGGATTTCAAACGTTAATTAAAACAGTTTTCTCTCCAAAACAAGTAGGTGTATCGCTAATTCGGCTCCGATTCTCGAGATTTCAAACTCGGATTCCAAGTTATGTAACTACTTGGAACTTAGTTAATTAGCACCAATGAAAGAGTTCGAAAGCTTACTCTAGGGTTGCCACTAAATTGTAGTTGATTGTTTTTAACTCCAGAAGGGAAAACGACGAGTATTGCCTATGTGTTTGATAACATTATGTGTGTGTGTGTGTGTGTGTATACAAGGTTTTTTATATTATATACCTAAAACTAGTTTAGTCAGACGCACGTATAGAATCGATTACAGCTATAAAAATAATGGGGTTATTAGCTTTCCGGCCGCGGCTCCGCCTGAGTGGACTAACTATCGCGGACATATTTATTTTATTATCCTGCGGAAACTACTTATTTATCGAAATAAAAAATACTACGTCTTTACCCACGGTATGTTCTACCTGTCTACCAAATTTCATCGAAATCCATTCATCCGTTTCGCCGTGATTTAGCAACAAATTAACAAACATCTAAACTTTCGCATTTATAATTTTAGTTAGATATTATAAATGATGAACACCTCACAAGCGGAAACGTAATACGAGTAGTAACTGAATTAGCAACAATTCTTTATTTTTATTTTTCTAGCCATGTTCATTACAAAATATATTATGATTTAATTGGGGTGTAGGTTTTTTTTTATGCACAACGGGTGGTTTTTTTTTTGATATACAAAATATAACCCTGTACATGTGTCCAGTCTTTATCTGGATGTGTCTCAGTAATGCATGGTCCGATTCAAGTGCAGTTTTTTATACTAAAAGTAGATGAAAAAGCCGTTTTTAAGATATTTAGGATTCCACACAGTTGTTTGGTGTATTTGGAGGATATCATAGTCTTTTCGGGGTCTTCTAAAGGTACAATTTATGGTTATCCAACTAATCTATCTCATATTGTAAATATGTAAGTTTGGATGTCTCTTTATATACATCAGTCTGATGAACGATTTGGAAATTAAACAGAATCTGTTTCAAATAAAGAACTCAACCCTAACGAAGTCCATTCAGTTGGCTGGTGACGTCACCCAGCGCTGTAAAACAACCTCATCGATATAAAACTATTACTACTCTGCACGAATGGCAACGACACATTTCTCCCGCGAGCGCTCTGATTGGTGTAATTCAATAAAATTTGTTCCAATAATTGTATTGAAGCTTTTGTTCTCTTTTATGGACAGGTGCTGGATTTACGAGTGAGACGAGAATTGGACATTATCAAGTAACAACATTTTATTTTAAACTAGCTTTCGGCCCGTGACTTCGTTTGCGTGGAATTTGAAATTAAATATAAACTAAAGAAATCGGTTACTTACTAATATTCTCAATGCGAAAGTTTGGATGTTTATTTATTGCTCAATCGCAGCGTAACGGATGAACTGATTTACTGATATAATATACTCTGAAAATATATGGGATATTTTTTATCCCGATGAAGGGAGCAAAGGGAGAAAGGGAAGGGAGAAAGGAGCAAGCGATTGCAGTCCAACCTGACGAGGTGGCTTTAACAGTGTCGAGGAGTATTTGGAATATAAGAAAATTTAATAATGTTTAATTGTTTCTGACATTCATTTTCATACATCGGCTCTATTATACAAGTGACTTGTTCGTGTTTTGCGTATTTCTTTTGTTTTGTTTTATTAATGTAGAGTCGCTGACTAATATTTGTATGTCTGTTTGCAGGTTGAATACGCAATGAGCTTATGATATTACTGTGTTCTCGCAAATAAATCATTTGTCTTTACATATCCCCCTCACACACAGGCGATAACAAACATAGTCTTTCTATTACTATTAAGTAATTTCTACACAATCTTTAGATTTAGTGTTTAGTTTAGTTTAGTTAAGTTAATGTAAATTTAGAAGTTCAATGAGGAGTTAGCAGCATGTGCTCATTACACAAGGGGCATCAGCTGGGAAGATTATGTTTTAGAAATACTACTGTAATTGCTAACTTTACCTATTATACACTAGTGTATTTAGTTGTTGTTGAAATATTTTTTTTAGGCTTATTCAGCGAGTTTCTTCTCGAAGTTTCATATGCGATAGTTTATGTTTCATTTCGACATCTACGCGGGCGAAGTCGCGAGCGGAACGCTAGTTCATAACATTAGTATAATAATAATGGTACTGTATATCCTCATTATTAAATCCTCATAAAACCTTTTAACCCAAATCTTACCTAAATAATGCAATTTTTGACATAATATGAAAAGCGGAGAAGAAAATATTCCTTAATCCATGGATAATATAAATCTCGCGTACTATATGAGAATACGCTTAGAGCGCAGCTTATTTTGATTCCGACGAAAAAGCACATTTTATTTAGTACCGTACACGTAGAGAGTAATAAAAAGCGGTCAAGTGCGATAGGGGCTTGCGAAAGGTGGGTTCCGCGCATTATTTTACAAAGTTAGGATCTTTCACGATTTACACGAACGATCTTAATCCTGTAAGAAACCCTGACTATTATACCAAAAGGTCGCGGGTTCGAATCCCACTAGAGGCATATGTTTGTCTAACGAATGCGGACACGTGTATCTAGGAGAATTCTATTTATACATACATATCGTCACGCCCTTTATCACAAATGGGGTAAATAGTAATAAATAGAAACAACATCCACGGTTCACCTTATGAAATATACAGAAATGCACACGTGCCGGGGGGTGAGCCCATCGCCCTTTGAACGTGCAAATCTATCGATGTTTTTTGGTGGAAAGTCTCTTAGTCACGGGTCCCTTAGTCAAGAAACGGGTTGGTTCTATTCTATTTGAGTAGAGAAACCACACAGCACAGCATATTTATAATTATGTATATATTAAAATAAAACATATATTTGTGTCTTGCGTCAATCATCTGGTATCCATATTACAAGGCTAGTTGCTTCATATGTCCAGATATTTATTTACTATGATTTATACATTACGTAATAAAATAATAGGTAATGGACTTCTCCCCACCAGCCCTAATAGAGGCGATGTTGGGGAGCAGGGCGGAGCGAGATAAATAGGATCCGAACCCGCCCTTATACGGAGACGCCGAGAGGACAAAAGAGTCCTCCCGATGCGTCACAACTGTGCCTTGTGACCAGGGTCGTGGGCGGTCAGAGTGAGGGCTCTGGCTGTCCTTTCACCAATGGCAGCCCCATGAATGGCAGCGGTGGTACGACGTGGTCTCGTCCCGCTGCAGCCGACATCGGTGAGCTTGTGAGGCTTGGCTACTTAGCCAGCCCGGGGAAGGCCTCAGCGGAGCGCTAGGGGGAGCACCGGTAGTTGGTCCTTTGCGTTCCCGGGTCCGACAAGCGCTGAGGAGGACCACCAGGGAGGTTTTAGTGGATGAAAATCCCACATAACCCAGGCTCTCCCTCAGGAGTCTGGGGGTATCCTTAAAAAGATTTTTTCCCCGTCACAAAAAAAAGATACGGATATAATAAATCACATGGTACGTAAAATGTTTAAACATACACCAATTCCCCAAAAAAGTTAACTCCTATTGTCTAATCAAAATGAGTACTTTGTCACGTCAACAGTTTTCCGACTCTACCATTGAAAAGAAAAGTGTGATTCGCTTCCCAAAAAAATATTACATACATTACATTACCTTATTCCACCGTCGCCCTTCCATCTTCGGACCACTAGGCGTGGGGAGGGCTTCCACCCATGTATAATTAATATACCGAACATTCACACTAAGAAGTTCGACACTTCATTCATCATCTGAACAGCCAAGGCATGGACCTCCCTTCCGGCGTCAGTCTTTCCTGAATCCTACAACCTTGAGATCTTCAAGAGCAGAGTGAATAGGCTGAGATTGTGTGCTTCATCTTCGACCACATTGTCATATTGCATCAGCTGAGATTGTGGTCAAACGCGTATCCAGTTAATCATAAAAAAAAAACTTTCCAACGGTTTCCTCGCTGCATACGGAACCTTAGAAAAATTGCGTTTCCTTCACTGCGATAAACACAAGGGCCATGCTCCCGTTGTAAAAAGCCAATAATAATTTGGGGCGATGACGTAACAAAAACGTCTTCTGATTTATACCCGTCAATAAACCAGGAGATTTACTGATGTTCACCGGGTATTGCCAAAAAGCTGGTAAAAGCCATCCCGTGTATTTTGTTCGGTTTACGAGGACCCCACCCCCTTCCCTGCCCCGTATGCAGCTTTAGGTTATCTGGTTAAATCTAGATAGGTGTGTAAAGTCTAAAAAATATTGCCTCGCTGGGAGTTGGTGCATGTAAACGTGGCATTTCATTGGTTCGAAGCTTATTTAGGAGTCAATATCGCGATGTTCATTTGAAAATGTTTCCTTTTAGTTGAATCTTTCTTTTCTGCATGTAAAAGAACAAACCTTTTCGTCACAGTACATTTTTGAAAATCTAATGTATGTCCAAAAAAATATAATGTTATTTAGGAAAAATAGTGATAAACATGATGTCAATACAAGAAATAAAGATAAACTTGCAGGTTACACAAGTCGCCTCCGCAAAGTCAGTAATTCATTCAAAGGGTTATTGTATACGCTTTTTCAATAAGGTTCCAGTTGATATACAAAATCTTCCTCTCAATAAATTTAAGGATACTATAAAACAGAAACTTATTGAGAAAGAATATTATAAAATATCAGACTATTTAGATGATAATCACCCCGGACATAATCAGATCGATCGCATGCCAGGCTATTTCACAATTAATAATGAAATTTAAAAACCTGTTTGTAATATAAAAACCTTTATGTAAAATCAAAACCTGATTTTAAAAGAGCAACCCTTCGAGTTTCTTGCTTGTTCTTCTTAGTGGAAAATTGCATTTTGAACAAGCAGTAGCTTAAAAAATTTTAAATTTACTATGTAAAATTGACTATTTTAAGTGTACTCTGTGTACCTACAAAATAAAGCATTTTTGACTTTGACTTTCAAAGGAATAGAACTAAACCGTCTCTTGCAGTGGGTGAGTGAAAAGCGATTGACACACTTTGTAACAAATAAATAAATCAATAAATATCCTTAGACATTCACACAGCGCCATCTAATTCCACAGTAAGCAACTAGGCTTGTGTTGTGGATACCAGATAGTTGATACACTACACGAATACATTTTTTTTTGTAAATAAATACATATATAAATGAAAAACATCCATAACTCGGGTACACATGCCCGTATTCATCACACAAACATATGCCCCTAGCGGGATTCGAACCCGCGACCTTTTGCCGCTTATAGCAGCAGAGTTTCTAACCACTACACCAAACAGGTCGTCAATACATCTTATTATTAATGCCTGGCTTAGATATTCACCACATTTTACTGGGTAATAAACAAGTAAACTCTATAAACAAGGAATTAATGCCTTTTGTGAGGATCCTTCTTACATGGTTGGAATTAACTGGAGATAACTTGTGTACTCGTAGGTACAGGAGCAAAGTAAGATGTCATCTGATTTTCACAGTGCCTTTGAAATGTTACATAACTATAAATTTTAAATTGAGAGCATCGGTGGCTCATCGGTTAAGATGCGGTCTTCCAATTTAGGAGGTCCGGGTTCGATTCCAAGGCGGGCCATGTACCAATGAGTTTTTAAATTTAACTTAATTACTTATGTGCATTTATCCGACTGCTCTCTTTAACGGTGAAGGAAATCCATGCCCGAGAATTAAAATTCAAAGGCATGTGAAGTCACCAACCCGTTTTGGGCCAGCGTGGTGGACTATGGCCCACACTCTTATCTAAATCTGTCGCCAAGCCAATGTTAATGGCATTGTTGTGTTCCGGTTGTCCGAGATAAGACAGCCAGTTCCCCAAATATTTGGGTTTCCCGGACAGTATGCTTCCACCTTCGGCCTCATCTTCACTTAACTTCAGGTGTTATTGAAGTCAAGTGTAACCCGTTGTGCATAAAAAAAAATTCCCTCAAATACGAAGGAAGGCCGTACGGGCTGATGATGATACAAGACACACACAAAATATACTTAAATACCTGAATAGTTCATATACTGTATATCCGAATGACTGGTGCACTTTGCATATTCTTGCAATCTTCTTTCCAATAAGAAAGGAATAACTCATATTGGTTATTGAATCTCTCAGTATTGGAATAGAGTACACGTAGTAGGCTAGGCAGTTAGTTAAATTAGACATTCAGCGCAAAATTGTGCTACCCAGGGTTAAACCCCATTGCATGGAACTCCTCGGTTCCATCCGGACATTTCTACTTTTACAGTAACAGAACAGTAAAAGTAGAAATGTCTGCCACACGTAACTATCCGCCTAGACACTATATAATATAGCTAATTAGAAAAGAAAATACTAACGGGATGAATTGAAATCAATCAAGAACACTTTCAAAAAAAAAATTGTACAACCAGCGGTCTTATCGCTGTTAAGCGATTTCTACCAGACAACCTTTGGGGAGAGATAAAAGTAGAACGGGATAACAGCAAGTAGGTTGTGCACCAATGACTTAAAAAAATATGTAAAATAATAGACACCAAACAATAGAAATCGTTCTCTTTTTAAAGCATCTTCAAATAATTTTGAAGCAAATCATAAGACAGCAAGTCAATAGCTGCAATATCGACAGATTCTTACCCTCATCTAACGAATTGCTGGTAACCGGGGACACTTCAATTAGCGTGGCCGATGTCCGACACTCGGTGTCGGCAGAATACTTTAGGGCCAAGTGTTAAACGAAATTAGGTTCGCTCGATCGCTCGTGAAGTGCCAATGAGGCGTGGACAATTTAAATTGTGTGCTGGACTTACACATTCGCATTGCAGTGTGGGATCGAATGTTAGTACAGATGTAATTTGTTGTTCCTATCCCTACCCATACATATTTAATCATAGTACTTATTAATAATCATCATAATCAGCCCGTAAACATCTCACTGCAGGCTTATTGGGCCTTCCCTCGTATATGAGGGAGTATGGGCCATAGTCGACCACGCTGGCCCAATGCGGGTTGGGGACTTCACATACCTTAGAATTTTTATTTCTCAGGCATGAAGGTTTCCTCACGATATTTTCCTTTACCGTTTAAGAGCACTCGGATGAGAAATGCTAATAAGTAATTAAATTAAATTTAAAAACTCATTGGTTCATGGCCTGCCTGTGAATCGAACTCGGATCTCCTAAATTAGGAGACCGCGTTTTAACCGCTGAGTCACCGACGCTCTCTTATGCAATGAATAATGCAATTGCACAAAACTGCTGACACAAATAATACTAACACATGTAACATTTTAAGATAAATAACTTGTACTTACCTTTAAAATATCGTGTAGTAAGACTGTTTTATCTTATTTTCCATACACTGTATCTACACGCAATGAAGTGCAACCGCGTCATACCAAGTCGGTCTATTTTGAGAGAAGGTGATACTACCCTTCCGCAATACAGTATTTTTACTATTGCGGAGGTTGGTTTGTCATTGCTTTTTACTGTTAATTACATCTTAATTTATGTGTGAAAGGATTAATCTTAATTCAATTATTTACCTTATTATAAATATTAAACCTCACAGTTGAGTGCTAATTATTTACGTGTTTGGCCTCTTGGCTCCACGTGTGGGGTTTTTCCAACCACGATGCTAGTATTCTGTGAAGTCGAAATGTAGATGGAGTTTTAGTTACCGACCTCCCAAATATAATATTAAATTAAAAGTTTGATATGATGAATGATGCAGTTCAGATTTCAGATGCAAATATCAATCATTATATCAGCCACAGGACACAATGCCTTTTCACAATGTTGAAATAAAAATATTAACAAATTACTATTCCTTTGTTACAGATTGCCTCCACCTTCAACTCTACCGGGATCCAAAAGACCGCTACAAGAAGGGGCAGACGAAGGCTTCACTCTCTCTCCAACACTTCCTTGGCTTCGAGTCTGGGTTTACCCTGGACAAGGAGTCCAACACTATAGCTATTATCTGCCAGGACGTCACTGTGGTCCTAGCTTTCGAGACCAGGGAGAGGCTCATTGCGTGGCAGGTTAGTGAATTAATGAGAGTTAATACAAATGTTATCATTGGATTTCGGGGAAAAGTATAAGGTAACTTGCACTCTTGAACATCGTCGCAAGGTTGCGTGTCTGTTAGCGGTTTGCAGGATATAATTCAATGAATGTACGTTTTTTTTTTATGGTTAACTGGACACGCGTTTGACCACAATCTCACCTGATGGGAAGTGAGTGACGATGTGGCCGTAGGATGAAGCACGCGATCTCAGTAGAAGCCTTCACCCTGCTCTTGAAGATCCCAAGGTTGTAGGATTCAGGAAAGACTGACGCCGGAAGGGAGTTCCATGCCTTGGCTGTTCGCATTATGAATGAAGAGTCGAACCGCTTAGTGCGAATGTTCGGTATGTTTACTACATACGGGTGGCATCCCTCCCCGCGCCTAGTAGTCCGAAGATGAAATGGCGATGGTGGAATAAGATTGTGTAATTACGCACACTCACCGAAGTGCATCCTGTAAAAGACTGAAGACAGGCGACCTTGCGACATTGATATACATTATACTATTCCAACCACCACCTTTCCATCTTCGATCGATCACGCACGAGGAGGATTTCCATCCATTTCTTGTCAACATTCCGAACATTTGCACTAAACATCTACGTTCCCAATGCGAACTTCCTAGGGGGCTAACTGCATGTCGGCATCGATTTTCCCGAGTCTTACAACCTATGGGGATAGTCAAATATCGACTTGAATTTACCCTAGGATATACAAGATCTCGTGCTGCATCTTCAGCTGCGTCGTCACTTTCCACCAGCTGGCATTGTGGTTAGACTAATCAACATACGTCCAGCTAATTGACCTGTATACATACGCATACATATGTATACGCTTCCTGTTGATATACAAAATCTTCCTTTCCACAAATTTCAAGATACTACAAAACAGAAGCTTATTAAGAAAGCATATTATAAAATATCGGACTATTTAGATGACAAACATTCATGGACATAACCAGCCCGTTCGCATAAGCAGGCTATTTCACAATTAATAATGAAATATTATAATATAAAATAACAATTAATAATTTAGTAACATAAAAACCTTTTTTTTTAAAGCAACCTCTCTAGTTTCTTGCTTGTTCTTTTCAGGGGAAAATTGCCTTTTGAACAAGCAGTCTATCTATTTTAAGTCTACCTTATGTACCTACAAAATAAAGCATTTTTAATTTGATTTGATTTACCCAACTAAGCAGACACAATTGAAAATGGAATGGCTTTTGTTGATTATTGTTAATGCCTGGTTGTAATAAGCTAATAAATCTCTGCATATCTTTCTCTCTACGTAACTCTACGTATGTACTCTAACATTGGCAGCAATACTGCCTCTTAAACCTACTTTATTCTAACCTGCTACCTGTTTCTTATAATAGGTGAAGGTGGGAGGCCAGCTCGGTGCATCCCGGGAGTTCCTGGTGATGGTCGGCAGCGGGGGCGCGAAGAAATTGCCGGCGGGTCCGGCGCGACTGCACGTCCAGGGCCGTAGGTTTGCGTTAACCAGTGGAGTACCACCTCGCTTGCTTGGACTGTGGGAGCTGGCACATTTGAGGTCAGTATTGTTATACATTCTGTGGTGGCGAAGAATGAAGGATTTCCTGTAGGTGTTTTTGTTTGTTTTCCTTCACCGTTTAAGAGCAGGCGGATGAATGCACATAAGTAATTAAATTAAATTTAAAAACTCATTGATACACGGCCTGCATGGGAATTGAACCCGGACCTCCCAATTTGGGAGACCGCGTCTTAACCGCTAAGGCACTGACGCTCTAAGTACCACTCTAAAACCGAAGTAAAAAGTAAAAAGAAATAATAACAGCTGCCACTAAAAATTAAAGTGTGTATGTAACTACGAGTGTGTGTATGATATGTATATATACAAATATAAATACAAAATAGTTTATTTGTTTTTCAAATCATACAATAATCAATGTATTGTGGGATCTTTCTATTAAGCATCAAAATGCATGTGCCAGAACGATCCACTCTTCCTTAACTTATACATATAGAATGTATGATCAAGATGCAGATATAACATTGTAACTTTACCTAAACAACCATAACTAAATAACTATAACTAAATAATTATAAGTGTGTGTGTGTGTGTTTTTATGTGTGCTAGGTAAGCGAGCTGCTAAATTTATTGTACACGCTTTATAAGGTGCATATAATGCCCAAAGCATGCGTGCACGCAAACACGTGTGTGTTTGTGTGTGTAATCTGCAGCACAGTATTATGCCGAATGAGATTTATGAAATAAAGTCTTTATTGTTTGTGGACAGACTAATGGGAGACAATTATGGCACGAATAATCTCTATCCTATCAAATAATCTCCTTAACATCAATGTAAAAGCTACAACCAAATTATCCACTTTGCGACTTCAGGAAATAATATACGAGGCAAATTGAAGTCTGAATATTATAGATGTCATAAAATGTGATACAATTTAACGATTTAATGTTAGAGAAGATATACATTTTACTGGCTAACAGTAAACCATTGCAATCGCAGTTGAAAACGGGCAATAAAACTAGATCATTCACTGCCGACCGTAATGTCATACGTCTGACTATTTTATGTTCTGCCACTGGCTAAAAGTATAAAGCACGAGTTAAAATGTTAAGATACAGGGCTGTTAAAAAAAGGCGACCGAGTGCCGCCGGCGCACGATAATGGCGGGCAACTTCCGGTGCGCGGCCATTTTGTCTTACCGCTCCCGCCATCTTAGCCGAGTTGGCGGACGACGGCTGCCAACTTTTCGCCCCAAATACGATAATGCGTTGCAGTATTTATTACAAGGAGGGTGATAATAACTCTCTGGGATTAAAAACTGTAAGCCTTTGCTGGAGGTTGGTTTTAAAAATTTTCCCGTAAAGCTTGCGTTTTTATCTTTCATTCTGTAATGAAGTTGCTTTTTGTGGTATAAGACACACCAATGTCGAGAAATATGTTCAGTTCACAATGAGTCCACTACTACACAAAGACGCTTCCAATATACAATGCTACACTTCTTTAGAGGATTTGCAGGCGGATTGTGAATTTAGATTATTAGGACACTGGCACTAAGGTTGCCATTATTTTGCTAACCGTACTATAATATTGGAACCATTTTGTCCCTGCAGCACATAATACGTGACATTTTAGAACTTGTTTTGTTTGTTTGTTTGTAAACGCTTTTATTACAAAAAGGCAATACATTAATTTTACATTTTTCTTTTTATGTTTTCTGTATTACTACTGTACTGTTATATATTGTATTATTAATTGTTATCATTGTGCAATGTGCTAAGAGATAAATTATCTATCTATTTAATATGTTGGCTTTCAGCCTTTAAATGGGTGACAACTACTTAGTGCATTTTAAGTTGTGTTTCCATACGTACAATAGTCGAATCCGTTTGTTGTCAAATTGAAGGCAGTACTTAAGCCAAGTCGGTGGCCACAGTCGCTAACGTGGCCACTTGACTGATATAAATTCACCAATTTGTTGCAAAAAATAATATTGTCCTGTGCGAGGAGGACTCGTGAACTGAGGGTCCGTACATAACATAACGATAGACAAACTTTTGTACGCCCCTTTTGTCTGTATGTCAGTACAGTTTTTAAGGTCCCTGGAGATATCAACGGAGGTAACGACAGACAAGCTACATAAGAAAGTGATCCTATAAGGGAACCTTTCTTACCTTATGAGGTAAATAGTTCTGTACAGGATAGGAAAGAACAAGATGAATAGGCATGTACATCGCGTGCTTCATCTTGGACCACATCGTCACTTTCCATCAGGTGAGATTGTGGTCAAACGTGTATCCAGTTAATCATAAATATACATAAATGTTATACCTATCATGTAAATTTTGTACGAGTATTTAAAACAGTATTAAAGTTTTGAAAAAGTTGGTCTTCGTAGGTAAATAGAAAATACTTCCACAAACCCAGCGGCCGCCGCCGAGTTTCGTAGCACTAGTTTTTATTACACTACTCAACGCTTCTATAAACAATTTATAGTCGGGCGATGCTTTTACCAGCCCGTGGAGTTGGGATGTGAACTGAATATGAGCAAGCTAAACCGCAGTGCTAAAACATAACGCCAACTGCGCACTTTGAAGTTATACTCCAAAAGAGACACCATTATCTAAAACAACACAGGACAGATATATAGAAGTTCCAACAGTATTTTAATTATATTTCCGTTGTGGATGCACGACGAATAGCAAAGCCGGACATTTGGCTTTGTAGTCACGAGTGGAGACAAGAAAATAAATTTCCAAAAGTTCTCTAATTGTAAACGGCTTTTGTTAAATTAAAACGCTATTTTGTTTCTTGTGCAGGCGCTACGGCGTGGTTGAAGGGAGGTTCTGTTTCGAGGGAGGCTCCCACTGCGGTAAGGGGGAAGGTCTCCATATGCTCATCACTGATCAGGCTCATGAGATCACCGAAGCGTTCGATTCAGCAGCGAGAGGAAAGTTATCGTTACAACGTACCGCCGCCTCTAGAAAAAGTGCAGGTGAGACTTAATTCGTGGCTTACTTTACTTTGTCAAAAGACAAAGCTTCTTGTTAGATTGTGGCATGCTTCACTTTGTCAAGAGGCTGACTGGGACACCCTGTAGGTGGTACCCACTTATCTATTTCTGCCGCCAAGTTTCAATTCCCACATGATTGTGTTTCGGAATCTAGGAGAGTCACATGGAAATTAAGTAGAAAATTTCCTCCTTGGAAATGAAATGAAAATGAAATGAAAATGAAATGAAAATGAAATGAAAATGAAATGAAAATGAAATGAAAATGAAATGAAATGAAAATGAAATGAAAATGAAATGAAAATGAAATGAAAATGAAATGAAATGAAATGAAATGAAATGAAATGAAATGAAAATGAAATGAAAATGAAATGAAATGAAAATAATTTATTTGCCTGATTTTGGGTACAAGATTAGGTCTCAATAAAGAACACAGTTCCATCAAAATCTGCTTAAATCTAGCGTGCAAATATTCTATTTGGTTCATTATTAATTATTCAACTTAGGAATTTAAAATTTAAAATATTAAAATAATCGTGAAAATAATAATTGATTACAAAATGTCACAAAATTATAGTATGTAGTCAATCGAATACCATTTTTCCAAGTCATTACCTAAAAATTAATCATTATTGCTCATTAAATTATTTATTTACAATACAATGTCAGAGGAGAAAAATAAATTCAATATGGCTAATTTAAACAATGTCAAGGCAAATATTCTTTAATTGAATAAAAACATTTGTTCACAAGCCACTCATGTAATTTCCTTTTAAACTATTTTCCATTCAATATTCTTATTTCGTCAGGTAATGCATTATAAATTATGGCAGCCATATGACAAACATTTTTTTGTGCCATCGATAACTTATAAGTAGGCACACATACAATATTGTTTTTCCTATATCGTAGTATTATTCCCGTATTTGGTGTGATTCGTGTTGGGAAATCGTGGGGGGAATACAGTTGTGTGTCGTGTTGATCGATTCCCACCAAATAACCTATTTGCTTGTTTGTCACCTTGCCATAAAAAAGCTTGCCTTATGTATGGAGCATAATAAATTTTATTTCCTTTTAGGTGCTGAGCAAGGCCAAAAAACTCGTCCTAGCACTCGCCTCTCGGACGTAAATACTGTCGATCAATCACTCCCGGACACTACGAGCGGCTTGTACGAGGAAAACTTTTTCGGCGAAGATTGCGGAGGTGTCTCACCTTATTGGCCATCAGACGAGAGACGATTCGACGAATCAGAATTTGGTGTAAACGAACTGGATGTTGGAGCAAAACCACCTTGGAATGGCGCAGATCATGTTACTTTGGAGCGTTGCACAAATTGTCTCACGAAACTTGGTGCGATGGCCCAACCCTCTACAGTTGCACTCACTCCTACCACAGCATTCAATCCTGCTTGGACGATGGAAGCGGTTCCCGAAAGTAGCTCTGACAGTTCCTCGAATAACACAGAATATTTAAAACCGAGGATGATAAGGAAGAACCTGGCAGCATGTCATTGCAATGATAAGCCGCCGCAGAGACCGCCAAAGCCGGGACGGTTGGAACAAAAGAAACCAATAGCTTTGTTACCGCAAGCGCGCCCATGTAATATGGATGAAAATATTTACCCATTGAACAATCCCAAAATAGGACCGTATGAAAATTATGATGTCCCCAAAGCTACTCATATTGAACAGGTAAGTATCGAGTATATTACGTATCTCAGAGAGAAACATAATGTCTCTCAAACTCTAAATACACATGCATAATCTTGGCCATCTTCTGGCAACATTTGTAAATTTATTCATTTCATAAAATTTAACAAGCATGGAGATTTAATATTTAATTATTCTTCATTAATAGTTCGTTTGCAGAGAACGAAAAAATCTACAAAGGAAGAACAGTTAGGGTTTGGTAACTACCGTAATTATAATTATAAGAAACTCCCTTTATACTGTTAAATAATACTTCCGAATGTGGATCTGTCAGGAACGATACGATATGACACGTGATTGGTTGACTCGTTTCTCACTCGGCAAATTGCTTATTTATTGGTCAACATCATCGTTTACGATCATGTTACATAATAGACCCTGTCCACACATTAATTGTAGGCCCCTTACTTATAGATTTGACTTAACTGACTCTTTCATAAATAAACTTAAATTAATTAAATGAACTAGTAGTTATTTATATTAAAAATATTTTATTATTACAGGTGGACAGTTTACAAATACCGCAATATTATGACACACCAAAAAGAATAAAACAAGCATTGGCGGATGACTTATTTAAAGTAACTAAAAGTTCTACCCCCGATTCCTTAGTTCTGAAGAAAAATTGTGGCTGCATATTAAAATTTGGCTCCAAAAAGAAACCAGTTATAGTGGAATGTGACGAAACTTTACAACCGGTTGAGTGTCCTTGTCAAAAAGTCACAAATTGGGCTAATAATCTCATAAGTCTTCCTTATTGCAAAAGAGAGATTGCTAGCGAAAAAGTTAGCACAGAAATTCTTACCAATCAGAAATTAGAAGAAATGGCTATTTACGCAACCGTAGATGTATCACGCAAAACTAATAGGCAAAGTGGGTCGGTTACCGAGAAAGATTCTGCACATGAAACCGGTTTCACAAATTATCAAAACGTAGAAATTACAAGAGATCAGGATTTTGAAGGTCCGTATGCAAATTATGAAAATCTAGAGTTTGCGTTATCCTTAGAGTATTATGAAAATGCTAAAGATTTGCTAAAGAAGGCCGGTGTAACACAGTCAGAACTGGATGCTTTGAGCGCAAACATCGACCTTGCTGCAACTACCATACCTAAAAAGCCACGACTATGTACTAAATGTGGCCACTCCCAATCGCAGAAACATCCAGAACATAAGGCTAAATGTGACGAATACTTACTTATGGAACCATCTAAAGATGTTAAACGTGACTTATGTAAGACGGTCGCACCAAATCCGGGGTACACGCCAATGTCACCGAACCCTAACTGGTCACAAAGTTTGAAATATCCGTTGCACAAAGTTCACAAAATTGATATCGAGAAATCGCTAAGTATACCTACGCTAAACGGAAGCCCAATCAGAACAAAAAGCCTTGATGCTTCGATTAACAACAACAAAGAAGCGATGCAGAAACGCTCCACTTCAGTAGATTCAGCAAGACTACTCGAAGATCTCAAAGAATTTGATAGTAGTATTGGAAGCCATGCAACATCATCTTCCCTAGAAACCTTAAGAAACTTGGCTTTAGAAAACAGAAGGTCCTCATCACCTTGCGAAAATGAGAGGGAATGTTATGATTGTTGTAAATCTTCTGGTTCAGAGAACAAGACTTCAGAAGAAAGTTCCTCGAAAGACGTTCCTCATCTTCGAAATAAACATATGGATAATGCTCAAATAAAAAGGTCATCAAGCGTACCTTGCAAGTCCGGTGGAAATAGAGATTCATCGAGTTCGAACGATTCTGGAGTATCGAGTTGTTCTATGAAACATGGAGGAGAGTTCAATGAATTTGAGATGCCACTGACATCAGGCCACTCTCGGTATCACTATATGTTACACAAAAAGATGAAGGGAAACCTGTCTATTTGTCTTCACTCGTCCCTGCCGAGGAAGTCTAAATCTTCGGATCCTTTGAGAGATCAGTCTATGCAATTACACAAAAGTAATGCACAGGCTAAATCCTCGTCAGCCGAGGCCGAAGTTCCTGTATTACCTCCAAAGCAATTCAAAGGTACGTATCAAAAAATAACATTTTTCCTAGAAATTCCGTTTCAGACAAATTGAATAAAAATAGAGACAAAATCCGACGACGCGTCGGTTAGTCGGAGAAATAAATGGGGTTTCTCCCAAAAGGCCGTTTTGTAATTATTGAGAGACGTCGGACCGTTATCGCCAGTTTCATTTTCTTCGCAATATTATTGAGACACAAAGGCGTTCCTGTCTTTGATCTCCGCTAATGCGGTTATTTTGATTGCGAATTACGATAATGATTGCTCGTATTTATTTTCTGTGTTATTTATAAGAAAGATCATCTCTGATATAAACATGGTATTTGCAGGTGTTATGGATACGCACAGCACTTCGAGCGGTACTTCGGATATGTCTGACTACATCGAGACTCTGTCCATGTCGTCGTCACATTCATCCTCAGATACTCCATCGAGCATGAGGTAGGTGTTTCTTGCGAGGATAATATTTTTAAGCGTTCCATTCTAAACAATTTGGTTGGTGGTAGGGCATTTTAAAATGTCCGCCTGGCTAGCTACCACCATCTTATTTAAATCTGCCGCCAAGCAGCAATGTTAATAGCATTGTTGTGTTCCGGTTGTCAGTGATAAGATAGCCAGTTCCCCAAATGTGTTGGGGTTTCCGGGTCTGTACGCTTCCACCTTCGACCCCATCTTCATTTAACATCAGGTGTGATTGTGGTCAAGTACGATCCCGTCGTGCATAAAAAAAAAACAAAAAAAATTGACTGTTACCAAGCCACACTTTTTTGTTATGACGGAAGGTCCAGTGGGATATGACCCGTGTCCAGTGTCAAAAGACCGGTGGTGTGATGTAATTCTTGAATGATGCAAATAACAGTATAACAGTATTATTTTATATTATATAGTATATTACAACAATATAATAGTAGTTTCTTTATTCGACAAACATCACACCAAAAATTTTGTACATATTTACAAATACGAAATAGTAAATACACATTTACAAATGAAAAAAATATATAAAAACATTTAAAACACACATTTAAGGGTGCCTAAGAGGCTAAGTGCGTTTCCTCTTTGGACAGCCAGACTTAGCCTCAGAGCGAAATAGAAGCCAGCCTTCCGATCATTTGAGGCTTCGATCAGACACTCAGATATCTCTCGAAAAACACAAATAATAATAACAATAGTATAACACTGAACTTTCTAGACTTATGAAGTCAATTATCAGTGTTGGAGGAATACCATTTCTAAATTACAGTCTTGATGTTAAAATGTTCTAATGAACGCCGCGTATAATTAAATATTTAATTAATTTACCGAAGAAGTCTATAACGAACCTGAAACTCTCCAAATGTTGTTTATGTTTAACTTTCCGTGTATTTAGTTAAGATATTAAACATTCCTTAGAATATTTTATTAATATTAGTTTTGCCTGTAATATGAAAATATTTTATCTTGTTTATTTACTTTGTATATTATATTCAAAGGTAGCGACTCGCTAAGACACAGCGCCATCTAGTTCCACACTAAGCAACTAGGCTTGTATTATGAATAATACCAGATGGTTGATAAACTACACAAATACATTTCTTTTGTAAAACTGAAAAAATGAAAAACATGTATAACTCGGGAACGCATGTCTGTATTTATCATACAAACATATGCCCCTAGCGGGTTTCGAACCCGCGACCGTTTGGTATAGCAGTCAGAGTTTTTAACCACTACACCAAACAGATCGTCTTGTTCGTAGACATCTCACAAATTTGCTGTTCAATAACCCATGTAATCGAAGCTCGGAATCCAAACATGTTAGCTCACAAATATATCAGCTCCGACAATGCGCAACGTATACATAAATTACATAGGCCTTTAAGAAATATTAATCTTTTTCTTGTATGGTTCCCTCTCCGAACTGTATAGTTCGGTGAGATATTATCTCTAGGTTTTAAAAAAATATCCTTGGACATACACACAGCGCCATCTAGTTCCACAGTAAGCAACTATAGGCTTGTGTTGTGGATACCAGATGGTTGATATACTACATAAATATATAATAATTTTTTTTTGTAAATAAATACTCATTACAAATGAAAACATCCATAACTCGGGTACAAATGTCCGTATTCATCACACAAACGTATGGCCCTAGCGGGATTCGAACCCGCAACCTTTTGGTATAGTGGCCAGAGTTGCTAACCACTACACCAAACAGGTCGTCAGAAATGTTGTCAGTTTTCTGTTTTGTGATTGTTAAGCTCAAAATCCCTTAGTCACCTTTTGCAACACCCACCACGGGAAGAGAGTGGCTTGCTTTTAACATTGGACAGCCTATAGTCGAAACCAACGGTTGCGGGTTCGAATCCTAGTGATGATGAACATTTATTCCCGGGTCATGGTTATATGTAGATTATGTTCAGCTTATCCGTAATTACTGAGTCTAGATAGACATAAAACGTATTTGATTAATAATTAGTGGAAGTGTCCATAAATTTAATTTAATTATTCATAAAGCGTAGAATTATTACTACTAAAAGAGTAAATTTATAAAAATACTAGACAAATACTCTTTATTGCACAATATAATTTAGAGGAAATGTTCTGCCGATAATAGCGGGACACATTAGCGGCCTAATTAAACGACCTCTTCCTGTCAACCGCAGCTGAGAAAAATTTTCAGTAACTGATAAGTTGCGTAACATTGTTGAAGAAAATAATAATGCAACCTCAGTGTAGGGTCCTTGCCTTTAATAAATATTTTTGAACAACCTTTACAACGACTACCTACAAGATGGGGTATAAAAATAAAAGTAAATTCATCTCCCCTAAAATTCGTGTAGAGCAGGTCATTAATATGTATACCTATGCCATATTCCAGCTTTCTAGTACTACTCTTAGTACTCTCCTCTCCTCTGAGCTAAGCCTCGGACAGACAGACGGACATGGTGAAACAATTAGGGTTCTTTGTTGATTACGAAACCCTATAAAAAGGGTTACTCTTATTACAGTCAACAGCATCGTTATCAACATTCGTGATAATGAATAGGTCCATACTAAAACAACGAGCTTAAAAAAATTTCGTTTGAAAAACAAAGCAAGCTGAAATAGACTACTTACTGTAAACTGTTAATTGTTGCAGAATCAACCGTCAACCGACGAGCACTCTCCGGCCACGCTCCGGTAAGGAGTACCACAACCTCGACCCCATCCTCACCTCCATGTACAAGAGCGGGAAGGACCTTGCCAACTACACTAACATACCTTAAAATACTAACCTGGTACTATGAATTTATAATTGTAAGAGCTGCAAGAGCCCTGCCTTCAACTTTATCAAAGGTATACGAGTAGTTACCTTAGAATTTATGGAAGCCTGGTAGATGGTTTTCGGAAACCTATACCTCTGCATACAGTTGACATCAAATCTAGTGAAACACAAACTATGTGAGCAGACATTTTAGAAATAAGGAGTCCTATACATTTTGTTAATCCAAAATTAATTGTTATGCTTTACTGATCCGCTGACGACTTGTTAAGTGTTCCAATTAATAACAAGAAATTTCAACTGTTATTTTTCTCTTATGATAATATTTAAATATCGACTAAATTATGAATGATCTCGAAAATAAAGTTAATTCATCAGGCGTTGAAAATAATTATCGCTTGTTAGGAGACAATTAAGTCGACTGATTCTTCATGAATCTTCATCTAATTAAGACATTGGGAAATTACTTCGCATTGAATAATACTAATGATGACTAGGTAATATCTATGCAAGCAAAACATCATATCAAATGCCATGGGATCATATTATTCAATAAGTAATAGAAATCATTGAAACTGCTCGAGTGGTCAGTCAGTACTAAGTTGAGATGATTAAACTAACTTAATATTGTGGTTATTATTATTACTATAAATGGTTAAAAAATAGATTAGAGTTACTACTAGATTAGATTGATGAAGATGAATTTCATATCGAAGAGATTTTTGTATGAAATATGATAAGACATTGCTGTAAAATCAGTGGATTAGTTAAAACTACCCTCTTAATTTCTGAAAACGCGGAACGTGAATAACAATAATATACCAACGAGACGCTGGTATAGTTTCAGTTAGCATATGCTTAAACAATATAAAGGCTTCTTTTCTCACTACGAACACACAAAAAGGATATCACGTCGTTCAGAAATTATAACCTCTAACGTTTCTAATCATTTCTAGTTGTAATTTTTTTAACATGCTCTCTTTTACCTTTGAGGATTCTATTTTGGAAGACCTAGAGTAACAGGAAACTGTCATGCTGTCCTTTTTGTATGATCGTAGTCGAAAAAGGATAGACTGGTAACCAAGAACAGTTTCGCATATTCCAGCTTTTGATATTAAGAAACCGTTTTCAAATAGATTCAACCGTTTTAATGATAGAATACCACAGATAGACAAACATATAGATATAGACGCGGTTTAATAACATAATTAGTATAGGCCACAAAGCTGGACTTGAGCGAACTTCTCTAAGGGAAGAAATAAAATATTATCAGCATAACAATTGGAACTCCAGTGATTATTTCCAACTTTTAACAAAGACGAATACGAAACATTAGGAAACAACGTTCGCTTTCATTGTCGACATTAATTTTATTACACAGAGAAGACTGAATTTTTGTATTACCTTAGTTATCTACGAGTTAATTTCAATTCGAATCGTCTAGTCACAAAAGTTTGTACGATATAATTGTAATTGAATGATAACATTGATTTGTGTTAGTATTAAGATTGTACAAAATTTGGGGTAACGTTTATTATACAACGATTATTGAGAACAGTTTTTAGCGGTATAGGTTGTAAAAACGCATTTTATACATTTTACTAACCAATATTTATCATTATGTACATTATACTAATAGTTAAGTATATACGCAGCAATAAGTATAAAGTTCCCAGGGAGTGAAGGTAGAGATTTATGTATCAAATGGATTGATATTGAATACTTGTGTAACGTAGTTGTATTACTATTTTTTTTGTTAAGGTCATTATTATGTTAAATGGTTATAGCTGTATGTACGAATGTGTTTGTATCGTGTGATCGATCATAGGAGTTGGTTCTTGTTACAATCACCATGAAATAGTAAAAAAAATTACCTTGGAGATGTTATAATGTTGTACTGAATTACATTACCCCGGACCGTTTGACCGAAGAACGATTGATTAATTACGGTGTACATTGCCGAGTTTGCTTTAATTAAAAATTTTTGCGGAGTTTGTTGATCATTATCAACAAACTCCGCAATGTACTCCGTATTCATCAATCGTCTTTCGGTCAAATGTTTTCCGGGGTAGTATAATTCCGTATACGCCATTATACATCCACACCTTGGTAACCTCACTCGTTAAAAAATAAATTGTTCGCAAAGCAGCAAGTTAGGGAGAAACTGTTTTACACGATTGATACAAGAACCCTGTAGTTAATGTGGAACTAATTCAATGAAAGAAGAAACTTCAACTCTGGCAAGAAACGGCCGATTTTTTCCCTATTTTCTCTAACTCATTATACATAGAAACTGTCACAGGTTCTAAGTAGACAATATAATTTTTTTGACGAGAAAATGATTTTAACAAATGGCGCTATCTTAACATTTCATTGTTGAAAAGAACTAAATACTCGTGCGAATATTTTAATTGTATTAAAAGTGATACATTTTTTTTTTCGTGAAAGAACTCGAATAAAGTGATTTGTTATTCCAGGCAGCAGCATTACTCTACTGAAGATAGAGACTGTTGTGTCGTTTTTCTAATATTCATTTAAAAAGCGTAAATTCATTGAAAATGTCAGATATTACATCCTAGTTCATTACTTGGTTTATTTTACATATTTCCAAAGGAAATTTCTCAGTCTGATGGACGTGAATACAAAATACAAATACAAAAAAAAACACAATGTAGTTTATTTTGTAACAATGATAGTCATTTTACAATTTATGACATGTAATTATACTAAAAGGGAGTGAATGCTGGGTATGGCAAAAGAAGGATGAAAGTAGAATAAATGCAGTGGAAATGAGATCACTGAGAAGTATGAATGGGGTGACTTTGAAAGATACAATCAGGAATAGTGTAATTAGGTTAGGGAGTTAAGCAGAGTGAATGAAGACGTAGTGACAAAGATTGAAAAAGGTATGCCAAGATGGTTTGGACATGTGGAGAGGATGAATGAGTCTTCTTTCATCCGAAAGACGAAACTTTCTTACGAAAGAGATATACGAAGGGAATGTGGATGGTAGTGTTGGTAAGGGAAGACCACGGCGAACGTACCATGATCAAATCGGGGGCGTCTTAAAGAAAGGCCAAGTCAAGAGTACCCTAAACCGACGAGTATATATGAACAACCTTATGAGAGTGAAGGAAGCAGAAGAGGTGTGTCAGGATCGTAGCAAGTGGAGTCTGTGGTCTCTGTCTACCCCTACGGGAAACAGGCATGACATTATGTATGTATGTAGACTAAAAGATATCAAGAAAGAACATGATGATACTTCCAATGTTCAAACTAGGTAAAATTATTTTACCTGTATTTTAGAACCTGGTAGATACCAGGATGATCAAATACGAAACAAAAGATATAATGAAGACATCCTTTCTAAGTATACAAACTGAATGATCGATCACGCGATGCATCTTAGGCATGGGACATGAAAGTGCAATATTGAAATGTCTAAACTGATCGGATTTATCTAAAGCTGGGTAAAGGTCAAACGATTTAAGAATGACACTCTTTACCACATTGGTCATATTAAACAGACCGTATTCGTTTGGTCTGTATCCTGTGTTTATATCAGTAGTGTTTTCGCTAGCTTATAACTTGTAACTCCGTATCCGATATGATTATATTTCATCCTCAATTTACCATGTTACCTATACATTATGAATAAACATAGTAATTTGTAATACACGTCTTTTATTTTATAATAGCAATCTAGATTTATTAGAAGAAAGTTATGACCCATAAAATTTTGCATCAATCTAAAAACAATCATCGCTCTAACCACAGGACGTCCGTTGCTGAACATGGGCTATATAGAATAACTTAGAAACCAATCCTAAACCTTTTAATTTTTCTACACTCTGAAAGTCCCCCAAAGTTGGGAGCGTAGGTAGGCTTGATCTGCTCGTATATGCGGCGCGCATCGCAGACGCATACATTAGCAGATAGCGGGCGTCACGTCGAGATGCAGCGCCGGGACTGAACCGCTTCCACAGCTACTGGTCGAGATAACACGAGTTACTGAGGGGAGTTTATGTGTACGGTAGTATGTGGTAAATGTCACGGGTAAAGACTTGCTATTTATGTGGTTCTAGCATGTTAAACGCTGCGGTAAACCTGCAGGGAGTTGGTTCGACGTCGATTTACATAATTACGACGAAGAAGAAGATAGCTAGGAAATCTACAGAGGCGAGATTCGAGGAAAGTGTAACTGCACATTCTACTATGTGGAAAATCTGTGGCCTATGGATCTTTTAGCAGTAAAAATTATTCTCCAATACTAATCAACTTAGTTTGTCGGTTTTGGACTGCTAACGTTCAAACATTGAGCTGGGGTGTGCTGCACATTTGAACTTGATAAATGGTAATTTATGACGAGTTGAAATTCCAAGGCCGACCTACGTTCTACTTATGTAGGTATATCCAAGAATATACTAAATCATGAGTATACTAGGTAATTGGGGAGTTACGTAATGAAGGGAGTCGCGATCAGATCTTTTAGATCCAGTTGCCCAGGGGTATTTGACCTTCTATCCACATTAATTTATGGCAGGATGACGTACCCGTACGATAATAATAATTGGGAAGTACAGTACCTTACGTTCTCGTTCTATGTTAGAAACTCAAACTGCAACTAGAGACCAACCGAGACTACACAGCTAAAGATGTGTAAATAAAAAAAGGGATAATTTTAAATCAAGCACCTAAGACAAGTTTCCATTTTCCAAGTCGCCAGAACGTTTAAATTAATGTAAATCTCGTTTCAATAAACCTCTAGCTGAGAGCAGAACAAATAATTCAGTCCAATGAGGTAGCTACAAAATCAATGAAAAGAAAATTACAATATAATGATTTCGAAGAGATAAAGAGGGTCTAAAGGCAAATTTTAATCAACGAAAATGAACCATTACTTCCGCTATTGTTTCAAGATAAAGGCGATACGATACAGAAAGGTCTTGGCAGATATTTTTCCTAAAAAAATATCTGATTTCGACGATGAAAAGGCAACAAGATAACATAATATCAGCGCAAGGCAAGGAAACGGGGCGGGGTGAGGTCGTATCCGTCTCTAAGAGAGGATATTTCAAATTTTTATTACTCGCGAAGTCGCTCCATAAATTTTAGCGCTGAATTTTCATAATGCGGGCCGAGTGGCTAAACCATGGGTAATATGAATATTGTAGAGTCTTGACGTAATTTCGAAATTGTCATAACTTGTGCGTAGTAATTGAGCCTGTTGCTTGTGTACGGCCTCCTGGACGCTGAATTATCAAGTCTGAGTATATTTTAATACCATTAATACCATTTATTTTCCACATTAAATATAAATATAAGCTGTATATAAGTGTAACAAGACATTAAAGAAGGCTCGTACTAATAAAACTATCCCAAGACTGAGAAAAACTTATAGAATGATACTTGAGATTATTCTATTTCTTCCGTCTAATCTGAATTTGAACAGTATCAAATATATAATATCAAATATCAAATATATAGTATCAAATATTGAGAGTGAGACTCGATCTCAATCCTGAGACTGCCCCGTCAATACCGTTTAATGTAAAGACCGCTAATGTAAAATCACACAGCATATAAAACTTCACTGCTGGACTTATCATGGCTTACATGGCAGGATTAGTTTTAATGCTGAGCTAACCCAA
Source organism: Oegoconia quadripuncta (assembly GCA_949316235.1). Classification (NCBI taxonomy): domain Eukaryota; kingdom Metazoa; phylum Arthropoda; class Insecta; order Lepidoptera; family Autostichidae; genus Oegoconia; species Oegoconia quadripuncta. Next base: position 10,984,860 of record OX438750.1, on the reverse strand, counting down.
CCCTGGAGACCGGACTGCTTAGCCGGAACGCTCCATTGTGGTCTTCGCTCTTGTCCGAGGCTTATCCGTGCGGAACCCTAACGGTGACTCAGTCTTCTTGCTCATCCTCCACACTCGTTCCTGTCTGTTACTGAAGATCGTCGATGAAGATAGAATTGCCGTAGATCATCTTCTGTCTAGAATAATTTTCTTTTTTTCGCAGATATAACTTCATTCTTCTATAAGTTAACATCTTCTTGCTTGAATGATTTATCTTCTTAGATGCAGGTTACTGGCTAGGGCCGCTTCATTTCCCCTTCCAGGCAGGAACGTGGCAGGGTCACCATGTAATAATGTAGTTGGTGGTTAGGTCGATGGACGGAGGGTTCCGTAAATAAGACTAGTTGTCTATTGTGATGTTGCACGAACAAGGGCCTTCAATAATGAACAAGCCTGTTTATTACATCGGTATCGGCGCTGACTAAGCGATATGCATTTATGTTGCAGTAAACCATTACGTTACGGTTAAACACCGAAATAAGGTAAGGTTATGTAGTTATACACTACACTGGATTCTATCAAGAATTTTGAGAGTTCACTAATGGTCCGGCTGCTGCCGGTCAATAATCTAAACTGTAATGTCAAAGTCAAAGTACATTTATTGTGAATTACAGATAGCATTTGGTCTTACAAAATCCTTATGAGCGCTATGTTCCGCCGTAAATGCATACAATATGGCAACATTTTAGCAATTACAATTTACAAAAATTATCTTAATTTACTAATACAATTCTTTATGTCAAATAAAATACATTGCATATATGATTAATAGGTACGTTACAATTGGTTACAATACAATTATATGGACTTGTCATCTAAGAATTCGTGTAAGCTGTAATAACATTTTTGGACCAACAGATCAAGTTAAGTTAAGTTTAGTTAAGTTTACCAAAATTTAAGTTTCCTCTTAAATATCGGTAAATCAGACGCTTCCCTAATAAATTTTGGAATCTTATTATAAATGTGGGGAATTCTGCAGTATACGCTTATGCTAAAAATGAATCGCAGTCGTGAGAGATAAGTCGCAATGATCTTAACCACTAGATGGCGATCAGTTCTGGTTATACAAGTAATTTTAACCGCCGCTATGGCTCAATGTAAACAACAAAGGGTTTACAACTGGGTTGGATCTCCAGCAGGGTATATGTTTAGCACTCGGTTTGGTTGGTGGTAAGGCATTTTAAATGTTCGCCTGGGTAGCTACCACCATCTTATCTAAATTAGCCGCCAAGCAGCAATGTTAATAGCATTGTTGTGTTCCGGTTGTCAGAGATAAGATAGCCAGTCCCCCAAATGTGTTGGGGTTTCCGGGTCAGTACGCTTCTACCTTCGACTTCATCTTCACTTAACATCAGGTGTGATTGAGGTCAAGTATGAAAGTATGCATAAAAAAATCAACAGCTATATTAAAACATTTATACAATGTCTAGTTACTAAAGTTATGCCAATTAGAGATTCTTATTCTGCTAACAATCAATATAGGTAGGTATTTGCGTAGAAAAAGTAAGTATTACAATCATGCACTATAAATAATAATGTAATAATAATGCAATCAAATTAAAATGTCAACTATGCACTTAAAACCTAGATATACTTAACCCAATTATAAACTAAAACTATCTAATACTAAATGTATTTATTACTCTTACCATAACATAACGTTTCCAAGTGATTATTTTATGATATGAACTAAATCTTTTGCTCTATTGGTTAAAGATAACGTTTGCTCTACGAAAGTAAAGCACAAACATGTTCCCACTAATTAGGACACCATTTCGCGGCGATTGCGAGAATATTATATTCCGAGAAATAAAGCGGTTCGCGAGCGTTTCATATTTTTTTATTAATACTCCCCCTCCCACTGTAAGCGCCCCCCCCCAAACACCCCCCCACCCCACCCCACCCCCACACTCGTTGCATTTACATAACATTAACATCACAATTCTTTTGCGTTATTGTACTCTTTGTTTGAACACAGGTTTCGGATACGAACGAAATGATACATAAATTACTTCCTATTTTAAGCTCACGAAATACTATAAATATTTGTACGGGTTTTACAGAAGTGAACTCGCGAATGGATTGACATCGACATTATTGCATTAAATGTAATCCAATACAGTAAAAAAAACTTTGTGTACGTTAGATTTGAATATTTATGTGACGACCGGTTGGTGTAGTGGATAGTGACCCTGTCAGCGAAACCAACGGTTGCGGGTTCGAATGTTTGTGTGATGAATACAAACATTTATTCCCGAGTCATGGATGTTTATATAAATATTTATGTATGTTCATCCGTTATCTAGTATCCATAGCACAAGCTTTGTTTAGTTTGGGACTAGATGATTGGTGTGAGTGTCCGAAATATTTATTTATTTTATTTATTTATGTCATAAAAAAAATATTTTTGTGACTCAATCCAATATTGTCATTGTTCTGAAATGCAACTCGTACTACCACACTAAGCAACTAGGCTTGTGTTATAGATATCAGATGGTTGATAAACTACACAAATACATTTTTTTTTGTAAATAAATACATATATAAATGAATAACATCAATAACTCGGGAACACATGTCTGTATTCATCATACAAACATATGCCCCTAGCGGGATTCGAACCCGCAACCTTCTGGTATAGCACCAGAGTTTCTAACCACTACACCAAATAGGTCGTTTAAACAAATTAATCGTTTAAAATTAAACAAAACCATATAAAATTTATAACATGTGAGATTATCGGTATGCCAAATAGGAGTAGAGGACAAGTAAATATATTATCCTCATAATATCGACCTCATCTTCACTTAACATCAGGTCCAATTAACAACATCGGAACCCGTCGTGCATAAAAAAAATAAAATAGGAAAGCATGTCAATAGGTTATTAAAATGTCATACATACAGGGTGTTAGTAAAAGTAATATTTCCCTTTACACCACGTGTAGTATAAGTGAACTACAATACAATACTTACTACGTAGCGGTTATCGACCTTAATATCTTTTACTCTTCTTTTGATCGATTATAACCAACTAGCACCATCAAAAATAAATAATCTATAAGCAATAAATATGTATATATTTATAAAACTGTGTTCAAAACTTACCATCAGTGTTCGATCGGCGTCCGTGTTTCACCTTAGGCTCCAATGAAAACCAGCGTTGTAGTCTAATTTCTAGACTGCAACTTATGCTGAGTAGGAGAGGAGACCTTCTTTGACACCACTTTGCGACACCGAAAATTAATTTTTAAATACTTTAAGTCTATTAGTGAAACTTTACTTAGGTACCTAGGTGCCTATTTTTTACTTTTATTTTTGTAAACTGTGCTATGAGATAGGAGTACTCACTCATCCTATTATATGAAACTGTTTTGTGTACCTACTTTTGTCTCGGTCCCAATTCCATTATGTCAATTTGCAATTCACCGTTATACATGTATAATAATATGTGTGTCGTTAAATGGGTCAAATAAACGATTCTTATTCTTATTCTTATTCTTAATAAAGAAGTAATTTTTTTTAACCTCCAATTAGTTTTTTTTTACATTTTTTTAAAATCCCGCACTCTAGTAACTTACCTCGCGCGCCTTCGCCTGACGCGACGGACGTCTACTAACTAACACCCTGTATATTGAAAATAATGATGAGCTTATCTTTATGAGTGATCTTATCCTGCCTCTAAGAGTGATGGTTGGAAAGTTGTACGGGATGGTGAATAAAAAGTGTATTACCAAAGTTACAAAATAATTATTCTACTAAGAAAATCGCGAAAAAGATTCTTTCGCGCGACCATATCTATAACATATAAATTAATAATTCACCATATTATATTCTATACCTGTTCATTGTAGATATCCGTGTAAATTATCTTCTCGTTCACAATAGGTATGCAAGGCTAATACAGCTATGTTCTAAGTCATGTTCGTCGCTACAACAAATGTGTTCGCTCCGCCTTTCTCATGCTCGACGTATTCAACTTGATTCCCCAACTAGCTAGGATTGTCGCTTAATAGATGATTGCTTTATTTTGCAGATTAATGTGTGCTTTAATGTAGTAATCTAGCATATGACCACAGCTGATAGACCGACAATTTTGAAAGTTTATGCAGATGTATAAATCATCCTTTCAATTTTCCTTTATTTCTTTTTATACTAATTATTAAAGAAGTTATCAGTGAGATGGGTAGGTATTAATAACTTTCCATTAAACGAGAAGCTTGCACGTTTTTCAAAACGGAAGAAACAAAGGAACATATCTAAATCAGTCTAAAAGAGTAAATTCTGTATAATGTAAAATACCTTTCTCAAAAAAGTAAATTCATGTAGTTAACATACCGAACATTCGCGCTAAGCGGTTCGATTCCTCATTCATAATGCGAACAGCCAAGGCATGGAACTCCCTTCCGGCGTCAGTCTTTCCTGAATCCTACAACCTTGGGATCATCAAGAGCAGGGTGAATAGGCATCTACTGAGATCGCATGCTTCATCTTCGGCCACATCGTCACTTCCCATCAGGTGAGATTGTGGTCAAATGCGTAACCAGTTAAACATAAAAAAAATCTGGTTCATAACCTTATCTTTCTAGGAGAGGGTAGATCAGAATACGATTCGAGTAGACATTCATAATTTCATCATCATCATCTTCAGCCACAGGACATCCATTGCTGAGCATATTCGAGTCATGTGCCCTGCCTACTACCACTACGACATGCTACTCCGCTGGGCTATGAGTAACCTTCGTTCTTCTACGGATATTATATTCCTGATTCGCTCGCTTCGCTGAAACGCCGAGCATCGCCCTCTCCATAGCTCGTTGCGTGACTTTGAGCTTTCTTATGAGGCCCCATAGAGACCATATTTCAGTACAGTGTTTAGTGATGAAGTTGGTAATGACAGGGTTTGCGACTTAGCCATTATATGGGACAAACAATACTTAATAACTGTATGCCTGGTGCCACCTACTCAATAATTTTTATAGGACGATGCGGAAATGTCAATAAAAAACTCGGGTTAATTATTTCTCACAGTTGAATAATTTAAAAAATGTTCATAATGTTTTATTATTAGCATTTATCAATTGAAACCTGCAGTGTAACTTAGAGATAGATTTAAAGAATATAACATTCTAACCTTTTCCCCACAGTAAAAAATAATGATAAACATGATGTCAATACAAGAAATAAAGATAAACTTGCAGGTCAGGTAAGGGTTATGTATACGGTTTTTCAATAAGGTTCCTGTTGATATACAAAATCTTCCTTTCAATAAATTTAAAGATACTATAAAACAGAAACTTATTACGAAAGCATATTATAAAATATCAGATTATTTAGATGATAAACATTCATGGACATAACCAGCTCGTTCGCATAACCAGGTCATTTCACAATGAATAATGAAATATTACTATAACTTTTTGTAATTTAAAAACCTTTTTTTAAGAGAGAGCAACCTCTCGAGTCTTGCTTGTTCTTCTCAAGGGAAAATTGCCTTTTGGACAAGCAATAGCTATAAAAATGTCAAATGTGGCTATTTTAAGTATACCTACAATTGATTTGATTTCATTTACTAATAATGTCATCACGGTCATTCAAAATTTGCCTTTAAATTTTTTTTTATGATTAAATTTAGAAAACTCTTATCCTCTGAGATAAGAGTTTCCTAAAGTTTATACTATGATATCATCGAAATACGCCAAAAAACTGTGCTAAAAGCTAAATATTTTCGAAACGGCTTAACCGATTTTCATCAAATAATGGCTAAGAAAACCGCATTCAAATCGGACCACGCATTACTGAGATACGAACAAACAAACACCCGTCATTTTTCATCGTCGGTTAAAATAATATAATAGGTATATGCACAGAATATATAACAGTACTAAGTACAGGTAATCTTAATTGTTTTTACCTGGTCTCAAGCAACTGTGTCTAAACTGCAAAACAAAAACGGACAGATGGTGTTGAAAAATATTTGGCCCATTAAAATACCTATTGCATTACAAAACAGGTGATCATTACAAAATGAATGAAGTAATGAAATTACATACTGGAATTTACTCATTTTGCTGTGACTCAAGATGGTGGTTGAATGAAAAATATTTTTTTTTTAACTTAATAAATAAGTCTTAGTACTTGACCTCAATCACACCTGATGTTAAGTTTAGATGAGGTCGAAGATGGAAGCGTACTGACCCAGAAACCCCAACATTATTTAGATAAGATGGTGGTAGCTAGCCAGGTGGACATTTAAATGCCCTACCACAAACCAAAACGGAGTACTTATAGTAAATGTACTCGGTTTGTCGGTAAATCGAACCCGCAACCTCCGATTCGTAAACACATTGTTGTTTACATTGTGCCACGGAGGCGGTTAAATTAGTAGTAGATTAGTATTAGTTTTCTTAGAGCAGGGAATACTAATATTATCTAATTTTTAGAAGATCATCTCATCAAATCTATCACCATTAGTCAACTAATCAACAGGGATTACGGCAGCCTCAAAGAAGACAATGAATCGAAAGATCCTGTAACTAAGCACCAATCAGGATATCAAACTAGCAAAGATTCCTCCACTTTGGGGCACTTGAGTCAATGTTCTCGATGGCCCTTCATTACGACTATTAAGGCATCGCTGTTCTGATTACTCGATAATTTGCCGAGTTCTCAACTAGCGAGAGATAAATGGAGCGAACTTGCGCTGTGGATTTGTTCAATCTGTTACAGCTCTATTGGTTATACTATTATGTTCGTAGTTATTAATGAGGATCTGGATTAAAGTATTACACATAGAATTTGAGAATAATTTTCTATCATCAACACAGCCTAACACGTCACTACTGTGGGGCACAGCCTCCTCTCACTGGGAGAGGATATGGCCATTATCTACCACGCAGGCCCAGTGAAGATTGGTGGATTTGTGTCGGCCTAGTGGCGACCTGAGAGCCACCGACTTGGCTTAACGAATGCGTTCAATTGAAAATAACAGTGTGCCACTGGTGGTCACCCATTCAAGGAATGCGGCCGTGGATTTATGGCCCCACACCAATATCCGTTGAGAACTTGACTCTCGAACCTGTGGATGTCTACATAGGACAAAAGCTCCGATCGATCAGTCCAATTTCGAGAAATAGGCCAATCGTCTGACACAATGTTCAACAGTGGACGTCTTGTTGCTGATATGATAGTGATGACCGTTCTGAGGAAAGGAGCCTTATCTTTTTTGACTGAGGACTGCATGCTGATGGGTAATTGCCTATTTAGACACTTCTGGACGGACGTTCAGCCGAACAGACTGAAACGTTTACACTAGTTTAAAGTAAATATAAAAAACCGTACTCAAATCTTGAGACTCAATATGTTGAAACACATACAAACAAAGACACACACCATCTATAGAACAGAGAGGAAACTAAGGAGTCTAATGTCGCGACATTAGGCTGAGTAGATGCATTTTTGTCACCACCACTTCATCATCATATCAGCCAAAAGATATCCACTGCTGGACAAAGGCCACCCCAAAAGATATTCACTGCTGGACAAAGGCCTCCCCAAAAGATATCCACTGCTGGACAAAGGCCTCCCCCAAAGATTTCCACAGCGATCTGTCCTGCGCTGCCCGCATCCAGCGACTTCCCGCGATCTATACGAAAGCCACCTCCTGGGGGGCATGCCCACGCTGCGTCTTTCTGTCACCACAACTTCATATTATACTAATTGTTAAGTTGAGCAATATTGGTGCCAAATAAAAACTTTTTCTTCTTTCTTTATTTCCATCGTCGTCATATAAATCGCATCATATCATATATATCGAAACCCTGAAATACAGTAACCCCCTAAACCTACATTTGCATTTTACTTAAACGAGATCCCGCGATCGCATAAAAACGAAGTATAAAATTTTCTTATCATCTAATCCGGAGTCATAGGATTACTGAATGCGGGTTGACTTTGCGGGACCTATTCTCAAATATTCGACAATGCGTAAATGTGAGGTTGGATTAGTTGGAAACTTTTCATATCAAACTTTGTCTATTTGAAACGGGATTTTGAAGGTTCGTATCAATCCGGGCGGTAATTGTGGACGCGTGTAACCAACTTATCCAATTAGTTGGAATTTGTTTAAATAACGTTGATGTCATCTAAAGTTCGCTGGCCAAAGTCATACAGTTCGGTTGCAGAACTACTTTTGTGGGTGTAGTCGGGTAAATGTTATACCACAGATGAACAAGAACAAGCAAATCTTCTCTTAGAGATAATTATACAGGGTGAATTTGAGTTAGTGTATTTCCTATTAATTGGTGACGCCACTCTTGATAGCGATCAACTTTCCCCAATGAACCACAGTCGAATTCGATCAAAACAATTTCGAGAAAGTAACCTATTTCGAAACCACCTTTATTTATTAAACACTTTATTGCATATAAGCATACACATTAAACAAAATAAAAATCCAGGACAATATTAAAAATAAATAAAAGATGTGATTCTCATCCTCCTCATAAACAAAAGAGCAAATCTCGGTAAGGAGACAATTGTGGAGTAGGTCACTTAAAAGTAGACAGTATACTTACAAAAACAGAAGTTATAAACAAACATACAACAGATAAATAAAAGAAAATAACAAAAATATCGACAACAAACCCGTAACTCTTATAGAGCTGTTGTTATATAATAGAAGTAAACCTTTAGTATGCAAGTTCAACAATTTTCGGCTGAATTCGACTATGGTGCTTATTGGAAAGTTGTACGTAATCAGGAGTGGAGTCACAAATAAACGACAATTTCAGGAATAAAATTTCAACCTGTATAATATACTGGATGAGTGTTTCTACCGTAAGGAAAAATTTGCATTTTAGGTAAGTGAAAAAGAAGGTATTGGCATAAATATGTAGTTTATCTTTTTTTTCAAATCCATCATCGAATGAAATTTTAATTGTGTGATTTGACGGTCATAATTACAATTATTTACATAATTACATCATTAAATTAAATAAATAAAGAAAACTAGAAGAAAATATGAGTTCCAAATATATTTCGCATGATAGGTACCATGCGAATCACGCCAGTCACATTTTTTTTTTTTTATATGAGAGGGCGGCAAACGAGAATGCGGGTCACCTGATGGAAAGCAATCACCGCCGCCCATGGACACCCGCAACACCAAAAGGATCACAGATGCGTTGCCGGCCTTTGAGGAAGGTGTAGGCTCGTTTCTTGAAGGTTCCAATGTCGTACTCGTTCGGGAATACCGCTGCCGGAAGTCCGTTCCACAGGGTGGTCGTACGTACGTAAAATAAACTACCTATACCAATAATTTCTATTTGACTTACCAAATATGCCCTATTTTTTTACGGTAAAAAACTAATCCGGTATAAATATTTCGGACACTTACACCAAAACTCTTCTATTTTTGCAAGAGCACTCACTGTCTGTGCAAGCATAAACTCAACGTGGTGCTCCGTGACACGGGAAAATTCAGATTCTGCCATGATACAGTATGCTTGTGCAATGTGCAACAAATAAACGCAATATTTACCTGGCGTCCACTTCGCCCGGATGAGATAACAACGATCGCTATCAGAAAAATGCTACAATTTCTAGAAACGACAAACCTCAGCACGTCACGGCAATTGTCGCAGTGATAGAAGGATCAGAATGTAAGTATTGTATCAACAGCCCTAATACACGAGGGCCTGTACTGCTTCTAGCTCAAGGGAACCAAAGATGGTCTGAGTTGAAGCACAATGTATTGCAGTTCTCACTCATCACTCATCAAACTTCAAGCATTTATTTCAACGTAAGATACATGATAATATCATTTGTTGAATGTCAATTTAAATCTACTGGAAATAAAAAAAGTTTATTGTATTTATCTGTCAGTCGGTATGTCCAAACTACTACCGTTTCGGAAAGGGATATCATCTATGGGAAAAGAAGCGGCGCAAGAAACCCACAGGTTCATTGCTGTCCTTTTTTTTAAAATAAAGTATACAACTAATACAATTTTATAATATTGGGGAGCTGGTCGAAGTACACCAAGGGTGTTTGTCATTCAGGTAGTCACTAATTTTATAATAATCCTTTTTTGTTAAATGTTATTTTGACATAATCTTTAAATTTTGTCTCAGTCAGATTAATGATATTCTCAGGTATAAGGTTATAAAAGCATATACAGTGTCCCACAAATGATGTATTAACTTTGCTTAGTCTGAACATAGGGGTAGCCAATTTGTTCTTATATCTCAAATTTAAATTATGCTTGTCACTATTTTTCGGGAACGCAGAAATATTTTTTCGAACGTACATAATACTTTCGTAAATAAACAGTGAAGGAACAGTTAAAATTTCGTCGTCGTCATGGTAATAGCAAGGGCAAACTTTTTTCCATATGTGATATACAAAGCAAATTACTCGCTACAACTTGTGGGATTGTCCGTGCTAGTGTGATGAAATTTCATTCATTCGGTCTTTCACATCTATTTAGCGGTGACTCGACAAATTTTCAAGCCATTAGGAAAATTTGCAACGATTACTATTAGCACAATTACTCGTGGTAGCCTTTTGCTTCCTGAATTAACACTAACTGCGTTCTGGCGCTATCCGTCTTGTAACAAAGCTAGCGGGTCAAAGTTAACTTGATCCTCTTCTTCGCCATATGACTCAATTCAAAATGAAGAAGCTATATTTACATTTGCCGGGGTGCGGAAGGCGGAGCCGAATTTCTTTCTTACTTCACACCTTTAACTCTTCTTGAGTTAGTAACCCAAGGTAGCAATAGTCACGCAGGGCACCGTCTACCTTCAGTCGATAATACCTCACAGGATTTACTTGGGAGGCCTGTAGAGGCGAGGAATAGCCCCAATGCATGCTTTTCCTGCATTTAAAAATAGTCTTTCAATTTTCTGAGGCTATAATAATCTTGACATTTTCTGCTTGTTTACCAACCACGACTACTTCCTTCTTGCTTGTGTCATCATGAAATGTTTTACTCAAGAAAACATAGAATTAGTTGCAAGACTCAATCATAGTTTTTTATTTTCTCATTTAATAATCACTAAATTCAGGCATACAAATTTATGAAACTACGATATGTGTCAACGAGCAATGGTTAGAACAATTCTGGCTTGTAGATAAGTTAGATGCTCTCTTTTATGCAGAAAAACTACACCATTTCTGTAATATGTAAACGCTTTTATTCAGGTAATTAATTATCAGTAATATTTTAAATATCATAATCTAAAGTATGTAAAGATACTTTTACCTAACATGTCAAAATGTCAGAACTCTTTGGCGAGAATTGTGATATAGAACACATAAAGTTTGCTGCTTGTCACAGAATAATTTGCCCGAAGCATAATAATGCTTCAGGGTAATAACCCTAACTTGAAAATAAAAAATCTTACACAGACTTTAATCCGAAAGAGGGACTTAATAAAGCTTTGCCAGGAAATATTTAATCTTCTCCACTTGGTAGTGATTGAGAAACAAAACACACACGGCTGCGCGCCCGTGTGTACCGAATGCATAAATAATGCGACACTGCCGAAGCGAAGGGCATAGGAAGTAAATAAAGCCGCCATTATTCATTCAAAGTCTGAAAGTCAACATTTTCCATTAAAAAGTGAACTCGAATCCCTAAGCAACAGGTTCACCGGTGCCTTATTTAAAGGCAATCAGCAATTCAAAACGGATGGGGCGGACATTGGCTAGCTAGCAACCGTACCCTGTACACTTATTTCGCTGAACTCGTGAAATGTTTAGCAACATTACCATTTCTCCTTATTCAGCGAGCTATACAACGCCAGTTGAGACAAATGAAGCAATGAACTTTATCTAAAGTGAAGGGTTGTTGTGAGTGCGGAGTGTGTTGGTACAGGATGCCCGGGGCAATTCGAGTAGTCCCCTATGAGGGCGGCCGGACATTAAAATTCATTTTTGCCAAATGTCACATTATTCAGTAATTCCACTGGGACTCTCGCGTCGTGTCGGCCATTCTTGTCTTAAATATTATCGTAGAGGAAATGGTATGTTATTTTGTCACGCTCTTATATAGTTTGACGAGAAAATGTCACTAGTTTTTGTTTCGTGTCTACGAGTTCTCGGATAACCGGGGCTCGTTCCCACGGCTTACAACAAACTTCAACTCAAACTTCAAGCATTTATTTGGCATATGATATAATTTGTTGAAATAAGTAAGTATTAATGTAAGAAATACACTTGTATTATTTTTGAGAGCTTGTGAAGTAAACAAGCGATTTAGTAATTCAGGTAGTCGCTAATCTGTAAAAGGTTTTTTTTTTATATGATCTATAAATTGTTTTTCGTCAATTATAACCTACACTATTTGTGTATATTTCGAAAGCTGACCGTGGATGTTATTTCAAGCCTTGAACTCGGCTCGGAATACCCAAATGCTCATGTTTGGAATATCTCTGACCACCCCATTTGGGATAAAGTCCGTGACGTTATGTAATTCTATTTAAATTTTTAATCTTGTGGCGTTTTCGCGTATGGGTTTTACTGTGTGTGTGTGTGTACGTCAGTGGTTATTCATATAAAAGCTATTTTAAAATATGAAATAAAATTGTGACATGGCGGATCACGATATTCTTTGTTCCTACGTACGTTTTCTACGTTTTACCAGACACGAGATTTTTATTGTGACTTAATTTGTTTAACTCAAGAGCATTCATTAGATTTGATTTGCTCTCTAATTTTCCATTAAAATTAATGATGGGCGTCGTTGAAAGGAGACTAGTTCAACTTTTCAACAGCGTCATAATTCAGCCTCCGAGACTTCCTTCTTAATTAATGCCTAAATCTTTTTTAATTACCATCATCTGGAGAACGGAGAAAAATTCGTGGATTAAAACCTTTTAGCCAACTTTAAATAGAAGGTAATAATTAAAACTTTTTCACTCCCATCGGTGGGCCTTTGACGCGGTTGAAATTCGCTCTAATTGAGCTAAAGAATGAAGGAGACCGCCTTTAGCTAATTAGCTTGTCTCAAGGAGCGATTCTTTAGTCTGGGGAAAGATATTACGGTCTCTTATCTCAAGTTATCGAATCATAATCGCCGACCTGTTTGGTGTAGTGGTTAGAAATTCTGCTGCGAAAACCAAAAGGTCGCGGGTTCGATTCCCGCTAGGGGCATATGTTTTTATGATGAATACAGACATGTGTTCACGAGTTATGAATGTTTATCATTTATATGTGTATTTATTTACAAAAAAAAAGTATTTGTGTAGTTTATCAACCATCTGGTATCTATAATACAAGCCTAGTTGCTTAGTGTGGAACTAGATGGCGCTGTGTGTATGTGCAAAGATATTTATTATTATTATTATATAGATAAGCATACTTTAGGCTGAGGTAGTTTGTAGAATCACACTATTGTGATGTCCAACCGTCTCCGTGGCTCAATAAACAACGGATTCGATCCACGGGTACATGTTTAGTACTCGGTTTGGATGGTGGTAGGGCATATTAAATGACCGCCTGGCTAGCTACCACCATCTTATCTAAGTCAGCCGCCAAACAACAATGTTAATGGTATTGGTGTGATCCGGTTGTTAGAGATAAGATGGGGTTTCCAGGTCGGTATATGTTCACCTTCGGCCTCATCTTCACTTCAACATCAGGTGGGATTGAGGTCAAGTGCTAACCCATTGTGCATAAAAGTAATGTAAATAAATATCGCAAGATCTTATTTTAGTCCCATTAAATACTGTAGCGGGGATGTATACCGAATTACACTCCGAAAAACATTTGAACAAAGAATAGTTGATCGGAAGCCGAGTATACATTGCGGAGTTTGTTCATCATTACAATATTTAATTAAAACCAACTCCGCAATGCACTGAGCTTTGATCAACCGTTCTTCGGTCAAGCGTTTTTCGGAGTAGCGTAATTCGGTATATGTACATCCCACTAACCGACGAGCATGTATGAAGCGTCTGATGAGAGGGGAAGAAACGAAAGTAGGTTATATATCAGGATCGCTAGTGGAAATCAATAGTCTTTGTCAAAATTTCTTAATTTCAGGACATTACAAAAAAATCTATAATTTATATTTGATGTAGGTTTCTATCACTCAACAACTCATACATACAACACATTTCTTTATTTCTCATTTTTTATTTATTGTACTCATATTATCATTTACACTAATCCAGCATTGTTTTTTTTATTCATGTTGCACGTATACCTATGATTCTCCTCGGGTAATAGCTGAAAATCAGTGTTTTGTTCTTTGGACAATCTCACACACTGAGCTGTGACCCATTTGTCCTGCTGCAGCACACATATGCTTTAGTTGTTCTGTACCTAGTATTTACCTTTTAAGTTCTTTTTTAAGAAATACTCTTTAAACTTTATGTATGTGTGTGATTGGAGTAACAAATAAACGATTTATCTATCTATCTATCAATTGTGACAATATCTATGTATGTAATAAACTATAACAAATTAGGCAAAGTCAGTGTTACATAAAGTAAATCAATCACGATGTCAATTTGTGTGTCATAAATTATTCATAGTATGAATAGAATGCCTGCTTGATAAGCCAGTTCTTTAATCTCCATTTAAAGGAAGATAACCCTATGCATCTACTTCTTCTGACGGTAGTGGCAAGTTAAAAGTGGCACCCGTAACAGAAAAGTTCAAAGGAAACCGTTTAGCTTGTAAACTAGTGTAAAATAGTGTAAAATAGTGATAAACATGTTGTCAATACAAGAAATAAAGATAAACTTGCAGGTCACATAAGTCGCCTCCACAAAGTCAGTAATTCATTCAAAGGGTTATTGTATACGCTTTTTCAATAAAGTTCCTGTTGATATACAAAATCTTCCTTTCAATAAATTAAAGATACTATAAAACAGAAACTTATTATTAAAGCATAAATTATAAAATATCAGATTATTTAGATGATAAACATTCATGGACATAACCAGCCCGTTCGCAAAGCCAGGCTGTTTTATTTTATTTTATTTATTTTATTTTCTTGGGAAAACCAACAGCTGTTTTACAAATTATCACTTAAACTAAGAAACTGAAAGCCAATTAGAGGTTTCCACTGATATACTTATTAGAGGTTTCACAATTAATAATGAAATATTATAATATAAAATAATAATTAATAATTTTGTAGTATAAAAATCTTTTTTTTTTAAAGAGCGACCTCTCGAGGTTTTTGCTTGTTCTTCTCAGGGGAAAATTGCCTTTTGAACAAGCAGTAGCTTTAAAAATGTAAAATCTGACTATTTTAAGTGTACTCTGTGTACCTATAAAATAAAGCATTTTTGATTTGATTTGATTTGATTTGATTTGACTTGGTATGGATATGTTATGAAGAGGGATGAAACGTATGTTACTAAGAGAGTGATGAATATGGATGTCGATGGTTGGATTGGAAGAGAAAGACCACGGAAAAGGTGGATAGATTGTGTGTAGGGTGATATGAACGAAACGTATGTGACCGTTGCTTGTGAGGAATATCCCTAATGTCCTCTTCTTACATTAGCACCGTAATCGACGTATTTTGACTTCTCTCCTTTTTGTTTTGACACCCTCCCTGTTTCCCCGAGTGAGGAGTGATTTATTGCACTGTATTAAGTACGTCCCCATCATTGCGCTTGAGTTATGCCGGATTCAAGTTAAATGTAGCAGCGGCGAACTTTTTTATACTTGCCATGGGACAGATAATAACCTTTACCTTTCCGGGTTAGTGGTTTTACTGCTGAATTAAGGACAAGAAGATTTGGATAAGTTCCTTGTTAAAAAAATCACGTAAATGTCGCTCTATTACTTGCGATGCTAGCCATAATAGGTAATAATTACAAATTAAGATAATAAAGTAAAATGTAAAATCATGATCCCACCAAAAATATTTCATGTAACATAGGTTAACTGAGCGTCGATGGGTCAGTGGTTAAGACGCGGTCTCCTAATTTGGGAGGCCCGGGTTCGATTCCCAGGCAGGCCATGTCACAATGAGTTTTATATTTAATTTAATTACTTATGTGCATTTTTCCGACTGCACTTAAACGGTGAAGGAACACATAGCGAGGAAACCTATATGCCTGAGTAAAAAAAATTCTAAGGCATGTGACGTGACCGACCCGCATTGGGCCAGCGTGGTGAACTAAGGCCCATACTCCGTCATTATACGAGGGAAGGCCTATATCCCTGCAGTGAGATGTTTACGGACTAAGATGATAAGGTTGGCAAGACTTTTCGCTGTTTAAGAGTCATCTGATCTCATGAAGAGTCAAACCCTAACTCTACAAACCCTAATGCTAATAACCCTACATCTTCGTCAAACTGTATGGCTTGGCCATTTCAGGCAATAAACACCGGTGACTTAATTTGTATTAGAGCCATATAAGTGTCAGTGCGACGGCCGCGAACGACAAGCCATATTTTTTGCACAAGATCTAGGGTTCACGAGGGAACGTATAAATCCGAAAGTTGTTACTTTCAAAGCCCTTGATTGATAGGTATTTGATAATTCATAAACGTAGAGAACATTTCCCTAGCACCCAAATATTTAATAAATTTGGATGTTTTTTTTATTTTTTTTAGATCTGTTCCGGGCCTCCTCCGACCAGT
This sequence comes from Oegoconia quadripuncta, assembly GCA_949316235.1. Classification (NCBI taxonomy): domain Eukaryota; kingdom Metazoa; phylum Arthropoda; class Insecta; order Lepidoptera; family Autostichidae; genus Oegoconia; species Oegoconia quadripuncta. Next base: position 10,968,208 of record OX438750.1, on the reverse strand, counting down.
TGGTCAGGAACTTATCCAACTCATCCCGCCATCTCCATTTCGGTATGCCGCGACGTCTTCTTTCTAACAGTGGGCTCCAGGTGGTGACGATTTTGGCCGACAAGTCATCTGACAAGCGACAAACATGGCCCGCCTAGTCCAGCTTGGCGGCCGTTGTGGCTACGTCAGCAACAAGGGTCTTAGAGCGCGATGTAGTGTTTCTGACGCGAACGGTCAGTTTTACATTCTGTATACCGCGCTTCATGGCTCGTTGGCAAACCTTGAGGTTGGACCTTTGGGCTTCTATCAAAGACCAAGTCGAAAAACATAACCCGAAAAATAATGTTATCAAACCGCTTTAGCAATTTTGACGCTACATTGTCACAAACATACATTGACTACAATGTTATAACACTCAAACTTTTGTTAAAGAGAGAAAGGTCCGATTGATTTATTAAATTACTATCGGCTCCATCGTACAGGTTCCCCACAAATCGCGGGGACCCAGGGGATCAACCAAGATTGGGGATCCACACCGATTGAACCTTTTGAAAAATTGTACGCTACACTTACGTTGAATGCTTGAGTTGACTGCGGTTTTACTTGTCTATTTAAGTTATTATCGAAAAGTACGATAATCGTTGATCATTAAATAGAAGAAATACTTAAATACTATGCAGTTATTTAGGAATAATAGTGAAATACATAATGTAAATACAAGACATAATAAAAATGAACTTGCTGTTCATATCAGTCGCTTACACATAATCACTTAGTCATTCAAGGGACACTCACGATTTTATACTAAGGTACCTATATTCAAAATTTGCCTTTAAATAAATTTTAAACCACTTTTAAACAGAAACTATGTGCTATTATAAAAATCTAAATGATAAAAATGGGTGGACATGAACCGCTCGACGTTATCCACTTTATTGTTTTCTATTTTTTTCTTTATCGAGTCATAACTTGTAAAAATACTTATTTAAAAAGAGCAACCCCTGCGTTTTTTGCTCGTTCTTCTCTGAAGAATCTAGTGAATGAGCAATATCTGTATGTCATGACAATTTCAAATGTTATTCTTATAATTTACGAAATAAAACTTCTTTGAATTTGATTGTGTATAGAATTCTCCTATCGCCATATTTGCTATATTTTTTTTATTTAGCCAGTTATTCAAGAAGAAAATGAAAGCGGGAAAATGTTATTCTTCTTAAGTAAACATCATTATTATTAATTAAAGAATAAATTATAACATTATAGTACTTTAATATGGCGATAAGAGAATTTTATTCGCAATTATTTTTAACATACAAGCGACCGGATTGAGAACCTCCTCCTTTTTGAAGTCGGTAAAAAATGAAGAAATATTATTTATTTGTAGGATGGGACTTGAAGGTTTGATTATTTTATTTTATTTACTTCTGGGAACCAAACAGCTAATACTGATACAATATGTTTGTAACAAAAATACAACACATAAGCCAAAACAGTTTCCACTAATTAGTGATGATATATATCATGGCACTTGCACACAACAAGTTTCTTTACATAACAAAATTATACATGAAAAAGTTACAAATAGTTACATGGTTATATTATGTCTACATATCTGATTATATCAATTAATAAGAGTCCCTTATGAGCATGCTAGTATCGTTAGTGCGCGCACGTCTTCGCGCCATAAATGTCTCACTGGGGTCATCAGTGACCCAAATTTCTTGATTATTCTTTCTTGATGACAGAATTTTTTCTATGTATTGAAGTGCAAGGACAAGGATGATTTTATTCAGTTCAGTCCCTTCACCTCCATGGTTGTTCGCTTGAGAAATAGCAAGTGCACGGTAGTTCTTTGCGTATGCTTAAAATTAGCATGCTTATTACCAAGCCATGAGCATGTTAATTTTAAGCATACTCATAAACATGCTTTGCAGCGTGTTATTCTACAGGGTGAAATTTAATTCGTATAATTGCTATTTATTGGGCTCTCTACTCTTACTCTCTAACTTACTCCCAAAGAACCACAGTCGAATTCAATCAAAAAAATTTCGATTACCCATAAAAAGTAAACTATTCTGAAACCATGTATGGAAGCCCAACAATTTTCGTTGGAGTGGTGGTTTTACTGAAATAAACTATTCCATGACACTTAGGCCCGTATTAATAAACCGTCCTCAAGACTGAGATGTCCTTAAGTTGACGCTTGAGAATCTGTTGCATATTAAAACAGTACAAAAAGTTGTATTTTAACCGCCCCCGTGGCTCAATGTAAACAACATTGGGTTTACGATTCTGAGGTCGCGGGTTCGATCCCCAGCGGGGTACATGTTTAAGTACTCGGTTTGGTTGGTGCTAGGGCATTTTAAATGTCCGCCTGGCTAGCTACCACCATCTTATTTAAATCTGCCGCCAAACAGTAATGTTAATAGCATTGTTGTGTTCCGGTTGTCAGAGATAAGATATCCAGTCCCCCAAATGTGTTGGGGTTTCCGGGTCAGTACGCTTCCACCTTCGATCTCATCTTCACTTAACGTCAAGTACGAACCCGTCGTGCATAAAAAAAAAATTTGACTTAGACTCGATCTCAATCTCAATACGGCCCTAAGACTGTCACGACGAATCTATAATTACAATCTATACAGTCGTTTGAGTGCAACGAGGGAATAAAGAATCCGACATACATACATACGGACAAACAGTTACCAAGGTAGTGGGACAAACTGCCAAAATGTTTGTTGTTATGTTTGTAAAGGTAAATCGTAGGGAGAAAAGGGATGAAGGGGTAACACAATAGTGCCCATTGATTTATGTAAAATGTGAATTGAAGCTCTCACCGCTAGGGTGCGATGACCTATTCGTGTATTGACTTACAAAAACAGTAACGTTATAAGTGAAATAAAAATTTCACAAAAAATATATGCGAATACATTCGCAGTCAGCGATTACGTTTATCACAATTTTTCTTAAATGAAGCATTATTAAATTTTCATGAATGTACTGCGAAGAGAAGGTAATAGAAACAGTGTATTAATTAAATAGATACAGTTAATAATGACAAGGAAGTTAGAAACCACTGGATATCCTTCTTGGAGTAAAATGATTTGAGTTTGAGTTGAAGCAAATTGCTGTGTAGGTTATAATAGTCGGCGATAATGAGGGCTCTCCCACGGGCCCGGGTACAATCACGTCGTTAAAACTTGCGCCACCATGGACAAACAAGCAGAACTACCACTTTGGGCCGATGGGATCCACTGATACGATGGCGGTAGGTTGTAGCTAGCTCAATAGTTGAGTTATATGTATATGTAGTTAACGACCTGTTCGGTGTAGTGGTTAAAGGATTGACCGGTATGACTAAACGTCGAAGGTTCAAATCCCGTGTGCGGGATCCAGTCTTCAGTACTCAAGTATTCTGTCGCTGTGTGGTTTATCGCACAAGCAATGTGTCGACCAACAGAGTATCTTCTTTCGTTCTTCGCACGTTTGTATATCGATGTTTAGTTACGGACTCTTCGAAAATATCTTCCAAAGCATATTGATTCCTACATATTGAAATTAATGCTATGTGGAACGTATTACTATATAATATCATTTAGAAATTTTACTATACTTTACTTATTTGCTGTGATTATTTTTTTTCTATTTTAACGATTCCCGATTGTAACACTAACACATACATACATATAAGATTGAAAACCAAAAAACCGGACAGCATATGTTTGTCACGTACGCCATGTTATATTTTTTACCATAAAATGTATCTTATGACACTCCGGAGAATAAGACGAATCTAACAACACTATACACTTTAAAAAGCCGTTTGGGCTTCAGAAGGTAACATAGAAATCTACATAGGATATACATCTACGTGATATAAACACACCCGACAGGCCGACAGTAAAAAGAGCAACCCTGTTTCTTGCTCATTCACTATTGCTATGCACACTACTCACGTTTGGATGTGAAGTCTGCAATAAAGGGTTTATCTTTAAAAAATGAGATTAAAAAATCTTTGACCTCCACTCCGCCCTTAACCTAATTATTAGAAACGAGTAATATTGTGAAATAAAATCGTAGCAAAGTTACGCGGTGAACCTGCATGAAACTTGTATTAAATGTAAACATAGTATCTGATTTACATACACACACATATATGAGCATAAGGGGTTCGAAACTCGAACCAGAACCCCCTTTAGTCCCTCGGGGCGCAGTTGTCGTGCGGAAGAGAAAACAATCGGGACAGTGACGTCGATTTGAACCGACTCCTTCCCCACGTGTCGGAGGAACTTGAGAAAAGGTGAAGGAGTTTGTTACGGTGCGATAAGAAACATCGTAATCGATTACGTACTGATATGTGATTGGTTTGTTTATCACTAGCTTGACAATTTTACGTCTTCTCATTGGTTAACGCTAACGATGGTGATTTTAACATTTGTTGACCCACAATTATCAAATATTTATGTAAATGTATTTTGGAATTTGATATGTAACTTTAACCCCTGTATCACTTGTGTTGTAACGTCATTTGTACTTGTCTATTCCATTGTCTTGCTATTGTCCTAGTCCCCTTTTGATTGTTCCTGGTACCCGACCTGACTGCCCTTGGAATTATTGTAAACTAGCTTTCCGCCCGCGGCTTCGTTCGCGTGGAAGATTTCATCAAAATCGGTTCAATAAAAAAGTTTGCCTATATTCCCGGTCTTAATTTGTCCAGCCATTTAGGCGTGAAGAGGTAACATACATACATACACACAAACTTTCACATAAAGTAATTTTTTCATGCCACAAAGACAAGTTCACTAATATAATAGTTCACATATGTTTCTGTATACCTATGATTATGCAAATAAATAGATTATGATTATGATCTCATTAACTGGTGACGCCTCTCATGATTAAGAACAACTTTCCACTAGGAATTAAGAAGAAATTTTAGTCGAAAATTGTTGGACTTCCATACTAAAGTGGTTTCAGAATGATTTACTTTGTATGGGTAATCCATAATTCTTTTGGCCGAATTCGGCTATGGTTTCCAGTAGAAAGTTGTTCGTAATCAGAAGTGGACTCACCAGTAACACATATTAAATTTCACCCTTTACGTGTATAACTACTTAAATACATACATTTACTTACATACATAAATAAACAGTACAGAAGAATTCATATTAATTGACCAAGTAACAGTGTACATTACATGATAGAATATTATAATATAACAGCTACCCGTAACAGTTCCTGCGCCGTTCAAACATTTTGCCCCAGATTCACCGGCAGCCTAAAATAACATTTAAACACATCTCACTCGCATTACCATCAAAAAGAAATATCATCTAGAAGATTAACTTTATAATAAAATTCATTCCCACGCTTACATCCGTGAACCGGCCGAGAGCTCGGCAGCGAATTAAATATGAATGAGCTCTCTGAAAGACTTTAAAATATGTCGGTGAACGACGGGATTCGGGAAGAGCGTAATTTCTGCTTACATCCGAGCGAATGGCTACTTAACTCGATTTTAATATTATACCATTTCATTAGGAGCGGGAGTGGAGGTTCTAATTAGATCGTCAGCTGCCCGGAGACTGTCTATGAAGCGGATATTGTCATTGAGTTGCTTGTCCTTTTGTTATATGATGGATATTTATAGAGGTCAGCCAGCAGTGAGGTATGTATATTCTGTAGCGACATCGTTTAATTGGCCTTTCGATAGAATACCTTGCTGGATTTACAGAAAACTGTGTGACTCAGATCGGGTTTTGTTGTTTGTTTTTTTTTTTATCCATAACGGATTGGTGCTTGACCTCAATCACACCTGATGTTAAGTGAAGATGAGGTCGAAGGTGGAAGCGTACTGACCCGGAAACCCCAATAATTTGAGGGACTGGCTATCTTATCTCTGACAACCGGAACACAACAATGCTATTAACATTGCTGCTTGGCGGCAGATTTAGATAAGATGGTGGTAGCTAATGCCCTACCACCAACCAAACAGAGTACTTAAATATGTACCCCGCTGGCGATCGAACCCGCGACCTCCGAATCGTAATCCCAATGTTGTTTACATTGAGCCACGGCGGCGGTTGTGTGTGTGTGTGTGTGTGTGTGTGTGTGTGTGTGAGTGAGTGTGTGTCTATGTGTGGGTGTGTGAGGGGTTTGGGGGCCTGGCTATCTTATCTCTGACAACCGGAACACACCAGCACTAATTGCTGTTTGGCGGTAGACTTAGATAATATGGTGGTAGCTAGCCAGGTGGATATTTAAAATGCCCTACCACTTACCACACCGAGAACTAAACATGTAACCCGCTGGGGATCGAACCCGCAACCTCCGATTTGTAGCTATGTTGTTTATGAGCCAAGGAGGCTTTAAATTCGACCCTGTATAAGAGAGTAGGTACTCAGTTATCATTAAATTTGATTCTCAAGAACATAAACATAGCCGCCTCGTTCGTGTACTTGTTTTGTTTGAGACCTACGAACGTTACCCCTTTCTGTGTCCCGAACAATACATCTCCCAATTAGCAGTAAGTCTCGTTGGTATTTTAGAGAAGTACCGCTTTGATCCCGTCCGCGTACTCTCGTGTGTACTCTTTGACTATTTGGGGATTTTTAGGATACTGTAATTAAGAATTCTGCCCTCACATGCAGGATCAGGAAGAATGTAGATTTTAATTTAGTCATCCAACAATGTAAAGCGGCGATTATTTTTTTCTTTCAATATTTCTTATTGGTATATTTGGACATTTTAATCTAACTACTGATCACTGAACGCATCTTTTGCTCCTCTGAAAACAGCTGCAGCTCCTTTAGAAATGGGGTCAATTTTTGACATGAAACTGCTTTCACCCTATTTCAATTCCTCTCTCAAACGTCTTTTAACAGTCTTTAAAAAAAAACAATTTTCATATTATTTTTTGTTGTTTGAAAGAGTTTACCACCAAGGTATTATATAAACTTAGGCCCGTGTTGATTAATAAACCTAACTTGAGACCTGAAAAGCACGTGCATACTCAAGCAGTACTCACTTGAGAGGTGCGCATATTAATAAACGAAACTCAAGACTATCATTAATTCGCCGCTGAGGCGAATACTTGAGAAGTGATCTCAGCTAAGTAGATCTCAGGATTGGTTCATAAATTAGCACGGACCTTGAGATAGCGTCAACTTCTTAAGACGCATCTCGGGTGATACAGCCTCAAGACTTGTATTGAGATTGGTTTATTAATACGGGCCTTAGTGAAGATTTAACGGTGCATTACGTAAATAGGGGAAACAAACTAAAGTCGGTTTGTTTTGTCATTGTTTGAGAATTTGTATTTCAAGGAATCGTTGCCTTCTGTTAATTGAATCTGTAATTGTCAGAAGATATTTTAGAGAAGATCGCTGCCTTTCAGTAAATCAACGCTTTGAGTCTGCAATATCACATAAGTTGTGCTTAAGTTAGTTCTGTTCTGTTGATCTCCTCGATGAAACCTTTTAGTCGATCGTGGGGATTCGGTTGGTATTACTACTGTTGTGCAACATTCTTCAAGTTAAGCAACGTCCAGGGCTATCAGTCCTTGAGCCTTGGGTGGTAGTGGCAGGTTGGACCCCTAATGATAAACGACGGGTGCTATGTATTGTGGGGGTGGGAGTATGGGTGTGTGCGTTTTTTTTTATGCACAACGGGTTGGTACTTTACCTCAATCCCACCTGATGTTAAGTGTAGCATCTGATCTCGCAAGTCTTCACGGCCCTACTCGCTGAGTGCTCAAGTCGTGTTCGCTGCGAACGCGCTTCTAGGCGCTTTATTTTGTAGGTACACAGGGTACACTTAAAATAGTCAGATTTTACATTTTTAAAGCTACTGCTTGTTCAAAAGGCAATTTTCCCCTGAGAAGAACAATAATATAAAGATTTTTATATTACAAAATTATTAATTATTATTTTATATTATAATATTTCAGTATTAATTGTGACTAGCCTGGTTATGCGAACGGGCTGGTTATGTCCATGATTGTTTATCATCTAAATAATCTGATATTTTATAACGCGATCCCAGTAAATGCATAATCCTGCTCTTGAAGATCCCAAGGTTGTAGGATTCAGGAAAGACTGACGATGGAAGAAAGTTCCTTGCCTTGGTTGTTCGTATTGTGAATGAAGAGTCAAACTTCTTAATGCGAATGTTCGGTATGTTATCTACATACGGGTAGAATCCCTCCTCACGTTTATAGCCCGAAGATGGTAAGGCGTCGGTGGATTAAGATTATGTAATTCCACCTCACACTCAGCGAAGTGCATCCTGTAAAAGATTGAGAGACAGGCGACCTTGTGACTGTGTTCGAGGCTCTGCAATTTAGCGTCATCGAATGGTCACCTAAGTCTTTTGGTAGTCATTTGACGACCTGTTTGGTGTAGTGGTTAAAAACTCTGACCACTATACCAAAATGTCGCGGGTTCGAATCCCGCTAGAGGTATATGTTTGTATGATGAATATGGCCATGTGTATCCGAGTTATGGATGTTTTCATTTATAATAAGTATTTATTTACAAAAAAAAATATGTATTTATGTAGTATATCAACCATTTGGTATCCACAACACAAGCCTATAGTTGCTTAAAGTGGAACTAGATGGCGTTGTGTGCATGTCCAAGGATATTTTTTATTTTTTATTTGGTACTTATTATAACCATACCAGATTTATTTATTACCTAAAGAAAACTAAATTAAGCGTTAACCTGTTATCACGCGGGAACCTCAAGGCCGATGCGAGGGATTTGTGTAATTTATCGGTCACCCTGATAGAGGTATGACAAGGACGACTGTAAATCTTTCAACAATAGCTAGATTACGTGATTTATATGAGAGAAAATTGTGATATCAGTTCCCATTATAATACGGAAATCATTACATAGGATGAGATTGTTACAGTAGGGAAAAAATAGGGCGTATTAGGTAAGTGAAATAGAAGTAGGAATTGGCATAGGTAGTATTTTTTTTTTTTTTTTCAAAACCATAATCGACGTACGCGCCGATTGATATTGATATGCGACTGGCGGGATTCGTAGGGTTCCTGTCATGCGAAATTTATATGGAACTCATATTTTCTAAAAGTTTTTGAATTATTCATTTTAATGATGTAATTATGTGGACACAACGCTTTATTCGATTATGATTTTGAAAAAGAAAAAGTGAGCTACCTTCTATTTCACCTATAATATGCCCTATTTTTTTCCTTATGGCATATTTCATGGGGAGTGTTCTGAAGAACTGTTCGAGCTAATGCCCGCTGCTCAATTTAACCGATACACTTCTCGCCGAAAATTAAATTTCCATCCACATCACCTGGATGAGTGGAAGTCTACCACTGTACGTTTCACAAGAAACTTCTTACCACGTACGACCACCCTGTGGAACGGACTTCCGGCAGCGGTATTCCCGAACGAGTACGACATTGGAACCTTCAAGAAACGAGCCTACACCTTCCTCAAAGGCCGGGCAACGCATCTGTGACCCTTTTGGTGTTGCGGGTGTCCATGGGCGGCGGCGATTGCTTTCCACCAGGTGACCCGCAGGCTCGATTGCCGCCCTTTCATATAAAAAAAAAAAAAACGCACGGGTGCAATTACTTTCTATACGCATAAAAACTCTGGTAAAATTCTCGAAATAATTAAACATAACATGACGACATTTAATCCCAAATAGAGTGATCAGGGAGATTCCAAGCACTAGTGTTTGAGGGTTCCGAGCATTAAAAGTTTAAAACAAATCCAGCTGGATCCAGCTACATATGGAATTAAAATAAATACATGATTTTAATGATTTGTTTATTTATTCATTTAAGTTTTTTACCACAAACTACTGAAATAAAAACATTTACTCATCTGGTTTATTCTATATTAATTTTGGTTTGGTTTCTTAATTCTTTGTTATTTGAGATCAAAATAGTTCACTTAAAATTACAAATTCAGTTTTGTGTTTTAAGAATGAAGTAATAAAATAATGCCTTTAAGTATCTCAAAAAAATTATGTCGATTACGAACACTCTTAACAACATAATTTATTTGGTGTTTTGAGTTTTCTGGAAGTAAGACCTTAAAAACATATTTTAAAGACATCGTCTAACCTGCTTCGCAAGTTCGCACATAACTGCATATACCATAGCCGGCTGCTGAGAAGGAGAACGAAGGAATGCTGATAAATGATCGCCTTTCACTCCTTCGGTCTGATAAAATTCACGAGCTTCGGATTAACGGGTGCGATTGAATAGCAACGTCGCTGCGCGTAATTAATATTGAATTAGATACGTTAGATAGATCCACGCCGCTAGATCAAGCACGGTATGGTGAATCTAGAATTTATAAAAAAAAACTATAGATCCAGCTGGAATGCCGGATGCTGGATCCAGCAATTGCAATTCCTAGTTGTTTCACATAATAAGGCTGCGTTTCCACCTGAGATGTGCGAGGTAGCTAAGCGTGCGAAGATGTGTAGCGACTAGCGACTACAGATCAACCACCAGCGACGCTGTGAAACTGTGTGCAGGTAAGCGATGTGAAGATGTATAGCGGCGCTGTGAAACTGTGTGCAGGTGAGCGATGTGAGGATGTATAGCGGCGCTGTGAAACTGTGTGCAGATGAGCGATGCGAGGCTGTATAGCGGCGCTGTGAAACTGTGTGCAGATGAGCGATGCGAGGATGTATAGCGGCGCTGCGAAACTGTGTGCAGATAAGCGATGAGAGGAAGTGTAGCGGCGCTGTGAAACTGTGTGCAGATGAGCGAAGCGAGGATGTATAGCGGCGCTGTGAAACTGTGTGCAGATGAGCGATGAGAGGAAGTGTAGCGGCGCTGTGAAACTGTGTGCAGATGAGCGATGCGAGGATGTATAGCGGTGCTGTGAAACTGTGTCCAGATGAGCGATGCGAGGATGTATAGCGGTGCTGTGAAACTGTGTGCAGATGAGCGATGAGAGGAAGTGAGCGGGTTCTTTCCAGATTTCTCGCTCGTGTCCCTCCCACGCATTTCTCCCACGCATTCCTCGCGCACATCCCTCAATTATATCATTAATATTATCATGTTATTGTTTGAAGCTGCTGTGAGTGTGTATTCAGTCTTTGTCCGGACGTATCTCAGTAATGCGTGAGCGGATTTGAGCACCGTTTCTTTTATATTACTTATTTGCTTGCATTACTTATTTATGCCGTTGGCCAAGTCACTGCGTTGTCAGCGAATCTCGTGATGCAGTGTTACCAAGCTACTAATAAATTTTTATCAGCATAAAATTTTCTTCAGACATTATTCACCTAAAGAATCCACTAACGAGGGAAGAAGTTAAGATACATTTTTAAATAAAAAAAATTACTTAAATACAGTAAATAATGTAAAGTCCTAAATGTGCCAATTTATAAACTTAGAAATACTAATATGTTCAAGAATTACCTATTTTGTAAAGTAGTTTTGTCTCTTTCTTTCCGGAATAATAAGATGCGATATTACCAGTCGAAAACTTGTTTTTCTTTACAAAAAGTACATCGTACATTTACATTACATACATACTTTCTAAGTACTGTCAAAAGTAATACAGTATAAATACATAAAAAATGATCATAATGAATTGTCATACTTAAGCACGACATAATTACAATACAAATACACTATATTGCACAACAGCAAGGAAAATACAGTTTCAGAAAGTGGTAAACGTAGAAGACTGTAACGTTGCGGTTAGCGCCTTTACAAGTGACTTATACACGTGATTTTCAAGTGAGTTTCAGGAGCCAGTGGTAACGCACCGCACCGGGCGAGACGTTGATTCGTCGAGTTATTTAATTTATCGAAGCTAGGATCCATTTCAATAGGAACTATCGGGGTGCCACTCGTTAGCGTGCTGAGAGAATTAAGTAAAGCGATTCTGATTGCGAACGATTTCTTAGCAACCCTCCCTGGGGTTGGAACGGGAGAGATTTGCGACCGAGGAGCGAATGGAGCGAAATGAATAGCAAACTCGTTTACGATAGTAGTGCAGTCGTTATAATTTGATTTGTATGTCGTTTGGGCTGGCTCTAACAAGGTTTGTGTCTATTTCGTTTTGAAAGTAAATCTTAATTTCATTGTTTGATAGATGATTGTGCTATGGAAAAATACTCGGGGTTACTCTGAGATACTGGATTGGACAGTCATTTAAATACATAAATAATAATAAATATTTTTTTTTTCCCAAAGATACTCTATTATAGAATGTTTTGGTGTAATAAAGAATACTAGTACAGACTTGTATACTTCTTAGCATAGTTCTGACAAATATAAAACAAAGATTGGTGCCTCAACTAGGTACTCGACATGGGCTATACTATAGAAGTATAGTGCAAATACAAAATTATTATTTTTATGCACAACGTGTTGGTATTTGACCTCAATCACACCTGATGTTAAGTGAAGATGATGTCGAAGGTGGAAGCGAACTGACCCGGAAACCCCAACACATTGGGGAACTGGCTATCTTATCTCTAACAATGCTATTAACATTTCTGCTTGACGGGAGATTTAGATAAGATGGTGGTAACTAGACAGGCGGACAATTGAAATGCCCTACCACCAACCAAACCGAGTACTTAAACATGTACCCCGCTGGGGATCGAACCCGCGACCTTCGAATCGTAAACCCAATGTTGTTCATTGAGCCACGGAGGCGGTAATGAAACGGGAAGTCATGGAGGCGGCTTTATTTTTATGATATTTTTTTCTGCCCACATTGATTATTAAATATATGATCTAACTGGGGTGTATCGGCTTTTTGGTATACAAAATATAAACTTGTATAAGAGGTTCTGGCTGAATGCACGGCGCTGCGCGTTTCTATCCACAGCACATGCTGAGTCTGAACTATTTCGTCGCAAGCCAAAAACTCGCATATTTGCGAGTTTACTACTTACAAAATTTGAAGGCGAAAACTGGCCTAAAGAATTTGCTTAGTTTATGCGAGAATTCCATTCCAAAAATCAATAGTCGCCTTATTTTTTTATGAGTTTTTGCATGTCCAATTTCTATTGATATCGAGTTCTACGCTAAAGAAGTCAAGAGCTGAAATCTAGTTTCATAATAGACGCTTTATATATATTTAATACCTACGTTGTAAAAGCTTCTTACGGATTGTACAGTTTCAAAGATTCCCGACGTGGTCTCCAACCGCGTCTCTGGCCCGGCATCTCAATGGGTACTAACGAACCACCGCGACTCGCGACTAACTCGATCCCGTGACTTTTGTCTCCACAAACAACTACATGGCCACAACACCGGACAAGGCGGCTAATAAGGCGTGCCTTGTTACGTGTCGCATCACAAAACAGGTCTTTGTTGAAAACTACATTTTGATTTTGCTTTTCGTATTTAAGTTTGTGGACATATTTTGTTGTAACTGACTTCAACAGGAAGGAATATGAAATGAAACTTTATGAAGTACTAAATTGAAAAAGGAATTCGATAATTTTATTTCACATTTAATTTTGGGGTTTAGGACCCGATTTCGAAAGACATATAAGCGAAAGCCATTTGTGCGACGTCAGATAATCGAAGTGCCATATGAACGCCATTTAGCCGACGAGCCATTTAATCGAAAAAACAAATATGCGAAAGCCATAAGATCGAATGTACAGTTGTGCGATGAGCTCGAAAATATTACAAATATGTCAACCTAACATCGAACCTAACCAACAGTCTCGGGGTGCCCCGACCCATATTGCTCGCTCGCTACAGATAGGGGTCTGTTACATTCGATCTTATGGCTTTCGCATATTTGTCTTTTCGATTTAATGGCCCATCAGCTAAATGGCGTTTCGTTCAAATGGCACTTCGATTATCTGGCGTCGCACAAATGGCTTTCGCTTATATGTCTTTCGAAATCGGATCCTAAACCTATAATTTTGTGAAATTTTTAACGCCAGTCGCAAATGAGAGCTGTTATAAGTTTGAAGCCTATAATCAGGCTGAATTGATTTGAAAACGGCTTTTTATTTCCTAAAGCTGGTGATGGTGGTGCTTAGAATAAGTTAGCGTTTTTTCTCGCAGCAAAATGCGTTACGCATACCGCCTATGCTTTTTTTTTACTTTACCTATTTCCAAAATGGCCCCAATATTGATTTTTCGAGAGACTTGTGTTAGGTACATCTATTCCTAATTTAATGCAATCTTTTATGCATGTTAACATCTTTTTACTTTTTTTTATAAATGTTAGCTTCTAATAATATTATTTGCGAACGATCTGCCCCCTCCTATGAACGATCTGCCCCCTCCTATTATACAATGTGGATCACTGCGAGTTTTTTAGAGGCAATGTAAGAAATGGCACTTACATAAACAGAAGTCTGCGTGCATCTGGTCCTCCAAAAAATAAAAATGTACTAGTTATATAATTAATTAGTTGGTGCACGATTTGTCAGTGTACTCGTATTTCTCTGCCAGTATGATATGCTATGCCTGTGTATGCCTAAATAGGTACTTATCAAACTCACAGAATTTTATAATGATCATCTCGCACTTTTATCATTTTCGCCTTATTTTATTATTATAATTTTCAATAGAGGATAGCATTGGTATCTTAGCAGGGTATATTGTTCACTTTGTCCCATTCCTCTCTGGCCACAGGAAAATTTAAACTATTTGTACTTTATTATGCTAATAATATTAGTTTTTTAATTTTTTTAGTTCTAGTGGGCGATTTTCTGATCGCTTAGTAAGGTGGTTCAAAGTGGCTCGAAAGATGGCGCTAACAGATGGGGCCTCTTATTTCTTACATTTTAATTTAATTTCTACGTTTTCCAGAGCCACGCCTAAACTTAAAAACAAAAATATAGGGTAAGTCAGGGGTAGTTGGCCATAGTTTTTTAGAAGTCTTATAGAAACAAAACTACACAGATGTAAGTTGTAATTTATTATTTTAATTAAACTTTGAACAATATACTAAAGGTTTTTTAACAAAAAACGTATCTCTTCAAATATAATCATTCTCAAAATTAACATAACATTAAAATCGCAATTGGCCATCTCACCCAGAGTGCCCGGGAGAGATGGCCTTAGCAGTAAGGGTAAGTTGGCCATCAGTTATTCCTACTTTACTCCTTTTTTACCAAGCACCTCTTATTTTTGAGATCATGTTTCATCTTTTTTCCACATTTGGAGCACATATCGTCGAACTCTGTGCAATTTTCATGCACCCAGAGTTTACAAATATTGCACTGGAGCCAGTCTTCGACGAGAAGTGTTTCCCGCCTATTCATCGCATTTGATCGAGTTAAGGAAACACCTTCTGATTTTCTTATTGTAATATCTGGATGTCTTCCTAAAAATAATTTAACAAAGTCGTAGCCTGCTTTTTCAGTTTCCTTGTTGAACCTGTGTTTTAAATGTAACTGTTCAGCTAGCTGATAAGCTATTTTTCTAACATCCTCAATCGTTAAAGGAAAACCTTTCGCTTGCATTGATTTGATATGGTTTGCAAGTTTATTTTCATTTTCTTTGCCAAATAAGGAGCTTGGACCCATAGGTCCTTTCTTGTCGTTATTCTGTTTAAAACGCCTTTCTAAAGTTTTTCTTGGAATCTGGTACATTTTCGCAGCAGCATAAACTGACATTTCAGCATTTTTCAAAGCGATGATGGCAGCTTTTAACGATTCTTCACTCCAATTCCCTCTAATAGCTACCGCTTTTCTCTTGTATTTATTTGGCATCTACAATAAGGATAAAAATTGGTCTTAGTTAAAAAAAATATGCAATCACGTATATTAATAATACGGCCATCACACCCTGACAAAATATGGCCATCTCTCCTAATTTTCTGGGAGAGATGGCCACACCGGACACGTGACAAAAAGCATGATTTTTTAGGAAATACTGCACAACTTTAACATAGAACGTCTACTCTTTAATTCATTTTCACATTACGCAAAACAAAACAAGAGGATTTTACTTACTTTTAGCTTTTTTTTCGCCAATATTTTTGCGTACAGGTGTTTGCACACACGACTCAAAGCGAACTAAATGAGCGCTAGCGACATCTAGTCAAATTTAATGGAATTTTTTGGACTAGGTCATCTCTCCCTTAAGGCCAACTGCCCCGGAATTACCCTATGTAAAAAAAAATCGTTAGCCATTGGAAAGTCGCCCATACTGTCTTTGGTGGCAGCAACTACTCTACAGGGGGGACTGAAAATCAGCAACACTGCTGAGTCCCTACCCATTCATCACAATACTGTGGTTCTCGATTCTATGCTTGTTTTTTTCTTTTTTGTGATGAATAAATACCTTTTTATTTTATTTTTATTTGTACTGCCTAGTATCCTTTTATTGTAATATTCCATTTTTCCTGCCACCTTTCTATTTATTCAAAATCAAAATCAAATAGGATACAAAAATATCACTTATTGAAAGTCAACATGTTATTTTCTTTTTAAACTACATCGCTTCACAAAGTGTTATGGTTAGGGAGAAGAAGCGACAAAAAACTCCGATATTGGTATTATTAACCGACTACACAAAGGAGGAGGTTCTCAATTCGGCCGTGCACATTAATTGCCAACACATAATAATTGGCTTATTAGAAATTAAAGACTTGAGAGTCCGTCTGTGCCTTAGTGTTTTCCGCTGTGACTAAACTGACTTAATTACCCAACTTTTGTTCCATTTCAACGTGGATGGTTTCCTGCAGCGCTGTTTGAGTTATAAGAGCCCGAGGCGCCTTGTGCCACTGTGAGATGAGTGTACGAACAACACAAACATGGGCTCGAGTTCTGTCTGTTGGGACTAGAGGTGAGCTTGAGCAGCCAATAGAGTAGAGTTGGAATTTCAGTTTGTACTCCCTCAAGTATAAAGTAAATTGTGTCACAATTATATCTTTCTGCCAATCCTTTTTTAGGTGCTGCCTGTGGGCATATACGCAATTGGTCCTGTACAATATAATAATGCGTTCAGGGTGTTGATGCAGCCGCGTCCAGGCCTCCGCCACTTATCCAAGGTCATAGGCTAACGTACTTACGGCTCGCCTTTGCCCGGGCGAACATAATCCAGTCGGTTGCCACGTGCTCGCTCGAGAGTTCCAATTATCTAAAATTATTCATCATATCAGCGGAAAGACATCCACTGCTGGACAAAGGCCATCTTCCCGCGATCTTTACCAAATCGTTGGTCACCTGCCCACGCTGCATCTTCCGGTGCGTGGTCGCCACTGGAGAACCTCTTCGACCCAACGGCCGTCGGTCCTACGAGCAATGTGCCCCGCCCACTGTCAATTTGTTTTTTGGCAATTCTTCGGGTTATATCGGTCACCTGTCACCCTGTGGAACGGACTTCCTGCAGCGGTATTCCCGAACGAGTACGACATTGGAACCTTCAAGAAACGAGCCTACACCTTCCTCAAAGGCCGGCAACGCACCTGTGACCCTTTTGGTGTGGCGGGTGTCCATGGGCGGCGGTGATTGCTTTCCATCAGGTGATCCGCATGCTCGTTTGCCGCCCTCTCATATAAAAAAAACCTTGGTTCTCCTGCGGATCTCCTCATTTCTGATTCGGTCCCACAGGGAGACTCCGAGCATACCGATTGCCCTTTGGGTGAACTTGAGCCTTCTTATGAGGCCCATAGTGAGCGACCACGTTTCAGTTCCATACGTTATCACTGACAACACACTTTCGTCTTGAGACAATGCGGTGTTTGGGACGAGAAGATGTTACATAGCTTCCCAAACGCTACCCAACCGAGTTGGAATCGACGATTGACCTCCTTTTCGAAGGTGGGTTTACCTAACTGGACCGTTTGTCCCAAATTATTCATCATAATAGCCATTAGTGGTTGGAATTGGTTATTTTGCGCGGATAAAATTACATTATCTGTGACCGTGTAAATTTGGTAATTAATTAAAATAAATAGTTATAAAATAATAGGTTTTCGTTAATTAGAGTTGTTGTGGTTCAGATCTCAATCCGAGTATTGTCAATGCTACTGACCGCAATGTTACAGGGCTTGTTGGTTATTAAATTTAAATTAAATTCATTCATTTCTAAATCTGGCGTACGACCGGGAAAGTAGGGATTAATGATGATGCTAAAACATCGATGATACCAAATATACATTTAGAAAGCAATATAAATCGCTCCCACTAGATAAGCAAAAACCAAAAAACCCGACTGCATATTTTGTATATCACGGGCGCCATTTTGTTTTAATTTAGCTTAAAATATCCCTCCGTCTCCGTGGCTCAATGTAAACAACATTGGATTTACGATTCGGAGGTCTGGGTATACCTAAGCACTGCTCATAGACGGAATAACATGGGTAATTCGACTTTATTTCATTAAATAATATAAAATTTTGAATTGAAGTTGAACGAAATCACTTGCGCCCTTACACCAGCATACTCACTACAATACACAGCGTCGATTCGCGCTCGTTCCCGCGCGCGAAAATTAGTGCTTGCTCGACCTATGAGCACTTTTAAAGCATTGTGTGACCTTCTTACATGACTGTTGCACACATGCACATACAATGAAACGGCAGTAAGTCGTGAATGTATTGAGAACATGCTTATTTAATTGCAACGTATATTTTTGTTTACGTCGATGTTAGTATTTGTCTCTTATTGTTTTCATGTATGTTTGTTTCTTGTTTGTTAATATTGTATTGTATGGTTCTTTCTTGTATGTGTGCCAGTGTATGCAATAAACTTTTTATCTATCTACGATGGCATCGATGATGACATATTTCCAATATCTCACTATGAAATGTGGCAGCTTAATAGTAGCAGTGGCGCGCTCTCCATAAAAGCAGAGAGACAGTACCCACCCTAGCAAATTGTAAGCTTTCCTCGAAATGCATTGTCAAGACAGCTGATTCATACTGATGTGAACAGAGAAATATTTTAAACAGTTGATAAGATTGCTATAAGAGTAAGTTATTATTATGTTGTTTTATTTTTAATAAAACGCTGGACCACTGAATAGTATTGTACGCTTCTAGTGTATGCAATGACGGTGAGATGTAAAATCGTAAATATGATGCAGAGGAGGAGGCTCGTAAGCTTTACAAATAGGACCTCAGGTCGGTTCTCGTTCAGAGTCGACGGACGCCGGAATATCTGAAGATTTTGCAGGATAGAGTAAATGTCTACTTACGTCAAACCTTTAAAAAGTGCCAAGTGCGTGACGGATATAGCACATTTAGGATTCCGTTCCAAATTTAGTATTTAGGGTGTCTGCACAAGCTATTCAATCAAATACGGTTTATTGTTTAAATAGGGAAGGTACATTTAAATATCTTATAGAAACTACAAATTAGGCGGCTATTCGTTTGATAGCAAAATTAATTTGGTTTGTGATAGGAAAATGAGGGTATTTAAAAGAAAAATTCAGATTTATCAGTATATTTTCTGGTAAAATATACGTCATAATAAACATTTTCACCAAATGTCAAGCTCATGGGTCAGTGGGAAGTTAAAAAATAATTCAGATCAAAATGGCTTTGACGGTTACTCATGCCTTTGTTTTCTAATATTTTTAAAATAAAAAAATCCGTCTTTTTAACAAGTTCTAAAAACACACAATTTTTGTCTTTCTCTTCTCTTCACATGTATGGTAGACCAGCTGTAAAATAATTTTTATGCTTTACCTGGCTTTGGGTCAGCAAGACACACCTTTACACATAAATATGAAGACTGTAGCTTCAACGGTTAAGCTGCTAAAGCTTTATAACAGACAGACTGACAAACGAGCGACAGCAATTAGAGGTCCATTCGACTTCGGGTACGGAACCCTAAAACAGAAATCCGCTTTGAAATCAATTCAGGCCTTTTAGCGCTACTATGCCACGGAGAGAGGATATAAGTACAAAGACTTCCAATTTACCTGTAAAGGCATTTTTTGTCTCGAGTTTTTAACAAAGGAAAATTAAAACACTCGTGATTTTCGAAAGAGATACCTATGCAGCAAATATTACAATACTGCATTTGTATGAGATTTCACGGCTCCGGGCGCTATTTTAAATACAACACTTTTTTATAAGACGTCTAAATATCAAAGCAAACAAAACGTCAAAAAGCAATGAAAAGAAAATGAGTACAAAAAATCCCTCAAAAAATAAAACGAGGCAAATCTGGAAATAGAACAAACAGCGAGCGGCCTGCGGCGGACATTGGCACATTCGTACGGACGAACATAGTAGAGTAGGGAAACAGTAAAACAACTAGACATATCTAACTAAATGCGAAAGTTTGGATATTTGTTTGTTTGTTGACCAGCAAGTTAATCGTAAATCTATATTAACGTGAGACAATATCCTGACAGACTAGCTGACCCAGATATCATCACACAGCACAAATACGTAAACCAATGTTGAAGAATTTTGGCATGTATATTCCTTTATTTAGAGGCGTATAAAGGAAGGATTTTCGAGTCATAATGAGAAATGTTGAATGTTGTTAATATTCGCGGACCCAAGGACTCTAGATAATCCTAATGTGAATAGGCGTAATACATATTTTCAGGGCGATTTTAAAGATCACAGCTGCATGTGAGACCAACATCAAACATCTGTACCGAGTTGTGCTACTGCGTGTGAACGAAAAGACGTACGCGTCGGCATCAGAGCAAAACGCTCTAACCCTGATTCCTCTTGTTTAGCTGTAAGCTCGTTATTACACCCTTGCCTCATATTTTCGACTTTTTGGTCCAAGTTACGTACGATGGCGATGGTAAGGTGACCTACCGCCTGCTAGCCGTACCTTCCACCTTCCGCACCACCATCTTATCTAAATCTGCCGCCAAAACAGCATTATTGCTATTAGCATTGTTGTGTTCCGGTTGTCAGAGATAAGATAGCCAGTTCCCCAAATAAGATGGGGTTTCCGGGTCAGTACGCTACCACCTTCGGCTCCATCTTCACTTAACATCAGGTGTGGTTTAGGTCAAAAAAACGTGGTGGATAAAAATAAACCTTTGGCTGACAACGAGGGCTTCATCGACTCAGCCCGTAAGTATCCTAATGCAGGTATAAAGGCCTTCCTTCTTATAATTAGGAGTATGGGCCATAGTGGCCAACTAGGGCTTAAGTGACACAAATTCTCGTATGTTTTATCATATAACCCCGAACTCGAGGGTTTTACTATTAACCACTGAAGAGTTCCACCATCCACCTCCTGGCTCCATCTTCAAATTAGCTTCATGATACCAAATTATAGTATTGTCATCCGAACTACACATACCTACATATACTTTCATTTCGATACAATTAGAAGTAAACTGACAAAAAAATTGAAGCCGTCCCAACTCACACTTGACCAATTTTGGACTTTTCCATATAAGATACTTGCAACATGCTAAATTTCAACTATGTAGGTCTACTGGTGCTAAAAGTTTTGATGATCTGTCATGTCTGTCTGTTTTTTGAGAGTTATTATCTCAGAAACTATGTATGCTATAGTTTTGAAAATTGGAAAATTGTATTAAAATAGGCATCCCATTATCTGAGTAAAATAGTACATATTATGTATGTCAAATAGTTAGTGAAGTAGTGAGGGTGTAAAAGTCAGTCCGCTTCGATACTTAATACGTAGTTTTGTTAGGGACTGAGTCCTCTGTCAAATATTGGGTCTTTACCTATGAAATTGGAGTTTTTTTTTCTTCGTTAATCATGTACCAATTCCTGCGATTTTCAAAGCTATATCCAAATTTGTTTTTTATTTGGAAAATGGAATATTATTTCATGGTTTCACATGATATATTTTTTAATTTCTCGGCTAAATCACATAATGAAAAAAATTTGAACAGAGCTCTCTTCATGTGCTTCTCATAATCATTTCTTAGTATCGCTGAAACTTTTAAAAATTACTTAATGTTATTCGATAATACACACAAAGTTTAGCTAAATTTGGAATTGCCGTTCTCAAAAAAAAAAAACAAAAATGTTTGTATGGAGAAAACAGTCTTAATGAAATTCTTTATACAAAACGCCAATTTCATAGGTAAGGACCTAATATATCATATCAGCCAGTTACTTTCTTATATTTTTGAAGTATTCTATGATGAAATTTCTGTATGATTTTTCATGTTCTGTATTTTCATTTTCTGTATGAATCAGTATATAATTTCAGAACTCATTCCGTCCGCTGTCGCTGGCCTCTTACCCCAGAGCCTCGTCTTTGCGTCAATGAGTTCCATTCCCTCTCATCCTCATTCCATAACGAATGATATTTATATCGCGAGGCAACTCCCCGCCAGATGCCGACTGATGTGGACTCGCCCCAATCCGATTCGGGACTCGCCCGGATTTAAATCTTTTTGTTTTTCTTTTGGGTTATAATTTTTATTTAAAAATTATTCCTGCAGAAACGTTTCTCATTTTTCCACGAAGAAAAAATGGTGGCCTTAATAGAGGAATTTCTCTGTAAACAGCTCTGTGCGCGTTAATGTTTTTGTTGAAGCGTGAAACAAAAATTATGATTAAATCTCAACCAGAGTAAATACTTTGTTTAAGTTTGCTTTTTTGTATAAACAATTTCACCTCCTTCGACGAACGGCTTGGAATCCAAATCATTTCCACCCTCATATTTTACTTTTCTTTTTTTTTATTGTTTATCTGGTAAATACTTAAAAAATATATAAATACACGACAAGATATAACCCAAATTGAGGCTTCTGCGGTTCTTGCGGTTCTTCGTAGGGCCAACCACCTTTATTAAGAACGACCACCGTGTGGAATATTCCCGAACGAGTACGACATTGGAACCTTCAAGAAATGAGCCTACACCTTCCTCAAAGGCCGGCAACGCATCTGTGACCCTTTTAGTGTTGCGGGTGTCCATGGGCGGCGGTGATTGCTTTCCATCAGGTGACCCGCATGCTCGTTTGCCGCCCTCTCATATAAAAAAAAAAAAAAAAAAACTTGACCGGGCGCTGCCGCCTGCTTCGGCCAATTCGTGATTCGCGTATTGAGGTAAATTATGCCCTAAATCAATAATAACCAAGGAACCAAATAATAATGCAGAACCAGAAAATAATATATCTGGTTAATAAGAATCATTTAGCGACACACATACATGTATAAATGTGAAAATAAACAATGAACACAGTGAAATTGGACCCGGAGGAGATAAAAGTAATCGGTCATCGCACGACTAAGTCCTCAATAACCACGTTAACATATGGTTTGTTGTCTCAGACCACAGAGTGAAGGGTTTTCAGGGCTCCACTCAACTCATTAATAATATATAATAATTCATTAAACAGTTGAAATTGTTTGATTATAATAATCGTAATTTTTCAGAGCTATCTATATATCTAATCTCATAACTCTTTATTTATTTAAATAATTCAAATTAAGTACAAATTGGAGCGTCGGTGGCTCAGCGGTTAAGATGCGTTGTCCCAATTTGGGAGGTCCGGGTTTGATTCCCGGGCGGGACATTGTACCAATGAGCTTTTAAATTTAATTAATTACTTATTTGCATTTATCCGACTGCTCTTAAACGGTGAAGGAAAATATCATGAGCAAACCAGGAAGCCTGGGAAATAAAAATTCAAAGCATGTAAAGTCCCCAATCCGCATTGGGCCAGCGTGGTGGACTATGGCCCATACATATACATACATATACGAGGGAAGGCCTATATCCCTGCAGTGGGATGTTTACGGGCTGATGATGATGAAGAATAAGAAGAATTTATTTCCACCAATGCGCACAATTACCAAATTATATATTTACAATAATTTACATATTATGATGAAGTACAAATGCATAAATAAATCAAATAATACCTAATCAAACTCATACCAATGATTGAAAAAGACAGTGAGTGCCTTTGTGAACAGGCACGGACGGACTCAAAGTCAAAGTCAAAAATGCTTTATTTTGTAGGTACACAGAGTACACTAAAAATAGTCAATTTTACATAGTAAATTTTACATTTTTTAAGCTACTGCTTGTTCAAAATACAATTTTCCCCTGAGATAAACAAGCAAAAAACTCGAAGGGTTGCTCTTTTAAAATCAGGCTTTGATTTTACATAAAGGTTTTTATATTTCATTATTAATTGTGAAATAGCCTGACATGCGAACGATCTGATTATTTCCAGGGATGATTATCATCTAAATAGTTTGATATTTTATAATAATGCTCTGTTAATAAGTTTCTGTTTTATAGTATCTTTAAATTTATGGAGAGGAAGATTTTGTATACCTTATTGAAAAAGCGTATTCATAACCCTTTGAATGAATTACTGACTTTGCGGAGGCGACTTATGTGACCTGCAAGTTTATCTTTATTTCTTGCATTGACATCATATTTAGCAATATTTTTCCTAAATGATGCTATATTTTCTTTGTCATACATTAGATTTTCAAAAATGTACTGTGACGAAAAGGTTAGAATGTTATACACTTTAAACCTATCTCTAAGTGACACTGCAGGTCTCAATTGATAAATTGCGCGAACGGCTAGTTTTTGTAAAACAAAGATTGTATTTATATCCGCGGCGTTTCCCCACAGCAAGATACCGTAAGACATCAAGCTGTGGAAATAACTAAAATATACTAATCTAGCAGTATTTCACCTCATTCATTGATCAGACCTTTATATTACCAGCACTTACTAACTACAGGTAAAAAATATAACAGAAATTTCCTAAAAACAAGAAAATATACAACAGTAAATTCTAAACAGAAATTTAAACTTAATTCTTTAATACAATTAAGATACCTAATGCAGGAACGCGCAAAATGTTTCCATTCAAATACCAAGTAATACGCTCGTAAAACATGGAGTCTGAATTAGTGGCTCTGTAACAAAGGTAACGAACTGCCGAGTTATTATACGATGGGGAGTTATTTGCTGCTCGGTTATTCAAGGAACTTTCGAGGTACAAGGAATCTTGGTGCCCGGGTTCCGCCGCAAATCCTTGCAGTTTAAATTTAAAACTGTGAGGGCAGTCGCACCAATCGGATCGCTTCACCCGCCTCATCGGATCCCCGCCGATTATCCGGGATCCGCGACACGTTTATTCAATTAGAGTTTCAAGTATTTAGCGGAGGGATTGCGGGGCGGGGTGCGGGGCGGGGTGCGGGGCAGGTCTCGTAATGGGAAAAACGTGGCGGTAGTATTTAAAAATTCAGAATGTGCGACCACCTGACGGTTATGGGCGACGATTCCTTTAATACCATTTAGCTTAGTGTATCAGGATAGCTGTAATATTGTATTTTATTTATTTTAAGAACACAAACATTCAAGGCATAATACAATAATCATATTGTTAAAAGAATAATTCTTTGACAAACAGTGTCCACAGATGAATTTTTCCAGAAAACAACTAGAACTTCTATGAGAGACAATTACATCGAGATGTCCGAAAATTTGTTTTTATGAACCTACTAACAATGGATTCGTAATTCGTCTAATTCAGGGCATGGAACTCCCTTCCGACGTCAGTCTTTCCTGAATCCTACAACCTTGGGATCTTTAAGAGCAGTGTGAATAGGCATCTACTGAGATTGCGTGCTTCATCTTCGGCCACATCATCACTTCCCATCAGGTGAGATTGTGGTCAAACGCGTGTCCAGTTACCATAAAAAAAATGAAAAAAATTGTTAACTGTTAGCTGTAGGACTGTATAACTCCTTTGTGAAATTCAATAAAATTATTCTTATACTTATCATAAGAGAAATACGGTTGAATTTACCTTACTCGTGTAAGGATAAACTAAACGTAATACCACATTGTTACACTTTTTTTTTTTTTTTATTGTTTAATTTTTTATAACATTCTATTGTGTAACTCTTCTCGCCGAAAATTAAATTTCCATCCACATCACCTGGATCAGTGGAAGTCTACCACTGTACGTTTCTCAAGAAACTTCTTACCACGTACAACCACCCTGTGGAACGGACTTCCGGCGGCGGTATTCCCGAACGAGTACGACATTGGAACCTTCAAGAAACGAGCCTATACCTTCCTCAAAAGCCGGCAACGCATCTGTGACCCTTTTGGTGTTGCATTGTTGTCCATGGGCGGCGGTGATTGCTTTCCATCAGGTGACCCGCATGCTCGTTTGCCGCCCTCTCATAAAAAAAAAAATAATTGTGTAACTGTTTGAGTTTTTCAATAAAATTTTGAAGTTAGAGGATCTTATGTGTGTGCATATACTCGTAACAGCTACATCCACCCAGCATGCAACTTTTCCAAGCCAAGTTATTGACATCACAAATCTTATTCTGATATAAGGTAAAGAAAAAGCAATAGGCACTAGGTTTTGGAAATCCCTTACCTAGGTGACGTACGCCTCGCGGCCATGGAATCGCAGTCACAAAAGGTATTTCATTAATTCCCTTTTGTTACAGGCTTTGTAAGTTGTATTTCCAGCCGAGCCATCTTGAATAAGAGGTCTCTCGCCGCAGTATCCAGTAAGCTCACCCATTATGAACTGAGTTTGTTCTCTATTCAACATACAATTCTTTTCGTTTAAAGCTGTAACATTATGGCCAATAAATATTTGTGTTTAAAGCTGTAACATTATGTAAAAAAGAATGTAAAAATCATTTATTGTGTCAAAAACAGAGAGAGAGAATACACACGGTATTTTTTCCATACCGTAAAACTCATCCGGTATATCTAAGTAACTAACTTTACTCGTCAAATTCCACCCACATCGAAATAGTCTCACATCGTCTCGAATATAAAATTACCTGTCTATTTTTCGCCTTTACAAAATCACGGGCACAGAAATAACCGTGTAAGTAGGTGACGTCTGTGCACTACAACTAATCGCAATGATGTTCCGATGAGACGAGTTTGGATGACTGGCGGAGTTATTGAGTGATTTGCTAAAATATTTATTAGTGTAAAATTACCAATCAGTTGGCGTAGCATATATTTCATTTCAAATTCATTATGTTTTGTTCTACGGATAATCTACGGCTTCATGTTCCACCCAACACGGTCAAATTCTATTGTCAGTCTTTTACTTCGCAGGCGATGTGGAATTCCCTACCGGAATCCATCAGACGTGCTCTATCTTTGAGTGTTTTCAAGGCAGAAGTTAAAGAGCATTTTTTAATCCTTTAATCTGCTCTTCCTCTTTATTTTTTTTTCACGGGTCATCATCTTTTATGATATATTCATAAGGTTGGTACTTATGTGTATATTATTTTTGTTATGTAGTTTGTTATTATCTGCTTCCGTATTTTGCACAACCTACCTGTTCTATAAAGTTGCACTCCTACACCCAAAGGTTGCATAGAAGAGATCGCTTTTAGTGATAAGGTTGCCCAATTGTACAAGAGTATGATACAAAAGATGGTATTGTTGTTTTCTCAAAGAATCATCTGTTTTAACCCCCGACGAAAAACGACGGATTTAATGTGTTTCAGGCCGTATGGATGTGACCAATCTTTGTCCGAACGTATATCAGTAATGCGTACTCCAATTTGAGTGCTGCTTTTTAATTAAAGACCAATCGAAAGGACAGATCTTAGCCAATTTCTTATCAAGATCATTTAAGCTGTTAACACAATTTTATTGTATTTCGATGATATCACAGTTTGTCGATTGTCTTTAAATTTTTTTATGACTTACCTGATCACACCTGATGGTAAGTAAAGATAAAGTCACGCCCCGTGAGCTGCACGGTCCTTAGCAGTGCACGAACGCCCTAACCCTTCAGCGCTGAGGTCGCGCCGCCGCGTGTCAGTATGACAATGCGTGACGCAGGTCGCTCCGCCGCGCTTTGACGCGCCGAATTTATCATCCGCCCTTGTTATTGACAGCCAGTCACTTTCCCAGCGTTGAGTGCTGTGACAGCTCAGCTCGCGATAGTTTTTTGCCGACAGACGAGTTTCCCGATGATAAAATATATAGCCGAACTTGAGAGACATTTATCATAGGGACACGCCTGTTTCCCGTTAGCGGTATGAAGAAACAGCGAAAAGTCATTTGGCATCTGACGAGTTTTTGTTTTTATGACGTGTACTGTTGGTACTAATTTATCATTTGTAAAGGCTATGCTTGCCGTGAGGTATTGTTTGTAGTTTACTCGTCAACAACATTATTCTATTTTTTACTGTATGATATAAGTAAGTTTTACTCGATAACGGCGAAGTCAGAAAAGAAAGAATGTTTTTATTCGGAGGTCGCGGGTTCGATCCCCACCATTTAAATACTCAGTTGAGTTGGTGTTATAGCATTTTAAATGCCCGTCTGGCTAGCTACCACCATTTTATCTAAATCTGCCGCCAAGCAACAATGTTTAGCATTCATTTGTTTTGTGTTCACGTTGTCAGAGATAAGATAGCGAGTCCCCCAAATGGGGTTTACAGGTCAGTACGCTACCACCTTCGCCCTCATCTTCACTTAACATCTGGTGTGATTGATGTCAAGAGCTAACCGGTTGTGCATAAAAAAAAATTAACACCCGTATGTAGTTAATATACCGAACATTAGCATTAAGCGGTTCAACTCTTCATTCATACTGCGAACAGCCAAGGCATGGAACTCCCTTCCAGCATCAGTCATTCCTGGATCTTATTTTTCCAGTTAATCAAAAGCCTTTATCAATATATCAAAAAAATTAAAAATTTTACATAATTAAAATAAATGATAAATTTAACCCTTATTGTTTCCCATTTGGTTAATATGAGCACTAATTTATAAAAACCAACCATAATTAAATATTATTCTAAAATTCAAAGTCTTATAATAACTTTTTTCTCTCTACCGCTCTCATAGAAAGGAGATCTTAATCAAACATTGTACTATGCGCAGACACAGGCCGTATGATTAAAGGGATGCAGACGAGACAGGGGGAAATATAGCCGCGGGCGGCGGGAGGCGGCGCGTGTTGTCTTCATTATCCAGGCCTAAGTGACCATTAAAATTCATTTTTAGGCCCTCGGCCGCAGCGACCCGCCCTTTGTCGAAATGGCCATATTGTACCCAAATTGTTCGCCCGCACACAATACGACCAAAACCCGTAGACCTGTCAGTACATGAAATACGCGAGGTCGGGTGTTTCGGCCGGGTTGTACAGCGGACGAGGTGAGTATGCGATGAGTTGTGAGACGGTAGAGTCCCGTAAATGCTACAAGGGTGAAGGTATACGAGAATAGTTCCGTTTTATTATGTACTTTGGAGCCTGAATATTTTAAGTAATTAATGTAAATGTTACAACCTGCCTAGCGTGGCGTTTAAGGTAAATTCTCGCTTCAATAGCGACGTAAAATGCTCTCTGTGTGAAGCTATCATACCAGCGACAGCAACTGCCATATGCAAGGCCTGCCTTATAGATGGAAGCGAGCTGCATCTTCCTGCGACCTATAACCCCCTCCGTGTTTCAATTTTTCAAATCATTGTTTACGATTTACAAAAGGATGTCGCGGGTTTGGTTTCCAGTGGGATGTTTTTTGGTCACTTTTCTGTGGTAAGTGATATAGTTTTTTACAAGATAAATCAACTTTTGATATGACAATTGCCGACCGACATCGGTGTTTGACTGCGTTCCCATTGGCTCCAAACTCCCTTTTGAGAGTGGAGCAAGGTGGACGAGCGACCAAGAAAGTCGCGGGAAGTCGCTGAATGGAGGCCGCTTCCAACCGTTCCCTCTGGAAGTCTAGGGGGGCCTATGTTCAGTAGCGGACGTTATGTAGCTGATGTGGTGATGATGATATTAATTAAATCCTTGTTCGTGTTAAATTTTCAAGCTACCGTCTCGGCAAGATTACGAGCCTGATTAATGCAAGCATTTATGAATACAGCTCCTTTTCAATCTTCTCTCTTGGTGAGTGCAAATTATACTTTAAAGTG
This sequence comes from Oegoconia quadripuncta, assembly GCA_949316235.1. Taxonomy (NCBI): domain Eukaryota; kingdom Metazoa; phylum Arthropoda; class Insecta; order Lepidoptera; family Autostichidae; genus Oegoconia; species Oegoconia quadripuncta. The sequence continues at coordinate 10,938,427 of OX438750.1, read as the reverse complement.
GTCGCAAATTACTCGATAATTGGAGTAATTCCCGGAGCGGTGCGCGGGAGACGAAGCAATCAGTCGACGACGGACATTTGCATCTCCGCAGCGCCGCGGGCGATCTCCGCCCGATGCAATATCGTGGGTTCACTTTGCTTTCGGCAAAGCGGATTGATGAATACGCAAAAGCTAGTGCTGTGTTAATTGTGAATCACAGGTGTCACATGGAGCTGTCTTTGAAAGACTTGTAGGTATATAACAATAAACTACTTGCATGACGAGGTAAATGGCAAATATCCATTTTGTATAATATGTAACGGCCAAGTCAGAAGTACCCTAAACCGACGAGCATGTATGAACAACCTTATGATAGTGAATGAAGCAAAGGAGGTGTGTCAGGATCGTAGTAAGTGGAAGTCTGTTGTCTCTGCCTACCCCTACTATGTAATGGTTCACCTCAACGTTTGAGAGTCTCCAATGGTATGATCTCCAAAGGGAAGCTTCCTTTAGTAGATACAAAGAAGCGAATATCCTTGTAATTATTTTATTTCATACATATTTTTATTGAGAACGATTCCACATCATACTTCTTTCCTAGATTGTTTATCTTTGGTTTGGATTTGGATTGATTTGGATCTCTCGATTTACTATATAATTAAAATATATTTCGACTTCAAAATTGTTCTGTCTTCAAAAAATTCTCGTCACAGATCGATACGACAGAGTTTGAGATACAGGTTTTTCAGGAAGCTTGGTCCGTACATTTTGGCTCTAACAAGCTTTTCATACCATCACCTGTCACCTTACAAGATAAATTTGACCCACTTTCTGATGTTCAAATCCTTTCAGATCATTATGGGGACTTCTCAAAATTCAAATCCGCAATTTTGGGTACGTATTGTAAATCTGATGACAATGAAATATTATGTAATTGAGCTAGTCTGATGATGGAGCCGGAAGGTGGCCATAATAGGAACTCTGTAATAAAACGAAGCAACCCGTGATGATAGGTTTGCCTGGAAGGGATCGCTGTTAGCGAAAGGCCGCCTAATTTGTAGTTTCTATAAGATGTACCTTCCTTATTTAAACAATAAAGCATATTTGATTGATTGATTGATGCAACTCCATCAAGGCCCTGTTTGCCATCTGGAAAATTTAGTATGAGAACGGAAGGAATGTCTGCGAACCAGTTATTCCAACGGTTCAGACAGCGGTATGCTATTCACAGTATATATTTGCGTTTGCATAATTGAGCGAAACAGATAAATTATAGATGATTGCCGGGATAGACGATTCGCGATCGAGGCGAACTTCCATCTGAATTATGTTGTTTATTGCAGATATTTTCAAGCCCCTTTAAACCACCGACTTGGCTTAGACCGTTTCCACTTGACAATAACTGGATCACATGTTTGGAATCGCCATTAATGGTCATCCATCCAAAGACTAACCGCATCAAACGTTGCTTAACTTTATATTAATCTTATTTAAATTGTCTTTAAATCCTAGGTGGGATTCCATTGTCTTTCCGCTCGTATCTTCAAGGATAATTAGGTCAGCTCCATCAGCTCGTTTGGCTCTGAGATGCTGAAGCGCCAGTAGAAGGACATTTGTGCACTATAACATTATGATACGAGTTTTCGTGCAGCCATTTTCTGACTATCAGTTGTAGAAAAGGTCAATAACTTTTAAAAAGAATTTCAGTTTTAAGTGTTATTTGTGTGCTCATTTCCCATTCCAATATATATGTAGTTGATAATTGTTTTGTAATTATTTTTGGTCTGGTCGTCTAACTAGAGGCGCCACCTGACAATCTGCGTTGTGGTTCATGCCCCAGCATTTTGTTGACCCGGAGCCTAGTTATAAATACCCTGGATTAACATTTTATTTTTTAAGATTGACAGAGGATATTTTTTATGCCGATAAAATAACTAGTTCCCTTGGGATCAAACAATGAAACAATTTAAAGTTATTACACGCAGGCGAAACCGTGGATGAAAAGCTAGTATTATTATATTTGGTTCCTCGCAGGTTTTCTAAATTTTCAAAATACGTTATTTTAAGTAACCCTTATGAATTAACGGATGTGATTCCTACTCCTTGAGTGGACAAAAGTCAATTCTAGTTAGTTTGGCTCGATCCAGACCCCGTTTGGACTGAGTCGCTCGATGGCGCGCCTCGCTTGGCACGAAGAGCATAAACGGAGTGAAGCCTTGAATTTTAAAATGTCGCTTCGTACAGCCTACACCTCACGTGTATATACTTGATTACGTTGACTTTTGGAACTGAGTGGAACCTTTTGTAGAAAAACTTTAAGGAGGAGAATCTCGTCTTAAATGTTATGTTTTGAAATTGAAATGTGTATGTTTTGACACCACACTATAATAGCAATATGAGTGACTTTATTAATAATTATTAATAATATTAATTTACTGGGTGCGCGTGATACATCTTCGGCTACATCGTCACTTTCCATCAGGTGAGATTGTAGTCAAACGCGAAACCAGTTTTTAATAAAAAAAAATCACAAGATAATTACAACACAATACAGAAAACTGGGATATTTTCAACTGGGATATTTTCAACTGGGATATTTTCAACTGGGATATTTTCAACATGGATTCAGCAAAATACCAGTCCACATACTGAGCTGTAGCCTTTTTGTATACGGCGGCACGCACATAATATTTCATGTTTCCGTACTTGTGTTTTTTTTTATGCAGAACGGGTTGGTACTTGACCTCAATCACACCTGATGTTAACTGAAGATAAGGTCGAAGGTGGAAGCGTACTGACCCAGAAACCCCAACACATTTGGGGGACTGGCTATCTTCCTTCCTAGTGGAAAGTTGTTGATAATCAGGAGTGGACTTAAGAAGGAATTACACGAATTCAATTGTCACCCTGTATAGTCAGTCACGTGAATAGCAAACCTCTGTAATATATATTATATTACCGAATATATACAGTATGTTTAAGGATCTCGTCGACGAGCTGACGCAGCGCGCGCTCACAATAATTAAGCGTGGGGAGGCTTTTAACTGCACCCCGCGAGATTAGTAGGCACGGCCTGCACTCTAACATGGTAATGATGGCTGGGACACAATTAGGATACGTGTTTGGGTACAGATGGGGTTTGGGGGCAAGTCACAGGGTAATTACGATATTAAAACAAAATGTAAAGACAAGTCAAGTGCTGCGAAAGTTTTGAATTCCAAAAATTTCTTAAGATTAGCTGTTCTCAAGCTCCCATAATACAGGTCTGTCCTGGTGTGGAGTCATAGTATACAGTAATGCAAATGTAAACAAACTATTGTTAGCTTGATAAACCCTTGTTACAACAAACAAAACTTTGACCGCCTCCGTGGCTCAATATTAACAACATTGGGTTTACGAATCGGAGGTCGCGGGTTCGAACACCAGGGGGGAACATGTTTAGTACTCGGTTTGGTTGGTGGTAGGGCATTTTAAAATGTCCGCCTGGCTAGCTACTACACTTATCTAAATCTGCCGCCAAACAGCAATCTTAATAGCATTGTTGTGTTCCGGTTGTCAGAGATAAGATAGCCAGTTACCGAAATATGATGGGGTTTCCGGGTCTGTACGCTTCCACCTTCGGCCTCATCATCACTTAACATCAGGTGTGATTGAAGAAGTGAGAAGTGTTGTGCATAAAAAAAACTTTATCTAACATAAACTATAAACAGTGGATGGGGCCAAGCCAAGCTAGTAAGCATAATAAATATGCTTATGTCAGGTGACCCCGCTCATCCTTACACTAGCACACATGACTGCTTATTAGAAATATTAAGTAGTATAATAATATTATACGACACGATGATTTCATCAAAACCATAATAGAAGGAAGAATAGAGGGGAAAAGAAAAGAGGAAGACCGAGAATAAGCTACGTGCAGCAGATAAAAGAGAAGTTGAACGTCGTATCAGGAGGTCAAGAGGAAGGCTGAGAGCAGAGAGATATGGAAAAATGCGGAGCGGATGCGGAGCGCATCTCCGCATCCGAGGTTGTTGAGATCTTTGTCCAGCAGTGGACGTCTTTCGGCTGATGATGGTGATAGTAATATTATATACCGAAATAATATATTACATTGCGTTAATAAATGTGCGCTTAAGTTTTTATAAATATATGTATAAGAATAAGAATCGTGTATTTGACCCATTAAGCGACACCCACACACACACACACATGTATACCGGGTGAGTTTTGTTACCGTAAGGAAAAAAATAGGGCATATTAGGTACGTGAAATAGCAGTGATTGGCATAGGTAGTTTATTTTTTTTTACCAAAATATTTATCTTTATTTATTTAATTTGAAGATGTAATTATGAGGATTGGCTACAAACGCAACCGTCAAATGACAATTAACGGTTTATTCGATGATGGTTATGATACTACCTACCTTCAATCAATCAATACCTTCTATGTCACTTACCTAATATACACATTTTTTTATATATAGATTAAAACACGTATATGTGAAAATAACAAAATGACAACAGTGAAATTGGGACCGGAGGACATAAAAGTAATTGATCGTCGTACTACAATTACAATACACATTACAAATACATATTTAACATTATGGTATGGTGGTTTTAATTTTATTTATTATTATCTTTTGTAAAATAGCTTCTTTCTTTTTTTTTTTTGAAAACTAAGGGCTGTATTGACGGGGTAATCTCAGGATTGAGATCGAGTCTCACTCTCAATAATATATATATTTGATACTGTTCAAATTCAGATTAGACGGAAGAAATAGAATAATCTCAAGTATCATTCTATAAGTTTTTCTCAGTCTTGCGATAGTTTTATTAGTTCAAGCCTTCTTTAATGTCTTATTTCACTTCTATACAGTTTATATTTATGTGTGTGTAGTAAACAAATGGTATTAATGGTAATGAAATTACATTGAAACAACGGTTTACCTAAGAAAAATGGTCAACACCTTTACACATTTGTGGTAGGCATGTTAGGAAGTAGACAGGTTATTGTAACAAGGTATTTTACGGCCCCTAAGGCGTCCCACCGTCATAATGCGCGATGGTAAAATATGCAAAGTCGAGGGCCGTGGAGAGGTGTACGATAAATAACGACAAGGGTTCGGCGCTCGCGTCTCGACGCCGCGCGCCGCACCCACGCGCCCCGGTACCCTGCGGAACACCTGCTCACTGATTAATGGACCCCTATTTTGTGTAATTGAATGTAAATGTAAATCAAAATAGGGCATTGTTTCGATACTCTGTTGTCGTTAATTACACTGTTTTTAGGGTTCCGCAAAAATGAATATTCTTGGACATACATTGCGCCATGGCGCTGTCCGTGGTGTATTAAATTAGGGAGTCGAGCTTCACTCGACTCTCTCCCCCATAGGGTTAGCCGCTTAGGCTTTTGCATCACATTAGGTACACTCCCATTTGCTGGGGGGGGGAGGTGGGACTTTCTTTCTTTCCTACTTTTCACCCTTAAATTCTTTCATTAATTAGTCTGGGGTCCAAGGTAGCAATAGAGTCACGTAGGGCACCGTCTACCTTCAGTAGGCGCGTTGTCGAGTACCAATGTTGATCCTGGCTCATAGGAGTTACAGTGGGAGGAGTGCGGAGGTGGGATACACCGCGCCATCTAGTTAATCAATAAGTAACTAGGCTTGTGTGATGGATACCAGACGGTGGACAAACTACTAGGCGACGTCGGGGGGGCGGCAATGCTCGCTATCCCCCCTACACGTCGCCCGAGGATCGCGGGCGACTACATCTCGGGGCGATGTAGTCGTCGGACGCGGCCCGGGAGAGGATGACACCCCCCGGAGCGACCGGGGGATGTCGTCGCACCGGGCCCTGCCGCGCTTCATACCGCACGCTGATCGCGGTGTGAGGCACGACAGCGCCCCCTACGAAGGGTACGCTAGACGCCCTCCCAGGTCCTCCCTACTGCCGAGGAAGGTCGCCGCGGAGTTTTTGTTGGTATCCCGTCCATTTGCAAGGCGAACGCATGATAAAGGTCACAGAAAGTTGCTGGATGCAAGCCGCGTCCAATCGCTCTGGAAATCTTTGTCATATTCGGCAGTGACGTCATGTGGTTGACATAATGACGATAATGTTTTTTCATGGTACGAATTTCGTACGGCCAAATAAAATGAAAAGGTTTTCAATAGACACTGTATGTCGGTTAAAAGTCAGGGATTAAATGGGACCAATGTAAATATTTTTACTTGGCTCCCATTTACAGGAGGCCGGTTCATTATCCGCGCGGGCGGGGGGAGGGATTACGCGACCCACTCGCGGGGATTTGGGCTGTATTGACAATCTCCGCCGGGTTTTGTAGCGTTAGAAATATATTTTTTATTTCATCGCATGGTGGCGTAGAAAGACCGTAGCTATGTGTAGTAAGACCGTAGCATTGCATAGCGTAGCTCAGCCCTACGGCGTAGTAAGACTGCTACATCTTGTAGGTATAATATAATAGTTGCCAGTTGTTAAACCCCGACGAGAAACGACGATGTTGTGTTTGACGGCGTTCTCCCTCTGTGTCCAGTCTTTGTCCGGATGTATGTTAGTAACGCGTGATTCGGTTTGAGTACGCTTCTTTATTTCATTTGAAGAAAATCAGTTAAATGGTTTCGAAGGTATTTTCTCGCTTTTTAGTGGTCGCGCAACCATGTGGTTAGTGTGGTACATAATATCGTTGTTGCATGACTGTTGCACACATACAACTAATAAGTAAGTCTTGAATGTATTGGGAAAATGCTTACTTAATTGTTACGGTATATTTGTTCACATCTGTGTTTTTTTTAATGCACAACGGATTTGTACTTGACCTCAATCACACCTGAGGTTAAGTGAAGATAAGGTCGAAGGTGGAAGCTTACTGACCCGGAAACCCTAACACATTTGGGGGGCTGGCTATCTTATCTCTGACAACCGGAACACAACAATGCTATTAACATTGCTGCTTGGCGGTAGATTTAGATAAGATGGTGGTAGCTAGCCAGGCGGACATTTAAAATGCCGTACCACCAACCAAACCGAGTACTGAAACATGTACCCCGCTGGGGATCGAAACCGCGACCTCCGAATCGGAAACCCGATGTTGTTTACATTGAGCCACGGAGGCGGTTTTATTTGTTAAAAATTGTATGATTCTTATTGTTTCATGTATGTTTATGTCTTGTTTGTTAATATTGTATTGTATGTTTGTTGCTTTCTTGTATGTTTGACAGTTTATTTAATATTTTTTTTATATAGGTAGCTATATTCCTGCCTTTCGTAGGTTTCAAAATTTTCAATACTTTTTAATATTTTCAATAAATTATTCTTTCCAGGAAGCTCAAGTCATACTGTTAATGCTAACGCCTTGGCTGCGAAAATTCCCATCTCACTCTCTAGCGCGATTGCCAACACTTGAACAGAACGCTATCAATTACAACGAAATCGCGGTAGCTTTATAAGAGGGATGGATTTGACTGTAATTGTTAGTAAAGCGTCAGCACATGTGAACAAGCTGCAAGATTGAATAGTAACAAAAATGTGTATATATTATTCTTGTAAATGTATCGTCAAAGAAAATAGATGTTTCAAAGAGATTATCTTTATTTACAGAAACGAATTAATCTTCCTCTCGTAGGGGATGCGGGTCAATGAACTGATACCAATGTTAATACGCCCACGGGTGGAGTCTAATAAATTTTTGTGTTATTTTCGTTATATTGAAAGTGTAGGATAGTCGAGAGAACAACAGTTTCATATCGTTTCATTATCGCTATTTTACAACCAAATTCATAAGTTGTAATGTAAGTTGAAAATGTCGACAGCCCCCGAGGGAACAAATGATTATATCTGCCAGATAGACAAAACCAACTGTATTATAAGCTAAGTACAGCATACAACATGTGGCCACATTCTGGTCCTCAAGAATTTGATCTTTTTGCCATCGACTCGCTAAAGAGAATCTAAGTACCTTTGGAATGACTTAATGGATTCCTACAAACATGGCAAACAAGCTATTCCCGAGTTTAATCTAATATTGTAAAAGCGAAAGTTTGGATGTTTCTTTGTTATTCAATTACGGCAAAACGAATGAACGGATTTGAATGAAATTTGGTATATAGGTAGAACATACCTTAAAACATACGATATTTTTTATGACGATAAAGTGAGTAATTCGCGCGGGATAAACAAATTAGTTATATCCAAGATAAGTTATTTTACACAAGCGAAACCGCAGGCGGAAAGCTAGTCCAAAATATTTTAAAAAATTAGAATACACTTGATAGACTATAATATCATTGAAACACGCCAAAAAACTGTATTAAAAGCTCAATATATTGGAAACGGCTTAACTGGCTGTCATTAAACATAGCTAAAAACATAACAAATTCATAAGATAAAGTACAAAAAATCATAATTGTGTCATTAACTGTTCCCGAGATTACTGAATAACTACCTAATCCCAAGGTGCACAAATTTAAGATAAACACGAATTTAAGAAATTTAAGATAAGCTCGTTGTGATCACCTTCGTGGCTAATTTATTTTTAGATAAGACCGCAGGGAAGAGTTGGAGCTGGGATAACGTGCCCCGATTGGGGCTTGGATTCACCAACTTAAAAATTCGTGTACATTTATGCGAGATGACACTCTAATAACTTAAAATTTATAAAGCAACTAAACTTAACCGCCTCCGTGGCTCAATGTAAACAACATTGGGTTTACGATTCGGAGGTCGCGGGTTCGATACTCAGCGGGGTACATGTTAAAGTACTCGGTTTGGTTGGTGGTAGGGCATTTTAAACGTCCGCCGGGCTAGCTACCACCATCTTATCTAAATCTTCCGCCAAGCAACAATGTTAATAGCATTGTTGTGTTCCGGTTGTCAGAGATAAGATAGCCAGTCCCCCAAATGTGTTGGGGTTTCCGGGTCGGTACGCTTTCACCTTCGACCTCTTCTTCACTTAACATCAGGTGTTATTGAGGTCAAGTACAAACCCGTTGTGCATAAAATAAAGTTATATTATAATTTTAATGAGTTCCTGAATGATAAGTATTTATAGCTTGATAAAATTTAATTTATTCTAATAAACAAATAGATATATAAAATTGATAATAATAATATATAGCATGTAACAATGAAGCCTTGGTCACTCTCTATTGCTACATCCTAGGGTACACACTACACATGTCATACTAATATTACCTACTCCTAAACTCATAAAAATCCACGTGAAAGCAATAAATTGATTGATTGATTAGTTATATTAGATCTTTACCTATGAAATTGGAGATTTTTTTTTCTTCGTTAATCATAATGTACCAACTCCTACGATTCTATAGCTATTTCCAAATTTTATTTTTTATTTAGAAAATAGAACATATTTTCAAGTTTCATACGAAATATTTTTTAATGTCTGAGCTAAATGACATAATAAAAAAAACTTGAACACAGCTCTTTTCATATTATTTCTTAGAGCGGTTTCTTTTAAAAATTAACGCTGCCTATATTTAACTTAATGTTATCCGATAATACACACATAGTTTAGCTAAATTTGGATTTGCCGTTCCCAAAAAAATTTCAATAATCTTTGTATGGAGAAAACAGTCTTAATTAAATTCTTTATACAAAACGCCAATTTCATAGGTAAGGACCTAATATTTAGATTTAATGAATCTTTATTTCTTTTCGTTTTCGCTTTAGACCCCAGACTAATTAAAGAAAATAGATAGATAAACGTTTATTTGTTTCTCAAGCCACACACATACATTAAATAATATTTATAAGTAGTTAATACAAAAGTAGTACACATAATTTAGACTACAGTACAGTAATAAAAACCAGATAAAGGTAGCTTAACCTTAGTATGTACTAAGTGGGCACTTTTGCTAAGGATGCACGCAAGTTTAAATATGTAGACAGCATTTTACGGAACATGGCAATAAAAACAGAATATATAAAAGTACAAACAAAACATTGGTATAAAAAGTATGTGTGTGCTGCAGTGGCGCAATGGGCCATAGCTCAGTGTCGGATTGCTCATGAGCAAAACGCTGATTTTCAGCTATTACCCTTAAACGGGTACAATATTCCCAAATAACCCTAAGTACAAATTAACATTAATGTTATATTAGTAGTAAGTTTCAGATAGATTCTGATAAGAAAGTAATACACAAACAATTAGGATTAAATTGTACAGCTTACGTGATACGTGTCTATGGAATATTTGTAAAAGAATAAGAACAATTTATTATGAACGCCATAAACACTATACAAAAACAAAGAAATGGTATATAAATAAAATGCGCATAATGCTGTCACGTGTTGCGGCGTGCACAAATGGGTTAGCATTCAGCTCATGCTGTGACGTCTCACAGCGCTGGTCTACATTGCTCACAAATGCCCAGTGATGCACGGACGTTACGTCAGTGTAATAATGAGCAGCGTAGTAAGAAATAGGGTAAAATAGTGGAGCGTCGGTGACTCAGCGGTTAAGACGCGGTCTCCAATTCGGGAGGTCCGGGTTCGATTCCCAGGAGGCCATGTACCAATGACATTTTATTTTTAATTTAATTACTTGTGTGCATTTTATCTGACTGCTCTTAAACGGTGAAAGAAAACATCGTGAGAAAACATCGTAAGAAATAAAAATTTAAAGGCATGTGAAGTCCCCAACCCGCATTAGGCTAGCGTGGTGGTCTATGGCCCATACTCCCTCTTTATACGAGGGAGGGCCTGTGTCCCCGCAGTGGAATGTTTACGGGCTGATGATAATGATAATAATAAATAATTAAAGTCTGGTAGTTAGTATATGTATAGTGTAATATAAATATATATGTCGCAGATAGCGATAAATTAGCGATAGAATTCATTATTCAAACAGTCAACTGACTATCATAATACGCGGTTTGCTGTGGGAACTAAACTTGGTGGCGCTCGTATTGCCGGATACGGCGCCGTGACGACATTAACGGTAATATAAGGTCTGCACATCGAAAATGACAGATACTTTTAATACGAGCCTTCGAAGGAGTCGGAGCTCCACTGAACACATCAACGACTGTGACTGATTTGATTATTATCACCGACGCGTGGAAGAATCCGGTGAGTCGTTAGCTAATAAGAAGATGATCATGGGATTTGAGCAAGGAGGAATTGAAGACCAGGTCCGGTTGAATTCCACAGACTGCACGCGGGGACCATGTTGTATGGCATGAGGGGCGTGCAAATGTTTTCTATTCAACAGAAAGCATCTCTGGTTTCATGGTCATAATCGAATGTGAATACTTTGTCGATTTCCTATAGTAGTTTGCAATAATATCGCCTTTGCCCGAGCCACCCACCATGCGACCCTTTATCGCTAGTAACCGACACGCCTGAACCCACCATATATCCGACATATATTTATAATAATTACTTAATAGTAATATGGAGGTCAAATCACAGTTCACAAATTCTGTTCACAGTTATTATAGAATTAAGTTACTAACTTACTACTATTTATTGTTAAGTTACTAACCAAAATATGGGTCTAATCCTGAATTAAACGATTTTTATTTATTTTTATTTTATTTTAATTCAACAAATTCTATGCTTTTCCCAGATATGTTATCCAAAGTAATTAGATTTCAGAGCTGCCAAAATAGAAGCATAACTTAACTGCAGTTCAAGATTTAGTTAGTAAGTTTATTAAAGAGCTCATTAAGCTCCAGTTCGGTAAATCGCTTGTCGCCGAGTTTCAGCATGCACTTTACTTTAGTGTTTACCCGAACAGCGATTCTCACTGTTTTGTCCGCAATTTCATTTAATTTCCTGATTGTCCCGGAGACATTGACGTTGCCGTACCTGTAAATGGTTTAGCGTTAACGCTGACACCCGTGTGAATACACTTCAGCTATCGGCAAGCATCATCGCTTAGGCGTTGTCTCACAAACTGCATTGAACGCCATCAATAAATCGTCTCACCTCCAGTACAAGGAGTATGTGCACTGCAAGAGTACGAAACCAGAAGGTTTGGTTTTTTATGATTAAGTGATGGAAAGTGACGATGTGGCCGAAGATGAAGCACGCGATCCCAGTTGATGCCTATTCACCCTGCTCTTGAAGATCCCAAGGTTGTAGGATTCAGGAAAGACTGACGCCGGAAGAGAGTTCCATGCCTTAGCTGTTCGCATTATGAATGAAGAATCAAGCGCGCGCGCGTTCAGCGCGAATATTCGGTATGTTAACTACATAAGGGTGGAAACGCTCCCCCCGCCTAGTAGTCTGAAGATAAAATGGAGAAGGTTCGTCATCAGTTCTACGAGCTATGTGCCCTGCCCAAGCCACTTTGATATTTTTACCCGACTGCCCCAGGAAGGCCTCCAATGCTTCCATATACGGTGTACCGAGAAAAAATTGTCCCAGTGCACAAAAGCCGTACACACGCGACAGTGATTTATCCGTCGGCAGTTGACGCGTGACGCGCCGAGTGCAAACGCGACAAACGGCCGCCGACGAGCGACATTAATCACCCGCGCCCTTTGTCGCGTCTTTTGTCGCAATAAAGCGCTCTAATGTAAGACTCACGCGAAGACATCGGAGACGTCGTGTCGCGTTTTATTATCTCGAACGCTATCCGGGTCGTTCTCGGATCGTTCTTATTTTTATGTTCATTTCTAACGGAGGTATGAAACATTAATAAAGTATACATTCGCTCCGGCGATGGTAGTTAATGCCATTATTACAATTTCGGCGATAATACGGCTATGAATGTTAATGTGATGTAAACAATGAAAATTGTATTGCTCTAGCTCCTTTGTCGGTGTTTTCTCTCTCTGAGCTCGTAAACATCCCACTGCAGGGATATAAGCCTTCCTTACTTATCGGTACATGGCCTGCCTGGGAATCGAACCCGGACCTTCCAAATTGGAGACCGCGTCTTCACCGCTGAGCTACCGATGCTCTTATCGGTGGTTTAGTTAAACGTTATTCATTGCCTACAATAAGAACTAATTGTGTAAATATGACTTATGGCGCACATACACTTGCCTGTAAAAAGCATGCTTGTTACTAGCATATACACTTGAAACAGCAGGCACATAGCTCGAAGAACTTATGGTCGTAGAGAATATAAGTTGTCTCGAGGAGACCACGCCACGGAAAGCGTTTCGTAGAACATCCAGTACAGGGTAGAAGAATGTCGCTGATGAAGGTCTGGGTTGTCTGGAAGAGATCGCTTTTAGTGATAAGACCGCCTAATTGTCTTCTATTGTTATCATCAAAAATTATTGCATTGCATTGCATTGTATTGTATTGTTTTTTTTTTTCTATCTACTAAGATTTCGAAGTGGAAACTTGCGTACAACGGTCGCTAATCGGATACTAAATCCTCCAATACCTAACAGTATCCCAAAATAGAGGCTTTACCACATAATTTGTTTGCTTTTGAACTATTTGGAGAGTTCCTTGTTTCAGAACTATTCAATTCAATCTATCTCGCTTCGGCGCGCATGTTTGGGTCCCATTACGATCATTCGGTCCCACTCTGTACGCGTCGCTTGTACTCGTAATTCAGTAATCACAATCATTGTGTTGTAGCACCCTTTAATCCAACGTAATAATAGTTTGCTTTACTCTCGTCAAATTAATTCCGCTTTAAATGATAATCAGTTCGGTTGCATTGGCACTACCTATAGCTAAGAGAATTGGCAAGATGAAGGCCTTGGCCTATTGCCAGGTTGACCACATTTGTCTATGGCTCTTGTGGTGAATGAGTTCTGGGGCTCTATTACATCATTGGTGATGGGACTTGTGATTGGTTGGCTCATCGCTCGCTCGGCAATGTAACGGTTTCTCATTGGTCAACGTAATCCAAGTTACATAATCTAAAGTCTGGAGTAGAGAATACACCTCAGCAAATCGTTATGGAACACCCACCAGCTGAATGATGCGACGATCCTGCAAGGCCAGTAACCTGGAAACGAAGAACCGAAGATAAATACGTTAAATAGTCGGGGTTGTATTCAATTGAAGGTAGTCGTTAAGCCAAGTCAGTGGCTTACAGGGGTGGCTTAAAATACTGACTGTTAGGTGGCCACATTGTATATCAAAACGCTTTGCTTATTAGTCTCTCAAATACCATAGAGGAATAACACTCAAATACTAAAGTACTGACCCAGAATCTTTGTGTATTGCAATAATTTTTCTCCTTTATCCCTATATTTGAAAGCAATCTTAAATATCGCTGTCTGAGTGGTTATCCCTGTCTCTCGACGCCTTCCCGTAGTATTTACAGAACACTAGTAGCACAGTCCGTCTGTGCGTCTCGTCTCGAGCGGCCATTAGCGCTGAATGCGATGCGTACTGCCGCATTAAAATTCATCCAAGTCTACTGGAGAAGGACTGCAGCCGATAGCACTAACTCTAGTTACGGAACATGGGTTAACTTTCTAGTTTGAAAGTTGACTTAAAAGTCTGAAGTTAATCTTAGAACTTTGTTAACTTTGTGAGACAATTTTATAAATTATATCTGTTGCTAGCTTTGCTCCCGCGGCTTCGCCTACGTGGAATAACTTTGTCGCGGAAATTTGTTTATCCCGCGGGAACTACTCACTTTATCAGGGTATATTCTATTTATATACCAAATTTCAACCAAATCCGTTCATCTGCTTCGCCGTGAATGAGCGACAAACAAACAAATATCCAAACTTTCGCATTTATAATATAGGTAGATTACAAATATCTACTATTACAAATAAAAAATGAAAAAATTTTATAGTAATAAATAAATACATCCTTAATTGTCAGATTTTTGTACTAGACAAAAAAACGCAGACATAATCAGTTGTGGCAGTCGGAGATGGACTCAGCATTTATGATCTTTCATAGAAAAGATTAATGCATTAAACAACATCTACGATTCACCGTCAAAATAAGCAATGTGTATATGACAGGAGGTGATATTGCAGTTGAAACATACAAGTCTATAGGTTTTTTATGATACTCACGGGAAGAGATGAATTGATTCAACTCTTTTAAGCACCGGAAACCGCACGGCTCTCGAACAAAAATATCAGTAAAAACGACGAGCGTTTTCTCAGACTAGATTGGGTTAACCACCTATTAACTAAGGTTGCTCAAACTGCCCAATCTTAATTGATGTAACCGGTCCCCTGAATCTCAGCACTAAATACTAAGCTGCGTTTATCATACAAATGGATTTCCTGAATTAAAACCGCTCGCTCCGAGAGCCGGGCGCTGAGCACGACAGACGACAAGGCTCCGCTCGACACTTATTCTCGAATACATTTTAATTTTTAGTTGCGATTTCAATGATCCTCCTTTTATTTTTTAAAACATGGTAGTTTAAAGCAGCTACAGATCTGATGTCTATATAACATTAAGGATTTTTGTTATAAAATGACAAATGAGCAAGAAAGTCCATGACCTCTGATATCTCTCAGAGGTAAGATCTGCGGTACCTACCACATGAGGATTTTGAAGACAGTAACATCAGTAAATCTCTTATCGATGGCGGCAGAAAGATAGTGGTTGGTACCCAAGAAGACGCAAAAAACGGGAGCATGAGTAGCTCAAAAAAGATCCCAACTGGGTCCAAGTAACATGCCACCATCTTATCTAAATCTGCCGCCAAACAGCAATGTTAGTAGCATTGTTGTGTTCCGGTTATTAGAAATAAGATAGCCAGTCCCCCAAATGTGTTGGGGTTTCCGGGTCGGTACGCTTCCACCTTCGACTTCACTTAACATCAGGTGTGATTGAGGTCAAGTACGAACCCGTTGTGCATTAAAAAAAACCGACTCTACGGCCAACATAAGTATTGATTACAAGTTATTGAATTGAATTACCTCAGAATCACTTCTCATTAACAATTCTTTTTAACAAACGCATCTCCAGTCTAACTAAAGAAAAGAAAACGCCTTGCCTGTGTCCTGGCATGCAGCCCATTGGCTATCCGACCAATTGAATTAAAGCATTGTGAATAGCAGCCACCAATAAAACATGACGCTACAAAACAATTTTTTCATCATTTAAAAAGGCGGCGAAGTTCTCCCCGCTGTCGCGAAGTGGAGACGCAATCGGGGCCAAGTTCCGTCGCCATTATTACGGTATAACTGTTATTGCAGTTGTTGGGGCGCACACTTGGCGCCGCGGGCCGCTCTTAGTGTACCGTGGCGAAATGGGACACCGCGCACCGGCCCGACTTATGTGTTGTGGTATGTAAGTGGCATTAAAATCTTTTTAGTATTAGGAATATTCCTTTTTTTATGCTCAATGGGTTAGCACTTGACCTGTCACACGTGATGTTAAGTGAAGATGGGGCCGAGGGTGGAAGCGTACTGACCCGGAAACCCAAATGTTCGGAAATTAACCGGCACATAACAATGCTGGTGGTAGCTAAGTGGCGAACATTTAACCCTATTGCCAAATGCCCTAGCACCCCGCTGGGGATCGAACCCACGACCTCCGATTCGTAAACCCTATGTTGTTTATGGAGCCATGGAGGCGGTTAAAATTTCTATTATTATATATTTATATTATTATCATCATCATAATATCAGCCACAGCACAGACCTTTATCAAATCGTGCTTGTGTGTGCAGGCCTCCACTTTTACGCCCCAAATGCAATCATCCAACGTGTACTCCCCACTGCCGCATTAATTTTCTAATCTGCTGGGCTATGTCAGTGACTTCCGTTCTATGGATATCTTCATTTCTAATTCCATCTCGTAGACTTTCAGTGTCCAAATTTACACCAAGTCATCGTGACAATTAATTTAGACAATCCGGTCCAGGGCTCAGCTGGGTCGCAACCGAAGCCTGCAACCGCCAGTATTCTGCCGCAGCCTTTCCATATTATAAGACGATTTATTCAATTATATCATTATCTATCTGAACAAATCTAAATGTTATCACAAGAATCGTACTAAAAAAATAAGGATGTTCCAAGAACAATAAATAACAATAACATCAAAATTAAAATCTAACTATAATTTATTAGATTTCAATTTTTGTTTGTTTGTTTGTTGCTCAATCACGGCGAAACGGATGAACGGATTTGGATGAAATTTGGTATATAGGTAGAATTAGGTATACCTGGATTTTAACATTTTTTATCCCGATAGAGTAAGTAGTTCCCGCGGGGTAAAAAAATTGCCGCGATAAAGTTTTTCCATGCAGGCGAAGCCGCGGGCGGAAAGCTAGTATGTTATAATTTTGAATAGCTGCTTCCATGTAAGAGCAGCCAGGTTTTGCATTTATTCCAAATGTAGGAAGCCTAAGCACGCACAGGGAGCTGCTTACATCCTGCTTCAAATTTATCTTACATACTCAGAAACTTGTTCACAGCCGCTGTGGTAAGCTCATTGATTTTTTCTCGGCCTCCTGAAAACCTCCCGACAGTGTTTCGAATTTGTTAGGACACTGACCAACCCTATGCTGTCTGATTTAGCGTAATCTAGAGTTGGATTCGCCTAAAAGCCTGGAAGTCAGATCGAGGCATCTCGCTTAAAGTCCACTAAAACCCCCGTTAGCTATTGTGACAGAATGGTGTAATCCTATCAAACTTCAGGGTCGGATTTCCGTGATGGTATCCGCTCAGGTGGACTTACTTCCAGAGTTTTCTTTATCTTATCAGGTTGGGCAGGCGCAAGTGTTGTGAGCATGGCCAACTTAACGTGTATCTTCAGCTACTAAATTCTATCTATGCTACCTTTTCTTCTATAAATCTTCGTCTCACATCTTCCTGTAACAGGCAACAGGTATCCGCATTTAAAGGTCGTCAGCTCAGTCGCCCAGACTCGTTGGAGGTCCCTCGTGATGATGTCCTTTCACACGAAGCGTGGGCCGTTCGTGAGTGTGCGCCGGATGGCCCTCTCCTGGGCCAGCATACCATACAGCTGCCTTTTAAAATTTACCGATATTTTTATACTCTGTGCCTTAATGGAATGCGGAGGGTGGAGGGGTGGCGGTTCCCCCACAACATGTAAACTGAACTCCCGATCGTCTAATAACGAGCCGCGCATATTTGCCGTTGCAACTTAGCTCCACTTGTTTCTGCGCTAATAATGGCGCACCGCGAATTGTTATTTACCTATTTAATTATGTTGCGGCAATGTGTGAGTTAAGCTTCGATGTAGGTACTTATGGTGTATTGTTCGTGGGTTTGTTCGCTGGTAATTTGATGAGTAACATAATGTTTTTCTTTTATATGTCGTAGATAGCGATAGAATTCATTATTCGAACGGTCAACTAACTATCATAATTCGCGGTTAATGGGAAGTAAACCTGGTGGCGCTGGTATCGCCGGAAACGGCGCGGTGACGACGTTAACAGTACCTAATATAAGGTCTGCACACCGAAAATGAGAGGGACTTTGCTACCAGCCTTCAAAGGAGTCGGAGCTCCACAGAACACATCAACGACTGTGAGTGATTCTGATTACCTACTATCACCGACGCGATCCGGTGAGTCGTTAAGTTAATAAGAAGTTGATCATGGGATTTGAGCAAGGAGGAATTGAAGACTAGGTCCGGCTGAATTCCACAGACTGCACGCGAGGGCCAAGTTGAATGGCATGAGGTGCGTGCATATGTTTACTTTTCACCAGTAAGCCTCTCGGGTTCCATGATCATAATCGAATGTGAACACGTTGTCAATTCGCCTATAGTAGCTTGCAATAATGTCGCCATTGCCCGAGCAACCCTTTACCACGCGACTGGCACCGTCCCCGTCGCTAGCAACGCCCACCCGCTCATCTACGACATATATATATATTTGTTTATTTAAGAATCAGTCTACGTCACAAAACTGGGAACATATAGTTTCACCATTACTGCTAGTAGGAATAAAGGGTACGTTTTTCCTAGTTTAACTACTAGTACATAAAACAGCGAGTGTGGTAAACTTTGTTCGCAAAGGATTGTTTTTTTTTTTGGTTTTGTTTGGGCAAGCAGCTAATTGATGTCGCCGCTCATAACACCGCTGTAACATGAAGTCAAACATTTGACGAATTTATTATTATTACTTAATTAGTTTATGTAGCACATGAAACGTTACCTAGTCAGGCGCAACATGTTGAAATCAAATGTGTCCAAAATTTATAATATGGTTGATTATTTTTCCCTTCTTTCTATATATACCTATTATTAATCTCAATGATTAATTATCTTTTAAGAAGCGAATTGAAGCACATCTGCTAGAAATACAAAAGATGAATATTCCGAAATCATTTGCAACATTTCGAATAGCTTAGCGGTAGCTGCTCACAGACATCTTGATTGGTTCGCGTTGTGGGTAATACCTATAGTTAATTATGTTAAGCCCACTTTTGACAATTATTATTTTAAACTAATCCATACAATTATTATACACCACCCTACAACATGATCTTTATAGAATACACACTTATAGTTGTTATTGAAAAATTTTGCACTAGTACCCTACCCTCGCTTTCTCTCGCAGGACACTTTTTTTTTTTTTTGTTTTTTTTGTTATGCACGTACTTGATATCAATCACACCTGATGTTAAGTGAAGATGAGGTCGGAGGTGGAAGCCTATAGACCCGGAAACCCCAACACATTTGGGGGACTGGCTATCTTATCTCTGACAACCGGAACACAACAATGCTATTAACATTGCTGCTTGGCGGCAGATTTAGATAGATAAGAAAAATAAATCACTAGCTGAAAATCAGTGTCTTACCGCTATAGGTGAGGATCCACACTGAGCGATGGCCCATTTGTGGTACAGATACACATACAACTCTATTATAAGTTGTAACAGTTGTACTTAATTTTAGTTTTTATTTTTATTACTGTGAAATAAGGCTATATTTCGTAAGAATAACACCAAGCAGAATGATTGTTGCGTCGAATATTTTTGAAATGAAATAAAATGAAAATCATTTATTCATGTAGGCAATACAATATGAACTTATGAACGTCACTTGTTTTTTAAACGACTTCAAAAAAGGAGGAGGTTCTGTATTCGGGGCGTATTTTTAAACTACCACTAGCTCGGAACGCGACCACTACTGATAAGAGCTAGCGAGAAACTCAGAGGGCTTGTCTCTTTTCAATCAGTCATTTACAATCTAGAAAGGTTACAACAATTTTTATATATCGTGTAGAGGAGCCGTTTAATGCCCAATGCATTACTATCATTTTTGTATGTGTTTCTGTAATATGCAAATAAACGCTTTATCTATCTATCTATGTACTAAGAATATAGGGAAATCTATAATTGGCTGATATTCAGACTTATCTATCTTTGTTGATAATAGTTTATGAAAAAGCTGTTGGTTTTCTAAAAAGTAAATACCAGGATTTACAGGAAGGTTACGTGTTCGTACCGGTTGGGGTCGAGACGATGGGACCTTGGGGCCCTCAGACAAAACGCCTGGTCCAAGACCTGTCGGCGCGTCTCATCGAGGCTTCTGGTGACCACAGAGCGGGCGGCTTCCTGGCTCAGAGAATAAGTCTCGCTATTCAGCGCGGGAACGCCGCTTGCCTGTTGGGCACAATGCCGCCTTGAGGAGATGCGCTAGATGGAATTTTTTACCTGTGATTGAATTGTTATTATTATTTATTTGAGAAATTTATTGACAATTAATTAAGTTATTACCATTTAAAGATAAAAATTATGTTTCATAATGGTGAGATTTAAACAGTGTGCAGGGCAAGGACAATGTCATGAAAAGTAAAAAAATAAAATAAAATGTAAAATCCCCCCAATTGCCTATAACGCCTCGGTGGAGGCGTAATAGTTACTGATCGCTGCAAAACAACATTATCAAAATGTATAGGCCTAAATGTTCAAACGATCTGCGCAGTGAGCGACTCGGCTCCACGTGACGGATGGCCGGCACAGGTGTGCGCCGCAGCAATAAGGGGTGTTTTACACGAGCCCGCGACAAGAGGTTACAAGCAGGGCTTAGACAGGGCCTTCCAAACTTTATGAACTTTTGTCGAGAAACAACCGCATTATTTGAATACCCTGTTATTCATAAAAAAATTACAAACGCTTGTTTTAGTTAAAGTATGTTTTGTCACTTTCTTTCATTGCAACATTTCCTTTTGAACGACAGAGACAAAACATACTTTAACTAAAAGAGGCTTGTAAAGCGTTTGTAATTTTTTATGAATAAGACGGTGAGTTTCTGCAAACATCTTTATTGATAGTCAGAAAACAATCGTATTGATTGAGTGTCGGGAAACAGCCGTATTGATAGTCGGGAAACGAACCATTATTTCCCGGCTCATTCAAATTAAAAATAAATATTTCGGACATCAACTAATCTCAATCGGATCAACTAGTCCCAAAGTAAGCAATGCTTGTATGAATACTATGAATACTAGATAACGGATAAACACACATAAATATTTATATAAACAACCATGACTGGGGAATAAATGTTCGTATTCATAACACAAACATTTACCCCTAGCGGGTTTAGAACTCGCAACCGGTAGTTTCACTCTTCATAGGGTCACTATCCAGTACACCAATCTGTGTAGCAGGAAACAACCATATTTATTGCGTTTCGGGAAACAACTGTATTGATTGAGTGTCGGGAACCAGCCGTATTGATAGTCGAAAAAAAAAGACATTCTTTTCCGGTTCAATCAATACTAACATTGAGTAGCAGGTAACAACCATATCGATTGAATTACAGGAATCAATCGTAATGATTGAGTTACAGAAATCAATAGTATTGATTGAGTGTCTGGAACAGCTGTATTGATAGTCGGTAAACAAACTATTCTTTCCTGGCAATCAGATTGAGTGGCAGGAAACAACCATATTGATTGAGTTTTGGGACACGACCTTATTGAGTGTCGAGAATCAGCTGTATCGATTGAGTGTTGGGAAATAATCATATGGATTGAATAACAAGAAACCGTATTGATAGTCGGGAAATAACTGCATTGATCAGTTTCGCGAAAATACATAGTTCCTAAAACAACGCGTCGCTATATTGACTGCATAAGTGGAATTTATTGTTTAGTTAGTTGCAAGTTAACCGCCTCCGTGGCTCAATGTAAACAACATTGGGTTTACGATTCAGAGGTCGCGGGTTCGATCCCCAGCGGGGTACATGTTTAGTACTCGGTTTGGATGGTGGTAGGGCATTTTAAAATATCCGCCAGGCTAGTTACCACCATCTTATTTAAATCTGCCGCCAAGCAGTAATGTTAATAGCATTGTTGTGTTCCGGTTGTTAGAGATAAGATAGCCAGCCCAAATGTGTTGGGGTTTCCGGGTCAGTACGCTTCTACCTTCAACCTCATCTTCACTTAACATTAGGTTGAGGTCAAGTACGAACCCGTCGTGCATAAACAAGACAAAGTGGAAGTGATGTGGTCGGCAGCTGTACTTATTTGCCGTTTAGCTCACTTACTTCTAATACTCGCTCTGAAGCTAATAAACAGTATCGGATTATTTCTCAGCCTTTTTTCTTTGTTTTGCGTGTCGCACAGTTTGAGAACCCCTGGACTCACGCTGTGATATGTTCTGACTGATGTGGCGCCGGGGTGCGCGTCTATTATCTAAAGCCGAGATTTTATTTTCTTCCAAAGATTGACTTATAATTTAAAGTGAATGGGCTGTAAATAATATGGGGGAAGTGGGATATAGGTAATGGAGATGGGGTGTTATCTGGATAACGTCGTTTATCTGTTATCAATCTTATTTCGTTTCCGAGTAAGATGTTTTGGATCGACAGCTACAGCATTTATTTGCTTCTAAAATTTTCTTTACTGGGATCGCGTGCTTCATCTTCGACCACATCGTCACTTTCCATCAGGTGAGATTGTGGTCAAACGCGAATCCAGTCAATCATAACAAAAAAAAAAGTCACACATTCATGAAGTCTATTAATCTTAGTGTCGTAGGCAAAAGATGGTTAAAGTAACCATTCAATTTAATCGTGGTTTGCTTTATGTTTTTCCGATTTTTTTTCCGAAATTTCCGATCATCATCAAAATCATCAAAATCAAAAATGCTTTATTTTGTAGGTACACAGGGTACTCTTAAAATGGTCAGATTTTACATTTTTAAAGCTATTAACGATTTTATATTCAAAAGGCAATTTTCCCCTGAACAAGCAAGAAACTCGAGAGGTTGCTCTTTTGCGAGAGGGTGTCACAGAAAACTGTGCGGGTCGGAGCGGGTTGGTTACAAAGACGGACTTACGCGTATCATGGGGGCATGACTGGCAATTTTTCTAAGTTTTCTGTTTAATTTGGCAAAAAAATGTACCTTAGTTCGATATCACGTAAAATTATGTACATACATTTAAGAAAAAAACTGTGCTTCACATGATTGACAATAGCATTACACATATATGTGACCCTCTCTGATGGCTGGGCCCTCCCTGAAAACCAGCGTTATATTCGTTTCTTCCTCTCGACTGCAACTCATGCTGAGATGGGGTCATGATTTGATACCACTTTGCGACACCGAAAACTAGGTACTGCTTACTATTATATTGATGTTCCATATTTTTGTTACTATCAATTGACCGTTAATTGATTATCTCACTGCAGATTCAGATTTGTGATTCAGATATGAGCGCATTTTCATTTTTTTTTTGTAAATCGGTAACAGCAGATTTTTTTCTTTTTTTCCTGTTTTTTTTGTCCTCACACATATAAGTGTATGTGGGAACCCGCCTGGCTGTGTTGTTTTATTTTGAAAACCTAAGTGAGAGAGGGATTGCGCTGAAAACCAGCACTGGCAATTGCCATACGACATATTGGCAGCAAATCCTGACGCCCAATCCCTTTGCCACAAATATAATTATGCAAAATGTTATACCTATTTCTTTATTTATTAGCAATAATTGACTTCTTCTTCTTTCTTCTTCATTTGAATTGTATGAATCTCGGAACATAATATAGCGTGACTCCAGCGTTTTGCAAGCACTGCCATTATACCCTTTTTATAAGCAGTCAGGTAAGCCAGGTGGGAGGCGCGATTGAGGTCAAGGATCCCAAATAATATCTGAGGGATCGCAACTTTGATTTACACTCCGCTAACGTTCCAGTGTCCTCCTTAATCGATGTTAAACTATACACCATCCCTCCGCGCGGATCACTCAGGGCTGCCACTCATCGCTTTAGTTCACGCGTCATTGAATTTCCTAACAATTTCCCCTATAGAGGCTGTATAGAGGCTGTATAGAGCACGAAACTTCATAAAAGAAAACTAAAGAGCAATGTCATTTTTCATCGGCAAGTGAGAGTGAGTGGCGGTAGATACCACGACACCTATCTTTGAACCATTCGAGAAGAACGCTCGTAAATAGTTTTTTCTTTTAATTTGAATTATAAGTTTAGGGTAAGGTTTTAGGATGTCATGCTCATAGATTTAGCCTGTAAAAAATTACCAATTTTTTTTTTTATATTTGATTCCAGTTATCAGCAAAAGCCGTTCATGACATGTTTCTACTGTCGGTTAAACCTCCCTTAAGAATAAATTTGTTAAATATGTACTCCAACATACTTATTTATGTGAACATGGCACAATTATTTTCAACAAAGTTTGTTTTGGATTACAGAGTCCGTCGAGGTAGCTCGAGCATTTTCGATCATTCATTCATCATTCATTATACAGTTTACCCAATACTCGATATAAAATTTTCAAAAATTTACAAATAAATATTTCGTTTAAGAATTGGTCTCCAGGTCGATAATGTAAAACAAATGCTAGCCTAGTGATCGTTAGGGGGATGAGGGAATGAACACATCAGGGAAGGGAAGGGCTATCAAAAACACGTGCCTATAGCGCGGGTTGGTGCCGCTATCGACTACGCACTCGAACAATCTTTCAATCGTTATCTTTTATTCGACACCCTCGCTGTGAGAACCCTGACGTAAGTGATAAGCTTACGTTACAAGTGTGTTGCAAAATTCCGGTTTAAAAGCTGCCTGGGACGCTCTGACGGATTTAAATACAATCTTTGTTTTACAAAAACGAGCCGTTCGCGCAATTTATCAATTGAGACCTGCAGTGTCACTTAGAGACAGATTTAAAGAGTATAATATTCTAACCTTTTCGTCACAGTACATTTTTTTTAAATCTAATGTATGTCAAAAAAAATATAGCATAATTTAGGAAAAATAGTGATAAACATGATGTCAATACAAGAAATAAAGATAAACTTGCAGGTCACATAAGTCGCCTCCACAAAGTCAGTAATTCATTCAAAGGGTTATGTATACGCTTTTTCAATAAAGTTCCTGTTGATATACAAAATCTTCCTTTCAATAAATTTAAAGATACTATAAAACAGAAACATATTAAGAAAGCATATTATAAAATATCAGATTATTTAGATGATAAACAATCATGGACATAACCAGCCCGTTCGCATAACCAGGCTATTTCACAATTAATAATGAAATATTATAATATAAAATAATAATTTTGTAATATAACAACCTTTTTTAAAAAGAGCGACCTCTCGAGTTTCTTGCTTGCTCTTCTCAGGGGAAAATTGCCTTTTGAACAAGCAGTAGCTTTAAAAATGTAAAATCTGACTATTTTAAGTGTATCCTGTGTACCTACAAAATAAAGCATTTTTTGATTTTGATTTTGTGTTGCAGAATGTAGTGGTTATCGTAGTGGCATGCAGAGCATTTTGTCACAGGGTAAGCAGAATGATAAAATTTCCTATTAAATAAGAAGAAAATACAACTACGAAATAATACCTTACTCAAATAACAATCTTCACAAATGTTTATAATATTTTCTGTTCATATCACTACTCATCAGCTGTTTCGAGGAAACTTACAATTTGCTAGGGTAGGCACGGCCTTTCTGCCTATATGGAGGGCGCCACTGGGTTATCGTTCAGCCAACAGGCATCATCCTCCACCCATAGAAAAACGGTGGGTGTTGTGTTTGACCGGGTTGTATGTGGTATCACGTCTTTGTGCGGGTGTATCTCAGTGATGCGTCACCCCCAATGGAGAGAGCTGCTCGGAGTCTCCCTGCGGGATCGAATCAGAAATGAGGAGATCCGCAAGAGAACCATGGTGACCGATATAGCCCGAAGAATTGCGAAACTTAGTGGCAGTGGGCGGGGCACATTGCTCGTAGGGCCGACGGCCGTTGGGGCGGAAAGGTTCTCGAGTGGCTACCACGCACCGGGAGACGCGGTGGATCAACAATTTAGTAAAGATCGCGGGAAGCCGCTGAATGCTGGCAGCGCAGGACCGATCGTTATGGAGATGTTTGGGGGAGGCTTTTGTCCAGCTGTGGACATGTTTCGGTTGATATGATGATTTGGTTGATGTCATGGTCTTTAAGGCCTTTTTAAATGTCCAATTTATAATTAACGATCAATGTTATTGGAAAGCTACGAAATCGAATCAGGAATGAAGAAATCCTTAGAGGAATTGAAATAACCGAAATACCCTAAGGGGATGGCGCATTGAAGTCTTATAGTGGAAACACGCAACGAAAAACGCAGCCGTCTACATCAGTGGTGGGCCCTCCATTCAGGCAGAAAGACAGCGCCTACCCTAGCAAATTGTAGGCTTTACTCGAAATGCATTGTCAAGACTGCTGATTCATACCGATGTGACAGAAAATATTCTAAACAGTTGCGAAGATTGCTTAAGAGCGTTTATCCCACACGGTAGTTCATACAAACTATGAAATCCATTTTTTTTTAGAAATCAACAGACCGATTCTAATGAAACTTTATACGTATAAGCAGGATAAATAGATCTAAAAAGTTATTAGAGAAAATCTAATCTAATTTAAAAGAATATAATTGCATTTTCTCTGTTACTGCGGACCACTTAAAATCGCTCTAATTTTGCTTCAATGCTCTTTATCGAAAATTTTCTCCACTAACTTTTAGGATGCTTTTTGCGTATAAAGTTTCATTAAAATCGGTTTATTCGATTCGAAAAATTTGGACTTGAAAGTTTATATGAACTACCGTGACGATAAACGCTGTTAAAGAGTAAGTTATTATTTTTTGTTGTAGTTTTTCTCGTTTAATAGCAAATTTTATCATTTTGCCTACGCCGTGACATAACGCTGTGGCACGTCACTGGTCCACATACAGGTGGATGGGTGATCTAATATAGGTCGTGGGAAGGTGCAGGCCGCTTCTAACTCTAATCGATCGGGGAGACCTATGTTTACCTGAGGAATCATGAAGATGGTCGAAACCTCACACGAATGTTCTCCTCCACTCCATTATTTTTTTTATGCACAACCGGTTTGTACTTGACCTCAATCACCTGATGTTAAGTGAAGATGAGGTCGAAGGTGGAAGCATACTGACCCGGAAACCCCAACACATTTGGGTGACTGGCTATCTTCTCTCTGACAAACGGAACACAACAATGCTATTAACATTGCTGCTTGGCGGCAGATTTAGATAAGATGGTGGTAGCTAGCCAGGCGGACATTTAAAATGCCCTACCACCAACAAAACCGAGTACTACATCGTTCACCCAATATTGTTTACATTGAACCATGGAGGCGGTGGAGGTCATTAGACTCCCTGACCGAGAATGTTCCGTAAGAACTCGATACGCTTATCACTCGTCCCTCGTGAGGTTAGCGAATGCTCTGGCGCCGCTCGTTGGATTTATAGCGGTTACCTCGCGCGACGCATCTGCGTGAGATTTATGAAATGACGGTCGTCGGCGACACTCGCACTTACGCCTTCGCACCCCCCGGGGCTCTGGCTGTGGCGTGATGAGGGGCCCGCCACGTAAATGTATGTATGCCATAGCATTTTCAGATAGATGGATACTTGTGCATTGTGGACATGACTAATCGATCTGACTTTAATTCAACGGCCTGTTTGGTGTAGTGCTTAGAAAACGTGCAAAAGGTTGCGGGTTTGAATCTAGGGCCATATGTTTGTATGATGAATACAGCCATGTGTTCCCGAGTTATGGATGTCTTTGTTTTATATATGTATTTACTTACAAAAAAAAATTGTAAAACATTTGTGTAGTGTGTCAACTATTTGGTATCCATAATACAAGCCTAGTTGCTTAGTGTGGAACTAGATAGCGCTGTGTGTATGTGCAAAGATATTTATTTATATTTACAATGGTATCTTTGTGCCTTCACCTATATCATACAAATCAACATCATCTTCTTGCCCTGGTTCCAATTTATTTGTGATATCTTTCTTCTTCAATATATAATTGTAGAATTTATTTTGTGGAAGTCGGTTAAAAATTCTTTCATCATCATCATTATCATATTAGCTACAGAGGCGTCCATTGCTGGACATAGGCTTCGCCGTAGATTTCCAAGTGAGCAGTAGGATGCGGCCGACATTCATGAGGCCGCTGGTGTCCACGCTGGAACGACCATGCCTCACCGACCATCAGTTAAGAATGCTCTACCACCCACCAACTCGAGTACTAGACATAAAGGTACCCCGCTGGGAATCGAAGACGTGTCCATTTTGCAAACAAACCCAGTGTTGTTTACATCGATCCGCTGAAGCAGCCATAATACCTTGTTTCCATAACCTTTTTACGGGACATTGATTTAATGAGTTACTCGTGCGAAATCTTACTGATATTTATACTTTGATAGATAGATAAAGCGTTTATTTGCATATTACAGAAACACATACAAAAATATTCGACGCAACAATCATTCTGCTTGGTGTTATTCTTACGAAATGCAGCCTTATTTCACAGTAACAAAAATTAAGTACAACTGTTACAGCTTATAATAGAGTTGTGTGTATCTGTACCACAAATGGGCCATCGCTCAGTGTGGATCCTCACCTATAGCGGTATATACTTATACTTAAATTTGTAATCATATTCTATGACTTAATGCAGGTACCTTAAGTTATAATGTTATGTACAGGTAAACAAACACTGTCTAACTCTTCAACTATTACATAATAAAGAGGGTAAATCCCGCAAGGTATTCCATACGAACTTACAAGTCCTTTTCGAAACGAATAAACCGATTGTCATGAAACTTTATTCATATAAAGCACGTACCATAGATTTAAAAAATTTGTAGAGAACATTTTTGAAAAGCACAGGATGTAGCACGGCGTCTCAGTTTGGCAAGTGCGAATGTTTAAATCAATCGAATTAAGCGTTGTGTCATGTGACGATCGCGTTTGTAGGCTATTCCACGGTTACACCATTAAATGAAATAAATTGAAAATACTTGAAGAAAATATGCATTCCAAAATAAATTTTGCATGATATGAACCATACGGATCCCGCTAGTCGCATATCAATCTCCCACCGGCGTGTGCGTCGATGCTAGTATTGAAGAGCAAAAAAATAAACTACCTACGCCAATAACTCCTATTTCATTAAAAACTATATGAAAGTACCGTCATACGAGCTTCCTTTACCCACTACCGTTCTTCACAATAGCTGCGAGTAACGAGTGTGTCACTATACCGTTCGTTCTCCGCAGGTGTCAGTTAATGCGTACTTACGGCAATACTTTCACGTTTTGACGTGCGGTTAATGCACACTTGTTAATGAAAGCTCTCCTCTCGGCCTCTCTAGTGACAGTGACAAACAGTGTCCTCCACTAAGAGGGCTTCGAGCCTCCGCTCGAGCCCCAGTTATGACTGTGGAGACAAATGGGCCCGCGCCTCGTCTATCGCTTGTAAACAAACGCCTGCTCAACGCTCAAGATCTGCTCCAGTTCCGTGTTCGTTGTCATAAAGAATTCACCGTCTCGCACGTAAATGTGAAGGAATACTTCTGCGTACGCTTTGAATACTTCTCTTTAGCGAGGTGTTTATCTTATACTTAAGTAAGTTTTTTTGACAGCGCCGAGGAGACAAACGGAATGTCTGATGATGTACTCTATAAATATTTAAGAGTTGTCCCGCTCAAATATTTGAAAGTTCACTTAGACGTCGGCGCTAAACTACGATGCAGTTGGAGTCTTAATATTTTCAGGGGGAGTTCTTTGGATGTTTTGAAGGGGGTGCGGGGAGTTCGCTTAAAATTAAGAAATGCTAAGTATGTCTCGCGAAACTTTATTGAATCATGTACAATTTCCACTTCCTACACTAGTTGTGTTGATGTCTTGCTTGCTTACTTCATTTCGAAAATTATTAAAGAAATAGTCTTTACTTGTTTTCAGGGACACTGGAAAAATTTGAAATCTGTACCGCGCTTCAGAAATTTCGGAGTAAGCAACATTTTGGTGTATTGGTAGGGTAGGATGGGCTTAGCTCGGACTTAGTACTTTGTATAAAGAAGATAGGACAATACTTAAAAAGGAAATTACAACAACAACACTTAAATAATAAATAAATAACAAATAAATAATAAATAAATATCCTTAGACATACACACAGCGCCATCTAGTTCCACAGTAAGCAACTATAGGCTTGTGTTGTGGATACCAGATGGTTGATATACTACATAAATACATTTTTTTTGCAAATAATAACTTATTATAAATGCAAACATCCATAACTCGAGTACGCATGTCCGTCACACAAACAAACATAAGTCCCTAGCGGGATTCGAACCCGCAACCGTTTGGTATAGTGGTCAGAGTTGCTGACCACTACACCAAACAGGTCGTCATATACTTGTATACTATGTAGTACAGTATATAATCTAACTAATATTATAAATGCGAAAGTTTGGATGTTTGTTTATTGCTCGAATTTGGTATGTAGGTAGAACATACTCTGGATTAATATATAGGATATTTTGTATCCCGATAAAGTAGTAGTTCCCGCGGGACAAACAAATTTCTGCGATAAAGTTATACCACGCAGGCGAAGCCGCGGACGGAAAGTTAGTTTGACATAATTATCTAATATTGACATTTTGACTCAATAATTTAATGACCCAGCTATGTATATTTTGACTTGATTTTTATAAACTTGATAATAAGTTTTATTTTTTTGCATTATTACGCTATAATAAATCATTTATTTTTCAAGACAATAAGGTCCATCTTTATTAGTACAGTCACCTATAACTATGTTAATAAACAGTGGTAGACATTGAAAATTTAAAATAACAATTAAAACTTCAAATGTCAATTGAAAAATTAACACATAAAAACATCTAAATTTAAACGTTGAAAGTAAATTATATTAATTTGATCTATGACATTGTAAAAATAACTTCTAAATATAACTACGTATTTTGTGAAATAAATTACTAATTAAAATTTCTGTATGTACCCCTGCATAGGTTTAGTGAATCATAAAATGTCACAACTGCAACTATACAGCCTGAATGCCATGCACAATAAAGATTTCATTTCATGTCATGATGGGACTGAAACATTAATTATTACTACTCAGGCCTAACTGAATTTTACGTGTTCGCTATAGTTGATAATGCTACCGTAATCCAGTAATGAAGGATTATTAATGTAAGGTGTGTCAGTCGCTAATTCCTTCACATCTCGAGCGTCTATCTCAAAGGTGAACTATTCGGTAATGCGCTTATGACGTACCCCAGGGAGCGATAATATTCCCGCAGGAGATTCTCTGCCAGCTATCTGTATTAGTCAATACTTGACGAAGTCGTTAGAGACTCGAACGTCGTCGAGTGCGAACGGAAGTGAAACTAAGATCGCTAGTTCAAATTTAATTTGTTGGCAGAATATTCTGTGGTCTGAAGACCTGTTACAGTGGTTACTAATGATGATTGCTATATCAAACGGTCGCTGGTTCGAATCCCGCTAGGAGCAGATCTGTATGATCAATACCTACATGTGTACCCAAGTTACAGATGTTTTTTTATTTATATCATGTATTTATTTGCAAAAAAAAATGTATTTGTGTAGTATATCAACCAACTGGTATCCGTAATATTAGGTCCTTACCTATGAAATTGGCGTTTTGTATGAAAGAAAGAAAGAAAGAAAGAAAGAAAGAAAAATTTATTTAAACCCATCTCATGACACAAACAATCAGGTACATGAAGAATTTCATTAAGACTGTTTTCTCCATACAAACATTTTTGATTTTTTTTTTTGGGAACGGCAAATCCAAATTTAGCTAAACTTTGTATGTATTATCGGATAACATTAAGTTAAGTATAGGCAGCGTTAATTTTTAAAAGTAACCGCTTTATAAAAGTTTCAGCGAATCTAAGAAATGATTATGGGAAGCACATGAAAAGAGCTTTTTTTTATTATGCGATTTAGCCCAGAAATTAAAAAATATTTCATGTAAAACCTTGAAATAATATTCCATTTTCCAAATAAAAAAAAGAAATTTGGATATAGCCTTGAATTTGGATATAGGAATTGGTACTTATGATTAACGAAGAAAAAAAACTCCAATTTCATAGGTAAAGACCCATACAAGCCTAGTTGCTTATTGTGGAACTAAATGATGCTGTGTGTATGTCCAAGAATATGATATTTATGTTTATCTTTAAGCCATTCCTTGTCATCCTTGTTTTACAGAGTACTAATGCAGATTTTAAGGTGGAGGTTCTCAATTCGACTGTTTGTAGATTTCTTTTAATATAGAATCGAAAAATTATTTTCTTAAATTTTTAGTTCAACTAAAGTGCCATTAGAATTATACAAGACATAGACTTATTCTACCAACCTGTCTCGTACTTGAGAGACATACTCTAAAGATACCTTTTGCTGTGAAAATAACACAAGGTATCTAATTAGTTATCTAGACATTGCTCAAAACATTCAGATCCCAAAAATTGCATTAATCACTATCTGCTTCATACTTTATATTTTACACTTCAGAAAACTTATAGCTAATAACAAAACAAACTTAACCAACTAAAGATTACCTAAATAAAATTACGAATTAGATAAATAAATGTATATATAAAATATTTATCCCAGGTCTTGCACGGCAGGAAAGGTCCCGAGTAGCCTGGCGGCATTGCCTCGTTGAATGGCGACGCTTACCCTTTGCGCTAAATAGAGATCAGCCTTCTGGTCATGCTAGGCTTCAACCAAGCGCTCCGATAGCTGATGGAAGAGGATATGAACGTCCGCTTTCCACGGCCCTAGGGTCTCTTCTCCAAACGGTGCAAAACTGTAATTTCCACTTAGGCAAACATATTTGCGTCATTTGAGGGTATCCGCTGATGCAGCTGTGCAAACGACTACAGGATGACGATTAAATAAATAATTAAAAATTGCTGTTACCGAGAACCGCCTCCGTGGCTCAATGTAAACAACATTGGGTTTACGATTTGGAGGTCGCGGGTTCGATCCCAAGCGGGGTACATGTTTAAGTACTCGGTTTGGTTGGTGGTAGGGCATTTTAAATGTCCGCCTGGCTAGCTACCACCATCTTATCTAAATCTGCCGCCAAGTAGTAATGTTAATAGGATTGTTATGTTCCGGTTGTGAGAGATAAGATAGCCAGTCCTCCAAATGTGTTGGGATTTCCGGGTTAGTACCCTTCCACCTTCGATCTCATCTTCACTTAACATCAGGTGTGTCAAGTACCAACCCGTTGTGCATAAAAAAAAATCTTGCCCAAGGAGATACCGAGCAAAGATTTCGAACTCTGTGTAAAGAAATCCAGGTAATTTCTGTGAGAGGTTATCGTTCGATAGTCTCGTCACCGATATTGACTCGTTACACGATTCCCTCCAATCAGCGTACCGAAGTGCCGGAGCCATTTGTCTCCCCTCCGCGAACAGATTCCGTATTCCATTGACACCACTCCCGTATTTCAGCCATCACCATCGCGATAGCGGCAAATTAACCAATTGACTTACAAATAACGACTGCTCCGAGCTCGCTCGTTTTATGACGATTAGCTGAGTTTTATTGACGACTTTGTTGTTTCATCTATATACTATTGCTATTCGAATAAAAAATAAGGAATCTATTTGGTCAATATCACTATTGTTTTAGTTTGAATATAAATTACATCTTGCTCATCATTCTCTGGCATTGAGATTATTTTAATTTAGAATTTAATGCGATAAATTTCAAATGCAGCAGGTTAATTTTTATTGTCTAACGTAAAGTACAGTTATACAAAACAAAAGTAATGGTGATTAAAAACTAACGTAACAAATTAAATAGGATTTCTTCACACGAATGCGATTTTTTTTTTCAAATTTTAATTGTTCGAAAACGTTTCCTATATTTTTGTTTTCTATATGTTTCATTTCACCGAAAATGCATTTTACAGAAGTTCGAATGTACAATATTCAAATGTAATTTTTTTAATTTACATATTTTTTAAAGTTCAACCGAATGTTTAGCCAAAGCATCTATTGCCAGACGTTTTGGTTTTCAGAATATTATTAATAATATTATAAAAACACAACCTAACATAACCTTAACCTTTTGAACCTAACCAACAGTGTCGGGGTGCTCCGACCCATATCGCTCGCTCGCTACAGATAGGGGTTGTCTGGAAAAGTAACTTCGACATAAAGTAATTCTAGTAATTTAAATTATAGTAAGTAAAACATTCTGTCAAACAACAAAGTAGTTCTGATAATCGGTTAACCGTTTTTCTAGTATGTGAAACATATATAAAATAAGTTTATGAGAAAAAAAGTTATATAAAATAATCACTCTGGCAATTGAAATTTCTTATTACCGTTTTCGAACAATTGAAATTCGAGCAAAAAAGTTTCGAAAGTATGATAGGTTACCATTAAATAGACATGTATAACTAATTAATGAGTGTGCCGCTGTAATACAAAAGGGTTATAGCTCAGTGTGTGACTTTACTCAATAACCTGCTATTGTTTTACCCTGGTGAAATAGTGGTATTGTGCTCCAGTACAAGGTTTGCCACGAAACTACTACAACAGACAAGGTGTTATGCGGTGTAGTGTATAGTGCACATTTAGCGTATGAGACTCATAGGTGATCATTTGATGACTGCTAAATTGCAAAGAGCTTCGAAAAGACGACATGTTTGGTGTAGTGGTTAGCAACTCTGGCCACTCTACCAAAAGGTTGCGGGTTCGAACCCGCCAGGGGCATATGTTTGTGTGATGAATACGGACATGTGTACCCGAGTTATGGATGTTTTCATTTATAATAAGTATTTATTTACAAAATAAATGTATTTATGTAGTATATCAACCATCTGGTATCCACAACACAAGCTTATAGTTGCTTACTATGGAACTAGATGGCGCTGTGTGAATGTCCAAGGATATTTATTATTATTATTTTCAATTTCTTTTTCTCAGCATGAGCTGGTATTACCATACCATTTATTATTATTATTATTATTACCGTTGCCTGTCTCTCAGCTTTTTAAAGGATACATTTCGGGGAGTGTGCGTTAGAATTACATAACCTTATTCCACCGTCGCCCTTACATCTTCGGACCACTAGGCGTGGGGAGGGATTCCAATATATAGTTAATATACCAAACATTCGCATGAAAGAAGTTCGACTTCATTCGTCATACAAACAGCCAAGGCATGGCATTCCCTTCCGGCGTCAGTCTTTCCTGAATCAACCTTGGGGCCTTGGAGTTTACGATTCGGAGGTCGCGGGTTTGATCCCCAGCGGGGTACATGTTTGAGTAGTCGGTTTGGTTGGTGGTAGGGCATTTTAAATGTCCGCCTGGCTAGATACCACCATCTCATGTTAATAGCATTGTTGTGTTCCGGTTGTCAGGGATAAGATAGTCAATCCTCCAAATGTGTTGGGGTTTCCGGCCCAGTACACTTTCACCTTCGACCTCATCTTCACTTAACATCAGGTGTGATTGAGGTCAAGTAATTTAATTATACTGTTTATTGAATTTAGCATTATGATATGACTCATGCATTCAAGTCAAATTTTGCGAAATTACTCTCGCGAGACACAAACAGTAGCAACATACCCTTCAGGAATTCCAATTTTGTTTCTCCATTAAATAGTTTTTATAATGGTTTTTAAACGTAACTTTGGATTTATTATTGTAGTAGGTAGTGACCTTGCTTTGGAACACAAGGATTGCGCGTTCGAATTCCATCGACCCTGTAGGCCGAGTGTTATTAAGACTGAAAAAGATGGTGGATTTAATGGATTTCATCGAACGGCACCAATTCGTCCGAACGTAATCGAATCAACTGCATACTTCACTTCGCCGCCTGTATGTTCTAACCCTAAGCGAGCTTTAACGGCCCTATTAATAATTATCATCGCGACGCGATCGCAATATCTGGCGCCCTAATGCCTCTCGAACTTACATTTAGTTGCTACTTGGTCCAATTCAAGTAACATAATCGCCTAATGGTATAACAACTACAATATGAAAATGAAAAATATTATTTTCACAACAACAGAACACGCAAATACTAACAATGTACTATGTTTGCTTAGATGCTAGATTATTAATATAAAAATAGTAATATTAATTTTTCCAAAATCCCATGAAGCAGTTTTAGTTTTCATCAAAATCATCCGAGACTCCTTTGTGTACTTTTCGCTATTGCTCATAGCTTCGGATTCTTATCCATTTTTTTATGATTGACTAGAATCACGTTTGACCACAATCTCAACTGATGGAAAGTGACCATGTGGTCGAAGATGAAGCACGCGATCCCAGTAAATGCCTATTCATTCTGATCTTGAAGATTTTTTTTTATGCACACCGGGTTGGTACTTGACCTCAATCACACCTGATGTTAAGTGAAGATGAGGTCAAAGGTGGAAGCGTACTGACCCGGAAACCCCAACACATTTGGAGGACTTAACCATGTACCCCGCTGGGGATCGAACCCGCGACCTCCGAATCGTAAACCCAATGTTGTTTTACATTGAGCCACGGAGGCAGAGATCCCAAGGTTGTAGGATTCAGGAAAGACTGACGCCAGTAGGGAGTTCTATGCCTTGACTGTTCGGATGATGACTCGACCAATAGAACTCGACGATCGGACCATGGGCAATAAACGAAAAATTCACCCTGTATGCGGTGTTCGACTTTCATGAATATCAACTTGAATGTAACAATTATGAGCGCATGGTTGCAGTGAAACAAATTAAAAAAGTTAGTTCGTATTGAATCAGTGTTATTATTACTGAAATGATATTTGAAAAGCGAGCTCCCTGCATCGTCGGCTCATTCCGCTTTACACCTTTGAGTTGACCCAGTGATGAGTTTATTATCACTATTTTTATTTTGGTTCGGCCAATATTTCGGACACGTACAACAATCAGCCAGTTCCAAACTAAGCAAAGCTACTATGGATACTATATAAAACATACAATAAATATTAATATAAACACCCATGACGCGGGAATAAATATTCGTATTCTTCACACAAACGTTTACCCCTCGTGGGATTCGAACCCATGGTTTTGCAGACACTCACTAGCCATTACACCAATCGGGCGTCTTTCGCTCCATCATGAGAGAGGAAAGCCACAATAAATAAGTTAAGATATGTTTTTGTAAAGCAGGTATTAGAAAATAGTGTATCAGTGTATAATGTAGAAGCAGGAGCAACCCGTGAACCCCCCTACACTCCGCCGAACGCGAAAAGTTGCCAATTGGAGCGAGACGTTTTAATTGATAGCATGCGCTCTCGAGGCTCTTCACACGAGCTCCTGTTTTAGTTTTAGTAAAAAGTAGCATTTCATAACAATTAGAGTCCTTAGAACAAATGAAGAGGTGTTAATGATGGTAAAGGAGAAGAGATGCCTGTTAGCCACAGTTGAGAACCAAAGAGGAAGAGGATAGGTCACTTGATACGACACGATATTTTTTTGAAGAACATAATTGAGGGAAAGTTTGAAGGAAAGAGAGCAAGGGGAAGACCTAGGCGTAATTACTTTGACCAAGTGAAAGAAAAGGGAAAGGTCGTGTCGTACCAAGAGGTTAAAACGAGGGCGGAAAGTAGAGAGACATAGTCGTTACTCCACCGACAAGAGCATAGCTCTTAAATTAAAGAAGAGTCCTTAGGGTTGTATACAACAGTACATAGCTCGAAGAACTGATGGCCGGAAGAGCAGGACAATTCTAGAGTGGAGACCATGCACCGGTAATGGTGGAGAATCACATCCATTCACAAGCTGGACGGATGATCCCTGCCAATAAAGCCCTTCTTCCTTTCGAGTCAATGGCAAGCTTTACCACAATTACTAATATTATCAAAATATCAGATACACGTGAAGTACATATACGTAAACCAGTAACTAAAGAAAGGAAATGTAATATAACTTACGATGAAACGCACGATATTCCTTCACAAACTGGCAGACGGAAACAGACAAACGAGGCCCATAACCGGCTATGTTTATGAATTCCGCCCCAAAGCCTTTTTGAACATCTAGTTAACGTGTAGCAGTAGCACAACTTTATAAAAGTCTCGATTACACTCCTTTACCGGCGCAGCTTTGTCTAAAACTACGTACAGATTTTACGCATGCAAAATAGACATCAAATGGATACGAGAGTTATGCCATAAGAAGTGCTAATCACTAATTTGCTACTGGAATAATTTTTCTATTTAATTTTCACTTTATCTGGATGACAAATCGTAGTCTTCGTAATCGTAATCGGATCGCTGGATTTTCAATTTACTCGTATAGTTATTTACCATTTTAACTATTTATTTCCACACATATAGAAAAAAAACAACAATATACAAGATACCAAAATAGGTGAATAAAAAGTAAGCAAGGATCTAGGTACTACAATGAGTACATGTGTGGGGACAGTCTCAGTAAACACTGAGTGAGATAAATCGCTCAGCACTGGTTTTCAGCCTGCCCTGTATGTTACAATTTGTCTTTGCTTTGCAGGCTTGTTACGCTAGCTTGTCACCCTATGTTTAAATACATACTTATTTTCTTTTTATTCATTAAGAGCACCTGGACATGTCCCCATTAATAAATAGGACAATAGGTGAAAGAAATTTTGAGAAAAAATAAATCACGGGAAAAGATGACAGGTTTTAGAGAAGAGATATATTAATTTGGTCGGTTATTCATTTCTCCATCTAGAAATTAATTATATAAAATACTTAAAACTACAGCAAAGGTGCAATGTCAATTACCTTACAAGCTAGTCAGCTGCTGTAGAGAGGCATTATCAAACACAATTTACTCGAGTAAATAACCCTGCCATGAACATTGCACTGCGAGTTAGCGAAGTTATGTTACTGGTTATTTACTAATATATGGCGATAGTCACTTGCGGTCCCCTACGAGCTGCTGTTTGTCACGTGTCTCAGGTAACAATAGTTTTATCGCGATACTTGGGAGCCCTTCAGCGACTCATTATGGGACGCGTTGTTTGCACAGCGCTCGATGTAGGTAAACCGCGTCAAGGGTTGACACTTGGTTGATACTTGAGGCTTGGTTTTGGGAGTATTCAGAAATAAGATCGCGAAGTTCTGGCCAAGAGAACAAGCTGACGATTGTAGGCTAGTCTGGATGAACCCCTCCGATTGCATGCGAGAGCCGAGTTGGATGGCATGAGGGACATGCACTACGTTTGCCCTTCATTGGGTAGCATCTCCGATTCCATGGCCACTGATGGCACTATCTTACTTCCTGAGTATCCCGAGACGGGCTGGCACCATCCCCAGTCGCTAGCAAACAACTTAAAAAGTAGAAGTTATAATTTTGTTTAGCCTTTGAAGTAATTTTTTGTAGCATCCAATTTTTTATATACATGTTATCCATTCAATGCATGCTTTAAATGCCCATGAGGCAGGACATAGCCGAGTTTCTCAAACAGACTATAGCTGTATGTTATACGTATGATCAACGACAAACTATTTGAATTTAAAGACTGTTTTGGAAAACGGTATCGCTGTTCAGGTGCTCTCACTGAAACATGCTTCTGAACTTTTACAACATTTCGCAAAGTAAGCTTTTGAAATTGGATCTGAGTCACCTAGGAACCCAGGTTATGGAAAATAGGCAATGGTTAGTGTCGTTATCTTTAGTGTTTCGTACCAAAACTGGAAAAAAACAGTATACGTAACCGCCTGCGTGGCTCAAAGTAAATAACATTGGGTTTACGATTCGGAGGTCGCGGGTTCGATCCCCAGCGGGGTACATGTTTAAATACTCTGTTTGGTTGGTGGTAGGGCATTTTAAATGTCCACCTGGCTAGCTACCACCATATTATGTAAATCTGCCGCCAAGCAGCAATGTTAATAGCATTGATGTGTTCCGGTTGTCAGAGATAAGCTAGCCAGTCCCCCAAATGTGTTGGGGTTTTGGGTCAGTACGCTTCCACCTTCGACCTCATCTTCACTTAACATCAGGTGTGATTGGGGTCAAGTACCAATCCGTTGTGCGTGAAAAAAAAATACGTAAGACATCGTCTCGGTGTCTGTCAGTATGTCCGTCTATTACGGTCATTTACTTAAAACGCTGTTGTAGAGAAGGCCCGAAAGTTTACGTGTGTAGTCGTTTTTAAGAGACTATAATCTAAAGATCATCGTATAGATGTTATGCAAGAGTGAAATAACTTATAGTATAGAACATTCATTACTTAAAACATGAACCTTAAACCTAAATCACGCTTTATGAAAAACTAACTTTCCGCCAGTGACTTTGCCTGCATGGATTAACTTTATCGCGGATATGTTTAATTTGTTAATCCTGCGGGAACTGCTCACTTTATCGGGATAAAATTTTCATCCAGGATATATTCAACCTATATACCCAATTTCATCCAAATCTGTTCATCCGTTTCACCGTGATGAAAAACAAACAAACATCCAAACTTTCGCCTTTATAATATTAATTAGATGAAGACTTATGCGTTCCCAGGTCCTCCGAAGAAGGTCGCCGCAGGGTTTTAGTGGGACTCCCCTCACGGAACGCAAACGCAAACGGAAGTCCTAATGTATTTCAAACAGCTCCTGGGTTACCACACTTAGATAAGATAGTGGTAGCCGGTCACTAAACTGGGTACTAAACATGTACAAAATGTTTGGCGACCCACGAAGAGGCGGTAAAAATTATTTATATTTGTCTCATTAGTCTACATTTCAAAGCGGAATGTTGCAAAAGCCTTGGAACGTTTTTCACCATTCCAAACTTTCGTGCTAACGTACATTACGACTAATTCGCCATAATGGAACGCCATTTTGTTTGGATTTTCTTGATGATTTATTTTTACGATTTCTCTTTAACTGGAACATTACAGAATTCAGTTCCTCAAGTATGCCCATTAAACTTCATCGATATTAAGTGTAACTTTATAATCTATCATTGATTCATTGCTGAAGTTGTTCAAATTGGATCATTAGTTGTCCTTTTTATCGCCTCTAGTGACAGACAAATTATCAAAATTTTATTGCTCCGTCCTTGTTTATCGTTGTGGCCAAGGCTTGATTAATGACAGACGCAGTATTGAATTTTCTCGTCGAATACTTCTGCGTTGATCATATTTTAGGCAATAACAAAATGATTTACAAACAAGAAATATTCCCTACATTCTCTACTGGCTTGTCGCTCTGTTTTGCTAAAGAAAGCTCTTGGTTCTATAGTTCTCAGACGATATTTTAACATACATAATATCACGCCTGTTTCCCGTAAGGGTAGGCAGACACTACAGACTTCCACTTGCTACGATCCTGACATACCTCTTATGCTTCATTCACTCTCATAGGATTGTTCATACATGCTCGTAGGTTTAGGGTACTCTTGACTCGACCTTTCTTTAAGACGTCCACGATTTGATCATTGTACGTTCGCCGTATATACTTCGTATATCTTTTCCGTAAGTCTTCTTTTATTCATCCTCTCCACATGTCCAGTCCATCTCAGCATACTTTTTCCAATCTTTGTCACTACGATATTTCAAGTGGAAATAAAAAGGTAAATTTAAAATATAAAACACGCTGACTCATAAAGTTAATATGTAGATGCAAGATTGGAAGCCAATGAATACAATTTTTTTATGGAAGAGGACAAAATCAACTGTTTCCTTCAATATTTAGCAACTGGTCTCTTGAACCAATTCATGTCATAGCTTGAAGCAATCATTAGAGAGTAGTTCATTTCACCACCTACTAATATAAACAAGGAAAGTTCGTGAAAAGCATACAATTGTTGAACACCACTCGTTCAAGTACTTTGTCTGCAAATTTTCTTCGTCATGAGCAATACGATGATGAAACTATACCGTGGTATCATTTAGAAAACTCCTCAATATAAAGCCAGTAACAGACATACAGAAAGCCAATATTCCTGCGAAAACTGAGAGGTTAAGCATCTGTGAGATAAGAATCTTTGACAATTCGCACAGCCCGTCTTTGAATCGATTCTAGTAGAGGAAGCTGGAACGGGGGCGCAGTATTCCGAAGAGGCACCAGTAGTACTCTACTAGTTTGAGATATTTACGCTAAGAATTCCATAATTAGCCTTGAACGCGCATGCTTGTGTCTTTCGGAGGTTCTAGAATTAGTTTTCCCTATTCTGAGACTTGTTCCAAGGAACTATCAATTTCAGATACAAATCATATTCTACTCCCCTCAAGCATTACATGAAGGAGACTTGCATGGTCAGCATATTGGGCTTCACCCGTGATATCATCCAGAAATATTGATCACAACATATTATTATTCTATATTAATAGAGTTGGCTACGGCACTGGCCCTTGAGGTACGCCAGCATTTATGAACTTCTTCATGACAAAGGTACAGATGGCTCAATTGTTGGATGATCTATGATAATTATAATTACTGCCTATGATATCTGTAATCTCCCAAACCTTTACAACTAAGACGGAATTCTTCATTTAATATTAGGAGGCAGAGATTATTTGTAAAGAGAAAAAGGTCAGTTAATTCTATAAACAGAATAGCTGACGACTTCAAACATTTAAACTTAAGCCGCTTTGAAATACGGGACTAAAAAATACCAACATTAGGAGCATGAGAGGAGCGAAACTTTAATAATAATGTTGAGGAGCAAAATGGTTAGCCATGTTTTTTGATAGGAAAATATTTGTCCTTATATCTGAGAATTGTAAATTTAATAAATATTTATGTAGGTAGATGTGTAAAAACAGTTTTACAATGTATAGCAGCAATATGGAACCGATCGCAAGTTGCCCTTTTAGCCGCCAGAGGCGCCCTTTTAATAAAAATGATAAATAGTGGGTACCTGCATTTAATTCGCCGCGGGTTCTGATTGGTTAAAATTAATTAATTCCGGTATTGTCATTGGTTGACCGATCAGAGCCCGACGGATTTTTTGGGATATAAGCATGGTGCCCACGGACATAAAAGTAGTACAGAGCACAACGTGAAACATGCGGTCGGTTCAGCAGTAATAGTGAAATTGTGTATTGTGAACGAAGAACACGGAAATTAAAGAAGCATTCTCAACAATCTCAAGAGTTTGTGTTTGTGATTCCCTACGCTCACTCCCCGTGTGATCCTCCCTCGGCACGGCTAAAACCTTACCAGAGCGACCCCAGTGTGGCGCTCTATGTAATATCGTCTACAAATTGGTCCTTCGAGCCGGATAGGTAATGGTCGTGCGTGAGGTCGAGTGAGCGTAGATGAGAAGATAATGTCGCGTCGAGTTGAAGATTGTGAGAAAAGGACAATGGGGCTGCGAGAAGAGTGTGCCCGCGACGGTGGCGCCGCCGGTGCGCGTGAAGATCGGCTCACCGTCGACGGATTTAGTGCCCCGTTTCCTCCGTGTGTTGGAAGCTTCAACAGCGTTTCGTGTTCGACGTCGGACTGTGTACTAGAAGATCGACGGGTCTTCCAGTGTGGAGCGTGTAGTACGCAGTCTGAACCCGCCTTCGTCGAAGTGTCAAAGATGACAAGAAGGCAACGGTTGGAGTTAGTGGCGCGTCAGAAAGAAGCCGAGTATGAAGCCATGGTGAAATGGGCTCGTGTACAAGAGGCAGCGATAGAGAGAAAGCTAGCCGAGAAAAAGGCTGCCATCATAGCCAAGTTTATGGCCTCCGAGAATGAAGAGGCAGAAGTGTGTTCGCAGTTGGAAGACAGGGCCTTGTGTCGTCGTGTGGAGGAGCGCCTTACAACCGCCCCCCCAAGCCCCTCTTCCCCTCGTTCGTCTGCTGCGACAAACACCAAAATGTTACCTACACAGACGTCGTGTAGTGATATGGTTACCGCCTCGTCGTCGTTACAGTTTGCGGTGAAACCACCTCGTGAATCGGACATTCGTGACAATGACTTTGTTTGTGTGTTGTGCAACGACAATCACGATTTGCCCTCATG
Source organism: Oegoconia quadripuncta (assembly GCA_949316235.1). Classification (NCBI taxonomy): domain Eukaryota; kingdom Metazoa; phylum Arthropoda; class Insecta; order Lepidoptera; family Autostichidae; genus Oegoconia; species Oegoconia quadripuncta. The sequence goes on along the minus strand of OX438750.1, from coordinate 10,894,302 downwards.
TGTTGAGTTCGAAGCGTTTGATGTGGACTCTCGCTGGGACTTTGTCGAAGAAAATAGACTGTGCTACAAGTGTTTTCAGCAAGGACACTCGTCGGAATTTTGTTGTGCGCGTAATTGTGAAACTTGTAGCGCCCCACATCACGTGTTACTACACTACATCGAGTTAGAACCTCAAGTGGACTCGAACATTTTTGAATATTATAATGAGTGCAGTGACCTTGCTCCTTTAGTAAAGGATGCCCCGGAAGTGAAAGTGACTTTGCAAGTGCGGTGCGATGTAGACAATGATTCATCCGGGATTCTCCCATGTCTACCAAATGTTAACGGGACTTTGTTATGTCACAGTAATAACAGTGAACTAGAATTGTTAGTGAATTGTGCGCGTTCACCCCGAACATTGGACTGCAGTGACACGTTAGATTGCAGTGTCTTGAATCACAGTGAGAGGATGGATTCGAAACCCGCACTGTTCCCGTGTCAGGATAATCCACAGCTCGAAGTTGACCGGGAAATACGAGAGGGTAAGTCCAGCCTACCTATCGCTTCTCTCACTGACTCAGATTGTTGTGCCCAGGGTCCTATTGTAGATAGTTCTTTTGTTTGTGTCCGTGTTCCCAATTGTCTTGGCCCTTCTGTTGTGTGTGAGCCGACTATTGTCAATGTTGTGTCCGAGCTGGCCGATCAGAATGTTGGCCTGTGTGACCGCCGTATAGAGAGCGGTCAGGAGGTTGGCCAGCTCAGGAGACGGAACACATCTGTGCCATGTACTCGTTTATGCTTCAGTCGAGCTCACAATTTTGTTAAGTCCTTGTTGTCAGGCCCGGAATTGAACCCGCTCACTCGCGAGTGGGAGACAACCTTTGCTCCCACGTCGCGACTTGAGCCGTGCCCGTTAATGCCGTTTGTAATTAAAATTAGTTTTGATCGCGATAAGATGTTAGGTTTATGGTTTTCTAATTCGTCGACAGACGTCTCCTTGTGTACTTTGCTGCCTTATTTTGTGTCGGGTGAGTTCGACGTTCTCACCGGCAGCCTAGATTGTGTATTTTATAATAGCGCTAAGCGCGTGAACACCCATGTGTGGGGGCGGTTATAAAACTGTTTCTTGCTGCGTATGTCTGAGCCCGCTGTACCTGCGTACCTACAGCTAGGACGTAAGGACATGCGGCTCGTGTAAATAATTGTATAATTTGAATTAGTTGTTGAGATAATTCTCCTTGTTGTTTTGCCACTATTATTTTTGTTATGCAAAGTCTGTGACCTTTGCTAATGTGGCCCTGTTGTAATGTTTCGTTCCCTTGTAGGAACAGTAACTAGAACGGTGAGTACCCCTGTGTTGCAATTCGGTACCACTACGTTTTAAGCCCAGACTGCTTTGTTTACCTACATAGGCTAATGTGTAGGCCATGTAAAATATGTCAATTTGAGACTTTCGACATCTCCCTGTGTTTGCCGCCCGTAGGAGTGTTTTGGGCAAAGTTCGCCCAGCGGCCTTGTTTCCTTGTGTCATGTCGCCCGTAGGAGTGTGTTGGGTATGGCTAGTGCCTACCCAAGCGACTTTGTATCAAACTGTGTTTGCCGCCCGTAGAAGTGTTTTGGGAAAAGTTTTCCCAAGCGGCCTTGTTTCCGTGTGTCATGTTGCCCGTAGGTGTGAATTGGGCAAAGTTGATGTTCTTTGCCCAAGCAACCCGTGTCGATATGTTACGTCGCCCGTAGGAGTGTTTTGGTTGAGGCGAGGCCTATCCAAGCGACCTTGTAACAAATTGTATTGCTGACTAGAGTAACAACGTTTTGTAGATCGTCTGTGTATACAAATTTGAGTATTGTCTGCCCAAGCGGCACCGTGGTGAATGTTCTACCGTTCGTGGAAGTTTGCCTGCCCAACGGCGTCGTGTTCATTTTGTCGTGTTGTCGGACACCAGTGGAAGTGTTTTGGATGTGTGCAGTGCTGCCCGTCCAATGGCCCTGTAGATTATGTTTTGTCGCCATGTATGCTTTCCCGGTTTAAGTAAAGTTGTTTTTGCCCATCAAGCGGCCTCGTGATTATTTTTTGTTAATGTTTTGCCTGTAGCATACATTACTTTGTGGAGACCCACATATCAGGGGCGGTTTGTCAACCCCCTCAGTTATTTGGTCTCATCAGACTTGTGAGTTAGCCGTAACTCTTGTAAATATATGAATGTAGTAGGAATAAGTAGATTTGTAAGCTCATGTTGTATATATAGTGTGTAGATATGTAGTTAATTATTGTACATTTGTCAGAGGTGTCGATGGAAACCTCCTCGTTTGTGTTGCTGCCTGGAGAAGTGTGTTGGGCAAAGCTGATGAGCTCTGCCCAAGCAGCCTAGTTTCGCCGAGTCGAACGGCCTCGTTTGTCGTATGTTTGTACTAGGGGGTGGCGCAGAATGCGCATCCCAATTTTAGTGTTTGTCGAAGTGTTTATTTTGAACCAAAGTGAGAGTAGCGATTGGCGCTGGCAATCCTCTGCCGGTGACTCAGTTGACAGAGCTGCAGGAATATACTGCCTTTGGGAAAGAAGTGTTGTGTTTTGCATTTGTCCTCTACCTCTGATCCACAGCCTGTAGTCACTGCCAGCACCATCGCCTATTAAGCTCGCGGCAATACATTGCCTAGCGATGCTAACCTATGCATCCTGAATACACGCACCCTGTGTGCGCGCCCTGATTGCGCGCCTGAATACGCGCCCTGTATACGCGTCTGTCTGCGCGCCTCGTATGTCTGCGTGCCTGTATACAAGCGCCCTGTATGCGCGCCTGTCTGCGTGCTCTAAATACGCGCCCCGAACGTGCGCCCTGTCTGCGCGCCCTGATTGCGCGCCTGTCTGCGCGCCTTGAACACGCGCCCTGAATACTTACACGCTCTGTATGCGCGCCTGTCTGCGCGCCTTGTCTGTGCGCCCTGATAGCGCGTCTGTCTGCGCGCGCTGAATACGCGCCCTGTGCGCCTTGATTGCGCGCCTGTCTGCGCGCCCTGTATTGCGCACCCTGCAAGAGCGCCTGTCTGCGCGCCCCGAACATGCGCCCTGATTACGTGCCCCGTATGCGCGCCCCGTGTGCCCTGATTGCGCGCCCTACATCGCCTGCGCGCCTCGCCTGCGCGCCCCGTATGTGCCCTACCTGTGCACTTCCTCCTGTGTGCTCAGCTACGGCCACCTAACCGTGGTGGATGTACTTCGTGCCACCGCGCCCGTCTACGTGCCGCCATTGCACCCTAAATGGCATGGCCTTGTGCGCTACAGTGCGCAACGAGACTGCCTCAATGTCGATACGATGAACATGACGTGCTCTGAAATCGAGTACCCCAGCGCTAATTATGCCTGCCGGGTTCTGCCGTCACCAGACGTCAATCATAGAGGGTTGACCCTGCAAGCGCTTTATAATATGCGCTCCCCGTATCTGTTGTATCTCTTCATGATCATCGGGTCGACGCTGCGACCGGACGAGAATGCTACCTAGCATTGTCTGGCATTATCGATGTTCCCGCCTTCGCGTCAGCGCCGAACGAAGTTGAATAGAGTGATGGACTAAGTCGAGAAGTGAAGTGCGTTAAGCTTTATGGCAATAATAAGTGTGCGGTAAAAGTGAAAAAAATGTGGAAGCGAACTTTTACGGACTGTATAGCCTATTGTAGATAGTTTTATTTCGTGTGACGCTGCGACGTCATGATACGCTGACCATTGTGCTCCTTCATGATTTAGTAGTAATCGGATGTAGTGAAATCCACATCCTCATACTAGGGGGTGGAATGTTGAGGAGCAAAATGGTTAGCCATGTTTTTTGATAGGAAAATATTTGTCCTTATATCTGAGAATTGTAAATTTAATAAATATTTATGTAGGTAGATGTGTAAAAACAGTTTTACAATGTATAGCAGCAATATGGAACCGATCGCAAGTTGCCCTTTTAGCCGCCAGAGGCGCCCTTTTAATAAAAATGATAAATAGTGGGTACCTGCATTTAATTCGCCGCGGGTTCTGATTGGTTAAAATTAATTAATTCCGGTATTGTCATTGGTTGACCGATCAGAGCCCGACGGATTTTTTGGGATATAAGCATGGTGCCCACGGACATAAAAGTAGTACAGAGCACAACGTGAAACATGCGGTCGGTTCAGCAGTAATAGTGAAATTGTGTATTGTGAACGAAGAACACGGAAATTAAAGAAGCATTCTCAACAATCTCAAGAGTTTGTGTTTGTGATTCCCTACGCTCACTCCCCGTGTGATCCTCCCTCGGCACGGCTAAAACCTTACCAGAGCGACCCCAGTGTGGCGCTCTATGTAATATCGTCTACAAATAAGATAAAAAATGTGACGTTTTGAAGTGATAATTTTTATCCCACGATATATTTTTTTTTTTTGATTTGATTTGATTCGATAAACGGTTATATCGCGCGAGATAATATTTGTCCTGCTCATTCGTTCGGACAAAATATACACACACTATCCCACTCTGACGTCGCGTCACGCGCGACAAACGCTGTTACGCTACACAGGCTACGTCATGCCGTAAACACAAAGTATAGATGATTATACTCTAAAGACTGAATGGCATCCTTAATAACCAACGGATTATAAAAGGCTACGCAGGCTACGTCATGCCGTAAACACAAAGTATAGATGATTATACTCTAAAGACTGAATGGCATCCTTAATAACCAACGGATTATAAAAGGCTACGCAGGCTACGTCATGCCGTAAACACAAAGTATAGATGATTATACTCTAAAGACTGAATAGCATCTTTAATAACCAACGGATTATAAAAGTTTGTTGTCCCAAGTACGTGCGTAGCGTTCTGTGGGCTTAGCTAGAAATTCCATCAATCAATCAATCAATCAAGTACACTTTATTGCACAAAATTCTACAATACACTTCTTAAATATAGCTTCAAAAAAAATATACTACTCTGTGTAAAAAGTATCGGGAATATGTCAATAAAAAGACCCGCGTAAAAGAGGTCGTTCTAATTTTTTTACTGCATGTTGGTAGCACTGTACTGATTTAGCGCGCAGAATTTGAGCGGGATCTGTCATTTAATTTGTTTTAAACTACACTTTTTGTTGGTCATAGTTTTGAGTCCTCGGCGATTTTTACAATGGAAAATATTGTTGAACAAAGAGTGTGCCTTAAATTTTGTGTTTCAAATGATATTTCATGTGGTGAATCACTAAAAATGTTGCGAAATACCTACGGCGAATCGTGTATATCGAAAACAAGGGCTTATGAATGGTATAAGGCTTTTAAAGAAGGCCGAGAAGTAGTAGTAGACTTGCCTCGTTCTGGTAGACCTTCAACCGCTACGACCAAAGAAAACATCGACAGAATCAAGAAGCTAGTGCTCGAAAATCGACGTATGAGTCTGAGAGAGTTGGCTAGTGAGGTGAACATATCTTTTAAGTCCGTCCACAACATTCTCATTGACATTTTAGGCATGAAACGCGTCGCCGCTCGACTAGTTCCAAAAGAGCTCAATTTTGTTCAAAAAGCGCAGCGAAAGCATGTCGCTGAAGACATGGTTTCCCGAGCTTCTACGGATCCGACCTTTATGAAACGTATAATAACTGGCGACGAGACATGGGTTTATGAGTACGACATGCAAACAAGCCAACAGTCTTCAGAATGGCGTCTCGAAAACGAGCCGAAACCCAAAAAACCGCGGCAAAGTCGCTCCAAAATCAAGGTGATGCTGACAGTTTTTTTTGACTACCGTGGTGTGGTTCACTCCGAATTCCTTCCAGAGGGAGAAACAGTGAATAAAGAATATTATTTAGGCGTCATGAAGCGTTTGCGTGAGAGTATCCGCCGAAAACGTCCAGATTTGTGGCAACACAACTCATGGATGCTGCACCATGATAATGCACCATCACACACAGCCATTATAGTGAAAGAGTTTTTAGCGAAAAATTCAACAAAAGTTCTCGACCAAGCACCGTATTCACCTGATATGGCTCCGTCTGACTTTTTTTTATTTCCCAAGTTAAAATTACCACTTCGAGGAAAACGTTTTGAGTCGATAGAAGCCATAAAAGAAAATTCGCTGAATGAGCTAAAGGCCATACCGCAAATAGCCTATGAAAAATGTATGGAAGACTGGGTGAAGCGGTGGAGATGTTGTATTGCAAGCGATGGGGCCTACTTTGAAGGCGATAAAATAAATTTAGATGAATAATTTGTATTTTTTGTTTTATTGACAAATTCCCGATACTTAGTACACTGAATGTATAATTGTACAACCAGGAGGTCTTATCGCTATTAAGCGATTTCCATATCATCGTATCCAGTTAAAAGTCCCACTGACTAAATCGAAATCTTCCATTATCCATGTCATTTAAGTAATTGGATCCTGCAATACTTGCATATGGGATATTATAACAGCGCAGCGCCGCCTAAGGAGCGTATCTAAATTGAACTAAGAAACCCATGCAAAATCCCTCGCTTCAATTACGTAACGTCACTGTACGAAAACGAAGTGCATATAATATATTCGTGCTATGGGCCTCGGTACGACACCACGTAATAATCCCACAGCGGAGTTGGTGATATTGACACAGTCTTCAGCTAAACTCGCTGCTGCAGGATTTGTAGCAAAAAGGATTTTGCACAGCTGCGTCGTTATATTACATACTCTATATTAGGTAGACACTCTCTCTTAAAAGCTTAGATTTTATTATTAATAATCTGTTTATTTCTATTTTAGATAATTGTTTATCGATCTGGTCAACAACAATGTTATTGAATTTCTGAAACTGTATTTTCATTTCTGTTGTGCAATAAAGTGTATTTGTATTTGTGTTTGTGCTTGTGTTTGTGCTTGTGCTTGTGCTTGTGCTTGTGCTTGTGCTTGTGTTTACGCTTGTGCTTGTGCTTGTGCTTGTGCTTGTGCTTGTGCTTGTGCTTGTGCTTGTGCTTGTGCTTGTGCTTGTGCTTGTGCTTGTATTTGCATTTGTATTTGTATTTGAAGTCTCCCGTCAAACAGTAGTGGACAAGTTGTTAGCATTTTTTTTCATGACTGAATGGATACGTGTTAGCCCACAATCTCACCTGATGGAAACTGACGATGTAGTCGAAGATGAAGTACGCGATCTCAGTAGATGCCTATTCACCCTGCATTATATAGAATTGTTTTGTTCCTATTGTTTTAGATAAGTTAGCAGTTTTCTGAATAAGTTAAGGGTTCTGGATGAATGGGCTTTACTTAACGTACCCAACCACACTTTTAAAGAATTTGAAGTCAACCACTAAATAAAAGAACATAATGAAGGAATAATTCAATTTTAATCTTAAAGTTCAAATTCTGTAACATAAAAGAGATTGTTGAAATCCCGGCCCAAGTCTGCATCCCGCCTCAAATTTACTTAACCATTAATTAACATGTTATAAAGTTCATAGTAGAAACTACGGCCATTAAAAACGTATTCGGGTGTTTATTCGTTCCAACTAAAATAAATTTATAAAACTAAATTCATTAAATTGGCATCTTCAATGATATAGCTATATTTGAAAGAAAAGAGGTCATTTTCTAATAGTATGTACTCAGTCTAGACTTTATAACCCAAAGATTTCATTTAGATAGGATGTGCTGAAAAGTGGTCTCAGCGTCCATAATTTTGCTGGTAATCTCCTTTCCAAATAGTTCGTAATGGAAACCACAATGTAATAAATTATTTGAGGAAAAGCGGCCTCGGCAGAGGACTAAGGGCTCAGACTGACAGTCTACAGATATCGGAACGAACTCCGATTAGAGAGGCTTAGGCCTAAACCAATCTAAATGTGGAATTTCGTGAAAAACCCGATAAAAGCGTTGCTGGAGAAATTAGGATCTCCAGCGTCAAAGTCAATGTCAGTCAGCGTCAGAGCAAATTGATGTTGCTGGGAATTGTCGTGGGGAAATATAAAGTGAATGGTCTTTTATTTGCTTGTCTTTTTTTGACGTGACGTGAGAAACAACCGCCGGTATTTTTTTGCGTGTCTGTGGAAGTTCAAAACTCGCCGTTTCAAATTCTAATCAGCAATTCTTCATTTGAATAAAATTGTTGTATCATCTGTCTCTGTGATATCTATCTCATAGATTAAAATAAGTACTGCATTTTTTTTATCCCATCCTAACTAACACTATAAATGCGAAAGTTTGTGTGTAAGTTTGTTGCCTCTTCACTTTTTTTTGTAAATAAATAGTTTATTATAAATGAAACATTCGAACCCACGACCTTTTAGTATACCTGGTGGTCACATTTCCCAACCACTCATTTAATCAAAGTTTGATTGTGACTTATGTTCTTTTCAATCATAAGAACTTTTTGGTTTTAGGGAATTCCGGCACTGAATTTGTTGTCTTCTAATTTTTTAATTATCAGTACCAATATAAATTAATCTTACATAAACTAACTTGTTTGATTTGCTCAAAAGTTGTCTTGTAGAAATCACTGCTGTTAAGACTGCTTGTAGAATTCTGTGTATACTTGAATTTACCAATGTAATCCTTCTGCAATTAAATATAACGGATTGATTGAATGCCACAACATAGACTGCATAAGCCGCTCTTACAGAGCCATTTGATAGATAGGTAGATAGATAGATAAAGCGTTTATTTGTTACTCCAGTCACACACATACATTAAGTTTTGCAGGATTTGTTATAAAACTTATAATGTAGGTATAACTACAGAATATGTCTATTAGTAACTTATAACTAAAGCATATGTGTGCTATAGCAGGACAAATGGGTCACAACTCAGTGTATGAGATTGTTCAAAGAACAAAACACTGATTTTCAGCTATTATCTGAGGAGCATCATATGGTACAAGTGCGACACAAATCAAAAAAATCAACATTGCTGGATTAATGTAAATAATATGAGATATATATATATATAGATATATAGATATGAAATAAGCATGCATTCCTAAGCGCGAGTTAGCGATCGTCAATGAGGGTGCAGCTCATCAGTCTCTATACAACAGTATATCAATGTCACCTCTCACAACTCCTACGGGAAGAGATGGGTTGGTCCTATTCAACTCTGCCGGGAACGACATGTTATGCATGCGACATAAACCTGAAAATAATTCCTCTAAACTCGGTCGATACAAATTTGCAAAAAAGATTAAACCAGGTTAAAGCCTTCGAGCGAAGTGCCAAAGTCGAAATTGTGCCCCATTCCGTATCACGCGTCGTTCGTGCGCCGAGTTGCCGGAGAGATATTAAATTTCGATTTAAAATAAACTTTCGAGCACATTTCGGCGATGCAAAGTATAAAATAACAGACGCGACACCGGAGCGTTAGGCTGGGAGCATATCGTCGATCTAATAATTCACGCATCACCATTATCGCCAGACTAATCATCCACTACTAGGCATGGCTTTCACCACATCACCACCCTTTGTTATCTTGAAGAAAGAAATGTGACAGAATCAATCGAGAAACATACAAAAAATAAATATGGTATTATCCAAGAATGGGTTATAGCTGTTCAGTACAATGGTGTGGTGCAATGGAGTCTCCATATGATGCATGGACACTGGTCAACAGAAACACAAAATTATCCACATGCACACTCATACATAAATGCGAATGTAACTGTCTGTCTGGCTGCTTTGTTACCTTTTTCGAAAGCTAGCCTCACACCTAGACGTAGGCTAAAAGCTAACAAGTCCGCAATAACGTAATTGCACACAAGCGAAGCCGAGGTTAAAAACATAGTTTAACATACATACAGTCGAAAACCATTCAATCAATCAATCAATCAAGTACACTTTATTTCTCAAAAATTCTACAATACACTTTATAAATATAGCTTCAAAAAAATAATAATTGTACAACCAAATATTATCCTCCTTCTGGTCGGGTAAGAATAAAAATAGCAGAAAGAACGAATCCTGTGGGTTTCATGCTCCTCTTCTTTTTCCATAGATAATTCCACTTTCCGAAACAGAAGTAATTTGGATGGCCATTTTACTTCTGTTTCGGCAAGTAGGTATGTAACTACTGTCTGACATAATATGTCCATAAATCAAGCAGTGGAATATATTTTCTGACATCATATATTTTATACATCATCATTTTCCTACTCTAGATGGGGTCGGTACAACATGTCATCCTCTTCCACTCTCCTCTATCAGCCGTCATCTCCGTGCTCACCCCTTTCACACACATATCATTCCTCACGCTGTCTACCCACACCTTCTTTGGTCTTCCTCTACCTCTGTATCCCTCCACATTCCATATATTTTATACGAATATTATAAATAAATGCGATTGTATTTATAAGTCACCTCGAGAATGTAGTTGTAGAGTCGGAGAAGGATGCCTGTACATTCACATGCAAGCGGTCGCTAGTTTGATGTTACTCCTTAATCTCAAGCTAGATTCCCTATGTGTAGGCAGAGACTACAGACTTCTACTTATTACGATCCTGACACACCTCTTTTGCTTCATTCACTCTCATAAGGTTGTTCATACATGTTCGTCAGTTTAGAGTACTTTTGACTTCGCCTATCTTTAAGACGTCCCCGATTTGATCATGGTACGTTCGCCGTGGTTTTGCCCTACCAACACTACATATTTCGTTAGTCTTCTTTCATTCATCCCCTCCACATGCCCAAACCTGAGATGGTTTATGGCAATGGCATACCTATTTCAATTAATCTACATTACACATTAGTGTATATTCTATGAATAAGTTCAAAGTATTACTCAGCTGCCTAATCCTGAGTGGGAAAACATACAGCATGTTTGTTTTCGATTGTGGAAGTTTCAAAGCCGTAAACAACAGGCTCTAAAATGGGATATCCACCGCTTGATCCACATAACTACTTGACCTGAATAAATTTCAGAAACTGTAGTTTTGCGATAATCAAACAACCGACAACGGTCGGCGGCGGTGTGCCCCGCGCTCAAAGCCACATGGAAATATTGGCTTTCACAAACAGTGATACGTTACAATAATAATTAGTTATTCGGCCAATAATTTCGGATAAAATAACACAATTCGTTTGTACACCGATCGCAGGACAAATATGAAAAGCAGGATAAATGAAAGTCAACTGCAAGCGCCAATTAACAAATTTTACTGGACTTCCATTTTTTATAACGTTCAGTTATGTTTTATTGACGACCGGTTGGTGTAGTGGATAGTGACCCTGTCAGCGAACGGTTGCGGGTTTGAATCCCGCGAGGGGTAAATGTTTGTGTGATGAATACGCACATTTTTTCCCGACTCATGGATGTTTATATAAATATTTATGTATGTTTATCCGTTATCTAGTATCCATAGTACAAGCTTTGCTTAGTTTGGGACTAGATGATTGGTGTAAGTGTCCGAAATATTTATTTATTATGATAAAAAAAAAACAATTTTGTGAGCTCAATAGGAGTCAGCTGGGCTGAGAAGCACTTGGAAGGATACGGCATATGTTCTCGTCGCCGATACAATAAAGGCTTCGAGACTGATTATAGATATAGACTTATATTAATAAACCGCATTACAAATTACAGCGATTATCCTGCTGTTACAGGACGTTTTTATGAATTATAAAAGTACTGTACTGTAAAAACTTCCGCTAGTAACCAATCTGTCTTACTGCAGATGGATGAAAAATTAGTAAATGACATTAATGCACTCGACACTGGCAGAAATGTCTAAAAAACTGACGACTGCCATTAGAAGGAAGAAAGAAGAAGAATCATTACTTACGCTGGCAATATAAATATCTGGAGTAAGGGTGAGGGGGGCGCGAGGGCCGGGGCGCGGCAGCACTTCGCGGGGATGTTACACAAACGCGTGATATTTCATTCAATTCCTTGGAACGACTATTTGTCACCGCGTTACTAGCAGTACATATACTAGACGGTTCACGAATGTATTTTTTTTAATGCAAACGATGGAATATAGTCTATGTTTGCCGACCTTTAAGAGGTCTATTGAAGTGTCAACAAGTACAAATCAAAAACATATTTTATTTCAATTTGCAAATAACAGTTTTACAATTGTTTATAACTTACAGTATTGCCCGTTGATAACAGCATTAGTCATAAGACGGAGTCGCTGGTATCAGCGCCTCAGCGCACAAACTCCGATCCTTGAGGATCAGATGTTATAAATAAATGAACTTAAGGGAAAAATAAAGACAATTTCAATGGAGAGGATAATGAAATGGTGCAAAGGCGTGAAGGAGTGTATGTGTGTAGGAATGTTTTTTGAGCACAACAGATTGGTACTTGACCTCAATCACACCTGATGTTAAGTGCAGATACTGACCCGGAAACCTCAACACATTTGGGGTACAACTGGAACACAACAATGCTATTGAAATTGCTGCTTGGCGGTAGATTTAGATAAAATGGTGGTAGATAGCCAGGCGGACATTTAAAATGCCCTACCACCAACCAAACCGAGTAATTAAACATGTACCCCGCTGGGGATCGAACCCACGACCTCCGTATCGTAAACCAAATGTTGTTTACATTGAGCCACGGAGGCGGTTAAATGAGTGTGTGAGTGAATGTATTTGAGAACTGTATATGTAAGTGTGAATGTGAAGTGTCAATGCGCACCCAGTAATATGTAATTTTAATAATGAAAATATTAGTAGAAGCTAGGCTTTCACATAAAAATCTGTTGAATTTAGTATTAAGCAAAACTCGAAAAACAGTCAATATCAAAAACTACCACACTGACATCAATTAAAATTAAAAGACTGTTGTACCAGCCAGTTGCTAACAATTGGGTGATCCTTCATTAGAAGGATCATCCTTAGAAGCCTCCACTCGTGAGCCCCCTCACCACGCATTAACAATATATTTACGAACGCAGCAACTCGCTCACGCCGAGCGTTGGCAGCGAGCCCGCAGCGGCGTCGCCCGCTGCCGCTCGCGCGCTCACCCATCCATTACGTCATTATTTTTTAGTTATCTTTCTCTTACTATATCCTTTCGGCACAAGACATCTCCACAGCGCATTTATGTTGCCAGCAGTAATATAACTCCACATGGTTGTCGGCTATAGCCTTTATGAATTTGTTACTACTTCTTGCTGGATTTCTTTCCCATGTATATGTAAACTCAACATACGGCGGATAATATCTTAATGGCCGCTGGGGCACGATGCAGTCTCTAATTAAATTAAATTAATTAAATTAAGACCTGTCGGCGCGTCTCATCAAGGCTTCTGGTGACCACAGAGCGGGCGGCTTCCTGGCTCAGAGTCTCGCTATTCAGCGCGGGAACGCCGCTTGCCTGTTGGGCACTATGCCGCCTCGAGGAGATGCGCTAGAAGGAATTTTTTACCTGTGATTTAAACAAAAAAAAATGTTCCAAGTTTACAGTTAGATACTAAAATAATTAAATTATACAGTAGAGTTATATGTACGTGAGATGATAAGTTAAATGGAGCAACTTCCATAAACTCAATTTAAGGCAATATTACTGTACGATCTAGCAATCGTACATTTCGAACAAACGCATAAATTTGACACGCGGTCATTTCCCTTCAAGGTAAGGAGCAGGTCGCGATGTGGGCGCATGCACGACGAGTGACATGCCGACAATCGGTGACCGATTTTTTGTAGGTGAAAAATGGAACGTACTGATTGCTATATTTCAACACCCATGTCCTACAAAAAATCGGTCACAATATCGATGATAAAAGTATTGACGAAAAAATCGGCCCGATTTTCGGTCCTACAAAAAGTCGGTCGTGGGCAAAAAACAAAGTGTTTCATTCCACACAATTCTTTGGACAATGGTTATATTAATAAAATTCACATCAATTAACACAAAACAATGCTAATCACTTATTTGTCTATCACAAACACAATCACTTGGTTGGAGTTGGTTTACTGTTTAAAATTTATATGTGATACTAGCTTCCCGCCCGCGGCCCGCGTTAGAATAACTTTATCGCGGATATGTTTAATTTGTTTATCCCGCGGGATTTTTCGGGATAAAAAATCCTATGTCTTAATCCTGATTATTTATATATACTTTATACATTTTATACATTATACATATTGGAAACCGCCATGTTTGTAAGGAAGCATATAGAATTATTTGAATATAATAAAAATGTCCGTCATCATACAAAACTAGTTCACCCAATACCCAGATTAGAAATACTTAGAAACAGTCCTCACTACCAATCCGTCCTTATATAATAAAATACCTGACATATTAAAAAAAGAGCGAAAAGATAAAAATTGAAAAATGTTACTATATAATTCATGAATACAGGGAAGATAAATTAAAAACTGATAAGTAAACTGAGAAGTAAGCCCTCCTCAAAATATTTATAACTACATAGGTATATCCATATTAATTAAAATATCTATATTAACAATCACCAATAAATAGATAAACATAGTAATGTGTTGTGATAATTATTATAGTAAATACAATTAATTATTTTAGATTAAGTTTGGAATCTGCCGTGCCCTTACAGGGTCTCATGTATGGACTATTGTTTTTTATAAGATCTAATGTACACATGAAAGCATGAATAAATGAATATGAATATGATTATATTCTACCTATGTACCAAATTTCATCCAAATCCGTTCATCCGTTTCGCCGTGATTGAGCAACAAACAAACAAACAAACAAACATCCACACTTTAGCATTTATAATATTAGTCACATTAGTTTAACTGTTCCTCAAATTTTTACGCGATTTAACTTTCCATACTCTTAGTCTTAAAACTCAATTCCAATCCATATTTTCTCAGCTTCAATAAATCCACAAGTCATAGTAACAGAAAGAAAACATAGGACCGGTGTGTCTTTAATGAACTGGCCAACACTGACCCACTCCGGGGTCACTGAAGCCTTAAATCGAGGTTAGACTTATCGCAATCAGAGCAATTCATACTTTTCGGTCTGATCGAACTATATGCACAACGGATTAGCACTTGACTTCAATCACATTTGATGTTAAGTGAAGATGAGGCCGAAGGTGGAAACGTACTGACCCGGAAAACCAAACTTATTTGGGGAACAGACTATCTTATCTCTGACAACCGGAACACAACAATGCTATCAACATTGCTGTTTGGCGTTAGATTTAGATAAGCCGGTGGTAGCTAGCCAGGCGGATAATTTAAAATGCCCTACCACCAACCAAACCGAGTTGTAAACAGCTGGGGATGGAACCCGCTACCTCTGAATCGTAAACCCAATGTTTACATTAAAGTCGGTTTACGTCTGTAGTTTACGGGCCTAGCTTAATTACCTTGTATGAATTGAATCTAATAACGAAATGCTAACCAGACCCGAATGATGGAGTGCATTACCGAGGCCATCCCTCATCGACGCTATAAAATGCAAATAGGTCTTCGGCTATAACTCTACCTAATTTATCTGACAGGTAGCCACTACGTCATCTATCAGTAGTTATTATCTATATCACGATGTGAGCGCCCTGCCATAACTCATTGTGCTAAGTATAGTTGAGCATTATTGAATGTAAATCAAGGAGTAATCAATTGTCGTGAAAGTGGCTCGTGGGACTCGCTTACGGTATCGCACACGATAATTTGAAGTTGACCAATAAATAGTAGATTCATTTAGCTCACTTTGACAATGTCATGTCATACATACAATTTCGTAAATCTGTGAAGTATAAATAGTAAAAGTGATTGTCAGACATAAAATAATAACCTCACACATATACATATTTATAATTTATAGAATTTACACAAATAATAATTGTAACCATTGGTCAATGTCAAATGTGTTTTTGAAAACTCAAAATAACATGATATGCCATATCTAAATCTGCCGCCAAGCAGCTATGTTTTAAATTAAATAAGTAATAAATAAATAAATATTTCGGATACTTACAACAACCATACGAGAACCAACGAGTCGCATGGCGTCTCGTTACAACTTACATGCTTATAACATAAATGTTTTCCTTCATGCCAATTTTCATTTAAAGTGCCGCAGCCAAGTTGGTATGAGCATAAAATTAAGATTCAGCGTTATCATCCAAGTTTCCAGGTCAAGTTCAATTCGACTAATTAAAACTGAGCGGGGTCGGATGTGCATTAACTCCTCGGAGCGGAGGGAACTCGCAATATTCATAGCGCAAGTAATCTAAGAGATAATGAGATGACTTGGTCCCTCTCCAGCACCGAGGCGGGGAGAGTGGAGGGAGGGAGAGGCAATTAGAATGATTGCGGGCAAGTTTGCTTGTAACTCGGGTTTGATGAGCAGCGGTATGATTTAGTAGAGTAGGGTGATGGTACCAATCTTCGCCAAATCTCCAAAAGGTATATTGTCATTGTTATTTTAAGTCTTTACTGCAGTAAAATGATCTCGCATGTGGAGAAGGTACCCACCACGTGGGTCTAACACGAATTGAATAATAATGAAATTTATTAATAGTTCTTCGCCCGCATGATATTTCTTAATCGTGGACTTAAACAAAAGAAGAGACTCTGTCTGCCTGGCAAATTTCACTACAATCTACATTAAGAAGAAATAAAGAAGTTAACTGTTCCCTAAAATGCTGTAAAATCACGGAGGTATTTAATTTATTTATTCATCTAAAAAGTAAAGATAAGCAGTCATAGTCCAAGTCCAAAGATTCAACTTTTATCGAAAACCTTTGTATTTATAGCAAGTATGGAATATAAACAACTTTGGGTTTACGATTCGGAGGTCGCGGATTCGATCCCCAGCGAGGTACATGATTAAGTACTCGGTTTGGTTGGTGGAAGGGCATTTTAAATGTCCGCCTGGCTAGCTACCACCATCTTATCTAAATATGCCGCCAAGCAGCAACGTTAATAACATTGTTGTGTTCCGGTTGTCAAAGATAAGATAGCCAGTCCCCCAAATGTGTTGGCGTTTCCGGGTCAGTACGCTTCCACCTTCGACTTCATCTTCACTTAACATCAGGTGTGATTGAGGTCAAGTACCAACCCGTTGTGCATAAAAAAAATAGTTATTTAGTGTGTCTTGTTGGAGTAACTGTATAGCTTATATTCATGTGTGCGTGGAAAATAAATAGTAGAAACACGATTACCTATAGGGTCCTCCTTGACGATGGCACTATATCGATAGCCCGCGGCGGTATCCCGTTGATTTATCGACGTCACGACGCCAAGCAGCAATGTTAATAGCATTGTGTTCCGGTTGTCAGAGATAAGATAGCCAGTCCCCCAAATGTGTTGGGGTTTCCGGGTCAGTACGCTTCCACTTTCGACCTCATCTTCACTTAACATCAGGTGTGATTAAGGTCGAGTACGAACCCGTCGTGCATAAAAAAATGGAGTACTATTATTGTGTAGTACGATCTCATCATCATCATGTCAGCCGAAAGAAGCTATGGACTTCTTTGGACTTTCTATGGACTTCGGTAAAGATCGCGGGACTGTAGGCGGGCAGCGAGGGACCGATTGTTGTGGAGATCTTTAATACGTTCTACTGCAGAAGAATTATTGTGTAATATTTATCCATTCCACATATCTTGTTCAATGGAAATCCTATTTCCTTTACACCGATTGTAAAAATTTCATCCAAACCCGCTCAGCCGTTTCGCCGTGATTGAGCAACAAACAAACAAACAAACAAACATCCATACTTTCGTATCTAACTACATAGTCTTACTAATATTATAAATGCAAAAGTTTCGACGTTTATTTGCCTGTTGCTCCAATCACTGCGAATCGGATGAACGGACTTGGATCAAATTTGGTATATAGGTAGAACATACCCTGGATTAAAACATAGGATATTTTTTATCCCGATAAAGTGAGTAATTTATTAATCTGAACTCGGAGCCTTTTATTAAAATGTCTGCTGCTGAAGAAGAAGAAAATTTCTATATTGTACACAACAAAAATATACATAGTGAAATAATCTAAATCTACTACCCGCAGGATAAACAAATTTCTGCGATTAAGTTAATCCATGCAGGCGAAACCGCGGGCGGAAAGCTTGCTATAATATTAGCCTCTCTTCTATGGTTGTCACAAGAGGCGAAAGTTAGCATTAATCAACATGCTACTCATTAGGAAAATAGACGACAAACCTGTTGTCTAACAAAATATTGTTCCAGGGGGTGAAAGTGGAACATTTACCCGAAAGGCCACGTCAGTCTTATGACTTCGGGCGTAACACTTTCATTCCGGGCCAAGTGACGTCACGACTTACGTTGAGTCTACTTAAATGTGTGACTCCAATTGTCTTGCTCACTTTGTTCGCTGCAAAGGAGACAGATGTTATCGTTATGAAGATATTACGTTACCAAGTTAAGTATAACAACGCATAATAACATTTTATTGTTACCTGTAGGTGTAATTGCTTTTTAGACGTGTTTACACTGGAATTACTTCTATGTGATATCTTAGTACTGCTTTGGTTCTGTTGGTATGATATAACATAATGTTCTTCTCGAATTATCTACCAGGTACCCTAATGGTTTCACAGTAGTTATTTATTAGTTAATGCTTAATTGCACAAGAAGATAATACATGAGTTTTACATAGGTATAAAGTTAATTTTGATTAATTACTTGACTTGAATAATGATTTAGATAGTAATAATTGTTTTATTTAGTACAAAATGGTTAGGAACTGGTGCGTGTACCCTATAACAGCAGTAACTTAGAATCTCTTGTTAAGTTGAGTTTATTTTATAACAGATTTTTCATACATTAACATATAACGTCACGACCTTCATCCCAAACGGAGTGGTCAGAAATATCCCAAACATTGGTGTTTCGGTGTTCCAAATATCAAAGAAATAAGTCCAATGACGTTTCTTAGTCTTTCTGAAATTAAAACATTTTGTTGGTTTGTTCATTTGTATACTCAACCGAACAATGACGTTCAATCCATTGCAATAGGTCGGAGGAAATGCCAATACAGGATGGGCAGCAGCATCCTCTAATAAGACTCCCGACCGAATAACACTGTATTATTGCCACTAATTTCCATACAGATACTAGAAAGAAAGGAAAATGATTTATTTGACTTTTATTACATAATAATTTTAGTTTTGAAAATTAGTATAGTACTCCGTCAAGAAAGTGCCGGGAAAAGATCAATAATACACAACACGTCAGATATTCATCCAAATTTAATTTATCACCTTCAACTTAGAAGCGCAGATCTACGCCTGAGCAACATTCTGAAATACGGGTCTCCTTATATTATAGGTAGATGAATATTATATATTTTATGACAAAATACCAACTCATCTACATTGGAAACATTGGGGGTATTTTTTTGTGGAGTTATTGGTCGACAACGACAAATTACTCCACAATACATGAAATAAACTATAAGCCCCGCGTTAGCAGAGCAACAAAATCGTCATAAGACACTCTTTCGAGTGTCGCGGTCCCCCTTCACGGAGGTCTTTAGCAAAATACGAAGATAAGTTTTGAAGGGAAACCAGAGTGAAAAAAAAATGTTTCGTAGCGTAGATCTGTATCCGCGCGGAACAAGTCTATAGCGCGTTCTAAAAATGAACAGCGCCATCTAGTTTGTGATCAAGTAAACAAACATGTCTATCCCGATCTGCGAGACCTTGTGGGGTCGGCAATTGCAAAATTATTTGAATTTGTGTTTGCTACAAAATTTAAAAAAAGACGGTCAAGTGTGAGCAGGACTCATGTCGTGAGGTTCTTCTCCTGGGAGACTGCCTAGTGAATGAGCGATAACTGTATGTCATGACGATTTCAAATGTTATTCTTATAACTTACGAAATAAAACATTTTTGATTTGATTTGATTAGAGGTTTCTGTACATAACTTTTTAAGGCCCTTTTTTACAAGCTTTTATTTATTATTATTACAAGCTTTTATTCAGTTAGCAATGGTCGTATGTAAGTTGTCCGTTTCAAAACTTGAAAAGCATTTTTCGACCACTTGCTGGTATCTGATTGAGCTGAAATTTGGCATATTTATGTAAGTTCGATGACAATGCAATATTATGGTACCCTCGATCTGACTTGATGATGGAGCCGGGATCTAAGGACTGGAACTCCCTGATGGCAAATGGCAAGATATTCGAATTTGGTGTTGTTTGTTTTGTTGCCATGAGCACTTTCCATTACACATGATGACGAGGATCTGAAGATGGAGCCAGAAGATTGTCACTGGAACTCCTTTATGGCATAAAATCCAGTCATCGTCCTAGTCCTCGAGTAAAAGTTACTCGTCTTCGTACAGTCAGCTGCACCTAAAAGTATACCCTTATCTATTGCATTATATCTTGCAACGAAAATCACTCGTGCACTCGTGGCGTAGCCGCATTCGCTATTCGTTTGCGGTTAGCGAAGTTAAGCAATATCTGGCGCTATCACTCCTTGAATGGGTGACCACCAGAGGCATTTTAATACGAGGGTTTCCTCGGAGGGCACGTTAAATATACGGTCCCGGTAGTTTTCAATTGAAGGCAGTCGTTAAACCAAGTCGGTGGACTACAGAAGCGGCTTAAAACACTAACTGTCAGATGGTCACTAGTCTGACAGAAAGCCATTGAACCCGCGTGGTGAATTATGGTTCATACCCTCTCCCTGTGAGCGGGGACTGTACCCCAATAATGGAGACGTGTAAGGCTGTTGATGAAGATAACCAAGCCGGTGCGTAATGCAGCTTGCATGAGTACCGTCAGGACATGAAATTTTGATAACCACAGCTTCTTTTGCCTTCCACCATATTATTAACATAATAGATCTAGTGGGTTAGGGGTATACTTTTAGCTGCAGCTGACTGTACTACAATAATATGTGATAATCGTGATGGAATGTTCCATCACCATTATCACCTAAAACCTTGTTTTTAAAGTATTTTTAATACAGAACTCATTTGACATTTTATTTATTATCTTGCTTCGTATGTATTTCTATAGTCCGTACAATTTACAAGTCAAATTAGAACCATTTCCTGTTCACCTAAGGAGCTCAAATTTTGTGTACTCGTTTAGTTGTGATGACAATATATTTTTATGATAGACATGAACTGGAGCTGCCGCCAGGATCGTCTTCTCACGGGTGGAAACTCCTTAGCGGTTCATAACACGAATACTTTACCTCAGTTACACCTAATGTTAAGTCAAGATGTGGCCGAACGTGAAAACGTATACTTACCCGGAAACCCCATCTTATTGGGGGACTGGCTATCTTATCTCTGACAACTGGAACACAACAATGCTATTAATTAAAGATGATAGCAAGCCAGGCGGACATTTAACATGCCCAACAAACCACCAACCAAACCGAGTACTTAAACATGTACGCCGCTGGGGATCGAACCCGCGACTTCCGAATCGTAAACCCAATGTTGTTTACATTGAGGATTTTGATAGTTAAACATGATTTTTGAGATTACCTGATGATGCAGCCAAGATTGTCTTCCCAAGAGAGATCTCCTCAATGCGCAATAGCACGGATACGAATCTTTGCATACACATTTAGTTCGGATAGTTAAACATAATTTCCGGTATGAATTGGACATGAACTGATGCTGCAGCCAGGATCACCTCCTCACGAGGGGAACTCCTTGACAGTTAATAGCACGTGTACTCAATTTTGCATACATCGCTCGTTTTGATAGTTAAAATTATTTTCGTAATGTTCTGATGCAGCGTGTGTCTGAAATATTTTTAATTAAAAAAAAGCAATATATTTTCAATAGACTTAAATCAACAAATAATATAATTTATACAGCGAGGACTATATTCAGCAGTGGACTTCCTGTAGCTAATGTGATGATGATTATCTTACGTTAAAATGAATGCCTTAAGTTTGAAATTTTAATTTAAATAAAAAAATATAGATTTCGTAAGGCACTAAAGTATGAAGCGTTATTATACGGTAGGTAATGTTGTTAATTTGTAGAAAACAGTTTTAAACGCCTCAAGTTTTTATAAATTTTAGCGTAATTTGGACGAAATGTATACTGATTTTAACCTGCTACATTAATAATAAAGAAAGAATGCGGAAAGGAAAAGTCAAGTAAGTTACTACTATTGATATAATTTTTTATAATATTCCCTATTGTTATTTTATTCTTTTTAGTTAGGTATTTTTTAAATGAAAGCTTGATTTGACGACCGATTGGTGTAGTGGATAGTGACCCTATCAGCGAAACCAACGGTTGCGGGTTCGAATCCCGCGACGGGTAAATGTTTATATGATGAATACGAACATTTATTCTAGAGTCTTGGATGTTTATATAAATATTTATGTATTTTTATCCGTTATCTAGTATCCATAGTACAAGCTTTGCTTAGTTAGGGACTAGATGATTGGTGTAAGTGTCCGAAATATTTATTTATTTATTTATTTTATTTATGATTTTTAATTTTTAAAACAACAAAAGGCGCAATATTTTTTTTTGTGTAATAGCCTGACAACGAAATCGTTATAATCAGGGATAATTATACTTTGCTATGTGCTTTCTCAGTAAGTCTGTGTTATAGCATCATTAAATTTATTGAAACATATACTTCAGTGTACTAAGTATCGGGAATTTGTCAATAAAACAAAAAATACAAATTATTCATCTAAATTTATTTTATCGCCTTCAAAGTAGGCCCCATCGCTTGCAATACAACATCTCCACCGCTTCACCCAGTCTTCCATACATTTTTCATAGGCTATTTGCGGTATGGCCTTTAGCTCATTCAGCGAATTTTCTTTTATGGCTTCTATCGACTCAAAACGTTTTCCTCGAAGTGGTAATTTTAACTTGGGAAATAAAAAAAAGTCAGACGGAGCCATATCAGGTGAATACGGTGCTTGGTCGAGAACTTTTGTTGAATTTTTCGCTAAAAACTCTTTCACTATAATGGCTGTGTGTGATGGTGCATTATCATGGTGCAGCATCCATGAGTTGTGTTGCCACAAATCTGGACGTTTTCGGCGGATACTCTCACGCAAACGCTTCATGACGCCTAAATAATATTCTTTATTCACTGTTTCTCCCTCTGGAAGGAATTCGGAGTGAACCACACCACGGTAGTCAAAAAAACTGTCAGCATCACCTTGATTTTGGAGCGACTTTGCCGCGGTTTTTTGGGTTTCGGCTCGTTTTCGAGACGCCATTCTGAAGACTGTTGGCTTGTTTGCATGTCGTACTCATAAACCCATGTCTCGTCGCCAGTTATTATACGTTTCATAAAGGTCGGATCCGTAGAAGCTCGGGAAACCATGTCTTCAGCGACATGCTTTCGCTGCGCTTTTTGAACAAAATTGAGCTCTTTTGGAACTAGTCGAGCGGCGACGCGTTTCATGCCTAAAATGTCAATGAGAATGTTGTGGACGGACTTAAAAGATATGTTCACCTCACTAGCCAACTCTCTCAGACTCATACGTCGATTTTCGAGCACTAGCTTCTTGATTCTGTCGATGTTTTCTTTGGTCGTAGCGGTTGAAGGTCTACCAGAACGAGGCAAGTCTACTACTACTTCTCGGCCTTCTTTAAAAGCCTTATACCATTCATAAGCCCTTGTTTTCGATATACACGATTCGCCGTAGGTATTTCGCAACATTTTTAGTGATTCACCACATGAAATATCATTTGAAACACAAAATTTAAGGCACACTCTTTGTTCAACAATATTTTCCATTGTAAAAATCGCCGAGGACTCAAAACTATGACCAACAAAAAGTGTAGTTTAAAACAAATTAAATGACAGATCCCGCTCAAATTTTGCGCGCTAAATCAGTACAGTGCTACCAACATGCAGTAAAAAAATTAGAACGACCTCTTTTACGCGGGTCTTTTTATTGACATATTCCCGATACTTTTTACACAGAGTAGTATAACCTTATTGACAAAACGTAAACGTACAAATACAAATACAAATAGTTTATTTGCCAGAACACAGTAAAAGAGATGTTAGGTATAGTTCGTCCACAATGAGTTCAACCTGCATGCAGGTGTGCAAATGGTTTCAGGTTCCGTTCAATTACTAATGTAACAGATACTTTTCAACAATTCGTATTATCACTGAGTATCATCTAATTATTTTTTTAATTTAATTTAATTTAATATAGTGTTAAGGAATATTTAGATATTCCTTAACACTATAGAAACAATTTGACGTAAGCCATTTTATTAATTTCGTTCTAAATAAATTTATACTATTCTCTAATTTAAGTTCGTCAGGTAATTTTATGTTAAGTTATTATAAATGCAAATACACATATTATAAACATTATAACCCTCTGAAAAAATTACTGACTTCGCGGAGTCGGTCTATGTGACCTGCAAGTTTATTTTTATTCCTTGTAATGACGTCATCATTTTTTTTTTCTTAAACGATGCAATGTTTTTTTTTCAGTCGGTCGGTCTGCACCTCCACGTTGCACGTTGTTTTTGCGGCGACAACGCAACAATCACCGTGTTTTCTCAAAACACACTGGTTTTTCCGCATCGCGTGTTGTTTGTGAACGTGCACCCTTTGACGGCGCGCTTTTTGACATATACCTGTCTCCCCATATTCCACAGTTCGGGAATTCGCCGCAATTTCGGAACGTTTTGTGACTTAATTGGTTCATGTGCTTTCTGGTTGTCAGTTGTTTTCCGCCGTGCTATACAATTACATAGCTCAGTTTTATTTTTGTTTATGATGTAGATTTTTTTCAAGTATATCTGCGGATTCTACTACTCGATGTAATTCGATTAGGAAAGTACTAATCGATGTGATATCAATCATCATGGTGGTTGTCTGACTAGTAGCCACCTGACAGTCAGTGTCACCTGTTTGGTGTAGTGGTTAAAACCTCTGCTGCTATACCAAAAGGTTGCGGG
Source organism: Oegoconia quadripuncta (assembly GCA_949316235.1). Taxonomy (NCBI): domain Eukaryota; kingdom Metazoa; phylum Arthropoda; class Insecta; order Lepidoptera; family Autostichidae; genus Oegoconia; species Oegoconia quadripuncta. The sequence continues at coordinate 10,869,516 of OX438750.1, read as the reverse complement.
TTCGAATCCCGCTAGGGGCATATGTTTGCGTGATGAATACGGGCATGTGTTCCCGAGTTATGGATGTTTTTCATTTATATACGTATTTATTTACAAAAAAAAATGTATTTATGTAGTTTATCAACCATCTGGTATCTATAATACAAGCCTAGTTGCTTAGTGTGGAACTAGATGGCGCTATGTGTATGTGCAAAATGTTTATTATTATGATTGACGACCTGCTTGGTGTAGTGGTTAGCAACTCTGACCACTATACCAAAAGGTTGCGGGTTCGAATCCCGCTAGGGGCATATGTTATGGATGTTTTCATTTATAATAAGTATCTATTTATTAAAAAAAAAAATATTCATGTATTATATCAACCATCTGGTATCCACAATACAAGCATATAGTTGCTTACTATGGAACTAGATGGCGCTGTGTGTATGTCTAAGGATATTTATTTATTTATTTTATTTATTTATTATTAGTGTTTCAAGCGGCCCCTGTAGGCCCCCGACTGCCTTCTATTGAAAACAGCCGGGACCGACTATTACTACTACTACTAGTTTTAAAATGCTGCTAGTGAACACCCATCCAAGGACTGACAGCGCCAGACATTGCTTAACTTCGATAATCGAAAACGAATAGCGAATACGAATGTGTCACAAGTGTTTCTGTGTGGTAGCAAATACGAGTACTACGAGTAGGTATCTCAAATACCTCCTCTCACCGTTTTACCAGCATATTACAAATTCGCAGCAATATAAGGGTGTTCTAAGCCATAGGAACGCCCGATCTTCGGTGGCCTTTATAACAGGTTCCTGTGCGCATTGTTCCCGGTGCAGGTAGTTGCGGCTCCGGCATAGTTCGGGGCCTTTGAACTGCTCCTCGTAATTCGTTGGGGCGACCCCGTCCAGGGTCCAGTTACTTCCGGCCCGGACGGTCGGTCGAGCTACAGTTATAGTTTAAATTTTAAGCCAGTACAGTATTTTGAATTTGGTATAAATTCAATGTAAGTATAGTTTATAAGACTGATGTTGAGTGTTACATTTCCAGCTAGGATTTTTTGTTCAGTACTCGGTTGGGTGGGTGTTATTTTTTAACCGACCACCCCAGGAAGGATGGTAATGTTTATGTAGATTTTTTAGATAGAGAAGAAGAAGCAAGAAATTCCAGAAGTTGCTCTTTTTAAAAAAAGGTTTTTATATTACAAAATTATTATTATTTTATATTAAAATATTTCATTATTAATTGTGAAATAGCCTGGTTATGCGAATGGGCTGTTTATGTCCATGAATGTTTATCATCTAAATAATCTGATATTTTATAATATGCTTTCTTAATAAGTTTCTGTTTTATAGTATCTTTAAATTTAAAGATACAAGACACAAGGATTATGGTTGTTTAGTTAGAGACTGGTATTATTGTTGAAATAGAAAAATGTCCCGCACGTTTCAGAAACAAAATTAGATTCTTTGTAACACAATTGGAACCAAAGAAAACACCAATATCGAGTTACACGCTCAAAAAACTTTACCGAATTTGCCGTTTGTTGATTTTAAATTGCTTTAGTTGTGTTTTCGCAGAGTAACGCCGTCGATTAAGTGTAGTGGCAATACGGAGCCCGGATCAAACACGGAGCTGGAGTAAACGAGGGATTTCAATTATTCCCTCGATCTCGGTAGCATTTATGAAGCTCGATCTAACTTCAAACTATGGTGAGAAGAAGAAATACTTGACCAATAATTATAAATAGAAAATTTGGAAATTCCACAAGAAAACAGGCCATTAAAATAAAACGGCTGAATAGATTTTGATGAAATATATCTAAGAATAGCCACGAAGCTATCCCAATCGGTTCACCAAACCTGCATCCCAATCTGTTCACCAGTTTAGAGCTACGGTGCCACAGACAGACACACAGACACACAGATACACAAACAAACAAAATATTCTTTATAAGAAGCATAAAAGCAATAAGAAAAAGGGGATAGTACAATTTGGCGGCCTTATCACTAAAAGTGATCTCTTCCAGGCAACCTTTGTGTTAGGAAGCATTATGCACATGACATGTAGATAGCGTGCACAGTAAACTAATTTTAATAACATAAATAAATCACCCATATAAATACATACGGTAATTGAATACATACAAACATACATACATAATATATATAAAAAATAATACATATAATATACCTATACCAATACTATTTGAATTTTATACTAATTAAATAGAATAGTACGTAACTAAGCACACAGTAATTATTGCGAGTATGAAACGAAAAGAGGATAGATAGAGGAGCTGGAGGGCTAGATACAACTCCTTCACTTGTGCCTTGAATACGTTCAGTGACTGAGCACGTCTAACTGAATCAGGTAGTGAGTTCCATAGCCGACACACATAGCGCTCAAACCTATAAGAGTCCTCTTTTTGCGTCGGGGGTTAAAAACAGGTGTCATTATGGTCCAGCGCTAACCGTCGTTTAATTTCATTGTCCTGAACAAAGGCCTCCCCCATAGAATTCCAAATAACATTTGACATCCGAATACCAAATTGTAAATACTGACAGCCACTGAACAGAAATATCGTCTACGCCCGTGTGAAATCTTATTGATTAATTTGTGAGTTAATTTATTGCACCAGAACATAGCACCTAACAATGTACTAACGACTGGTCATAGTATATCGGGTCTTCACCTATGAAATTGGAGTATTTTTCTTCTTTAATCATATGTACCAATTCCTACGATTTTCAAAGCTATATCCAAATTTGTTTTTTATTTGGAAAATGGAATATTATTTCAAGGTTTCACATGAAATATTTTTTAATTTCTGGGCTAAATCACAAAATAAAAAAAATTTGAACAGAGCTTGCTTCCCATAAATTATTTCTTAGATTCGTTGAAACTTTTATAAAGCAGTTACTTTTAAAGGCAGCGTTAATTTTTAAAAGTAACTGCTTTATAAACAGCGGATAACATTAAGTTAAGACTTAATGTTATCCGATAATACACACAAAGTTTAGCTAAATTTGGATTTGTCGTTCCCAAAAAAAATCAAAAATATTTGTATGGAGAAAACAGTCTTAATGAAAATCTTCATACAAAACGCCAATTTCATTGGTAAGGACCTAATATAATACTGAACTTCTTCCAGCCAACCTGACCTGATATTAAGTATGGCACTTTTTTTAACCAAATGCATTACAAGACCATTCTGGAAAACGAATGTGCTGCCAAAGCTGCACAGAGACAAAACCACAGCGGCAATTGAAACGGCGGCGACGGCTCGGCTTCACATTCCTTATCCTCTTTGCGCAGACGCAGCGACTTCAAACAGGAAGGGCTGCATTACTTCTAGACAACTTCACACGTTGTTCGACGGATCGTCGGTTCGCTTCCTCGCTTTTAATCTCACTAATTGAATTTGTATGGCTTAATAGGCGAGGCGATTACACGAGCTCGGGGTTGAGCGAACCTCGAAGCGGCCCCAACCGACGGCTCTGAGTTATCGGCCGCCTATTATGACGAGGGTTAGACCTGCTCTCGAATTAGTAATATAATATACATGTTAGAGCAGTGCCTTTCGGTTGAGCTTAGTGTATTGGAACGGAAAATTATTATTACACTTATGATCTAAGATTAAACGTTACATTATGAGAGATAAGTTTAATTAAAGGGTAGCGAATGAATCTAAAATTATACATGGGGCACACTAAAACTTTTGCACTTCTAGCTAATCTGAACTATTTGAATTTCGAATGTTATATTTTATGAAACGACTTGCAACGTTCTTAGTAATAAAAAAAATTGGCGGGAAATCATTTGTCAATTTATTTTATCACACATCAAAGTTCTACGTACGCAACGAAAATGGAATTAAGTCGAAAAGATTTTAGAGCGATGATTTATGATTTTAAAAGTTCTCTCTCTCCGCAAGACTGTGCCGCTCGTCTTCAAAATGCTTTTGGGAGAAAAGCACCTTGTTTGAGCACCGTGAGACGATGCTTTGCTGAATTTGAGAGAGGTCCGGTTTACATGACGAATTTTGGTGAAGGGCGGCCGTCAACGAAAATAATGGCTACTGTTAAGCGGCTAATTGAAGAAAACCCGCGGATTACCTATGAGACAATTCAACGACTATTTGAGACTGGTATGAGCCAAATACAGAAAGTTTTACACTTTTACCAACTCCGAAGAGGCAGTGATAGCGTTCAATCAGCACATAGAAAACACGCCTTCAGATCTGTGGTCGTCCTGTTTGAAAAAATGGTTCGATCGCATGAAAAAATGTTTAAAATGCAAAGGAGAGTATTTTGAAAAGCAATAAACATAATATTTTGGTTAAAACATGTTGTTTTTTTTAAGTTACGCAAAAGTTTTAGTGTGACCTACGTAGATAGATAAAACGCTTAATTCCCACTAGTTCTGTTGACCGAACTAATGGGATCTTTTTCCCACTAGTTCTTCGAATAACTTAAATAGTTAATAGTGTTGTGATTAATACTTTATCGCATTTATTCACGGCACAGTACTTACAACTAAAATAGAAGAACACAAACAATAAACACTACCTTATTAACACACGGAATAAATAAATAGAAACTTAATTCACTGATATACACCAAGCAAGATTTACTTAGCGTTGGACTGTACCCACTGTGCGGGCTCTAACTCAGCATTTGCTGCAGTACAGACAGTGGCCCATACAACAGCGCTGATATTTCTGCCAGTACCGCTTACGGAAAAACGCACGCGACATTTCTGTAGCGATACAATTATTTTATTACATTATACTAGCTGTCCGACCGCGACGTATTCCGCGTTGATATCAAAATAAAATATAAATTGTCACTTCTATTATTAGAATACAAGCGATGGTGGAAAAGTTAATTGTAATGCTCCATACGTATTAAAAATAAAGTAAATTAAAAAAAAATTAAACTCGACTCATGCAATATGAGAAATATAAAACGCATTTCAGGTATTTTGTATGCCTGACTGCTCACCTAACTTGTAAGGGAGCGCCATCGCACAAAAATGGCCTGGGAGATTGGCATGCGCGCTGAAATATGAAAACGTGAAAAACAAACATTTTTTAAAAAAGCGACAACTGAATCAGCCACTACAAAGTAAAAATCAATTTTATCCATCAGGTGAGATTGTGGTCAAATGCGAATCCAGACAATCAACACAAAAAAAAAGAAGTTCTGTTCGGTTAAATGCTTTTCAAAACTATAGAGGAGATAAACATAACTCGACGGAAACAATTTCAGAATGTATCCCTAATGAAAAGCATTAGCTTTTGGGTGTTCCAAAAAACAACATCCACGGTTCCCCTTTCGAAATATTCTTCGAAATAGTCCCATAGTCGCCTTTTACTATATACACCCACGAAAAGCGACGGGTTAGTTCTATTCTTTGTTACGTGCCGAAATCACACGAGATTATAAAAAAATCCGTATTAAAGCACTGCTACAATATTCAAACAATATAAATCAGTGAACCGACCCGACACGGTCGGCGAGGGGTGCTGGTAATGCAAGCAACACTCCAGATTGCACCCACGGCTCGCCCCTGATCCCAATAATTCCCAAGATTTATCCAAGCGCATCCCCCCCTGTCCCCCCTCCCCGCCGCATTCTTCAGGGGGAACTCGGAGAACTTTTCAACTAATCAAACTGTCTTAAAGACCACCTTCGACATATCGACTGTCCAAATTACTCTTGTTTGGGAATGTTCGCAATACGAGCACCGTTTTGTGGTCTCGTCACAGAGTAAACTGACACCTATTGTATTGTAAGCAATTATTGAAGGTGATACAACGTTGGACAAGAAAGTTTTATATGCTGGGGTCGATGTGGTTTCGAAGGTACCGTAGTATGAGTGGGCACATTGTACCCCTCTCGGAGTCTGTTGCAGCGTTGGAGTTGTAGGTTAGCGATAGATATTTATATTGGTGTTTAGATATAGTACAATGAAAGGCTGGGCTTAAGTGGGATTTTTGTTGTTCCAAGGTTTTGGGGGTCTCAATCGACGGTGGTAACTCTATCAACAAAAGTTTGGGACGAGTATTAAGTTAAGACAGGTACGGGTAAGTTAGCTTTGACTTGGCAAGTTAGTAACTAGTTCACCAAAATGATTGTAAGTTGACGCGTTGTCTTAAACACAAGGTTATTGTAAATATTTTCTTGAGAAGACATTTTATTATTGATGTTAATAAGCTTAATGTTTGTAATATAGATAGATGTAACCAACCATGTAAAGAGCACTAGATAGCCCTTTTCAAACTTGCAATATCCTTACAGGGCGCTACATTGTATCCCACATCCTGTACGATAATAAGTTCTTATGTACATCTACAATAAATAATAATAAATATCCTTGGACGTACACACAGCGCCATCTAGTTCCACATTAAGCAACTATATGCTTGTGTTGTGGATACCAGATGGTTGATATACTAAATAAATGCATTTTTTTTTGTAAATACTTATTATAAATGAAAACATCCATAACTCGGGTACATATGTCCGTATTCATCATACAAACATATGCCCCTAGCGGGATTCGAACCCGCGACCTTATTGGTACAGTGGTCAGAGTTTCTAACCACTACACCAAACAGATCGTCGACGCTACAATGTTGCAAGCAATAAATTCTTTGACTTCGACTCTGAACCCGTGTTTTCGCGTGGCTGTCGTAAATCCCAGGGATTTTCCACCAAAAAACATCCACAGACTTGCAAGTTTCTACGGCGATGCGCTCACGCCCTTTCACGTGCGCATTTCTGTATTTCTGAAGGTGAACCGTGGATCTTTTTCAAGTATTAACCTTTAAAGTTTGAAACACGTATGTTTGGAATATTTCTGACCACCCCATTTGGGATACAAGTCGTGACGTTATATATGTATGCCTGTTTATTTAAATCGAGTATTTACTCGGTAGGGTACAGTAGGTTCCATTATTAATCATACATTGCCATTTTAAATGACTAATTAAGCTGGCTATTTTAAGCTGTACCATCTTCAGTTCACTAAAATGAAGGCTAAAGAAGAGGATCATTTCGAGACCTGCACTTGGTATAGCTTGAATAGGCATCACGTTAGCATTAATCAAATAACCAAACTGAGCAAAGCTTGTACTATGGATACTAGATAACGAATAAACATACATTAAATATTGATACCGGTGAATTTTTTTTAATAGGTAGTTTTTTTTTTGTTTACAAAACCATAAACAAAGCTTTTTCGCATGATAAGAACCCTCCGGCCGACGTGTCGATGATAGTTTAAAAAAAAATAAGCTACCTATGCCAATAACTTCTACTTCACTTACCTAATATGCCCTATTTTTTTCCTTACGGTAAAAAAACTCACCGGTATAAACATTTATGACTTTTTTTATACACAACGGGTTAGTACTTGACCTCAGTTACACCTAATGTTAAGCCAAGATGAGGCCAAACGTGAAACGCATACTTACCCAGAAACCCCATCTTATTTTGGGGGACTGGCTGTCTCATCTCTGACAACTGGAACACAACAAAGCTATTAATATTGCTGCTTGTCGGCAGATTTACATAAGATGATAGTTAGCCAGGCAGGCAGTGGACATTTAAAATTCCCAACAAACCACCGACCAAACCGAGTACTAAAGATGTTCCTTCGCTGATGATCGAACCCGCCACCTCCGATTCGTAAACCCTATGTTGTTTACGTTGAGCCCGTGGCGGTTATTAATTACTTATTGGTAAATTAATCTGTTTTAATTGGGTTGTTCAGGCAAGTTGTTCGATGTGCTCGAACAACTATATTAAGGTTTGTGCCTGTTATATGGGGATATAACTATTCAAAGGGTCAATGAATTCACTTGCACAGGCATTGGCAGAATTCGAAAGAGTGGCGCTGTGTTTTATGACTTTGGCCATTGGGTTTATTACTGAAGTGCGACACCGAGTGTGCGATGTACAATTGTGCGACATTCCTATTAAACATGTACAATTTGGCGACCTTATCACTAAAAGCGATCTCTTCCAGACAACCTTTGGGTATAAGGACAGTACATTTGAAATAGGTAGGTTGTGCGGTATTAAATAGGGATGCAGATACAAACTACGTGAATAAATTTCATTCAATTATTATTACTTATTGTGATTGCATTTTCATTTTAGGCTAACTTGTAAACATTACAATTTAATATAATAATAAGGCAGCTTCCAACCGACCGCTCTGGAATTCTATGGGGGAGGCCTATTGTTGTAAATAGTGAAAAATGTTATAGAATACGTCTGTGTTAGGACGGCATTTATTCTGAAGTGAAAAAAAGAATGTGACGGACAAACATTTGAATTTAAAAAAAATATATATATCAAGCTTTGATTACTATATAGGTACTATGAAAGAAGTCTATATTACAACACCTATGTTCAGCAGTAGATGTCCAGTGATTGATATGATGTTGATGAATGTTTTCTCCAATGTAATGCGGATTTAAGTATAATACAAATACAAACACGAGTTAAAAAACCCAACGCCATATTTTTTACATCGCGGGCGCCATGTTGGATTTCTTACCATAAAATGTATCTTCCAGATATCCAGACGAATCTAATGACACCATGCACTTCAAAATCGATCAAGCCGTTTAGGCGGCAGGAGATAACATAGAAATCTACATACATATACAACATCGTCAGGAAACCTGCATGCCTTAGAAATAAAAATTCAAAAGCATGTGAAGTCCCCAACCCGCATTGGGCCAGCATGGTGGACTACGGCCCATACTCCCTATACGAGGGAAGGTTTATATCCCTGCAGTGGGATGTTTACGGTCTGATGATGATATGTACAAACACCCAAAAAATATTACCCTCTTTTATGGAGCTGTAGGGTAAAAAGCAGAACATTATACGACTTTTGATATGTAAGTTAGGTGTCCTCAGTAAAGCGACTCGTTACTTCACGCCGTGGAGTATTGTTCTCACCTATGGGCTGGGGCACCTCAGTACCACCTTCTTCCTTTTGACCGCGTTCAACGTCGCGCAGTCCGAATTATCGACCAAGATAGTCTCACTGACCGACTGGATCCTCTGGTGTTGCGAAGAGACGTAGCGTCCCTCTGCATCCTCTATCGCATATTTCATGGGGAGTGTTCTGAAGAACTGTTCGAGCTAATACCCGCTGCTCAATTTAACCAGTACACTTCTCGCCGGAAATTAAAATTCCATCCACATCACCTGGATGAGTGGAAGTCTACCACTGTAGACTTCCACTCATCCAGGTGTCTTCCTACCACGTACGACCACCCTGTGGAACGGACTTCCTGCAGCGGTATTCCCGAACGAGTACGACATTGGAACCTTCAAGAAACGAGCCTACACTTTCCTCAAAGGCCGGCAACGCATCTGTGACCCTTTTGGTGTTGCGGGTGTCCATGGGCGGCGGTGATTGCTTTCCATCAGGTGACCCGCATGCTCGTTTGCCGCCCTCTCATATAAAAAAAAGGAATGTATGGAGGTATATCAGGCTGTTATTATTTTTTCGGGATTTGTATCCAAAGGGTGTCAACCCTACACCGTTTATAAATGTCAATGATTAATTTGTAATTTTAGGGCCTTGTTTTTTTTTCTTGGGTTGCCGTAAGGATGCCAATAACAGGTCTGTGTGAGACCTGTTGAGCATTGAGCATTTCAATACCCGCATTACAAATTTTGGTCGAAAACATTGTAAAGAGAGGTGGGGACCATTCCTAAATTTGATGCTCTCCTCACCCTACTTTTTTAGTTGTAAGCTCTTTGGTTGTTAACTACTATACTTCTAAACTCACTAAAATGCAAAATATTCTATCGGGTTTAAAATACTTAAATTGTTATTAAAGTTGGGCACCCACTTCTGACGCCATAGATTAAATAAATTGGACTCGCATAATCCAGTCACAGTGTATTAAGTATACAGTAACAATAAGTTATATATTAGTGTCGCTGTCAGTGCCCCGTGCCGTCCCGCCCCCCGCACCCAGCACCCTAACCCCCCCCCGTTTGAATTCGCGCGACCTCACTCTTTTGTCGATTTGATGCTCATTGTTAGGCGCCATTGTTATCGGCATAAGACTCCTCCCCTCCTCATATATTTTGTTAGCAAAGCAAGCCGTGCCGTAAAGGCGCGTCTAGATTATCCGAGCTAAAACGAGCCAAGCGTAGGACGTTACGCTGGGCTCGTGACGTGCTTCCAAGTCGCGGGCATTTATATAATGTGCCGTATGCAGCGTGTTATTGAAGACTCGATAAATTTTTACTGAGTATGTGAACACAATTTGCAGATAACACGACTCTCTTATTCACTTTGTAATCTATATCAGCTTTTTTTATTTATTTATTGATCAATATACTTATAACAAACATTACAAATCTTTGTATCTATATCTATATATATAGCTAATAATGTTTCTGCTATTTAACGGCTATGGCAATTAATGCAAAACATAACGTTTACAAAACAGAGGCTGCAGGTTCAATTCTCAGCAGGGTACAAATTAGTACTCGGTTAGTATGGTGCATGGTGGGGAATTTTAAGTATCTGCCGAAGCAGCTATTTTTTATATAGTTTAATATAGTTTTCTCGCCAAGCAATGTTAGTATTTGTTGTATTTTGGCTGTTTGACATAAGATAGCCAGTCCCCCAATTAAGTAGGGAGTTCAGTCAGAGTAAGCACACTTCCAGTTTAGGCCTCTTCACTTAACATTAAGTGTGATGGATGCCATCAACCCGTTGTCTGACTATGACATTATAACTTTGACATTTTATTATTGTGGTGTGCGGTTTCGGTACGTAAAAAGATTAGAATCAACTCATCTCTTCCCGCGAGTGACGTAAAAGGGGACTAGGGGAATTTATTTCACTAAAAACCATTTACAGATTTCCATTGAGATTTCCAGAAATGCATGTCATTTCGAATTCTCAAATTTCGAGAAGTAAACCGTGAATCTTGTTTTAAGCATTAAACTTTTAATGCTTGAGATATATGCGAGATATGACCACCCCATTTGGTATGCCATTATAATTTGCTCGGGCCGTGGTCGGTGTAACATATTAAAACGAGCTCATCTCGAGAAAAAGCTCGTCGTGTTCGGCTCGCCCAGTCTGCACGCGCCTTAACGTTAAACAATAATTACCGGAGCCGTTCGCCGCGCACTGGGCGAGAGCAAACAGCAACCGATTGGCGACGACTCGTGCAAAAACATAAATAATGAGACAATGTTTAATGTTCCAAAAAACACGCGACAAATTCCAGAGAATACGGGACTCGGAGTGAAGAATGTTTTATAATATATCAACGACGGAAAAAGTATCACGGGGCATAATGACGTTGTTAAGGGAAATGTCAAACCAAGTGATTGTTTGCCGCGAAGTCGCGATAAATGAAATTTCAAATAAAATGTACACTGATACACATGATTGATGTTTTCTTATAGTTTCATATGGGTAAGTTGTACTTTAAAAGAAGCACTCGTTGCGCCGTCGTATTCGCTGTTTTAGTCTTTAGTTTATTGTGGTGTAACTTTCTATAATATTAAAGTTCCTGATTTTTTATAGTCTATGTTTTTTTTATGCACAACGGGTTGATACTTGACCTCAATCACACCTGATGTTAAGTGAAGATGAGGTCGAAGGTGGAAGCGTACTGACCCGGAAACCGCAACACATTTGGGGGACTGGCTATTTTATCTCTGACAACCGGAACACAACAATGCTATTTACATTGCTGCTTGGCGGCAGATTTAGATAAGATGGTGGTAGCTAGCCAGGCGGGCATTTAAAATGCCCTTCCACCAACCAAACCGAGTACTTAAACATGTATCGAACCTGCGACCTCCGAATCGTAAACCCGATATTGTTTACATTGAGCCACGGAGGCGGTTAAAAAATACCATTTGTTACCAAATACCTTACTATATCTAAAGCAAGCTACATATTTGTTAGAAAACATTTTTATTCTATCACGGGCACACTATCACTATCCATGTGCAAAAAATCACGACCTTCAAGATTATAGCAAGTTAAAATTCCTTTTAAAAATGATCCTTACTAGACTATTAGTTTCTAGCGATGTCAAGGAATGTCTGGCGCGATCAATCCTTGGATGGGCGACCACCAGTGACATCTTAATATAACTACATACTATATATATATATATCCTTAGACATACACACAGCGCCATCTAGTTCCACAGTAAGCAACTATAGGCTTGTGTTGTGGATACCAGATGGTTGATATACTACATAAATACATTTTTTTGTAAATAAATACTTATTATAAATGAAAACATCCATAACTCGGGTACAAATGTCTGTATTCATCACACAAACATATGCCCCTAGCGGGATTCGAACCCGCAACCTTTTGGTATAATGGCCAGAGTTGCTAACCACTACACCAAACAGGTCGTCAAATCTTAATACGAGTGTACTAGTGTTTCCGTGCTTAAATAGTTGATGCTATTTTATTTTAAGACTATCGACTATATTTGTACAAGTTTTTTAATTTATTGATCAAAACTCTTTTTATAACTAAATAAATTAGTCTTTTACTTTTGCGTCTTACGAAAACCTCATCGGTTTATATGTAGATGGTGAGTTCGCAATTCTATCTCGTTACATGTATACTATGCATATACATACTATGGTATATACTACAATATGGCTTATATCGTTGTTTTTACCCGACTGCCCAAGAAAAGAGGGTAATGTTTTTCGAGTGTAGGTATGTAGGTCCGTTCGTTAAATTCGTCTTGAGCCCTGGAGTGTTATGTCATGTCATTTTATGGTGAAAAATCTAACATGGCGTTCGCAAAATACAAAATATGCTTCCGTTTTTGGTTTTGAAATACTTATCTTTATATTTTATATCTCTTGCAATTTGAGTTTTCACAAACGGTACAATTAGGCTATTCTAAATGTTATCTAATAGGAGAATTTGTACAACGAGCTCGAATACTCCTTACCTAGATTTAGTGATGTCATTGTAGAAGGAATTGTAAATCTGTAACAAATACATCTCCTTTAGAGCCGAAGCGTTGGAGGCTGCAGCGAGACATGGCTCTTATTTCTTTTTAAGAATACTTTGTATTGCAAAACGAGCGTGTAGCGGGACACAAGTACGCTTGTACCTTTTAGTTATTATATATTATGTGCCTTATTTTCTTTTTTTTTTTATTAAAAACAGGTTTCGCGTTTGACTACAATCTCACCTGATGGAAAGTGACGATGTACGAGTAGCCGAAGCCTATTATTATGTTATGTTAATACTTTCTCAACCATATCTGCTTGCGAAGCTGTTTACTTTCATAGTTAGACTACTACTTCGGTTTCCATTAATATTGGAAACTAGATTACTTGAACCTCTAAGAAGATATGTCCAAATTTATTTTAAATTACATGCGGACAAAGTCACGGGGAACAACACAGTAGCAATTTGGCCACTTCGAGAATCGAACCAGAGACCTCCATTTTGTAATCTTTATATTGTGAACCACAGAGGTGTAAAACAGAGCAATCGCGTTTCATTTGAAATAAATTTAAACTTCTCTGCTTCTTCTTCTTAGCGAGTCGATGGTAAAAACGCCAAATTCTCGAGAACCAGAATGTGCCCACACGTACAGCGTTGTTTGTGGCATCGTAGATAGATAGATAGATAGATAGAAACATTTATTCACTGCACAGTACATACAACCAAAATAGAAGAACAACAATAATAAACCCTATGTAATCAACAAATAGAATAAATAAATAAATGAAAGCTTAATATACTGACGTACACTATACAAGATTTTCCCAGCGATGGGCTGTACCCACTGTGCACTGGAAGGGCTCAGACTCAGCATATGCTGCAGCACAGATCGTAGAGGTCCTGTAACGTACAAGTGTCGACACACGCAGGGCAGCATAGTATATGCCCCATAGTTTGTGTTGTATCACCGCACAAGCACCGGTCGTCGTCTGAGTAGCCCCACTTGGACTAATTCCCTCGGGATCTATCCACCCCGGTACACAGTCTATTGAATAATTTGCTTCTGACTATTGATTTACTTAACAAGTAGTCAGGGATACTTTCAATTTGTTTCTTTGTAAACACTTTATTATACAAAAGAAAATAAACATAAAACAAATTTACTTATAACTATGCACGAAGGTGGATGTATCCTACAGCGGGATTTCATCCAGTTACCTATGATCGTAAGAAACAGTAGATTGGGCGTTCAAACGTAGCTAACTTAGCTACATACAGTAAGCAGGCAAAAAAAAAACAAGTAATCCCCACTAATTATAGCATTTGACCTCAATCACACCTGATGTTAAGTGAAGATGAAGCCGATGGTGGAAGCGTACTGACCCGGAAACCCAAATATTTTATCTCTGACAACCGGAACACAACCATGCTTTTAGTATGTCTATTACTTATTGAAAATTTCTAATGGTTGAAGTCAACGCCTCAACTTATGATTTGGACAGAATTCTTTTAAAAATACAAGTGGAAGTTAGAGCATTCATCACTGCCAGCGCGCGATGTATCTGCGAACAGTTCGCATAAGAATGTGCAACTGAAGCAGCCTTTGTGCCACTTTGTGGCTGAACAGAACCACAATACAATACTATTGTATCGACAATATAAGGTATATTAGGTTTATGTAGCAAATGGAAGATATGGCAGGAAATTATGACGCTCTCAGATGAAATCATATCAATGAATAGGAAAGATAAATGATGTAACGTTAGTTGTGAGCCAAATGACTCGACAACATTACGACGTTACCTACGCATTATTGGCACGGAACCAACTAAATAAATAATAACCAACGGCGCATGAAAAGCCCAACATACACACAACTGAGGAGCAAAGTTATTTCTCGTTTCAAGAAAAGAGATTAAGGAAACATAGGCCAGTTTGAAGGGGAAGTTTGGAGCCGCGCCTATAAAGAGGCGATCCTTTGAGTGCTAACTTGGTATAAAATATTCGCGCGGAGATCGCTCGGCCATCACGAACACATGTCGGACTAAAGTCCTTTATTTCCAAGGACCGCGCGGGAAACGGGGATGTCGTCCGGCCCCGGGCTTTGAATAATGATTTTGGGACCGAATTGAAGAGGTATCTGATAGGTAACATATCAAAGGGGACGGTGGCTTATTTGACATTTGCTGGAGTGATCCTCTCTGATATTATACTTAAGTTGTAGCAATTTTCTGGGCATCCGATCTTAGGAGTAATATGTTACATGGATGTAGATACTCGTAGCGTTTCCGCGCTTCAGACGGTACGTAAATAATAGGTTCCGGTTGATTTCAATTGAAGGCAGACATTAAGCCAAGTTGGTGCTCCACAGGGGCTGCTTGTTTCTCATGTGGTCACAAATCTGACCCGCATTCACCAATCGGCACTGGGCTCAGGTCGATACGCTCTATCAGTGAGAGGAGGCTGCGCCCCAACCGTGGGGACGTGTGCGACTGAGATACCTACTACAGAATTATTGTTGTTAAATAGACAGGCGTATGTAACATGGAATTAAAACGATAGATTTCTATATTTGAGGAACCAATGGGATATATGCGAGCCTGTCCGCGGTGCTGTGGCGACTGGACAACGTTAAACTAGAAAGTTAGTTTATTTCACACATTTTTTACAGCATACATTTCGGGGAGAGTGCGTTGGAATTACATAATCTTATTCCACCGTCACCCTTCCATGTTCGGACCACTAGGTGTGGGGAGAGATTCCACCCGTATATAGTTAATATACCGAACATTCGCACTAAGAAGTTTGATTCTTCATTCATCATCCGAACAGCCAAGGCATGGAACTCCCTTCCGGCGTTAGTCTTTTCTGAATCCTATAACCTTGGGATCTTCAAGAGCAGAGTGAATAGGCATTTACTGAGATCGCGTGCTTCTTCTCCGACCACATCGTCACTTTGCATCAGGTGAGATTGTGGTCAAACGCGAATACAGTCAAGTATAAAAAAAAAACACATACCTATATACAGGTGAGTACCTATTTATATCCCTTCACACACACAATTTATTGGGTACTGCGAATGGTAGTCACAACACCAATACTTTTTTTTTTAATGCACAACGGGTTGGTACTTGACCTCAATCACAACTGATGTCAAGTGTAGATGAGGTCGTATGTAGAAGCGTACTAACCCGGAAACCCCAACACATTTGGGGGACTGGCTATCTTATCTCTGACAACCGCAACACAACAATGCTATTAACATTGCTGCTTGGCGGCAGATTTAGATAAGATGATGGTAGCTAGCCAGGCGGACATTTTAAATGGCCACCACCAACCAAACCGAGTACTTAAACATGTACCCCGCTGGGGATCGAACTCTCGACCTACGAATCGTAAACCCAACGTTGTTTACATTGAGCCACGGAGGCGGTTAATTAAAGTATCAAGTCAGCCTTTTGTTTGCGTGTAGTACAAAATGGATAGACAAGACTAAATTTAGTTTTATGTGTGTGTCATTCGCATCGACACCAATAAAATGTGATGGTTGTAAAGGAAAACTCGATCGCTTCGGTCGTAGAATCAAAGCGAAACTCACAGCAGTGATAAAAGTAGCGACTTTCCTTTTCATGGGCTCTCGGCCGTCACAGCGCGAACGCTCCAAAAGAGATTACGCGTCAAGCCGCACATGTCAACAAACTTGGCCAATATTTCATTCTTAACTTCAACCCCAATGCAAATTCGACCCTACACAACCATCGCAGGTTCCAGAATCCCGACCGAACGACCCAGGGCAGGACAAATGTGTCTTTTCATTTTTCCTATATTTGTTCCTCGTTCCAGCGACAGTTTGTGCGGCTATAACTGAAGGACCGAAGCATCCAATCTCGCTACTCCAATAAGGTATAACCCGGCCAAATGAGGAATCGCTCCGATGTACCAACAACAATAGGGCAGAGTGACCTTTACTGTGGGCCGTGTGTTGACATTAACGTAATTGCAGCCACATTTGCAGCGAGAGGATTCGCCGACACTCGACTCAATGACCCTCACAAACATTATTGGGTTTTTAAAGGGAAATCAACATTGCTTTGTGATATAACAATTATGGTTTGTTGCATGAAATTTTGAAACTTTAGTTCTTCGTAAAATTAGGTCTTTTCTGTTTAGAAGCTTTCTCGGTTTTAATACTGCGACTATGTATAATAATCATGTGTAAATGGTGTCGTTTCTTGTGCTATTTCTCTAAACTAAAACTAGTTTTAAAGTAGTGTTCTCGCTTTCTCCTTGGAATAATGACGAGATAGTAACAGTGTAAAACTTGTTTTTTTTTTCGTTTTTTATGCACGACGGGTTCGTACTTGACCTCAATCACACCTGATGTTCAGTGAAGATCGAGTCGAAGGTCGCAGCGTACTGACCCGGAAACCCCAACACATTTGGGGGACTGGCTATCTTATCTCTGACAACCGGAACACAACAATGCTATAAACATTTTTGCTTGGCGGCAGATTTAGATAAGATGGTAGCTAGCCAGGTGGGCATTCAAAATGGCCTACCACCAACCAAACCGAGTACTTAAACATGTACCCCGCTCGGGTTTTAGTTTAGACAAAGCACATCAGCGTTGACACAATTGTCAAATGTATATATAAAAAAGATTTTTTTTTAACACGCGTTCAAGGGATATCCACCAAATAGATACGTGGATTCGGACACGTACCATCCAAAAAATTGTAACCATTTTTTTATTGGCGCAGATTAGAATGACTCAAATATGTAACTATGATCGTCATCACTGTCGCATACACACAATCAAGACAATACTCGTACTCAACAGTCTTACACGCCCTCACTGTCATTGGGAGAGAGTATGGGCCATAATCTACCACGCGAGCCCAGTGCGGATTACGTCAGGCTAGTGACAACCCGACAGTGTTTTTAAGCCACCCAATCAATAGGCGCCAATATCAGCGATTGTTTTATTTTAAGATTTATTTTAAGGAGAAGAGTGGAAAGTACAATTTATTTATTTATTTATTTTCAACTAACTTTAAAGCAGCGAGGACTTCACTAATACGAGACAGGCAATTGCCTATTTCCCGGCCTTTGCAATAATGTACTATTTATGATCCCACCTGACGGAAACTGACGATGTGGTCGAAGATGAAGCACGTGATCCTAGACCTATATTAATAAACCAATACAAGTCTATATTGGTTGGTGGTAGGGCATTTTAAATGCCCGCCTTTTAAATTAAATGTAAATTTAATTGTAATTTTAAATGTAAATGTTGTCAGAGATAAGATAGCCAGTCACCGAAATACGCTTCCACCTTCGACCTCATCTTCACTTAACATCAGGTGTGATTGAGGTCAAGTACGAACCCGTCGTGCATAAAAAAAAATATTACTTAAAATTAAATTACATACTTATTAAGCCAATTATAAAGTTTGACATAATACTATGCATGACACTACACTACACGCGGTAAAACACGGGGAAATTATAACTAAAGCACAGATTACTACTAAGTACCCTAAAATACAGAGACGAGATTTGTCGACCTTATCACTAAAAGCTAGTTCTCTTTAAGTCATTTATTTCTACACACATAGAGAAACCACAACAATATACAAGAAACCAAAACCGAGGTGAACAAAAACAAGAACTTAGAACAATGAGTGCGTGTGTGGATTTTGAGGATATGACGGAGTATGGACGACAGTCCACCACTCTGGTCCAATGCGGGTTGGGGACTTCACATGCCTTAGAATTTTTATTTTTCAGGCATGCCGGTTTCCTCACAATATTTCCCTTCACCGTTTAAGAGCAGTCGAATAAATGCACATAAGTAATTAAATTAAATTTCAAAACTAATCGGTACATGGCCTGCCTGGGGATTGAACCCGGATCTCACAAATTGGGAGACCGTGTTAAGACACCACTGAGCCACGACGCTCGACAGTAAACACTGACCTAAATCGCTCAGCACTAGTTTTCTGCCAGCCCCCCGACATTTGTTACAATTATAAATATTGACGTGGTTTCGGCACTCTAAAAGAATAGAACCAACTCTTCTCTTCCCGTGGGTGTCATAAAAGCGACTAAGGGACTTTCCACCAACCAACAACCATAGATTTGAACGTTTTAACGTTGATGGGCTCACAGGCTTCGAAAGGATTTTGTTTCAAGCATTAAACTTGTAATTTTCAAATTGTAACATTCAAATGCTATGCTGTTTGGGATATCTTTGATCACCCCATAAATGAAGATAGAATTTACTTTTATTCACTTTATATACTTACAAAGATGATTACCTCGATTGATGGTCACTAAACACCTTTCACCTAAATTTAAAGTTTAAAACGTTACTGGTCATTTACTGTGTACTAATATTGAAATTCTCCAATAATTCAGAATATGTACCCCCGGGGAGCACAGCGACGTCCAAATATTTTAACTGCCAAGCGTCAAAATAAATAATTTACAGTTTCAACGGTGAAATCCGGACCGGCCGATGTTTTCGCTCGTGTAAAATTCTTGTTTATTTTCATTGGATCCATCGCTAACGAAGTGATACATAAAACATCAATGTATGTACGTACGTAACCCAGGTACGCTGTACTGAACGCATTCTGTATTTCATAAAGAGGTAAGAACTGTTTATATAAAACTGTTTTTTTTTTATGGTGGGAGAATTGTTTATTTAGAAGTTCAAGTTAAATTTAAATATATTACAGAAAACGTCAATAAAAACCTACACCTAAAAACAAAACATTAAACCTAAATAAAAAACTGTAATATTATTAAAAATTAAAAATTTGTCCCACATTTTGCATGGATGTTTCCGAGTAGGCTGGCAGCATTGCCTCGTAAAACTATGAACCAACTTCAATGAAGTCTCCTTTGTAATAGTATGATAGGATGAGAATTATTGTTATTGTAAGACGCAAAAAATATCCTACAATTTTAAAAGTTAACTGACTTCACCCGTGGCTATAAAGACTTGGCTGTATGGGTTCAGTAACCTTTGCCCGTCCAAATGGGATATAGGTACTTTACAAAAAAAAAATATTACCTATATACTGACCAAAGAGTAAAATAATACACAGGGAAGTACTGACCTTGTCCAACAGTGGACGTCTTTCGGCTTATGATGATGTTTAAATTAATATTATAATCTGCGGACTTAAATATATTTTTGAAATTTCGGTCAAGCCGTTTAGGCTACAAGATGCGCCAAACGAACGGACATACACACATAAATATATAAATACATACATACATTCAAAAATAGAGAGGTATGTGCCGTGTGCGTGTGTGGGTGTATGTGTGTATTGTGTGTGAATGTGTGTATGCGAAGTTTATCGGTTTAGGAACAATTTTTTTTTATATATTAGTTGGGATTAATTTATTTAATTTAGTTATTATAATTATTATGTGTACCTATTTGTTCATCAGTGTCCGTGCGTCATTTGGAGGCTCCACTGAAAACCAGCGTTGTAGTGAACGGCTACAACCCATGCTGAGTTGGAGACCTTTTGGACTCCACCTTGCGACACCGACAATTAGATGGCAAACATAATGTTCTTTTATGTATGTGTCGCGACTGTGTGATAATTGTACGTGATAGTTTGTGTCACGATGTAGATATTCTTTCGTTCCTTTCAAAAACCCTGAGCAGAAAACACCTAACCACGGAAAATAATTTTCATGCATGAAAACGCACCTTTATTACTGGAAAATTAAACGAACTGATACAATATCAACTGTGAAACTAACATGGGATCATTAACATTACATTAACGATTATTACCGGGCTAATTACATGACTTAAATATGAAACCATTTAGAGAGGAGTTGGGAGGGGGGAGGGGGGCGCGGGATAGGGGCGTCATGCGGGATGTGATTTTGTGGAATATATTAACGCAATGGAAACCGCGGATATTAATTTAATATCTATTTAATTTAGTTGACGGCAAAGGTAACATGTTAAACACACACTTATGATTCCGTGTGTTTCAAAAACACGACGTTATTTGTTAAATAAATTTAAATTTAAAAGATTCCTTCTCGCCTCAAGGAGAGAGGACATTTATTTATTGTATCAGTTTACACTCTCGCTGCAACTTCTGGCTGTTTCAAATTTGCCGCATCAAGGATCTGGAATGATTTGCCTCCACCTGTACGGACCTCTTTATTGGTTTCGTTTTCTACATTCAGATCTCGATGTTCATAATGACTGTTGTTACAGCAGTCCGAAGTTGTGGCGACTCGTAATGTATTTCGCTGTTGAGTATCTAATATGATAGTCATTATTGATTTAATGTGTACATTCTTCATACACATCAAATTTAACTCAATAACTGTTTATTTTATGTGTGTCACTTGAGTCCATTAGTACATAAGAGATATATGTACGGTCTACCAGATGGCATTGTTGTGTGGATTGGAATCTTACTATCGACCTGTTAAAATGTTAAGCTTTCAATGTACGAGGGTTACTTGGTCAACATGTGGTGGACTGTATCATAACTGCAGGCTGTGGCTGTGGGTCGGTTTGACACTTTATTGCATTTTTGGACCATATTAAAAATATACAAGAGGCGAGCTTATCGCTATAAGAGATCCGTTCCCGCAAACTTCAGTAAGGAGACAAATGAGGATTAGGTGACTTAAACGTAGACCGAGAGTATACTTACAAAAACAGAAGGTTAGCAAAGTAATAAATAAACATACAACTGATAAATAAAAGAAAATAATACAAATGTCGACAACAAACCTGTAATACTCATATGTGTTGTTGTTATAATTGAAATAAATATTCCATCTCTTTATTTGTTACTGTTTTTAAATAAATTTGTATTATTTATAAGTAAACAATATTATTAATATTTTACATTTTCTAATTATTAACTAACTTCGTAATAAAAGGTGCACACCGACTTGGTAACGACTGCCTTAGGTTGAAAAATTCTCTATGAAACTATACATTAAAGTTCAAAATATTTTACTAAGTTGCGTTTTCAGTGTATCGGCAGAGAGACCGTTAAACCTTTATAACCAATTTCAATTAATAATAAATGACCAACAGAACGCTTCGCTTCGCCCGCGGTGCTTCGGCGCGTAACTCTATTAAACTAATTAATTTGGCGATTCGCAACACAAAACGCCGCAATCAGCTGTGACGTCAGCCGTGACGTCAGCTGGAGCGACGTGACGCGGCGGAACCAAACACTCGGCACTTCTGACCCGTAATGACGACAGATAATTCTGACGGAGATGGATTATTAGGTGAGAGTCAATTGAAAGCCGCTTCTGTAAAGGTGAAAATGTGTTTGGTGAATGTAGCTTCTGGAAATAATATTTATGATGGGATGTGACGATGTGGTAGAAGATGAGGCACGCTGGACCTGTGCAGCCGACTTCATAATTAATAATAATAAAAAAAATTTTTTGGTTTTTGAATTAACCTGTTTGATGTAATGTCTAAGGATATTTATTTATTTAATAATAATAATAATAAATATCCTTAGACATACACACAGCGCCATCTAGTGATATACTACATAAATATATTTTTTTGTAAATAAATATTTATTATAAATAAAAACACCCATAACTCGGGTACACAAGTCCTTATTCATCACACAAACATTATGCCCCTAGCGGGATTCGAACCCGCAACCTTTTGGTACAGTGGTCAGAGTTGCTAACCACTACACCAAACAGGTCGTCAATCGTATTTATATTTTTAAATAAAATAGTAACTAAGTAGGATATAGTTATAGGTACCTACTTATTTACACAATTTCAAATAGGTTGTCGTAGTAAGATGCCGTTCTGAGATCGAAAATAGGTTTCCCTGTACCGTGACACAGGCATATATTTATTTGACACCACACTATAGCAACAACAATATTAATAAAAACAAGAAGATTACAACAATATGCAGAAACTCAACGCTGTTCACAGTTTTAGATATTTAAAGCTAAGTTAGCTAGGTTAAGTTATTAACCACACAGGGCATATTACATGATCAATAATAATATGCTGGCTATTTAAGCAGTAGGTACCACAAGATGTTCTTTTTGCACTTGCATTTGAATTTGAGGCTGAAGGTGAAAGCATACTGACCCGGAATTCTCATCTTATTTGGGGAACTGGCTTAACTTATCTCTGACAACCGGAATATAGCAATGCTATTAACATTGCTGCTTGGCGATAGATTTAGATAAGATTGTGGTAGCTAGTCAGACGGATATTAAAAATGCCCTACCACCAACCAAACGTATACTAAACATATTTATACCCCACTGGGGATCGAACCCGCGACCTCCGAATCGTAAATCCTATGTTGTTTACATTGAGCCACGGATTGAGATTGAGTTCATTTTTCACATCACATTTTTTTTTTACGGTCGGTCGGAGATGAAGCACGCGATCTCAGTAAATGCCTATTCACTCTGCTCTTGAAGATCCCAAGGTTGTAGGATTCAGGAAAGACTGACGCCGGAAGGGAGTTCCATGCCTTGGCTGTTCGGATGATGAATGAAGAATTCTTCTTAGTCCGAATGTTCGGTATATTAACTATAAACGGGTGGAATCCCTCCCCACGCCTAGTGGTCCGAAGATGGAAGGGTGACGGTGGAATAAGATTATGTAATTCCAACGCCTATCACCTATAAGTCTCATAGATAAGAACAGAATCCAGAGAACATTGCACTCACCCAGTTTCATAATCTCGTGATAATAATGGTCGTGACTTTATAAAAATGAGATTAATTACGCTAAATACGCTTATAGGATCGTAGGTAGTGGAAGTATATTATGGTCTCTGCCTACGGGAACGCTACGGGAAACAGGTGTGACTGTAAATACGTTTACAATTGTATTTTTGTTACCAAATACTAATACATGATAAAAATTATAAAATTCATTTTGCATTTATAAAATTTTAGGTTCTTAGCTGGTGCCCATTAACAACCTAAAATTTTACTACTCAATGGACTCATTTTTATGAGTCCATTGAGTTTTTATGAGGACAAAACCTAAAGATTATGTAGATATACTTAATAGGTAAAGAAAACAAATCTACCAATGTATCAATAATTATATGCTACGCATGTGTTCAAAATTTTTATATTAATTTTAATTTAATAACTATCATTATTTATCTTTAGATATGTGTGACATGTATGGTAGATAGAAATGTGTTGGGGTTTCCGGGTTAGTACGCTTCCACCTTCGACCTCATCTTCACTTAACATCAGGTGTGATTGAGGTCAAGTACGAACCCGTCGTGCATAAAAAAAAAAAAAAAAAAGATAGAGACATATTATGCCAACTATTTATTTATTAATTTTGTACAGAGGCCTCTCCTGACGTATCTGCGTCTGTCTCCTGACGTATCTGCGTCTGTCTCCGTGGAAGAATTGTTGGTGATTATGATGGTGCCTATCAGTGGTATAAGCTGTTATATTCACGATTTTTTTATTTCTCTTTTTACATCCACGGCAAGAGATGGGCCAGTTCTAATCTACTCTGCCGGGAACACGTTCAAATCGACTTCAAATCTATCAAAAGAAGATAAAATCGGTGATATATTTCATCATATCACATGACCTAGGCCTTCAATGTTTCATTAAATAGTTTTATATTTTTCTTTAATATACATTCCCGGAGTTATTTAGTCTCTGTATAAGATTCACGTCGTAAAGTTGAAAGTTCCACACAATGTAATGGCGGATGTAGAATTAATTTGTAAGTGCCGTGTGGCGTAACTTCTGGCTTGTAATCCCGGCTGGCCGCAATCGTCCCGGCATATCTCTGTAAGTCCCGGCTTAGCCCGGGATCCGGGTCCGGGACTCGGCCGAGACGCGTAATCTCACAAATTACACTCACGTGCGCAACTCCGCCGGTTTAGTTTAGTTCGTTATCGAATTAAAACTTAACTGCTTAATGCCGTGCGACGCGCCCGGAATGGTTTTTTGCCCTGTGGCCGTAGTTGTGTCCCGGACATCGCTCGCGTCTATCTCCGGTCCACACATTTATCTGTGGCTTGCGGAGTAGAGGTCACTGTTTTACTTTTGGAGTGTACGATTTATGGGGTGGACGAAATAAATAGATTTGCTTATGCACTATGGAGATTGACTAAAAAAGCAGCCACAAGTGTAACATGTCTATGTGGCATCTAACTTACGATATGGTCTTGCTATTGATACAGTGTTATTTGCGATGTAACGCCGATGACAAGTTGTAGACAGATATTCAAATAATTTAGTACGAGTACGATATTGGAACCTTCAAGAAACGAGCCTACACCTTCCTCAAAGGCCGGCAACGCATCTGTGACCCTTTTGGTGTTGCGTGTGTCCATGGGCGGCGGTGATTGCTTTCTATCAGGTGACCCGCATGCTCGTTTGCCACCCTCTCATATTAAAAAAAAAAAAAAAATGCCACTGATACTATCTGGACTCTATATATTTCATATTTGTAATTTGATAAAACAAAATTGTAATTTATTTCAAAAGCGGAAAATTTTATGAATTTCTTCGATTTCATAACAGACTCGTGTTACCACATAACTGAAGAGATAATATATTGTTGTTAATAATGACCAGTTGTTATGTGTGTAAAAATCATTTACCCGATAACATTAAGTACACACAGCCCATTAAATTCAGGATAATATTGCACAAATGGTTTGTGGATAAGTGCTTTTATTCAATTAAGGAATTCTTCGAAAATAAAAACTGGACAATAATATAAATAAATAGCTGTTGCCCGCGACTTCGTCGGCGTGGAATATTTCATCAAAATCGTTACAGTAAACAAATTAGCATATATGTTAATCCAGGTTCTAATCTGTCTACCCACCAAATTATATCCAAATCCGTTCAGCCATTTAGGCGTGAAGAGGTAACAAAAATACATGCGTAACACTCACACGAACTTTAGCATTTATATTATTTGTTGGAATGTATAATTTAATTGAAGGTAAAATTGTTTTCATTTGCATTAGGTAGGACAATTGCAAATAATTAAAAATCCTTGGACATACACAGCGCTTTGTAGTTCTACACTAGGGCCCGTATTAATAAACCAATCTCAATACAAGTCTTGAGGCTGTATCAACCGAGATGCGTCTTAAGCAGTTGACGCTATCTCAAGCTCCGTGCTAATTTATAAAACAATCTTGAGGGCTACTCAGCTGAGATCACTTCTCAAGTATTCGCCTCAGCGGCAAATGAATGATAGTCTTGAGTTTCGTTTATTAATACGCGCACCTCTCAAGTGAGTACTGCTTGAGTATGTACGTGCTTTTCAGGTCTCAAGTTAGGTTTATTAATTAACACGTTTACTTGAGACCGGTCACAAGACTGTTCTCAATCTTGAGAATGGTTTATTAATACGGGCCTAAGATTGATAGATAAAACTATTAAACATACCAAAATAAGCAACTTAACTTGCAATATGGACACAAGACGGTAAATAAACTACACGAGTACATGTAAATGTATAACCTCCATAACTCGAGAACATATTATGTCTGTATTCATAATTCCAAGATATGCCCCTAGCAGGAACCCACGACCTCTAGACATAACGGTCAGGTTCTCATGTAAATTTTGAAAATTTGCATAACTTCTGTAATCAAACAACTATTATGTATACCATATTTGCTACAAGTAAATCACTTGTAATTTGTGTGTAGCCATTTGCTACGCTCGTAGAGGATAGCTACGAATATTTTATTTCGACGAAATCATATTATAATATTATTCTTAAAATGGGAAGAAAATGCTCAAAAGAGAGAAAATACTGAATACAAGAGGTAATGTAATAAACATTTCTTGGCAGATCTCTGACGGGCCTCCCTCGGCGGACGAGTTAGGTAGATGGGCGGGCGATAGGTCTGAAAGTCAGCGGATGTGTTCACAGGGTGCTCGAAAGGCCACGTCTGCATCCCGCGAGCCTCAGAGACTGGAGTGCTCTCCAGACACGGAAACTGTCTCAAATGGCTGAGATTTTACAGAATTTACTCGTAGAACTACCTACTTTAGTCAATTTTGTTTGAAGAGGTGACACTCAAGAATTATGTTCAGAATTCGGCGCATAAAACCCAACACGTAAAGGAGTTAGACACCTAGTGCCATGTTTTTTCTTACTACAAAAAATTTACATAAATTAATTTATATTGAATACATTCAACGAGACTGAACGAAACTCGATAGCACTTATTGTTTGAAAATTATACCCCGAAGAGACCTGGGCTGTGTTGTGTTACATAATCTCAATATTATTTCCTCCATGACCTTTAAATAACCGTGAGGTTCCTGACAAAGCATATCAGAACCAGTCCCCGTAGCATGACATCGTTTGTAGGGCGCAACATGACGTGAGAGTGGGATAGTAGTATATTTCGTCCAAGCGAATGAGCAGGACGAGTATTATCTCGCGACATAAACGTTTATCGCGCCTGTCATGATCCTAGTGTGACACTTGTCTTCCAATGGGTATCAAAGGCATGTCTGAGCGTCACAGCATTGACCAGTGATCGCCATACATCATCTGCCGGACTTATGCTCTAGCTTGATTATTAAATCATATCATATAAAATATACTCGTGCTGCACTCGCATTCGCTACTCGTTTTCTTTCAGGAAAGTTAAGCAATGTCTGACGAGGTCTGTAACTAAAACTAACTGTCACTATTCTGACAGAAATATACCAATCCTCGGAGGTCGTGAGGTAGGTTACTTTGCTCAATGTAAGCAATTGTATACTATATTCTTTATTGCACCAAAAAATTACATATAACACAGTACAAACAATAAGTCATGTACAAAGGTGGACTTATCTCTTTAAGATAAGTCCACCTTTCATCCAACCTGAGCATTGAAGTAGGAAACGGAGTAAATTTGGAGCTTAGCAGCAAATTGTGCGCAAATGGAAAAATAATAAAACAAATAGAAAAGATAACCAAATAATAAACTTACATTAAATATAATTCATATACCTACCTACTGCGATATAAATATATAACATAAAATATAATATATTATAAACCTACATACACATAATAGTATAACGAAAGTGGGAGAGGTAAAGATACCTTTTCTTAAATACTGCAATTGAAGGGCTGTCCTGAATTAATTTTGGCAGTTTATTCCACATCATAGCTGCTTGAACACTGAAGGAATGAAAAAGGAAGTTGGTGGTGGTTCTAGGACAAGCAAGCGTTTTAGTGATGCAGAATCGCCTAGGAACATCAGGAGGGGGAGTAAGGAAAAGCGGGAACGCAGATAATCAGGAGCAGCGGGATTTTTTAGGATTTTATATAGGAAGGAGAGGATGTGTAATATACTAACAAGGATCGTGAGTTCCATTACCTGCGGAGGATATGTTTAGTGATAGGTTTGGTAGAAACTGCCTTTTCTAAATGTACGCCAGACTAGATACCAACATCTTATCTAAGTCTGTGTATTAAGGACAAGGTCTGAGCCGTCTTGTAGTGGACATAAGCCTGTGTCCATTCTGCGAATCCACGGGAGAAGATTATGTCCAGCAATATTTATATACACACCACAAATTAGAAGT
Organism: Oegoconia quadripuncta; assembly: GCA_949316235.1. Classification (NCBI taxonomy): domain Eukaryota; kingdom Metazoa; phylum Arthropoda; class Insecta; order Lepidoptera; family Autostichidae; genus Oegoconia; species Oegoconia quadripuncta. Next base: position 10,840,918 of record OX438750.1, on the reverse strand, counting down.
TATAAGATCGTTCACATAACAAAATGTCAAAAATAACATGAAGGCACGACATAAGAGCCGAGGCTATTCACTGAACGGAACAAGAACAAATATCGGAGAGATCTAACACAAATCACATAATGTATCTCCACCCAAAGCCACCCGCAATGTTTGACGACGCAAATTGTCTCAGTGACGCCTAAAATGCAAAATAAATACTTCTTAAACATCTGCAAACATATTTATACGCATGTCCCACGAACTGACGTTCAATATCGAGTCTTATGATTTAGTCGGAGGGTAGCCCATGCTGTGGAATGTCAGTAATTTGAAGTTGGTTGTAATGTTTGCAAAAATCTGTTCGCATAAAGGTCGCCCCATACGCGGAGATGTTTGGCCGCGCAAACAGTTTTGTTGTGTTTCGTGTTTGGTCGCCTGTCAGCGAGATTTGACGCGGGTCTCAAACACATGTTCTATTTCATATGAATAACAAACATCGTCCTATTGCTGTATCGGCTTTTGTGCGATTATTTTCTTTGAGATCTATCGGGGCACTCGTCGTTTGTGTGTCGAATCTTGTACTTAGGTGGAGTAATAAAGGAAAATGGTCCATAATCTGTTTCTCAATCAGTTACCTTTACTTACTTAACTACCTCCAAAATAACGGTGTATACTCTAAATAGGTATCATTTTCCTGCCCTTATCCCACTCTAGATGGGGTCGGCACAACATGTCATCCTCTTCCACTATCCTCTATCAGCCGTCATCTCCGTACTCACCCCTTATACACACATATCATTCCTCACGCAGTCTACCCACACCTTCTTCAGTCTTCCTCTACCTCTGTATCCCTCCACATTCATACTTAACACTCGTCTCGTTACGTGCCTTTCATCCCTCCTCATAATGTACCCAAGCCCTACTAATCTCCTCCTCAACTTTTCTGTTATTGGTGCCATTTTCCGACTTCCTCTGTATGGTTTCTTATGTGTATCTCTAAATAGTCTAAAACAAAATAACTTTCCGCGTCTGTCTGTACAAGTAATATTTATTTTATTTATATATTATTTCGAGGTCCACGCGGACGAAGTCGCGGACGAAACCTAGTATATTATATACCTAACAGTTTCATAAAATAGTCACTAGCACGTGTTAACTGTCATATGCTGTTAAATTTTGCAAGAGGTTCATAAAAAGTTGTTAATACTAGAAAATAATCCGGTTGTAGCGAAATGTGCCGCGAAGATTAAATTATATTTTTGTTCTACAGAAGCGAGCGGTTCGGGCGATTTATAAATTGGGCTCCAGAGTAAAGGACGGAATAAATTTAGGGATCTGCATCCTCTATCGCATATTTCATGGGGAGTGTTCTGAAGAACTGTTCGAGCTAATACCCGCTGCTCAATTTAACCGATACACTTCTCGCCGAAAATTAAATTTCCATCCACATCACCTGGATGAGTGGAAGTCTACCACTGTACGTTTCTCAAGAAACTTCTTACCACGTACGACCACCCTGTGGAACGGACTTCCTGCAGCAGTATTTCCGAACGAGTACGACATTGGAACCTTCAAGAAACGAGCCTATACCTTCCTCAAAGGCCGGCAACGCATCTGTGACCCTTCTGGTGTTACGGGTGTCCATGGGCGGCGGTGATTGCTTTCCATCAGGTGACCCGCATGCTCATTTGCCGCCCTCTCATATAAAAAAAAAGGGAATTCTATATATTACCAATTTTTTATAACTATAACAGGATGTCATAAGTCATTATGCTATGAATATAGCTGACATTTGCCTTTCTCAAAACAAGCATAAAACAAAAAACTGTCTTCAAAAGACTATTTGACCATTTAAATGATAAGTAAATATGGGCATGTATATTGAACAGCTCGGGGATATTCATTCAGTCTAATTATAATTATTGTTTTTTTTTGTTACGCCATGTTTCTTCTTATGTTAAACATAAATTCAACATGACCAGTACATATAATGTATAAGTTCAAAATGTAGAAAACAATTTTATAGTATTCTTAGTGTACCTGAACGCGTGTTTGGCGCGACAGCACAATAATAATTATAATCTCTGTCCGGCAGTCAATTGTGAAGTCTTATATATAGGCTGCTGAAGATGATGGATTGGTGATTAACTGTTTGCACATCACGACGACGGCGGCAAGACCTATACCGCTGGCTGGTGGGTTGTTTATAATATTATGGGAATCACGTCGGGGTCACCAATGAGGGAGAGATTAATATGTAAATAAATAAATAACATCAGGTGTGATTGAGGTCAAGTACGAACCCGTCGCGCATAAAAAAAAAATAATAAATAAATATCCTTAGACATACACACTTGCCATCTAGTTCCACAGTAAGCAACTATATGCTTGTGTTATACACTTTTTTTGTAAATAAATACTTATTATAAATGAAAACATCCATAACTCGGGTACACATGTCCGTATTCACCACATAAACATATGCCCCCTGCGGGATTCGAACCCGCAACCTTTTGGTATAGTGGTCAGAGTTGCTATCCACTACACCAAACAGGTCGTGTGGAGGAAAAGGGAAGATGTTCCACCGTGCTGGTGGTATAGCCCAGGGACTGCGGTCCAACAGTTATTAGTGGCGTCTTGCCTATTACAAGTCTTGAGAAAACGTATGGTTCACGCTCTATTAGTCGGCTTATTAACGACACCGTTCACTCTGCCCCCACACTATATTTGTAAACTAAAAGATGCTGCCGCATATAATACATTTGCCCCACGGTTGTTTGAGTCGAACAATAGTGCAAAGTTACGGCTACAGAGAGTTTGCTTTGGATGTTTGTTGGGATATCGCCGACTCAGCGCCGCCTCTATGTATGGGTGTACTGTGGCTGTGTAGAGCCTTGTTCGTATTACAGATTTTTTTGCTCAGAGCGCTCGATAGCGCCCCAGTTGAGAATTGGAAAAGCGATAGCTGACAAAGGCAATGCACTCTTATTGGACTTACTTTCTTGTCTATTAGAATACGACAATGAGAGCATCGAAGCTTTGTGTCTGAGACCACTGTCTCCACCGGCTGCAATCTATGACTGTCTTGAAAAGAATCTAGAAGCTTAAGCAAATTATATAGAAGCAATTGTATTAGATATTTTTTAATCAAAAACAAAAATTAATTACAGTATTACTTATAAAAATATTTTAAAATTTTTGTAGTTGATAAAGAATTTCAGCGCAATGATTTGTATGCCAGGTTTTTTGCGATTCGGTCTTGAATTACAGCCGGTATTCAAGGTGTGAAGCGGCCGTGAAGTAGTTAGGCCTGGATCTATGGAACAAAGTACCAAACCCGGGTAGCTTGGGCCTACTGACTGAGATTGAGGTCTCCCGCACCAAAGCAAAGATAAAGCAAAGCTCACTCACTTGATATGGAAAGTCCCACAGCTCTTGTCCGAAGCACCACGCCAGACACCCCGTGCAGCACAGTCCACAACACCACCAAGCTTAAAGAAGCTGATGCATGCAAGGATCCAGAGTCCTAGCTGACAACGTAGAGAATGTTAGTTTTTTCTTACACCAAACACACCATCACCATGTTAGCACATGCAGTATAACATAATCCCACCTGAAGAGGGTTTAATTCAGGTTTTTTAATTATTTCATCGGAGAGCGCGTTCAAAACGTGTATGCGCGAGCGTCCATCTTTTTTCTCCCTACTCCGGTCCGGCCCCGCGTGGGTTACAAGCGCGGGAAAATCGAACGTGAGCTTACAATGCCTATTTTTACATTAGAGAAGGATTGCTCAATCGTCAGTTTTTATCGACGCAAACAAGGTGTATAGATATAATATAGATAGGTAATATGGGTAGGCTAAAATATATAACATAGAATGACCTAGGACAAAATAATATGGGATAAAATAGAATGAGATAATAATACTATGTACCTGCTGTACTTAGTTATTCAGCTTTTACTTCGCAATATCCAACTACTTATTAAAAATTTTGATTTAACTTTAATTGAGCTTACCTGGAAGAAATCGCTATCAGCGATGAGATCGCCTTTGTACATTTTTAATGTTTATGTTAAATATTCATTGAATTTTATTTTGTGTGCAATAAAGGATTTAATAATAATAATACTATGTTTTCACCCAATTAAGAGATATACGCGTTCTTTAGTACATAAACCCATCTTTATCACCGCATCTGCCACTGAGTCGGACCAGTTTACAAGAATAGAGTTTGTCACCAAAATAGATTTGCTATACGAATCATTTATAGAGACAACCCAGCTTGCCCCTCCCTCCCCACCCCTACAAAACCACAGACCATATTTGATATTACAAAAATATTGTTCGTTCACTGTTTTAATAGAGATTCTATCTCTGGTCACGGATTAAGCGAATACGAAACGAAATATGGAATTCAAAACAATATTTTCATATTTTATCTGTGCTGTCGGCGGTATCAATGAATATAAATTGAGTTGGTGCTGTTCCATGCCATGCTTCGTCACACCGGGTTGGGGGATGCGGACTTTTATGCTCTGCGACGGTTCGATGCGACTGTGACGTCAGTCACGTTAAATGACATACGTCCCCAATGTTGGGCCACAGCATTCTCTCACTAGAGAGGTTACAGGCGTGGAGATGGTTTCCACCCATTTGTTGTCGATATATACCGAACTACTGATATGCATTTGCACTGAGCGTAACGCTACTTCTTTTACAATACAATACAATACAAATACTCTTTATTGCGCAAAATAATTTACAATAATTTTTGATGATAACGATAGAACACAATTTTTTAAGTGGATACTAAAGGATAGAAATTCCTGAGTTGGAATTGGAATCGCGTGTTTCGTCGTAACATTCCACCAGGACAACGCGTCTAGTTTATCATACGCGTAGTAGATATCATAAAAATATTTTTTATTCGTCATTTATAACAGCCATGTGAAGTAAATTAGTTTCTAGTTTGTTTTACACCATGATTCCACGTACAAAAACATAAAAATATTTTCTATCACAATTTTTGTGTAAGGAAAATATCTCACTTTGATTTGAAATCTGTATCTACGATAAATTCACGGTAAAATTGTCTCACGGGTAATTAGTCTCGTATCGCTGCAGTGGGCAAGCGCCTCACGGGTGGACAGCGACAATATTGGTCGATTCTATTACCGACAGATTGACAAACGACCGCGCCGGTAGACCCCCCCCCCCCCTCCGCCACCGCACCGCGCTTTCCTGTCCTACAGGAATTTAATAACCTGAGCCAACAGTTCCGCGTCTCATTTCTATGTCACTATTGATTCTTTCTGTTTCTTTTAGATGGTACATGTATTTTTCTACTGCAGTATCTTAAATACTATGTTCAGGTCCAGGTTACTATTCTTACCTGAAAATAGTGAGTAAAACCGCGTTCTGTTGTGAGTGAAAGACAAAGTGAGTTTTACATAAGAAATAGCAAGACAAAAGACTTGGCTGACTTAGTACGTTTTGCCTGTCCAAAATAGCAAACCTACGATCGTACTTTTACGATCCTAAATTATCATGATCTACTGAGATGTTCACGACTAAAACGTAGTGATTATATTCTCTTTGGTTACGAAGAAGTTAAAAAATATATTTTAATTACATTTTCAAAATTTAGTCTAAATTGATAAGGCATCTACTCTGTAAAACACTGTGAATCTGAGTAAACCAGTTTCCAGGTTAGCTATGGCACTATTTAACTGAAAAAACTACGTTGTATACAGTGTCTATACAGGTTTTTCTCAAATTTTATTTCAACCTACAGAATTGAAGAAGGAAAATCTACAGTTATCACTTTTTCAACACGCTTCTATTAGCTTCACTTGTAACTAACAATGTAATCAAATCTTGAAAGTTAATTTAAACTTACTTCTAATTGTCGTATCGAAATGAAACTTTGTATATAAGATAGCGATAAATTAGCGATTACGATACGATAATAGCGATACATTTGGTATCCAACATCAAAATTTGATAACCAAATTTTTGGTATCTTGTAAATTTGATTACCAAATTTTGATATTGAATACCAAATTTTTGGTATCTTGAAGCTGATGTGATGTTGGAGCCAGTATGTGGATGGTGAAACTCTTCAGTAGCTACTGAAGTTCAGTAGTAAACCCCACGAGTTTGTGCTCATATGAAGTTTCCACCATCCTACAACAGTGGTGATGTTAAGGCTGCTGATAGCCACTTTTAACTTGCGATGAAAATCGATGGGTGTTATGATGTGTGAGACTGTTATGGAAATTTGTTTATCCCACAGGAACCACTCACTATATCGGCATAAAAAAAATCCTATGTCTGTATTGTCCGCCAGTAAAATACTGTCTGAGATTTTGATATCCGAAATGTCTATTTTAGTTTGCGGTAGCATGCATGTGATTTTATCAACTACATTACATGTTACAGCTATCGTGAACTCATTTACTATCGAGTGTACATCTATGGGCAAGCAATATTTTAAAGTATTTTTTTGATTCGTAATACCCACTAGGCTTGTAAAATTCCTAGTGGGATCCAGGGTATATTCGACCTATTTAACAAACATCCAAACTTTCACATGAAATAATATTAAGTCGATTCTACCCGACAGGTTCTTAGCCATGTTTGATGAAAATGGTTTTTTTTTTGCACAACGGGTTAACACTTGACCTCAATCACACCTGATGTTAAGCGAAGATGAGGTCGAAAATGGAAGCGTACTGACGCGGAAACCCCAATATTTGGTTGACCGTTTAGAAGATATTGAAATTTTAATTACCTGGTGTAGTGGTTAGAAACTCTGACGGTCACGGGTTCGAATCCCGATAGGGGCATGTTTGTGTGATGAATACGGACACGTGCACCCGAGTTATAGATGTTTTAAATTATAATAAGTATTTATTTACAAAATAAAATGTATTTATGTAGTATATCAACCATCTGGTTTCCACAACACAAGTCTATGGTTGCTTAAAGTGGAACTGGATGGCATTGTGTGCATGTCCAAGGATATTTATTTATTCATTACCACCTGGTGGGGGCCTGCCCACGCTGTACTAATCTTTCCGCCGCAACGGTTCCTTTGTATACTTGGATGATATTATTACCTTTAAAGATCCCCGGGATTATCTATATTTTCAATATATATGTTATAATCTACACAGCAATAGACGTATACCTCTTTGTGTATCGAACCTGCGACCTATATTTATTAACCCGACGTTGTTTACTAGAAGAGCGATGATAAATTCTACGTTGAATCTAAAAAGGCAAATACGTAATGCTGAGTGCATGTCCGTCTGTGAGACGGCTGAGCTCGCGTCGGCTCGTTAGAGCTGGCAAAGGGCTTTCGGATGCTCGAAACGTCTTTGCCGCTCGTACGGTCGGCGGCAGGTCAACATGTGAACCGACGCTACTTCTATTACGGCTCTTAAATGGTCTTACAGAGAAACTAGGTCCTCTCTGGCGTTTTAGGAAAATTAATAAAACACGACAAATATTGACGACCTGTTTGGTGTAGCGGTTAGCAACTCCGGCCACTATACCAAAAGGTTGCGGGTTCGAATCCCGCTGGGGGCATATGTTTGTGTGATGAATACGGACATGTGTACCCGAGTTATGGATGTTTTCATTTATAATAAGTATTTATTTACAAATAAAAAATGTATTTATGAAGTATATCAACCATCTGGTATCCACAACACAAGCCTATAGTTGCTTACTGTGAAACTAGATGGCGCTGTGTCTAAGGATATTATATTTTTTATTTATTTATTTATTAAAATTATTCTTCCCTCGCATTAAACATTAAATATATTATGTGATTGAGGTCAAGTGCTAAACTAAACTGTCGGCACTCACGTCGGCTGCTGTATTCGGGGTTCTGCACATCTGTATAGGATAAGCAAAGTCACTTGATTGATGTCACGTGATCATATATTTATTAAACTTGAAAACGTCCAGTATACTATAACCATAACGACAACCAGTACACAGACTGGTGTTACCAGATGCAACATACAAAATATACTATTTAAAATAAATAAACATACCTACTTTCGGTGGATCACTGTAGTTTTTACCCATATAACAAAATAAAGACTACATCATTGTAAAAAAACACAAAATCGGCGGAAATGAGAATCTCATCCTTTTTGAAGTCGAATAATAATAACAACAAAAGGACACTAGGCAATACAAATAATATTATTAAAAGCTATATATATATGTATAGAATAAAGTGATGTCAAGAGACACAAAAGATGTCACATACAAATTAGGAATAGATATAATACAAGTTATATCAATTCCTAATTTATATCGGGGTCGTTGTTGAAAAAAAGTTAAAAAAAAACTGTTGTTTATAAAAATAAATTAAAAGAAGAATTAAACAAAATGGTTTGTTTTGGGAGTTAGTAATCATGAGTACATAGTAGCATATCTTTTCATTACAATAACTAATTAAAATTCAGCCTCTAAACACATACTTCGAAATATTAGAAAAATGAATAATATTTTCAGTCCCCAAAGACCTAAGGACTAAGAAAATACCTATAACATTTATCGAAATCTATCTGACTTTAAAGATATAAACTTTAAATTAAAATTTTAAAATAAAGTGTATATCATTATTATTCTCACTGCAGTCATCATCAGCCCGTAAACAACTCACTGCAGGGATATACGTCTTCCTTCGTGTATGAGGGAGAATGGACCATGGCCCAATGCGATTTTTCGAATTTTTATTTCTCAGGCATGCAGGTTTCCTCACGATGTTTTCCTTCACCATTTAAGAGCAGTCGGATAAATGCACTTAAGTAATTAAATTAAACTTAACTCATCGTGACATAGTATGCCTGGGAATCGAATCCAGACCTCCCAAATTGTGAGACCGCGTCTTAACCGCTGAGCCACCGACGCTCATTGCAGTACCACTTCTAAATAAACAGGGTATAAGCTTTAAATTAAAATAAAATGAGATTTCCATTTAGTAAAATTTCCTATTCGCAATATTGAAGGTAGTTTCCTTTCATATCTCGTATATTTTGGGACACAGGCTCGAAGCAGAGAGACTGTCTCTCCCGCCGGATATTGCAAGGCGAGCCGACGAACTAAACGCCGCTTTATGTGTGTACCGTCAGCTTAGTAGGCAACTGAAGAAACAATTAGGGAAGCTTTCTGCTCTGTACATACTCCAAGCGGTTGGAGCCCAACGCATTAGCTGCCGGCAATTAAGCCGCTCTGAAGCACGGTCTAGCCACAGTAGGCCGTCTATAGACGAACGATAGTCGCCCATGTAAATGTACGGTCGACACAATACCTTTGATACGGGTCGTTTGAAGAATTACTAGGGGGCGTGTGTGACTTTAATATATTTCATAGCAAACATTAAACTATCAAGTTTGCTTTTTGCTTTTGATTGGCAATATTGTTAAATATAGATTATTATTGTTTAAACTAATTGTCAGAACTGCTACAGTCTTACACGCACTCTCAAGGTTTATTACTTCCACGTTGTTGTAAAAATGACGTGCAACAAGAGAGTACGTATACAGGGTGTTATAAAAATACCCGTAAAATTGAAAGAGTGTTAAAGGATCCCTTGTCATGAGTCTATTGACAATATATAAAAACCGTAGTACAATATTATGACTTACCGAAATATTAATTATTTTTAATAAATTATTTTTATGTACTTCAATAAAAACATTGAAATAGTGTTGCGCTTTCATGATGACTATTTAATGTTTTTGTTAAACATAATTAATTTTTCGATAAGTCATAATATTGTAATATTGTAAATAATTGCAATATATTTACGAAAACTTAATGTATGTAAGAAAGAATCTGCATTTGTTTAGGAAGAATTGTGAAATACACAATGTTAAAACAAGATGTAAAAATAAACTTGCTGTCCATAGCAGTCGCTTACACAAAGTCACTAAGTCATTCAAGGGACAATGTATACGCTAAGGTTCCGGTAGACATTCAAAATTTGCCTTTAAATAAATTTAAAAAAACCATTAAACGGAATCTATGTGCCAAAGGCTATTATAAAATTTCTATCTGGATGATAAGAATGTGTGGACATGAGCCGCTCGGCAATATCCAGTATACTTTTTATTCTTATTTTTCTCGAATCATAAATTTAACAATTATTCCAAATTGTATTTGTATTGGCTTATTTAAAAAGAGCAACCCCTGAGTTTCTTGCACGTTCTTCTCTGGGGAGACTGCCTAGTGAATGAGCGGTAACTGTAAGGTATGTCATGACGATTTCAAATGTTATTCTTATAACTTGCGAAATAAAACATTTTTTATTTGATTTGTTTTGTACTACGGTTTTCATATACGAGTATTGTCAATAGACTCTTGACAAGGCATCCTTTAACACATTTTCAGGTGTACGGGTATTTTTGTAACACCGTGTATATTCCTGTACAACGATTCAACCCTCAGACACTTCGTATCGTAGACACAGGTTTACGATAAAAACCCTGACGACAGAACCCTATGTCGTTACGAATTTGGCATACCGGTATACTTCAAAAAACTTTGGCTACAATTTTATTCATAATACTCAATGCCAGGCAATTTATAAATGGCTGACGGAAAGGTACTCCGAATGCCGTACAATGCAAGCGGTTGCAGGCAGCGGGTCCCGCGGGACCCCGTCTTGCTCGGGGCCCTTTCTGCCGCCCCGCCCGCGCCCCGTTGTACGCCTCAATAACGCTACCAGTGACACACATACGAACAATACATTTGCAGACATTTCTCATACAACACTGCGAACGTATAATCCCGCTCACAACTTTTATTTACATCTCTAACAAAACCCACAGCTCTGAATAATAGTAGAGATTTTACTGCCAATTACAATTTTAGTGCTCCATACCAGTAGAGTGGAATACTTGTCTGTTCCTCTGTCCGTAGTACAGATATAGTACAAAACTCTTATGTATTTCTTCTCAAATACGCAGGTTTCGTCTTTGTATCTAGCTAGTAATGATTAGAATCGACTTTACAATAGAAAATTACCTGTCCCATAGAAGCACACAATATACGAATTATACAAAACAAGCATACAAAATTGTACATACAAAAGATATTGTGTGACAGTGGATTAGTACCTGTATACTGCCCATATTATCATATTGTCTGTATTTCGAACTCTGCACATGAAGGACGCGATCTATTCTTATGACTGCAAAGAAGTCATCCACCCTGTTCATTGCAAACATTGCAGATGCCCTGCATCGACAAATTCGCCATCGTGAATTTTTTAACTTTTTTGTTAGTGTTTATTTTTAGATTTTTTAAACTTGATCCCTATTTTTGAATCCTTTCCTGGAGATCTATCGTTTGATACCCATCTCTATGGGGTACTGGAATTATTTGTGTCAATTGAGACAAAATGGTTGCGTCGCCGGTTCGATCCCCAGCGGGGTACATGTTTAAGTACTCGGTTTGATTGGTGGTAGCGCATTTTAAATGTCCGCCTGGCTAGCTACCACCATCTTATCTAAATCTGCCGCCAAGCAGCAAGGTTTATTAGCAGCATTATTTTGGTCCGTTTGTCAGAGATAACTTTGTTTGTCACTTTCCATCAGGTGAGATTGTAGTCAAACGCAAAACCAGCTTTTCATAAAAAAAAAAAAGATAAGATAGCCAGTCCCCCACATGTGTTGGGGTTTCCGGGTCAGTACGCTTCCACCTTCGATCTCATGTTCACTTAACATCAGGTGTGATTGAGGTCCAGTACCAACCCGTTGGGCATAAAAAAAAATTGTCAGTAAAAATTCAGTAAGAAATCGATCGATAGTTTTTTATTAGTAGCATTGGGAAACATCACAGCACATAAAGCGATATGAATGCGTCATAAAATATCCGAGAGGATTTTAGACTCCGTATACATTAAATTGATTTTTCTTAGACCGCCGACTCAATAAATTGCATGAAAACTTTTAGCGAGTTTACATTTAGACAGTTGAAAATAAAGAAAATGGCGGATTATGGTATACTTAATAAATATAATCTAAAAGTCACACGCTGACAGACAGACAAACAGACGAATATAAAAGCAATGACAATGTAAAATGATTCGTTTAAATAAAATCTCTAACATAGACTTTCGTTTTCGACTTCTTGTCGAACCCATTGAAAATCCAATTTCAGGTCACGGATATCTTTATTAAATAAGGTAAATTAATTATAAGTATTTACATACATACATGATGTTACGACCTTTATCCTAAATGGGGTGGTCAGAGATATCCTAAACATGAGCGCTTGTGTTGCCCAAACATAAAAGTTCAATACTTGAAACATCATCCACAGTTCACCTTTCCAAATATACAGAAATGCACACACAGACAAGTGAGCTAATCGCCGATATAACGTGCAATATAGATGTGTTTTGGTGTAAAGTCCCATAGTCGCGTATTACAGATTGGTTCTATTCTTTTTACGAGCTGAAACCACCCAGCACTGTAAAACCAAAAAATCCGACAATTATCAATCCGAATTGAAAATCAGTCAGGCTACAGAAGGTAACATAGAAATCTACATACATACTTACACCCGAAATATATTACCTATATTATTTTATAGTAGAGTACAAAACGATAATTGGATCCTTTATATAAGCTGTAAGATGGCCTTCATTTAAGGATCAGTTGACTGTACCTCAATCATATTTTATGTCATGTTCCAACCTAATCCGATTGAATCTTGGCCGCATTCGCTCTTTATTAGATCTATGTTCGATACTGGATGCTTGTTCTCGAGCGAGGTGCCATTGACCGAGTGAGTGAGTCGGTGAGCCAGTGAGTGAACGAGCGTCGATTGCAGCGAATGCTCTTGACCGCGATTGCTCCGCGTGTAAAGTGGGATGAACGGGTGAAACGTTTCACTATAGTCGCCTCTTTGGTACCAGGGTCGCATAAGTACAAACAGGTGCACAAGTGCTAACTAGTTGAGTTTGGATTTTCAACGTTATCGACCTTCGAATAAGAAGTACTTTAGAAACGACTCTTTAATACACCTTTTTATAAGTACATCAACTTCTTTCATATAAAGCGGGTCGACCAAGGTTTTTGCTTCGGTTGTTTAAAATTATACAGTAATTACAAAGGATTTAAAAAATCTTCCTTCATAATAACGAAGCTGAATAAAACATCAGTATCTAAATTTCTTTTCTCCGCTCTTGTCGAGGTTTCGCGTCGCTTTGTGGATTAATTAGCGGAAGACGGAACCCTTCGTAAAGGGTTCGGCAGAAATAGCAATCGGCGGGTCGAGCTTTGGATGCGGGGAACAGACACGATACTTATCTTTTCTTTACTATTCGCACTAACATAGGAGTTATGAAAAGAAACTTTGCTCTATCGTACTTCAATAGTTTGTCTTTTAGTGAAATGTACATTCGAGTTGTAGTGTTCAGATCAAATGGAGCATCGATCGATTCGTTCATCAACTCAACCCGTAAACATCCCACTGCAGGGATATAGGCCTTCCCTCGCATAAGGAGGGAATATGGGCCATAGTCCGCCACGTTGACCCAATGCGGATTGGGGACTTCACATGCCTTAGAATTTTCATTTGTCAGGTATGCAGGTTTCCTCACGATGTTTTCCTTCGCCGTTTAAGGGCAGTCGGCTAAATACACATAAGTAATTAAACTAAATTTATAAACTCATTGCATGGCTTGCCTGGAAATCGAACCAGGACCTCCTAAATTGGGAGACCGTGTCTTAACCGCTGAACCACTGACGCTCGTTAATCGTATGCGGTCGCAAAAGCAAATTCACCTCAATATGCCAGTCAAGAATTGTTCGAAGAGCACTAACATCCCGCCTCCATCATCAGATCAGCTCGATTATACCATAATATTGCATTGTCACCGAACGTACAAAAATGTGCCAAACAGCTCAATCAGATACTAGCAAGTGGTTGAGAAATAACTTAATTACATACAAACATTGCAAGCTAAATAAAAGCTTGTAAAAATATTGACTACGAGGAGCCACATAGAGACCTCCGACTCTGGCTTACATCAATTAAATTACTTTGTATTGCTTTTGATTTTTTCTTGAAAGTTGAAAAAATTGTATACCATATTCTTACACAAGGATAAAACATTGTTCACTGCTTTGTCATAGTTAAAAATAATTTGAATTACATATTTTGTATGCAAACATGACGAATATCACCAAAACTAAAACGTACGGTACTAATCACCATGCACAAATTAAAAAATCATGAAACCAAGGTTTTTCGTCTTTGTATGGAGCCCTGTTGCTATATATACAATTTTTCCAACTCTACCTTAAAGATAAAATATTAATAATAATAATTCCTTCAAAAAACAAAGAAATAAATACACATATAATCAGAAGAAAAATGATGAACTTTATAAATCTTCCAGCCAGTTGCACAGTAAACGCTTATCTTTTCAGAAGATCTTATAAGTATGTCGGTAAACCGGTGTACAGGAGGCGCAGGGCGATCGGCGAGGCTGCTTTGATGTCTCTGGCAGGTCGAGATAACCAAGCCCCTCGCCCTCTGTGGTCACTAAGTGGATTTGCCGTAATGTAAGCCAGCCCCGTAGGGCCCCTAATAGACGCCGCATTTGTCAAAACAGTTTTTGGTTAACGAATTCATGTAAGAGGCCTCCTCTATTGCAGTTCTTTGGGGTGTAACTTTGTTAAGTCTATTATCAAACCGATACAACGATGAGTTTCAATTTGGGGACTGTGTCGACACTCGGAGTGTGAGGGACCGTTAGTGTGTAGGTGACACACTGGATACATCGCGAGGCTTTACAAAGCTGTCGTGCATTATATGTATATGCGTGTGGGTAAGTGATTTGATTCAATATTGATGTTGCAGATCCCCAATTAGCTCCCGTCGATCGGTGAGTCGGAGCGTCGGTGGCAAAGACGCGGTCTCCCAATTTGGGTGGTCCGGGTTCGATTCCCAAGCAAGCCATATACTAATGAGTTTTTAAATTTACGGACGGCGAGACGGTTATGTGTGACTTCCCTCCCTGTCGGGAGGGATACCCACTAAAACCCCGCGGCGATCTTCTTCGGCAGTAGGGAGGACCCGTGAATTTGTAAGAATTAGAATTGGTAAATATATAATTATTTATTTATTCAAGACAACCAACAGCAGTTCCAAACATACTTGAACATCTGTTCAAAGTGAAAATAAATTATTTAGACTTACATACATTGATTGACAAATATATCTACTTAAAAATAACAGTAATAGATACTTAAAATACCACCAAATATAAAAAAGAAACAAAAATCAAATGTAAATATAATGTATAGTTAGGTGTATACAATAATTAAATCGAACTAAAAAGTTCTATCTAACTAATATTAAGAAGTTAGGTACTTATTTAGAAATAAAAAATATCTTCTAGAAGGCTGCCGTAGGGCTATGTGCCCAAATGGCAGGCGGCGTTCCCTCTTTGGATTGCCATGCTGATTGCCATGCTGATGCGCTAATTATTAAATTAGTTTTCTAAATATTTTGCTCTCGACCTGAATTGAACTGAACTAGAATTGTTTCTTTCTTTCTTCAAATGTCCATGTTATATTACACTCTCATCCCAAGTAATATTATATAAATGCGAACGTTTATGTGAGTGTATGTATGTTTGTATGTATATTTGTTACCTCTTCTAGCTAGACAGATTTGGTTCAATATGGTTGGTAGACAGATTAGGACCTGGATTAACATATAGGCTACTGGTATCTGTAGGATAGGTATTATTAGTGGGATTGCTTTTGAGTCGTAGAGTGACGCGTTTAGTAGCAGAATGAACATTTTTTTTTTGTGAACTTATTACTTATTATAAATAATAACAGCCATAACTTCAGTACACATGTCCGTGGATTCGAACCCGCGACCTTTTTTTTTTTTTTTGTAGACTGGAACTCGCTGATAGTCCTAAGGACTCTTTCAGCTTAACCGGGCGTCCAATCTCTTGCATGCAGTCATGGTGCGCGAAGCTTTGTAGTCAGAGTTTTTAACCGCTACAGCGAACAGGTCGTCGAAATGAAAAACTTACACTCCTTTGCCCCCCTCCGCCGGGGCGCCCCGCTAGTATCGTCATACCATCGTCGTAAAGTAAAGAAGACAGAGTGTTGTGAGCTATTTGGAATTTAATTAAACCGTCGACGCGTCGTTTCAGGGCCGGGCTAGTGATTGTGGAGACGGTCGCGATCCTCCTGTTGGGTCGCAGCCCAGTAACACGTCTTCGATCTGGAAAAAAATGCGGACAACATAAGTAATCCTTTTTAGGGATTCCTACCTCAAAAGGAACCTTTATAGGATCTCTTTGTTATCCGTCTGTCAGTCTGTCCAGACCTTTTTTTTTTGAGGAACGCATGGACGTATCAAGTTGAAATTAAGCTCAAATACTTAGGTCTACGGTCCCTTACAGCTGTAAAATCACCGTCCTATAAGTCATTGGATTTTAAAAATACAGACATTTATATATTTTGACAATCTAATAAAATCTATAGGGGATTTTCCCGTCGATTTAGAAAGAAACCAGAAAGTCGTTAATTTGCAGTTATGTCCCATAGAAAATATTTCTTTGGCGTTACTAACTTACATTTCGAGACTCAGTTCGTGTGATGGACGAAGTACCTACATACAAGTTTATGCGGAACCATTGATGCGCAAGTCAACCACGCGCTTGACGCAAAAAGATGGCTGTTTTAAGTTTGACCGCAAAGTGTGTGTGTGCGCCTGACTGTGTGTCTGTCTGTGCACCATATTAACTCTTAAATAGGTGATGATGATGATTTTTTATTTTAAGGCAGGTTTTCTAACAGTGTTTCTTAGACATGTTTTTCAAAATCGATTCAGCCGTTTTGTTTTCTCGGGAGTTTTCTAAATTTTCAATTTATTTTTAATTATATATACTCATTGTTTCAGCTTTACACCGAGACAATCACAGAGCCAGCCAGCAGAGACGCCATAAGCCATCGGAAGCCACACAGCCCTCCACCATTGTAGCGGACGATCATGATGGTCCCTCGTATTAAGAAGCTATTAGATACGAGTGACTGCAGCTGGACATCCGTACTGTAGTACTGAAGTATGTACAGTTCTTGCTTTGGTGTAGTCAATTGTAAAAGAACAGCAAGCGCATTGCCTCGCGTGACGACACCTTGCTCTTCACAGAGCGGAAGGAAGCCGCGTCCGAAGGAGGGGAGTTTGAAGGGAGTTTTTCGATAAATTCGTGTAGAGAACAAAGTCGTCGCGCATCGTGGCCGCCCGGAGATTGCACTCAAATACATTTTTCCGCCTGTCGTACCTCACCCCCCTCCCCTCAGCGGCCCCTCCCCCGGTTGTCAGTCCCTTGGCCGCTAACGAGCCACCTTTGTGGGTCCATGTCAGCGCCCGTGCGTTTGATCGCTGGACACGTCCGCCCCATTGTTGGACCGACTGACTTGCAAGAAACGGACTTAACAAGCTCGAGTCAGCCGTTTTATCGCTCGTAAAACTATCGATTTGTAAGTAGATATATGACAACTTGAACGATGGAAAGTCGTCCGAAAACGAGCGCATGAAGTTTGAGTGTAGTTTCCTCAGTTATACTGAGAAAGTCACTTAACGTTTGCGTGGAGACTTCAAGAATGCGGGCGAAGTTAAAACACTGGTCTTATTCTAACACTAAAGTTGGGTTAGACCGCGTCGGCGAGGGTTGCGGGGTGCGGAGAGCGGGGTGCGGGGAGCGGGGTGCGGGCCTTCCTTCCTCTGAGATTTTTAAGGGAAATCATAAAAGCGTGACTTTCCAAGTATTAAATGAAATGCGCCAAGTTTTGCGTCGCGCTGCAACTTACGAGGACTTTCACACGGAAGTTTCGGCGATGTTAAAAATAATCATGATTAACGTACGAAAATAAAACTTGAAAAGTACATGTTGAATAAAGTATCTGTTCTTCAATAAAATACTTTAAAACAAGCTGTTAATACTCATTTCTAATTTTTACATATTATTCCGGTCTAACCTTGCAAGCAAAATTTCGTATTCGTGCTACTAACCATTCAGGAGATCCCTCTTCGGGAGACATTCCTGGCTGCAGCATCAGGTCATCATCATCATGGACATCATGTTTAACTATAAAAACCAATTATGTATACAAAATTTTGTATCCGTGCTATCCACCGTGAGGAGACGATCGTGGATGCAGCATCAGTTCATGTCTATCATATAGATGTGCTGTCATCAGAAATTAACGAGTGTGCAAAATTTGAGCTCCTTAGATAAACAGGAAATGGTTTTTATTTTACTTGCAAACTTTTAACGGACATAGTTACATACATACGGAGCAAGTTAAATAAAAGCTTGTAAAGACGGACAAGTTTTTTTTTATGCACGACGGGTTCGTACTTGACCTCAATCACACCCGATATTAAGTGAAGATAAGGCCGAAGGTGGAAGCGTACTGACCCGGAAACCCCAACACATTTGGGGGACTAGCTATCTTATCTCTGACAACCGAAACACAACAATGTTAAAGATGGTTAGCTAGCCAGGCGGACATTTAATATGCCCTGCCACCAACCAAACCGAGTACTTAAACATGTACCCCGCTGGGGGCCGAACCCGCGACCTCCGAATCGTAAACTCAATGTTGTTTACATTGAGCTACGGAGGCGGTTAGAAAAAGTGCGTATAAAAGTCGAGCTCTGAATGTTCTGTATATGGCCGTTTTTATCAGACACGGCTGGATGTATCTAGTTGAAAATATAAACGAATACTACCAGGAAGTATGATATTACTTTATAATAATTTATTATTTTATAATTTATATAGTTAAGTTTATAATAAAACTACTTTATTCTCGAAAAGCGTATATACTGCAAAATTCCCCACATTTATAATATGATTCCAAAATTGATTAGGGAAACGCCTGATTTAACTGCATTTAAGAGGAAATCATGATCTGTTGGTCCAAAAATGTTATTACAGCTTACACGAATTCTTAGATGACAAGTCCATATAATTGTATTGTAAGTTAACAAATTGTAACGTACATATTAATTATATATGCAATGTATTTTAGTTCACGTAAAGAATTGTATTAGTAAATTAAGTAAATTTTTGTAAATTGTAATTGCTAAAATGTTGTCATATTGTATGCCTTTACGGCGGAACATAGCGCTCTAAGGATTTTGTAAGACCAAATGACATAAACCAGCTTTAGTACCTTTAGTATGGAATAAACCACCTTTAGTATGGAAGTCCAACAATTTTCGGCTGGTGACTCCACTCCTGATTAAGAACCACTATCCACTAGGAACCATACGCGAATTCAGACGAAAGACGTTTTCAGACGATTTTCAGAATGGTTTACTTTGTATGTGCAACCGAAAATTTTTGAACAATTTCGGCGATGGTACCTAGTGGACAGTTGGTTGTAATCGACAGTGGAGTCATCAGTAAACAGGAATTACATGAATTATAATGTCACCCTGTATAACATAGGAATTACGGAACCTTATAAAGTGAAAAAGAAGTAAAGAACGGATCATTACAATAATATATTTACAAATATTATTATTATTACAGTATACAATGTGGTCGAAAGTATTTGAGTGCTACAGAGGTACTTTTCGACGAGAGGTTTATTTTTTTATTTTTAGCACAATGGGTTTGTACTTGACCTCAATCACACCTGATGTTAAGTGAAGATGAGGTCGAAGGTGGAAGGAGGTTCAGAGTTTAATTTATTTATATTTTTATAACAAAATAACAACTTTGTTAACCAAGTTATTACTACTAGACATTATAACGCCACTAAAATTTAAAAAGAATACTTTGTAACTACAAAGTCAGTGAGGATTAATAAATTAGCCAATTATATGACCTTCAGTACTAAGCCAACCCTGCCAATTTCCAAAAGATGTCTTGTGTTAGATTTATAATATAATACAATATTATCTGGTTTCATTCACTCAAATCTCTCTGAACATATCAATTGCTTAATTTCCCTGTGTCCAAGGAACAGAGTTTGACACAGCTTGATTTCACTTTGACGTTTATACCTCGTTGGTGTGAAAGCCTCGCTCTACGCGCGGCGGCGGATGCGTTACAATTTTAAAAACATTACTCGTTTCCCCTGGCACCCCACAGAGTGCGCTCGTGGCTGCATTAGCGCGGTCGCCCTTTGTCTCGCGACACTATTATTGCTCGTAATGTGATGGAGTTGCGCGACACGGTTCCTTTGCAAGCCTCCCATTCAGCGCGATTGTTGCCCCGTTCGCACTTCCCTGACGAATCCAATTGCGATTACTTTATTAACACCTCAGCATGAGCGAAGAGCTTGTTCTATCTACAAGGGCGGATCCAACATTCTAGTGGGGAAAGGGGGGGGGGGGTCCGAATTCCAGCCAGTCGTTGGACAAACTCCAAAATTGACACGTCTAATATATCGTCCAAAAACTGTACATTAAATATATGTATACATAACCTTTATACCGCATAGGATGTAAATTTAAATGTCTTCTTAAGCTTTAAACCACTTATATATTTTATATTAAAAAGTAGTTCACGTGTAAACCCAAGTAACCCTACACGCAGTTTAAGTCGTGTAAACTTACGGGATAGAAGACTCGATGCAATTTTTGTTTTATGCACGACGGGTTCGTACTTGACCTCAATCACACCTGATGTTAAGTGAAGATGAGGTCGAAAGTGGAAGCGTACTGACCCGGAAATCCAACACATTTGGGGGACTGGCTATCTTATCTCTGACAACCGGAAAACAATAATGCTATTAACATTGCTGCTTGGCGGCCCCTTCCATTCACTCTTTAGTTATACAGGGTGTAATCGTTAAGTGTGCACAGGCGATTATTCCGTAACTAATATAGATATCAAAAAACTTTAAACTGATATCGAAAGTACTTTACCTAATAAGTAAAATGACATTAATAACTTTTTAACAATAAAACGAGAAATATCCAAAAAAAAATATATTAAACACTCCCATACATTTTATTTCTTAGTAAGTACAAAATTATGTACCTATACAAAGCAGATGTTCGAAGTGACGTCGCGCAATAAATTGGCGGGAACGAGAATCCGCGATAAAGAATTTGAATTTAGAACGAACACCAAATAGTATCTTTTTTTTATTTTTATTTAGTATGTTGCTTTTCAGCCAGTTCAAATCAAATGCGATATTGAAACAAGGTTTATTATTAATTTGAAGTGGTAAGATAATTAACCTACACGTGCATCTACTTGAAATTCATCACTATCATAATACATAATTATAAAATGATAAGGGTAAAATGAGTTGATACTATTCCACATAAAATAAGGAAACTAAAATCTCTACTATCTCATGCTAAATGTATGGGAGTGTTTAATGTATTTTTTTTTTATTTTTAAAAAGTTAGTAATGTCATTTTACTCATTAGGTAAAGTATTTTCGATATTAGTTTAAAGTCTTTTGATATCTATAATAGTTACGGAATAATCGCCTGTGCACACTTAACGATTACACCCTGTATATATTATATTGCTTTTATTATTCGTTCATTCATTCCATAGGCAGAAGTCACCTTCACATACCTCTTTCTATCTCACCCACTACGTCATCTTGCACGTCACACCTTTCTTTAATCACACAATTCTGTAATCTATCATTCAAAGTCACTCCACACATACTACGCAGTGAACGCATTTCTGCTGCCTCGATTCTACTCGCATCGAAAAAATTTATTTGTAAAATTCAAAACCATTATTTATAGGAAAATATAGCTTCGAAAAAGTCTCCGCAAACACTTCGCTTTGCGGCTCGTACTCGCACGGTCCACTTTTCAATAAATTCCTCATAAATCGGGATGTAGGTTTGTTGATAAGTAAAAATAGTCTTCTTTGCAAAAAAGGTATTTTTATGGTGCATTCTGTAGGATGACAATGACAATGATGATAATTTTCAGGCAGCGAAAGGCACATTTGCAACCGTTCTCGTAGTAAGTTTTAATAAATTCTAAATGTTATTGAATATATTGAATATAAGAAATAAAACAATTTTGGTCACAAATGGCAAAAGAAAATAACTATAAAATATCGCTAGGGCTATCCGTTCATTCATTATGTAACTATCTCTAACGAACAGACTTATTTTAAAAATTGGGTAATGGAAAGTGCTCATGGTAACAAAAGAAATTAGCTCAAATTCGACTTTCTTCCCTCGCCAAGCCATCAGGGAGTTCCAGTCCCTACATCCTGGCTGCACCGTCAGATCAACTCGATGGTACGTTAAATTGTATTATCACCGACCTTACATAAATATACCAAATTTCAGCTCAATCGATACCAGCAAGTGGTTGACAAATTTTTAGTTTTGAAAGGGTCAACTGACGTACGAACATTGCAAACTAAATAAAAGCTTGTGAAAAAAAAAAGAAAATTGTTTCATAAAACAAAGAGACATAAAGTAGAACGTGATACAGATGTCGATTTTATTTCCGTCGGCGGACACAAAGGCGAGGGGCACACGTTCCGTCTGGGTGACGCGGACGGCGCGACGCTTAAAAAGTGACATTATTACCAAATTACGACAACAAAGGAGTTGTAATTACGCAGTTGGGCCAAATGAAAAGCTCGTTTGGAGAGATGGTGTGCGCTGCACCCTTCTGCCGTTTGTCTTCGGGCGGAGGGCGGGGGCTGAATCTGTTACACGAGGATGTTGGCAAATTACCTTACAATGAAGGTGGTGTAATTACTTAGCAAAGACATTTTGTTCGTGTGTGAGAATTTAGTGGGAACTGCGGTTGCAAGGAAGTTAAAGATTGAGCAATCCATGGTACACACATAGATATCTAAGGAAGATACAGATTTGTAAATAATCCTTTTAATATGAAATCCTTTTAATCCTTTTAATATGAAATTCGTGTCAATATAACTGTAAATTGAAAATTTAGGAAACCCCGACAACATTGTTTGAATAAATGATTATATCGTCCAGGTAGAGCTATTTTTTTTATGCACGACGGGTTGGTACTTGACCTCAATAGCACCTGATGTTAAGTGAAGATGAGGTCGAAGGTGGAAGCGTACTGACCCGGAAACCCCAACACATTTGGGGGACTGGCTATCTTATCTCTGACAACCGGAACACAACAGTGCTATTAACATTGCTGCTTGGCGGCGGAGTTAGATAGGATGGTGGTAGCTAGCCAGGCGGACATTTAAAATGCCCTACCACCAACCAAACCGAGTACTTAAACATGTACTCCGCTGGGGATCGCACCCGCGACCTCCGAATCGTAAACCCAATGTTGTTTATATTGAGCCACGGAGGCGGTTAAAAAGACCTAGACCAACAGATAGTGAGCAGCTTAACCTATTTCCATTAAACACAGTTAAGAACCAATCTCGGGGTTTAACCTTAAATATAATTTAAACTTTAGAAAACCCTCGAGAGTCTCAACTAATATTATAAATGGGAAAGTTTGGATGTTTGTTTGTTGCTCAATCATGGCAAAACGGATGAATGGATTTGGATGAAATTTGGTATATAAGGAAAACATACCCTAGATTAAGACATAGGATATTTTTGTCCCAATAAAGTGAGTAGTTCCCGCGGGATAAACAAATTTCTGCGATAAAGTTATTCCACGCAAGCGAAGCCGCGCGCGGAAATCTAATGATATCATAAGTAAATACGCAAGAATCCACCAAACAACTGTGTTAAAAGTTAAATATCTTCGAAACGACTTAACCGATTTTCACCAAACATGGCTAAGAACATGTTCCCCCGTTTAGTCTTTAATATAGAAAAGAATCTGCACTGAAATCGGACGAATAAATGTCAACAGGAGGGTACGTGCAATAAGTAACAATTATGAATTTTATAGTTATATTATAAGGCAAATGTTGTCTGTTCCATGCAGTTATTTACCAGTAACATACATTACGTCGTGACCGTTGTCCTATACGACACGCGGCGTAGTCAGAGATATCCAAACGCAAGTATACTATATGAACAACGTCCACGGTACACCTTTCGAAATATACAGACAGGGGATGTTGTTTTTTAGCACTTCACTCAATCACAACTAATGTTAAGTGAAGATGAGGCCGATGACTGGCTATCTTATCTCTGACAACCGGAACACAACAATGCTATTAACGTTGCTGTTTGGCGACAGATTTAGATAAGATGGTGGTAGCTAGCCAGGCGGACATTTAAAATGCCCTACCACCAACCAAAAAATTCACAAATTCAGTCCGGCGAGCATCATCAGATCTTCTCCAACTTTCAAACAAAGAATAATCGATTTTTTTTATGCACAACGGGTTTGCACTTGACTTCAATCACACCTGATGTTAAGTGAAGATGAGACCGAAGGTGGAAGCGTACTGACCCGGAAACCCAAATATTTGGGGAACTGGCTATCTTATCTCTGACAACCGGAAAACAACAATGCTATTAACATTGCTGTTTGGCGGCAGATTTAGATAAGATGGTGGTGGCTAGCTACATTTAAAATGCCCTACCACCAACCAAAAAATTCACAAATTCAGTCCTTGTGAAATTCAAATACATATGTATTCTCATAAATTTATTTTTATAGCACGTAATGTGTACTATAAAAATAAATTTATGAGATATTATTAAGCTATTTATGAAATGCTTCGTAACCCAAAGATTACCTGGCTTTTAGTGATAAGGCCGCCAAATTATACTGTTCTGCATTGCATCTTTTCCTTTTGTAATTGTTTTAAAATAAATACCCTATAATACCCCGACGAGCATGTATGAACAATCTTATGAGAGTGATTGAAGCAACAGAGGTGTCTCAGGATCGTAGCAAGTGGAAGTCTGTGGTCTCTGCCTACCCCTACGGCACAGATTACCCCCAATAGATACCGCATACAGGGCCTACGGCGCGCGCCACTCATCTATGATTTTGCACTGATGTAAATAATTACTTGATTAAGCCACTTCAGTACCGACCAAGTATGGGATCTGTGTGCACGTAATTTTAAATAACTTTCTTACGTATTTTTTGAGCTTTGAATTACTGAAAAATGTCAACCTGAGTCGTAAAATGGTGTGGAAAGAACTCGAGGACGTCCAGCTTCAAGAAGGATAACATTACTTTCCATCGGTAAGTAAAATTATTATTTATTTTATATTTCGCGGAGATCGAGTTATAATGGACATAAAACGGTTGCAGATGAAAAATTTTAGCTCGCGTTGATGTCTTTCTTGAATGATCCATTTCTCTCATTACTATAATTACTATGTTCATCTCTTTTTGTCATTGGCGCGTGTAACGCTAGTGTAGTAAGTCGGATGGGTCTGATCGCTATCGATATTCTACTTGTAAAATAAATTAAGGCTAGGATGAAAGTGGTCGATCGAAAGTATTTCAAGCTTTTATTTAGTTTCATTCACCTATCCCGGTGGTGTCTGTCTGTGTTATATAAAATCATACAAGTTACATTTGATACATTTCCTGGTATTCGATTGAGTTAGAACTTGGTATATAGGTACATATACAGCCTGTTTCATATCCCCTAATGCCGAAAGGGGATGATTCTACCCATCAATATGAACAACTTTTACTACGGGACCATCGAATTCGCGAAAAAAAATTAGCTGTTGCATACATTTTTGTCGAGTAGGTATGAAATTTTTCTATGAAACAGTAGATTTTTTTTCGCGAAATCGAAGTTGGTCCCATAGTAAAAGTTGTTCATATTGATGGGTAGAATCATCCTCTTTCGGCATTAGGGGGACCTAGGAAACAGGCTGTAGAATAGAATGTAATAATAGAAAGCGATGACAATGTTATTGCATTGTCAATTGTGTCAGCAACATGATGCTGTTCCCAGAATTGTCTCCGTTAATAGACCTCGACACGCCAGCGATTTGATCTTTGAGGTCACTTTTCGTGTTCATGTATTAATTGTATGATTTTTTTACGCCAATTTTGTTTTGGGTGTTCACGTACTTAATCGAACGTGGTGAAAATAAAATCGTACGATTAATACATGAACACGAAAAGTGACCTCAAAGATCAAGTCGCTGGCGTCCCCCCATCAAAATGTTTAATTAATTATTAGGCCACAAACTGAACGACAACTGACAGCAAACGGCGGCGGTGGCGGTCTAATGCTAGGTTTATTGTTCTCGACGAGTGGGTAGATCGCGCAACTGTCATCGCTACCATCGAGAATAGTTACATATAAAATGCATTCGATCAAATCGCGGGCGCCGACTTCCTCGTCATCGCCGCCACTATCGCTTCCCTACCTGCTGTCGGTTGTCCAGTTTGTGGCCTTAAGGCTCGTTCAGGGAAACGGGGCAATGCACAACGCGTGGCTCCACGCGTCGCCCAGTCAAATTAAACCTAATGCTATTATATGTGAGCGTTCATGAGCTGGTCGCTCGCTACGTGCGATATGAACCCTCTCATAGTATAGCATTTGTTTTATTTGCCCCGCGTCTCCCTGAATTATCCCAAAGAATGAATTCGCACGAATGTACGAATTTGCGAGTCGACGCTCGGTCTCATTTCGCACCGTCCTCTGTGACACTCGATCTTTTAGACTCTACGCCTATGTGAATAGATTCTATAATTTTAAAACATTGACGCACGAAATAGCGCTCAGTGTGAATTCGACCCCAAATCGACCCTATCCTTTTATAATATACTTAATCGTGTAAAAAAATATCGACATTTTTTATTACACAGTCACATCACTACGGAGTAGTGTAACCTTGACATAGCCAATCACGTCGCATTTGTTTCGTCTCCCGCAACCGGTACCTACCGCCTAAAATGGTCACTTCATGCAAGTACAAATTGTCCATCATGCGGAATCTATTGGGGGTAATCTGTGCCCTACGGGAACCAGGCGTGACTGTATGTATGTATGTAAATACCCTATTTAAAATATAAATACTTGTCTTGTCTGTCTACTTCAAATGCTAAACCCAAACTTGACGTAAACGTAATCAAAGAAACAACAAAGCAAAACGGTGACTGGAATTTTATTAAAGGGATCATGTTGCTTCGGGAAGTTAACACGAACAATGTAACAATTAGCCATCTTACGTCTAACTCGTCCCCGTACAATGCGATACAAAGCTGCTAAGTCAGAACAAAGTCAAATATGAGTACACAAACAAAGTAATCCGGTCGGGTGCGGGCGGGGGGCGGGGGGCGCTGTGTGCCGACCGTCTTAGCGAGTTAGCGACTACATCGCTGACTTACAGTTCACAAGAAAGTTGCTGTAGTTGGTTAAAATACTGTTTTAAGAAATAAAGGATTACGTCGAACGTCTCGTTTAAGTCACTCTTTCTGGTCTGTTTCTCGACTGCTTTGAGAGTTTCCCTTGTTTAAAGTAGAACACGAGATTACACACTAGGGTCACATGTTTGCGATTGAGATGTTGCTGTGTATATTTAGATTGACTTTTCACAATGGCTTTTCGATGGGATATTATCCTGAAAAAGTCAATGATTGTGTACAAGTGAAGGGAAGTGTAAATATACTGAGCTTTCGTGTTCGCACAACAAGCCGTCAACCCAGGTGATTTATTCTCACTGTAACCACCTCCGTGGCTCAATGTAAACAACATTGGGTTTAGGTTTCGGAAGTCGCGGGTTCGATCCCCAGCGGGGTACATGTTTAAGTACTCGGTTTGGTTGGTGGTAGGGCATTTTAAATGTCCGCCTGGCTAGCTACTACTATCTTATCTAAATCTGCCGCCCAACAGCAATGTTAATAGCATTTTTGTGTTCCGGTTGTCAGAGATAAGATAGCCAGTCCCCCAAATGTGTTGGGGTTTCCGGGTCAGTATGCTTCAACCTTCGACCTCATCTTCACTTAACATCAGGTGTGATTGAGGTCAAGTACCAACCCGTTAAGCATAAAAAAAAACTGTGGGTGTTATTGTTCTAATAAACCAAAGTCTTCCGTAAGGCACTTCCTAATGGAAGATGTTAAATATGAATAATTTAATAAATGGAATTATTAGACAATGACAGAAATGTCGCCCGAATAGGTTGAGGATTGAGGTAGGAAGAAAAGTAGAAGAAAATTTCAAAATGATATTTTATAATTTACTTTTTGAAACTAGAATTATATATGTCTCTCTTGCTGACTGCAACCAAAATATCGAAATTCGACGAAAAATATCACGAAACTAAGATGCAAGTGGTGAGACACTTGGCTGAACGAGACGACGAACGGTGGATTTGTAATGATGATGATAATGACAATTATATGAATATTATTACAAGCAAAAACTGTTACAAAGTAACTGAAACGAAAGAATATTTATAAATAATTACCAGTTTGCCACGAATATGTTAAACCAATTATAGCTCAATTATAATTAGCTTTACTTTTATGTACTAAAGCCCCACAAAGGGTCGTGGTGAGGCATTACAACGAGGGGAGAGCCATCAAACCCGGAGCGAGTCCACGAGATGCTCCGAGATAACGCCGACTTCTCTCCGATACGATCGCGCGTTTAGTTTCGGGTCCGCCTCAGATGTACCGCCGAGATTTACGACCAACTTCGAGCCTCTATTAAACCAACACGGATTCAAGATTCAACTTGAATTTCTTAAATGAATCGGAGGAAAAAGCGGAAAGCAAATGTTTCGGTAAATTATTCCGGTAACGTTTCACAGCAATTAATACGGGGGTGGATTTTAATTTGGAGTTTAATTGAAACCCTTCTGTCAGCGTCGCGTCGCTGGGTGTCGACCGGAGCGGCATCGGCGGTTATTAAATTGAGAATGATTCGAATGAGTTTGATTGTAGGTACCTTTGGTAATAAATGGCCTTCATCGGACCGGAGCCGGTCCTGGTACTCATATTTCACTTAATTATGTTATTCCACCGACAGCCGCCCGCTGTTCCAAGTTTTTCATTATGAATGATACCCAACTATTACTGTGAGTTTTCAATTCATCTTAATGAAATTTTGTCGATCTTTCTTCTAATATTTCAAACAATATACTTTTGGACTGTGTTAAGTTTTTATATCTTCTGTCTTGTACGATGAGATGGAGAAGAAAAGTGGCAATGATTCTATGAAGCTAGCGCGTAATTTGGTATATGGTACTTGTAACTGTTCTCACTATATTTAATTTTAATTAGTCAGTTTTAACCCGAACTGTTATTTATTTAATTCTAGTTCGAACTGCTCACCATTGTGCGTTCTTTCTTCTTAAGTTACTAATATCAACGATCATAGCATCATTGTTGAGTCTGACAGCCACAAAACTTAGCTTAGTTCTAGAAGCTCAGCCATGACAAATAACCGAGCAAGGACGGCAGTGTAGAAAACTTCCCCTAATAGTTGTCATGATTATTGGACATGCCTGCCTATGATTTGCTGGCATCAGGGCTCAGCGTGTTCAATGAATCTTGGGTGCATGAGTCATTAGTTAGTGCAGTGAGCTGTGCGGCGTGGGTCGCGACACTCGACGCTGGGGAGTCGCAGTCACGTGATAAGCTCGAGTAATGACGTCATCGCACGCCACATTCCACGTCGACAGATGACGCCGACGTACCGCACGCAGTTCGCTAATTTTGCTCGCTGCGGTGCATTAGCGGTGGTCGTTTGTTTCCGAAGTCCGGGCACATCGACGCAATGCTGGGTGCGGATTGTCAACTCCATAATTTTAATACAACTTATTCGCTCTCACAATATAGATGTCGATGGATGGAATGGAAGAGGAAGACCATGGAAAAGATGATTTAATATAACGTAGCATTTCTTCAAATACATTAAATGCATTAACTCAATACAAATGTATTATCTTTATCGATGGAAGCTTTGTTGGTTAATGTACGATGCATATCTGTAACAAATACTCCTGTAATATTTATAGCTGTTTGCTAAGGATTGTGTGTGGGATGATATGAACGAAAAGAGCGTGAGTGATGAGTTAACGGCTGACAGGGGAGATTGGAAGAAAAAGACGTAGTGCGCCGACCACAAAACTATGGGACCTGAGTAAGAAGATGATGATGACAAGGAATAGTCAGATGTATTTGAAATCAACAATATATTATGTATATTGTTGATTTCAATTATAAGCATGTGCTTAAACGTGTAAATTATTCGTAAGTCTTTTATAATAGACAGAGATGCGTTTGACTACAATCTAACCTTGTGGATATTGACGATGTAGTCAAAGATAGAAACACTATAAAACGTCTATTCATCCGTCAACTTGAAGATATTCAGATTATTAAAGATTCACGGGGACACCTACGCCGGCAGGGAGGTCCACACATTATTGCGGTCCGCAATATGAACGAAGGCCCAATTTGTAAATGACCCGACCGCTTTTTCAGAACAAAAATATGTACGCGGTATTTGCTCAGAACAGCATGTTGGTAGTCTTCCAGTCATTGTGATATAAAATAGCTGAAATGAACAAGTCTAGCGCTATCCATACATATCTTATTTGCTATACATATAGGGGTACAGATCTTAAGGAAGAGTAGATCTCTTTTACACGTTTAAGTGAAGAAGAGGCTAGAAGTGATAAATTTATTGTTTGTAAATGCTTTATTGTACACCAGCATTTGTTCTACACGGAGTAGAGAGGAATATTTTGTGAACATTTAACGACGTTGGCCTTTATAGAACCCGATAGGCTTTTTAAAACAATCTAACGTGTTGTATGTTGAGAAGAGTCATAGAATCTATAATAGCGTGTGTTTGGCATTTAGTGACAATAGTGCAAACTTGCTCAGTAAAATACTATGCAGAAAACGGCTTCAACTTTCTTTCATCAAACAAATAGAAGACTTAGATTAAACTGTGGTAGTCATAGTCAGAAGAATACATAAGAAAATTTCACAAGATTACATTGACGTCATTCTTTAAGGATACTCCAATGGTGATTGATCGAACCGGTGAGCTCCGTACTTGTAACCTAATAAGATATTCACTAGACGTGCAACACATTTTGTAAATCATATTTTTTTTTGTAACACAATAGTTATAAAGATATAATGTCATCAGCCATGCTAATGTCAATAATTTGATATTCTCTTTGAAGGCGGCCGTAATATCCCAAGACAATAGTCTCCCTCGCGGCTCCGGTAACATCAGACAATAATTGCATTACAGAGTACAGTCAGAGCGCGTTGATCATTCCAGGCCCGTCCGCTCCAGCCCCTGCACCGGACCGTGACCGGACCCCTACACGCACCACAATAACAATATTTAATTGTATAATCAGTGTGACGTGCTGAATATCTTTCTCCCATTATTTAATTATTCACAAATAAGATTATGTATGACATTGTTCATTATTAATCAGCCCAAAATTATTCTGGTGTAAAATTTAAGTTCTATCCCAGTAGGTCTCTGAGGGTGTTTGATGTCATGTGAGGCAATCATGCAAATGAGAAATCAACTCGCCTGTGGAAGTGATATTTTCACGGTATCATCATTAAACTCTAATCTGATAGCATGCAAATGAAAGAATAAAAGATTAAGAGGCTCTCGGTACGCATGCACGTACTTTTAGAAGTAATACCAGACGAACATATTATGAGGTTCCTTTCAGCCCGCAAACACTTCTCATCAATTGCGCCCCGAGTGTATTACATCTGCGTCCAGATGTCAAAAAGATTATAGATGGATTTAGGGACTCCACAACAAGTCTGAAGGACAATGGCGATGGTGTGTTGACTTCTAAACTTCTTTCTTGATTAACTTTAAACAGGAAGAATTTAAAAAGTTGTATGATAGTCTTATTTGAAATATTGGGCTTAAAGGATTTGACTATTGAAACTAAACCCCCTTAATGATAGTCACGCGCCGATAGTTCGAGATATCGAACAAAAAAATTTATTTTTTTATTTTGGTCTAATTTAATTCAAAAACTGAATTTCGTAGCTAGAGGCCTCTGTCAGACAGCAGAATAACAGAGTTGACTCAGTGATACTGCTCTGTTTGGATCCTTAAATAGTTGAAAACTAAAACCAAACCTATCATCAACCAAACTCATTTATTAATTTGCAGATTAATTTTGCGATGAAACTTGAAGCGAGGGATGTGCAATTGTGCATGCGAACGGAACAATGATGTTGCAGCAATAGATACACAAGTTACAGCTGCCTCGTAAATCTGACGCGCAACTGTGAGGGCCGGGACCTGCAACTAAATCTGTGTTCTGGAAAAGCCTTCATTATGCAGACTAACTGAAACAACGTACAAAATCAAGAGGCTAGATACTCGTATTAATTATATTGGGTATTAATGCGAAGACGTTAACGGTGACCGAAAAAACTCGTCTGGCTGTTCATAGTGGAGACCGGATTCCAACGCTAATTTACAGGAGTGAATGCTGGATATGGCAAAAGATGAATTAAGGACGAATTAATGCAGTGGAAATGTGAAAGAAGACGCATTGACAAAGGTATGCTGAGATGGTTTGGACATGTAGAGAGGATGAATAAAAGAAGACTAACGAAAGATATATACGAAGCGATTATGATGGTAGTGTTTATAGGGGAAGACCACGGCAAACGTACCATGATCGCATCGGGGACTTCTTAAAGAAAGGCTAAGTCAAGAGTACCCTAAACTGAAGTGCATGTATGAACGACATTATGAGAGTGAATTAAGCAAAAGAGGTCATCTTGGCAAGTTTGTGGTCTCTACCTACCGCTACGGAAAACAAGCGTAACATTATGAATGTACACTAACGTATCATTTATTTGGGAATATTCTTAAATTTTATACATTATCATTGTCTTCTCTGCTTTTAAGATAATTATCATATAATGTACAGTTGGCGTTACAATTGTTCATACAGGACTGTTTTACATGATTAATGCTAACATGATGCCTATCCAAGCAAGCCAAAATATTATCATTAAAGGTTTAGCGCCCAAGTCGATAGTTCAATGTCATAATAACATATAAAAAATAGTTCATTTCAACTTAATTACTGTAACATTATACTTAAGCAATCATTAATTAAAATGAATCATTCAAATGATTCATAATTAAATTTAAATTATATAATAAATCAAAAAGGAAAACAGCATAAACTGCATTATCATATGTTACTGTTAATGCAATAGCATTAGCATACTACTTACACACAAAGACGTGGGAGGTAATCTATCTTCTAAATATATAAAGGAAGAAACTGAATGACTGACTGACTGACTGACTGACATATCAACGCACAGGCCAAACCGCTGGGTCTAGAGTTTCCAAATTTGGCACGTAGGTTCCTTACGAGGTCTAGGGGAGCACTAAGAAAGGATTTTTCAAAATTCACCCTTTAAGGGGGTGAAACAGGGGTGGGAAGTTTGTATGAAGAAACAGTATAACTTGGGCATTTCGACTATTTTCGACTCGAAACTTCGCAAGAGTACTCCTAGGAACAAATAAGCTAATACGTGTTTTGAGATTTTTCGAAAAACAACCCCCTGGGTTGTGAAATGGAGGTTAAAACCATAAAATCGATATTGGTGTCGTTAATTAGTTTTTTTGGGATGTTGATTATGAAAATGACATTTATTTTAAGCCAACCCTCTAGGGGTGAGATAGGGGTGGGGGATGATACCAAAAAAGTCTATATTGATGTCATTATTTAGGTTTTTTGGGACGTTGATTACGAAAATGCTATTTGTTTTGAAGCTAACCCCTTGGGGTTAGAGAATGAGATAAGGGTGAGTTGAGATTTTTCGAAAAACAGCCCCCTGGGGTGTGAAATGGGGGTTGAAACCATAAAATCGATATTGGTGTCGTTATTTAGGTTTTATGGGATGTTGATTATGAAAATGACATTTATTTTAAGTTAACCCTCTAGGGTTGAGATAGGGGTGGGGGTTGCTACCAAAAAAGTCAATATTGGACAACCCCCTGGGGTGTGAAATGGGGGTTAAAACCATATAATCGATAATGGTGTCGTTATTTAGTTTTTTTGGGATGTTGATTATGAAAATGACATTTATTTTAAGCCAACCCTCTAGGGGTGAGATAGGGGTGGGGGATGATACCAAAAAAGTCTATATTGGTGTCGTTATTTAGGTTTTTTGGGACGTTGATTGCGAAAATGACATTTATTTTGAAGCTAACCCCTTACGGGTTGCGATAGTGGTAGGGGTTGAAATCACAAATTCAAATTGGTGTCGAAGTCGAAGAGTCAAAGTCGAAGAGTCAATGTCGAAGATTCAAATTCGAAAATCAAAGTCGAAGGCTCAAATTCGAAGGCTCAAAGACGAAGGCTCAAATTCGAAGGCTGAAAGTCGAAGGCTAAAAGTCGAAGACTCAAAGTCGAAGGCTAAAAGTCGAAGACTCAAAGTCGAAAGCTCAAAGTCGAAAGCTCAAAGTCGAAGGCTCAAAATCGAAGGCTCAAAGACGAAGGCTCAAAGTCGAAGGCTCAAAGTCGAAGACTCAAAGTCGAAAACTCAAAGTCGAAAAGTAAAATTCATAGTCAAAGTCAAAGTCATAGTCATAGGCAAAGTCATAGTCAAAGTCATAGTCGAAGTCATAGTCAAAGTCATAGTCAATGTCAAAGTCATAATCAAAGTCATAGTAAAAGTCATAGTCAAAGTCAAAGTCGTAGTCAATGTCATAGTCGAAGTCATAGTCAAAGTCATAGTCAAAGTTTTAGTCAAAGTCATAGTCATAGTCAAAGGGGTGAATAGAGTTTCCAAATTTGGCACGTAGGTTCCTTACGAGGTCTAGGGGAGCACTTAGAAAGGATTTTTCAAAATTCACCCTTTAAGGGGGTGAAACAGGGGTGGGAAGTTTGTATGAAGAAACAGTATAACTTAGACATTTCGACTATTTTCGACTCGAAACTTCGCAAGAGCACTCCTAGGAACAAATAAGCTAATACGTGTTTTGAGATTTTTCGAAAAACAACCCCCTGGGTTGTGAAATGGGGGTTAAAACCATAAAATCGATATCGGTGTCGTTATTTAGGATTTATGGGATGTTTATTATGAAAATTACATTTATTTTAATTTAACCCTTTAGGGTTGAGATAGGGGTGGGGGTGCGACGTCAGACAACCTCCTCGTGTGCTTCATGGCTACTTGTCCCCTTGGATGCGTCTGGGGGGAACGGTAGTCGTTGGGCCGGTGCACCCTGGGCATCGGTCAACAACTTCCCTTTTAAGGGTTCTTGTTGGCCGATGGCGAATAGTCTGACACCGGGGGGCTCCTCCGCGTGTCCTCTGGTTTAGCAGAGGGCACTGCGGATGGAGCAGGAGACGCTCCCCTCCTAGTGGGGGAGTAAGGGTGGGCTCGGTGTGCACTCGCACTGCCGCCGAGCAGGCCTGGGGAGGAGGTTAGGGGGAACCTCCTACCCCTTGCCACCGCCGGGCTCGTAATCCGGGACCGCGGCTTTCAGCTGCAGTCCGGGACCGAGGGTCTTGGCCTAACCGCCCGGACCGCGAGGAAGGAAAACCTCTATAAAAAACCAGCCCAAGTCTCGGCTCCGAGGCCCGCCTCGGCGCCGGGATGCCCTCGTCGTCCCACTCCCGAAAATTCGTTTTCGGGAGTGGAGCGATGAGGGATGGTGGAGGGCGAATTCCACCACAGCGGGCTGCGGCGAGGAAGCGGCGCTCCCTGAGGAATGCCCATATGTCCATATGGGCAGGGGACGCCGCGGAATCGTCTGCAGCACGTGGGCGACCTCTCCTCTACGACTGCAGCTAAGGCTGCGGCCGTCGACGAGAGGTCGTGGGAAGCGGCCCCCCCCTCCCCCCTCTGTTCGGGGGGGGGGGGAGACGGCGGGAGGTTTGGAGGGGCGGTGTCCCTTATCGCCGCCTCTCCGGGCCTCCCGCTGTTGCAGGCCGCTATGGTAGGGGACGACCTCTCTGTTGACAGGTCGTAGCCGTGCGGGACGGCCACTCTTTGCCGCCCGCAGCTAGATTGTCGTCCGAGCTGCGGGCGCCAAGGAGAGGCCGTGGAAAGCGGTCCTCTCTCTCTGCGAGAGATTACTACCTCGCAGAGCGAGGGGAGACACAGCCGCACGGGGGGCACGGAGGAGAGCTTATCTTCAATGATAGGCAATCCTCTGCCCCCCCTACCCTGCGGGGCCGTGGGTGGCGATCCGGGGGGATCACCACCCACACATAGGCCCCGCGAGAAGGCGCGCGCGGTGTTTTCCGCGCGCCTTCTAGAGGTGGCTGGACCAGGCGATTCCTCCCTGCTCCAGCCCAGAGGTGGGCCTGCCGCCGCTTTTGTCCTGGCGGCGGGCACCGCGCTGGCGTGGCTGCGGACGAATACCAGATGGTACCCGCGGCCACGCCGTCAACGGCGCGCGCGAGGGAACACCCAGGAGTTTTTAGTCGGTAGGCCGGCACCTTCTGTGCCGGAGTCCGACATAATCCGCCCCCCTCCCCCGAGGAGGGCGGATAAGCATGAGCGTTTCTCCTGGCTAAAAAAAAAAAAAAAAAAAAAAAAAGGGGTGGGGGTTGATACCAAAAAAGTCTATATTGGTGTCGTTATTTAGGTTTTTTGGGACGTTGATTGCGAAAATGACATTTATTTTGAAGCTAACCCCTTACGGGTTGCGATAGTGGTAGGGGTTGAAATCACAATTCAAATTGGTGTCGAAGTCGACGAGTTAGAGTCGAAGAGTCAATGTCGAAGATTCAAATTCGAAATTCAAAGTCGAAGGCTCAAAGTCGAAGGCTCAAAGTCGAAGGCTCAAATTCGAAGGCTCAAAGTCGAAGGCTCAAAGTCGAAGGCTCAAAGTCGAAGGCTCAAAGTCGAAGACTCAAAGTCGAAGGCTCAAAGTCAAAGGCTCAAAGTCGAAGGCTCAAAGTCGAAGGCTAAAGTCGAAGACTCAAAGTCGAAAGCTCAAAGTCGAAGGCTCAAAATCATAGTCAAAGTCATAGTCAAAGGGGTGAATAGAGTTTCCAAATTTGGCACGTAGGTTCCTTACGAAGTCTAGGGGAGCACTAAGAAAGGATTTTTCAAAATTCACCCTATAAGGGGGTGAAACAGGGGTGGGGAAGTTTGTATGAAGAAACAGTATAACTTGGACATTTCGACTATTTTCGACTAAGAGTACTCCTAGGAACAAATAAGCTAATACGTGTTTTGAGATTTTTCGAAAAACAACCCCCTGGGTTGTGAAATGGGGGTTAAAACCATAAAATCGATATCGATAAACTCTACATGGTAATATTTCTGCTGAATGTATTCCCGTGGGAAAGTAATAAAGTGTTGATTCATGTAGTCTACGCGGACGAAGTCGCGGGCAGCTGCTAGTATTTATATAAAGCATCACTGCAATACATAGAGAACGAGGCAGTAAGATCATTTCAACAATGCAGAATCCCTGACAAAAGATACAAAAGAGCCTTTTTTTTTTTTTTTTTTTTTTTTTTTTTTTTTATGCATAACGGGTTGGTACTTGACCTCAATCACAAATCAAACAAACCGAGTACTTAAACATGTACCCCGCTGGGGATCGAACCCGCGACCTCGGAATCGTAAACCCAATGTTGTTTACATTGAGCCACGGAGGCGGAGGCCTTGAAGAAGATCTACCGTAGTGGATGTAAACCTGCTGTAGTGATACTTGTTTTCTCTGCCTTAAATATAATTTGGAAACGCGAAACAGATTCTTTAGAGTGTCTCTTCTATGTGCCATAAATCAGTCGAGGCTGGTGTCTGTGTGTACAACTAGTAGCGAGCTCTCGGAAGCGCCACATACATTACGATCCATGTCGACACGCCCACTATCTTGTAGCCGTGGCCCGCGGAACCTCTTTGTTGCTCTTATTATTTATGTACACAACACATTGAGCCTTCCTTCTCTTGTGAGGAAACTAATTAATGGAGCGCTTCTCTGAAATTATTTACATACTTCCAACGAGAGGGCGTAAACGTGTTTTTAAAAGGTCGTAAATCTTACGTTAGCTATGTAAGTATACACTTGGTGGTAACTTCTCGATAAAGGCCCTCATGGGTCTCCTAACCGATATTTACTGACAAAATATGTGCATTGCTATGATTATGGTTACAGGGCAGGAGACTTTCATGTGTTTCTAATTGTCATCATCATAATACACAGCATACGTATTTTACAATAAATTATATACCACAACATGTATTGAGTTTAATAAAGCAGAAATATAAATTCTGTGCGCAAAGGATTATTACAGGATAGATGATTATTCAGGCGAAAACCAGATCTTCTGGTGCTAGCCGAATTTCTAGTCGAGTTAACTATCCTTATTGCGTTTGTATTGTGTCTCTCTCAGCCCGAAACATCCCACTGCAGAGATATAGGCCTTCCCTCGTATAATGAAGGAGTATGGGCCATAGTCCACCACGTTGGCCCAATGCAGGTTGGGGACTTCATATATCTTCGAATTTTTATTTCTCAGGCATGTAGGGTTCCTCACGATGTTTTTCCTTCACCGATTAAGAGCAGTCCGATAAATGCACATAAGTAATTAAATTTAAAAAATTATTGGTACATCGCCTGCCCGGGAATCGAACCCGGACCTCCAAAACTAGGAGATCGCGTTTTAACCGCTGAGCCACCACGCTCCCATTGTATTGTGTAATCGTTTTATATTAAGTTGTAAAGATGGAAACGTATTTAAAAGAAGAAGTTATTGCGGAGTTTATTTTCGTTTCTTCTCCCTAACCACAGCACGTTATGAAGCGATGTAGTTTTAAAATTATTTACAATAAGTGATATTCTTGTATCCTAAATAAAATTTTGATTTGTTTTAATAGTCACAGTGCTTCCAGCAGTGGTTATAACGGATTCTTATGTGAGCTATTTATAAGTTACCACTTGTAATGTCCTTTATAGACATAAATATAATAAAACTTTTTGATCAACGGCCTATATTAAATTTGAATAGAACAAAATTGTCGACAACGAAGTGCAGGAGCGACGGAAGCAGAGCAATCATCGATTTTATTCATGAATCAAGTGAAACAATGCGAGGGGGCTGTTGGTGAAGGGGGGACGCAAATCTGCCTACTGGCATGTAATGGGTTAACCCGCTACTATTTTACATGCAAAGGAAAAAGAGTCCTATGGAAATGAGTTTAAATGCATTGTGAGTGGAAGCAGGGAGTTCGCAGACAAAGTTGAGATCGTTCCCGTCAGTGAGGTGCTCGGTGAAAGCTTGAGCCGATAGTGAGGTAGCAATCGTTTCCGCAATTCCGCCGAAGCGAGGAGAGCGAGCGGCGTAACGCAGCACTACCTTGATTTGAACAATTTTAAAAGGAAAGAAAGATTTACAAGTTAAAATTCTCTCTATAGTAAATATAGAGAGAATTTTACTCGTATTATTAAGTTAAATAAACATTAGTTATACGATAGTGGCACATTTATGCTAAATGGTAATTGCTATTTGTACTGTGTATGGTAATCGAGATAGATATACTCCCGTAGACAAACCGATCAAGTTGGTTTTGTTGAGTAAGCTTATTACCACCACGACGTGTTCGTACTTGACCTCAATCACACCTGATGTTAAGTGAAGATGAGGTCGAAGGTTGAAGCGTACTGACCCGGAAACCCCAACACATTTGGGGGACTGGCTATCTTATCTCTGACAACCGGAACACAACAATGCTATTAACAATGCTGCTTGGCGGCAGATTTAGATAAGATGGTGGTAGCTAGCCAGACGGACATTAAAAATACCCTACCACCAACCAAACCGAGTACTTAAACATGTACCCCGCTGGGGATCGAACCCGCGACCTCCGAATCATAAACACAATGTTGTTTATATTGAGCCAGTTATTTGCAGGAGACACAATTTAACAATATTGAGAAATAATAGATTGTCTTTCTAAACCAAAAAACTGTAAATGTTCTAACATGGGAGAGCAGACGGATGAACACTATATGTACGTTTGTACATAAAGTTGCTCTGCCCGCATTGGTCAAAGTTGCGGTTGGTACTGTTTGCCGACGGGCGGATGTGCGGGCGCGAACAGACTGTACGCTCCAACTTGTACCGCTGCCCAGTTGCTGAAACTAGCATCGATTTAATCATTTATACAGAGGAATGTCGATAGACAAGCAGACAATTTGTAGGCGATCAAAAGGTATAAAAATTGTGTAAATGTGACGAGGTATTCAACCTCGACCTCTTTTTGTCTTTTCGATACGTGTTTCGATAAAGGTTTCACGTTACTAAAGCTACTTTAAGAAAGTTATGTTTTAATTGATAGTGTGTTATCTACATTTTACTCATGTGAACGTGAACATCTACTTTATTGGTAAACGAGATATAGAACTGTTTATAGTCATTTTTGCGAGGGACTGTCCCCGGTAAGATGTCATAATTTTTGACACTTCATAAATTTTTAATTCTGTATTTCGTCAAAATTAGCTCTCCGTAAAAATGCTCATATCTGATAAAGATACGAGTAACTAAAAAAATTCACTTGAAATTGAATTTACTTTGCAAGCCATATAAATATTTACAATATCACCGAATTGCCAGTCATTTTTATCATTCATATATAGGAATCATAAGTTAATTTACATAACAGAGTTGCCGCCAGACATCATATGCTTAAACAGATATAGATATAATACATTACTAAAGTTTAACCTTAGTAAATTAGTTATTCTGTGCTCTACACGAAAATAGAACACGAATTCAAATATCTTGCCCACGTCAAGCGATATAATTTCCAGTCTAACAAGAGCCCAAATTGGAAATGAATGCCACTTTATTACATAATAATTCACTGCATAATGTGTGTGTTGTGTCCAGTTATCTAAAAGCAGGCAATTATCCCTTCCCCGGGGACATCTTCATATAAATCGCGGCGGCGTCCGGCCGCTGCTCTGGACCCCTTTTATTCCTTTCCGATACAATATTGACCCTGAGTTTCGCCACTTCTTTTTTAGTGTTCCGCGCCGAAATGAGACAACGACATTTATGGTTTCAATATCGCCCCTATTGTACTCCCCCTCCCACCTTTCCCCTCAGAAATGTACCTATAACCCTTTTCCTTTTTTGTGCTTTCTCTATATGAGAGGACTCCCCGATAATAAGAAAGATACAGAATTTTGCTCAAACGAAATCAAGATGCTCTGTAGCAGAAACTACGTATAAAGTGACGGGAGGCTTGATTTTCTCTTTGTGTTGTTCCCTTTGCTGAGATTATTTTTTTCGCAATATCCTTTATTTTCCAGTTACGCGCGACTGATTTGCCTCCAAAGGGCGGATCGCTTGTTATTTATGTGGTAATGTGTCGCTCGACCTTCACACTAACGCGCCGCATCGTTAGCTCCTAGAGGACTCACGGACTCACAGGCTCATTGACTCACTGACTCACTGCTCACCGCCTCGCGGCGCGAGAAATAAACAAGTTCATTGGTATTCCGTACGGACCGAACAGGGAGAACGGTTATTGTTATGATAGCGGTCGGGTTTCAATAGAAGCGAGGTTAGCGTTGTAGCTGTTTATGTTTTCCTTAGCCACACTATAGCGGAATTAAGGTCATCATCGGGTTGCTTATAGAGAAAAATGCTATAGATAATGAAGCTACAGATGTTTCTTTTTGTTTATGCACAATGGGCTATGGCTTGACCTGAATGACATCTGATGTTAAAAGGCTGAAGGTGATAGCGCGCTCATCTGGAATCCTCAACTAAAACAAACTTTCAACATTGCTGCTAGACGACAATCATAGATAATCAATCAATCATTAAAAGTCTTTACCTTCAACCAAACTAAGTACTAAACGTTCTCCGAACCGAACCCGTGACAACCGTTTCTTTTTTTCGCAAGAAATACAAAGAGGTTACAGTCAGAAAATATGTATAAAAGTGAACGTATTTCTAAAGAGACCTCTTCCATCCAACCCTCCTGAAGGTTGGAAAAGTTAAACGGGATGAGTTACACTTTTGTAAACCATATGTTATTTTGTTCACTTTGTGCCACGAAGGCGGTTACAAAGAATGAAACCATATAAAATTCGTCGTTAATTAACAAAACGAAATTTTCTCTCCAATTAAGTATTTCGAAACAAAAATATCAAAGTGAAATCATGCAGAAACAGGCAACGGAAAAACAACTTATTGTGTGTGCGATGAATATGGCAGTCGAAAATCCTCTTAGCGAGGATGAAATTGAAATTACTGCGGCGCGCGCCGAGCGCAGCACTGCACCGGGCGCGTGCGGCGACGCGTCAACATTTGCTGCAAACGAAACAATTATAGCGCGATGCGAAACGTCACACGTCATCAGGCTAAAGCGTCCCCTCGGACTGTAGTAGGGATGAGTTCACTGTGAGGTACCACGTTTGAGATCCTCATCGCGGAAAAATTTAAGAGTTACTTGTATTTCAACATTGAACCCCCTCGTTTATCTCCTCACCTCACTTCAGTTTAGTGTTCAAATAGAGTATAAAATAACGAGTGAAGTGAACGAGGTGACTGACTGAACGAGTGAGTTGATGGAATACAACGATCGACAACAAACAAGAGCCGAGGTCCGGTGATGCGTATGAGGTGCAAAAGAGTTAATAACTGGTGAAGTGACTGAATGAATGAGTGAGGTGACTCGTGCGTCTCGCTCTTAGACCCGTATTACAGATTACGTATCACGCACATACACCTGTGAATATCTAAAGATAGCACACATTTTATTATTACTTGCCTAATTTTAAAAAGTATTGTATAAGCAGCTAATAGTCCAGCTGTTTAAACAATACTTTTTAGAATTAAACAATGCGGAGTCTGCACCACGGTCTCATCTATTTCTGCCGTTCCGCTTCTTGTTTCAGAAAGACAAGAGAGCCAGCGAAATAACAGTTTTATAAAGCATTCCATCTAAATTCTTACGGGGCGATACTCCTTTGTGTGGCTGTAACTCCTGTGTGTTTTGGTGGTGACCAAACCTTCCCTTCCCGCAGGTGTCTTAAAAAATGGCTAAGGAATCGTAAGTGTAATAAAATAAACCAGTGATGAGCAGGAGTGTCACTGTACTGGTATCAATGTGAATCTCCCAAAAACCTGCCCAACGCGGCGATTAAGGCAAATTTTTCGATGAATTACGACGAAAATCCATAAGTCCAGGAGTGGACGATATTAGCCGTTAATGCGAGTAGTTATTCATAAGGTAAAACTCTGAATGAGTCTTAACATATATTAGTTGTCGGATACGACACGACAATGCCGCCCCCGTGCGACACAGTGCGCTCATACACGGCGCCCGCTCTCGACAAATCGCACTAATCCGCCGGACAAATTGCCAGCGACATTATGTTCGCCTCATGTCGACTGATACGTGTGAATTGTACGCACCGACTCTGTCACGGATTTGTCATAAAGTCATAATAAAAATATCAATATAGTGTTTCTATATTACTGTGCTTACGAGAGGTATAGTTGTAAGTTTGTTTTTTCTAGTAGCAGTCAGATCAGTCGCATTCGCCATTTGTGACACACATTTTATATACACACTTATGACACACACACTAACATTTACACGAAGATATACACATTTTATAAGATATACCAGCCATAGCCAGCGTGGTGGACTATTACCCATATTCCCTCATTATACAAGGGAAGGCCTCTACGAGTATCCCTGCAGTGTTGTTTAGGGGCTGATAATGATGATACACATTTGAAAGACTTTTTTTTAATCATACTAGAACGTTACTTTATGTATATTAGAATAATATCGATGTTTGTTTGTTTTGTATAATATATGGATACGGATAACGAGGTCGATACACAAGTATTACCATACTTCCCAGGAAGCCTCAACGTTGTTTTGGCATGGCATTTTAATACGAGTGCTTTGGAGGGCACAGTAAGTCAGGTTCCGTTTTTCTTTAAATTGAAGGCAGCCGTTAGGTAAAGTCGGTGGCCAATAGGGGCCGCTTATACTGATTGTCAGGATCCGCACTGGAACCGCGTGGTGGATGGCCTATCCTCTCTCAGGAGTATGTAAGGCTGATGATTATGAATAGTTTTTTAGTCGACTTCCAAAAAACGAGAAGGTTATTTGTGAAGTCATACAATTTGGAGTCAGACATTTATACAGTTCCTCACAAACCGTACGAACACTTACGAACACCTGGAAGTTCAAAGGTCAGGGTATTTCTGACTTAGGTACATGTCTCCCGGCTGCAGACAATCGCCTAAGGCGATTTTAGATGTCCAAAAACTCTATGTTAATTTATTATTGCAATGGCTCTTGTAAGTATACTTCTTCTTCTTTTCGAGTCGAGGCAAGTTTCATATTTTATTGCACCAAAACTTAGCCCCTGAGCACTCTCTGTGGCGTTAAGGAGGTCATCACAGGTACAGCTGTCAGGACACGCGGAGCAAGACAATAGATGATCCATTGTCTGCGGGGAGACTCCG